>JASCQD010000003.1:1319054-2638109 GCA_030180035.1 Pseudogymnoascus sp. SDFLT0511 | reverse complement strand
ACCCTAACCCTAACCCTAACCCTAACCCTAACCCTAACCCTAACCCTAACCCTAACCCTAACCCTAACCCTAACCCTAACCCTAACCCTAACCCTAACCCTAACCCTAACCCATTTTATTTAACCAACCCAATCTCATCTTCTAACCCCCCAACTCTCCTTTCCTAACTCACTAAAACTCAACTCTCCTTTCCTAACTCACTCTCCTTTCCTAACTCACTCTCCTTTCCTAACTCACTCTCCTTTCCTAACTCACTCTCCTTTCCTAACTCACTCTCCTTTCCTAACTCAACTCTCCTTTCCTAACTCACTCTCCTTTCCTAACTCACTCTCCTTTCCTAACTCACTCTCCTTTCCTAACTCACTCTCCTTTCCTAACTCACTAAAACCCAACTCTCCTTTCCTAACTCACTAGCGGTTAGGTTCTAAGTAGTTCCAGGTTAGGGGGGCCAACTTAGTGAAACCCCCTTTTCCCTTAGAAGGACTTCTGGCGTTCTTGCCCCTAGGTAACTGTAAGCAGTAGCAACAGCTTCTGCTCACTTCTCCTCCTCTTTCTAACTACCCAACACTACACCTAGCTCCTAGAAAGCAGCTAACCCTAAGAACAAACAGGTTTAGCTGTAAAAAGGTGTAGGGTTGGGGTTAGGGTCAGGTCCTCCCTACCCTGAAAGGAGTAGGGAGGCCACTGCTACTCTCTAACTTTTAAAAGGGTCTAGGGGGACAGAGTGGCTAGAGTAGGGGCTCTGCTGCCTTTAACAGCACCCTCTAGCTACTGTTTCCAGACCCTTATAAAATACTCTTGGTTATTTGTAGGAACCTAGTGAACAGTTAGAAAAAGAGGTTATTAACAACCATTTGTTTATAGGAATAGTCAAGAGGTGTAGAAGGAAATTGGGTCGCTAGCCTTGTAGAAACACTTTGTTCTCACTAGGTTTTCTAGGGTTAGGGTTAGGGTCCATACTTACCCCTTAGTTGACCCCTACCCACCCATCTCCCCTAATGCTACAGCTACCACACAGTTTGCCTGGATGCATTCGTTCCCCCCGAGCGACCCCCTACTCCCAAGCCACACCATATACTCTACCTGTGTTGAGAACTGCACCCCAAAGTGCTTACTCAACCACCTCCCACCCCCTACCCGGTTGTACGCTCCGTAGCACAACCCCATCACCATGTCAGGAAACCGACACTCGCTCTCCTCATGCTCAGGATCTGCTGCCCGGCATATTTCCTGCGGCTGATAGCACTTCCAGCATGCTAGATACCGCTCGATCCACTCCCTGCCCTCTTTCTTCTGCGCCACCAACGCCTCCGTCTTTGCCCTGATCCACTCGAACCGCCGGCTGCACTCGCTCCCACTGTGGTTGAACCCTCGCCCCTGAACGCGGCAGTACAGACAGCTCCCACTCATTACCTCAAGGTCTCTCTCGTACCCCTCGAGCACCTCATCGCGCACCTGATCCTGTCGCAGCACCTCTGCAGGCCCAGTAAACTCAATCTGCTCCACCTTCCTCAGCCGATACTGTACATCCAGAGGTCGTGCTTCCTTATGCCCTGTGACACACACCTGACACGCCTCTTCACCGGCCATACACCACCGCCAGTCAGCTTCTGCGTCTAGGAACTGGCTGAGAACCCCACGGCTGCAGTGCTGCTGCGTGAGGTACACGTCCATGGCTTCTTGGTCAGGAGACAAACACCCGCTAGTCTGTGCCGCCCACGTCGACCGCAGGAGTATGATTGAGGACGCCTTACTGCCATCCCGCCCTGCTCGTCCGGATTCTTGCGAGAAGTCTGACATCTTCTGAGGTGCGTCGACGTGGACAACCCACCGTACAGACGGGTAGTCAAATCCAATCCCAAGAGCGCTGGTTGCCACAATCACTGGCTGCTCGGGCCTCCTAAGCCACTCTGATAGAATCTCCGCCTTCTCTTCTTCAGTACCAGACTTTGAGGTATATGTTGGGCACCCGAGGATCTCCCCAAGCTTGCCAACATCATCTCTCCTCTGGCAATAGATGATGATCTTGTCCCGCGCGTGATTGAAAATCTGCTTTCGGGGCCAGTATGTCTGCACCAACTTTGCTGCAACCTCTACCAGCGTAGTAGCCCCCGTATGTCGGCTGATCATGTACTTAATGTTTGGCCGGTTCGTCGACTCCCGGATGATCCTAGGACGCACTAGCTTGTTGTGCTCGATAAAGTCATCCTGCATGGTTGGCGGAAGAGTAGCTGTCAGCCAGACCGTCTGCGTCTTGACCTGCCGGACATACCACCCAATCTGTGACATGCATTTACGGTAATCGCTAGCTGTGATCGTGAGATGACATTCGTCAATAACTATCCGATCAAGCTGCTGACGGTTGACAAGCAGATGTGCATACTCCAGAAAGCTCTCCGTGCAGACAGCCTCGGCTGACATGATGACCAGCGACGCCGAATCCCTGCGCTCGATACTCCAGATTAGAGGCTGCATGCCTACTCGACGGCACCTGTCCAACATATCGCCACGGAGAGCAACCATAGGGAGAACCAGTATTGTAGTTCGAGCATCTGCGACACATGCCCCAACCATGAACACCAGCGACTTCCCAGACCCTGTTCCCATTACCAGCAGTACCTGCTCGGCTGGGTGAGGGCCCATCATGGCAAGTAGACCATCCCGCTGACCCGGAATTCGAAGCTTCATCTCAGGCATATTATATAGCCTACAAGCAACCGCCTCTAAGTCTGCCCTAGAATACGCCCCCTTTCTTCGAACCTGGCCCCGCTTGGACGCATCAAGCATCCGCAGCGAGAGCGTCTCAGAAGCGCCCCGTGGCCGCTTTCCTTGAAGGATATGGTCAATTCGGAACAACGTACGCCAGCTCTCTGAAGCTCGGTAGCTACGGTGAAGCAGCGTGTTCATCGTGAGTGTTGTCGTGCCAGCATACGCATGGTTGAAGGTGTGGTAGCTGTGGTTGCTGAGCTCTGCCAGGGCAACAAGATCCAGCTCGTCCTCTATATCGTCTCCTGCGGTATCCTCTACATCAAAATTGGCCCGCTCCTTGGCCGCAAACTTCTCCTTGGTTATCGACGCTGCAAACTGTCGCCATCGTGCCGTCTTGAACCGCGGAACCTGCGCACGAGTACAGGCCTTAGCCAAGCAAGCAGCGAGAGTTTCGTCAGCCCATACCGTCCCGTCCAATTTTGACCAGAGATATGGGGAAATGAGAGCACCTGGAGTCTGCTGCCGTAGAAACATCTGCCGTAGGGGAATGACATATGCGATGTACATGAGCAACAAATCCCCAATTGCCTTTGGGAGGAACCGAATGTTGTCCTTATAAACACCTGACTGCTGCTGGCCTTTGTGATACTGGACATATATCATAACTAGCTTCTCCCACATTAACATATGGCGCTGCCGGGCAGTATTACGCCACATCACTGACAGCAACTCGGATGCTCGTAGTGGCGGGCCTGGTGGGACGTGGCAGAGTATCAACCCTGACCCTAGGAAGTCCTGAGCATGTGCCTCGTAGATCTTCATAGCCTTCGGACACAAGGCCACACTTCCGTCTGCAGCCGTGGTCAAGAACATAGCCCGCAACTGGGGATTTCCCTGGATCCGTCTGAAGAGAGCAAGCTCAGCGCCATCGAGGAATTCGGAGTTGCTGGGATGAGAGAGCCATGACCCCCCAAACTCCTCCATATCTAGGTCATCCTTTAGCCTCCACGATTCCATGGGAATCAGGCCCTTGCCCCCAAATAATAGCTCATCCCAAAGCAGGGAGTGGGCTTTCTGGTACTCGGACAGAATCAAATGTGATATCTGCGTCATCTGTAGCTCTACCCCACGGTATTCCACGGTCTGCCCATCCAGAGACCACCGAGCCTGGTGCTTTGCAATTGCAGCCTTTCCAACCTTAAACAGATAGAGCCGCCACTGCAAAATGTGCCCAAATGGTGTCTCGGCTAGCTGCTGGAAGAACTTCTTGCACATTCTGGCAAGGAAGACAGGAATTTGATCTTCATCATCCTGCTCCTGGAAGCAAGCATAGTCAAAGATCACCAGCTGGGCAACCCACGTTAGAGCGGACAGATGGCTGTTGAAATTTCCCGGCTCCTCCCACAATCCCCGGCCTTTCCCACGGACTTTCCTGCTCAACATGGCGCAGAAACTTAAGACGGGTGATTTGAACGGCACGCTGCCAACCGTGTGGCAAATCATGGCTAGATATAGTCGCCGAATTGCATGCTTGAGAGCCAGCTCAGCCTCTGCTTCATCCTCAACAGCCAAGGCTGCCATTATCTCGTCCATAGCTTGAGTCTGTGTTTTCGTCGGCCGGATGATATCCCCAGGCAGCACTTGGTCTGGCTTAGCCCGTGTGAAATGGCCGCCATCACAATGCACCACGCGGTAGTAGTATACCAGGAGCTGCTTCATGGTAGTAAAGTACGTGACCAGAGTCGACGGGTTCTTGAAATGCCGGAACCCGTCTGCTTTTCCTGACGCCCCAGCATAGAATTCGTTCAGAATATTGGCCCGCTGCTGCGTCATCTTCCGGTCTGGCGAAGTATCACTACATAGCTTGTAGGCATCTCTCAACATAGCCTCGGCGGCAGCCAGGATGCGGACTAGGTTAGGATCTGTAGCACCTTCAGCACCCCCATCGACCTCTTTTTTTGGTAGCAGCTTGTACGAGCTCCAGATCTCTTCGTCCTTTAGCTTGGCCGTGTGCGATGGGAATTCCACTCGCTCAAGCCAAGGGACTCTCTCTGACCTAGAATCCGCAAAGTCATGGACAATGCTGGCTTGCTCTTCAATATCTCCCTTGACGTCTTGGTAGTCCTCCTCTAGCTTTATGAAAAGCGCCTTCTCTTCTTCTTTCAATGGTGTTGATAATTCCAATATATTTAGTTTTTCCTCATTTTTATTTTTATCAACCACAATAAAATAATCAATTCGGCCCTTCCCCACAAAATATGTCTGCAGCGTACACTCTTTCCACAATTGCCTTGTCTTATGCTCTGCCGTCTTGATTTTATGAGAACAACTTACGTGCTCTTTCATCTTGGGCAAATGCCGCGTGCAGTAGCCGCATTGCGCATGGAGACAGCAGAAGCCATCGTACGTGGCCAGGCCCTCAATTGGTGCACACCCAGCCCTCAGCTTGTGCGCCTGGTTTTTAAGCTCCTCAATGGTCTTAAGCTCGTAATTACTCAATAGTTGGACCTTTGTCTTGAGCACATCGCCCAAAAGCCGGTGTGGATCCGCTCGAAGGTGCCGCTCTTGCCCAGACCGACCTGGGACGATGCAAGACCTACACTCACGACATACCACTACACCATGGACAGGATCATATAAAAACATATTTGTAACTATATAAACCCGATACCCTATGTATTTGGCAATAGAAACACCCTACGACCACAGACCCCTATTTCCTCTTTTACCGTAACTCTTTTACCGGAAAGCGCGCTAGACAGGGGTAGCTTCGCCCAATCAGCAACCCGCAATTTTACTCTTTCACCGAAAAAGGAGCCTCACATAAGTGGTAGGCGCTTCAAATTCGCTACAAAGGCATCCTCAGCACTCTTGGCCTCTGCTCTGCGCACGATGCCCCTCTCTGTTTGTCTGCCACATGTTGTGGCGTGTTTTTGGCTGGCAACATACGTAGAGCCGCTGAAGTAGCGCAGAGACAATTTCACAGTATGTCTCTTAGTTAGATCAGCTGTAGGTTGACGAAAACGATGACGAACAGCGAAGGCAAACACGGTGCAATTCGACTAAAATATTTTCATAGAGAGGGCTTTCGAACTAATCCACATGGTTACCACTAAGGCCTCACTGATTCCAAGCAAATCGTCAATGAAACTTTGGAGCGAACTCCCTACCAGGTGTGAACTGTCTCTCTCATTGCGACGACTGCAAGGTTTGATCGTTTTGTCTTGAGCTAATTGACGACACCGCTGCAAAATTGCTTCAGCAAGTGTGCTTGGAGGTTGAGTCGCTTTTGCAAAATAATAATAATAGAAGTGCCAAGCTGCCAACTGAGTGTATACCCACCCGACCCTAGCTATAAATAAGGGTGTGGCGCTCTTACCTCGGAACTACTTACAGGGATCGAACTCGTAATGGCTTTTGCGCATTACGATTCTTGACCCCAGTCCCGCACCATGTCCCCCATCCTGACCTTTTCTGTCGCCGTCCACCGCGTACATGTCATTTCCTCGTTGACCATCTCTCTCTTTGCAGAGGTAACCGAAGCTGGAATTTCAAAGAACCTGGAAGAAGGGGACATAAGTACCGATTCTGCATGAAATGCGGTCCAGGGCTTGCACTCTTGGTTTAGCGCCTTGACTCACTAGTGCAGGGACAAACCAAACATCCAGAGAAGCGGATGAGACCGAAGAGACATTTCAAGGGTCAGTCCAGGACTCTCAAGTCACCACCAGATCGATGACGCTTCGACGCACCACTGTTCAAGGACACGAGAGCTTCAGCTTAACACCTGACATGCAGACAAGGGCTAAGAATGTAACAGCTAGGCATGTGCGGCCTTCGGCAATAATAATTTCAGTACCCGGAATATCGAAGATACTCCTGTCTCAACATATGTTGCTATGTTCAGCACTATTTTACAGTCAATGAGCGAAATCAACGACAATTACGCAGCAATCACAACAATAGTCTCGTATCCAACCTGGGAACAGCTGCAGTATCACCTCCTTCATACCGACATCTTCAAAGACGGAGTTGGTTTCAAGGATAGTCAGTGTATAACTGGTGAGGGTACGGCCAGTAAACGGGACGCTCACACCACACACACCGAGCGATCAGCTCGGTCATCACACAGATGCGCACAGGCGGTATCAGTCTGCGCGCCAACCTCCACTCCATCAACAAGGCCGACACCGACTAATGCCAATGCGGCTACGACTCGTCATCTACACCTTTGGTCATCAATCGCCGATACGACAATGAATTTTTTCGGCTTCCCCATTGAGATCCGGTTCAAGATATATCGGGAACTCGTCGTTGACTCAGAACCCATCGACGTTGCTGTGGACTATGGGCCTCCGTGGCCGCCCTTGCTTCCCAAAAGAGACGGATTGCTGCTCTAGTGCCTCATCATTTTTTTTGCCTGTCGAGAGTGATCAAGCATCGCTAATAAACGCTAAAAGACTGAACAACACATCTGTCTTGACTCGACATCCCTCGCCAGGACGAAGCGACTTTCGACACCCGTGCCAGAGCCACATAGCTACATCTTTATGGCTGACTTGCTTGAAGTTCTGCTGCGCGATGAGAAGGTATGCCTCTGCACAAAGCATCGTCGACTCGCCCTCGGTGTTGTATCTGTAGTAGGCATCCACGGCTGGCTGGAGGACGTATCCCGATAGTAAGGGCGAGTTCTCTCGACTCAGAATCACGGAATGTTCAACTGTCTTGTTGTCGTCGGGCTTCGAGGAATGTCCATAAGAGCAGCAAGTTCCCGTTGTCATCGGAATCGGGTCTGGATTGGCTGTCGTAGATAGCAACGTTCCAGCTCCTCCAATGAGTTGATAGTCCGTTATTTGGAGAGCTAGATCCGATGCGCTGCGTGATCTAGAGCGACATCCTCCACCGACGCCAGCTGATCCAGGTGCCACGGGTAATGGAGTTTCGTATGTATAATTAGGAGATTGGGTTAGAGGAACAACCGCTCTTGAAACTCCGGGTTCGGGGGACCCATCAGCATCTTCAGGTCCAGCATGTGGAGAGATGGCATCAACAAATTCCTGGCCGAGTCCGCGGGAGAAGTCGTCAGAGAGCGGGAGCTGAACTGGAAGTGGGGTGGACATTGTCAACATCCCCAGGTTGGCAGGGTCCGGAAGCAGGCCAAATGCTTGAAAACCTGTCTTTCGGGGGCTAGGTAGTTTGGCAGGCGATCTGACACCCTCATCACTCTGAAGCTGTTGTGGCCGTACGGGAGGGTGTGACACGCTCTGGTCATCCTGACTGCGGCACTGGTATAATTCCGCTTGAAGAGCTTCAACCTGATCTCGGAGGGTCCTGATAGACTGTTCTGCCTGACTGAGCTTCTGTTCTAGCATCTCGATGTAGTCCCTCCGACGAGCGCGATGGCGGCGCTGGTTGTTGCGAACCCGATCTAGGGTATGCTGCGCCGTAACGTGGATTCTCTTGGGCCGTGTCCCGGGTGCGACGGCATGAGAATGTGAACTGGAGGCCATGGCGGTTGGCTATTTGGGGTTCTTCAACGATCTGTCACCGACTAACTATATCCAACGACACCAGAACAGGGAAACTGGTGACATATCAAATTCGGTTACATAAGCAGAACCTAGCAAGCTCGCGCGATTCGTGCGGCTAAATGATGTTTCCACTGCAGCCTCGGGTCTAACCCGCGAAGCTCCGTCCCAAGGCTTGATATCGGACAAATCGATGCTTGCCCAATTGTCAAAATTCACCAGAGGATGACATGAGCGGTGACATATCGCTGTCCATAAAAGGGTTAATTGAGCACTCGATGGCATGAGCGGTGACATATCACTGTCCATGAAAGGTCTATATAAGTTCTCGATCGAGCCGGGCTCATCGAACCCTTCCGTGCCAGGAACAAGAAAGCAAATTCATTAGACTGATCACAAAGCATTATTCATTCACGCGTCATACCCAACGACATTCGACACAATGGAATCCAAACACGTTTACGACGAAGTCAATAAGCGATACGAGTCAATCGACAAGAGTAGCACCGGCCAGTACGAACAGACAGTCGCCAAGTCCTTCGGGTACACTGAAGAAGAACTGGCTAGCATTCCAGAGGGTGCGAATCTCGGATTGAGCTGTGGCAATCCGCTTGCGCTTGCTAAGCTGAGAGAGGCATGTATAGCCATGCCCTGCACTGGATCTATGTGCTAATTTACGCAGGGCGAAACCGTTATTGACCTTGGATGTGGTGCTGGCTTCGATGTCTTCACAGCCGCAAAAAGGGTTGGTCCATCTGGTAAGGCAATTGGAGTTGACATGAACGAGGCGAGTGAGCATCCGATCTGCATCAGCACGTGGATGACGCACTAACGATTTGGCAAAGAACATGATCGAAAAGGCAAATTCCAACAAAATCAAGATCAACGATGAGAACATAGAGTTCGTCCGAGGAGCCATCACTTCTATCCCGCTGCCAGACAACACAGCCGACTGTATTATCAGCAACTGCGTCATTAATCTCGTTCCTGCGGCGGAGAAGCAGCTTGCGTTTAATGAGATGTACCGACTGCTCAGGCCTGGCGGAAGAGTTTCCATTAGCGACATCCTGGCCCGGAAGGAGTTAACTGCGGACATAAAGAAGAACATCGCCTTGTATGTGGGGTGCATCTCTGGAGCGAGTCAGGTCAGCGAGAATGAAGCGTATCTCAAAAAGGCAGGATTTTCGGGTGAGTCCAATCTTGTCCACTGGCGCATACCCAATGACTAACTTGCATACGCCAGACCCTCTTATCGTAGACACTAAGAACGACTTGAACGTGTACTTGACTGCAGGAGAGGACAGGGCATCATGCTGTGGAACGGGCGCAGAGAAAGTTTCATCTTGCTGCAATGCGGAGGTGCAAGCGAGATGCTGCAAGCCGGAGCAAAAGGAGTCCTGCTGCCAATCCGGTTCATCCACATGCGGTCAGGACAAGACTTCGATGGCAAGTGATGCCAAAAAGTTGGCAGCTTCACTGGGAATCATGGATTTCAACGAGTGGGCTGGTACGAACATTGCAAGCTACCCATATGGTGGTTCTAGGCTAATATAATCACAGGCTCGTTCCAAGTCTATGCCGTCAAGCCTATGACCAGTTGAGATATGAGTCTCCAGATCTTAGAAGCTGAAAGCTCTTAGGATTGGCTGAAGTCGGTAACCTTTGTCTCCTCTATGGCGTAGGTTTGCCTTCGTTCTACTTAGTATCCACTGATGGGTGTACATATCTGTCAGCAGTCTAGATCCATTCGCGAAGTTCTAGCAACCTCCACCTTTGTTGCACAGTACCTTATGTTTGCCTTGAACTTCTATGGCTAGAATACACAGGACACACCTACTCTAATGAATGTGATATATGAATATTGATGCTTCACTTGACGTCAGAATCGTGGGTTAAGAAAGGCACTATTAAGGACTGTTCGTTAGCGCCTGAGCATGGCAGAATTGAAAGTGTATCCCATGCTCCCTGTGAAATAAGGTGTGGATATGGGTGAAGCTGCCACGGCGCCAACACGACGGGATGACGCAATCCCGGGCACAGGCCACAAGCCACGGAGCAACGCCTGCCAGATCCATTCAACCCCTGCTGATCGCGATTCACAGCCCCCCACTAAGTTGAGGGGCCGCGCATCCACGATCCACCCAATATAGTTCTGACGGCTCACTGCGGAGTACAGGAGCCTCTACGGTACAAGAGCTTCTTACCGCCTGTCCAGTCCTGTATATTTGTCTACTCCGCCCATGAGAACTGAGATTTCAATAACAAGACTCGCACTTCTGCATCCGAGACGGACTTGTCGTGTGTGCGCTGGTGGCTGAGGTGGTCTGCGCCTCCGGGGGGGTAGGAGACTTCGTCGCTGCGGACAGGGTAGTTGCCTGGTTGTCGACTCCTCTGTGGGCGTGAGTCGTTCCCTTCCAGCCGCGCGAGTGACCCTTTGGGAGATTGGCGACTGGGATGGCACCCTTGACGTCAGAGTTGCGGCTATGGCTGCCGAAACAGTCGAGGCGCATGGCCATGAGCTCGACGAAGAACATGACAAAGAAAAGCAAGCACTCGGATAAAGTGCCGCAGTTTCATGCGTCGAACTGTTGAATAATGAGTGATGTGTGTAATGCTTTCGGGTCCTTATTGAGATATATATACATCGAACTCAGTTACATCTATAGATCACCACTGGTATTTCTTTCTCCCATGCTGGTCAGTCCACTGATCAGTCCCAACATTCTCCTGCCCACTAGATCGTCTTCGCTTGCGAAGCTGACTGAGCTGTTCTCTCGTGCTAATCTCTCCCTGTCTCTGCCTCTCCTACCTCTCGTTGTCCTCTCTGAAGTCTCACCCAAGGTCTCCTCGAGAAGCCGCACCTTTCGTGCCCGCATTCCCTCTTGTTCAGCTTTTGATTTGCTAGTCAACGGTATTTCCAAGGCCTCATCGCCAGAGGATTCGGTGCGGTTATGGTGGTCCGTGACATTCCTCTTGGCATTTTGAACATTGTCACCGTAGCGGCGCGAGCTTAAGGCTTTACTGCTAGACCCCATCGTGCCAGATGTGATTGCATTAGTTATTTCGTTGTTATCTGAATGATCAAAGATCTCGTCAATCCAGCGCGCGCAGCGGAAGATGTACTTCCAAGCTTCCGGGAAGGCAACCGCAAATTGCATAAAGCCATGTGAAATTCCGGGTATCAAGGCTACCTCTACCACGTTTCTGTCGTCGAATTCTTTTTGCATATGCCCACCCCTTTCCTTTTCCTTCTCGTACGCGTCAAACTTGGCTCTCCGCAATCTACCTGCGAATACCACGGTATCGTCAACTAACGGGTCCCGCTCGCCTGTGAGGAAGTATGTCTTCGGAAATCGAGCAAGAAGTGATGATGGAGCAAGGACGGGGGAGAGGTAATAGTCTTCGGAGAACAGCGGTCTGTTATGCGGGCCAATGTATAGCAATATCATGGATCGCATTGTTGCGGGGTCGAGAACACGGTCATTGAAATAGGAGATCATAGACGTAATTGCTAGACGGGTACCTGGTGTGGTTGTGGGTGTCGGTGGGAGCAGAGGTACACTGTTGGAATTCGAATATTCAGTAACTGACACAAAGCCTGGAGCCGATCTACGACGTTCTCTGGACAGTTGGGTTCCAACATCTTCATCGTCAGATTGATGAGGGGTGCCGGCAAGATGGGTATATTGCATGCTCTTCTGCCGACACATGTTCCGATTTGCCTTTCGCATCCGACGGTCTTTGAAGAGTGACATGTGTTCTTCACTCATCCAATTGACAATATTAAAATCCAACCCTGGATATATTAATATAAGACCCTCGGGCAATGGCAGTGGGATTTTGCTGTTTGAGGAATTCGATGCAGGGAACTCGATGATCTTAAGTACTGTTCCTGCTGCAAGGTTTCCTCCAGCGCTGTCGCCTGTAATCACGATTTTTGGCATCACTTCTCCAGACAAGCCGAGAAGTCTACCACGACTAGCAATTACCGCCAGGTACACATCAAAACATTCGTTTAGCGCGTAAGGGTAAGGATACTCTGGCGCCTTCCTATAATCCAAACTGAGTACTGGTAAACCAGTTTTGCCAGCCCATGCAAACAGCTTATCGTCGTTCGTCCGTGGATCCATAGCGACGAAACCGCCACCGGGTATGTCAATAACGATCTTGGTCTGATTCTTGAGTGCACTCAGAGCCCCATCGAAATATAGCCATGCCTGTGCCGGCTCATTCTCCGGTCGTGGTATGCGTATTGCACGAGGTGGATACTTCATAAGTCGTGGGCGTAGCAAATCAGACAGGAATTTAAGATATGGCGTGTTACCTTTATTCCAGCTGACTCTGAGATGTTCTAACGTCAACATCCCTCTCACTTTCCTCACTTTCTCATCGGCTCGTTCTGCTGCTATCAAATAGTATATTGAGAAGACAATACTACACAGGTCTCGCAGCCATTTTCTGCGGATGCGCATAGCAGTCCAAAACCCAGCATCGAGAGCGGTCGTCACCCATGTTGCGCGGAAATAAGAGCGCGTATAGAGATTGGCGAGCGGTTCCGGACATTCGAGATCGAGGAGAGAGTCGAAGTTGCGAGCAACGTACGAGGTAAGCAGCGTGATAACTATTGTTTGCCACGGTGTAAACATGCCGGAGCAAGCCCGAGAGAGTTTACGGAGCTTGGGAGGCCCATGCCTGTTTCCTCTTCGTGATATTAGAATACAGATAAAGGCATATATTTGAAGCTTGGGGACTAACTTGACGAGATAGAGCGACCAGAAAGATACGACTGCAAGTACATGGAATTTGCGAAACTGTACGGAAGGGCGGCCAAGGACGTAGTCAAAACGGTGAAGTTAGCTTCGGAGTTCTCAAGTATGTCGACATGCTCAAGCATACCGATCATAGTGTCTACCAGCAAGTGCCTGATTCTGCTGCGCGTCGAAAGAAAACGTAGGGAAATAAAAATGTTATTCCCTGTCCGGGTCCTGCTTTGACATTATTCGATCAGAAGGGCTAGCCATAACACTGCATTTAGAACCAGATAGTCGACGTTTAAGGCGATCAGGGCGATCAATATGTGAATGAATAGTGACGGCACGCAGCGTACCTTCTCCACACGAGTGAAGTCTTGTAGTTAAGCAGTGGCGAGGGTCGTCATGGGACTTGTTTGTCGTGTTGTTCATCACCGGATGTCTTTTCTAGGATTCGTCTGGTGTATGCAACAGTCGACTTTTTCATCAGCGCCTGGTGATTAATTGATATCTAACGATAGCTCTCAATCCAGGCTATCAAACCGCTCTATCAGGATTCGAATTAGTTGCGTACTTTGAAGAATTGTTTTGCCGACGGGGAGTTAAGAGTTGCGAAGCGAGTCCAACCACGTGAACTCCAGTTAGTATTCGCCTTTCAACTCGGTTGAAGCAGCCGATATTACTAGGCCAATCAGGCAGGCAGGCTGTGTCATCTCTCAGGTGTGGACGTTCAGGCTCAGAATTTAGGCGTCGCTTCTTCGTTTTGACAATCTCCTCGGCTATAGCGTCTGATTCTACAGAAAGTTCAAATCCCGCGTTTGATTCTCTACACGCTCTGAATCTGGCCTTCAGGTCTGCCTCCAGAGCCTCCACCTTGTCGACAAACGGCACCTCGACAAACGACCCTCAGGGTCAAATCGATTCCCACATCCCCACATCACCCTCATTTTACGCTGTTACTCTTCTCAATAACACATCTGATGTACAGTGGCATATCCTTGCCGCCGCTGAAATCCAGTCCTCTTTGGCACTTGTGGCATGGCCTAGAAATAAACGAATATGATAGTTTACATCCTTTCCAAGCTCCACGTGTGTGGCATGGTGAGTGCTCCATGGACGATCCAATACTTAGGTGAAGATGCAGTTGCCCAAGTCTGAAGTTGCACGTCTTGATAGAGGCCATCTGGATTCCGACGACGTGTAGGTGATGCGTGAGGATGGGGGGAGCAGGAAGATACGTGACGAGTCATTGTTTCCAAGTTAATAGTCCGATGCTTGCAACTAAGGAAAGCATAGCCACGGTAGACCTCGAGATGCGGGTGGGCAAGCAAGCCATCAGGAGGACAACGGATATCAATCGGGTTGGGAATGTCAAGAGAGCGGATCAACGGGGTTATGTCACGCCGAGACTCTGGACAGATTCGATGTTTCTCCCACAAATGTGAAGTTGCCTGAGACTTGGAGACTGCCAAAGCATACTGACATGACTTGTAGATCAATGCTGGACCTTGAGGGTCGTACACAAGATTCACAGCAGTCAGCGAAGAATGATAAGCCATTGAAACGGATGATGGAGGATTAAAACATATATGTCTCGACAATAGCAAGGGGATTACAATTATATGTAGAAGTTTTATATTCATAAACAGGAGTAGTCGAAGTCAGAAGGGGTTATGGGGAGCAAATTAGGGGTTGGTGCACGGACGATTTCCGCGTATTCTGCCGGAATCCGACGCGTCCTACGCGGCACTCATTTGAAGCTTGGACTTTTCTCGCGTATTCTGTCAGAATCCGGACCAGCATCAAGGTCTTTAGGGCGGGATAAAATGAGGATGACAATGAGGTGCGGGGCGTTAGAAATAGGGGGTTAAAGGTTGTGTCAGCATGGAGATGGGGTGGTCGGTTATCAAATTGAAAGCAAGTTTGGTTGCGTCAGCATATTTCAGGTCAGCAAGATGAAGTCAGCATAGCTAAAATTCGAGTATGAGTCAGCAGACGTGGTGACTAGCTGCTGCACAGGACTCCCCCTGACTAAATTGAATTTTCTGCGGATGACATAGAGTACCGTTGAAGTCAGTAGGGACCACTTTAGTGATGACTTGTTACGGTGGGCCGCGGATGGAAGAGTTTAGGGAGGCAACGGTTGGTTGTCATCAATGAATGACACTTAAGGCTAACTGCTGCTGACGGTTGATGACGGTTGCCGGGGAATATGTACGACGTTATCCACCTTTATTACCAAGTGACCAGGGATCCTTGATCGCTTAATTTGGAGGTATCAACCCATGTGGCAACGTCGTATGACACAGCACTCCCTGGTCACCACAATGCTGAAAAATCATTTTCAGCTTTGTGGTGAGGCTCGGAAACCCAGATCAAAGTATTATGTGAGTTTGAAAGGCACAAAGAAGCTGGTGGTGGTGCTGCAGGTCGAGGGGTTCTATTATATTTCAATTGACGCCCTCCTCAATTAGGCGCAACGGCCACGGCGTGATTGTAAATTATAAAGTAGCTGGGGCTTGGACTGTTCAGGAGTGGTTATACAACACGACTGTCACAAAAATACTGGAATTTTCAATGGATTCACAAATTTAGGATCAATTGAATTCAAAGTACCAGTATTTGTCGCGTCACGGGGTGCGTCCCTCGATGCAGGGATGGACGTTACTCTCTTATTCTTATGCGTAGAGTTCATTGATATAAGAACTCGTGTAGTTTGACTCTCTCTAACCCTAAAACCAGACTCATCCATATTCCAATTGTTTTGTGGCTCGTATGTATGCTCTTGAAGTTGTGTTGCAACCGCATCAAACCACCCTTTTAACACCTCATATAAAGCCCCATTGAATCTTACATTATCTATTTGACGTCCATAAATGCCTTAGATAATTGGGTGTCTTTTTAAGAAGCGGTACAGGCATTTGTGGCCAATTGGTGAAGTTGTCTTCACAGTAGCTTTATTTCTAGAGTCGCGTCAATTGCGCTTTAATCGGATCAATTCAGCTAATTCCTTCAGCAACATAGGTGTCATAGGTGATCCAGCACGTTTATAACGCGAAATCCATTTAACTAATGTCTTTTCTTCCGCGCTGATAAGATATGTACAGCCTCACGAGTTTTTGCACACGACTTTCCTCCAGCCATTCTACGACCAAGGGTATGGCGAGAGACTTCAAAGCGTTTAGCAGCCATGTACACACTTATAGACACGTCATTTTTAAGGGCTTGAATAGCCTCCTGTATACGAATTTCAGATTCAGCAGCTTTTAAAGAAGGTTTATAGCCCGTGGTTGGAGTTGTTGGGGTTAAAGAGGCTCGGGTAGGAATTGAGAGTTAACTAAATTTGTCGGGGGAGGGGATAGGTTAAAGGGGTCAAATAGAGGGTGAGTTTGGAGACGTAGGTATATCGTATATTTCTCCATTCTTGTCTTAGAATCGACCAATATGACATGGGTGAGGACGACTTGATATTTAAAGCCCGTAGGATCGATATAGTGATGATGGAGGCCTATGTTGTCAGTCTCAGTAGGAAGAAAGGAAACAGATAGGTGATCAAATTAACTGGGATGAGACTTTTTCCGAAACTCTTCAATACTTGTTGCATAGTTGACGCTCCTATCCTGGCCATGCTGAGTTCTCGGTGAGGTTAAATCCCACTAAGAGCAAAGATAAGTTGAGGTAAGTGGTCTCGAGCAGGAAAGAAAGATAATGAAATCGACAGCTAGGCGACTTTGAATATTCAAATTAAAACGGAGCAAACAGTGGCCTATGTAAAGGTATAAGAAAGTAAGTTATCTGAAATTTGGCGATGGTTCTTTACGAAACTTTAATGCTCAAAGATTGGTGGATGGTGAGAGTCACAAAATAGCAAATATCACGGTTCACCGTGTTTTGTAACATCGCAAAGCTTTCACCCAAAAGCGATGATGCCTAGATAGTCATGCACAGGTGGTATATTTTCTCTATCTTTAATCAACGAATACTTTTCGCCGACTTTATGAAGGATATTATGTTCTTCAGGTCCTGAACGCCACCCTCTTCAACACCGCTGCTAACATCAACTCCGATGATCCTGTTGCTCAACTGGCCGACTTCACGCATCGCCTCCACAACGTTCTCAGCATCAAGGCCACCAGCAAGCATCACGCGGAGCTCTTTGTCTTGTTCCAACGTTCCCCTCACTTTGCTCATATCCAACTTTTCGCCCGTCCCCCCACCTGCGGAATCGAGTAATGGAACCGTATGGTAGCCTCTGCAGCCGATGCTTGCTTGTCCAGGCTTAAAGCTTTTAATGACTGGGACTGGTATAAGTTTTGACCATTCCAATGGTTCTTCGCCATGGAGTTGCACAATGTCTAGGCTGTATAATTTCCGTTGTCGCAAAACCTCTTCAAGAGATTGGTTTTGAAAGACCCCAACCAACAGAGGGCGCGTGGAAGTTAAATTAGATGTTGCAGATGCGAAGAAGTCCGAGCCTGCAGTTGCTTTGATACCAGAATTGGTCTCGGTAGTTCTTGCTGTCGCTTTGTGTACCACTTCAGAAATCGCAAGTCCTTCCTCCTCTGAGACCGTGCGTTTACGGCCTGGGACAAGAATCATACCGATTAAATCAGCACCAGCTCCAACAGCCGTCGCAGCAGCTTCGGCTGACCGTGTTCCACAGATCTTAACCATAAGCGGCTGTTCTGGTCCGTCTGTAGGTACAGTACGAGAGCCTCCAAGAAGTTCTGCTACGAATTTGGGCTTGTCATTTGCTCGCATAAGCGCCTCACCAACAAGAACAGCCCTAACACCATTCTTCTTATATGAGTCTACATCTTGGGGTCCAGAAATGCCACTTAGAGCACATACGATTGTGCTTTCTGGGACATGGCTCATGAGACGACTCGTTGTTTCTAAGTCAACCTCGAAGCTTGCGAGATTTCGATTATTGACCCCAATAACTTTAGCTCCAAGTCTTACAGCAACTTTCATTTCGTCCGCTGTATTAACCTCAACCAAAGGTTCCATCCCTAGAGATAGAGAATACGAGTACAGCCTCTTCAGGGTGACTTCGTCTAGCATCTTCACAATAAGCAAAACAGTATCGGCTCCGGCAAGTCTTGCTTCGAGTATCTGGTATTCTTCGAAGATGAACTCTTTTCTGAGCACAGCTGGTCGGTTGGACATGCCTTCTAGCGCTTGGCGGACATATCGCAAATCGTCAATACTCCCTCTGAACCACTCAGGTTCCGTCAGCACCGAAATAACACTCGCTCCAGCTAGCGCATACTCCATGGCCTGGGCAGGTGCACATGTCAAAATGGATATTATATCTTTCGAAGGTGAGGCCCGCTTAACTTCAGCCATGAGGGATAATGGAAGTGGGGACAGCCTTAATCGTTCCACGAATGATATCTGAGGCGGAGAAAGGTTCATATCATAAGACGCCTGAAGGTCAATCGGACGCTGAGACGGAATCTTCTTTTGGGCAATGACAGCAGCTTTTCGGTGGGCAAAAATTCTGTCGAGAATGTTCTCTTTGGAAGACGAAGCGGTCCCGAGTAGTTTAGCATTGGATGCAGCTTCAGCTTGAAGATGTTCATTCTCAGCCCAGGTTCCCCCTCGCATTTTCAAGAAGTTTTTCAGTATAACCCGGCCTTCCGCAGTTAGAATGCATTCCGGGTGGAACTGCACTCCTTCCACCACATATTCTTTGTGTCGCACACCCATGATGACTCCTTTCTCACCTCCCTCTGGGCTCGCTATCCAGGATGTCACTTCCAGGCTCTCCGGCAGGGTTAGATGTGGCTCCGCTGGCGAGTGGTATCGAGTAACGGGTAAGCTCTGTGGAATGTCTTTGTACACCCCCTTGGAGTCGTGGAGCAATGTCAAGGTTTTGCCGTGGAGAATTTCGCCTGCGTACGAGACATCGCCGCCGAACACGGAGAAAATGCATTGCCTGCCAACTCTTAGTTCTCCATAAGAAGCATTGGCCAAGTAAATACTCACTGTCCCATGCAGACTCCAAGAACAGGAATCTTTCCCGCGAAATGCCTGATGGCATCTTTACTAACCCCAGAATTGGAGAGTGGGTGGCCAGGGCCAGGACTGACGACCAGTTGTGTTGGATTCTTAGCAGCGAGTTCCTCTACGGTTATCTTATCATTGCGATAAACTGTAACTGTTGCACCCTCAAGTACAAGATATTGGTAAATGTTCCCCGTCAATGAATCATAATTATCTATCATAACAAGATTGGAAGCATTTTCGGGCGGCTTCACGGCGGCATGTTCGTGAGGCGAATGATTAATTAGTTCGAGAGAAGACATGTTGATTTAAAATAGTTGCCCGCGAAGACTCTTCGTTAGGCCAGCGATTAGGGCTCAGCTTGTGAAATGAGTTTTAGTCATGTACCGGAGGTGAGGTTGAATGATGTGTTATTCTTATACGTGTTAAAAAGTCGAAACTAGTGTCAGTCCGCGTCGAGCATCGAATGCATTTCCAAAACCACGCAGAGAGATTTCAGGAAAGTGACCTGGCTCTGCACCGCGTGATGACAGGAAAAAGGATTTGCAACGGGGGATGCGTGAGACCCTGTAAATCTGAGTACATCGTGTACACTGTGAATATGAAGACAAACTACTCCCTTGTTGCCTGAAACGCAAGGGATCTTCGGCAGATCAATTGCCTAATTTAGGGGGGGAAATAGTAGTTAGTTTACTGTAAGCGCTATACTGCTTTAAAAGAGCTGCTTAGCCTAAATTGTGAGGAGTGAGGCTATCGTGATGATAAATTACTAATTGTCTGGTTTTAAAAGACAATTAAACTGGACTGAAGGTAGGGTAACAAAATGTTATTCGCTTGTGGCGTGCCGACGTAGGCTAACCTCCAGGCTTGTGATAACGTAATTCACAAGCGAAGGGATCACCAAAACACCAAAAACGCGTCTACCAACTAACAGACAAATATACTAGCCTTCTATAATTGGGGGCGGGGTAAGCTCAGGATCTCAGCTCTAGGTGGGGACGTGGGTCAGACTCCTGTGGCACTGCAAGCTCTCGAGTATTCTCTTCCGACCGTGCCGGCACACCTTGCCAGAACTTTATACAAGCATTCCTCTAGGTACAGGTGGCCTGGCTCTTGTGAAGGCTCAGGAGATGAGGGCCGAGGAAGGATAGAGCTACAGCATACTAGCAACGCGTGCATACCACGACTTGATATTGGGTATTCTACATAAGTGCTATAGAGTCGGGCTATCTTTCACTATAGTTTATCTTGCTAATACTAGCACTAGAGGTAGTGCCTGTGTAGGGTCAAGTTCATATAGAGGGACAAATCAGGCGATTGCTTATAAGGTATTTTGAGTCCCTATAGAGCGCCACTTTGCGAATTAATTAGGATTGTTGCGTTCAATTGTTACGAGACGCTAATGGCGGTTTCGCTTTTAACCTTGAAGTGGTTCAGCAATATGTGAAAAAAAGAAGTGATGACGAGAACGACAAGTTCGTAACTTAACCACCTCAATTTACCAATCGTAATAACTCCCCAAGTCCGTTAGTCTGACTTCAGGGTTGAAGGTTCCAACGAGACATCGGGTGTGGATGCAAATCACGAATGAAATCCGAGAGAAGCTAGATTCACAGAGCTTACTAGATTGCCCGAAGAAAATGCAGCGAGATGTGCAATATAGGCTTGGATAACTAGTATGAATGTAGTTGTAAATGTGAATATACGATGGTAGTTATTGGCTGAAATCGTCATGTGAAATGGTACGACCCCGCATGTCAGCACTAGTAGGTCACTGATAAGTGCTACGACTGAATGCCTCGATACAGTATCGTCTATACGAGAGGTATCGCATCCTAAAAGAGAAACTTCCCTCCAACGAAATAGCATAAATAAGCTCCTGCCCCTCTATTTCTCTTCATTTTAGAGCATACTTTACCCTACACAAGTCAAAATGAGGGCTTACTGGTACGACAATTTACCGGTGAGCTCCATTGCAATCTCTCTGTCGCATTTATGCTGACGACTTTCCAGGGCGACCAACGCGAGCTTCATGACTCTGGGAGATTGGTCTCCCTCGACCAGCTCTCGCGCATCGGCGTCCTCTACTTCCGCTACCCCGACCTCGACCAAGTCGATGCTCTAGCGTCAGAGCGCTCATACAAGAACCGCGATGTGATCACCGTGTCGCCAAGCGTAATGGGGGACATCTACGAGTCAAAGGTTAAGTCATTCTTCGCAGAACACATGCATGAGGATGAGGAGATCAGGTATATTCGCAACGGAAAGGGATATTTCGATGTGAGGAATGAGGGGGATGAGTGGGTGAGGATTTTGTTGGAGGAGGACGATTTGATTATTTTACCAGCGGGAATTTACCATCGGTTTACGACCGACGAGAGCAATGTGAGCATACCCACGCATATTTGAGGGGGCTTGGAGTCTAGAAGCTAATGCAGCACAGTTCATTGTGGCAATGAGATTGTTTAAGGAGGAACCAAAATGGACGCCATTGAACCGTGGGCCAGATGTGGATGAGAATCCGCACAGACAGGAATATGTCCAGAAGACATTAAAGGTTTGAACGGGTAAACAGAAGATGTAGATAAGAGCTAGTATAGTAATGGTTAGCAATGCTGAGATTGATAAATTCCCATTTTTAAGCACTGGCATAGTTTATTACAGATTAAAAAGTATTGTGAGTTAGCTCCTTTGTGAAATACGTTGGTAAATAATTAATTTGAAGTTGCGACTCGGGTTTTGGTGATCATTGCGCCACCTCGAACGTTACTTTACTTTGTCGACGATGCACATCGCTTTCTCCAACTGTGACCAGAGCGATCGGCGGATCTGACAATTAGTGCATGGGGGTCTGTTCTGGGGTTTGATCGCCGGCCTCCTATCGGTGGCCGTATCGCCCTGTACTGTACAACGAACGTTATATATTCGGCATTGAGTCAACCCCGCAATTGAAAATCTCAGAATGTCACGAACACCAACAGCTTACGACGCAAAGGAATGAGTAATCGTGGTCTAGAAGCTGACAATTAGCAATCTCACCCTCCGAGACCGCATCTACTAATTCCAGCTGCAGACTAAGTGGTGTACATATATAGCTTCGCTCAATTGTCCTCTCTCTTTCCCACCTCCGTACAGTCACCGACCTCCTAACAACCAACCAACCACTACCATGACCCGCGACGAAGATATCAAAGCCTACGGCTTCACAGCCCTCCCGCGCCCCATGGACACCCTCCTTGCCGCCCGCAAAGACCCCCAATCACCCACCCCCCTAACCACAGCCGACATCCCCCTACCATCCTCCCCCCTCGTCGACGCCGTCCTCGACTACGCAAAACGCGAGCTCCCCATCGAAACCTTCAACCACAGCATGCGCGTCTTCTACTACGGTACCCCTCACCCACCCCCCCATGCCCATCTCTATCTAACAAACCCCCAGGCATCGCCATAGCGCGCTCCAGCTTCCCCACCCTCCTCTCCGACTCCTGGACCACAACCTACCTCCTCACCTCCCTCCTGCACGACATCGGCTCGACAGACACCAACATCAGCGCCACGCTCCTATCCTTCGAGTTCTACGGCGGGCTGCTGGTCCTCGACCTCCTCAAGAAAGAAGGCGCGCCGACTGCGCAGGCTGAGAGCGTTGCCGAAGCGGTGATTAGACATCAGGACCTCGGGGAGACGGGGACGATTACCGGTATTGGCGCGGTGGTGCAGTTGGCTACTATTTTCGGTAAGATTTTCTTTGATAGTGTTTTGGTGCGAGAGAGAGTGGGGGTGCTGGGGAGGTGGGGGTTATCGGCGAATATGAAGCTAACGGGCGGCAGATAATATTGGCAAGAATGCGGAACTGGTGCATCCCGAGACGATTGTGAATGTTACGAATGTGTATCCGAGGATGAAGTGGTCGAAGTGCTTTGCGCATACGATTCGGAAGGAGAATAGGTTGAAGCCGTGGGCTCATACGACGCATCTAGGAGAGGAGGACTTTCCGAATGGGGTGTTGGGGAATAAGTTGATGGAGCCGTATGAGTAGATGCTATCGCCGTGGGAGAGGTCAGGGGGTTAGCGACGGGACAGGAGGTCACTAGGCTTTGAACTGCTCTGCTATCCCTTGTCTTCTCATACTTGACGGATCCTGAGATTTCACTTGGACAAGGGGGAGGGCTATGGCACCTCTACTAAAGTAATACAAAACACAAAACATAATTCTTGTGGAACGGACAGTGACTAGTTTGAATATAGTTAATAAATCGAATTATTAATTCTACCACAACCTTAGCACCCTGGCACTATCCAATAGCCATCAATGCCCATCGAAATAAATCAAACCTCTGTGCCATTCCCTCTAAAAACCCGCAAAATCCCATAGGTGCACACGCAGAGTTCCTTTCGTATCTGCAAAGCACAAATCCCATTACTCGCACATGTGAAGACGCTACAGACTGCATTCGCCGCATGACTATCAATAATACTCTGCACCGACACGTATGTCCCAACCGCCAGGAAGAAGCCAATGCCAATGATGAGGATATTAAGCCCCAGCTCCGCATACCCAGCCGGGTTCTGCTCATGTAGCCACGTGACCCCCCAGGATATACGCGACGCCTCGGAAGATGAAGCCGAAGAAGGAGTCGAAAAGTGAGCTCATCAAGCTCAGCAGGTCGGAGAAGAATGGGATGGCCTCTACGATGATGAAGGCACCAATCCAGGTGAGCGCGAGGATGCCGGCCCAGGTGCTCCAGCCCACCACCGTGTGCGAGGACTTGTGGATCGTGCCCTCAAAGATGCGGAAGAAGATAAAGCGCGCGGAGACGATGGCGTAGAGCACGCCGAGGAAGATCAGGGTTGGGATCATGAAGGAGAAGGAGACTTTCTTGTAGACCTCGTTGTCGAACGATCCCAAGGCGGGAGCCGTCATGTACTGGTTGCCGGTGAAGACGTAAATGACGGCTCCGACGATGCACAAGACGATCATCTCGGCGATGGTGACGGCCCACAGTGCCTTAGGGAAGTCCTTGGAATCGTGCGTCTCGGCAATGAAGCTCGGCAGCGTGATCTGCTCGATGAAGGTGTACGAGATGTTGATGAAGGCGCTCATGGCTGCCACGAAGGTGGTGCCGGGGGGGGGGGGCAGCGCAGTGATTTAGACACTTAATCCATAATGGCGCGTTTTAATATCATCACAAAAACTATCATACTTGCTCTCGCTACAACAGGCTCAGTTCTAGGAGAGGACTTGGTTGGCAATGCCTACTTCTATAAGTGTAATGGTTGCAAATGCAATTCTTTCTACGATTACACCAGCTTCTTAGGAACGACTCCTTGCCTTCCTCTTTCAGGGGGCGCGACATCAGTCGGGTTAACTCGAACAACGGGAATTGATTTTGTGTCGTACCAGACAACTTGTTCGTTATACCAGACCACCGATTGTACCGGTGATGATCAGAGTGTTGGTGTGAACACCGGCGAGAGTTGGGGATGTTCTGCTTCAGAGACTCCACTTGCCCAAAGTGCTAGATGCTACTTCCATAAAGGATAGACCAATAAGTTAGCAAAGGCTACGAACAGGTGGATTATTTTTGATCGATTCTGCCTGAGCAGGCTGGCAAGCCATCAACGACGCGATATAAACGCATTCTTCTAAAGTTTGCTTTGGCTGGTACCATAGATACCACTTCATCCATTACGCCGACCGCTTAAACTGTGTTCACATTTAGGAGGAGCAACCCTCCATCAAGATCACTTTGCTGCAAACGATCTCTTCAATCCTGTGTATGAAATCCCTAAGACCATATGTTTAAACGTCTCCTTGTTGTCCTTGAAATGATTGTAATACTTGGCATATGTGAGATATTCGCACGGGGCCACACGAACAAAACTCCGACACTTTTGCGATGATACTTACGAATTTGTTAGGATGGAAGATCTCTTTATGTTCATGACCACTATGTATGAATTATAAACAGTAGCCCGTCACTATTTAGGTGGCTTAGTCCTTACCCTCGTTGAAGGTCATCGGAGCACAGCCAGAGTTGTACATCTTACCAGTGCCGGAATGGTTGTATCTTGAACATTGTAGTTGCTTTGAGTACCAGGGCCATAATTGTTGGCCGTGAAACCGGCTTCTTGAAAAAACATGCTCGGGCACAGAGGGTTAAACTAGAAGCTACTACACCGGAAATTGTAGGGGACCTACTTATAGATGATTTGTCTAACTCAAATTTTGGTACACTGAGTTGTATTATAGTAAATATTGATTTGAAGTTGCGAGACTCAGGTTTTGGTAACCATTACACCACTATGACCATTACGCCACCTCGAACGCTAACAATCGAGCCACTATACAGGAAAAAGGATTTGTAACAGGGGATGCGCGAGACCCTGTAAATCTATATCGTTATAATATTATAATCGAATGTTCTAGATAATGAAATCATAATGTTATTTAATAAAGAGATTGCGCCGACGCAACTCTCAATTCCATGCTAACAATACTTAGTCTGCGCGATACTAGCCCCAAGCACCGCGAATATGAAGACTAACTGAGGTTACTCCCTCGTCGCCCGAAACGCAAGGGATCTTCGGCAGATCAATTGCCTATTTCAGGGGGGAAGATAGTAGCTAGTTTTCAGTAAGCGCTATTACTTTGACCTACATGAAAGCCGGCGGACAGCCTAGCGGGGCTCTAGCGGGTCTCCACTAGTTCCTTAGCGGAACCACTTTGTGCAAGGTCACCGCCCAGCCAGTGAATGTTGAGCCAAGACCCACTCGATTCTTGCGGGCGGGCGTCCAGGCGGACAGGCGGGACTGATAAGCCAAAACTCTTCATGCTCTTGCGAACTGGACAACCCGACCCTCATCCCGAGCTCAGATTTACAGGGATTATTCCGCACGCTTGAAAGGTTTACTCGGGAACACGTGATACATGAACACATTGTCCTCACGTCATCCCGTGACAGAAGGTTCCTCCTAGTTTGTAGGTACTGTTTGATTGACATATCAACTCTCGCGCCTTTGACCAAAACCCAATGCGTAGGAACGCAAGCAAACATGAGATAGCAGGAGGATGAGGGTGGATAGATGTATTTAGTCCAGGGACTATATCTCTAAATCCTATCTTCCACCACCTCACGTAATTCATCAAGGTTTCCTAATCCCCCTAAAAAAATCCAAAATCATCGGCGTAGCATCAATACTTACCGGCCCATCCCCATGCTTTATATTATCACTATTCTCCGTCGTCGACGGCCAACTATGATCCATCCCATCTATATAGTACCCCGTCACAACCGCCGCGCCATTACACGTATACAGCGTCTCCTGCACCGTCTTATCGCCATTCAGCTGCGACATAGCGGGCTTATAGTGCGCGGCGCACCCATTGCGCTGGCCCCAGGTATCGAGCCAATCTGGGATTTGCGGTAAGGGCCCCCCCGTTCCGTTGGTTGTGGGGCGGTAGGGGATCTGTGTGTTTGTCAGCCTTGTGCCACTATTTCACCTTAACGGACTCTCCCCCGCCCAAAAAGATGTAGTTTCTTTCTGGGGGTTGTTGTTGGATTCAACTTACAGTCCCATCAATCGACCCATGAAACTCGAGAATCGGAAACGGCGAACGGGAAGGATCACACTTATCACCAGGATCCTCAACAACATCCGTATAAAACGCCCCCGAGCACGCAGCGATAGCCGCGAAATTCTTGCCATGCTCAGCGGAGCACGCGAGCGTGCCTGTGAAACCCCCTCCATTAGACTTGCCCGCGGCGTAGATGCGAGTGTCGTCGATGCAGAAATCGGCGCGGAGTTGGGTGATTAGCGAGGTGGTGAATTTTTTGTCCGAGACGCCGGGCGAGGCGTAGCTTGGGCCTTCCCAGAAGCCCTGGGAGGTGTTAGATCTGGGCGGACTTAGGGGGGGGGACGCACCTTGTAGCCGTTGGGCCAGACGACGATGTGGTCGGAGTTCCAGGTGTGATTATCGAAGCGGTCGAGGGCGCGTTGTTTGGTGGAATCGCCGCTGGCGCCGTGGTAGGAGATTATTAAAGGGGTTGGTTTGTTCTGCATCACCAATTGTCAGAATCCTGGATCACCACAGCTTCCCCCTAGCTCTGTAGGGCGCATACCTCGTCATAATTCGGCGGTAGATAAACATCATATGTCCGGAGTATCTTGTCACTCTCAATACTCTCCCCTGTCTTGGTATCCCCTTTAAAGTCTTGGACAATCCCGCATCCCCCAACGGCATGCGACCGTATAACCGCTGCAGCGGCAGACTCAGCGGCGAAAAGGAGCAATGCCGCGCCCGCTAGTGGCTTGGTGAAGATCATTTTATCGAGGTGGGAGGGTGTGTTCTGAAACCCAAAATTGAATTAAAGTGCGGCTGGGCAAGTTATGCGCAAACAACAACCAGCGCAGGGAATCCTCAAAGAGCTTATATGCGCCCCCGCGTTCACACACTCCGCCCCATGACGGTCGGCGAAGTCGTTCACCGGCTATACCGGCACCTCCTCATGCGGTAAGATGTGTCTCAGACGATCTTTGGTGTCGCATTGGGTGATATTCCGTCAGGTCATCTTGGGATAACCACCAAGGTTTGTCGTGGACTCGGGCAGGACCGATGGCATCGAGGGATACGATAAACGGAAATGTGGGGGAAATGAGGGGGGATGCGAGGCTGGGGGAGAGATCACTGCTGCTTCTGTCGAGGCGTGGCTGATGGCGGGCAGATCTCGTATCTGCGAATAGAGGTGGGGCAACGGGTTGCGGAGGCGGAAAAGGCCGGGCGTAGGCAGGCCGATCCCCTCCGTTTACTCCGTAAGTTTATAGCGGGCCGATTTAAGTCGGCGAACTTCCGAAAGTTATTGCATCCTAACGGATTTTCCCTGGCCTACCACAGAAACAACCTCTTAGAGTCCTCTAGTTAGCCAATAAGTCTGTTCATTATATCTGATTTGGTTTTATTTGAAACAAGTGCCGGTACCACTAGGAAAAAGGCATCTCGCCCCTGAACAAAGTATATTTAGGGTTATCTAGGAGCTTTCTCGACGAGATGAATTATGTCAGCGGACCGCTTACGTAGACATAAGTGCCGCTCTTTGCCCAGAGCACTATTAATGTTTGACCGTGCTCTTGGTTTGGGTGGGTCCAAAAAATGGGGTGTTCCTTCTCCCCATCCTTCTCCATATGGTGACCTGTGGGTGCGGGGAGTCAACCTGGAGAGGAGATTCGAAGCTCTGCTTAAAAGCTCTATCCTTTCCCACATGGACCCTATTGGCTTGTGCTCTATTTACATTCGTTCACGTCCGTTTATGAGTCGTGATATGCGAACGCCCCCCAGTGTTCGGCGGATCGTATCCAGATCTGATCCGCAGCTGTCACGGATAGGATCATGATCCGGCCAACATTTGACGGATAGATACGGGTTATATCCGGATCTTCAGGATATTGAGGCTCAAAATCTATAAATTGCCTAATATAATAAACGTATAGCTGAAAGCCAATTTGTCTAGTCCTCCCCCTCATCATCAGCGTCTTCAGCTCCGCTATCTTCAATCTCTAGTATATGACCCCAATCTCTTAGACATAGCAAATATCGAAGTGTTTCAGGTGAGAGCCTATTCCTTTTCTTTGTAAGAATGTCAGCTCCATTACTAAAGACCCGTTCTGATGGAGCAGATGTTGCTGGAATTGCTAAATGGTCTCTTGCAATTTGTGCAACAATTGGATATATATACTGCTTTGATAACTAGTACTTAAGAATATCTGTCTGTTGGCCAGGCCGAAGCTCAAGTATCCACCGCTTCCACTTAGGTTCTTGAAATGAGATTCCTTGTGTAGCGTATAGATCATCGTCAGAATTAGTCTCATGCACTGCTACATTAGCTAATTCTGTCTGCTGCTCGATTCTCTCAGTGTCAAGATGATATTGACGGGTCTTATACTATGTAAAGACATCTTGAAAGTAAGTTCTTACTCGATTCCTTTTACTTGCCTCGCCACTACTTGGCCACAAGCTTGTAAAGACTTCAAGATTCATTCTTAGATCACAAATTGTAGCTACACTTAGGTGGCTATACTGCTAGTTTGCTGTAAGTGTATAATACTCATTTAGCTTGTAAAGCGCTACGTTGCATGCAATCCTAATTGTAGACTGCTCACCCACTTCCTTTAGCATATGATTAAGCTTGTTAATCATTTTTAAATACTGTGGAATAGCGTAGTTAAGAGTGGCGCCTTCGGGCGACGGCAATGTTTGTATTGGGAATTCGAAGGCTTCGGATTGTTGTGGATTTGCGTATGCCTCGACGCAGCGTGGAAGTTGTGGTGCGGGTGCTGAGCCGCTCAACTGCTATGCCAACGAGAGCGGGGGACGATACCTAAGGACGATATACTAGCTAAACAGTGCTCTGTATCATCCGCTAGGGGTATGCGGCTAGCCGCTGTTGCTAATATTAGCTTTTGAGCTTTGTTATATTGGAGGGGCCTGTACCAAGTTAATTTTATGTCCTGGCTGAAACAAATAGTACGCCTTGTACGGAATAGTTATACTAGAGAATATAACTTGGTTTTCCACATTGATATGGTTATAACGTGGCATGCGGCGTTGAGCGCTTGGAAGAGAGACTAAATCGTACTCTATAGTGTGGTTTTTATAAAGCTTTCACATAAAGAAATAAGATAACTTAGTTAACTATTGTACTTTTAATTAAGTTAGGAGCACTCACTTTCACAAGAGCTTTCCATGTTATAAATGGATAACCGTGTAATATGAAAGGGACAGTTTTGCTTTTTATGTCTTGCGTCTGCTTACCCTTCTCACTGATCTAGCTCGCCCTGCTGTCGTCCATTCATTCTCCTGCGACGATTTCCCTCGCCGGTTGCCTTCTTTGACCTCAGACAGTTCCCCTACAGCGATATCTCAGCATCCTGTGCAATTAATGCCATAGCCAGGAGTCCTGCTTACAGCCTCAACCCAGCACTAGCGTTCACTGCCTTAACTTCAACGAGTAATTTCCCTACACAGACACAGAAGTTAGCTGCATAGTTCAAGCTTGAATATAAACAGGATGCACGTACCGGTGTTAAGTCCCTCGTATAAAGCAAGTAGCGCCTTCTCAGCGGCGCCAAGTCCTCCCTTGATGATTGTCTCCTTGCGCTGCAAGTTGCCCTCTGAGAGCCACTGTGCGAGTTCCTTACGCGCAGCCGGGAACTCATTAGCATAGTCGTAGACGATGAACCCTTCCATTCTATGGGGAACAGTTAGCTGTGACTTTATCTGTGAGAATAGGAGGGTACCCACCGGATGCGCATCACGATGATCATGGAGATATTCTACGGGTGGGTTAGTCTTGAAGGAAGGTTGGGAGAGTTATGATTTCGCAAAACAACCTTTGGTCCTGTCGGATTTGCGCTGTTGTACTGGCTGATAGCTGTCACAATGTTAGAAAATCCCTCCCTCCCCTCGCAGAACGGTGGAACACTTACAACCACACATAACAAATCTAGAGTGAGCCTTAGCTCTGGACAGAGCTAATTCAAGGATCTCTCCTCCTACGTTGTCGAAGAAAACGTCGATCAAGTCCTTCGTTGCCTCCTTGAACTGAGTGGGGAAGTTCGGGTCCTTGTAGTTAAGCGCCCTATCACAGCCAAGCTCCTTTAGCCACTCTACCTTATCATCGCTCCCTACAAGACCTAGGACCTTAGCTCCCTTCAACTTTGCAATCTGGCACACAACACTCCCCGTCGCTCCTGCCGCGCCTGAGACAACGACAAAGTCGCCAGCCTTGACCTTCCCAATATTGATGATGCCAAAGTACGCCGTTAGGCCAGTCGTGCCTAGAGCTCCTAACGCATCAGTGAGCTGTCCGTTAGCCGGGACCTCAAGCGGCATGAGGTCCTTCTCTTTTGCGACCGCCTGCTCCCTCCAGCCTGTGTAGCACGTCACGTAGTCGCCTGCGGAGAACTTTGAGGACTTCGAGACAACCACCTTCGCGATCACGGCGCCGCGCATTGTTTCGCCAATTTTCAACGGAGGGACGTAGGATCGTGTGTCTGCGAAGAATGTTAGAGGCATGATTAAAAACGGGAAGTGTCACGTAGTGGGTGGTTACCGTTCAACCAGCCCCTCATGGCGGGGTCGACGCTAAGGTATAGCGTGTCAACGAGGACTTCGCCATCCTTCAGATCTTCGGCCTTTACAATTTCATGCTCCTTCATAGTAAACGTCTCGCCGGGGACGATGAGAGATGTGGGACGTTTGGCAAGGACGACGGACTGGTAGGTTGATTGACCCATGTTGCTTTTGATGACGAAATTTGATTTTCGGATTATTGATTAATTTTGTCTGTAATGCACCAAGGGCCAGGTCCTTATATACAGCAGGTTCTCTCTTTCAATGGCACATATGTAGTCCGTTGGTTAGCAGTGCAGGGATGATTGGGGATATAACAGTTCGGACCCGCAGATGCGCTTTCGAAGTCTCTACGTAATTGATATCTGTTTTAAAGAACTAGGGCAACAAATCGCAAATCATGCCTCGGCTCCGGGATTAGCGTGGTAGAGAACAACATTATTTGCAAAAAAGCTCTTCTACTAATTTATCTAATGTGTAGCTATGTCGTTCGAAGGAGGGGCTGCCGTTTACTTCTAATAACCAGGCGCCCCCGTTACTATTAATCAAGAAGTCTAGGCCGTATAGTTCAAAAGTATTCGGAAGCATTTGAAAATGTGTTCGCGCGGCGCCTTTGAAGACCTCGCCTACAATAGCACAGATTTGGTTAAAACAACTCTCCCTCCAATCGGAGGACGACAACTTTATTGGGCTTGGCCATGGTGGATCCCAAAATCGCTTCTTCAAGTCTATTCAAAGTCCATGAACCGCAGTATTTGTAATGTGTCTCTCAGCTTGCAACGGTTTCATGTTTCGTAGCTCTTCGTGAGGTATGCACAGAGAGATAGTCGAAGACAGTCGACTTTGGGATACCACCGTTGCGCAATTTGTCGTATTGAGTAGTCAGTATGCTTTCGGAGTGTACGCAACGTGCCTCTTGATGGCGTAGGCCAGTCGCCATTCTCTAGTGGTGGTGAAGAGTCCATGGTGTTCATAGAATCCACGGTCCTCGCGACTTTTAACAACTGTCCGGATTGATTGTCATCCGGCTTTGGTGCCAGCCTGTGGCTCGCGCGAAGCCTTCCCCCCAGCTCGGTCGACTCGGCATCTCACGCAAGTTTTGCGTGTAGAGAATTGATTTATATTGCCTTCACTTGCGACACACTTCGTGGTGGATGTACTAAGGTTACTTGTCAGGTTTTGGCGAAAACGGAGACCTCTATCCTTTCAATTACTTCGCATCAAGCTGTCATAATGCTTGCGTGTGATAAAGGGATGACAGAGGTGTTTCAGCTACAGTGCGATAGTAGAGAAAAAGATTGGTAAGACCATCACTTTCACATTGGACTGGCAGATCTTTTAGACGTGAGAACTCTGGATCGTTCGCCGTGGTGCCGATGACATCTCGGTGTGTATAAAGCCCGTGTAGTCTCCGAAAATAGTAACATATAAGACATCCAAATCAAGTTGTCCAAACCATCTAAATCAAATAGTTCATCTAAATTAGATTGGTCTTGGCCGGAGAGACGAGGGTCAAAGGTTGGGAAACTACTAAGCCACTGTGTAGGAAAAATGATTTGCAATGGGGGATGCGCGAGACCCTGTAAATCTGTATCGTCGTGATATTGTAATCGAATGTTCTACTTAATGAAATTGTGATCTTATTTAATAAGGAGATTGCGCTGACGCAACTCTTAATTCCATGCTGACAATACTTAGTCTACGCGATACTAGCCCTAAGCACTGTGAATATGAAGACGAACTACTCCCTCGTTGCCCAAAACGCAATTGATCTTCAGCAGATCAATTGCCTATTTCAAAAGGGGGGGGGGGGGGGAGTAGTTAGTTCTCAGTAAGCGCTATAATTTTACCTCGGTGCTGCCAAATCGAATCGCCTCGCAATTTGAACCGAATCTAGAGGTTCTTTACTTGCTATTAGGGTCGTCTTGAATATTACCTATGGGATATCCTTTGAATCGCATATTGCATTTAACTCATTAATTACATCAGCCTTGACTTCCCCTTCCGCCACGACAATAGCCCCCATTATCCTCGAGTCTCCAAAAATGGAGTGGTTCGGCTATGCCAAAACTGTTTTCCATCACTCCTCTACATCTCTCATAGCGACACAGGACGGCTCGGCTCGGACTTCTATCTCATTTCCCGATCTCTGCAAGTCCGTCACACAGCGATGCACTCTTAATCCGTTTCTGTTTAACGGTCACATGCAAACAATTTGGACTAACGCTATGCGAAATGATTTTCCAATATACTACAAGCGTAAGATCTTTATTGCAGATGGGGAAGACGACAATGGAAGTTTTGCCGTAGATTTTGTGGCAGACAGAAACGTCGACGAGGGAGATCCTGCGCTGCCCAAGAGGACAACCCTCCTAACCGATGTTGAACTGGATAAGTTAACATCCACAGATCACAGGCCAATGCTTGTTGTTCTGCATGGAGTGTCCGGAGGCTCGCACGAGTCCTTTATCCGAGAGATGATCGCGACTCTTATCGCCCAAAATGGCAAGGGCGAGAGAAACTGGGAGGCTTGCGTGGTTAACTCGAGAGGTTGTGCTAGATCCAAAATCTCAAGTCAACTCATGTACAATGGCCGCGCGACATGGGACCTGCGACAGACTGCCAATTGGCTAGGGGAGAAGTTCCCCAACAGGCCACTCTTCGCAGCGGGAATTTCGTTGGGCGCTAATCTCTTAACAAATGTAAAAGTGTGCCGTCTACTTAGCTAGTAGGGACGACTGCTAACATGACTTCTGCAGTATCTCGCCGAGGAGGGTTCTAATTCTCCATTTAAGGCTGCCATTGTCTTTTCAAATCCTTGGAACCTTGAATTATCCTCGATGGCTATGAGGCGCGGATGGATGGGCAGAGAAGTATATTCTCGTGCCGTTGTTACTGGATATAAGAAATATGTGAAAGAGTATGATTTCGTATCTCGTCTACGTTGTAGAGATTGCATGATAACGGTTAGCAGGCACCTTGCTGAAATCTCTAAATATACCGACATTGATGTCGAGAGAGTAAAAAATGCGGCTGATATACGCGAATTTGACAAGCTGTTCCTTGCCCCAGCATCTGGATATCCGACTCCAGGTGCATACTATCGTGACGGGTCTTGCTGTGATGCCTTGCTGGCTGTAAGGACGCCATTACTTGCATTGAATGCGTTGGATGACCCTGTAAGTTGATTAAAGATGAAATAGCGCCGGGTTCCACTTCAACTGACGGCCGACATGAAACAGATTGTCCCTCCTGAATGCATCCCATTCGACGCATTTGAGGTCAACCCATTCGCTGTTCTCTGTACAACAACGATGGGTGGCCATATAGGCTGGCATGAGACTAGCGGCACCCAATGGGTTACAAAACAGGTACGCTCTTGTTAACCGGAATAAAAGGATTAGAAGTTAACATTCGCTAACACTCATTGCATGAAGATGTCTGCATTTTTGAACGCTATGGCAGATAATGCGAATCGATGCTGGTCACCTGCTACTGATGAAACTTCTGGTGATATATTTCTGGGTTTATTTAGATACAATCCTACCCAGAAGAAGCTCTATGCTATCAATAGTAAAATTTAGCCTCTTTAGGGGCATGAGAAGCTTTCTGAGAATAATGGATTCCAGTTTAATACCTTAGTTTAATACGCCCCGTCTAGGTTGAAAAGTGATAATATGCAACAGAATTCGTTGAGCCTTGCTTATGCAGTTAATAGGTATTGTCTATGTCTATGTTCTATTAACACAAACTCTTGGCTGAAACACCATACTCCTGTGCATAAGACAGGGCAAATATACGTCGAAGGCTTTCAGCAGCTATTTACTCGAAGGCAATCTCCGATTAGCCGTCAGGTCCCTCCCGAGCGAGGCTTTCTGGGTTGAGAAACAGCACAGAAGTGCAATGGCAGATAGCGCCATTCCTGTAAACCAAACAGCTCGTAGGGAATCGCAATAGATAGCACTATATACGTCAGAAACTTGCTGCGGAAACTGGTCTATGCGTGTAAAAGCCAGCTCCGCATCTTTGCCTCGGACTCTAAACCCGTCTGACAGGGACCCGTCTCGTACGTGGTTGTTAACGTAGTTATCGAATTGATTCTGGAAGATGGCTCCACCGATGGCAATGCCAAATGCCTGGCCCATCACTCGTGTGAATGTGATTTGATTCACGCTCACAGCATGTAGATGGCTTGGTAGAGTTGCTTGTGGCGCAATATTGGACGCGATATAAATAAAACCGAGCCCAATGCCAATAGGAATCTGGAGGCCCGTTTGGAGGCCCACAGAAGATAGAGGACTTAATACAGTCAATGAACTCATTCCTGCAGTCACTGCAGCACATCCAAAATATAATGGGCCTCGATAATCTCCTGATTTTGTTATTATGACGCCGCCGATGATGCCACCCGCTGGGACAAGGATGATCGTTGGGAGCACTGCAACAGCAGAGTGGATTACGCCATATCCAGCTGCGCCATGAAACTATATTGATATTAGAACGCCACATCAAACAGATATCTGTACGGTTCGCCGGAGGTATTCATAACAGAAGACTCACGTAAACGATGAGGAAAAAGGCCAAAGAGGTCACTGCGTAGCCACCAACGAAGGATATCAAGGAAGCCGCATTAAAAGTTCGACTTTTGAGCAGTTCACGTGGGAACATTGGCATTGGCGCGAAATATTCCACGATGGCAAAGCATACCAGGCCAATCACGCCAATAACTAGGGGAGCGATGATGGCGGCAGAAGACCACGGATGTGATACTCCTCCACTCAACAGACCTAATAGAAGGGTTGAAGCTGAGCCACCCAAAATAGCGATGCCAGCCCAATCGAATTTTAATAGCCCATTATGATGGTTTTCAATTTTGGGTTGGAGATGCAACGATAACTGCAGCACCGCAAGAAGGATCACACAGACTGGGATGTTGATGTAGTATACCCTGTGTTACTTGTCAGTCATGTTCCACACCCTGGATTAGGTAAACAAGCACTGAGGAGTTGACGTACCACCTCCATGTCGTGAACTCCGTAATGGCCGCCCCCAGCACAAGCCCAACGTTCCCAAATGCATATGATAGGGACAGAATAGACATCCATTTTGATCGTTCTTGCAAACTTGTCAGATCAGTGACGACCATAATTGTCAGTGTCGTTATGCCTCCACCACCGAGGCCTTGCATCTGTCAAGTTAGTATATTTCATTGCGTTGGACCTGTCGCTTTACTCACAACCCTTGTGCCAATAAGCCACTCTATGCTCTGTGCCCTCGCACACATAATGCTCGCAACCATGAATATTAGTAGAGATATCTGGAGCATTAGCTTCCGGCCACTTATTACAGAGATGGTGCCGAAGATGGGCTGTGACGCTGCTTGCGCGATGATATATCCAGTCCCGCACCAGTATGCTTGGCTACTTGTTGCTTTGAGGTCTTGGGCAATGGCAGGGAGGGATGCAGGTAGTATGACAAGATCGAGGGTAACAAGAAATAAAGCGACAACGATAGCGGCAATAGAGATGTAGAATCTGGTGGTTTTGGTGGTTGTTTCAATTTCGGGTGCCTCGTCTTCCGTGTAGCAGATACCTCTTTGAGAAGAAATCAATGCGTAACTAATTTTGTCTTCTTCTCCGAGCGTCATTGTGTACTGGTGGGACACCGAAAGTGGTGAAAATGTTGAAGGGTATTTGTTGTTGCTGAGCTCCGTTTTAACACTAGAGACATGTAGTTCTAGAAATATGGATATTGGGAACACAAGAACGATGAGTTCGTCTGAGAAAAGCCTATTAAACCTACTGCTACACATATGCACAAAAATAAAATATGCTGTGCCCTCTACAATTGAGAAATTACTAATACTTAGCCACGATCAGCCTCGCTAGAAGGTAATCGTACAGCAGAATGCGTGAGTGGGCCGGGAGGTACAGTAAGCTGAGCGGGACAGAGTCTGTATTTGGTATTGTACTCGTTGAACTATGAAAGCGAGAAGCACCCTTGCGAAGTCATATCCCTTTCGGGGATGGATGGTCGCATCGATGGGTTTGGATGTCGCATCAATGGAGTTGAAGATCTGAGGCCGAGTAGAGGGTCGAGCGGTGTCTAATGAGATGGCCGCGAAAACTTCCCGTTTCGGGATGAAATGCGAGAACTGCCTCCATAAATACGAGGCACGCTAGTCCGGGCTGCAAAATTTCCATGAAATACCAAATAAGATCATGATGCGATGACAACGCGCTGATAAAATGGGGTCAACCTATCGTTGCTTATTAAATGCGACGGATTTGAGCCTAGAGCTCCTCCCCCCTTTTGTTTTTGGCAGATATGTGGACCCTTATCCTGCTGGCAACAAACCTCGTGAGATTACGGTTGAGATGAGACGTATCGTAAACTGTACTCGTATTCTGATCTCGGTACATCCGTTCCTCGCACTTTATTTTTAGCTATTCTATTATGAATAAATACTACTTCTCGAGAGCATCAATTTAGCTATTGAAGTCTAACCAGCACCAGAAGTTTTCTGAGGCCTAAAATATCTTCCAATTCTCCGATATCTCTGTATAACCTTACGTTGAATGTGGCCGGCCTTAGTGAAGCTTCTCATGGAGCTACAAGGTCCATTGATTTGGTCGCCATTCCTTCGAGCAATTGGGGTATGTTAACGCTTGATCCGTCTTTCGCTCTCGGTTAGGCTAAATGAAAGATCTAGATTGCAAATCTAGCATCAGTGGCCGCGATTCTATATTCCGAGAGCTTATTCCAGTGGACTAAATGGCTGTACCTGAGGGGAAAGTTGTTACGATATTTTCCATTGCCTAGGAACCGCAATATTTCATGGTAATATCTTAACCTCCTTACTGTATCTAGCCACCGTATTCATTAATCCGATCTAGGGCTTTCCTCAACACACTTTCTTTTACTGGTCCAGTTGCATTCTATGCTACATACTTTCAAGAAGATATAGAGAGGAGCTGGAGTTTCAATCCCCTCGCGATATATGGCAATATCTTACTCTATATGTTTTGTCACGATGCGTACTTTTTTCACGTCCACCTACGGTTCCACAAGTCGCATCGTTTATATGAAACCTTTCATGTCATGCATCATGACTACACCCACGCCATGAACGTCTTTGCAGTTACATATGCCGAGATATCGGAAAATTTTATTCAGGTCGGCTTACCTTGGGTATGCTGGACTTGGTTTGCCGGGGGGAACGTGTGGAATTGGCTATTACCATTCACATTGACCGGATACACTACTCTTGTGGGGCACGGAGGGTACAAGTCGAGCCCCTATATCGCTTACTTTCATCCTCTCATTGTACCACTCGTTTTGGTTCTGGGAAAACACATGTTAACGGCGAGCAACCACCAAACACAGTATGTTCTCCCTATTATTAATATCCTACTTCTGTATAATTCTATGTCTTATCTAACCAATGTTCTAGTCACTCTCATCGCAGATGCAATTATGCCCTATTCTTCCGCGGCTGGGACCAGTTATACGGGACGTTTCGAAGGACAGAGATTATTCCGCGTGATGTAGATTATTGGAAGACGTGGCTCCAGGATGAAAGCAATTCTAAGCAGGGAATAATGTGGATGGGAAAGGGTTCAGGTGCCTTCATGGAGATAGAGTGGGGCTTCTAGATGTTAACATCATGTGAGCTATGTAGAAGAAAGTGTGTGCCGTCATCACTATTTTGCTTCAATACTAAGCTAAGACTTTAACACCGAGATGGCCATTTCCCACCACTTCCACGAGATATCTACAACTTTACCATTATAACAGTACTATTTGATCTCGATCGTATTGGGAGCTGTTAAATCAGACAATTTTGCAACCCCACGGCCTTCTTCGACACCGTGAACAGCAGCAGGTGCCAGCCTAGGATCTCGCCCATGGGAGTCTCTGTGTCTGGCCTTGGGAACTTCTCACAGAACCCCTCGATCCACTCTAGGGTTCCTCCCGCGTCCGACTTCTCAAGGTAGACAGACGCTTGCAGCGAAGATCAGCAGCTGTACAACCCAGATCAGACCGGACAGGCAGCTGTTCAAGTTCCCCGGCTCCTTCCACGTCTTGGTGCGAGGCTTAATGCTCAGCATCGCGATCAAGCTTAAGAGCGGAGAGCTGGAGCGGTTGCCCCCAGGTTCGTGGCAGACCAGCGCCATCGAAAGGACTGACAGGGCGTCTTTCGGCGCAGGCCGGTCTTTGTCGACAGAACTCCGGAAGGTTGCCTTCCATGCCTCGTTTGCAAATCCGTGAGCTAGATGCAATCTTCAGGCGTCCGCCAGTGCTCGCCTTCTCTGGTAAAGTGGCCACCACTGTGCGGTAGAAGTAGGTCAGAAACTGCTTCCAGTATCCAAAGTTGGTCTTGAGCGTCACGGGCTCTTCTTGAGAGGTCGAACCCCCGCGCCTTGTCCGTAGAGGCGGTGTGGAAGCGGCTCAACGCCAACTGCCGTAGCCAGGTCAGCATGCACTCCGGCCCTTCGAAGCACCACCCCTGCGCCTCGGACAGGATCTCGTCCATGCCCTCGAGCACGGGCTCTTCGGCACTGCGATCAAGGCGTGGATCTCGTTCTTCCTCAAGCCCCGCGTGTGCTCCTCTATGCCCGTTCGCCTGAGCCACGGCTCTACAGCGAACCTGTGGCTGCCGAAGCCATGGACGATGTTGGCCTCTGCCTTCCCATCTAGCTCTGCTACGGCCGTGTCCTCATCGAGCAGCTCAAAGAACTCCTGCTCCCTAGGTTCTAGAGCACTGGCTTTGCCATCGCCGCTCGCCTGGTCGTGGTCGGATCCCACTTCTACTACTACGAAGTACCGAATATGCTGCTTCTCGGCGAAGAAGGTCTACACGGGGCACCGCCGCCACGAGCCCCCCCCCGATTTGCTGCGCCGGCTTCTGCTTGTGCTCCCTAGACATGTGCATTTCCCGGGCGTGGTCCGACCGGATGAGGCAGCTGCCGCAGAGGCAGCACGCGAAGTTCGGATAGGAGCGCAAGGCGTCTATGGCCGCGCAAGGAGCGTCGGGTAGCTTGACCTGGCTCGGCGTCCGCAGCTCATACTTCGCAAAGAGGTTGGGCAGGGTTCGCAGCTGAGGCCCCTTCATGTGGTAGGGTGGCTCTCTGACGTGTCGTTCCTGGCTGGCGCGGGTGAGCAGGAGGCACGTCCGGCACTCGACGCAGAGCACAACGCAATAGGCTTAGAGATAGCAAAAGCCACCTGCCATGGCTCCTACTAGGGGCCATTCTAGCACTCCTAATAGCCCACCTGTAAGGCTGTATGTAGGGCTATAGGGGCTGCGGGAGGGCGCACGCCCTCATGGGCGGATTTCTACATTTATGAAAGAATACTTATAAAAGAATGGCCCGTGGGGTTCCCCCTGACAGGGATCCGTCCGGGCGGCAGAAAAATACGTATGCCCTAAATACGGCAAATGCTACAGGTAAAAAGCATGTTAGAAGGATTGGAGTTAATCAGTTAACTGATTGTCGTATATGTGACGTCCGGCTCGAGCATCGAATGCATTTCCAAAACCATGCAGAGAGGTTTCACAGAATTGTCTCGAAAGTCTGCAACTACATGTAAGCGCTCCATAGTGTGCAGGATGGTTTGCCTTGGTCAAGCAAGTGAGCAAGAGGCAAGAAGTGGCTGGCGTCTTTGTCAATATGCTAGTCAACCAGAATTTTCCATCAAGGGCCAAATCCGTCCATACCTTCAGGAATGTGACCTGGGTCTGCACCGCGTGATGACAGGAAATAGGATTTGCAACGGGGGATGCGTGAGACCCTGTAGATCTGTATTGTCGTGATATTGTAATCGAATGTTCTAGTTAATGAATTCGTGATTTTATTTAAGATTAATAAAGTAGGAGTAGAACTTCTCGCTTCGCTAAGCTCGAATGATATGAAGTACATCGAATACACCGTGAATATGAAGACAAACTACTCCCTCGTTGCCTGAAACGCAAGGGATCTTCAGCGGATCAATTGCCTATTTTAGGGGGGGAGATAGTAGTTAGTTCTCAGTAAGCGCTATACTGCTTTAAAAGAGCCGCTTAGCCTAAATTGTGAGGAGTGAGGCTATCGTGATGATAAATTAGTAATTGTCTGGTTTCAAAAGACGATTAATCTGGACTCGAGGTAGGATAACAAAATGTTATTCGCCTGTGGCGTGCTGACGTGGGCTAACCTCTAGGTTTGTGATATATCTTACTAAAACGGATTGTAGTGTTCTTTTTAGCCCTTACTCTCCTAGATAGTTTTGGCATATACTTCCAATGCATATAAGATAGAGTGTATTCCTGTCTAACGCTTTATAGACCACAACAATTCTAGAATCCGAAAGTCCAAGCAACAACACCACACTTAAAATCAATTTTTCGTCTTCATTATGTATTTCCCTAACTTTGTTATTATGGTTTCTGTTTTATTTGCAGCAATGACGTTCGCAGCGCTAGGTACAGCAGGCGAAGGAGTGGTTATTAAAGCAATTGAGGAAAGAGTAAGTGTTAGATATATCGCCTCAGATTTGTTGTTACTGACGAGTGTTCGACGGAATAGAGTAAGTAGCACCTTTACCTGGCTCTGAACCCATCGATTATAAGACATGGAAATGACTAGGTTCCTGCATGTTGTTTCCGGAATTTTGAAATCCATCAAAGCTGCGAGAATGGCCGCAATTATTCTCTACGCACTATGGTCACAATGGCTCATTCCCGCAGTGACAACAGTAATACACGACACGAGCTTCGTCCCAGATTACATTCTGCGAGTCACAACCGGCAACATTTCAGTAGCCTGCGAGACGAGATTCTCGGCGATCGTGAATGGGATGTTTCCCGGACCAGAGCTCCGGATCAAGCCAGGCAAAGCAACGTGGATCAGAGTCCACAATGGCATGACAGATAGCAATTTAACCATGGTACGACTGGAGTGTCCTCAAAATCATTCTAAGTAGAGGCTCTAATCAGCGACAGCACTGGCATGGTCTATCCCAGCGTATGGCGGAGTTTTCAGACGGCAGCCCACAAGGATCCCAATGGCCAATCCCACCTGGGCATTTCTTCGACTATGAACTGCAGACACACCTGAACGACTCGGGTACTTATTTCTACCACTCCCATGTCGGCATGCAGGCGATTACTGTCACCGGGCCACTAATTGTCGAGGACTGTGGGAGGCCGCCTTACAAGTATGACGAGGAGCGCACACTGCATTGGAGTGACTACTTCCCCCAGAAGGATGAAGAGTTCCAGGCTGGCTTGGAAGCAGTGCCATTTGACTGGGGAGGCGAGACCCACGCCGTCTTACTTAATGGCAAGGGTATCGGTGTTGGTCATGCCGCCTCTACAGGGACTTGTGGCGCACTGCCCGTTATCGAAGTTGACCCTGGCAAAACTTACCGCTTTCGCTTCATCGGATCGACAGGGTTGTCACTTGTCAGCATGTCATTTGAAGGGCACGACAACCTCACCATTATCCAGGTCGACGGTAGCGAGTGGACGCAACCGGTCTCAGTTAATCGCATACAGCTAGGATCCGGCCAACGCTTCGATGCACTCTTCGTAGCCAAGACAGCGGACGAGTTGCACGCCGAAGGAAAAACCACATATTTCCTCCAGTTTGAGACTCGCGACCGACCAGCAATCTATCGCGGCTATGCAGTACTCCGCTATTCAAAGCGGGCTCCATTGCCTAGTCCTCCAGTGGAAGCAGTGCTTAGCCTTCCAAACGCCACCTATGACTGGCTTGAGTACAAGCTGCAGCCCTTATATCCAGAGCATATAGGCCATCCCACCCTCGCAGAGGTTACCCGCCGTGTGACTATTGATGCAGTCCAGATGATCAACCCCACCACCAATCAGATCATATGGCGGCTGGCGAATCAGTCCTGGACAGCGCGTACAGTACAAAGGCCTTTGCTGGTGGATATCTACCAGCGCGGCGAGACTGCTGTCCCTGATTACGACTCTGCGATGGGTAACCATGGCTGGGATCCCAACACTCGAGCATTTCCGGCAAAGGTGGGCGAGGTGCTTGAGATTGTCTTTCAGAATACCGGGTCGTTGGTGAACAGCGGAGGTGCCCTAGACGTGCATCCGCTCCATGCTCATGGCCAGCACTTCTACGATATTGGTAGCGGGAGTGGTTCTTACAACGCTGAGGCAAACGAAGAGAAACTTGTCCATATGGGATACAAGGCTTTGAGAAGAGACACAACAATGCTATATCGGTATTCAACGGTCACAGACGCAGGAGCTGCAGCTGGTTGGCGGGCGTGGCGGATCCGGGTGGACGAGCCGGGGGTGTGGTTGATCCACTGCCATACATTGGAGCATATGATCATGGGTGAGTGATCTGTTCATAGAGGTGGTACAAACGCTAACCCTGCTCTTTCAGGTATGCAGACAGCCTGGGTTGTTGGTACCGCAGCAGATATTCAGAAAATTCCTCTCGATCATAGTCGAGGGTATCTAGATTATGGGGGCGACGCCTATGGTAATGCCACCTATAATCCAACTTGTAGTCACCAGTTTGGAAGATTAGGTCAATGTAAGGCCCATAGGGATTGGTAGTAAAATCAGAATAGGATTGGATACCTCAATCAAGCATTTTCAATGGACCATGGCTACTGCCTCAAGATTGGCCAAGCACAGTACGGGTTTTTTATTGTTGGCGAACCCCTAAAGAGCTAGGTCCTCATGCCTCGGCAACTACCTTTATATTTAGGCAGCTAGTACGGTTGAGATAACTGGCGATGGAAAGTATATAAGTATGTGCATCTAGATAGGCGATGGACTTAAGAGATGTGAATGAGAGGAACCCAAATTAAGGCTTAGTTGCTTTTCTAGAATGGTGCATTGACCTTGAAGCATAATCTATTTCAATCGCCTTGCATGTGCTTGCCATCCTCTTCTTACAGCCTTATTACCTTAACCCTCTCCCCCTCCCACTCTCTGCCTGTGCTACCTCCGGCCTGATGATCTATGCTGGCCCCGCCCTTATTATTGACCTTAATCCTGGTAAATATTATATTCTCCCTGTAAATATCTTCCTCTTTTATTAAACCATCTTCAATCGAATAAAATATGTCCGTTAAAAATTATATGACGTGACATTATAAAGGATACTGTCAGCGTCGTCTACCAGGTCACCCTTAAAATGTATGTTAGTGTCGGCCCATTGATCTGACAAGAATCTAGTTCATTCCCGCAATTAGATAAACGGTTAATATCAGAATTGCCACCCTATGCTCACCGCCTTAAATTCTCTTCTCCAACCAGGTACCTATGAAATAATTGTACAACGCAATGGATTTAAAGCTCAGTGCTTCGTTTGAGACTATCGCTCGAGCTCGTAATGCCGTCAATCGTTAGGTGCTCAACAGTAGGCACTCATAACGAGGTTATAAGAGTGACTCTACACGGTACATTGTTCACTGTCGGGATGAGGCTTGCGGCTTTAAAATACGAGCATCGAGAACATGCAAAGACCCCCGTTTCGCTATTACAATCATCGTTGAACATACTTGCAGCCTAACTACACAGCGTAATAGCTGGGCTCGGAATGGTATCCGGTATTTAGCGGATCATCACCGTCGATCTGTGACTGACAGCTGGAACATTACTACGAGTTACGTACACTTGTAATCTATTATATAAATGCCAACTAGTTATATAGGCCAAATTTAGGCTACGGAAGGGCTACAGTTTCATAACTCTATTACGTACTTGCAAGCATATCGAGTTAGACAAGCCATTCTCCTTGAAATCGATGGCTGCGAGACTACTTTGCTCTATTCCCACAATATATACAGCGAATCAAGGCATTGGATACGAACAATAAAGTCTTATAGGCTATACAGGCTATAGATGGAGGTAACAACTTGCATACGTTTCAAGCAATCGAATTTGCGCCTGCAGGCTTAATACATGCTAGCCGCATCTGCCGTGGTTTTATTGCCCTCGATGCAACACGTACGAAGTCAAAATATCGAATGATGCTTTTAATAGCTACAACTATCGATGCAAGTGATAATCTATTACCACTTGCGTGGGTTTTAATCCCCACAGAAAACGCAGAGTGGTAGACGGAGTTTTTATGCTTCGTTAATAAACATTTTGAATGGGCGAGAAGCAACCAAATGATCTTTATAAGTGATAGAGATAAGGGAATTGCGTCAGCTATTAATGCTAACTTTTCAAATGGGAATCAAGCTAATTGCTGCTAGTATATAGTACTTAATATATAGACGAGGTATGGACTTATGTGCCGGAACCAATTTTGGAAGGTAGCTCAAGCAACGAATAAGAAGGCGTTTAAAGTAAGTTACTATTCACTATATACTACATGCCTAATTATCGTTATAGGAGGAATGGAAAGCAATGGAAGAGCTAAGTAGAGTGTGAGAAACCATGCAACACGTAGGGCACATCATCGTCAGCTCTAAACGGAGATTGACGAGCAGCTAGCATCTATATACGATGACATAGTTGTGTCAGCATCTTGGTTAGGCCAGGTTGGTGGCATACAAAGGATCACAGTGATGGGGAAGGGCAGCAGGTTGATGGGCAAGATAGCGTTGTTGTAGAGCCTCGACGATAATCACATGTAGCGGGTGGCAATTCTATATTAACCGTTAGATAAATGCTCTCTCACTGTTCGGCAATACGATCAGAGAGTGAGAGTGCGGGTGAGAGCGAGAGCAGCAGAGCTCAAAATGTTACGATGACCACGGAGGTCAAGATGCAGTCAAAAAGTAAGCTAGATTGAATCTAAAGAGAGAATAAGAAAAGACGCGAGGCTACTCCTCATTATATACAGTTGTGCGCTTAACGGTTCCTTGTAATCCTTAGTGGGTACTATGGCTGCCTGTTCCCATAGTCGCTAGCGGCTGTGAGCTGCGATCGTAACACAAAATAATCAGAAATACGAAAGTGGGAGTGATGAATTATATTCTGTTTAAAAGGTAATGCGCTAGGGTAGATATTGAGACTGAAGCGTTATTTGTCGACGATGTTCATCGCTTCCTCCGACTGTGAGCAAAGCGAAGCCGGATTCGACTTCGCAGAGTGCGCCGCTCGCTTATATGCGCCGCTCACATATACAGTACGTATGCACTCGGTAAATACTCCGGAACAAGGTTAGAGCATAGATTAGCTGGGGCTCCAAGTATTCTTATTGCACGTCATTCCGTTTTATACAGTAGCGTCAGTTCTTGTCTCTTACCTCGTCGCCACGACCCTAGCTCTAGCAGAAACATAATGAACTTGAGCATATACACCCTGCCACCTCTCTGCTTCTATTATGGACCGCACAATTATAGCTGCCATGCTAGGCTGCTGCATCTCTGGAGTCGTGATTTTGTCTTTGCGTCTAGTCCTGCGCAAGGTCTATTTCTATCGCCTGGACCTCGGCGACTATCTTGCTGCCTTAGCTATGCTTACCTTGATTATATATATCCCTACGGTCTACATATCTATCATCTGGGGCACCCCTAACATCGAACCAGGCACTGCCTTTACCCCGGAGGACATCCGCCGCCGGACGGTCGGAGGCAAATGTGTGCTTGTTGCGCGGGTTATGTATATCTCGACGTGCGTTCTACCTCAACTTTTTCTTACTGTAGTGGGCTAACAAATATACTACATAGCAACTGGCTACTCAAATCTATCTTGCTCGACTTCTACTCCAAAATCGTCGTGGAATTATGGTACGGCCACACAATGATCTACATTGTTATAGTTATCTTGGCTCTCACCTATTGTGTTAGTGTCATTATGGTCTTTGTGGAATGTCACCCAATATCTCTATACTGGAGGGTCTTGCACGATCCCGGTTCGTCGTGTATACCTCTCTCGTCTCTGCCGTACACTACTAACCTAGATCTGCTGGCAAACAATAGCGCAGTGCGTTCGCGCGATGAAACTACTCTTCATTGAAGGTAAGAAAACGATTATATGCCATATTGTAGTCTAGTCTGCTGATTGGTTACAATAATAGGTGCATTTAACCTCTTCACACAAATCATCCTCATTGTGCTCCCGCTTCCTGTCCTCTTTCAAGTCCATCTCCCGTGGGTAAAGTAGCTCTCCCTTCTTAGCGTCTGTGACTTCTTTGTGTCGTCTTTGAGCGCTACTAACACGCCAAACTTGTAGGAAACTATCGCTTAGCCTCCTCTTTACCCTCGGCTTCTTCGTCATTATCACCACTTGCCTGCGTCTCGCTAAGATCGGCCCAAACTTAACGTCTCAGAACGGCCGCGCATTCTGGGCTGCTATCGAACTGCCGTGTGCTTGTTTGATTGCTAACGCACCTGCGCTGTATGCTACATTTATAAAATTATTACAGAGAGATGGGAGATTGAGCACAGACTAATTGCCGATGACTCTTGCAGTTCTTTCTAGGTAGCTTGCTTCACTTGCTCATCGGCAGTTCTTTGTATAGGGGAATATTATAGAGTAAAGAATAAGACTCTAAGGATCTTTATACAAGTATACTCAAGAGAAGCGGTGGCCTAAAATACCAAAGCCGCGAGCCTATCAAACAAGGTAAACGAGATTTGGAAGAGAAACTGATGCATGCGAAGAATATGCCTAATTAGGCACTGGGGATCACGAAGGGTTCGATGGTAGACATTACTGAAGCGGATCGAGTATTCAGAAGAGAAGGAGAAGAAAGGCGAGGTTGAAAAGGGAACTTTAGGTGTGGAAGGTAAATTTTTGAAGCTTATCGCGGCGAGCGAATCGAGACAGCGGCGAGGTGATGCCAAAAAGGAAGTGGGGAAGCCTTAGCGCGTTGGCCAAGAGTCATACTTTTAGTGCGGATGGCGAGATTGTCTTAGCGACCACGGGGCTGGACCGGAGTGGCGAAATCCTCTTAGTAACCAAGCGGCTAGGCCGGAAGTGTGATCTAGGGGGCATATATATATGTACGGTTCCGCCTTTTAAATCGCTTTCATTGCTATTTTGTGCTGTTTAAGCTTTGGGCTGGGTGATTTCTTTGAGCATTTTAGACGTCCGTGAACTGTAGCTTTTACTCTGCCTGCGTCACCCCACCTACCATGGCGACATCCAACCTTCCACCACAAACCCTGAGCGTCGGGACTTATACATTCACAATCTCTGAAGGCGGGGAGAGTGACATCCCCGAATTCTGTGATGTCTTCGACATTGCCTTCGCTGGTAACCTTCTCTTCAACACCATGAGCGGGACCGGTGACCGCGCTGCGCTGAGAGAAGAGAATATCGCGTTTTGGAAGAAGCAGGGGGTTATAAGTGGGCGCAGACATTTTAAGGTTGTTGATGAGGGGACTGGGTGCGTTTTTTATTCCGCTCACTCTCTGTTCTGTCACATTCCCTTGTTCTGCTGTCCCCCTTTCGGCAGTATTAACTTCATCAATCCGTTCGCTCTTCTACGCTAGAGATGACATATACGGGAGGGAGGAAACTATGTCTGACGCGCGACCAGCAAAATCGCAGCTATTTCCCATTGGTGGTTCCCGCACGTCTTGACACCTGAAGAGGAGGCTGCAGCGGAGGAAGCTAAGAAAGCGCCAAAGCCAGAACCGATTCCAGGGACTAATAGTAAGGCACAGGAGGCGTTTAAGACGCAGCTGTTCGAGATGCGGGACAAGTGGTTGAAAAAGGATGATATGTATTGTGCGTTCTCATTCCCTTACCTTGGTTTCCTTAATAAGGACCGCGCCTAGCACTTACCGGATAAACGGGATAGCAGCTAACGGGAAGTTCAGTGATGAATATTCTCGCTGTCCTTCCCACGTACCAGCGTCTCGGTCTCGGCGCGGCGCTACTAGCGCCAGTGCTAAAGCTCGCCGATAGAGAGGGAAAGAAGACGTATATTGAGGCTTCGGAGGCGGGCGAGAAGCTATATCGACGACTTGGCTGGGTGGAGACAGGGGATACGATTAGTCTTAATTTTACAGAGTTTGGAGCTGAGGGGAAGGTCGATATTCCGCTTATGATGAGGGAACCGGGAGCGGCGAATACGCTGTGAGGAGTAGGGACGAAGCAAAGATGGGAGGATCTATGACGGACTACTTGGAGACGGGGGGCGTGAGTAAGTTGTAATATGGTTATTTGCTTCTCATATTTGCTGTGATGGGCGGTGTTGAAATACGAAGCCCTTCTTAGGATATGTTCTCTTGTCAATATCTAACTTAACCGTACAGTGCCCTGGTCCCGACTCCAGTCCAGCATAAGGGATCGCAACAGTGTTTAGCGTACTGGAAACTAGCAGCAACAAGATGAACTGTTAGCGGTAGCCGCTCATGAGCTTCATGCGTCGTCGAGTATCAGTCACTGAGTTCTGTGATAAATATATGTAGATGGAGTTACTTAGGCAGCAGCGCAGCCTAATGAGAATATTGAGGATGCCAGCAAGAAATTTGAAATTCAGGACCCTGTCGATAAAATAGTATTTGCTATGGGTAAGGTATGAAAGCTAGGTAGAGGGAAAAGATGAAATAAGGACAAGTGGAAACGAGACATAACAACCATAAGGGCGGTTATTCAATCTGCCGAAGAGGTGGGAAAAGTTTAATCACAGACCACACTGATAGTAGAAGACAGGAGACGAGTGATGAATAGCGGGGGGCGGAGGGCGGAGGTAGAATAAAGAGTTGGGGGAGGTGGGAAAGCCAGAACCCTAATGCCCGGCACCCGTTGTGCCTATGGAGTTTGTCTTGTATTTCCGTGCCTAAAAAGAGTTCTCCCGCTCTTGAGTTAGCCTCGCCATTGCTAGGCTGTCTAAATATAAGGTAATATCTACTCCCCCAATTTCATGGCTCGAGTCCATGACTTGTACGCATCCATCCATTTTTGGCATCACAGCGTGCACATATCTCGGTATGCTACCACTGAAATCAATGTCGTACACGTTCAGCCTCAGCCACGACGTCACAATCGTATGGCGGTCGCCCAAGAATGCCTGCCACAGCCGCTGTGGCGACATCTCATACGCAGCATCGTGTAGCATCGCTCCTATCTTCTCCGGAGTGAATAGTGTGAGTGTCTCGCGGATTAAGCTTGCCGTCGGCCCTAGACATAACGCACTAGCTTCTCTGCCACTTGCACGAATGTGCGTGAGGAAAATTGGGGATCCAATGAATGAGTCTGAGAGAGGAGGCTGCACACGAGTTCGCGCACTCAAGGTTACGTTAAGGAAGACGTCGCAGGCAGAGTCAGAGTGCTTACGTGCACGATTGATGGAAGACCAGATGTGCGCGAGGAGGGCGTCGAGGCGGGATATGTTAGGACGGCAGCCCGGCGACTCGCGGGCGATCGCACGGAGGTTACTAATTTGTTCCTCAGTAAAGTGTAGCATAGCATGCGACACAGGGCGCGTCAAGTCCCAGGTGGTCCATGGCGCAGACGTTGATGGTGAGAGAGGAAGAGACTTTGAATTCTCGCCTAGGAGTGGAGGCTTTAAATTTTCGCCTGTAGGAGCGAGGAACGACGGAAAGGCGGGGTCCTTTGCATCGTTCCACCAGTCAAAGCGATGGAGCGGCAGGAGGCGCGCTGTGTTAACTAAGGCCACGTCTGCTGAGTCTCCGTCAATGTTCCCTGCTGCATAAGAGTCGAGCAACCCTGGGTTGAATATGGGAGGGTCCATGGGAGATTTGGCGGATCCTCGGCAGGTTGCCGCCCACTGGTGCATAAAGGCCATCAGCGCCTGTGCATCAGCTAGCGGATGGGCTATCTTGACAGCGATGGCATAGCCGCCACAGGCAAAATCTGTGATCTGCACTGACATCCCTGGTAGGCCAGCATAATCGACGAGGTTGTGGAGTGCCAATGGCGTGTCAGACAAGAATATCCGCTCTGGGAAGTCTGTGGCAATCCAGGTTACCTTCTCCACTACCCGCTCAAGCGCACTCGGAACGATGGAATCGAGGGTCTCCGCCGCCTTTGAGATCACCCATTCAACTCCGGGATCAGAGTCACAGCCGTGGAATAGCATCGGGCGCCCAAAACGCTCTGTGTGAAGGCCGCCATCGCGGACTAGGGACCATTGCAGCTGGCCTGCCCATTGCGGGAAGGAGTTTAGCGTAGCTACGAATGACGGTTGAAGAATGGTGTCTAGCGGACGTGGGGCGCAAAAGAGCCAGACAGCACCAGTTGGCGGAAACCGAGCGACTGTTGCATCGAGAATCGACAGCGGCGTTGACACTTGCGCTGTTAGTCGTGGCGAAGGGAATAGACGGGACCTTTGTAGCAGGGTTGCATTGGACATGTTTATAAGATTCTAGAAGGATTACCTGTCTAGAAAGGTGACTCTGATACAAAGACAGCTGCGTAAAATGGCAACGAAAACTGCCCTTTATAGCAACTTTTACGTCAGCACGCCACAGGCGAAGAACATTTTGTTACCCTACCTTGAGTCTAGTTTAATCGTCTTTCGAAACTAGACAATAGGCAATTTATCATTACGATGACCTTACTCCTCACAACTCAGGCTAAGCAGCTCTTTTAGAGTAGTATAGCGCTTACTGAGAACTAACTACTACACCCCCCCTTGAAATAGGCAATTGATCTGCCGAAGATCCCTTGCGTTTCGGGCAACGAGGGAGTAGTTCGTCTACATATTCACAGTGTATACGATGTACTTTGTATCAGTTTTGCTTCGCAAAAATCATCTAATGCCTGCTTGGGGCTAGTATAGCGTAGACAAAGTATTGTCGGCTTGGAATTGAGAGTTGCGTCAGCGCAAGTGAGATTGGATGAGAATGGAAATACGGCTAAGTTTGAGTGTTGTCTCACCAGTGATCTGCGTGTCCGAAAAATGCACGCCTTGCCCTTAAATGGGAGTTTCACTTAAAGGGAGGGGAGATGGTGAGGAGTCCTTCGATTGTATATGTTCCGGCCCAACCGCGAATAAGCTGTATTCGCGAATACGTTGGCCCATTCGCGAATATGAGGCTGGCCCAACCACGAATAATATAGTAGAGTAATATAGGTAAATATTCAATCTAAATGCTATTACTAATAGTGTCTGCTCTTGCCCGCTTCCGCTTTGGCCTTTCAACTAAGGCAATTTCCGTACGAGTAGCTAGGCCTAATAAGTTACCACAGTTATGATCATCGTTATGGTAGTGTATACTACACTCCTTAGATTCCTTATAACAACGGCACCGCTTTGTACTACAGTATCCTTTACATTAGTATGATACTCTAACCCGTGCACTCGTAGAAGCCTCTCTAGCTGCAAGTGCTAGTGTTACTTGCTTTATAGAAGTAGGAATTAAGATATTAGACCATAGAGCTTTTTCTATAGCTCTAAGCGATTTTGTAGGTATAAGGCGTTATATAACACTAGAGAGTGTAAGAACCCGATATCTATGAGGGTGAGGTTCCTCTAGAATACGTGCAAAGACCCGTTTATTATTAGTTGACGTTCTATCCTCCCGAGGAATCTTTAAGGAGACAACTGCTCTAATATCAAAGTGCTGAATATCGTGCTTCTTAGTATACTTCCACATCATAGAAACCCTTGCTTTCTGAGTAGCTACTGTAGCATTCTCAATTATAGGGTCAACCCGCAGCTCAGTCCTAGGCTAAGCTAGCACCCGAGCCCGGTTCCCACGCCGAAGCTCAGAATGGAGCTCTCGTTCTAGCTCTAGGTTAAGCTCCGAGCTAGAGCTAGGTTCGGAATTGAGCCCTGAGCCAGAGAGCTCAATTCCGAGCTCTCGCTCTAGCTCTAGCTCTAGCTCTAGCTCTAGGTCAGAAAAATTAAACCCCGAGCTAGAGAGCTCAATTCCGAGCTCTGGCTCGAGCTCGCTCTCGAAAATCGGGCGTTGAGCTAGGTCCTCCTGCTCAATTCCGACCGTAAGATCCTTCTAGGCCTAGCTATTAAGCTAGTTGATGTGAGAGCTCCTGTCTCGGAATAGAAGCTTAGCTGGCGCACACCTAATTGTAGAGTGGATTTGGGTGTTCATTGCAAGCATAACCTCAAGCAGCCCATCCTTCCATTCTGTAGACCCGTGGTCCATTTTCCATGCCCGTAGCTTTGCTTCTATAACTCCATTTGCTTGCTCAACTAGGCCCTAGGTTTGTGGCGACCGTAGCGCTCCGTTTATCACCTAGATTCCATACTTCTAGAGTAGAATTAGGAGAGCCCCCTTAAATTCCCTCCCATTATCAGCTTGCATAATCTTTAGTAGTAGGAAGGTAGTAATAAATTGAGCAAAGCACTTAGCAATAGGCTCTGCGTGCTTGCTTTTTAATGGGTATAGCTGTGTATACTTTAAGAAGTGATCCTTTATATGTAGAATCCATTTGTATTGCCCTAACGGCTCGTGGCGCATATCAATTAGGTCGATTTGAACCCTCTCTCACGTCTGTCTACTTATAATAAGGACTAATGGAGCTTTTGTAGTATTTAGGCGATTTAGAGTGTAATTCTTACATCACTTTACTATAAACTCTACTTCTTCTCGCTTTAGCCCATAGTATTTATGTTATAGATTATTCTATGTTTTTGACTAGCCTGCGTGTAGAAGCTGTAGGTGTTCATTAACGATAGTATCAAATGCTTCACTTTCTAGAACTATAGATCGTAGACTCTTAAACCTAGAGTTAGGCTTTTAGTAAAGCTTATTATGTATAAGCATAAACTCTGTTTAAGCTTAGTGTTTTAATCGTGACTCTACTTGAGTTGCTAGCTTTAACAGTGGATTCTTAAGATAAAGGCATAATTAGTAGTATTTCAAGTAGTCTAGCCGCTCTCTATTAACATAGCTAAAGCTATGAATATAGGTCTAAAAAGTAGTACGAACATCTTAAGGGAACGGATTAATCTAAGCAATAGTAGGGTCCATTTTAATAGTTAAAGGTTAACGTTATAATACTATCTACAATATCCTATACTAATACCCCTCATATTGGGCAGCTATTCGTGGTTAGGCTAGCCTCATATTCGCGAATGGGCCGGCCCATTCGCGAATGGGCCAACGTATTCGCGAATACAGCTTATTCGCGGTTGGGCCGGAACATATATGTTCCGACCCACTCACGACTATATCCCATTCACGAATGGGTTGATCCACTTGACATGGTCGCGAAAGGCCTCGCTCTCTAGAACAGCAAATCGTGGGTTTGGGAACGTAGAGTCAGCCTTCACACTACTATAGCAATGCATCATCATTCAACTAAGTTGTTATTGGCACAATTCTTGAAGCGGACTTATTAAAAGCGGATCTCAAACATAGGCCCGGAGTCGTAGCCGCCTACGGGTAAGAAGTCCGGAAATGATTTCTCGGAGTTACAGATAGCAGATGAGAAGTCCGAATCTAGCGGTTCGGAGTTGCAGCTACCCATCTCATCTAACAAATTTCGAGGAGCAATTATGGGTTTCAAATAATATCAGATGCTATGGACAGGTATGATCGACGTTGTTCATGACGTTGTTCATGTCGGGGTTATGGCTATCAAGAGCCGCCTTTGGTTAATCATTATGAACCCGCTCTTGGTCAGAAAGCATGCTGGATCTTGCAATTAACGATTGGATAACAAAGGCCAACAAGGCGCTGGGCCGAGCTCTTAGACGGACTATTATTTGCTGGTGGTCGTGAAGTAACTCCAGTACGAGTGCGAAGGAAGCTCCGATTGCACGGGAGAATGAGAGAAAGTCGGACGTATGTTGCTGGGATATGCGGCATCTGGCATTTCGGTTCTGAGGCCAAAGTCGGCCTTGCATATCTGTAGCATAAAAGAGACACATAGCAGCGGAGAAGGTTCAGGAAAGTTAATAAACAGTTTACAAAACACTGAAATACACAATCCAACAAAGAAACTGAAGCGACAATGCGTTCAGAAATACAGAAGACCGCTGCCGATGGCACGATGGTGCGACTCAATGATATTTCGAAAGTATCAAGTGTTGAAGAGCTCTTGAAGCGTGAGAAAGAGCACATGGCGGCGGCGTTTCGGATATTCGCAAAGATGGGGTTTGCAGATGGTGCAAGTGGTCATATCAGCCTTCGAGGTATTTGGTCCTGCAGGCATGCTTCATTCTCGGGGTTTCACATCCTTACTTTTCTAGATCCGACCGACCCAAAAACATTTTGGATTAATCCATACGCGGTTCACTTCGGTGCGATTAACGTTTCTGATCTTATGCATGTCGATGAGGACGGGAACTGCTTGTCTGAGACATCCCACAAAGTCAATACAGCCGGCTTTGTTATTCATTCAGAGATTCACAAGGCTCGACCTGATATAAACGCAGCATGCCACTGTCATAGCCCCTATGGTAGGGCATGGTCGACTTTCGGAAAGCCACTAGAAATGCTTAATCAAGGTGTGTGATAATCTACAACAACTCAATATTCTGTCGTTAATTCCAGCAATCTAGACTCCTGTATGTTTTACGACAGCCTTGCCGTATATCAGGGATTCGGTGGTCCAGTCCTCGCTGCAGATGAAGGCAGGAGACTTGTAGATGCCCTAGGCGCCACCAAGAAGAATATTATCTTACAGAATCATGGCGTCCTGACTGCTGGAGGTACTGTTGCCGAGGCTGCTGCCTTTTTCATTGCACTGGAACGTGCCTGTCACGCACAACTTGTCACGGATGCTGCTGCAGCAAGTGGATTACAGAAGAGGTACGTGTCCGACGAAGCTGCAAAATATACAAGCAAGACTACAAGTAATTCGGAGGTCATGTACGCACAATTTTGGCCGGAGTATAATCTACTCCTGAGGGAGACCGGAGGGGACTTTTTGAAATAAATAGTACTCAAATGAATGTATTATGAACTATAAGACAGTGTGTAGGCTGTCGAGATAGACTTAAAGATTGGGTTTTATCTATCTTATTTAAACCCGCCTGCATGATCTTCTTAAACTTGACAATGAGAGAAAGGTATGTCATGATGCATCAAATGAAAAAGGAAGTTTAGTTGGTTTCCTGAAGTCAAAAACAAATTTTCTCTTTATCAAGTATAGAATGTGCGTCCGTAATTTAGACGAGGGTATCCTCACAAGTCGTCGTCACAGGCGAAGATGGTTTCAAAGTATCGCTGTTTCCTTCTCTAAGTCCCTAGATATTCTCCGCCTTGAAGACAGCATAAGAGACGGCCTTGTACGGATGTGACCTTAATAGAACATTAGTCGCCATTTTCCATGCCATCCCCCGGTCGTTGAGCAAAGATATCACTTACTTCTTCATTGCCTCCACGGCTGCAACCGCTTGAACTCTTCCGGAACAAAAGACCTCTACCTTCGTTTCAGCCATTTCGTTTGGCTCTGTCGCACCACTCGGCAAGAACACACTCATGCCTTGAGTCTGAAAGCTCACGCCGGTGTAACCTGGGAAATTGCCGGCACCAGAAGTGTGGACAGCAGTTTTGACAGCCGCAAAATGCGAGACCGGTACCGAGAAAATAAGTTTGTATATCGTTGATTCTGTCGTGGAAGACATAGTTCAAGCTATATTGTGGGTGTCTGGTTGATTCTGAGGTTGATATGCAAAGTTCGCGAATATCTCAGTTTTAATGAAAGCCTTCGTAAACCGGACAGGAAGATGTCGCCAGAGATAAGCAAAGTTGGAAGAATAATTATTAAGCCCGAGTGGAGTTCTTGCATACTCCCCAGTCGGCTAAGGGGAAATCCAAGGCGTAAAACAGAGTGAATACGCAATTACGGTGGCAATGGTAGCTGGAGGCGGATTTACCAAAGCCCGGAGTTTGGCACCACGGAAAGCCGACTACTCTCCAACCCGCAATCTATGTCCACCGATGTTTGAAAGTCCGGCATTGGGACAGAACTAATCTCCACGAATGAATACTAGCCATTCCATAGGGTAAGAGGCGTCGGACATAGCTCTTAGATTACAGATACGATACCTACAGGTAGCTTATCCTCACATGCTCTTGAGGATGAAATTGACACACCTTGTCACGAAACTCCGATATATTTGGTCCGGGCCATTAGTCTCCAATCTCTGCACTTGACATCATCTAGATAAACCGTGCGAAGCTTGGGTGCTAGCCAAGTACCTGAATTTTCTACTAGTGCTCACGTTCGGATTCGGAAGGACAGGCGCTGCGACTCTGTTCACTGCAGGTTTTCCATATCATCCTCTCTGTTCATCTTACAACCGTCAACTCGTTGCCTTTACCTGCATTCGAATCGCTGCTCTTCACGTCCCCAGTGAATAGCCATGTCACGCCCAATATTCAATGGAGGCGACTTTGTACATAATAATACTATAGCACCGGTGGCCGATCGAATCTTGCCCTTATTTTCGCTCAAAGGAAGGACGGCCATCGTAACAGGAGCCGCTTCAGGAATTGGCCATGCAGTCGTTCAAGCCCTCGCGGAATCAGGTGCTAACGTCGCTTTTACCTATAATAGTAACAAGGACAAATCCATCGAGGGCGCAAAGGTGATTGAGAAAACATACAAAGTGCAATGTGAGTTTATTGAGTGTCAGAGTCCTCTGTTCCCCTCGCCTGCGTTTTGCTTTCTTTTCAAACTGGTGAAAGACCGCCATTGCTATCAGTTCATCTGATATTTCTAGGCCGAGCATACAAGCTAGACGTGACAGCGGAGCTGGATATTGAAGAAACAATCAGTCAAATCGTCCGAGAATTCAACGGCCGTCTCGACGTATTCGTTGCCAATAGCGGCGTGCCATGGCTTCAAGGCGATGCGGTTGACGGTGACACTTCGCACTACCGCAAAGTAATGGCCACGAATCTCGACGGCGTCTTCTTCTGCGCCCGGGCCGCAGGAAAACACTGGCGAAGACAGGCAGCGGAAGGCACGACAACGGGTGGCCACAATCTTGCAGGGTTTAAGCAGGGCAGTTTCGTCGCTACAGCGAGCATGTGTGGACATGTCGTAAATATCCCATTGAAGCAGGCGCCTTACAACGCTTCCAAGGCGGCTGTCATACATCTTTGTGAGTCGAGATCATGCCCACTGGGCTCGGCACTCCTTGAGCAGACATCTCACCATTACTTTACAGGCAAATCCCTCGCAGTAGAATGGGTTGGGTTTGCGCGCTGTAATACTGTCTCTCCGGGTTATGTGGCGTCAGAGGTCATGCATCAAGTTCCAGAAGAACTCTTAACCCATTTCAAAAACAAGACTCCCATGGGGTATGTGTCCTATTATTTTCCTCATTGCTCCCCAGTTCGAGATGCCCTTGCCATTTATGCTGTTGTCTCGTGCTGATGATGGCATTTTCTCAGTCGGTTGGCTCTTCCGGAAGAGATGAAAGGTGCTTACCTTTATCTCGCGTCTGATGCCTCTAGCTTCGCAACCGGCACCGATATTATTGTCGACGGTGGCTACTCGGTCACGTAGGTGGTTCAGCATTATATTTGGAGGAAATAAGGATGAATAAATTGCTGTACTTGTACTATGGTGGCTAGCGAGTGATAGAAGCATCATCGTAAAAGACTGGGTCTTCAGGTCTATATTTAACACTCCCGATTTACGGTTTCTGTCAGGACTAAGAGAGCTCGACTTTGAATATACCTAGATAGTGGACCTATTGTTATGGGCTTATGATCGATAACCGCAATTAATGACTGTATTCTCGTTTCTATTTGGTGAACCTTGCAAACCTCCAGTCAATACTGAAGCTCAGTTACAGCAAAGTCTTCCTCCACCATTCTTCCTCCAGTAAAATAGCCGTCTTCAAGCTATGCATTTGTCGAAATCCGTGTCCTTCTCCTTCAAAAAGGACAAGCTTCACTGTCCCACCCGTCTCTTTAATCATCCGTTCCATACCAATTGCCTGACTTGGCGGAACCACCGTGTCTTCCGTGCCTTGCAAGAGTAAGATCGGGGAAGCGATATTACCGGCCTTGTAATAAGGGCTTCTTTCTTCAAAAATCCGAGCTTGATCTTCCAGAGACGTTCCTGTCGGGAAGAGAAGCTGATTGACATAGTAGCTTTCGAACTTATGCATCATCACAGCAAGAGCTTTCAAATTGCCAATTCCAAAATAGCTCACACCACCAGCCCAAATATCGGGATAGACACAGAGTGCTTGAAGGACAGTGTATCCGCCGGCGCTGGCTCCAACAATACCGATTTTCGCTGGATTGACGTATGAAAGTGATATCAAGTGTGCAACACAGCTTGCGGCATCGGCATCATCTATGACTCCCCATCGTTGCTTTAACAGATCCCGGTAAGCTCGGCCGTACCCCGTAGACCCAGCATAGTTTACGTGAACATATGCGTAGCCTCGCGAGGTCCAATATTGTGTTTCTAATTGCAGACCAGGAGAGACATGCGATGTGGGCCCACCGTGAAGGGACACGATGAGTGGCGGCTGCTCCCCTGGAGGCGCCTGGTATGCTGGATTATTGGGAGGTAGATAAATGGCATGGCCAGAGCCTGAACGAAATTCGCCATATACCCTCGGAAATTCAATCATCTGTGGTGTGGAATATAGTACTTCTGGTAGTTCCACTTCTATAGATGGCTTGATGAGCTTCTTAAATGCAGGCTCTGTTATCTCAACGAGATAAAGTGATCTTGGGGCCTTTGAAGATGCACCTATCACCACGAAAGATGAATCGGAGAGTCTTTTAATTGCACTGTGCTGAATATCAACGAAACCAAGTGGAAGTTCAGTGTACTTGTTCGTGTCTAAGTCGATAACCACAAGAGAACTTGTTGCGTTCTTAGTGCAGCTTGAAATAATCGTACTACTAGTCAATGAGACATAAGTACAGCTTATTTATCGTTAGTATAAGATTACTCTTGTATTAACCATCAACTTACTTGCCCAACCAAAATTCCCGCTCGCCAAAATCTGAAGTCTCCAATCCCTTCAAGCATATATGTTCTGAAGTCTCCGCGCCTGGATCCATGCGGTAAAGTTGCCAATAACCTGATCGATCACTGACAAAGAAGAGCGTTCCATCTGGACCCCACCTTGGTTGGCAAATACTCTCAGTACCGGCTGCTCCAGCAATCTTTGTGCCCGATGCTACAGTCCCTAGATTCCATGTGGCTCTGAACAGTTCCGTGCCGTTCCATGCCATGTCAGGGTGGTTCCATTGAGTCCAGCATATTTCTGTCCCGTCGTGATTGAAACGAGGGTGCGAGTAGAAATCAGCGCCCTGTGTAACAATGAATGTTTCCTTGGTAGTTGTCTCAATTGCAACGATTGAGTTTTGAATTGGGGAAAGAGAGCGATCTTCTTGGACTGCTAGAATCCATTGCTCGTGAATGGGGTGTACGCTGAAATCTGCGAAGCAGAGGTGGGATTTGGCGTGTATAAGAGGTTTGGGATCCCTCGAGGAAGGCGAAAGCGCAAAGATGCCATTTGTCTCCCAGTCAGTGAAGATCAAAGTTCCATTAGGACCTATTGCAAAAGCCCCTCCTCCGTATTCATGAATTCTACTTCTGGCATTGTAGCCTTCCGGTAGTATATCTGTGGTCTCTGAGCCAAGGTACTCAACGATGCAACAGCGACCGTTTTCTGCAGGTCGTCCTTCAATCACATATATGGCACCTGTCTTGGGCTTTTTCTGATATCAGCAGAGTCATCTCGCCAGCGAAGGTCCAGCAATGGAATACGCAACATCACCAAAACAACGCACATTAGTCTGCACTTCGTTCAGACTGATAGAATACCCAGACAATAGTTCAGCTGTAATGGGACTTTCCCATTTTCCGTAATCCGCTATTTGAACTGCTGACGACATTTCCTTTTGCGTTCGGAGTTACTCGGAGGTTGAGATAGTAAAACATGCGGGATTCCGAATATAGTATTTGGCGTCGGGTTAAATATCAAGGTCCGTGCACTCTCGGACTAATGAACGAACGGTCGAAAGCGGATTCTTACGCGTCTCGGACTTTCCCTCTTAGTAATTATTCAATTCATATTCACATTCCTAACAGCGCTTATGGAGGATACTCCAAATAAGGTACAAGAGACTCAGCAGGCCACCAGTTGAAAAACTCCAGGGGAATATCCAAACCCATCTGCTGGAAATTATATGCATTGCCGGCATCTTCCGCTGGCAGTTGTTGCAGTGTCATTTCAGCATTACTAAAAAATCCATCTTGGTTCGTCACATCTATTCCTACGGCATTCTCCTGCGAATGTATGAACTCCCTGCCGCCCTGTCGATGGATAAGGTTTGTGGACTGAGAAGATGCTTCAGAGTTGTTTTTCTGGAGTGTTCGTATCTTGCACCTCCTCAAATATGATCGAGCTGTCTGCTCGCCGCCGAAAACTTTAGAGATCCCCGTCACGAGATTTTCTGATTCTGCTGGAGATGCCGCACCCCGCTGGTCATGAATGGCCAGCATTCGTATGAGGACCTTTCTCCCATCCGAGGCGAGAGAAACTGTAGTCTCGCTACTGTCTAGAGTTCCAAGATCGACGATGGCCATCTCTATATCGCTGCGTAAATTCGGATTCTGTGCAGATCGTTCCACAATCAACAGTGCAGCTATAGCGACAGCGACAGAGAAGACTTGGTAGGCTTGTCCGAGGAATTTTTGAGACTTTGTAAATTCGTCACCGGCTCCGTCTCGGATGTTGCGATACACGATGAATGAATCCTCTGCTGCTCTGATGCACTTTGACCAAGAGTCGCCCACGCGCGGGTGGAGGAATGATCGATACATCCGAATCCGCTGAGTACAAATACAAGTATGAAGAATATGAAATTGCCACAGGATAAACTCAAGGGAAGGCGGTAAGTTGGCACATGATCCATTTTCAATCTTCATGTACCATGGAAACTCATCAACAACAGACATGATCTCAGCATCGATGCCGCTCACGAAATCATATGATAGGACGTGGGCGCTATCATCAAGATAGAGTCGGTTCAAGATCTTGAACACCTTGGCTCTAAAGTAATGCATACTCATTTCTGTTGGCTGATCAATCGGCCTAGCAAAAATTGATGTTTCCGTAATATCGAGATCATTGCAGTTGAGCGGAAATGGAACTTTAGATAGTCGTGCTTGTATTAGAGGCGGTCTGTTGAGACACATAGATTGAAATCTATGCAAGGTTAAGCGGGACTCAATTTGGACAACAGAGCAAACTTATGAACTTACGTGTCCGAATCACATAAGTCCCACCAAACACGGTGCCGCATTTCCCTTTCCAAGGAGGTGGAGACTACAATATCTTTGTCAAGTCCAATGGCTTGAGCGCTTCTGACAGCTTGCGCCATAGCACTAATAGTCATTCAGAGTTTATATCGGGAAGCAAAACAGCTGAGCCGTGGGTCGGAGACTTACGAGTTCAAAACTTCAATGTTATTCGTCGCATACCAATACAATTGGGTTATTGAGAAAGTTTGTAGTTGTGTAATGCATGGTCTTCCCTCAAATCCACCAGCGTGTAAGGCTTGTCTTGAGGCAGAATGCCACTTATGCGCAAGAGACCGCACTTTGGACGACTCAAAAGCAACAACCTTAGCTGTCTCCAGGGGAATATACAGTCCACTTATAGACAGAATAGTGTACAGTAGAGACATCCAAATAAGGTCCACGTCGTCCACATCGCTGTTCCAGAATTGGGCATAGTCCTTACGAAAGGATGGGATGTGAATCGATTGAAAAATCCAATTGATATTTTCATAATAGTAGCAAGTCAATAAATCGCACTGGCTCTGTGTAGGTAGGAAACTACAAAGATGGCGTTTCCAGATCGATTCTTGGTCATCTTCATCCGATATTCCACGACTTGTAGAATCTAAAACACCCGGCAGCGATGTCGGATGGGCCGAATTGAAAGGTGATCGAACGGGAATGCTTGTTTCGGTACTTGAGCGAAAATGAGGAGGGGGGTGTTGACCCTTGAGCAAATCGTAGATGTTGGTCATATGGACAGTGCTGACTCTCTTGACGGGATACCGTGAGGTCTGATTGAGCGTAGTTCCAAGTAAAATGGTATTCTGATATCTGGCATCGACAGGTTGCTGGCCATGGCTGCTTGAGTCGCTGCTTCTTGCGGCGTCCAAGGAATTTTCTTGGTAGCTGGAAGTTGGAGATGGAAGAGTTTGGTTCCGAGCGATGCGCTGGTCTATATTCTCGTCCTGATTTTGGCTCTGAGTTTGGCCCTGATCCTGATTCTGATCCTGATCCTGATCCTGACATTGAGGTGACTGCGCACTGCTAGAGCGGAGCATGGCAGCTGCTCTTCGTGCAGTGAGCCTAGGCGCCCCATTCCTTCTGACAGGGGCAGGATGCTTGCGACAATGATCCACACGGTTCGACCGTACACAGCTCTTGCAAGGTACCTGGCGATCACACTTGAGCTTGTGTTCGCGACATGGAAGGCAGCTGAGCGCGCGACTCTTCACCTGTTGCTGATGCTCCTGTTGATGCTGTTGCGGCTGGATGTCCTGTCGCAGTCCTTCATCCGAGCCCTCACCAGTGTTGTTACCATGGTCTGTGATCTGTGAGGTGGGTTGCGCCGACATATCTGATGATGTCACGGGCCTGTGGACATGAGCTGCATAACCTGCGTTTGTCAAAAGATCCTCGCTTAGGTGATGAAGCCAGTTCCTTAACCGGTCAGGTGGTAGACGTAATGACAGACCCCGGCTGGATCAGAGGACATGGGAATCGTGAGTCGCGAGGTCGATGGACGCATATAAGAAATTGCGAGTCCCAAGGTAAGAGATACTCGTAGGCAAGATAAGAGACAGAGTCAAACAGATTCACGGGTTGGTTGTTGAAAGCGAGTGAGTGACAGTGGTACCGCACTGTTCTACCACCAGTACTGGTATGGTGGCTTAGTAACCACATCCCGATCGAAAATGCCAAATCGCATTTTCACGGAAACCCGTCCCGGTGCGAAACACAGCCAAACAATTACAAAATTAATGCTAACGCCCATAGACTAATCTCAAAGTAATACTCATTTAATCTGGAAATAACCTAACCCAAGATCGCGTCTTCCAAGCTGGGCCCTCTACCCGTCGATCTTAGTACCGCAATACACGCTTGCTTTCCTAGTACAGTCACAGCTGCAGGCAGTGGACTCGCAACTCTGGCATAAAACGACTGCCAAATTAACGGGTATGTTATGCATCATGGCAGTATTGACGGGACATCCCCCCTCTATATATTCCCTATCTGTTCGATGGTCAGTCGTGGAGATTGATAATATTCTCGGCCGGTCCTCAACTCCGAGTTTCTAATCGTGACGCTACAAATCCGAGGTTTCTAAGTCCGAGGGTCACGTGCAAATGTGATGCCTTGTAGCCTGATGGTATACAGCCCAGTGCTGCATTGCGCCTGGGGGGTGTCCGTCGATCCATGAAACACCAGACTTAGAGATGCGGAAAAGCAGATCTACTCCGAAATGTTATTGCTATAGAATGTCACGTCAGCAGCAGTCTATGCTTGGTATTAGATAGACTCGCAGATGGAAGGAAGTCAGACTAAGACCAATACTATCATCACGTCGTTAACCTATAGGTGAGAGCTCCACAGTGCAATTAACGAGATCCCACGGTTAGTGTCGGCCCATGGTAAATAAAGTTGCAAGGAAAGATGGCTAAAAAATGACTCTTAGGACACTACGACCAGGTCTAAGAAAGCAGCAGTAGCCATAAATTTTACATATGCCAGAATAAAAATCAATGCATTCTGATAACCAGAACCATCACATAAACCGTTTAGGCTCTCTAGGACACCTCGTTAGAAAGGGAGCCATTGATCACTATGCCCATGTAAGTAGCGATGCCCTTGTCAGAAGCAGCATCTGTTTGACCACATGGATGTAATCACGGCTGATGGATCATCAATAATTACAGGCTCGCTGATCCTTCTCTAAAATACGCCACAGTCCCAGCATTCGACCTTCCCAACCGACGATGGCCTACAAAAGCCCTGCTGAAGGCTCCCCGATGGCTCTCCACCGATTTACGAGATGGCAATCAAGCATTGGTGAATCCAATGGTGAGTCAATGGCCCTGTCAAAATTTATTGGACTGGAATAGTTTTCTGACATGTAACCTGTAGGATGGGGATCAAAAATGGAAATACTTTCAGATGCTCGTAGGACTAGGCTACAAGGAAATAGAGGTATCATATCCATCAGCATCTCAGACCGATTTCGAATTCACTCGCCGGCTCACTGAAACTCCTAGTTCTCTGCCTGAGGATGTCTGTCTGCAGGTTTTGTCACCCTGCTGCGAAGACCTCATTCAACGAACCGTCGACTCGCTTCGAGGCGCCAACAAAGCAGTCTTGCACCTATACCTAGCTACTAGCGACTGTTTCCGGAGGGTAGTCTTTGGATTCACACAAGAAGAGAGTATTGCCCTTGCAGTCAAATGCACACGGTTTGCTCGTTCGATCACAAAGGACAGTCCGGACGCGGCGGTACGAGCAACACAGTGGTCCTACGAATTCACCCCCGACAATTTCTCTGACACCTCTCCGAGGCGGTCAAGAAGGCTTGGGAGCCATCAGAGTCGAATCCAATCATCTTCAACTTACCAGCGACGGTGGAACGCACCATGCCGAACATATATGGAGACCAAGTGGAGTTCTTCTCCCGCAATATGACGGAGCGCGACAAGATTTGTGTCTCCGTGCATCCTCACAATGACCGAGGCTGTGCAGTTGCAGCTGCTGAGATGGCCCAGTTAGCTGGCGCAGACAGGGTCGAAGGCTGTCTTTTCGGCCATGGCGAGCGAACAAACAACGTCGATCTTGTTACATTGGCATTGAACCTCTATACCCAAGGGATTAGTCCAAATATCGATTTTAGCAATATCAGCAATGTCGTTGGCATGGTCGAGACCTGTAGCGACATTCCCGTCCACCCCCGCACTCCCTACGCAGGCTCGCTCGTCGTTTGTGCCTTACAGTGGAAGCCATCAAGATGCGATTAAGAAAGGCTTTCAGGATCGGGACGAGGAGCAGAAGACAGACCCCAAACCCCTCCGGAAACTCCCATATCTCCCATTTGACCCGCGAGATATCGGCCGTGACTACGAATCCATCATCAGAGCCAACTCGCAGTCCGGCAAGGGCGGTGTCGCATGGGTCATTCAACAAACGCTCGAACTGGATATCCCTCGCGGTCTCCAGATCGTGTTCTCGCGTTTGGTGCAAGAACGCGCTGATGCGCTCAGCCGTGAGTTGCTGGCGCCTGAGATTCAGGACCTCTTCAAGAGTAGGTTTGGTCTCAAGCCCGACACCAGGATCGCTCTATCGAAGTTTTACATCACCAACGAGCGCCGTGCCTCGGACGCTGCCAATCCGACACAGGTGGCCTCCACATCCAAGCAACCGTCGCAGGAGCTAAAGCGCTACTTCCAGGGCACCATACTTGTCGATGGCCACCCATCCTTCATCAAAGGTACAGGAAAACGGTGCCATTTCCTCTCTCGCAAACGCTCTTCAGAACATAGGCGTTTACGTTGAGGTAGTGGATTACAAGGAGCACGCCATTGGCCATGGCACTAACTTGCGAGCTGCTACGTACATTGAATGCCTGGACACAAAGCTGTCCAAAAGATTCTGGGGCGCGGGGATCAATGCTGATGTTGTGCAGGCTTCGCTCGCCGCTCTGATTTCTGCAGCGTCGTCGTCGATTTTAGTTGAGAGAGCAAGTGTAGTGTAGCAGAACCTCTTATTCGGTTGGTTGGGGGCATTCATGAATGGGTTGCGGAGTGGTGGTAAAGTTGATAGTAGACTTGAACACCTGTGTCGATAGTTTGTGGAAAAATGAATTGTGAGAGTTGATAGATTAACATAGTTAAATTAAACCAGCCACTAAAAGAAATTTTGCAATACGAAATTCCTATTGCTGTGTCTAGCTACATAAAGCTCAAACTCAAACATGAAATATAATCAGTTCATAGTGCATAACTTACCTAATTTCGATTTTGTTGAGAAGGGGTATTGCTCAACTGCCTCAAATGAAACCAAACAGCCAGTTTTACTCTGAAATTTTCTCCTTCAGATAACGATGAAACATACGTTACGTATATTTCCTGCATTACTTCAAATGATCCCAGCATTCAGTTGGTTATTAAAGAACCTCTGAATCCAGAAACTACCTAGCTCTCAGTTCCCAGTCTAAGCTACTGCTGAAAGACCACGGCATATAACCCTTCCATTCTACGTCCAAAACCGAAACGTGAATGTTTTCAATGCCTATTTAAACTCCTGCACTACGCTCCTTGGCTTAACATATGTACCCAATGGCTTGTAAGGAATATCATAACCAAATGCGCCTAGGCCACCAATTTCCAGACCTCTGGGACTATCAGTCCATCTCGGCGAAGCAGCAATGCCTAGAACGTGCACAATCACGCCGTACCTAAACTCCGGAACTCCCAGAGCCTTGCCAGTTTGCGCGTCCAGAATAGCTATCAAATCAGGCACCATAGCCACGAATGTCTCAGTGTCATCTTCAGCGATGTGCTTTGCGTAGATGTTCTCGTTTTTAAATGGCACTCTCAGCTGCCCCCCTTGCGCAGTAGGCGCGTACGCGACTTTCCGCTCGTCTTCTTCGCCTGCGGGCATCTCCTCCACGATCACCTCGCCGTATGAATGGCCCTTGAGGAGTTTACGTTCGACCCCGATGATCTTGCCTGTAAACAATAACTTGGCCGCAGACGAGCCCCCAAGCTCGTCGATGATTTGATCCGTCACGGTTCCGATTGTGTTGCTCAGTTTAGCGCGATTGATGCATCGGCCGATTCTCCATGCAGAAGACATGGTATTCAGTACGCCATATCTTTCTACATGATCTGTGGTTGTGGGCTTCCCAATCATTCCGACGTAGCTTCCCATCTCGATAGCAGGTGCTCGTAGGACTCGGTCGACGTCCAAGTCTTCGTCGGTTCTTGTCATTATCATTGCCTTTCCATTTCCAGATGCAATAGCGCAGGGAACTAACTGGCCCGATTCGTGTGCTGTTAGGGTGTTCTGCCAGTAGTTTGGATATGCTCGTCCTGCGAGAAATTAGTCACATGAATAGAACACTTCCACGAGCTCAGGAAGAGTTCTTGCCCATTAAATCTGCATCCACGCAGACACGATTGTAGTTTTTAGAGGAGCCCCACAATAGTGGTTGAAGTCCATTTGCACCTCCAATTTCTACGCTCATTACGGCATCGAACGAGTCGTGGCGAAGATAATACATCATCTCATCAATACACTCAAGCAGCTCTCCTGCCGACAGGCGTTCTGCGGATACCGCTGGAGATCCCATGTTTCCACCCCAGTATATTCTTGCGTCTTTGGCTAGTGAAGATGCATCAACAACTCGGATGATATGACCAGCTCGAACCTGATCGCGTAGCTTCAAGAACTCAGGGAGTGGCGTTCCTCCCCCAGCACAACCAAGCACATAGCAACCTTCCGCAAGCCAGATAAGATCAGTCTCAGAGATGATCCACTCCGGAATCCCTGTTTCTGCGTTCGTAATGATCTTTGGACGGTATGTTTCAATATCTATAGGCTTCGGGGCATCCTCAATGCCTCTTTTGTGCTTTGATTCGACTGAAATTGCTTCGTCTTCATGTTCCTCTTCATGAAGGTGGCTGGACGTAATGTCATCAACGGTTGCAAAATCTGTGGACAGATCACCTGCAACACGGACCAAAGTTCGAACCTGATGCTCAACATACTGCAATGGAATTGATTCCATCTCCGTTATCGAAATTGTTCCACGAATCGCGCCAATCGCAACAGCCGCCTCGATAGCAGCCGATTTCGCATGCTCCAACGCTTCTGTCACAGTCTGATTAGCTGTGCTTTGGATGATATCTACTGTACTGCCAGCCTTCGAGATAGCAGCACCAACAGCGTTTGCAACTTGGTGAAAGGGTGGCCGGATAATAGTAGAGACGCCATCCAGTTCGTTGGGGGCGATGGCCGAGCCACCTCCCACTAAGAGGACTGGGAGGGATTCCGGAGATGTCTTCATAATGTCAATGACGCGCTCCAACATGACTTTCATCTTTCTCCGTGCCTTCGTAATACTTTCCGTTAAAACGTCTTTGACAAGGGCTGGATCCCCAATCTTGATACTTGGGTCATGGGCTACGGCGATGTCTGTAGCAGTAAGAACATCGCCGTGGAATATCTTCGCCTTTGTAGTTAATTGATACCCAACTGATGTGGGTCCAACGGTAACATCGCCATGTTCGTTAACTTTGATAATCGAGCCACCACCTAAACCGATTGATTCGACATGAGGCATGTTATAGTTGATTCTGATTCCCGCAACAGTGACGAATGCCGATGCCTGTCTTGGGTAACCAGAAGGTAACAGAACTCCAACGTCGCTGGTTGTCCCGCCAATGTCAATGACTATCGCAGATTTGTTTTGCGTACCCTGAGAAGAAGATAATCCTAGGTAAGCCGCACCTCTCATGGAATTGGTAGCCCCGGAGGAGAAGGTCCGAATAGGGAGCCTGGCAGCGGCCCCATCATCAATCAGTGTCCCATCGTTTTGTGTCAGATATAGAGGGCACTCTAGTTGAAGCCTCCGCATAGCCGCTTTGAAGCCTGTAATCGTTCTTCGCGCAAATTTCAAGATGGATGCGTTGAGGATAGACGCATTTTCTCGCTCCAAGAACCCCATGTTTGCGACTTCAGACGAGCAAACCACATCCGCACTGGGCAGTTGCTGAAGCACTATCTTCCGAACTTGCTGTTCCTGACGAAAGTGTGTATCGATTGGGGAAAACACCCCGCAGATGACGATCGTTTTAAGTCCCTTTTCTTTAATGATATTGCACTGCTGGATGACCTGGTCTTTGAATACTGGACTTTCTTGAGAGCCATCAATATTGAGGCCACCATTCACATATCCATAGTAACCATTCATAAGCTTGGCTAGGGAAGGCGGGAAGTCAGAGAAAGGTGGTATATCGCGCGTGTAACTTTTCGAAAGCCGAATGACGGCGACCTTGGATAGCTGTTTCGCATCATGCTCAACGACAGCGTTGATGAACTGCGTTGTTCCAATGCAGATAGAAGATACTTGTCCTAAACTAATCCCTGATTGCTCAATCACAGCTCTTACGGCCGACTCAATGCCGTTTGTGACATTGGGGCTGGTTGTTGAGGTCTTGTGGAATGCAACAACTCCCCGGTTTTCCCAAAGCGCACCGTTGGGGTCGAGAATGACAGCGTCTGTGTTTGTTCCGCCAACATCAACGCCTATCCGGTACAAAGGAAGAATGCTTCTCATTTCGATATTGCACAGCTATGCGAAGCTCTTCGTAGGCAATGTGCGAGGTTTTGTTGATCTGGCGCAAGAAAAACCAAGATGGTACTTGACCTTTGTAGAAAAGTTGAGCACTTGACATTAGCAGACATAATCACTACTGCTTTGGAAGACTTAAAGACGATTGCTTAGTTGACGGCCCAGATCCTTACCTAGGTACGTCGCACATGATGCTGTTTACTGAGGCTATCATTAACTTCGGTCCCTGCTAACTTTCTTTGGTGGGTTTGGATTTCCCGGTTCCAGCGATAAGCATCTCCGATGCTTATCGCTACAAGTCCGAGCGACATCCGAGCGACCGCGACGCGGATTTTGAAGGAGATTCATTCAGCTCCCTACTTAACAAGTCCGAGGGATATCCGAGCGACCGCGACACGGATTTTGAAGGAGATTCACTAAGCTCCCTAGTACCATACGATTCTGACTCACTCGGCAACGCAGATGGCAGGCTCCATAGCTTCCACCTCCAAAGGATTGTGACGTCAATTGCTGCGAGACCGTGTTGAAAATATTTGAGCAGCAATTGGATTGTGCCATATTTACTTCTGATCAAGAATCGCTTTTAAACGTTCTTACATAATTATCCTACCATTCAATTAATATTACTTCTGTGGAAGACTATCCCCCCCAACGATTCAATTCTAGAACAGTATATGAACGCTGATATGGAGCCAAAAGTCCTGATTATTGGCTGTGGAGTAGCTGGGCCGGTTATTGCTTTGTTGCTGAAAAAGAAAGGCTACACCCCAGTCGTATTGGAGAAAGTGAGGGAGTTGGGAGATGCTGGAGCATCGTTGATGATGATGCCCAATGGGTATGTTATCTCACCTGTCTTTAATTCACCCAACAGTGACTTAGCATAACTTAGATTGAAAATTCTGGCACTCGTGGGCCTCGCAGACGTGGTCACCCAGCAAGTGCCTCATCTTGGTGAACTTCGCGATCAAACTTATACCGGAAAGACCATTGGAGTATCATATAATCCTGCTAAGTGGCAGAGCAAATACAGCCAGCCGGCTTGCGGAATTAAGCGGACGACACTCAACTTGACTTTGAAGAACGCTTTAATCGACGCAGACATCGAAGTTCACGAAGGATGGAAACTAAAAACCATCTTGGAGAAGGAAGATGGCGTTGTAGCGATCTCAGAGGACGGTAAACGTATGGAAGGATCAATACTTATTGGCTGTGATGGTATCAAGGCTATGTCTAGAGCCTTACTACTGAAAGAGCACCAAATACAACCGGAGGAGGCTACTTACACAGGTCTGATGCAGGTAGGACCACCGTTACTGCGGCGGTTGTTGACAGAAGCTAATTAAGACAGACTGCCGGAATGTCCCCTACACCACTATCGTTGCAGAAGCGCCCTGGTCTTCTCAACCTGTACGGCCCTGGGGCACATCTCATCTGCTATCCAGTTACTGCTACCACGACATCGTGGGCTATTACAAAAAGAGACTTGACCGAAGCACAGGAAACATGGAAAATATGCTCCCCAGCTGAAATGATTCTGGAGCGAGATTCATTGTTGGAGGACTTCAAGGATTGGAGCAGTCCAGCATTAGAACTGATTCGTGGAGCTGAAAGAATCATCAAATACGGGTTGTACGATCGACCTCATCTTGAACCAAAGCTGTGGTATAGCCCCAAACCAGGACGTTGTGTTCTGATTGGCGATGCTGCACACCCAACTAGCCCACATCTCGGACAAGGTGCCAACCAAGCATTGTGAGTACGGTGTATAATCATGACTGAGCTCGTTTACTGAAGATCCGTTCTTACAGGGAGGACTGCTACCACTTGAGCCAAATGCTCCCCACCTTCGATCATGAAAGCGATGCCGACATCTCTGTTAAGGATCTGCAGCGGGTCTTCAACCAATTCTCAATTTTGAGACAACCCCGGACTGCAGCACTGGTGAAAGGAGCAAGAGCTCAAGGCAGTATGCGAGTGATATCTGGCGGCATAGCCGCATGTGAGGAGAGGGATAAGGTGCTCAGCAAAGGTTGGGAGGATGAGGCTGCGGTGGAAGTGAAGTATGACTCGCTGTTTAAGGAGCCATTTCAGTGAACAGAGTCCGTGGGTCAAGGAGTTGTGTATGTAGATTTAACATCCAGTGAGCATCTTCAAGAAGTAGCAAGTCATAATAATTAGATCAAGTTTGGTTTGGATCCCCATTTCGCGCAGATATTCTTTGTTAATGATTGCCTGCAACTGTGACATGCCTGAAGAATACTATGCAGTAATAATCAGTGATTATGTGTTTTTAGTAGATCCACGTGTTTTAGTAGATCCACGACGCAATTTTACGAAGGTTTTCCATTATCAGCTTTTGCTTGCGATCTCACGAACCAGGGATTGTCGTCCTACCTGCCTATATTGCTGGATTGACAGCTCCTGGGTAAAGTCCTTAGGTGGTGAACGCTCAGACTGCGAGATTGAACCTGGAACAGTGTGGGCTGGCATTGGAACCACAGAAGGTCACTTATTCTTGCTGTGCCAATGAGCAAATGTCAGTTTTCAAGAAACCTCATATCCGCTGCCTCATTCTACAAGGTTGCGTAGAGTCCTGGTTGGCGTCTCGGAGTTGTGGGACAGGTAGTGGACTTCCGGAGATGCGGCTCGGACTTGCTAGGATGGCAATGGTGGGGCGTACTTCCCCAGAACCATGGATCATCTGTGGCATTATGCAATGAGACCATATATCTCCGCATTGTTAGATCTACAGTCGAACCAGCCAAAGCTCGCACAGCACGATGAATCAAAAGATAAGATACTGACCTCTTCCAGTTAGAGTGTCCGCGTGGCCTGCCCGCATACCCCTCAATCGGCTAGAATCCGGGGATGGGCGGCTCGGTTGAGACACGGGCAGATCATTTTCCCGTATGCGAAATTCGGGGAACGGGTGGCGGAAGTCCTAAACCCTTCAACTCTACAGATAAGCAACTCCCACGTTCCGACTGAGCAGGCCAATATCAAATCATTACCTTTGGCCCCTTTCGCGTAGGGTCTACTTACATAAAGTGCCTCTCTCTGCCTTGTGTCGGACTTCATCATCCCAGGTAAAGATTTGGAATAAGGTCTATTCCTTCAAGACATTCACACAAATTGTATTCCTAAATACCAACATGGAGAAAACTTCCTCTCGTACGGAGACATCTTCACATGTGGCTGATATCAAGAATTCGGATGTCGACATTACCATATTTGTGGATCCTGTCGTCGAGAAGCGGGCCTTGGCCAAGTTTGACAAATTCCTGCTCCCCCAGATGGCCATCCTTGTTCTGATTGCATACCTTGATCGTTCCAACATTGGTAAGTGACTCCTCATACATGCTATAAGGTGCAGAGTGTAAGGCTCACTCATTCACAGGAAATGCAAAGGTCTTTGGATTCGAAGCTGGTGCTGGCCTGTCTGGAAACCAGTTCAACACCGTATCCACCGTATTCTACCCTACGTATATCGTCTTTGACGTATTCTGGGTTGTTGCCACCAAGCGGTTCGGTGCAGACAAAACCCTTGCTGTTGCACTCACCGGGTGGGGTACAATTACCCTTGGTACCGGATTCATCCACACATACGCACAAGCAGTCGCAGTTCGGCTCCTCCTCGGAATCTTTGAAGCTGGTCTCCTCCCATCCTTGATTTTTGTCATCTCTACCATCTGGTCCCAAGAACATCAAGCCAAGCGAGTTGCCATTCTTTATATTGCAACCACCGTCTCTGGAGCATTTGGAGGTCTGATTGCCTATGGAATCCAGTCAATGGGCACCCACCTTGGTCTGTCTGCTTGGCGATGGCTCTTCATTATTGAGGGTGTCGTTTCCATTGTGATCTGCGCAGCCAGCTGGGCGAGCATGCCTAAAAACGCTGAGGAGGCATGGTTTCTCACAGCTGAAGAGAAGGAGGTCATGCGCGCAAGGAAACAGCGTGACTTCATGTATAAGGGCAGCGACACCTTCTCATGGAGCTATGTTACAATGGCTGTGGCTGACCCGTTAGTCTATTTGGCCGGTATTACCCTCTTCGCCAACTCAATCTGTTTACTCGGCTTTGGCACATTCTTGCCCGCCATTATTAAGGGTCTCGGGTGATTACATTCTCCTTTACAGTGGTTGAGTTATCCGTTAACATGGCGGCACTCAGGTACACCCCTATTCAGGCCAACTACCTTACCATTCCGGTATATGCTGTGGCGACTATTGCCGTCGGTGTCTTGTCATTCCTCTCAGATCGTCTGAATACACGTGTGACCTTGTTAGCTGTCGTTCCAATTCCAGTCATAATAGGGTATGCCATAGTAATTGGAACTCCCAATATTGCTGCTGGCTACTTTGCCATGTTCCTTGTTGCTTCTGGTATGTTTGTCGATACTCTTGGACGCGATTTTCCATTATAATAGCTACTGACAGAAACCATTTATAGGCATCTACATCTTCAATTGTCTTGTTTTAACGTGGATCTCTATCAATTTGGCCCCAGACTATAAGCGATCCGTCAGTATTCCAATCTTTGTGTCTGTTGCCAATGTCTCCGGTGTCCTATCATCAAACATTTATCCTGCTACGGATGCACCCAGATACATTATCGGAAACTCTGTATCGCTGGCCTGTGAGTGTATTGCTCTGCTTGGAGTAGGGGCTATCTATTTAGTGCTGCGAAGCCGCAATATGAAGAAGGAGAAGCTTATTGCAGATGGAGCGACGGAAAATGGCAAAGAAGGGGACAGAGGATTATATTTCAAGTATCTTCTCTAAAAGGGAGGCTGGATTCACACTATGCTAGCTAGAGCACAGCTTTAGCCCTTAAATTTGGCCTCAGTCGTCTATCCTTCCAGTTGATATGTCCTGGCAAAGTTGAAGTTCTTAGAACAACACTGACGGCTTTTATTTTGCTCCTCAGCCGCTCCGTCATGTAGCACGTAGGGCTTAGTAGCCTACTCAAATCCAGTGATCTTGCCGCCTATCTTTATACAGTATCGGATTAATGCTGACGATAGCTACAGGTCGTGAGCGATGCGAACGCCTTCCGCATCCTGAATCGCTTAACGAAAGACAATCTTCAAGGATCTCAAATTGCCTGTAACGTACTAGACGTATTTTCCCCAACGGCTGTGATGGAACTCTCGGATCAGGAGCTGCTTCGTATTGCAGTAAAGCTGTAGTAGTAAAAGGAAAAGCCAGCTGCAATTTGAAACATAACTCTCATAGCCGTCAATCACTAACATTCAATACATGCTAGTTCTGCGATGACTAGTATGTTTTCAAAATGCTATATTTAATCTAGGTCTATCTCGTTGTTAGTCTATCCATTAATAGTAGACTTTAGAGCCTAGTTAGGTAGGAGTTCGCACTCTACATACTAGTTTGTAAGGTGATATGCCCCCTTCATGATAATAAACGGTGGGATGCACTAACCCTCTGCATTCACTCCTTGAACTACTATAACCCATTCTCAATTGCTAGGGTAGACAGTCTTTGCCCTTCCACGTCGTTTAGCGCGTGTAACTACTATTAATGGGGTGTCTCATTGAAATTGTATAGGTCTACATTTGTAATGCCATACTTAGCTCTTATGTTCTACACAAGCTTAAACCACGCACTAAATTTATTAGAATCTTTGAATAATGCTCTCTAGTAGTTGTAGGCGCGATTAAAATGCTTCTAGAGCTCTGGTCGTCGTTTAACAAAGTTGGAAGCCTAGTGCTTCCTAACGCGTCCTGCGTCACGTTCCGCTAGAAGAATATTTGCCATATCTTCTACGTCAGCAAGACAGGGGGGAAACCCTCTGTCACCAATGTCTAGAATGTATCTAAGAACAGCATTTTCTTCTAGCTTCGTTAGCCTTGAGGATTTAGGCCGGGTATCTCGTCGAGCTTGTCAACCATTCATCCTATGGCGGAGGGTTGCCTTAGGTACATTGTACATTTTTGCAGTGGCCCAGCAGCTTAATTTTCGTGTCTGTTGGATAGCTTTAAGAGCTAAGAGTAGCCTATTTTTATTTGACGTGGATTGCGTTGTTTCGTTGTGGAGAAATGTCGCGTTAAATGTAGGTGGTAGGTAATTGGCTGGGTAGTGCGTCGCTCACTTGGATGCGTCGCTTACTGGTGAACCACGTTAGTAAGTCTTACTGTTAGGGCTGCATTTACGCCTGCACACGGACTATAATAGTTAGCTATTTAGGAACAGTCCAAACGGACTTCTAATATATTTCTCCATCCTTAAAGATGACCAGTCTATAAGCCATTGCTGCCGAGGAAATCAAACATAACTGGGTACCAAACTGTGGCATTCTTGTGCAATGTAAGACCATGGCCTGTTCTAGACTGGATATAGATGTCGAGAGCAGATGCCTTCGGAAAAGTAGATTCCTTCAATTAAGTCATCTTATAGGATCCCTTACTATCTCCATTGCAGATTGGTAAATTGCGCTCTCCTAAGAATACCTGCATTTCACGAATCAGTCGAAAGACTTAGTCGTCAAAAGGATTAAAAATAAAGATATTACTGGCATAAGATAATGGTATTGACATACCTGCTGTGGCTTCTTAAAGTTGGTCGCTGGCAATCCTATGATCAGCCCTGTTGGACTACCCTCCTCAACAGTGCCAGGCCGCTTGATCGAATTCCCGTAGTCCAACATCTTTGGATCAAGCTGAGCCTTGGCCAGGAACAGCTGTTGAAAACCATTATTTGTTCCAGTGGCGATATATCCGCTACCCCCTGTCGCCAAACTTCTTCGGGTCGTTTTCGTCCTCGCATATTCATAGCAGCCTGGCTATAGGTGCCAAAATGATCGTTAACTAGCCAACCCGTTTGGATTGAGCCGTCGCTACGCTCTGGATATTGGGCCTATAGTGTGCCTGTCACGGCGGAGCCGAATGAATGGCCTATATGGACGAACATGGTGAATGTGGGTGGCGCCACACTGTGAGCGAAGTGCGGCTTCGCAGCCTTAGCTGATTCTCCATTGCGAGCCTTCACGGTGAGACTCTTTAGAATGTCATCCTACAGAGGGGCCTGGACGATCTTGTATGCATTAGAAAGCCCTGTCCCAAGACGGTCGTAGGTGAGGATTGAGTATCCAGCTTTGACGGCGGCGCGCACATATAAGTACGTATCGGGTTCAACATCAGAGTCCCAGTATCTAGTGAGAAAAGAAAACGATAGTCAGCTCTCGAGTTATTTGCAAAGATTTTCTTCAGACTCGCACTCGGGAAGGTGGAAACAAGAACAAACAAACCTCTTATCAAACCAAATCCGAGCGTCGCGATTTGCAAGATTTCTCCCTTATCCCCTGTTTTTGCAGTAGGCAGGCAAAACGTCACACCAGTGCCAAAGGTTTTATCTACATGCAGAACTGAATGACTACGCTCTGTAAGATTTGGAGTTAACCAAGTATCCTGGTACCAAACGTAGTCGGCAACATCAATGTTGTTGTTGACGCGGGGTGCGTCAAAGTTCAAGTTGTCTGCGGTGGCAGCCACTTGGAGAATCCTTTCCACACAGGACATACATGGCTTGTTAGTAGAGCTGACATTGCTTGTTGGAGTAGCTATAGAGCCGTGGCCGAAGAAAAGACAAGTCAAGAAGGCAAGTTGCGGAAGAGTGAGTTTGGACATCTTGTTTAGTAAAGGAATATATGATAATAAGAGGTGGATTTATATGAGAACTCAAGAGAAAGTTAAACAAGGAGTTGCTAGCTTTCATAGCTATCTAGCGGATAGAATCATCTGCCTTGCCTATCCTGTGAGGTTCGCTGGAACCCATTTGAATACAGAAACCCATAGGGAAAATTTGAATATCATTTGAACAAAGGACCGGATCAGACCTCGTTCACGCTTCCAAAGGTACATCAGAGATTTGATTTCTCTAGAAGACTGTCGAATGGAGAAGTTCCTGCACAAGGGGAGCCACAATAGATGAAAACGACATTGCGTCGTACTTTTAGGGCTCCGGCACCATCCAGACCTTCATGGGACTCCTCACTGGTGATTCCAAGATTTTTCTCCATCAATGCGCGCTCACTGTACAATAGTATGTGAGTGATCAAACAAGCAGTCGAAAAGAACACAAATCATGCTTCAGGCAAGAGCTAGAGTAGATTTTCGGGGAAAGTGGAGATCGGAGCTTTGGACTCGTATAAGCAACAAAAGAGCCTTAATAAATTACAAACCGCGGATATCCACTATTTTCGTAAGTATAGAAGCTGTCCTTATTACACTCACAGACAAGCAAACGATCGTCTACAATAAAAATACATCCCACATATTCGGACAGTAACCTAAAATCCCGTCACACAGTACTCCTTGTCATCATTTTGATCCCACTTTTGCGGCCTTGTATCCCGTCTTGTGACCATGCCGTTGTATCTCAGCGGTGGGCTGCTGGGGATATCCTGCTGATATTGATACTGGTATGGCGCCACCCGCTGCTCGAAACGGCCATCGTTGTCTGTAGTATACTGCTCATCGTGCGTCGGATCATTCCTATCACTTGGATTAAACCGTTCGCCAGACGGCGCGCCGTCGTACGAATAGTCAAGTCGTGGATCTTCCTGCCAATCATACCCATCTTCCGGATTCTGTCTCGTACCATGCGGAGGTCGGGGCTCACGACAGGTGATGTCGTATATATGGTTGTTGACGATCATCAGATATAGCACATCTGAATTCACCCCAATGCTCTTAATGGACTTCAAAAGGCCCTGGTCCTTCCTATTTGCTGTGGATGAGCCAGAGCCATTCACGATACCCCGCACACCTGATATAAGGTGAGGGCGCCCCCGCCGGAAACTTTCGCCATGACCGGACCTCTCCGCTAGATTTGAGACAAGTCCGTGTATAAGGTGCCCACGTTCGTTTCCATTGTCCTTTAGCCCTCTACGGCCTTCCTTTTGAGCGTTTCGTTCCTCTTTTCTCGATCTTTTGCTCGTTTCTTTGTCACCCCGCCGGCCGCCCCCTGACATTGTCGATAGTAAGCTGCCGTTATTGTTAGCCGACGTCGGGTCAACGAAGCGGTTACCGAACTTTGGAGCTGGTCCGGCAAGGGGTGAGCCTGGATTTTCTTGCGCCTAATGATATGTTAGACGACCTGCTACTTAGTCCGCGTAGTAAGCAATTACAAATCGTGCCCGTGCTCGACGGTCATGGTAGTCAGAGATAAAATCGGTGATCTTGTCAAGGCGGTTGGATGGTTGATCGGTGGGAAGAGATCCGGCCTCGAAAAAAATTAGAGGAGACGCCTCGGGCATTTGGAATCCTTGGGTTCGAATATTGTCTGGATTTTCGAACCTGTCTGCTGCAGTGTCTTGCAATTGCGAAGAAGAAACTGAATTGGTATTGACAATCGTGCTGAATTGGTCTGGCTTGTATGTCATAACCATAGCAAACAATCCATGGGGGACGAAGAGCTCTTCGTTCATTCTATCCAAGTATGTCTTTGTTCTGAACGGAGATTAAGCCATCAGTATGGGTGTCCAGATCTTTCAAACACCAAATAGGCTTACTTATGATTGGTCTGAGATTGTTTTGCATATTGTACAGCAATTGGCAGAACAGTTGAAATGACGATGGGCGCGATTCCTGGGGCAAATCCCACTCCCAGCGCTGCCACGTTGACAGCATCCAGGTAAGGAGAAGACTGTTAATCAAATGCTAGTAAGCGTTGATCGGTTACGGAACGAAATTCGCCACCGGTCATGAAATGAAATTAACAGACCTGACTCTCTCTGTTAAATGACTCAATGAACGACATAAATGTTTCTTGATCAATGCCGCAACCTTCGAGGGCGGGAGCATACGCCCTGGACCAACCACGACTTTTATTTTCTGGCCTGCGCTGAGGGATAACAACGGGATATGAGAGGCCTCCTTGAGTTAAAAGCTGTTCTGAGCGAAATTGTTGCCCGTCGTAAATTTCGTTGCCGGCCTCATTGAACTCTGTTCGTGTATAGTTCTCGTCACTAAAGTGCGCAAGTTGAGACTGCTGAAACCCATCCAGGCTTCTCGAATGGTGGTTCGCTCCTTCTTATTTCAGTATCTGGGAATTTGAAGTTGTCCTGCAGCAGAGAACCTACTCTCGTATCTTGAAGATTCGTAGACCCTTGGGGGTTGTGAACTCTGGGCCGAAGTAGCTTCCATGGCAAGGCCAATGCCTGATGATAGGAGACCTCTCAGTTTCCCCATCGCTCCTGATACAGGCAGAGTCTTTTTGATGAGGAAAGAGATAGATTGGCGTATCCAAAAATATGACGTAAATCAAAATAGTAGATAGGTAAAATGTGTGAATATAAGGAACACCTGAGGAAGCACCTACAGCAACACCCACTGTTATATAGAATGGAATTGTGTACTGTCGCGAATATTTGCATTTGCTAAGGCTCTATAAACACCAGTTCCGAATGGGGACATTGAGACGTAGCAATGCCACAAAAATGATTACTCAAGAACATCATAGCAGAAGCCCAAAATGGAAACAGGTTCGTTGAGGTAGTTCCGAGATCTTGGCTTCTAGATTCCTCTCCAGCTTGGCACCTGAAGGTACGCTATTGCTCACATGCAAAACAAGAAAGCTGGGAGTCACCAGAGGAAATACGCAATAGAGCCGGTAGGAAGTACTCTATTGCGCGCACTTTGTTTGGTATGTCCCACGGCTCCGTGCTACGTATGATTCGTTCTGGACTACGAGCCTCTAGCCTTAAATGGCATAACGGCATGGATGCAAGGCGCTGGCGTAGCCAAGTCGCACACTACGAGCCTCTAGCCTTAAATGGCATAGCATAACCTAGGGCTACCACTCGCTAGCCTAAATGTTTTAGCGCCTTCCTTCAATATTGCCCAGTGTCTTCTAGCCTTTTTATCCGCCCTCGAAGCTACAATGATGACAAACCGCGCCCCTTAACGGGTCGCTGAGTCCGTAATGATACACCATATCGTTAATGAAATTGTTTTTAGGCTCTAAGCTCAATCGTATGTCCTGATGAGCTCCACAGATCTATTTAAATTCCTGGTGTGTGATGTTGCAAGTGCACATTTGAAGGTATTCGCAACTATTGTAATTGCTAGGTTCAACGACGTGGTCCCGTTGTAAGACTTCTAGTTATTATCTAGTTATTATCTAGTCCGGTTTCAATTTCGTCAGAGTAGAGCAAATAAAACCAGATGAAACCCTTTAAAGCCCTCCCGAAATCATTTTGATGTTTGAAAGTACTAAGTTGTAATATTAGAGTAAAATAAAATAATATGACATGGAAATCTATAAGTTAAGCGTATGTTAAGTTTATACCCCAACGCCAATCCCGTCTAAAGCGCCAAGAAGCCAAAGGAAATCAACCCAGTCCAGCTAAATCTACAGCTAATATTTATTTTGTGGCGAGGAGTAACAATTACCTCGTCTTCCGCAGAAGCACAACCTCCATAGTATCCCTCTCATTTCGAAATAGTGAGCCCAACAATAGTATACATTACCACCACGACAAACTCCTCAACGAGAGCCATGCATAGCTCAACGACAGTATTTCCCCCAGCTGCAGAGAAAGACTTGAACGTCGTAAAGACAGACAGAATACTCCAAAGTAGCCTCGCTGCAATGAAAGGGAGCGCAACAGCAACAGCAATGTAGACACGGCGCTCCCTGGTTGGTGCTCTGTGCACATCCCGAGCGGTGATGAGGGTCAAGAACACCAGAAGCAAGTAGACAACAATAAATATCGCAATGCCGATCTTGAAGTATTTGGGACCGTCGCTGCGGCTTGACAGGTTAGATGAGGCCTCGTTTGTGCCGCCGACGATACAGAGGATAAGAGCGATTGTTGTGGGCAATTGTGCGATTTGAATGATACGGCCTCGGCGGGAAATGGCGGTAGCGCGTTTGGTAATGATGCCGCTCCTATGACGGTGTGTCAGTTCAAGCGTGGGCTAACAGTGGAGGAGTAACATACACATTTCCAATAGCACCAGCACTGGCCAGACTGTTCATGTACCCTGACGACGAATTGGACGGTATGGTGAGGGAGACTTCATCGGTTCTAAAGTCGGAGTCAGCGTATATTCGTCGCTCAAAGTTCCGTCGTAACTCACATTCTCTTCAGGAGACCCAGTGTGGCCATAAGTAACGGACTGAGACCAACGGATTGGAGAATAGCCGACCACTCCTGATCCGTCTCATTGTTAGGGTTCGCCTCACTGGCAATTCTGAAGCCGGCACCTGCGCATCAGACGCCGCAGAATATCACCAGGTAGATCCATCCAAGCTGTCTGCGGAAGCCATGGCGGAAAACGACAAAAGCGGCAAGGAAGAATATAGGGACATAGACGCAGAGTTCTATGATGGCGATGACTTTTTGACTCGGGCCCATCTTGATTGATAAACGATGTACAGCTGGGGGATTGATGAAACGAGAATGAAATGTGGGAGCGATGATATAACGACGTCGATGAAGCGATGAATATGATTCTGAATGATAGAAGGAATTGAAAGAGAGTCTGTTCACGTAACCTTATACTCCTATCTCGTGCGGTTACCCTGACAATACTGAAGACATTCGTACCTCCTCGAAATGTTGCGAATGGTCGATCTTCGACGTAGCATTACAAACACTTTTGCGAGGCATGGCCCCCAAGTAGCAAGCGGGATCGTAATGCTCACCTTGCGACAGCCCCCTCTCGCGACTGTAGGGTCGTTTCAGGCAACCTGCACCGTGGACCCCAACAAGCATCGCCGGTACCGCATCTGATTGATTTGCTGCGGACAGCGGAGTTGCGGGTACGCAGTTGAGTGGCTGGGCCGAGAGAGCCGAGAAACTACGCGGCAGGAAGACGCAAGCCTGCAGATAACATGCGCTATAAAGTCTTATATCGAGATCTGCATGAATAATTGGCATCAGTGGTTAAAGTTCCAGGTTGGGGGCGAAGGAATTCTCGTAATTCTCGTGTTTGTTGAGCGGTTTGGGCGTCGGTGTGTGCAGACCACGCTACGAGCTTCCTTCCCGAAGAGCACTAGTGGCCCGATCGTCACAACCCAAAAGCTTGTCATCTTTGGCGCCAGGGTCAAACGAGTCCCCCCCAATTGTTAATACTATTTTTGCCACCTCCACGCTCCAGCTCATCGGCCACACCTTATCTACTTCGTTACTGATAGATGGACCTGTAGTCATCATTAGCCTTACTCTACCACTAGTTTCACTACCGCTGGCCGGTAAGACTTAGCGTTTTCGTCTTTGTTGAGTCATCCCTTTGGACTGGCAACGACGAGGCTTATATCATCCACTTGGCAGCTCCAGTTCTGATTTCTACGCATGCTACGACAGCCTAACCTCGGAACACCCCTACAGTATGAGTTTCGCTATGAAGCAAAGTAAAGGATGCGCACCGTGTCGAGCAAAGAGGACCAAGGTCAGTAACTTAGTCTCAACCCTCGCTTCCCTAGAGAGAGCTCTCGACGGACGCTAACTTTGAGTACTACAGTGTGATCAAGCAAGGCCATCCTGCAGTCAATGTATCCGGGCCAGACGCAGCTGTCATGGATACAAGGATCTGTCAGAACATCGATTCGTTGATCAGACCCAGAAATTCGTCCGCCAAGGTCGTGCTAAATCGCCACCAACCCCAACTAGCTATTTCCTCATTTCTAGCGAGACTTCATCCCGCCGCTCATGTCCTGACTCTGACAATTATGGCTTCGCTCTCAGCCAGAGTTCATCCCGCCATTCAAGTCCTAAGTCTAAGGTCTTAGCTGAAATAATATCCCCAGGTTTGCGCGATTCCCTAGATTTCCAGGCCACGTGCTATTTCTTGAGAAACTATTCCTGGGAAGGAAGTCAATCTGCCAAGGGATTTTTCGATTACATCCCAGACGTTATAAACTGCCAAGGGACCGTGGGAAGTGCTTTGACCGATGTGGTCATATCCCTTGGCATGGTTGGTATATCACATACCAAAAGCAACAATTCGAGTGTTATGCATGCAGCCAAAGTAAAGTATAATCGTGCAGTGAGCGCTACGAACAGCGCATTATGCACTCAAGATGCCAAAGCCGATCAAACACTCATTACGGTGATGTTATTAGGATTGTTTGAAGTACGTGCTATGACGCCTGCTCCAAATCACATCTAACATGGGATGGTAGACAAATACATGCAATACTCCAAGGTCAATGAAATCTTGGACCCAGCACGTTAATGGCGCTACACAGATCTTATATCTTCGCGGTAAAGAACAGCTTCAAACAGAGACAGGCCGCCAAATATTCCGCTACTTGCGGACCCAAATTGTAAGCCTCTTTCCGCGGAGCTTCAGCATCTAGTATTAACATTCGCAAAGGTAATCAACTCCATGCAAAGGCGTGCAGCAATTCCCGAAACCATCACCTCCTGGTCACTCTTATCCCTCCCTTATGAAGGGGGCGAAGACCTCACTGCAAGCAAACTCTCCTTTCTGGTCATCGAATTCTGTAACCTACGCTCCCTCATGACTTCAATGCATGACTTCACCAACTCTGCCGCCATTGTATACGCCGCGTTGATGATCGAAGCTTCCCTTGCTGCCTGGGCGGCGGAAAGTCCATACGGCTACAACACCGTACCTCTTATGGCCCGCTCTGATGCCGTATTCGCGGATTATTATCACACATACTCTAGCATTTTGACTGCCACCTCTTGGAATAGCTACCGCAGCGTCCGCATTCTACTGAATGAACTTCTCATCGTCCAGCTGAGCCATCTATGCCAGTCCGAATTCCAGTACGAAGATGAGGATGAGGAATTCCCGAATCTAGCCGAGGACGGCCAATTCTTATTGCAACAGCAATATCAATCCCAGATATTCCACAGCCGCGCTCTCATTATCCAACTTACACAGGATATATGCGCGAGCGTGCCCTACTACCTCTGCGACGCGCCTTCCGGGAGCTATCTACTCACCGAACATCCACAATCAGAGCAGCTACCCCGTGCCGCCTGTGGCAATTTGCTACTCTGGCCACTATTTACAGCCGCGTGCACGAATATGGTATCGAATGTGATGAGGACGTGGGTAGTACAGCGGCTCGAAAAGATTGTGGATGTTATGGGCATTCAGCAGGCGAGGGCGTTGGCGATTTTACTGTGTTTGAGGAAAGATCCGCCTACATGGCATGACAGGGAGTTAACGATACAAGAAAATGAGACGACTGACGAGTGGTAATCGTAGTGTATTATGAGATATTAGATTTTGAGACTTGGAAATATAGACAGGTTGAATGACAGCTATGCGGGCATAGTACTGTATAAAAAGGAATACCACAATGAGTAAATTACCGTTGAGTCGTCTTGTAACAACTTGATGTCCGTCTGACTGCAAAATACCTCTTGTTTGGGGAAGACGCCACCCTAATTCCTGCCAAGACATGTGCTTGTGGGGGGTCGATTGTAGCGCAACTTGTTGACAATTCCGACTCTGCCACACTCTGCTTTCAACCACCATCTCAGGCAATTTAGTAATTAGACAGGAGCGTATCTGAAAACGCCATCCTGGCCAATACACGAGCCGTTTACATAAAGCGCAGAGAGAGAGACTCAAGGCGTCTGAAAGCCCGAATCCACTCTCCCTCGCAGCCCATACTAAGCTTCCATACATCTCTACTTATCATCCTTCACCATCATGTACCTCTAAACAGTCACCATCATCGGCCTCGGCATCTCTGGTGTCATCCTCGCCCTCTCCCTTCACCATTTCTCGCCAACCACAATCCTTACTCTTATCTCCTATCACCAAAACTATATGGGCCCACTGACTCCCTGTAGTATGATCAATGTCATAAATAGAATTCAGTTTTTGACCGACGGCGGTGGGATTAAGACCATGGCTAGAAGCAATTAAAGTCCACGTCTCATTCTGAAAGATTGCATTCCAGACTCTGTTGTGTCTCTCTTGAGATAGTGGTGTCGACGTCATGAGAGCGTGATATTGCGCCTTCTGACAGACAAGTAAGGTGAATGAATTGGACGGTGTTCCTTCTTGCGGATAGAAAATGTCCTGTCCGAGAAGTGAAATAGATCGTATTTGAAAATGTATAAAAGCAGCATTGTCAATTCACCTGCGTGCCTGAAGTACCTGGGGTAATACTATAGGGGGCCACTTGGGAGTGGGTGGCCACCCAGAGAGTAGTTGGCCAACCTCACCTCCTGCAGCAGGGGAAGTGCACAGAAGATAGATGATAGAATCAGGTCAGCACCCTCATCGACGATGCTGCGCTGTTCACTACAAATGCCGTCGACGGTTTTGTATATGGCCATGTATGAATAGTCATCTGCTTCATACCCCGCGTCGTACATATCTTTCGTTATATTCACGTAGCTGTCGGGAGTTATGATATCGGATCTAAAACGGTCAACATCTAGTATTTCTACTCGATTTCACTCGGCCGTATTTATCAGCAATACTCTCTTGGCCCTTCTTTGTCACAAGAGAGCCAACGGAGCATGAACTCGCAAGCGTCAGTTCCTGACTGTACCGACAGCAAGCTGAAAGTTTTCCATTTCATTCACAGCCCTGAACATCCGACAGCGAATCGTCGCATGCCCTTTCAAACAACGATCGGCAACTCGAAGCCACTCACAAGCATACGCCGGCACAGGTTGGCTGCAAAGGAACTAATGGCGATCTTGAAATTATGACTGCTGCGGGATATTCTTGGCGCTGCTGCATCCCGCAAGCTTGTTGTCGTAGTCTACGACGCGGTAACCGAATATGGCATCGTGTTGGACTGAACCCCTGTCAAAGCTCTGGACCATATGTAGAACAAACCAGGGAGGTGTACCTAAGAAACGTTGGATATATATATACATATACATATATGGTATTGTTAGACACTTGTGGAACGCTAGAAATTTGAACACGAGACGGATTCTAGGTAGATGTTGGCTTGTCGAATGCTATATAAGACGTCCTAATACCCTCCGAATTATCTCCAAACAGCAATCATCCCTCGTGGCCCACGTCTATCATAGCGTCGTGTTACCAAGGAAGCGGCGTGTGACATTATATTCTTCACTTGAGAACCTCTTTTATTTTCTATAGCTTGTAGTTGCCGTCATTTACATAACTCCTCCCGGGCCTAATCATCATCATGACAATCGCTAATACTACGAACGGTAAGATGGACATAGACCAACTAGAGATAGCTCGCAACGAAAGTGCTCTGCCAAACTCCAAGACTAAGGAGGGTCTAAGCCACTATTTTGACCCTTCATTTGATAAGAAGACATTGTTTAGGCTAGATATTCTGCTAGTTCCTCTTCTGGCCTTAATGTATTTATTAGCGTTTTTAGATTGAGCAAATATTAGAAACGCTCGAGTTGCTAGCCTCTAGAAGGATCTTAGCGTCTCCGATACCTAGTATCAAATTAGTAAGCCCCCCTTTGTCTCCTAAGAAAGATATATGGAAAGTTTTAGGGACTAACCCCCTTTTCAGCCATTACCATTACCTACATGCCATATATTACAGCTGAGTTACCGTCAAATCTCGTCCTCAAGAAGATTAGACCGCGGATAATGCTTCTAGGGATAGTGCTAGCATAGGGTATTGTAACGACCCTTTAATCCTAGATAAAGACGTACTTAGGCCTTCTTGCCTGTCGCTTCTTCCTCAGTCTCTGCAAAGGTGGCCTATTTCTAGGCATTGTCCTCTATCTATCTAGCTTCTACTAGCCTTATAAGCTGCAAGTTAGGATTACCCTCTTTTTCTCTACCGCTGCTCTCTCTAGCGCCTTCTCTAGTCTCCTTGCTGCAGCTATTCAGCAAATAGATAGCATTAGTAACATACATAGATAGCAGTAGATTTTCCTCCTAGAAGGACTCTTTACCGTCTGTTTCGCATTCCTATGTTTCTAGGCCATGCCAAACAATCCACAAGGTGTAGAGACTTTCACGAAGGCATAGGCTAACCACTGCAATTACCAACTTACTCTCGATGCAAACTCTGTCGAGGGGGCAAAATTCTCGTGGAAATCTTTACTTTCTACTTTCAAAGACCTACATGTGTGGATAAACGTAATTGCTCTCTTCTGTAATGGTTGCAGTCTCTTTGGCCTAGCATACTTCATGCCTACCATCGTTTAGACTCTTAATTTTAACCTAACTAATACGTAGCTTCTTACCATACCTCCTTTCATCTTGGCTTTCATCGTTACGATGATCTTAGCTTATACGGCAGATCACTACTAATAGCGAGGCCTAACTACAATAACCACCATACTAGTTGCTATTATTAGCTTTGCGCTCTTCTTAACTGCTAAAAGCTTTGGACAAAAGTATACGGCGCTGTGCTTCCTGTTTATTAGCGTATATTCCTCTACACTATCTATGATATCCTAGATCCCTAACAACTCAGCCTCCCATACGCAGCGCGCCACAGCAGTCGCTCTCAGCTTCATCATGACTAACGTAGGCGGCATTCTTAGCACATGGATATTTCCTAAGAAAGACGCTCCACACTACGCGTTTACAGCAAAGCTCAACCTGTCTTTCTGTGTAGTGACGGTAGTATTGCTAGCTGCAAACCTGGTTTAGCTTAAATCTCTGAACCAAGAGAAGGCGAGCTATAGGGAGCACTTACTAAAGGATGTTGCACACCTACCATTAGAAGAGTAGAGGGAGGCGTCTGATAAGTACTCTCTTTTAGCTTGTATGCCAAGGGGCGGTCCGATGCCCTAGAGGAACGTGAGCGGCCATGAAGAAAGCTGTTAACGCGCTGTTGATCAAATGCATTGATCTTCCCCTGTAAGATCGAGTCGCGTGCTTGTTCGATTACCCTATCAAAGGAGTCAAGTAGAGCTATTAGATGCCCTTCTTCCTTTGCGAGATATGGTAGTTTAATCAACTGGGCTGTCGCCTGTAGATCTTGGCCTTGTAGATATCGAATCCATTCTATAGTCTGCAGCCACGATGAAGGCTCAGTAGGGGGCTGACATAGGGAACTAGTCTCAGCCTCTCTTGCTTGCAACTTTTCAGCTAGCTGCAACTCAATTTGATCTTGGAGCGTTGCGGGAGGCGTAAACTGGTTTGTTCCATGAGTGGAGATGGTCGGCAGTAGAGGTGAAGGCGGTGTTGCAACTTGAAAGAAGCGTATAAAGTTGCTCCGGTGAAAGGTCTGATATGAGACTGGGCTTGTAGTGACTGTATGAAAGAGAGTGAAAGGCTTCCCATTAGGCCTGGCCTTTGGAGGGCGGCCACCATTTGTACCGTTCGTCCATTTGTGAACAAGTCTTAGATGACGTCTCATATGATTTGGACTATTCAAACCGCAGACGTAAGCATCGTTAACGCAAAGACGACAGCTAACACCATTATGATAGAGAGCTAGATATGGAATTGGTAGCGTAGTTATGGGTAAGCTTAGCTGCTAAATCTCATAAGCAGGTCGGATAGGCTTGTCCTTCCAGAACTCGACACATTCTTTCCTCTCAACTTTCGTTACCTCCTCCAAATGTATGGTACTCAAATGGGTACTAATACTCCCTGGAATCAAAGAGTATTTGCAGCGAGTACAGATCAATACCTGCTGCTGTAGGTCAAAGTATAAGAAGTCCATAATAGATGAGAGGAAAGGCCAAGAGTGGTTTACTACTAGCAAAAGCTGTTGGATAGCTTATTGCTACACCTGATGAGACTATTCTGCAGCAACGTCAAACAGTAGCAGTCTATTCAGAGGCACCAAATGTAGTGTATCATCTACTGATTTATTTGTAACTATTCGCCGAGTTCTCCTGAGAGGACCCAGGCTGCAGGCGCTAGACTGAATGAATATACTCATCTTATAATGTCTCATATATATCCGAACATGTGACCTGTATCTAACCGACAAAAGCTAATTGATATTTAAAAGTGGTACTTTACAGTTAGTGAACGCGTCTAGACGCGTCTCCCCTATTTCTGGATCAGGGTGGACGCGAACTCATGCTCAAAGGTTAAGCGTAATTTAGATGAGTGAACATGCAAGGGTCGGCTTTAGCGTGGCGAGCAGCGTAGCAAATCAGGAAGGGGGAGAGCACTTGAAAACCGAACTCTGATCTGGGGCCGGTCATCCATCACGGTACAGCTGTTGTTGAGTTATTTCGTTGTATATTTCTTGAATTTTGGTGAGAAATCTAGGTGGCCACTCGTTATACATGGCCACTCGTTATGAAAGTACGTTACGCGAAAGAGTAATTAAAGTTTAGCGTTCATATGCCAGAAATTTAGTGACTACATTTACTAAATACGCTAGAGTACATCACTAAAGGAATTGCTAGAGACGATTGTATTATAATCAATCCCTTGACCCTGACCTTTGTATCTCCAATTACTAAGATAGCTATTTGTGGTGCCGTTGCCTCCATTACTTGTAGCATAAGCGTCGACAAGCGCACCTAGTAGCAAGACAACTAGATTAGCAATCCGAGCTCCATATGAATTAGAACATATTACGAAACACCAATGACTTACCAGTGAAAATGCCCGTGCCTCCACTCATAACTAGTGCCTCGGCGTAGGCAATTATTTGACTTTGAGATGGCTTGGCTGAAAGAGCAGCTGAGAAAGAATAATGGGTTGTATTCACAGCCTTAATCAATAATCGAATGGACTTTCCCTGCCAAGCCTTTGGAACTGGGACAGTCGTTGGTTCTATGGCTGGCCCAACATAATTTCCGACACCTTCGACACGGAATCGCAGTGATAGTGATAACTCTTTAGAATCTGGGGACGATAGATTGACTATGCCAAGATCAATATGTTGAAGTTGGGTTAAAAAAAGGGTTACACCAGTCTCCTCATTCTCCAACTGCGGGTCGAATGAGAAATCGACTCCATAGGTAAATAAGGTATCGGTTTGACGACGCATAATCAGAGTTATCGGGTCGCTAGGCTGAATATCTGTAGTACCGGTAATGTTCATGGAAGATGGCGTTAAACGAAGCGTATTTGGATGCCCACGTGGGGAGACTGTATACGAATACGTATTAGGGAAACGCCAGTACGAGAGATGCTTAGGGATGGAGGAGCCCGGCCGAAAGTTGAATTTGTCGGGCTCGTTCACAAAGGCACCATCCCCAGCAACATTCTTGTTTACTCTTGGAAGTGGACCTTGCATTGTACCGCGAACTGGCTGTAAGACAGGCCATTCGCCTTTGCCCCAAGTAGCCGGTACAAGAACCGTTTCTCGACCCATAGGATAGTTCAGCCATTCCCTTCCGGAACGGGTGCTCAATGCAACGGCCCACCAGTTATAGTCTTCATCCTGGAACAAGTCTGCATGGCCTACAGTTTGAAAGTATTGGTCTGTATCGCGATTCGTTAGGAGTGGATTGCGAGGGTACGCTTCCCACGGGCCAAGGCGGCTTCGAGATCGCGCAATCGTTTCCGTGTGGTTTTGCTCGGTGCCTCCCTCAGCAATCATGAGATAGTAATATCCGTCTTTCTAGTACATATGAGGACCTTCTGGATAAACTCCTCCAGTACCATTCCACAGTTCACTTAATGGACCAATTGCACCTGTCTCCATATCGAGAGAAAATTGGTTTATGAGACCATTCCCAGCTACAGTAATGTATGCAGTACCATCGTCGTCCCAGAAAAGGTCAGCGTCGCTTCCAGGGTCCAGAGCAAACTTCACGGGGTCATTCCACGCTTTATCGTTGTAGGGATCTGAAGAAGTGAAAAGATAGTTGGAACCGACCACTCCTAAGTTAGCAACAACGAGGTGGAATTTATCGTCACGATAGCGGAGAGTTGCCGCATACATTCCACCCTGTTGCCAAGCGACGTTGTTGAGTTCAGGTACCTGACTGGGACGATTGAGAACATTGCTAACCAATTTCCAGTTCTTGAGGTCCTTGCTTGCGTAAATTGGGATGCCTGGGTATAAGAGAAACGTTGACGTTGTACAGAAGTATGTGCTCTCCTTTCGCACGTAAATACAGCTAGGGTCTGAATGCCATCCAGGTATTATTGGATTGGTATAGTGGGTATTCTGAGGGTGTGCAACGCAGAGTAATGCAGCAGCAAGTACCAAGGCGACAGTGGAAACTTTGCAAAAGGCGTACATCGCGAAGATTTGGTTTAATATTGTTTTAGGCAAGTGAGTCAATATTAAGAGTTCTGATGTCTGTTCTGCAGCGCGAGAACATTCCAGGGCAGGTACCTACCTTCTTATAGAGGTCATAAATTCGAGCGCGGAACCAGATCATATCAGTATACTGACGGCATTCTTCTTCCTGTACAAATACATGAAAAAGCAGAAGAATCCCAACCCACATACAATAACTCAATTGAGCCAGGCGGTCTGTAATTATGTCAAAAAGTACAACCTGGATGCACTATGTGCCAAGTCGCTAATGACCGTTACATCCTCTACAGAGGTTACTGCGGGGTTTCTCCTACCTCGAGACAAACAAGAATGTCTCGCACGGCTCATTGTTTGGATACTTTATGAGGATGTTGCCGCTGGCGTTCGAGGCTATGGAGGCTTCCTAGCCAGCCTTTTATGTGCTGCACCAGAACAGACAAGTGAAATTTATCAGCATTCAACGACGAACCTAGAGTCTGCTTGGGGTTCTGACTATCCTGAGAGCGAGATCCTCGACGATATCGAGAATGTATCGATTCTCAAGTTCTTGTATGAAGTTATGATACTCTACGCTGACGTCAGTGAAGCCTGTCGGTCGCCAATTCTTACCAGCGATGTAGATAGAATTGAAGCAAAGATTCGAGAGCTCGAAGAGGTCGGTAATGTCAAATCTAGCCCCAGAATGCGTCTAATAATCATGCTAGCGCTCTCGATTTCTCCTCCGACTTACCGTTATGACTATTCAGCCACGTTCACGTCTCATGATCAACGCGGATTACATGGTGTCATACTTTTATGCACTCCGCATCTACAAATTCAGATGTTTTCACCACGATGACGTGGTTGCCATTACCCCACCAGAAGTTCAATCATCTATAGGCGCCATTCTCCACATTTCCCAGCGTTCATTATCAGCGAAAGCAAATGATCAGATGGTTGAACGCTTTCAGTGGCCCCTGTTTATGGCAGGAATTGAGAGTTCTGATGGGATTCATAAGGAGTGGATTTATGCAAAATTGAAGGATGCGAGACTTTCAGGTGCATTTAAGACGATTTTAGAAATGCAGGATAAGACTGGGAGGAGGGCTTCAATGCCAATTGTTAGACAAATTATGTTGGGTGACAGGCCTATACTCACTGCTGGAGAGGATCAGCCAGGGACTGTGGTTGACAATAGTGTTCATCTTGGCCGACTTGTTAGAGGGTGAAGCATCTAGTGAGAATGTGTATAGTTCGGTTTTATAAAGTTAGATAAGGCAATTACAGCCTGTATGATTTAGAATACCCACAAACCGAATCCAATATCTTAATCTTCGTTTACAGTTGACAATTCATTGACTATGGTTTGAATGTTATATTAACATTCAAGTACTCTTAAAACTTTTGAGGAATAACGAATTCACCGTTTGGAGAATCAGGTCCTAGCAGGTTCGCAATCAGACTCTACCTCAGCAGATGCCCTCACGTCTAACCCTTACCGTCGAGTCTGCTGTGTAGATGACATCAGATGATGGTATGGTTGTGGTGTGATGCTGGTCGGTTGTTATCGCCCCACAAGTCGCTCTCCTCCACATCCCCGAATCCCGCCTTTGGCACCATTTTAGGGTCGCGTAACTCACCCAATCATGATGTAGACCCATCTCAATCTCAACCTCGTCGGCTCTCCCCTATCGCGATGGCAAAATTACCTGAGAAGGCTGCTCTGCAATTGGTTATAATTTTTAATCCAAAATCTGCCTTAAGAGCTCAGACCAATGGTTCAGATGAGACGAGACCAATCATTCGGACAGCCGACCAGATCATCATCGGATATAAAGATCAAGAGTAGACTAGTCCATTGTTCTGGTAGGTATGTATAAATAGTAAGGACCTCTCAAGTAGTTGTACGCTCTTAATCATTTCATTACTGCCGAGTCTGCCATATTGTCGGATTGGTGGCATCCGACCATTATATACGAGTGCGATTCCCATATATCCGTTTAAGATACAGAAAACAATGAAACTACACAACTCTCCCTATCCCGAAGGGGCTGTGGGATAACCTCACGCAATAATCCCATCAAAGGTGTCTTCGACGGTCGAGGACACAATCCTTAACACAATTAATGGATATGACAGCGAGCTGCGGGCAATCAACAAGAAGGTAAATGACCAGTCAGACATAGATGATTCATAAAATTAGCAAGGCCTAATACCAAATAGATTTTCAACAACCCTGAGTTAGGTTACAAAGAATTCCAAGCCCACGATAACATCGTCGCCCTTCTCCGCTCTCTCGGATTCAAAGTGACTCCCCATGCATTCGGGGTCGCCACCTCATTCTCCTGCGAAGTCGGTACCGGCGGACGCGTCGTAGTCTACAACGCCGAATATGATGCTCTTCCGGACATCGGGCACGCCTGCGGTCACAATCTGATTGCAACGTCCTCAATTGCATCATTTTTGGGTCTGGCAACCGCACTGAAAGCTTCCAATATCGACGGCCGCGTGCGCTTATACGGCACCCCCGCCGAAGAAGGTGGCGGAGGCAAGCTGAAGCTCATCGACGCTGGAGCGTATAAGGATGTTGATGCTTGTCTCATGGTGCACCCCGGTCCACCACGCCCCGTCCCAAAGAGCCACGACAGCTATGGCTGCTGCGTGCCTACTGGGTTGGCATACGGGACTTCACTCGCGAACAAGAAGTTCTATGTTACGTACACAGGTCGGCCTGCGCATGCAGCGATGGCGCCATATCAGGGACGGAATGCTTTAGACGCGGTGGTGCTGTCTTATAATGGAGTTAGTATGCTGAGGCAGCAGACAAGGCCGTACGATAGGATACATTCTGTTATTTTGGATGGGGGACGAGTGCCGAATGTCATTACGAGTTTTACAAAGAGTGAGTATTTTGTGCGTAGTGCGACGTTGAAAGAGGCTACTGCGTTGGAGAAGAGGGTTCGGGCGTGCTTGGATGGGGCGGCGACGGCGACAGGGTGTGAGATCGAGTACGGGGTGTAAGTACTATCTTCTTCTCCCTTAGGGTCGGGTTTGGATTAGACTTAACATGCAAAATGCCACAGTGAAAATGAATACGCCGACCTGCGGCCGAATCGCACGATCTGCACTCTGTATGCAGATGCCATGTCTCTCCCATCCATCAACTCGCCTGTCACGTGCGACTTCTCCAACACAGAGCCGGGACCAGGATCCACCGATCAGGGCAATGTCTCGTACGTCGTTCCCACATTCCACGGCGGATTTGCGATTCCTTGCCCGCCAGGGGCATACAACCACACGCCAGGATTCACGGCCTGTGCGGGTACTGATGAAGCGCATAACTTGGCAGTTGTGACGAGCAAGGGGATGGCTATTGCAGGGTGGAAGGTGTTGAGCAACGAAGCTGTAGCAAATAAGATATGGGGGGACTTAGAGGAGGATAGGAAGGAGATGGATGTTGAGCTATATTAGATTATTTGTGAACCCTCATTACATTATTTTCCCTTTCTACAAGTTCGCTACATCTGTCCAACTTACAGGAAAGTCTTTTCCCACCCTTTATGCCTAACGGGCGAGAAGTCTTTCCGTTGTCTAGTTAGAGAATGTGGAAAGAAATTCAATGTGAAAGAGACTGCTCCTCTCGGAAATGAGGATGTATGAGTACGATCCTAGATAATGAAGATATGCTATTCAATAATGCGTTGTTGACGGCCACGTAGAGAACGGACTTCTTCCTGATCTCTACTAGCCACTGTTCATGAGCGACGCGTATTTCAGAGAGGATTACTAGGGCAGACTGCGCACGACAGAGAAGGCAGTTAGACACGTAGTTAATTCTAAAAGGTTCTTCTAGACTAGAACAAGTAGGGGATTTAGGCTGTCGTGATCTTGAAATGTATATAATAATAAATATAATGTAGAGAGGGCACATATAGTACATATTAGATAGAGCAGCTAGAACATTTTCTACTACTTATGTAAGGCTCCTCTTTTAGTGAAAGAGTAAAATTACAGGTTGCTAATTAGGTGCAGCTACCTAGCACGCTTTCTAGTGAAAGAGTTATAGTAAAAGAGGAATTTTAGGATTGTGGTTATAGGGTGTTTCTATTGCTAAACTACATAGGGTATTAGGTTTATATAGTTACTAATATGTTTTTATATAATCCTACCTATAGTGTAGTAGTATGTTATATGCGTAGTTCTTATGTTATTCTAGGTTAGTCTAGGTAAGAGTAGTACCTTTAAGTAGATCTATACTAACTTCTAGGTAATGTACTTAAGGTAATAGTGTAACTATTAAGCAACTATAAGCTTAAGATAATTAAGGAGCTTAAAGATTAGGTATGTAAGCTAAGGGTTAGGTATGTACTAATTAAGGGCCTAGCTAGGTATAATAGCTTCTACTATCTCTATATATAATACACTTACCTAATGTTTCCTCCTACAACTCATTACTATTGCAACTTTCTTAAACTATCTAATAGGTTAAGCCATTTCTATTTAATGATGTAATAGCTAGGAGGCTGCTAAAAAGAGCAGCTTTCGTTACTGTTTTACATACCCTGCTTGCCTACTTTTTAATACTCCTACACCCTAAAATTAATCGCTACACACCTATTATGCCTTAGGTTTATATTATAATCCCTAAAATAGCTTGTCTACATTATTTACCTCGTTTACCCCATCTAACCTCTAGCTAACCTGTCCTACCTAGTGTTACAACTATGAATTCCATAGGGATCCTAGGACTAGTAAGGTGCCTAGGATTAAGGAAACTCCTAGGAACAAGTATTCTAGGAAACGTAGGACTCCTAGGACTAGGGGGTCTAGGAGTAAGGAGGCTCCTAGGAGTAGGTGTGCTCCTAGAAGTCACGTAGGGCTATAGGGCCTACCTAGTAACGATGGATTTAGGAACATAAACTATTACTATAGGAAGTCACGTAATAGAATAATAGGAATAGTAAGAATAGTAAGGGAGTTTGCTATTCTAACTATTCCCTTTAGCATGACGTTACTATATAAGTAGATAGTTAGTTCTTAGATAGGAGCTTTATGCTTAACTTAATATAGTATTTGTTATATACTAGTAAGGTGTTTTACAAAAGCCTTTATAATTAATCCCCTACCTTCTCTATTAAGTAAACTAATGTAATAAAACCTCTATAAGTCTTATAAGTTTAAGACCTAGCGTTATATATAGCTACTAGCTACTCTATTTCCTATAGGTGCCTTAGTTTATTATTATTACTATATAGATAATAGTAACCCTAGGAGTTATATTATTACTACCTTTTATCTTACTAGTAAGCATTCTAGTAGATTAATAGACTTACTACTACCTAGAAAGAGTAATGCTAGTAATAAGTCCTTAATTAAGTTTCTTGTTAGTTACTAAGACTATACCTCTACTAATGAATTCCTTAGCCTACTTAGTACTAAATCTACCTAGATAGAGACTAAGCTTAATAAGATTTACTCCCTATCTTATCCTACTATACTCCTTAATCTTAATACACTATACTTATTAAGTACTTACCTTACTTACTAGTAGTCTACTATTATTATAGTACTTAATGTAGTTAAAACAAAGCTATAATAAAACATATAGTTACCCCTAGAAGCATTTAATAATAAATGCCTCTATAATGCCCTTACTAATGTAATTATATATAATAAGCATAGGCTACTATAGTTAATTCTATATAAGGATAGCTATAAGGAGGTGTATAAGCCTACTTAAAAGCATATTAGTAAGATATAGCTATAGGATGTTCTAGGGTAACTATAACCCTAGGTTAGTATAGTAGTAGAAAGTCTACTTAAGGTTAAGGATCTAGTAGAATCTAAGTTATTATGTATATTATATAATGCTATAGCCTAACTTACTTCTAATAGGCTAGAACACCTTAAAGATAATGATTAAGTAGTAAAGCTAGCTAAGCTATAGTTACTTACTTACCTAATAATAGATGTAGGTAAAGCTATTACATACTATAAGGGATTTAAGACATATATTTCTATAGCTTTATTTCTATTCTAGACTATAGAGTACATTTATAAGTATTTAAGTAATGTTAATAGAGTAATTATATAGCTATTTTTAGCTATTTTACTAAGAAATTATATATAGCATTAGTATTCCTAGCTAATATAGTAGGAGTAAGTTATAATAGTTAGGTTAGTAATAAGATGTATATAAAGATGTTAATGCTAACTATTTACATGTCTCTAGTACCATTTCTATCTTATAGCAAATGTATATATAGAAAGAAAATTAGGATTTACTTACTTATAGGGTTAATAGGCACAAACTACTACTACTAGTATAGTAGAGTAAGTTGCTTTTCTAAAGGCATAGACTAAGTAATATAGATCTCTATAGAAGTTAGATTAAAACTATAAACAATGATGCTAGATACTTATACCTCCTCCCTATCTATTTAATCCTTCTGTCTATCTAATTAAGAGAACCTATAATACTCCTAATAATTCTATCTAATTATAGGACTAATAGATAGTTCTATGAAATTTCTCTATATAGCTTTAAAAATGCATCTAATGCTTAAGCTAGATATTATAGATTTAATACTCTATAGGCTTATTAACTCTAAGTCTTCTAACATGCTTTCTTATAAAGTGCTTTATTAGATAGCTAGGAGTTATAAATAACACAACCCTATTTTAAATTATTAGGTTTAGGTTTCTAAGATATATAAAGCATATAGTAGGCCTCTTATCTATTATAATAGATAATATTATATATTTAAGCATAATATCTACCTTAGACTATAGTAGTTTTTTGTCTTTAACTATAGAGACTAGTAAAACTAGCTAACTAGTATAACTATAATAAAATGTTACCTCTTCCTTAATACTATAGTATGCTATTATATATATTATAGAACTATACACTTTACTTCCTACCCTATATAAACTATATAGATTACTTCTACCTACCTTTTGTAAAGCGAAAGGTGTAGTTCCTACGATTAATGCCTAAAACGCCATGCGAATAAGTCATGCTAACTCCACTATGCACCTATCTAACCTATAGCTTTCCAATCCCCTTTAATCGTAGATAAACATCACATCCCCATCCATACAAGCTCTGCACCGCGATCCCACCCCCAAAATACTCCGCGTACGTCCTACTAAGCGGTAACCCGTATCCTAGCCCTGCAATACTGCTATTCACACCCCCGCCCGCCGCAATCGCATTCAGCGCGTCCATACCACTGCGCTCCGGCCCCGCCGCCGCTGCAGGAATGTCATCCCCATCCTCAAATGTCGTGAAGCTATACGACCACACGCTCGGCATAACAGCGGGGCTAATTCCCCCACCCTCATCGCGAATCCGGATCGTCACACCAGGCGGCCCCGCCGCGAGCGGCAGCGCCGCAAGCCGGTTATCGAGCATCGTATCCGTGGCGTCGTCATCATCGGGCGGCTCCGCAGCGATGGTGATAATAACCGGCCGCGCCGAGTTCCCCGACTCGACGGTCGCACGAAACGCATTCTTGAGCAGCTCCGTGACGATGTACTCGAGATGCACAGGGACGTACGCGAACTTCGTCTCTGGGTCCCCGTCAATAACCCACGTTGGTCGCACGCCATATTTCAGCTCGCAGATCTCCGACACAAAGTGTCCGCAAGCATTGATCACCGACGCGGGCTTGAGCTCTGTATCGATCACGCCGATGTAGCTTTCTGGCCCTGGCGGTCCCGCATGTGCCTGCGACGAGTGGTGTAGAGCGATGTGCTGCTCAGCCACGAGTCGCGTGCCGATGCGCGTGCGCAGGTGCTCGTCCAGGAAGCGGGTTACCTCGCCAGGACTGATGTAGCGGCGGCACTCCAAGAACCCGCGGGCGAGGGTGGGGATGGTGTCGCGGTGGGTGTCGACGAGGTCGGCGAGTACAGCGGTGAATTTCACCTCGTCGGCGAGCGAGGAGATGTTCGTGTCGGTGTAGGGGAGGAGCGTGGAGAGCGAGTGCTGGTAGTTGGCGTAGATGCGCGAGATGTTGGGATTCGAAACGACGATGTAGGGGAGGTTTCGCAGGGCTTGGATGCGGTGCGCGAGGCGGATGGGGAGGAGAGAGAGGGTGAAGTTGGCGGAGGCGAGGAGAGCTTCGGTTGAGAGAGGGGGACGGCCGTGCCTGAGTTCGGGTTAGTAGTGGAGTGGAAAGGGTCGTTGAAGGACCTGTGAATGGGCCTGGAGAAGCTTGAGGAGCTGTACCTGACTAGATCTGCTAGACTGAAGCTATGAAGTGGCTTGCTGGCGAGGCTCGTGACAGGGTCGTCGGCCGTGACTGGAAAGCCTGGGAGACGGACCCGTTGGCCATGATGTTTTGTAAAATGCCTTGCGGTCTGCAAAAGCCGCGTTGAAGCTTTCATGGTATCTTCATGGTAAGCATTGACGATGCTTGGGTGTTGGAGATGTGGAAAATAGAGAAGATGGAGAGATTATGACGAGGGAAGCTCCTCTAGAGTCACTAGAAGGTCCGACCTCGCTTTGTCGGCTGGCGGGTAGTTATCGAGCGATAAGGGTGTGTCTGACGCTGACGTGTGACAAGGCACGAGATGTAATTGCGGGGTAAACAGTGGTTAAGTGGTTATATAGAGTGATGAAGAAGCAAATATGGAATTAAAAAGAAGCAATAATAGATGAAGGGCGTGGGGATGGGTGTAATAACGACTACAAACAAGTATTATGCAAAGGGGATATCCACACGCCTTATACAATACAGTACAGAGAGTCAGCACGGCACAGTACAGCGTCGAATGACTTGCATGTGATGAGCCGTGCGTGCTGTGCTGTGTTGTGATGAAGCATCGGCGTCTCGATTAGGCAATATCACCACGTCTCACAGCTCTGCCAGTTCATGTCTCATATACAGGTACACGGTATCACCTGTAGTAAATAGGAGGTATTTCATCGATTATCCGTCTTCGCCCACGACTAGCTATTGGCGCTCACCCATCTGCATGTGCGTACACTACACCACTGTCCCTCTACTGTGTCTTCACCTCGCCGTCTGCCTCAATGGCCTCGACATGCTCATTGGCATCAAGAGTGTGCACGGTGCCCTCGTCGAATGTGACCCTGTGCGGATGGATGATTAGCCCTTATCCCGATTACGAACCCATTAGATACGAAATCCAATGGGATAACTCACGAGAAGCCCTTGAACACCGAGTTGTACTCGTGGCCAATCTTGCCGCCCTGCTTGATGGCGTCCTGCTTTGCGCTATAGATTTGTTAGATGTTGTTTGTATGGGGTGTCGTTTGCCATTATGAGGTGAGAAGGACGTACGCAGCGACTTGGTCGTCGGTGGCCGAGGACTTGAGGGTAACCTGGAAGATGAGGGGTTAATTAGGTGCAAGGCATGGGGGGGCTGGTGGGGGTTCTCACGATGTATCCAGGCATGATTATGATTGATAAGAGCGTAGTGTTTGAAGTGTAGATATGGGTTGTTTTGTATGTTATTATGATGAGAGACTAGATGGAATGAAAGATGGAAGAGGATGAAGGAAAGGGTTGAGTGCGAGATATATACTACCAGGAACTGTAGGACGATAGAGGAATGAGTAAGCCCAAACAAGAAGCTGGATATCGCATAAGTACGTATCGCGATGTCGCGGCCTCGCCTCTCACCAGTTTAACTAGCTGCGCTCTACTGGCCTTGGTTGTTGGTTGGTGCGTGTGGAGACCCTGATGGATACCAACATGTGCGTCATCGCCTCGACGCCATATTATAGGAGAATGCACACTCAGCCCAATCAACCGCAATAAACCGCAATCAAGCACCAGCCTCACCTGTCATATACTCCATATAATTCTATACGCTATGCCACGCGCTATATCACATCACCAACAGGGCAGACAAGCAGGCATGCGAACCTAGCAAACTCTTGGCATATGGCATACGAACGATGTGCATCTGGGAATACCATCACTTTGATATTAGATGATGAGAGTACTCGATACCATTTGAACCCTATATTTATATTTACAACTCCCCCATCAAATCCCCCCTCTATTTTCCGTACTTGCCCCTCTTCCCTCCTCCCCCTTCCTCCCCACCCTTCCGCTTCTTGCCCTCCTTCTTCCAATACTCCTGCTTCTCTCTCTTCTCCCTCTCTCCCCTCTTCTCCTCATTCTCTGCAACCTTCTTCCGATATTCCACGCGCTTCTTCTCGCTAGCCACCCGCCTCTTCGCCACCTTCTCCTTCCGCAGCGTCATAAGCTGCTGCATCAGATTCCTCGCCTTCTTCTCCTCCCCGCCTACAACCACAGCCCGCTTCTGCACATACGTCGCCGCCTTATCCTTCTTCATCCGCGTGATCTGGCTCTTGAATGGAAGCTCCGCCGCTAGCTGGCGCGGCACGCGCAGCGGGTTGAACACACGCGTTACGCGCTCTACGGGCTTGTACTGGCTGTTCTTCTGTTGTGGTGTCGGGAGCGCCTCGTCACGTCGAACTTGGCCTGTCAATCGCATCGGCGACCAGCCGAGTAGGTTCGTCACGGGGTTGTAGAAGCGGTGAGGTCGCACGGGGAACCAGGCGCGCAGGAACACAATGTCGGACATGAGAATCTTATCCTCGAATGTCGCACGGAAGTGTCCCTCGGGCTTGGCGAGCGCACGCTTGATCTGTCCACGCACCCCGGACACGGTCTTGATCGATGCGCCCTCGAACTTGGCAATCTCAAGCGACGTGCTGAACATGTCCTTGATGAACGATGTGTTCTTGAAGATCTTGTACGGCACACCAGTCAGCTTGAGCTTCTTGACAATCTCGGTCGATTCGTCCACATTCAGCACCGTGCCCGTTGCCGCAATACGGAACCCGGGCGTCTTAGCACTAAACGACTGGAAGCACGAGAAACCCGTGTTGGGCGCAATCAGCGGCCCATAAAACGTCCCGAAACAATGCATATGCTCCGGCGTGTACTTGAGCATACGGTTACGGATCCGCGAATCTGAAATCGAGTACACAGGCAGCGTCTGGAAGCGCCTCCACCCGAGCGAGAAGATCAGCGGATCATTGGTCTTGAGGATCTTCTTGTGCCACCTATGCCTCTTGATGCGCACCTGCACAAACCCGAACCGGTCCTCGGTCGCGTTGATGCCGCCCACGATGATGGGCATCCGCGGCTCGAAGCGCGTCACGAACTCGGAGGGCACGTTCTCAATAACCATCTTGGCGTACTGGCCGGCACGGAAGCCTTCAACGTTGACGCGCGAGCGGTCGTCGAGACTCTCGAACTCGGATTTGTTGATGTTGAGTTGCTTCTGGATGACGGCTTTTTGCGCGTCGTACCAGTCGTCCTCGCCGAATTCTTCTTCCTCGCCGCCTTCTCTACGGGCGATGGCTTTGTCGTTATTGAAACCCTCTCGATCCTCTTCTTCGAACCGGAGCTTTAACTCTTCTTTCCTTCGGGCATTCTTTTCGCGCTCGGCTTCGATGTCGTTCGGCTCGTTATCCTCCTTTTCTCCTTCTTCCTCATCGTCCGCTTCGAGATCTTCAAACTCGCCATCTCCTTCATCATCCGAATCCTCCTCATCTCCATCCTCGTCAGTGTCGTCGTCGGAGCCGCCACCCTTCTTGTCCTTCAGTAAATCTGCGGTGGCAAATCTCCTCCTCAGCGCGTCGATGTTGTCCGCAACAGACCATTTTTCTTCCAGCTGCTCGTAATCGAATAAAGGAACCATGCGATCTTCAGCAAGTCCACCATCCTTCCCAGGGACAGTTTTCTTGATGAAATCATCGTCATCAGAATCATCTTCGATATTCTCCTCTTCAATCTCCCCTCTCCAACGTTTTAGCACCTCGGTCGGAGTAAGCGCCTCGTCGTACATCAAACGCGCCAAATCAGCAGTCCTGTATGATCGCTTCTGGCCATGCATCTTCTTCGCATTCGCAATCATATTCTTCTTCCACTGTGCGCCCTCCTCCTCGGAATCATACTCGTCGTCCTCGTCGCTTTCGCCCCCAGTAAGGAGAGATCCCATATCGGAATCGCTGTCGGCAAAGGCGATGTCTCCACCAGCTTTATCCTCCTTCTCCTTCCTGAACGCCTTACCAAGTCTCTCCTCGCTGATCTCGGCTTCGTCCTCGGGGTCAAGCTCTTCGTCCCCACTGTCAAAGTCTTCCTCAGCGCCGTCCTCCTCATCCGAATCGCCATCTTTTTCAACGAAACGGGCCTTTCTCGGCTGTTTCCGCCCGGTATCCTCTTCCTCTACGTTTTGGATGGTCTCGCCGTTGCTGAAAAGACGCACGCCATCGTCCGTTTGTCCGAGGAGCTTTCGCTCTCCTTGCAGACCGACGATTAGATCTTCTCCTTGACCGCGCTCTCCATCCTCATCGTCCTTGTCGAAATTGAAGCCCTTCTCACGCGTAATCCAGATAGTGTCTCCCTCAATTTTTAAGCCACTCTTATCAGACATCGGCGCATGTAGTCTCTTCTCCTTCTCATCCAAACGTCTCCTTCCCGTCTTTCCAGTAGCCTTTGCCAATGCCTGGTCCATATAAGGAGTAGGGCATGGGTCTGGAAGCGCTTCCATAGATGAAATTGAGTAGTCACCCAATCCCGGGATGTGAACTCGTTGCCCTTGTGCTGCGAAGTTCGTGCCTCGGAGGTAACCGGAAAGAACGACTGTCCTGTCACATTTCTCGTCCTCTTCGATCTTTGTTGGGTGGGTAATGTCACGGAAGCTGTCGATGACGGTGTAGGGATGCGCGTTTCTCCAGATCAAGGGTCGGGGGTTCTTCATGACAGAAAGGAATCTAGAAAGGTTGTGGATCTCGCGGTCGGGATAGCGTCCGTTGATAACACCTGAGAGGTAGAATAGATGTGCTCCCTGGTAAAGCTCGCTCCAGAACCGGTTCTTGAGGCGTTTCTTCGCGTCCTTCAATGTCTGTGGCTTCTTGAACATGTCCAAGTGAGTGAGAATGCCGAAGACGTTTCCGGGCATACCACTGGCGGATAGGATGTTCAAAAACTCCATAGTCTCCATCTCGAATCCGAAGTTTCCATCGATCATGAGCAGTACAATGTCCGCTACCTTCGACATGTCCACCATTGCTTCCAGCTCGTTGGGACATTCTACGAATGTAAGGCGCTGGCGCTTCGACGTGATCACGGTAATTGGCCCTTGTGGCTCCGATAGAGTTTCCTTCGCATATCTCTTCACCAGCGACTTGAGAAGGGTCGTCTTTCCTACACCGGGTGGTCCAACGATGGCGACGAGGCGTGGCGGCGGCTCATCTGGGATGCGGTCCACTAATGGTACATGGAGCCTTCTTTCTTTCACCTGGCGCACAATTAGAATCCAGATATAACAATAGTTAAATCGGTGGTTGGCTGTATACTTACATCTGAAGAGCGCGCAGACGTCTTCGCAAGACGGCCTGGGTTCGCAAAGGCAAAAGCCTTGGGATTCCGATCTGATAATGGGTTAATACATAATCATTGTTACAAAACAATAGTATCTCACCTCCAGTATGCTTCTTCTTCTCCTTTTGCGGCCTATGAGGCCTATTCGTTTGGTCCTCCATGGTTGCGCAACAGACTCAGAAACACCCTGCGAGGCTCATCTCCATTTTCCAAATATTCTTCCGCCGCTCTCGAATCTTTTTGCGCTAAGAAATCTTATCGATAAGAGCTTTTTGGAAGGCGTTGTGTCACGTGATTTCGAATTAAAAAACACTGTGATTTTACTCCTCGGCAATGTTTAACGCCGGGGCCCGGGATGCCCATCAAGTTTACACCGATCCACGCCGTCTAGATATTGTCCATATTTACGCTCTTTTTCCTGCGATTTTAAGCGTGCCATATGATATGCTATGTGGTTATAGATTATAGACTTGTTTGCCCCCCTTCTTTTATTATTGTTCGCTGCCGGAAGACCCTGAAGTCGGCATGACAAGAGTCCGTTCTTGTGGTAGCCTCGCGGCTGCGCAGCTGTCCCTTGCGCATCGCGGGGCCATAAACTTACCAAGAACCCCAGCCGCTCGCCGGCTAGGAGCTGCTCCTGCTTGCTTGCAATGCGGACAACAGTCCCGAAGGTTTAATCATGTTGGTTCTTCCCAGATTGCCACATCGCCGGCGAGGGGCGTCCGCCAGATACGGCCGGCACTCTTCATCGCGGGCCAAAGGAGAAGCTTATCCTCCAACCCTGGTAGGCCTTTATTCCTTTGTAAAACAAGAAAGTTATGCTGATTTTTTCTTGCAGACCCAGACCCAGAAGACCATGGCCCAATGGCAGAATACGACGACCGAGTCCAGTCTGGACGGTTACGAGACGACGATCACCAAAGAGGCATTATCCAAAGTTTGCAGCATCTCCATGATGAGCTGAGGAACTATAAAGCGCCCCCGATTATTCACCCAACTATCGAGTCTCTGCAACCCCCGCCACCGAAGGGACTAATGAGTCGCATGTTTGGGAAAAAAGAGGAGGAGAAGCCGAAGCAAGAGATTACACCCGACCTCCCTCGCGGACTATACTTATTCGGCGACGTGGGCAGTGGGAAGACCATGCTGATGGATCTATTTTATGATACCCTCCCCATGGGCGTGGCCTCGAAGACGCGGATTCACTTTCACAACTTCATGCAGGATGTACATAAGAGGCTCCATGTCATGAAGATGACCCACGGGAATGATATTGATGGAATTCCATTTATCGCCGCGGACATTGCTGAGAAAGGCAACGTACTATGCTTTGATGAATTTCAGTGCACTGATGTGGCTGATGCTATGATTTTGAGGAGGTGAGAACAAAGTTTCTGTTGTAACGAACTGGGCTAACAGAACAGGCTGCTTGAGTCTCTTATGGCGCATGGTGTCGTGCTGGTAACCACATCTAATCGGCACCCGGATGAGCTTTACAAGAACGGAATTCAGCGTGAATCGTTTATTCCGTGTATCCATCTCCTGAAGGACCGCCTCCATGTCATTAACCTCGACTCGCCCACCGATTACCGCAAAATTCCTCGTCCCCCATCCGGCGTGTACCACTCACCTCTCGATGCGCATGCGCAATCTCACGCCGACAAATGGTTCGGGTTCCTTGGAAGCCCCATGGACGAGCCACACTCGGAGATACAGCACGTCTGGGGTCGCGATATCCAGGTCCCACGTGTCAGCGGCCGCGCGTGCATGTTCACCTTTGACGAGCTCATTGGCCGCCCAAAGAGTGCCGCCGATTATATTGAGCTGGCGCGACATTATGACGCTTTTATCATTACTGGGGTCCCAGGCATGAATCACAAGTCTCGCGACTTGGCTCGGCGGTTTATCACATTTATCGATGCTCTTTACGAGTCTCGAGCCAAACTGGTGCTCACCACAGCCGTACCGCTGGCGGAACTTTTTATGTCCAAGGATGAAGTTAAGGACACTTTGAAAAAGGGGGATAGTACTGCCACTCCAAGTGGCGAGGCTGCGATTGATGACGTCTATCGAAGCCTGATGGACGACTTGGGAATGAGCATGGAGATGATGAAGAACTCAAACATATTCTCTGGTGACGAAGAGAGGTTTGCTTTCGCGAGAGCATTGAGTAGGCTGAGCGAGATGGGAAGTCAGGACTGGGTTGAGAGAGGTATGGGCTTGGAGGAGAAAGGTGGGAAGGATGAGAAGGACAGTTGGCAGAGGGTTAGAAGTAAATGGAGGGAGGATAGCATGTGAATATGTGATCGCAGATATAGAGTTCGCGCTGTATATAGATAGATAGAATTTTGCATAGATGAGCAATGAAGTATATACCCAGGTACTATTCATGTGGCCGCCTTTCCGTTTATTTAAATTTTGGTATGTTGCTGGAGTTGTTTGCTCCCTAGTGGTTGACCAATCCTCATTGGCACATTTTTTATTTAAAGGGGTAAACATCGGTCGCGACGCGTATAAACGCGGCAGCCACCCTTGCATATGCATAAATCCGGGGTCAAAACCATCGTCATAGCTTAATACAACAACAACAGACCTCGGAATTCTCAGTACTACGGACTTCGTTCCAGAAGTTTCTTGAGGGAACACTGCTTGCTCCCAGAGCCATGAATCGCTCACAGCAAGCCAGCTCGGGCAGAGCGCCCGAGCCGCCTTTACCACCTGCCTCAAACAGTAACGGGGATGCGCTTGTTCAGTCTATGAGACAATTCTCTTTCAACACAGCCTCTGCAACAGCGCTTCCACCTTCCCCTCGCATCTCGACACCTCGTAGGAATTCCAGCGTCCCAAAGGCACCATCGACAAATGAAAGACGCAACCAGAGCCCATTGCGAAGGAGCCCAAGTGCGACGAGCCTTGACACACGCGCCGCATCACCAACACTCTTGCGCAAAGCTTCAATGAACTCCCTCAAGAATGCGGGGGCGGTTACACCGACGCGACCATCGCCGGCGTCTTCCAGGAGATCGTCATCGGCGCACAGGGCAAACGGCCAAAATTTGTTTGGGAAGTCGCCACATACGAACTTGGATGATACTCCAGAGGAACCTCCCATCACTGCGGAATCAATAGCGACTACATATTTTGCTAAAGAGCTTGCTCTCCATACTTTGAGTGACGAACAGCGACCGGTTGATACTATTGCTATTTTACACGATGCCTGTTACGGGCATAGATATTCGCGCCCGCGTACCACAAGGGCGGGGCTCAGTACGATTGTCGAACGACCGGAGCGTATACATGCCAGCATACTGGGCGTATGTGCAGCATACGTGAGACTAGGAGAACGACATGCAGAGGGCCGGTATGCGCCACATCCAAGGCGGCACCCATCGAACAGTCCCAATATACCCTTCCGCATCCAGAAAACCAGCCGCAAGCTCGATCTCTCGTCTCCTGCGGTCACAAACGTCCATGGCACGAAATGGATGGAGGAATTGAAGATTATGTGTAATGCGGCAGAGTCAAAATTGGCTATGAATGGGAAGGAGTTGGCAAGACCGCAGATGAATAGGGGCTCAGATGGTGAACCGCAGCAACTTCATGAGGGCGATCTATATCTTTGCGCCGAGTCACTAAATGCAATGGAGGGTGCTCTTGGGGCTGTTTGTGAAGGAGTGGATATCGTCTTTAATGGTTCACAAAATGGTAAAGGGCCTAAGCAAGCTTTTGTCGTGATTCGACCTCCAGGCCATCACTGCGCAGCTAGTTACCCATCGGGATTCTGCTGGCTGAACAACGTACACGTTGGCATTGCTCATGCAGCTCTATACCATGGGCTCACACATGCCGCTATTATCGATTTTGATCTGCACCATGGTGACGGGTCGCAGGCCATAGCATGGGCGCACAATGCTCGGGCAACAACCCTACCTAAGAATGCAGCTGCGTGGAAAAAAACATCCATTGGATACTTCAGTCTCCACGATATCAACTCCTATCCTTGTGAGATGGGTGATGAGGAGAAGGTCAAAAATGCCAGTATCTGCATTGATAATGCGCATGGCCAAAACATCTGGAATGTTCACCTCCAATCCTGGAAGAGCGAGGCTGAATTTTGGCAACTTTATGAGACGAAGTACATGGTTCTGTTGGAGAAAACAAGGTTGTACCTGCGTGGGCAGACGGACCGCATCCGTGAGTCTCAGTCAGCACTGAAGCCCAAAGCCGCCATATTTCTTTCTGCTGGCTTCGATGCAAGCGAATGGGAAAGCTCCGGCATGCAACGCCACAAGGTCAATGTCCCAACAGAATTCTATGCGCGTCTTACGCGTGATGTTAGGAGGATCGCAGGAGAGGAGGGCTGTTCGGTCGGCGGCCGCATTATAAGCGTACTGGAGGGTGGATACAGTAATCGTGCTTTGGCGAGCGGCGTTCTCAGCCATATCAGTGGCCTTGCCGGTTCTGACCCCGATGTCGTTGAGAGACAAATCGACCCATCTGGCCTAGGATTTGAAATTGCCCAGCGCGCCGGATCATTGAGCCTGAAGACCGATAATCTGGATAATCATGTTATGCCAGCGTACGACCCTTCATGGTGGGGATTACCCCAACTAGAGCTACTAGATTCGATTGTCCACCCTCCTCCACCTCCAGAGCCGAAGAAAGTCAAGAGCAGCTCTCCGCCAACTTACTTCTCGCCGACCCAATCGTCCAATGCAAAGATTGCAGAATCGCCGAAACTAAGGCGCTCGTCGTCTAATTATTTTAATGGAGGGTCGCCTAGACCACCTACCAGGCCTCCTTCTCCACCTGCGCCCGAGGTTGGCTGGGCTACAGCAACACATGAATTAAGCAAGCTTCTTATACCAACCGATAGACAAACGATGAGCTGCAAGCCCGATGAGTTGTCAGCTGAGGCAACTCGTGTCAGGCGCGACCGCCAGTCTCTTCTCACCCCTCCGGCATCCACTGGCACTACCCCAGATATCACGCCAAGCACTCGGATGAGCCTCAGAGAACGAAAGGCGCCAAAGCCAGCAGATAAGGCAGCTGAAGAGAAAAAGGCGGAGGCCGTCGCACGAACCAGCCGCAGAAGAACTGTTGCAGGTGCCGCTGTATTAGCTACCGACAAGGCAGCTGCGCGAACCGCCCCGAAGCCTGAACCTAGCTACAAGCAGGCCACTAAGCAGTCGAGCAGGAGGCTTAGTCTCGTATCCAACAGCTCTGTTGCAACAGAGCCAGCAACCGCAACTGCCTTGAATAGCGCTCGGGTGACATCTCAGCCCCCTCTTCCGAACCGCCCAGGTAGCTCACAGAGCTGCATTCTACCCAATACGAATGCAAGCTCGAGAGGGCCCTCCATCCCCGTCAAGAAAACCAGAGCCCCGCCTAGTTCTCGTGACGTGCCCAAGACTGCCCGTGCTGCATCAAGGGCATCTGTTGCGAGCAAGCCTAGAGCTGCTTCCAATAATGTCGAGGCCCGTCAGCGTCAAACTTCTGCGCAACAGCCGACAAATGGTCCCACTGCTTCAGTCGATGCAGACATCGATAGCTTGACAGCCGGCATGAAGAAGGTCAAAATCAATCTCACGACGAAGGCACAACGTGATGCCAAGGCAGCTGCTGCTGCTGCAGTGGCTAATATGCCAGCGCCAAATGCATCAGCGCCGCCACCATCGGATACGGCTGTGACAGCATCTCAAGCAGCTCATGGGATTCCCGACCAGTCTCAAGTCGTCCAGCCGGGAACACCACCTAGGCAGCAACTTTCTCGAACGAGTTCTTACATGAGCGAACTCCCGCCGCCAACCCCTGAACCTCTAACACCCCACCCCTCCATCGCCGACCGCCTCCAGCAACTACAGGTAGCCACATCGGCTCCTCTTCCCACGAGCTCGCCGCCTAGATCTCTCCGAAGATCCTCGTCCGTGTCTACTACTCGCACCTTTACATCCACCACACCACCTCAGCCACAAGCCGCAGCACCATCGAGCAATGTCTTCATCCCCTACCAGCCCGAAGGCCCAACTCCAAAGGCAGGCCCTCGCGACGAGAAACTGAAGTGGTTAGAGCCGAATACCGCCACGCCCGGTGTGAGTCCGGCGAAGAGGGGAGATCTTCCTGTCTTCTCGAGCACAGGGGTTATTCCGTTTGCGGGGAAGAGGCAGACGAGTGGGAGTGAGACGAAGAGGGAAGACGATATCTGGGAGGTCCCCGAGACACCAGGAAAAATGTAGGAGGTGGAATTGTGTCATTATTATTATTGTATCGCGCACCGATTTGTTTATGGGGCTCGTTTCGTGCCCCTATTGTTATTTGCAAGATGCCGTTCTGTGAACGGTACGGATGGGTTTTATGTTTCGGTTTCCTGGTGGTTATCACTTTGTAATTATCATGATACCCCTGTTTACTTCGTTTCTTGCCTGGGAGAGTTTGTCTATCTTAAGTAGTCCTATTTACTCTCATCGAATATTATTAGTGGCGGTAATTGTCTAATATTAAGTTGCGCCCAAATATGTGATAAATTGAAGAGAGAGTGGATTCACAAAACGGGACCCATACGGTATCATGGAGGGCGTACAGCAAGCCTCATAATTGGCCAGATTATAAAGCGGTGAGATTGACCCCGCCGATTCTGCCGCTTTTTCTAGTCCATAGCTTCGGACCGAGAGTATAAGAACAATACAACACCGCCAGAAAACATTGGTTCTTTTATTCTACTATAATCTCCTGCAATCTATCTTCAACACATTTATCCTCGACTTTATCCCAGATAACTTCCCAAAATGGCACTTCCAGAAGGCGCAATCATCCGCCACGCCGTCCGTGAAGGTGTCCCTCCTCCTCCCATCCCCCGCAAGAACTTCCCCACTAACCGCACCAGACGTTTCAACCATCCTCCGCCTAATCAACGAGCTCGCCGACTACGAAAAAGCCCTCTCTTCCGTCCAAGCAACCGAAGCCACCCTCCTCGAAACTCTCACCTTCGCCCCCTCCATCACCAATTCCCCCCACCCCGACATCCTCCCCACCACCCCTGGCCGCCCAGCCGCCACCCTCCTCGCCTTCACCCCTGAGGGCGAGGTCGCTGGCATGGCATTATTTTTCTACAATTACAGTACTTGGCGGGCGCGTCCGGGTGTGTATCTTGAGGATTTGTATGTGTCGCCTATCGCGAGAGGGAAGGGTTACGGAAAGGCGCTGTTGGGTAAGGTGGCAGGGGAGGCGAGAAAGGTGGGCGCGGGGAGGCTAGAGTGGTGCGTATTGAAGTGGAATACGCCTAGTATTGAGTTTTATGAGAGTGACGCGGTGGGTGCGGTGAGAATGGATGACTGGGTTACGATGAGGGTAGAGGGAGAGGGGTTGGAGAGGTTGGGGAGGGACGAGTAGGTGGTGGAGTATGGCCTTTGTGATGTTGATATTGTACTGTACATATTATATAGTCTATATACGGGTCCTGTATCGTACAAACGGGAGGGCTCGCGACATTCTCCCCGCCGGATCTAGTCGTTGCTCGGGACTGATTCCCTGATATTTATATCGTCCTCGGGTATAACCTTTCCTCTAGCTACAACTCTCTTTCTCCCTCTCACGTGCGTTTTACTTAGATCCTCGATCCCATCAAACAAACTCAGATCGCGCTGTGCAACTTTCTTCGGCTCGGCCCTATTTGCTGCGATCTTCGTCCCGCCCCATGTGTACACCCAGTCTCTCAGCTCCTCGTCCCAGCGCGATTTCGGACACAGCTCCCAAATCTTCGCATACATCCGCTGCATATATTTGGGCGTCAGCTCATGCCAGTTGCGTTGCTCAATCTCTGACTTCCGCACTTTCGAATGTGCATGGCTAATCGGCGACTTGAGATACTCCACACTCAGCAACCCTCCATCTTCCTCCTTCGCCACCTTCCCAACAGGCGTCCGCCTCTTCGGCACACCCTCCCACTCCACCACTCCCGTCGCCAAATCCCGTAGGAGGTTCCACTCCTCCTCCGGCAGCGGCGGCAATATCTTATCCATCGTCTCCGCCAACCAGCGTTTCCTCAGCCCCTCCTCCCGTTTCGGCCCCGTCGGCCTCAGAAAAACATTCTCCAGCGGAATAGGTGCATATGCTTTCTTCAGCTGGGTGCGGGGGCTTGATGCGGGATAGCGTAGGATCTGGTCCGCAAGGAGCCTCTCAAAGGACGTCGGCGGCGCATCATGCGGTTTCGCAGGCACAGGGATCCCGCCCAGGTTTGCGACTTCTGTCGGGGGTTTGAGGATCTGGCGCACTGCTGGGGATATGGCGGTGGGCGCCTCGGCATCACTATGGATGTTGTGTTCAGAGAGGTGGGTATTGAGGAGGGTGTGTCGCCGGTGGCCGGCGCGGCCGTAGGTGTGATGGAGGACTTTGGTGAGGGCGGGGACGTCCCCGTTTGTAGCGCGGGTGAGGAGGGAGAGGGCTTTCCGCGCGCGGTAGGCGCCGAGCGTTGGGGTCGTGACGTGCCGGAAGCGGTGCAGAATATGCTCGTGGAAGTAATGGCGTGAGGGGCCATCGGGGAGGTAGGAGCAGGTACGGAGGAGGGCGCGGAGGAGGTGGGTGGGGTTGGTGGTGGTGGTGGAGGAGGTCATGGTCGTGTGTGGTGGCTATGGCGTGGAAATCCACATTGTTGGCTGGGAGAAACTGGTCTTAAGCAAGTGCTTAAGTGGCTGGTTATGAGCGCATCTTGATAGGGTGGTGTTTCTGCTCTTGAATCGCAATTGCCGTGTTGGGTTTCACTTATTCCACATATAAACCACCCAGAGAAGGTCGCATATGGGCCCAAGAAGTTCATTGATACCTGAGGCAGAACATTCTACACCGCGTTCATTTCGTGGGAAACCGTGACGCGTGGGTTACTCTCACGCGTGAGCAAAGAACAATGCCCAAATAATTCTTTTAAAATATAAACATATGCCAAGTAAAGAATAGAAAATGTGACCAAGCATGACTAGATAATGATATAAATACAGCAAATTATCGCATATTAAGACGCCTTAAATACTTCAATTCTCACTTTGTCACGTCGCGCTTCACGCGTTACTTCTAAATTATTATGTTTCCCAGGCGCGGAGAAGGTACCTCGAGTACCGTCAAGTCAGAAGTCACTCTCGGTTTCTCTCCTCCACGCACCCCCCCCCGCACAAATTCCCACACGCCAGAGACACTTACACTTCCTATTTCGGTCGACGCGACGTGTTCTGCTCTTATACTGTCTGTACCGTGTTGTAATATCTTGTAAATTACGAATAGCCTCATCCGTTTATGCGCCTACGCTTGCGCCGACTCGACTCTCGACAACCCTGCTAGAGTTGACGGACCTCTACGCGCACCTCGCGACCGGCTCCAATCTCGCCCAATTCTCCCCACAACCTCGTCCTCCCTCATGGCCTCGACGACCATCGCCACCTTCCCACCGACGTCCTCAAATCCCTACCCGCGGCCTACGTCGTCGTCACAGCACTCCCACCATCGTGCGCTCTCCTTCGCCTCGAATCAGAGCAACCACGATACGGTAACCGGCCAAGTGCTGCCGGCCTCGTCAGTGCCAGCGCCAGCTCCGTCGCCATCGCCTTTCAACCAGAACTCCCAGATGTCGTTCAGCATGAGTCAGGGATCGCAAGGCAACGGCCTGATGATGCAGCCGGGCGCCTACAGGCAGTTCGCCGACCAGAATGCGCCCAACATGAGCGTTCCCGCGCCACAAATATACTCGGTTTGTTGCAATTTCCGCATTTGCGAATGACGTACTAACTTCCGTAGGCCGTGTACTCAGGAGTCGATGTGTACGAAATGGAAGTCAATCGCATCGCTGTCATGCGTCGCCGCAATGATAGCTGGCTCAATGCGACCCAGATCCTAAAAGTCGCTGGCATTGAGAAAGGCAAGAGGACCAAGGTCCTAGAGAAGGAGATTCTCATTGGTGAGCATGAGAAAGTCCAGGGGGGTTATGGAAAATACCAGGGCACTTGGATAAAGTTCGAAAAGGGCTTGGAGTTCTGCAGGCAATATGGCGTGGAGGAAATTCTGCGGCCGCTCCTCACTTACGATATGGGTCAGGATGGCGGGATTGCTGGGCATGGAGGTGTGGATACTCCAACAAAGGAGCAAGCAATGGCTGCAAACCGGAAAAGACTATATAATGCTGGGAACGAAGCTCGTCTTAGCGGGCAATCCGGGACCTTCTTTAAGAATATCTCCTCGACTGCCTCCCACGCCGTCGCAGCGATCAGCAAAGCCAGGTTCGATTCGCCCGCGCCTCGCATACGAAATGGGAATCGCCCTCCAAGCTTCAGCCGTCAGTCATCACAGCATCAAATCGATGAAAACGCTTTCCCTGGGTCCCAACAGAGCATGCAGAGCTTTGCGTCTGAATCTAGCTACATGAACGGCGACTCCGCGTATGCAACTCAGAGTGGTCCACAGTTCTCACATATGGGGAGCCAAAACGAATTTCAGGAGCCTCCGAGGAAGCGTGTACGCCCATCGCCCAGCGTCAGCATGTCACATCAGGCCGATGGGTTCTACGATATGCGAGAGCCTTCGCCCACTGAGCCAAACGACTCATTTGTGTACCACCAACATGCTCAAAACACTTTACAAGACGATGTAGTCCCGCTACCATTACCACCACTTCCTTTTTCGTCAAGCCAACCCGCTGAATCTAAACGTGCACTGCTAATGTCTCTATTTATGGATCAGACCCAGGCGGAATTCAGCCGCCATGAAGCTTTCCTCAGTCTCTCAGGGGAAGATCTTGATATGCCTATCGATAATACCGCACATACGGCTCTGCATTGGGCCGCAACACTTGCCCGTCTTCCGTTACTGAGGGCTCTTATCAACAGTGGGGCTAGCATATACCGGGTTAACAACGCTGGCGAGACGGCATTAATGCGCGCCTGTGCTGTCACGAATAACCTTGACTTCAGCGCCTTCCCTGATCTTCTCGAGCTATTAGGCCCTACTATCGAGATGAAAGACGGCCGTGGGCGAACAGTACTCCATCACATCGCTGTCACTTCCGCTGTGAAGGGCCGTAGCCAGGCCAGCAAATACTACCTGGAGTCTCTGCTAGAATTTGTCGTTCGGCAAGGCAGTGCGCCGAGTAGTCAGCAGATGTTCCTCGGTCAAGCGCCGGCGGTTAAATCTATGGGCATCGGCCGCTTCATGTCGGAGATTGTCAACGCCCAGGACAAGTCGGGGGATACGGCTCTGAATATTGCCGCCAGAGTGGGCAACAGGAGCATCATCTCGCAACTGCTGGAAGTTGGCGCCGACGCGGGTATCCCCAACCGTGCTGGGCTCCGTCCCGTTGACTTTGGCATTGGCGACCCGACAGAAGTTGGCGATAGGCCTAGCACCACCGTAGATAAATCCCTCAACAAGGCAACCCGCGAGAATAGCGGGGATGTCATTTCTTGTAAGCCCAGTTTACTCCTTCATACAGCAAACACATAACTAATTCCCACAGCCATAACCACCCTCCTCTCTCAAACCGAAGCCGAGTTTGCCCAGGAGATGACCGCCAAACAGTCAGCCATCGATTCCATCCACACCCAGCTCCGCTCCTCCTCCGCCCACCTCGGCGAAGAGCGCCGCCGCCTCGAGCGCCTCCAGCACCTCGCCAAGGCGCGCGACGAGCGCAAGTGCAAGATCACTAATTTGCGCCGCGCTGGCGACGAGGAGTCCTTCCGCTTGCAGCAGATCCAGGCGCAGCATCCGCCGCTGGCGGGGCAGAGCGAGGACATGTACCTCGGCGAGGCGGATGTGGCATTCGCCTGCCTGCCTGAGAATGTCGGGCCAGATGAGGTTCTGAGGAATCCAGCGCTTGTGGCGACGATACCAGGCCATGGAACACTAAGGGCGAGGGTCGCTGCGTATCGTGCTAATAATGAGAGGTTGGAGAGGGCAGTGGGAGAGCTGAGGAGCAAATCCCGCGAGCTGGAGGCGAAGTACCGGAAGACTATTAGCTTGTGCACGAGGGTGCCGGAGGAGAGGATCGATGATGTGCTTGAAGGGCTATGGAGGGCCGTAGATAGTGAGGGCGGGGATGTGGAGTTAGGGCGTGTGAGGGAATTTCTGACGAGGGTTGAAGGGGTCGAGTAAGAGGAGGATTACAATTGGGCTGCGAGAGGGTGTACATATAATGTGCTGGTAACGACTGTGGGTTGGCTTTTTGCATATCGCTAGTGTCTGTGGGGTGGCGTCCTGCCCGTCTTTTGGATAATTATTATTATGGGCGTCGGTGCCTGGTATGGCTTGAATCGGAGGCTAGGAAAATATGGATTAAATCACTGTCTTGATATATCACTTACTACTTCCACATTGTGGGTTTTGTGAAGGCTACTGTGAATTAAATAGAGGTTTTTAGCTACTCGAGGCCGTAATTGCCTTTCCAGTCGCTCAAAAGCTAAACCAAAGTTACAAATTTTACCCCTGGGATATGTGATGGTCAAGCTATCAGACGACATAGCAGTCAAAACTGGATGCATGCTATATCCATCAGAGGCAAGGACACAGGAGTTCGCAAATCAGAACGCTGATCCGAGCATCGTTCATATTCTCAAAGTCTATCGCTTCTTCGAAATCGACGATCCCCACTGCCTATCGGGTTCAAAAAAAGGCTACCTGTTCATGGACTACGTGTATGGGCGGACGCTCGCAGATCTTAATCATGAAATAAGACCCGATATCATTTCCCGCATGGCTCGGATTATCGCGCACCTTGGGCAAATACAGGGCGGCCAGGTCCCGGGACCTATAGGTGGTGGACTTGCACAAGACTACTTCTATGGTGATGACGGTGCCGACGTTAATTTTGCTTCCGTACCAGGCTTTAATTCTTACCTCAACAAACGCCTCGCAATATATAAGAAGACAATAGACCTCAGAGGCCACCCTCTTGTTCTATGCCACATGGACTTAGTTCCGAGGAGGAGAAACGCTTGATGGCCTTGATGGGGTTGGTCTATTCTCAAAATTTGCGAAAACAACTGATGGGGCGTTATTTTATTTAATTCTCTGGGGCCATCATATAGCCAAAAAAAAAAAAAAAAAAAAATAAAGCTCGCCATAGTTCTTGTTGGGTGCTGAAGGGGTTTCAAAATATTTGATGTGTTGACCGTGCCGTTATCCGCGGTTACTCAGCACTACTCTTTCGCTTCCTAAAGAATCGGTTCTGTTTATATCTTATAAAAAGAGTATGTTCTTAGGGAAGAAAATGATGGTACTTTGGACGACCGTGGATCACACATAGTAGGAAGTATAGCAGCTGTAATTAAAAAAAAACATACTTCTAATTATTAAAGGCCATAATATCTCGGTCGTTAGGCGGAAATAACGTCAAAAGGGAGAAAAAATTATTCCCGTCTATATTGCTAGCATATCCAGATTAATGATCGTCGTCATCGGGAAACGCCCTGCACTACCGCGTAAGCGGCTAATTTTCACAGTCCCACAGTCAGCCATATCGGCACTACGACAATGGACCCGAAGACCGAATATCCATCGGCTTACCAATGTGTTTCTCACTTTATGCTTTATGAAATAAATGTGACATAGTCGCTATGATGAAGGCGAAATAGGTTTTTTTTCGGATATTTACAGTTGCCTCAATACGCGTCTGGTTATGGCCATCTATCGATGAAGCTCTACCCTCAAGCCAGGCAGCCTAAAAGGCGCCTGAGTTCAACGAACCCGTCCCTCCGTGACATCCGGCTTCAGTTGTTCAAAGCCATTGGTGCCAATTTTATCATCCTCCAGGTTCTATTTTTGGCCCTGTTCTGCTACATCTTTGGCTCTCTTTACCAAGAAGGTCGCCATACGCATAACCTGACCGTCGCATTCGTCGATTATGACGGTGGCGCAATTGGTGCCGCAGTGCGCGACGCGTACAAGCAGCTCCAAGGGGATAACTTCCTCGAGATCATTGAGCTGTCCCCGCAACAATATCCAGAGCTGTCCGCTCTTGAATCTAAGGTCTGCCGCATAGACTTCTGGGCGGCGCTCTACATTTCACCAAATGCCTCCAACCGCCTCGCCGAGGGTCTGACAGGAGGCATCGCGTCATCCTCCTACAACCGCAGCGACGTCCTGAGCTTTATCTGGAATGAGGCCCGCTATTCTACTACAGCAGACAGCGTCGCAGCCAAACTCCAAGACCTGTCCGAGGCCGCTCGCATCACCTACTCGATCACCAATGGCGCTGCGGCACTCCAGACGCTCCCCGCAGAAGACACATTCGCAGTATCCGTTTTCTCCAACCCGTGGCAGCTCGTATCTGTCAACCTCCAGCCTACCACCCAGGGATCCCGCCTGATCTACAACACCCTGGTGATTATTCTGGTCATAATGCAGGAGTTCTTCTATCTCGGCATTATCAACGGTCTCTACGCTAGATTTAAAATCTATGGCCGTATCCCCCCCCGCCGAATTGTCGCCGTCCGCTTGATCATCTCCATCATGTACACCTTCGTCGGCTCACTATGCACCACTGGCGTTATCTGGGCTTTCCGGGCCGGCTGGAACGTCAACGGCGTGCAGTTCGTCTTAACATGGATGTCACTGTGGTTGTTCGCCCACTTGAACTTCCTTACCTTCGACGTCTTCAGTGTGTGGCTGCCTCCCTCTGTCGTCCCAATGGCGCTCGTCACCTGGCTTATGCTCAACATCACTTCCATCCTCCTCCCCTTTGCCCTATCACCTCGCTTCTACCGTTGGGCATACGCCCTGCCCACGCACGCCGTGTACAATCTCCTGGTCGACATCTGGTCCCGCGGCTGCAACCCAGCGCTGCACTACGCACTACCCGTCATGTTCGCGTTCGAGCTGTCAAGTCTGATCCTCAGTACGATAGGTGTCTACAGGCGCTCACATTACGACTTTATCGATCTAGAGAAAGAGGAGAAGGCCTTCCAGGCCAAGATCGCGGAGTCGTTAGCAACTGCCCGCGAGGAGAGCGAAGAAGGGGAGGGTCGCGAGATGCAGAGACGCGAGCCTGGAGAAGAAGAGGCCGCTGGTGGTGGTGAGGGGATCGGTGTTATTGTACCTATACACAGACGTGGGACCATCATCACGCTCGCGGATCGCGAGGAGGTGGCTGAACGGATATGGAGGGAGACGACGCAGCTGAGGCAGGAGAGGTCGCGTACAGAGGCTGATGATAATTTCGGGGGACCATGCTTTGAGCTGACGTTCAATAATAAATGATACCGGGTGGAATAAAATAGAAGAGTTCATTAAATGCAAATAATCACTCAATATCAGTTCTCACATCTCGCTCCGCACAACTATTAACCACTTACAGCCTCGGTGGTTGATCTCGGAGATCGTGCCAGTCGGGCGCCCTCTCATTGGCCAAAACGCACGTCAGTAAGACGCGGCTGTGGACTGTGGCCTTATCGCACTTCCCGAGCACCCCCTTCGCATTTATATCCTCGAGAGTCATTTCATTTCATTTCATTTCATCTCCAACTCCATCACTCTTCCCTCGAGCCCATCAACAACAACACCATCATCCCCATCACATCAATTGCATCCAGGCAACCAAAAACCTCGTCCAAAGCCCCCCACACCCAAAATCGCCACCATGGCGATCTACAGCTCCGTCCCACCCCCCAACCAACAACCCTCCGTCGACATCGAAACCTGGACTCTTCACGCCCTCCAACACCTCGACATCGACCCCCTCCAAATCCCCATCCACGACGAGCCCACCACCACCGCCGCCGTCGCCCCCACTCCCGCCCCAAAACCGCGCACAACCATCCTCTCCAAACCCAAGCCCCTCCCCTCCAAACGCCGCGAACTCGCCGAAAAGGGCAAAGAGGGCAGCCGCCGCCGCCAGCGCTGGGAAAACGACCGGCTCATTGGCGTCCCCGGCGTCGTCGCCCCGTCATCCCGCGACTGGGAGATCCACAGCACCAGCCCCGTGCGCCGCGTGCCGTACTACCTCGCCCCGCTGTGGGAGGGCGTCGCGGAGTCCCGGCGCGGGAAGAACGCCGTGGTGAAGGACGAGGAGAGGGGGCGCGTGCCCAGCGAGTTGAGGGAGCGGATTCGCAGGGGGAAGGTGGAGGGGGAGATGCTGCGGATGCTGGAGGGCGAGGTGAGGCGGTTTGTGGTGGAGTGGGAGGAGGCTGTGAGGCAGGGCGTTGAGGAGGAGCGCGAGGCGGAGGTGGAAAGTAGTGATGAGGAGGTTGTGTTTGTGGGGCGGGATTTGTCGGCGAGGACGATGAAGGAGAGGGAAGAGGAGCGAAGGGCGAGGGTCGAGAGGGAGAGGGAGAGGTGTGTGTTTGAGGCGCGGGTGGGAGATAGAGGGGGGGCGCTGGGGAGGTATCTTGTCCATGCGTTGGCGGGGTATTATGGGTTGAAGAGCTGGAGTGTTACGGTTGGTGGGGGTAGGAGGGCGTTGGTGGGGATCAAGGACGCCGGGGGGGAGATGCCGAGGCCGTTGTATGCGATGGTTTAGAGTGGGGGATGAGGGAAATTGGTTTAGAGTAGAGTGTATAGATGCTAAGATTGTTATGGCTTTGACTTCACTTGTTGTGATGGTCTGGAGTGGTTACTGGTCACGGGAAGACAGTGTGAGAATATAGGAGAGATTCTAGGATTCGCCCTCGATGCATCCGCTATTCTAAACCCGCCGACGTAAAACTCCAACTAGCACGCCATGCCCAAAATTCAAAACAATCCGTGCAACTAAATACATCAAGTGCATGATGCGTCGACATCCATACCCCGCACTCACAGCTCCGCAAACGCAAGCTCGTACACCAAACCCAGCGTCAAACGGGCGTGCTGCAGCATGTGATCGAAAGAGAGATACTCAATCTTATCATCCTGGGTATGGATCTTGTCATCCGAGTACTTGAAGTCCGACTCGATCACAAACGCCGACGGATAACCCGCCTTGCTCGCCGACGCATGGTCACTGCACGCGTACCCGCACTTGGTCTCTACGTACGGGATATCACAGTACTCTGTCACCACCGTCTTAATAAACTCCGTCAACGCCGGGTCGACGAAATCAGTGATCACGCCCACGCTCTCCGGCTCTCCGGCATCGAGAGTCTTCTGTATGTAACCAGTCATATCCTGCTGCAACATGGCCCGCACATCACGGCCTTCCTTCTCATACGCGCTGAAAATGGCCTGGGAGCCGAGCAGGCCGCCCTCCTCGGCAGAGTACCAGTGGAACTCGATTGTATTCGTTGCGTTCCCCTGCACGACGGACTCGTCAGTCAGCAGTACCCGCAGCGCCTCGAGGATCGTGACCGTTCCTGATCCATCATCGTCGGCGCCCGGAGCCGGGAGGAAGGCAGGCAGGAACAGGTTAATGCTGTCCTGGTGTGCACCAATAACGACCGTCTTATCGGACTGCCCCGGAATCGTGGCGATAACGCTGTTCTGGCCCCACGAGTGGGGGAAGTGCTTCACGTGTGCACCGTGCTTATCGGCCCCCGCAGCACCGACCATGTCGGTCACGGTCTCAAGGAGCCAAGCCGATGACTGGGCGCCATAGCTGGACTTGTAGTAGCGGGTGTAGAAGGATGTGAATTTCTCGAGGTGAGCACGCATGTTGGACTTGGAGAGTGTCTTGAGGAGGGGCTCAAGCGTGCTTTGGTGCACGGGTGCTTCGGGGAAGACACGCTTCTTGCTGGTGTGGATGTTGTAGGAGCCGAGGGATTGGGTATCGGTGATGTCCATGAAGTTGATGTTTTTCTGGGACCAGTTAGCAGATGCGCCAGATGGTAGATAGAGGGCAGACATACTCGTTTCAGATCCCATTTATCCTCCTCTGTCACCAGCCTCGTCTCGCCGGGGGATAACTCGATGAGATACTTTGTTGCATCCTCGCCACTGTCGCTGGTGAGCACGACCTGGTTGGTCTCGTGCTTCTCGACGAAGCGGGCGTTGATGGCCGTCGCTGACAGGGCCAGCACGGAGAGAGTGGTAAGTTTCATGATGGGCAGACTATGAGTGTTTGATGTGAAAGGATACTGTTAGGGCGATGAAGGTTGATGAAGAGGATGAGTCGTGGACCTGACTGTAGGCGCTGTTCTGCACTGTACCTGGCGGGATGACTAGCATGTGGAGCTGTGCTGTGTGTGGCTGGGACGTCGTCGGGTCAGTCTCCGAAAGGCGGGGGGGGAGTGGCTGAAAGGCGCTAGTCTACTTTAAGCGATATATTAAATCCACAGACAGGATGCAAGGTGCAGTTCTTCAGATGATAAAATCATTACAATGCTTGAATGCTTAGGGAATTGTAATTATCTTGAAGATGTGATTGTTGTCCTTTTGTGCGTTCCACACAACTTCGTGATTGTGGGTGTCTATGTCGTGCTCAGGGACATGGCATAGCCTCGACTCAATGGGCTGTAACCACGGAGCTTTCAAAGACCCTGTGCACGCGCCGTTCGTGGGCCTGCGCGGGACTTGCACAACCAGACCGCAAAGTTCCATGATCCATCACGTTAGATGCTTATAGCATTGGCTAACTTACATGTAGGGTCAGATATCACAATGTTCCAAATTATATGGATCATGCCTTTGTGGAGCTGATTCAGGCTAAGCAACAAAGCACAGGCCATAATACATTGATGGGTTGAGCTGGTGGTGGGGGAGGCAGCGCTGGTGTTGGTGGACCAAGCTCGTTACGCTGCATTGTCCAGCATAACCATTTTGTGGTAACCAGGCGCTGTCCCGCGTCGCCGAAGAGTTACCCAAGGAACTGGGCGCCTGTGAGATGCTTGGTTTGGAAATAAGAGAAGCACTTGGGAGCTCGTCGATGCGGTGGGACAACAAAACTATATGCCGTGCGACGTTGAGGTTGCGTTTTTGATCTCTGACAGGGACTAATCTAGACAACTATCAAACGGGATAGGATACGGCGATGACATCGGAAATGAAACGGCGGGGGGCAACACACAAGAAGCCACGATCAACATGGAGCGGTCACAACATCCCTTTACGGCACAGAACGGAGAGTTATTGCTGCTGCGCTCGGTATTATACATAGCATCACTACTACCATAACCCGACAAACAGAACAAACTAGGAGTGGGGGTTACCTAAGAAGTGAGACTTGAGGATGTCTGGGATGTCTGGTGACTGTCTGCAGTGGCCGTACTGTGCATGGTTTTGCAGGACCACAGTCGCCGCTTTGTATACTTTGGTGTGCTACCCCGCAGTTCAGACCTGGGGATACAGCCAGATACAGCCAGATACATCCAGACAAAGCTTCATGGGCTGCACGCCTCCCAACGTCTATGGTGCGGATTGGCTAATTGCTCCGATGAGTTTGACGCCCCCTTGTTTGTTTGTTTCATTGAAAGGAAGAGGCGGCCATCAGTGGCGGCCATCAGTGGCGGTGGGATGAGAAGAGTCGTAGCCGTGGTCGTGGTCGTGGCCGTTGCCGTTGCCGTGGTCGTAGTCGTGGTTGTGGCCGTTGACGGATCTTCCCAGTGCATGTATATTGCATTGCACAGTTGACAGTCTGCTACTACTGCCACTATCTGCGAACGAAGGGAAGGAGTGGGTGGCATGAACGAATGCACCATGAGCCGTTGGGAGCATCTCATTCGCCGATCAAACTGGCTGGGTCTGAGTGGAGCATACGCGTTCCAGCTGAACTGAACCACCAAGGTTATACTACAATACTACAATACTACAATACTACGGATGTACTGTCTTTTGATGTGCAGAGCTTGTTGATTGTAGCGTCCGGAGTGAGAGCTACATTTGCAAGTAGAAGAGACTTTGAGAATATATATGGCATGTGGTGTAATGGAACCTCCTATAGTGGTGTAGTGCTATATGCAGCTGCGTATGAGCAGGGTATGAGTAGGGTATGAGTAGGGTATGAGTATGGTATGAATACGGTATGGGAAGGGTAAAGTGCGTGGAATTGGGGATTGTGTACTATATGTCGAACTGGTCCAAAGGGGCGCCACCTAGAGCGAGTACGTATATTCCAATATTCACAGCAGTTTTTAGCAGTTTTTAGCAGTTTTGAGCAGTTTCCCCGTCGCCAAGAGCTGCCATGTCATTGGTGGACATCTGCTGAGTCATCCGAAACCTGCCGGAATTCGTTGATTTAATTGGCTAACAGCCTCCCCCAACCCCCCCAATGTATAAGTTACTGAATGGTACGTCATCGATTTCAACCGGGTAGCTGTCCTGTCCTTGTACCGCTCCCTCCCTCCTCACTCCTCCCTCCTCCCTTTCGCAGACTCCTCCGCTTCAAAATGTCTTGAAGATACTTGATTTATATAGACTAGCACTGCTTTCTACCATGTACCTTTTATGCTACTGACCTCAATACAATACGCTACCTTACTCTAATTGACTCTCGACTCGACTCTGCTCTCCTCTCCTATGCCCCTTCCCTTCCCCTTTCCTGCACTGATTTTCCCCAAACTTTACCGATTATATATTATACCAGCCAGTGAAAGCGGAAGTGGAAGTGGAAGTGGAAGTGTCATCAGCTTGTCCTTCTCCCTTGCGCTGTTTCCGTGGCGTCCCATCCCATCCCATCCCATCCCACTATCCCACTATCCCGCTGTCCCACTAAGAGCAAACCCTGGAAGACCCTGATTCCACGCGGTCACCACCTCTTGCCTAGTCGAAACCAAGGACAAGCAAGGACAAGGGCTGTTTCTTCTTTCCTTTGCTTTCCTTTTCTTACTTGACTCGCCTTCACCAACATCCTCACAATTCGACAAACACCGGTATCGATACAGAAGGTAAGAGGCAATCCTGTTCTACACCCCTCTGCTCGGTCTCTCTTCCTGCGACGAGTAAATGCTAACTTTGAGCAAGGTTGCAGACAGGTTCGGGGTCAGAAAATCACACAGTTGCTCACAGCGGTTATCTCCCCCGCTCTCCAACACACCGACGCTCTCGATATACTTGACACCGAGCTCGGGACGCCGTGCAACATCTCAAAATGGATAGACTACACAGTAGTAAGTCGCAAACTCGTTAAATTTGCAACTTTGCCTGTGCTGGAAAGATGCTAACCTCCGCCTAGTCAACCCCTTCGCCAAGCGCGAGACTCACGACGCCCAGACGATTCTCTGGTACAAGATCTTCACCACCTTGTCGTGGCTCCTCGCCGTTGTCTCCAGCGTATACTATACCTTCCACTCACCGCATGATGATACAACCAAGCAGCGGACAATCTGGGGCCAGAACAGCCACCACCACACCGCATTTGCCCTGAACTCGTGCATTGCATCTATCTACTGGTAGGTTCCTCCTCCACTGCCGCCGATGCATCAGGTCACTAACAAATGCTAGGATTGTGCTCTTCATCCTTCAGGGTGGCTACATCTGGCACCTGTTCTCGTCCAACGCCGAGTTCGTCCAGGCCGCGGCGTCAGTGGGCAGCCACTTCATCTTCAACAACCTCCTCCACTTTGCCTTCGTCATGCTCTTCGTCCGATCCCACTTCGTCTGGGCTGAGCTAATCCTGATCATCAACTTCTTCAACCTGTCGTCGCTCTACTTCCGCCACCCTACCACGCCTCGCTTTGTCCACCTTGCAGCTGTCTCAGGGCCCCTGGCCTGGGCATTCGTTGCTTTGTACTGGAACGGAGCTATTGCTTTCCATGCGGAGGGTTTGTTCGGCCGCATCTTGGCCAATGTCGCCGTCTGGGGTATCCTTGTCTACGGACTATTCTTCCTCGTCACCTTCAAGGTTAGTATCCCGAGCAGCACCCTTCAATACAGCTTTGCTAATTCCGTTACAGGACTACACCATGGGCTTCTCCCTCAGCGTTCTCAGCGCCTCCCTTGGTGTTGGCCAATTCCTCCGACAAGTCATCGCCTTTCAGTGGATCTTTGCCTTCACCATCATGGCCACCCTCTTCGTCGCCACCTTTGTCATTACTCTCCCCGAGATCTTCGGCGGCCGCTTCCGCAGAGGCGAGACTGTCGTTGCCGAGGACCAGGAAAGGGCACCTCTCTTGGACGACAACTAAACAACTCCGCAAGACGGATAAACTCCGTGTGCCAAAGCCGCAAGGCTGCCGAGAGGATTTATGGATTTATGGTCTATATGGACAGTTACGAGTGCTATGCTTTTGTTATTTTCGGTGGGAATTGTGCGCTCTTTTTTTTGAATGGACTTAATATTCCGCTCTTCGCGATGATGGATGACTGCTCGTTCTCATTTTCCTTTGGATTATAGTTTGGAAACTTTCTCAAATGCATGTCTGGGAGTTTTATGGATCTATTCGCACAGATTGAACCAGAATACAAATTAAGCAATAGGAAACTTGAGTATCTTTGATTCGGGTTCCAGCATAAATAAATATAAATATGTGCTTTCGCTATGCTGAAATCGTGCTCGCTCATCACGTGTTTTGGTGATGGATGGACCTACGTTCAGACAGTGGCTCTACAGGGGTACAAGGCCCAGCCACCAACAGTCTAACCGCATTTAATTTAATGTAATTATTTACCACGCGGTATCGCGGGGTGGTCCAAGCTCTAGGATTTTATCGTGACGATCAGCGACGACGACATCCATTGGCCGGCCCCTCAGCATGGAGAGGAGAGTGTTGGATCTGTTTGATCATTGAGGAGCAACTGCCCCTCAAGCTATTCAACCATGTCGTCACGAACACTCTCTTCAGTCCTACGAAGCAGGGCCTCCCTCTTCAAGCCACGGCAATCCCAACCCGTTTCCAGAGTCTCATGCCCCGGTTTGGGCCAAACGAGGTCCTATGCGCCAAACCACGATGACCCTTTCGACGACGACCACGACGCGCCCCCACCACAGCGCCAACAACTCAACATCAAACTCCGCGACCTAATTAACAGCGTGCCCCTCGACCGAAAAATCCGCTTCGTCACAGACAACTCCGAAGAGTCCCACCCCACCCCCGATGCCGATCTCCTCAACGCCATCTTCAAGCCCACCACCCCCCTCCCCTACACAGTCGGCACAGACATCTGCCACATCCCGCGCGTCCTACTCGTTCTCGAGCGCCAGCTCGCCGACCCCGAATACATCAAGGGCTCCATGCCGCGCTTCTGGACCCGCGTCCTCCACCCCATCGAGGCGCGCTACAGCGGCTGGAAAAGCACCGGCCTCGTCGCGCACCATGCAAAGTTCATCGCGGGCCGCTGGGCCGCCAAGGAGGCCGTCATCAAGGCATTCTCGGCGGCGTACCCGGCGCTGGATAAGATCTTCATGCATGATATCGTCGTCTTGAATGCGAATGTCCAGAGTGCTATCGCGGAAGCAAGGAAGGCGGCTGCGCGCATCGCGGACAAAGACGGGGGCGTGGTGCAGCCACAGGGCGAGGGGTTTGCGTCTGAGGTGCCGAAGGGGGTGGCGCCGAGGGCGTTTGTGCGCGTCCCGAGAAAGGGGGTGGGGTGGGTGGAGGTCAGTGTGAGTATTTCGCATGACGGGGAGTATGCGACGGCCGCGGCGCTGGTACCGGTTGACCCTAAGATTGCGAAGATCAGGAAAGAGAAGAGCGTAGCGAGGGAGGTGATTGCGAAGACGTATACCGATGCGAGGTATATGTAAACGTCTACTGGCGACATAGAGTGGAGTGTATATATGTCGGGAGCGTTGCGTGTGGTTTTTGCATAGAAGCGGGGTCTTGCTTTGGGTCTGGAGTTGGTGGATATACCATTTTGCGGGAATTTAGTAGAGTATGTGTATATTATCTCTTACCTCACTGCTTGCACTCTTATTTCAGACTGGTGTTTGTTATCGATGTTCCTCTGCGTCTTCTCTTGAACCAGAAGCCAGATATTTATCCTGGTTTCTTTTTGCTTTCAAACCCCCACAGCAGTCTGACGGGAATCTCTATTTAATTCGGTCCCAGTCGGGTTGTTGAATTATATGTAGATCTTTCTAAAGTCGAAAGTTGGTGCAAGTGCTATTTAATTGATCATAAAACCTCGGTAGTCGAAGGAGATATCCATTTCTCAATCCCCAAGGCTTCTTCATATCGATATTTTTGCGGCACCTACTGTGTGCATATCTCTGTTGACGACGAAGTGAAGTCGAGCAGCCTCCGAAAAGTGGGACAGGTTACTATCATTAGATGAGATAGCGCATATTTTGAAACCGGATATGTCGAAGTAAGAATGTATTTACTTTGGTGTCTCCTGGAAAGTTATCCAATCTTCGTGTCTCTTTCGGGGAAGTTCCCATATTCTTCAGAATTTGTCCCCTTGCTTGACCTGATTTTCTTCCATTGTTGCGCTTATTGAATCGAGACACAATACAAAGTCTGGCTTCATTAGGCTTCTTTCCCCATAGAACTATTGAGAAATTGTGAGAAATTTGGGATCCGAGATTCTTGGGGTAGAACTTTATTTATTTGGTCTCCGCCAACTTCACCCTTTTTTCCTTGACCTCTCTCACAACACCAACGACTTTCTTCTTCTACAACTCCCTTCACAACAACAATCTTCCCTCATCAATCACCTTTTTGCGGCTACAATAATCCTTCTTCTTTAGAAGATCTCCAACTTCTTTCTTCAAACAACTTTTTCACGACAACCCTTCTTACTCGAGCACCTCCTTTGCAGCCACAACCCCTCTTCTTTGAAGCACCACCTCAATACTTTACCTTCCTTCAGCTACCCATCAAAGCTTTAGCTCTTAGTTACTGAGAGCACAATACTACAATCAGTAAGCACAAATCCATCATCCATCACTCCAGATCGACACCCCCTATCACCATACTCTGTCCAAATTCATCCCTTCCCGTTCCGATCTTGACCCTCTGCAATCTTGTCAAGTCCTCTAAAACCATTTATGTTCATCAAAATTATCTTCTGTGCTCTACCTCAACTAACAATGCTTCTGTTCTACATAGAATCAATATAGACATCAAGTTCCAAGATGTCTCACGGTTTCAATCCTGTGAACCTCCCCCATCAGGATGAGGCCCCTGTGGAGTCTCTGATTATTACTTCATACAAGGCTGAGAATATGGAGGACAACGTCAGCGATGCCGGTGCTACTGAGGTAAGTTTCTCAATCACGTTGTCGTGTCGGAGTGAATTGAAACCCACAACCATCACAACCTCTCACCTTTGTTATTTGTCCAATCTCACGATATGATACCATGCGGCGGATCTATCAACACAAACTTCCATACTGCATTAACTCCTACAAACACGTCTTTATTTCCCCGGCTTAGATCGGTATTGATAGCCTTTATTTTTGGACTCACTAACACCAACTCAGACTGCGGGGCAGGCCTCCATGGCACCAGCGACCTCCTCAAACACCCCCAAAAAGCGTTCACCCAAGAACGCCAAAGCCAACACAGACGGCACACCTGCGCCAAAAACTCCACGCAAGAATGCCAAGGCAAAGGATACCAACGAGGATGGAACTCCAGTCGCCAAAGCCACTCCAGGTCGCAAGAAGGCTCCACCCAAGATGGATGATGACGGAAATCCCATCGCCAAGGCTCCTCGCAAGAAGGCCGATCCAAAGCCAAAGGTTGGCCCCAATGGAGAGCCTCTCCCTAAGACCCCTCGCAAGTCAACCGCGAAGAAGGTTAAGATTGATGACAAGGTTGTGGACAACGAAGCTGGTGATATAAATATGGCCGGTGACATGGTCACCAATATGGTAGGTGACATGGTCACCGCCAAAGTGCCTAGCTATGGGGACGAGGATACCGCCGCAAACATGCCGTACTATGCTCCCACGCCCAATGGAGGCTGTAGCCCTGCCAGCATTGTCGAAGAACCAACAACCCCCAAGGGGAAGAAGTCCTCTCTCGCGGCGACTGGTACCCCCGGCGGCAAGAAGAAGCGCGCCGTTGACGAGGATGGAGAGTACGATGCTTTCACCACGCCTACCAAGAAAATCAAAGCCGCTGCTGGCACCCCAAAGAGCGTCAATGGGAAGGGAATGGCGATTGCTACGTCCAAAGAGCAGCTCAGTGACGAGGACAAGATGTTGATTCAATGGAAAAAGGATGGCAAGAGTTGGGCAGAGATCCGCAAGAAGTGGGCTGAGATTACTGGCAAAGCGCCTGGAAACAGCACTCTCCCCAACCGCTACACGCGTTTGATGGCCAATATCACTGACTGGAAGGATGGCGACGTGAGTTACTTCCCTTCGTTCTATATTTGCCATGAAATCCAAAGTGTCGAAACGAACTTAACGAACTGTGACTAACTCATCTCATCAGCTTGAGCGTATGATCTTAGCCGAGAAGGCAGTCACCAAGGCTTTCGCGACCGAGCTATACTCGCGCATGGCTTCTGTTATGGTCCAGCTTGGCGCAGATACCTACTCCGCCGCCGCCATTGAGAAGGCCTACCTAAAGGAGAAGCGTGAAGGATTCCCCCACGCCGCTACCGTCGACCAGGTCATCAACGGCGCTTCAACCCCAGCCATCGAAGATGGGGGTATGCAGGTTGCCAACGGCGATGCAAACCCAACTAGCGACGATGAGAGCGTGAAGGCCATTGACCAGGTCACCGGCGGCTCTGCGGCTCCGGCGGCCAACAACAAGGCCATGGAGGATGCGGAGACTCCGGATGAGGGAAACTCCGACGGCGGAGTTCCGATTTCGCCTGGGCAAGCCTTCAATTCTCAGGAGGGTGACCAGGCCGGAGTTGGTGCCTTCATCAAGGGCGAAGATAGCCCTGTGGAATCCGACATGGCCTAGATTCCATTCTTCGCTGTATTATCGGCTCGCCGTCTACCATTTCTGGGGCCCTTGCCTTCTCCAGCATGAGTCGATATTTACACAACTTTCACGTTCGCACAGCGTCTCTGCATCGGTATCAAACATGCAGAGCTGGCGATGCACCCAGCACATCACCACTCACTATGGTCTTGCTACCATACGGAGCTTTACTGGGCGAACGTCACCTACTTCACGAATATGACGACAACATACTTATATATTTCTGATGCTCGCTGGATCCGAGACACGGTATATTCGAAACTCTACTCACCAAGAAAAGGTTGTCTCCTACGGGGTCTGGCATCTGCGTGCGTGCATCGTTCTTGATTTTTACAATTTGTTTATGCCGTTTTACATCCCTTGGTGGATATATGGGGGTGGTATACCTGGATATGATGGAACGGGAGGTTCTGGGGGGGGGTATTCAGACGCAAGATGGGTGATTTTTCTGTGGCTTTGCTTATAATTGCTCGTAACTGTCCATACGAAAGCATACAAATTGATTTCAAAACGTACCCTTATTTATATTGCGGTGATTAAGAAGCCCTTCAGCGATTCGAGTAGTTATTCGTACATGGAAGTGTGGAAATGGGACAGCTTCTCTCCTATTACCCCCGTATCCCAAACTCTCACCAATTGAACAAATATGAGGCCGCTTACCACTTACAGTATATATCATGATTTTGTTATATACATGCCGACCGGCATAGTGAGTATCGTGACAATACGGTTAGGAATGATTGAAAGAGCTGAACTTTGTTTTCTAATGACTAGAAATATACACTCGTGTGATTTTCTCATCTTCCGCTCTCCAAACTATCAATCTTAGTGATTCTTTGGTATATTTAAATTGACAATTACTTTTATTGGCAATAGATGGGAAACCATAGTTGAACATAATATTTGATTTTCATCTATGGCCTCATTTTATGTTCGGATTTATTTTTTATTTTCTGGATTCCATAATCAAGGCAAAGAAATCACCACATATGAGCTGTCATTTTACCCACAAACGTGATCAAACTTATTTGGTTTTTGCAGATTCATATTATATTCATGTTTTATTCTTCAAGGTTCTGAAGGCTTTTGGCCCAAAGTTGGTATAAACCCGCCACGTATTCACCGGCACTCAAGAGTGTTAAATGCAACAGACTTGATCGTTCCTCAAAAGGCTTTAAAGCGAGCAGAATTCCCTCACTCACCTCCACTCTTTTATTTACTCTTGTTGTTCTATCTTATTTTATTCTTTCCCCGTAGCTCCTCCTTTTAACCTTGTTCTCTATCCCAAACCATCTCTCCTCTGACAGCCAATATTTTCCTCCCATCTTCTAGTTACCCTCTTCTATTAATCATCACTCCCTTCCTTTGACCTTTTCCTTTATATCCTAAAACCCGTATTTTGTTTCTCCCATCTTTTGCCTTTGTCCCTTACATTGTGGTTCTGTCCTTCCACTCTCCCGCCCATTCTTTTGGCATTCATTCGCACACTCTCTTCTTTTCACCTTCCAATCACAACTTGAACAACGCCCACCCTTTTATGGCCTGCCGTTACCCAGCACAAGAATCAAGATGCAAACCATGAGTCCGTACCTACTATACACTCAGCAGCAAGGAGGCTGGATGCACCAGCCAGACCAGTCTGGGTATGCACCCCCTCTCCAACGCTCATATCGCGTGGTCGACCTCTCTATACCACCCAGACGACATGCAACCCCAGCTCGCCCTAACATAGACCCTGGACATTGTCACCGTAACCTCAAAGAGCATCGCAGGGCTGTTAAGGAAAGTTATCGCCGCATGGTTAGAGACCAGATGAAGGCTGAGGCATCGCGTGCGGACCAACACCAGCAAGACCTAGAACCGTTCCCTTGGGATGCTTTAGAGATGAGACAACCTTTACTGCCCACACTCAATACGGCAATACACGAGAGCGGAGGGGATTCAGCGAGGGCATGGCAAATGTTTGATAGACGGAGTTGGCAGGAAAAAGTGGCCGAAGAGGCTGCGGATGAGGAGAGAGAGGCTGAAGTCCGGAGGCGGGCTGATGAGATGATCAGAAAGGACGACGAGACGAAGGAAGACGGCGCCATGAGGGAATTGTTAGAGGGGCTACCCACATTTAAGTTTCCTGACATGTAAGTGGTATTCTCTTATTTATTTAGTGTGATAGTTTAGCTTTTACGTTCTTCCTGGGGTTTTTGTTTAGAAGTTTGCCTGGAGAAAGAGGTGGTGGCCCGCTTGTTGTTCGAACATGATATCTTGGACTTTCAATCTTTTTACCTTCACTCACTCACTTCATTCCATCAGACTTCCCACAATCCACCCTCTCAGCCACCAAATTTCATTGACATTATTTCCTTTTACATTCCGTCTATCAATTATATCAGACTCACACCTAAAATCCATTGAAGTTTGTGTTTGGACCCAATACTCTCATTTTCTCAAGTTAATATCTCACTGTCACAACCTTCACTACATTCCGTCAAATTCCTAGGTCTTCATCGATAACTGTGCCATTTTCCCTTTCCTCTCCCAATTTTCTTCAAGTAATTTAATTGAGGCTTACTTGACTCTCATTTTTAGAACCAATACGGTTTCATTCGCGTCTGTTATAGGAGGCATCCAAGATCGGGTACATGCTCATATAACTGACATCACAATATCACTCCGAGGTCACCCGCATCTCCAACTAGAACTCTCGCAAGTTTTATCTTGGGTTCAACAAGATTGCAATCAAGAGAACCCCGAAAAGGTTTTCCTCGTATCGGTCGATGAGCTTGATAGATACTGCAATTCAGTTGCAGATCGGATATTTCATCACCTCGCCACCGATTTCAAGAAGCACAACTACTTGCACCAGCTTCGAAACGCCAAAGCAAGGTCAAGAAAACTTCAGCAGGTCAACTCGGAGTTACGAGTGGAGATTGAGAGGCTGAGGGCTGGTATTGATATCGACGACCAACTCGAACATAACTCGGAAAGAGTACCACTCTTTGAACCGTCGGTGCACCAACATCACTCTCATCCGTCACAACCTCAGAGACTAAACTCTGGCATTGCAATCTTCAACAACCAAGTCGGGCATGACCGAAGAAGAGTGCCACTCTTTGAACCCTTGGCGCATCGGCATTATTTTCATCCACCCCAACCACAGAGACTAGAATACCAGCAGCCTCGAAGAAACTGGATACACCAAAGAAGTTCTGCAGCAGCTCTCAATGGTCTAGATATGGCTATGGAATACCAGAACAATACTGCCGCACAAAATGGCGACATATCTCAGATGAACTATAGGAGGGAGTACTCGCCTATGGAGATGGAGATGGAAGAAATCCACCATGAGCGCCGTGGTGCAAGAAGGGCGCACTCAATGCCTCCACCCAACAGAGCCCGCGCCAGGGCCAGAGACCTCCATACAGACCTTGCCCCTGTTACAAAGTATGGCACAGTAGCAAGGGCTGACGAAATTGGGCCCATCTATGATTATAGCAACCTTGGCACAGTTTCAATGAGAGGCGGCGCTGGTGGTAAGCATTGAAGTTTATCCCTACAATTGTTATTCTAATTGTTATCTAGGCCCGTACAGTCTGTTAGAGGGCAGTGACAGCGAAGGAGATGATGAGTCGGACGGTAAAGCAACAAATTTTTCAAACATTACACCAAGTCTCGGAAAGGGCACACTCAATAGGATGAAGAGGTACGCCGACGACGATGACGAGGACGACGACTCCTTCTACAACCATAGCAGCCTTAAATTCACGAAGCAGGGTGACACAAAGTCTAATGACCCTAATAATCAGCTTTGGGAAGGCGGACCACCATCATCATCTGGGGTAGGAAAGTCATCTTCGATATTTGACAACCCTACCGGCCGCAGAAACGATCGGCACCGTGCTCGACGAGGACGAAACAGGACCACAACTATTGCACCAGGACTTGCGCCATTTAAACCAAAGGTGGATCCTTACGCCGAGGTTCCAAATGGCTTCCGGTTCGGCTGGAATCAAGCTGACAGTGCGCCTCTTGAAAAAACATGGACCACTCTGGATCCGAAAACGGGGACCGTCAAATATGAAGAAGGAGCCCAGGAAGCTCGAGAGAATCCACAGGAATCTTACATGTGGAATCCCTTAGATGCAAGAAACACCCCACTCGCAGCAACTTTTGGGACTTCCAATGTAATGTACGCCACGGAGGTCAAGGAGAGTAAGATTTCTGAGGCTGGTGGTCTCACCGCAAAATCTCTTCAGAGGCTCGATAAGCAATTGCGTCAAGGAAGAGCCGAAGCAATAGATGAATATATCGATATAACTTCTACCCCAGGCTCTCCTAACGCTCCTCCTTCAGAGCCAAGTGTCGTCGAGTATCGCTCCGCCCTGGCGCAAGGTAGCATGGCCGAAGACAAAACCGTCAACGAGCAACCCAGCTGTGTAGATGCAGATGTGAGAAAAAATTTCATTGATAACATTAATGCTATGCATGATGTCCGTCCTGCACCAGGAGTATTTGAGCGGCGCAACCAAGGCTGGGTCGCCAAAACCAGGGCACCAGTGTCGTATATCAACGAGTTCGGCGATGGTAATATTGTTGAGGTCACATTAAAGACTGAGACGCGGACACGAAAAATGAATGAGAGCGGAGGATACGATGGTAAAGATTTGGGGCAGGTTAAAAAGCGCCACCTGCGGGGGTTCTTTGAAATGATTAACGCACGCAACGACGAAATGGTACGGGCGAGTAAAGAATACCACGAGTGGCAGGCCATGTCCCTTGAGGACCGCATGGAGCGGCTGACACTCATCCGTCAGCCCATTGATCTTTGGAAAGGCAAGCCGGGTGCAGATCAAAGCGATCAGCATGAGCTGAAGTACCTTCCGAAGTTCTATGAGAGACGAATTTCGCGGAAAAGGGAGAAACAGCGCATGAGAGCCATATTTGCCGAAAAAGCAAGACAGAAAAAAGCAGACGATATTAGCACCTCGTTTGGAACCACAGGAACTGGCGACACCCTCGACACTTTCGGGACACTGGGCGACTGCGATGACTTGCCCGTCAGGGGCACCAGTAGTGGCTCCCAAACTCCTAGGTTTGGCAATGAAAGTTTGCAAGAGATGCTACGGCGTGCCATCGATATTGAACCCCCTAGGGATTCAAGGTCCCGCTCACGCTCGTCCTCTAAAAGTGTTCCCGTAACCGTCTCGACGGACGCTGAACCCGGATTTAGGCATCCCGAAACAATGCACACTGGCCAGCGCTCCAGGCCGCGTCCAAGTCTGTATTCAGGCGGTTCCGTTACCGGAAATTCAGTTACTGAACCTCGCCAATCTAGGCCATCATCCGCTCACCCAAGTCCGTTCCAAGCCGCGTCACCCAACACGTGGTGTTCGACAGACGCCGGTAGCAACGCATCCTCTACCGTCAGAGGCCTCCGCAATGCCCCCCTCGGGAGTCAGACTCTCAACGGTTCAGGCACTGAGCGATCAAGCGACGGAACCAACGCAGCGAATGGACTCCACGGTCTCATTGCCGCCTATGATGACTCTCCCACGCTCAGAACACCTACGGACATTGACATCCCGCCTGCCCTACTCACCGAGGACGACAAACAACTATACTCCTATGCGACCGGGAATATGGGAGAGCGCGGACGCGTCATCACGGTGCGCCTCCATGCAGTTCAGGAAGCCCAAGGGGGGCCAGGCGATGTGCTGCCAAAGTTCACACCAGGGGCCATTGCAGAAAGGATCTTTGGTGGTGTGGTGCAAGAGTTCCAGTTACACCCTGAAAAGCGGACGGCAGTGGTCGTATTTATGCATCCTAGGGAGGCGCGTTCATTTGTGCATCATGTCCGCAACGTGAGACAGAAGGGCACGGAACCTGATATCAGAGACCTTCAAATTGAGGCCTCATGGTTCAGAGGCATAGAATCTCAGGCTATCTTCCCCGCCCAGCCAAATCTCCTCAAGCACAGCATCACCGCGTCCGGGGCCAGACGCTGCATACTCATCTCCCACATCCCGAAGGAGAAATCGAACAGTGTTGTCTTCCAAGAGCTCTCTGCCAGCTTTGGCACGATTCTAGTGCGCACCTCCCTCATCACGCCACAGCAGAATTACATCCTGCAATCCGAGGGCAAGCAGGCTCTGATTGAGTTCGCGAATCTCCAGGACGCTATCTGCGCTTACGACGACCTGAATGCGGGCCTTGTTGCCAGATATGAAAACGCAGACCCGCGGTATACGAATGAAATGACGGAGAAGAGACCAGTTACGAAGGATTACTGCGGCTGTCTTGGTTGTGAGGAGAAGAGAACCATAAAGGTTAGGGAGAGGGAGTCGAAGGAGCGGAAGCGGAATGAGCAGATGTGAGAGGACGACGACGAGATGAGAGATGATGAGAACGAGATGAAGGAGGTTGAGGATGAGGACGAGTTGACAAACTACTCCGACACTGCAGGTGGGTAGGTTCCAGCTTGGGGTTTGTCGTGCGATGGGTTCATGTGAATGATTGACGCGGTTTTTGCTTGTCACAGGGGCCCATGGTACAGTGAATGATTGAGGGCCGAGGCGCTTATTTGGTTGCCTGTGTGATATGGAATGGGGCTCACTGACACCGAGATTGCTCGAGAAGTTAGCTAGGCTTTTTTTTTTGTGCTTCTTTGCGTCAACAAGGACCGAGAGATCTTACACTCTGGTACATGGGCTTGGGTCAATTGGGCCCATCCCTCGTCGCTTGTGCGCCGGTCGAGAGATTAGCTCATTCTACATTAGATAGGTGATAAATGCAAGGCATTGCTTTGCACGTTGAAATAAGTTGTGACCAATAGAGAATGGGATAAAATAAACCTACTGTTTCCCACCCTTTTGTATTAGAAACCACTCCAATAGCCCAACGGCAGAGGCACAGTTCCACCACATCATGTAGAAGCCCAAAGGTCTCTTGTGGCGATCAGCCAATAACAGCAAACTGCGCCATGGTAGTTATTCCCACAAAAGCACGAACGGCGATTATAGAAAGGGGCAACCCAAGACAATATTTCTTTTTGCGGAAAACTATCCCACCAGGCGTGCGTGTGCAGCAACGGTAGCTGCTGAGGGTTAGCCAGACGAAGATTGCGGTGTGGAGAATGCTCGGCGGTGGAGGGCGGTCGGCCGGGGAAGAGCGGTGACGGGCCGCGGTGTGGGGTTTGAAATGCATCGTGGAGTGTCACCGTGATAGAGCATTGTCTGATTCCTGGCTGGAAGGGGAGAGTGGATTGGTAATTCTCGAAAATACAAATCCGGTCAGATGAAGTCGATCTCGGGGAATTCTGTCATTTCGGTCTGCCTTGGATGTTGTGAGACGGTGGACACGGTCATGACATGCTTGCCGATGCAGTTGGAGACAAAAATCCGGATTGGCGCTGCCAGTTATTATCGTCCATTACCGCACTTCTTGAGTATTCTCGTGCGCATGCGCGGCAACGATGGGGTGTCTCACAAGGCGCCGGAATGTATAGATGGCTGCATGGAGGTCGCAGCTGGATTTTATCAACCGGCATCGGTATGTTGGAACATTCATGCTAGTAGGAGCTGTAGCGCGTTCAGCTGAGTAGGGGCGTACAACAGGGCAAGCAAGTGCATGCCATGCGTGAGGCTGCAGACTTTAATATATATTTACGGCAACATATGCACATTTGTTGAAGCTGGACGGAGATGGACAAAGATGAAGTTATCAAGGAACAAGGGAAACAGGAAACAGGAACCATTCAGGCGGCTTCATGATTCGCCGTACCTGCAATCTATTGGCCGCGCCGTCTGCCTTACAGGCAACAGTGGCGCTAGCAGGGGCGGCCGGTGGGTTGGGGCCAGGTACCCCGTGACCGGGCCTTGTTAGCTGGGGCCGGGCTGTTTAGCGCTGACCCTTGCCTGGATTGGGACGATTGGGGGATGATTGGGGGACGCTGTGACTGTTCACCGCGTCAACTGGAGCTTCCAACGTTCCCACCCAGTTGGAGAAGTACTTTGTTGATAGTGGTAGTGTACTTATCCATACGCGTGTCACTATACTGTCGAGATTGTATCTTCTCTCTAATCGTAAAGTAGCATCCCAGGCATCCCCAACCATCCTAACCGCCCCCTCCCATCCCTTCTTTCCCCACAGCCTTCCGGCAGCCTCACTCCAACACGCCACAACAGCTCCATACAGACCCCATACAACCTCCACACAACATCAGCTTTGTGCCATGCTAGCCGCAGCCTCATTCATCATCCATCCAGCTACCCAGTCTCCACGCCCTTCAACCAAGCACAGTCAAGGTCAAGCGTCGTCCAGAGTTGCATCTCATCCGCCGTCTCATCCTCATCCTGGATCCTCCTAATGCACACTCTAACGACAAGGCAGCAACTGCTATAGCTCTATTGGCCTGCGATCGCTGCAGTACCACTACTGCACTGTTGCAACGCCATCACAACGCACCATACATATATTCCACATTCCAATACCGACCTAACTCCATATTTCTGCCTGTTCTCCCCCTGCCACTCACGGCTTCTTTTTAAAGCTGACGTCGCCCTCGCCGAGTGACCCTTCCTTTCACCCAGCCTCTCTGTGCTCGTTGTCCTAAGACATATATCTCACATTCTTCTTCTTCGTCTCTCATCTCTCAATATACTCTCTTTGTGCCTTGCTTTACTCTCTGACCTCATCTGTCAACACCACCTTTTCCACCGGCTACGACTAACGACTAACGAAGCTCGCTGATACGTTTATAATTCTATACAAGAGGTAAATACCCTCCCTTGCTTCCCAACTACTCCCTCTTTTGCAACCACGGAAAGAAAAGGCCGACGACCAGCACATCCAACAAAACGGGTTCCACAGGATTCTATCAGCTGGCCCATGTGCCATCGTGTTCTGTAACATCTAGCTAACCATCTCAAGTTGATAGGTCTGCCAAACTCCGCATCGGCAAACCAAGCATCGTGAGACGGTGCCCTTGACATACTTTTCCAATCCACGACACGGTGGACCCTCTCAACCACTCCGACTTTGCTACAGGACAAGAGATGGATAACCAACAATTGGACAAGGAGCTCGTGGAGCGCGGCGAAGACACACCGTTGACGTCCGAAGGGAGCATCCCCGCACAAACAGAGACCAAGGCAAGGCAGGGCTCGGTCGCCACAAAGGCTTCCAAGTCGAAGAAGTCGAAGCTAAAGGCAAAGGACTGCGGCAAGTCGGCCAAGAAGTCAAAGTCGAAGAAGGCAAAGGAAGTCGATAGCAACAGCGACAGCGATTCGGACAGCGATTCAAGTGATAGCAGCGACAGCGATTCGGATTCAAGCTCGTCGTCAAGCTCGTCGTCATCCTCCGACTCAGAGGCGGAAACCAAGAAGCAGAAGGCGAAGCGCAAGCTGAAGGAGAAGCAAAAGGCAAAGCAAAAGGCCAAGGACAAGAAGAAGGCCAAATCAAAGAAGAAGGCGCAAAAAGATGTGAGTTTTAAGAATCCGTCCCATCATCTTGGAAACCTACCACTTCATATGCGATTATGGCTCATAAAGTTACTAATTATATTGCAGGATTCTTCGGATTCGGACTCAGAAAGCGACAGCAGCGACGAAACCACTGACAGCGCCGAAGAAGACGAATCCGATGACCAGGATATCAATACCAAGCTATTGCAACTGCAGCTTCTTCAACAGCAATTGGGACAGCCTATTCCCCCGACATACACATACCCACCTCCAGGAAGAGGCCTGAATCGTGGTCTCCGTGGTGGCCGCGCCGCCCGTGGAATGGCAGCCAGAATCCAGGCAAAGCAGAACGCCAGGCTTGGCCTTGACCCATTGGGCCAGAAGCTCAAGAAAGATAAGAAGCAGTCGAAATCCAAGAAGCGGGGCTCCAAGCTTGAGTTTAAGAGGGTAGACCAGCTGTGGGATAGCACAATCCACAACTACAAGCTCACTGACACGGCTGAAGATGAGGAGTCTGCCGAGTACGACCAGTACCTGTTTAATGTCAGGCGAACTTTTGACTGGGAAGGGAAGTACAAGACGACTCTGATTGACATCAAGAGTAAGCTGTTGAAAGAGGCCTTAAACGGCATTATGGATGGAGTGAAGGGAGTGAGCTTGGTTGAGGAGGCTCCGGCAATCGATCCGAACCTCCTCTTCCTTTACCTCGAGGACCTTCGAAAGCTCATGAAGGACCTCAAGGCAAAGCGCAAGGGTGAAGTAAAGATGAAGAAGAAGGAGGTGAAGAAGAACGATGAGAAGGTCAAGCATATCAAGGTCCTCATAAAGTATCTGGACAAGGACTATGCGGAAACCAAGAAGACCCTGTACCCGATGTTGGAATCGGGTCTTATCACATTCGACTACCTCTGGGCTCTGTATAAACCGAATACTCTTGCTTACACCACGACCTATGGGACGCTGGATGAGCCGCGAGCCTTCAAGATTGAATATGCCGAGAAGGAAGCCAGCTTCATGAAAGGAGAGTGGTATAGCATCGAGGGTAAATATCTCGAGTATGATGGTAAGACCTGGGGAATGGGCACGATGGACTGTGATGTCCCAGCGTTCAAGGGTGCACGTAAAATCACCAGTCTCGCCTGCTACCCCCTCGAGTACCACAAGGAGGAGGAGAAAGTGCGCAAGGAGCTTATTGAGCGCGGCAAGAAGTTTGTCTCTTTGCAGGGTGTTCATTACAAGAGCCACGAGGGTCTCGCATATTACAAGAAGAAGCGACAAGTCATTAAGGTCAATATCAATGGCCGGATTATGATTGACCCAGCAATTCATCGACGCATCAACCCCAATTACCAGGTTAGCACCGTCAAGCCGAAGGATCCCAACGAACTTGAAGATTCCTCGGACGAAGAGGACTCGGACTGCGGGTGCGACTGCGACGACTCTGACGATGAGAACAAGCAAGCTGGCATGGATGATGTCGACGAGCCCAAGATGAAGATTAAGGTTGTTTTAGACGACAAGAAAAAGATCCACGTCGTCCAAGTTGCGGTGGATGCCGATGGCCAGGAAATCAAGCCTGAGAACCTAGAGGCGGTAACTGAGCAAGACCAGGACTCCGACGACAAGGCTGATGGGAAGAAGGCCATCCCCGTCTTCACCGATGAGGAGTATCTCATTGCCTCTCCTGTCGTGCTCGGCTTTGCTTTTGGCGAGAAGCTCTGGCTCGAATTCACCGTCTCGGGGATCAAAGAGATTGTTTGGAACCATGGCGCCTACGAGTCCTTAGTCCTCGAGAACAACACCAAGGATATCGTCAAGGCTCTCGTTGAGTCCCACAAGTATCACCCTGCTGAGAGTATCGACGATGTTATCCAAGGAAAGGGTAAGGGCCTTGTGGCGGTGCTGCATGGCCCGCCTGGTACGGGTAAAACCCTGACAGCTGAGGGTATCGCCGAGCTTCTCAAGTGCCCCCTATATATGGTCTCAGCTGGCGAGCTGGGCACTGACCCGCGCACTCTCGAGGCGGAGCTGCAGAAGATCCTCGATATCAGCATGACATGGGGCTGCGTGCTGCTGCTTGACGAGGCGGACGTCTTCCTCGAGAAGCGCACGATTCAAGATATTCACCGCAACGCGCTCGTGAGCATCTTCCTCCGCCTGCTAGAGTACTTCCAGGGTATCCTTTTCCTGACCACCAACCGCGTCGAGGTTTGTCTCCCCTATCCCCCCTGGAGAAGCATTGCAGGGCCGCACTAACTTGCTCCCCAGACCTTCGACGACGCCTTCCAATCGCGTATCCACATCGCCCTCCGCTACGGCGAGCTCTCCGCCAAGGCTAAGAAGGCCGTCTTCCAGATGTTCATCGAGAAAGTACGCGTCCTCGAGGGTATTGCCACGATGCCCTTCACCGAAGCAGACTTCACCGACCTCGCCAAGCATAACCTCAACGGACGGCAGATCAAGAATACGGTGCGCACGGCGCAAGCTCTTGCCGTCAACCAGAAGGAGCCACTCAGCATGGTGCATATCCGTCGTGTGCTGGATGTGGCTCTCGCTTTTGAGAGGGATCTCAAGGGAGGAACCGGGTATGAGGACGCGATGAGGAATTATTACTAGAGCAAAGTCGGGTTATGTGACCCGAGTCTACTGCTGTCAGTGAAGAGAGGGCCATGGGGAGGAAACAGGGAGATATACGGCGGATTTCGCTTGTACACTTTTTTTTTTCCCCCTTTTTCTTCGTCCTTCCTGCATTTTACAGTTCTTTTCTGCTGTTTTGCGCTGCGCGCGTCTTTCAGGACCCGGGTGTTTTTATGAGGTTATGTAAGAATGATATCATGAGACAGATGGACTGCGTGGTTAGAGGATGGATAGGGGCGCTGAGATGTTATAAGGAATTTTTATGGAGTCGGGAAGAAGGGCTAAGCGGGTAACTAGTATGAGCTTGGAGAACATGGATGGCATGGTTGAGGGATGGGTGATAATCAGTATGGGCATAGTCTAGTTCTGGTATTATAGTCTAAATCTCATCTCTCATATTTATATTTCGTCTTTTTAGTGTTCGCCAGGAATGTTTTAGCGGTCTACGGCGATCAAATGACTTACGGGGCCGGGTGTCATATAACAGCTTCGGAGGCATTGTCGATGGAGATGGCAAGGAAATGTTAAATAATTGGAGTTTGGTGCGTTTTGCCGAGCTCAAAGAAAGGGTTACGGGCAGCATTGGGAACGGCTCGTCTCAGTATCTTGGTCCTTATTCAGCGGTGATCTAAGATATAATACCCTCTTCCAAATACAACTATAATAGGGAAGCCTGACCCATATATATTTGTGGGAGGTGGAGATCTGCCACACGTGATACGACGATCGAACCAGCACTAAACCGATTTCAGGGTCTACCCCACACAATTTCGGAAACTCCGCCCGTAATTCCGTACTAGGACTTTACCCGCCGTGGGGATCTGACTTTCACCCCTCACCCTGACGCCGATATGGTCGAATTATTCGGACACATATCACCATTGTGAGCAACTTATATTATATATTTACTCCGGAGTATACTGTACTGGGGCAGTTGCTGTTGATGGTGCTATCTGAATTGAATGCTGCTCATCTATATCATTCCGAATCAATATATCTGCTTCCATGCCAGCTTTTATGCCTTACTGTGACAATAACACGCCGGCTGGAATGGCCTTTAATCTTTAAGTTCCAGCCCCCGAGGTCGGACCGGGGGACGGACATAAACAGTGAAACCATTGACGCGCTTAGCAAGGATCACAAAACTTAGATCTGTCAAAGTGGAAATCAACTTTCTTATAACCTCAACCGCACGTCTCAACAACCCACGGTTTGGCAATTCCTCACCCAGAACCTACAATGTTGCCTCTCGGCCCGTCCCAAGATGGCCTCCGCTACGAGCTGGCAAGCCCAACCGCCATGCCCAAGGCAGGCGGCTTCCTCTGGAACCAGAAAATGATGATTCAGATAACCTGTCGAGGCTACGCCACTGCACAGTTCATGCAGCCCGAGCCGGCAAAGTACGCTCACGCGCCTAACCTGGAGGCCAGAACCTTCATGCAGCCAGAACAAGACTACTATGCACATCATCCCGGCCGGTTTGTCTATATTAAGGACGAGGAAACGGATGAGCTGTTCTCCGCGCCGTATGAGCCAGTGCGGGGCACAGTTGACAAGTTTGTGTTCTCGGCGGGAAAGAGCGACATTAGATGGACTGTGGAGAAACTGGGAATCCGTGTTGAGTTGACCTTGGGCTTGCCCACGCAGGACGTGGTGGAGCTATGGACTGTTAAAGTGACCAATCTATCGGGCCGCCCCCGCAAGATCAGCATCTACCCATATTTCCCAATTGGCAACATGTCATGGATGAACCAATCCGCTGAATACCGACCGGATCTGGGAGCCATTGTGGGTAGCAGCATTACTCCTTACCAAAAGGCGGAGGAGTACTTCAAGAACAAGTTGCTGAAGGATAAAACCTACTTCGTGTGCGAGACGCCGCCTAATTCATGGGAAACCATGCAGAAGTCGTTTGAGGGTGAGGGTGGTCTACATGCCCCCTCTGCGGTGATGCAGCCAGAGCTGGGTGGTGGCGACGCGCGGTATGAGACTCCTGCTGCAGCCGTGCAGTACCGGGAGACTCTGGAAGCCAACGACGAGCGTGAATACCGTTTCCTTTTCGGGCCTGCCCTGGACGATGCTGAAATCCGCTCCCTGCGTGAGAAGTACTTGAGTAAAGAAGGCTTTTCTCAGGCTGCGAGCGACTACGCCCGCTATATCGAACTGGGGCGAGGTTGCCTACAGATCGAGACCCCAGACAAGGATCTGGACAACTTCGTTAACAACTGGTTGCCGCGTCAGGTGTATTACCACGGAGACGTAAACCGCTTGACCACCGACCCGCAAACGCGCAACTATCTCCAAGATAACATGGGCATGAACTTTATCAAGCCCGAAGTAGCACGCAAAGCTTTCCTCATTTCGCTTGGTCAGCAAGACCTCGACGGCGGTATGCCAGACGGGATCCTACTGTCCGAAGGCGCTGAGCTGAAGTATATCAACCAGGTACCTCACACGGATCATTGCGTATGGCTTCCGGTTGCGCTGGATTTATATCTTGCCGAAACCGCCGACTACGCTCTGCTTGACGAGCAGATTCCTGGCATGCATGGCGACAACTACACGGCGTTTGAGCGATTCAGCCGCTCAATGGATTGGCTTCTGGCTGCACGCGACGAGCGTGGCCTGAGCTACATCGCCCAGGGCGACTGGTGCGACCCAATGAATATGGTGGGTTATAAGGGAAAAGGAGTGTCAGGTTGGTTGACGTTAGCCACCGCCTACGCAGTGAACCTGTGGGCCACCGTTTGCGAGAAGCAAGGCAAGACTGAGCTTGCAGCGCGCTACCGCGCCAGCGCAGAGGAAGTCAATGCAGCTGCCAACACCCACATGTGGGACGGCGACTGGTTTTCACGCGGCATCACCGACGACGGCGTGGTCTTCGGGACCAAGAAAGACAGCGAAGGCCGCATCTGGCTCAACCCGCAGGCGTGGTCCATTCTAAGCGGCGCAGCCAGCATTGAGCAGCGCAGCAAGATGCTGCCGCAGGTGGACGAGCAGCTGAGCACTCCCTACGGCGTTCTCATGTTTGCCCCGCCATTTAGCGGTATGCGCGAGGACGTGGGCCGCGTGACGCAGAAGCACGCTGGGTCTGCTGAAAATGGCTCCGTGTACAACCACGCGGCTGTGTTCTACATTTACAGTCTCTACGGCATCGGCGAGAAGGACCGCGCTTATAAGCTACTACGGCAGATGATCCCTGGGCCAACGGAAGAGGACTATTTACAGCGCGGCCAGCTGCCCGTGTTCATCCCCAACTACTACCGCGGCGCCTGGAAGGAGATTCCAAGAACTGCGGGCCGCTCAAGTCAGTTGTTCAACACGGGCACTGTGTCGTGGGCTTACCGCTGTTTTGTCGAGGGCCTATGCGGCCTCCGTGGTGATGCTGAAGGTCTGTGCATCGAGCCCCAGCTGCCATCCGCTTGGGGTGCTATCAAGGTGACACGTTTATTCAGAGGCGCAACGTTTGTCCTGGATATCCGCCGCTCAGGCGACGTGACGGAAGTAAAGGTTACGCAAGGGGAGGAGGTCCTGCCAGAGGCTCGCGTTAAAAATATTGAGGCTGGTCAGACTTACGAGCTGTCGGTACTGGTGCCGCAGTGATATGTTGCCAATTGGAGTGCTGCGACGGGAGTCCATGGCTTTCAGAGGAGAACCGTAGATGGTTGTTCGTTAGCCGGGGGTAGCCCATGTTGCTCGGGCGTGCGTGTATGATACTTAAATTACACGAATAGAAGATGGGATTTGCGAGAAGGGTTTTGAGATGTTTGCGAGATGGTTTCGGGATGTTTTCGAGATTGTTTTGCGAGATGATCTTCGCGAGTTAGATAGAGAGAAATGCGTAGAGTCTTATTTATCATCTCTGTTTACATTTCGACCATATCTCGGCCGGCCACTGTACAAAGAGAAATGCGAAAAGTGCTATTTATAATCTTTGTTTACCTTTCGACCTTTTGACCCAGCGCCCCTGTGACTGCGGCTCCAAATTCCGCTACTATAGTGGTTGATCGCTCACCCACTCGGGATCCCGAGTACGAGTAACCCGCAGGACCATCTCGGCGGAGTTTGCGTGTCCGCGCAGCAGCTATGCGCGGAGTGCCTAAAAAAACGTCATTCCTTCCATGTGCCATTGTAAGCAGCGTGTGCATTGGCGCTGGGCGATGGGTGGTCGCGGTCGCCGCTCGGCGGTCCGGAGTTAATGCCCAAGGCGCTAAGAAAAAGTTAAAATTCATATTTCCACAATTTCCCCATCGGCAATCATAAAATCTCTTCGCTTTTTCACATACTACTCGCTACTCGCTTCGCCGCTGTCCGAACATATCTCGCCGCATTAGTCTCGTACTCCGTAGGGCGTAGAATCCTACGCGCTCCCTGGTCCCTGCTCGCTTGGCCTACAACAAACAGCTTTCTAAGGTTGATTTCCAATCAAGTGCACCCACCTTTTGATTTATAATACTCTCCCTGTGTGTCTGTGGTTGCGCTAGGTCAGGGATGTATCGCCCACTATCCTCCACCATCGTCGACGTACCTCTCTTAGCGTCTATGACTCGCTATTAGTCTGATTTTGGTGCATCTTAACCGCTCTTAACTCTTTTTTTGTAGCCGCTGGTCGCTCTTTCCTCCTCTGAAACTCCCCCTAACCCCCCCACTACTCACCATTAGTCATCCTCTGCATACTATACCATCAATCCACTATCTAACCGCACTCTAATCGCAGCATGTACCTATCCATACATATCCCCACGGGCAATACTTCGGTACTGGAAAATCAGTGCTAAACAGTGCCAAACAGCGCAGAATCAGTCTAGGAACTCCTATCTAGTGTACCCTAAGCGTGCCTAGTCAGGTTAAGAAACTGCGGAATCCGGCTCCGTCCTGCGTGGCGTCTTATCTCCGTCCTTAGATCCCTGGGCTCGCAGCACCTACGCCATCCGTGCTAACCCTTGTTTTGTTTATCTATATATACATATATTTCACTTCCCCAGCTACAATGGAGACTATTACCAAAAGCATTCCTTCACCCTCCCTCCGCACCCAGCTATGGCGACCCCCGCTGCAGAGTCTCCGTCTCCCCTAGACGAAGACGTCCTCAGTTACAATGCCACACCACGGGGCTCAACAGCCGTTCACTCAGTCGCTTCAAAGGAGAGCATTCGTGGAGGAACATGGGGCGAAGACGACGACCAGAAGGCCGTGTCCCGCCATGGAGCCATCGAGGACCTGAGCGAGATGAGAAGGGAGTTGACCAAGTTGGAGTCCCACAAGAGATCGCAATCCGCCGCCGGAAAGAGGAAGAAGCTGGGCGACGACGAGGCTAATATTGCGGCGGCCGAGGCTGACGATGCAGAGGACTTCCAGCTTGACCGCTTTCTCTTGGGTGGCCAGCTTGAGCGCCGCACGACTGCTGGAGATGCCGGTAAGAAGGTCGGGGTTGTCTTCAAGAACATGACCGTGGTAGGTGTCAACTCCTCTGCTACCTTCGTGAAGACTTTACCCGACGCTGTATTGGGTTCCTTGGGCCCAGACTTGTACCGCCACGCATCCAATCTCATCCCTGCCCTCAAATTCGGAAAGGCGCCGCCGACGAGGAACCTGATCCATGACTTTACCGGCGCTGTTCGCGATGGCGAGATGATGCTCGTCCTAGGACGACCTGGCTCCGGATGCTCTACGTTTTTGAAGACCATCGCCAACGAGCGGTCAAGTTTTGTTGCAGTAAATGGCGACGTCACCTACGGGGGTATCCCCGCCGACGTGCAGCACAAACTTTACCGTGGAGAAGTCAATTACAACCCAGAGGACGATCAGCATTTCCCATCACTCAATGTCTGGCAGACGTTGAAGTTCGCTCTGATGAACAAGACCAAGAAACAGGACCAAGACAGTATTCCCATTGTTGCGAATGCCCTCATGAAGATGTTCGGCATTAGCCACACCAAGAAAACCCTTGTTGGGGATGCCTTCTCCCGTGGAGTTTCAGGTGGAGAGAGGAAGCGTGTTGGTATTGCAGAGACTCTCGCGACGAAATCTACAGTTGTCTGTTGGGACAATTCGACGAGAGGTCTCGACGCCAGCACCGCTCTCGACTACGCAAAGTCCCTGAGGGTGATGACTGATGTCAGCAACCGAACCACATTCGTCACGCTCTACCAGGCTGGCGAGGGGATCTACGATCTCATGGACAAGGTTCTGGTTATTGAGGATGGCCGGATGCTGTATCAAGGCCCTGCTACCGAAGCCAAGGAGTATTTTGAAAACCTGGGCTTTCTGTGCTCGCCTGGAGAGACGACATCTGACTTCCTCACTTCCCTTTGTGACCCCAACGCGAGGCGTTTCCAGCCCGGCCGTGAGGATTCCACACCAAAGTCTGCAGAGGATCTTGAGGCCGTCTTTAAAGCTAGCGAAAACTACAAGCGTCTCCTTCAAGATGTCAGCGGGTACGAGGCCGCGATACAAGAGTCCGACAACGCCGACGCCCGCCGCTTTGAGCAAACGGTCAATCAGTCCAAAAGCAAGCACGTCTCAAAGGAGTCGAGCTACACTGTGTCATTCTACCGTCAAGTCGTCGCGTGCACCAAGCGAGAGTTCTGGCTCACCCTCGGCGACAAGACGTCTCTGTATACCAAGTTCTTCGTCATCATTGCCAACGCCCTCATTGTGGGGTCGCTCTTCTATGGGCAGCCTCTCGAGACCAGCGGCGCTTTCTCTCGTAGCGGCGTGTTGTTCTTCTCTATTGTGTTCCCCGGTTGGCTTCAACTCACTGAGCTGATGAAAGCCGTCTCTGGCAGAGTCGTCATTGCCCGCCACAAAGATTACGCATTTTACCGGCCCTCAGCTGTGTCGATTGCCCGTGCTGTGGTTGACATTCCACTCATTTTCAGCCAGGTTGTTGTATTCGCTGTTATCACCTACTTTTTAAGTAGCATGGACATGGTCGCCTCGAAATTCTTCATCTACGTACTCTTCGTTTATGTAACAACTCTCTGCCTTACTGCTTTGTATCGCATGTTCGCTGCGGTTTCACCAAGTATTGATGACGCTGTTCGCTTTGCGGGAGTTGCTCTCAATTTATTGGTCATATTTGTCGGATATGTCATCCCAAAACCACTCCTCGTCAACAAGTACATTTGGTTTGGATGGATTTACTACGTCAACCCAGTCTCGTATGCCTATGAGGCCGTCATTACAAATGAATTCGCCGGACGAGACATGGTTTGTAGCGACTCGATGCTGGTTCCCCAGGGGCCAGGCGTATCGCGCGAGTTTCAGGGATGTACGCTACCCGGCTCTGAGATTGGAAGCATCACTGTGTCGGGAAATAGTTATCTCGCCGCATCTTTTGGGTATTCAAGGGAGAATTTATGGCGCAATTTCGGTGTCGTGATCGCCTTCACTGTTTTGTACACTCTTATTACGGCCATTGCTGCTGAGAAGATTTCATTCGCCGGTGGAGGTGGCGGTGCGCTATCCTTCAAGAAGACGCGAAAGGCTAAGCAGCTTGTATCTGAGAAGGCACCTGTCGACGACGTGGAAGGCGGCAGCCAGCCTACCGCCGTTATTGAGGCGCCCACTACCCATGAAGGCGAGAAAAGCGCCGAGGCCTTGTCCAACAGCGACCGCGTGTTTACCTGGTCCAATGTGGAGTATACTGTTCCCTATGACGGCGGCGAGAAGAAGCTCTTAAATGGAATCAGTGGGTACGTTAAGCCAGGTGTGATGGTGGCGCTGATGGGTGCCTCGGGTGCCGGAAAGACCACTCTCCTCAATACCCTTGCTCAAAGACAAACTGTCGGAGTTGTTAGCGGAGATATGTTGGTGGATGGCCGCGCCTTGGGTCCTGACTTCCAACGTTCTACCGGATTCTGTGAACAGATGGATTTGCACGATGGGACGGCCACTATCCGGGAATCACTTGAGTTTTCGGCTATTCTTCGCCAGGATCGCAATGTGCCACGGGAAGAGAAGGTGGCCTATGTCAACCAGATCATCGGTCTCTTAGAGCTTGAGGATATCCAGGACGCGATTGTTTCCTCTCTCGGTGTCGAACAGCGGAAGAGATTGACAATCGGTGTCGAGTTGGCCGCCAAGCCAAGTCTTCTGTTGTTCCTCGACGAGCCCACGAGCGGTCTGGACAGCCAGTCGGCTTACTCGATTGTCCGATTCCTGAAGAAACTCTCTCTTGCAGGCCAAGCAATTGTCTGCACCATCCATCAACCATCTTCTATGCTCATCAACCAATTCGACATGATTCTTGCTCTGAACCCCGGCGGAAACACCTTCTACTTCGGTCCCGTTGGCGAGGGTGGGTCTGCGGTGGTAAAGTACTTTGCCAACAGGGGATTTGTCTGCCCACCTTCGAAGAATGTGGCAGAGTTTATCCTCGAAACAGCGGCAAAGCGAGGCTACAGAGATGGCAAAGTGGTCGATTGGAACGAAGAGTGGAGAAGTTCGAGCAATAACAGAGAACTCGCCCTAGAGATCGAGCGCATTAACAAGGCGCGAAGCGAACTTCCAGCGCCAGAATTGGGAACTCAATACGAATTTGCTGCGCCCGTTATGTTGCAGACAACTATGCTCACAAAACGCCTCTTCACTCAATACTGGCGCGACCCGTCCTACATCTACTCGAAGATCTTTGTCAGCTTTGTTATTGGTATTTTTAATGGATTTGTAAGTTTGCTGTCTACTTTTGTGAGAATTTAGCTAACATACCATCAGACCTTCTGGAAGCTTGGCAACACTGTTGGTGACATGCAGAACCGCATGTTCTCAGTCTTCCTCATTATCCTTCTCCCGCCGATCATGATGAACAGCATCATCCCAAAGTTTTACATCAACCGTTCCCTTTGGGAGGCGCGCGAGCTTCCTAGCCGAATCTATGGTTGGGTCGCATTCAGCACGGCCAGCATTGTCGGAGAGATTCCAGCTGCCATTTTTACGAGCACCATTTACTGGCTTTGCTGGTACTACCCCACCGGTCTCCCAACCGACTCCAGCTCCGCTGGCTACATGTATCTCATGTCGATGCTATTCTACCTCTTCCAAATGAGCTGGGGTCAATGGGTTACGGCATTCGCACCATCCTTTACGGTCATCTCCAACGTCCTTCCATTCTTCCTCGTCATGGTATTTTTCTTCAACGGTGTCTTCCGTCCATACGCCGCCTTCCCCGTCTTCTGGCGCTACTGGATGTACTACGTCAACCCCGTCACCTACTGGATCCGCGGCTCCCTTGCTGGCACTGTCAGCTCCGCCACAGTCGTCTGCAGTCCACTCGAACTCAGCCACTTCAACCCGCCACCGAACCAGACCTGCGGCGACTACGCAGGTGACTTCGTCTCCAAGATCGCCCAGTCGGGATACCTCGGTAACCCAGAAGCCACGTCGGACTGCACGTACTGCGCGTATTCGTCCGGCGCGGAGTACCTGCGCACGCTTAATGTTCAAGAGGATGATAAGTGGAAGTGCATGGGCATCTTCCTTGCCTTCTGCATCATCAACTGGGCGCTGGTCTACTTCTTCATCTATACCACCCGTATCCGCGGATGGAGCTTTGGAATGGGCTTCGTGATTGGCACGATTTCAAGTGTCATTGGCGCCGTTAAGGGCGGTATTATGTCTCTTTTTACAGCCGGAAAGAAGTCCGAGAAGGCTTAACAGGCTTTATCAGCCACAATTTTTTTTTGTCATTTGTCGTCGATTCTATGCATTGCTTGCGGATAGACTTTTCCTTTTGGCGTCTAGAGGGTGCCTTGTTTCTGACGCGGATACCGATATAGAACGGGAAGTAAGCCGGCGTTTTTCAGGTAAATTCGTGAATGATTCTGTTGCCATAGCTAATAATAATGGATATTTACAAGTTAAAACTAAACGAATAATCATTTCATGACCTTGTAATAGTAAAGTCTCGGGTTACACGGGACTATAGAGCTGTAAAGAAATATAGCTAGGTGGCTACATTATCACACGCCTTGAGAGCTTAAGGTGACACGGTTCAGTGGTCTTATCTCACGAATTCCCCGCGGTCCGCCCCAATAAATCCCGCTCGACCACAGTCCTCAGATAGTTTCAACCTTCTCATCATGCGTCAGAAATATATCTATATGGGTCGAGCCATTGTGCGGCGGGACTTCGTGTAATGATATACGGTTACGCTCCCGCTACACCCCACTGAGCCAAAAAGACTACAATATTCCGGCTCGCCCGGAATACGCGTAACACGCAATATATACTGTAACGGTCGCACGCTGCCACACCGTTACACTTCGTCCCTCTCCATCTGCTCCTCTACGAGTCGTGTCACACCAAACAGGTCGTCCATTCGCTCCAGCGAGATGCCCTTGGTCTTAGGGACGAGTAACCATGTGAAGGCGCACATGACGGTGCAGAAGGAGCCAAAAGTGAAGCAAGTACAAATCTCCCTAGAAAAGTGTCAGAACCACGTGTTTAGGGACAGTGCCCGGTTCGAATCTCCCCAAAGTGTCAGGACCACGTGTTCGGGGACAGTGCGCGGTGCGAATCTCCTGTATCTCCCAAGGTAACAGTCCGAGTCCCCTCGAGTCCAAGAGAGCAAGAGTTTAGTTTACATCCACGTCCACTTTTTGCAACGCTTATTGATTTAGTGATTCCCTGCATACTAATCCTCACAGAAAGCCTGTCTTTACTTAAACGTAGCCAGCCCACTTAACAAACGCCTAAACTCAATAAATCCTATCACATCCCGGCAATGGTCAATTCCCAAGTCATTTTAACATAAAAATCTCATCCATGTCCTACTTAAGCTTGGCATCCATCCATGTGGACCGCATATCCTGGGAGGAATAGCAGACAGTCGCATTCGACAAAAATAGCTACATTACGGCTCATGGAACGCTAGGTAATTATACATTAAAAGACTTTCTGTTCCTAGAGTACGAAGAGCTTAATTATTCTAAATGCCTAGAAAAAAGAAGACGGCGGTTAATGTCGTAAGAGCCGCCGAGGCTGGCAAAGCAGGACCCAAACTTGCCTTCTTGTTTAGGACTGGTAGAGTGGAGCGGGACTCTGGGCGGCTTTTGTTTTTGGACTCCGTAAAAGCGCGAAGGATGCGCCCAGAGAAACGCCATATATTAATGACAGGGTTTCTTAGTGCTCCTGCTCCCTCTAATTAGGTATAGGCATTTTTGGCCAGAGTAAGGAGAAGTAAACCCCAATTCTACGCCATAGAACTTCAAATTGGAATTGTCGTTTTCCGTGAGTTTATTCAGGTGATTCTACATGGTGTATGTTTAGCTTTCTGGCTTTGAAATACTGTTCTAGGATCATAGGAAAGATACTAAAAGCTTGGTGCTATTCTTGTCCGTATGTATTTCCGCCCATCGGCGTTTGCTTGAATTGATTTAATCTATTCTCTTTTCTTGGCACTCTTGGAATCTCTTAGTCAATCTATGCAACAGGCAATGCTAGATAACGAGAAGACGACACCCGCAATAACCGCGAGCTACTCTGAATCTTGGAATCTTCACTAGTGGCGCGCGGCTTGGTATCGCCATTAACGGTTTGAATTTTGCCTTTTTATTAGCTGGCCGTAAAGCGAGGTCCGTAGCGTAAGCACAAGAGATAGTCTTTCCCCCTTCTAGACAGTCTCGATGGTCTGAATGTATGCGTGCATTTTAAAATTTACCCTGCACTACCTGTGTTCTATCCCTTACCCTGAAAGTGCATGCTACAATGGGATAGTTTGTCCGGCAAATTTCCACTACTGTCGATGCGAGGAGGAGCAGTCCTTCTCGTCTCTTCTTCTTAAACCTCCCATATTCCCGTTGTTGAAATCTCCTTTTGAAATTTATTTATCTTCATACACCCCTTTGGTTACCTGTACAGTTGCTGTGTACATAACTTGCAACCATGCATTTGACGACTGTCTTCAGTCTTATAGTGCCTGCTCTCGCCCTCTTGGGCAGAGTAGAAGGTGCACCTTCTAGAGATTACACTTCCTATGAAGCAGAGTTTAATGAGACATCTCTCTCTTTCGATCATTTCAGCCTCGCAGCTCGTCAAGATGCGAAGCCTGCCCTAAGAATTATGCCTCTGGGAGCATCTATTGTTTCTGGTGTTGGATCGAGCACTGGTAATGGGTAAGTGACGAACAGAGTCAATAGATTTCATGGAAAGGGAGACTGACATATTGTGTAGTTTCCGAAAGCCTTTGAGAGATCAGTTAAGATTCATGGGCGTATGTACTCTTTCGTAGTCTTCTCCTCACATCTTAATGTAGCAAATGTCAAACCGCTTCATAATCCGACCTCGCTACTTGTGCTAATATCCATTGTCTTAGTGGCTTGTCAACATGGTTGGTAGCAAACAGAACGGAAACATGGTGGACAGAGTGAATCTTCCCTAAAAGGCTTAAAATTTCCATCTCTAATATAACCCAATAGAACTTCGAGGCTACTAGCGGTCACACCATCGACCAAGTCCGAGATTCAGCGCGCAACTCATACGGATACAAACCCAATGTCGTTCTGGTAAGTTGTGATTCATCTACTATGATCTTAAGACTAAGAACTTTGTTAGATGAACGTGGGTACCAACGATGCGAATCAAGGACTGGTACGACTCTATTAACCGTGACTTCACTACCTTTCCGTAGTTGTTAATACTCTTTTAGGTTGCCGGAGCTAATACCCGAATGGAAGCGCTACTTAACGATCTTTGGGCCGCCGATGGCATGTCCAAGACCTTTGTTGTCATATCTTCCGTGCTTCGACGAGATGATGCTGGGGCAGAAAACAATCGTAAACAGATCAACGAGCAATATAAGTATGTTCTTACCATTCGTTGTTCTGGCCACATATTCAGGTCGTAGAATCCTATGAATACTCTTTCTGACTATGTGCTCTTTTCAGAGCGATGGTCACACGCTTGAAGAACTTTGGAAAGCCGATTGAATACATCGACATCGATATCCCATTGAATGAGTTGACAGATGGAATTCACCCTAAGTAAGTTCGAAGTTTACATGTCCATATATATTATTTCCACCACTAACGATACGCTTTCAACAGCGATGCTGGACACAAGAAAATGGCAATAAAATTCTGGTATGCTATCGAACGGGCTCATCAATCTGGACTCATCGCAGAAGCTTCCCCATTTACCCAAGTAGTGGGCAACACCTGTGACAAGCAAGCTGGTCAAGCTCAATATGGCGGTATTACTCAAAAGGGCTCGGGTGACGATGATGGTATTTATTACCACAACAGCCAGGAAATGGGCACTATCTGGTCTTATACTTCTGAATTCGATCGCGATCAGTGGTTCTTCACAAGACTCTACGGTTCTAAGTACGATGATATTGTCGGTTGGTGGTATGCTGACGGCGTGCTTACCTTCGCCACGTGGAAGAACAACGGAGGTGGAAAGTTCTCCAAGATTTCTGACCTGAAGACGGGCCTTTTCTGTAACCCTCGTGGTATATGGTGGGTTGATATCAATGCGGATGGATATGATGATTTCCTTTGCGTTTCGCCTAATGGAGATACATTGGCGTCTATTAACAACCGAGACGGAACAGCCACAAGTCCACCAACGTTCAAGAATATCGGTGTGATCAAGAAAAACGTCGGATATCTTCAGGATCGTGTCAGATGGGGCGATATTGACGGTGATGGCAGAGCCGACTACATGATTATCGACGATGGTGGAAATGTTCGTGCTTGGAGAAATTCAGGTACCGCCGATATGCCTTCCTGGCAACCCCTCGGCTTGCGCTTCACCGCTAAGAACATGGGTGATATGCGAGGTGTTCGTTTCGAGGATATCAACGGTGATGGGCGCGATGACTGGTTGTGGGTGAGTGACACAGGTGCTACAACAACTTGGACGAACTCCCGAAGTTGTCAAAAAGGAAAAGCCGGTGACGGACTCAACGTCGCCTGGCGTCAAGGATTCTGGAATGGCGCCTCCTCTGGTCCGACTCATGCTGGTGCTGGTGCTACTGGTCGTGATAGAATTCACTTTGCCAGGATCTACGGCGAGGCTTCTTTTGGACTTCTACCAAAGGCAGACTATGTCTATTTGCAAATGACTAAGCAGACCGATGGCAGATTCAAGTTCGACATGAAAGTTTGGAAGAACACTGGAGGTGGTTCCACTAAACTCAAGGCTGATGGCAACAAGTACTGTAACATGTATGGTCATGCAGATGGCAAGATTACGTTTGGACTCTGTCAACGGGTAAAATGACTGTCTGGCCCAACTTAGGAAAGAAGTCTGTAACAGGTGACAACGACGTATTCTGGGGCACTACAAAGGATCTCTGGAGCCCTGGAAGGAATTTGGACCGAAGGGATCTTCATCTTGTTGACTGGAACAATGATGGTGCGTGTGACATTGCATGGGTCGACCCAGATAATAACAACAGAGTTTCCGTCTGGCTGAACAATTACAAAACGACCGGAGCATTCACTTGGACTTACCTCGCCAACCCAGCGCCAGTCTTGAGCTGTCCAGAAAAGAGAGGTGTTGGCATTCACGATCTCCCTGTCAGATTCGCCGACGTTTCAGACAACGGGATGTCAGACTATATTTGTATTCAACCTGACGGACGTTTCCACGGCTGGACTCACAACAGTGATGGCTCTTGGGAGAGAATCGCGCAGTTCAAGAAAGCCGAGGGCATCGATCGTGCCAACCTCCGCTTTGGTAACGTTAACGGGCGCGGCGGGGAAGACATGATTTGGGTGGATAAGTACACTGGCGACGCCACTGTCTTCATCAACAGAGGCAAGATGGACACTGGCGGCAGTAACTGGTGGTTCTTGAATAGCGGAAAACAGTACGCGGGCTCGTTTGCAGGAACTTGTCAATATTTTGTTGACCTCGATGGAGACAACAGAGCAGATTTGCACTCCATCATGGCTACATTCACTAATCGTGGAGAGACACATTTCAATCGTTGTGGATTAGTGGATCTTCAAGGTGATGATGCAGGTTGGGACCAAGGTCAGGATCCAGGATTCGGCGCTTTGCCAAATAATGTGCCAGCTCTTCCTTCTGACAATGAGGGCTGGCGTGATGTTTATTGCGACGCCACTCCAGCATTGTCGGATGCATTATGGTCCAATGGACAGGAAAGATGGAGAGATGCAAAAGCAAACGAGGGCTGGGAATCTGCTTTGGTTTGTAAGTTCTACTATCAAAGATCGTCTGTAAAGGATGCATGCTAACAATTACACTTAGACTGGGAACAATATAAGGCGGATAACCCAGTAGGCAGAGAGTTTCAATTCTCGGAAGCGATCGGCAACTTCTTCAAGGCTTCGCCCGACCGAAAGTGCCAAGATGTCAACGATGGCAATTGCGGGGAGAGTTCAAATTGTGGTCAAAAAGACTTCTAAGTTGTCTTTTTAAGATCTTTCGATGGTGCGATGGTCAAATTCTCTACACGAGGTTGTGTGGAGTCTTGGCTGTCTAAATTCAGTGTACGTAGCTAACCTGTATTATAGTCCTGGGGATACCAATTCTCCAGCAGGGTAAGTTGTTCCTACAACAACCTAGAGTCGACTAACCCCTTCCAGATACATGATCATGAATAATATAGCATCTATCCATAGAGTCTTCAAAGTTATCGAGGATGGTGTAATGTCAGCTTACACCACGTTCTCCATCGAATCCAGTGCAGCGGTCAAGGCTTTCGGGTCGTTCACCGACGTTACCAAGTACCTTGTCGAATTGGATATCATGAATCTAATGTTTGGATTCTTGGGTATTGGTTTATGGGGCAGAGGTACGCCATGAATTACACAGTTTTATGGCGTTGTGCTAATTTACCATTCGTAGCTTTGCCCGCTAATGCATGGGCTTCGTCTTTCATCCAAGGTTTGTGGATTGTGCTCCTTATATACCCAACCACAACATACTTCCATTGCTGACTTTCTCCAGATGGTGCAAGGTCACTGGTTCAGTTTGGTGTGGACTGGAACAAAGCACAACCGTCTGTTGCATCCCATTTAGACTTTGGGGAAGGTTTAAGGGTGTGGGTTACGAAGGTGAGCGAATGACATTGCAGCCTAGTTAATCTTTCATTGGCTACCCGGCCTTCAAGGCTGCCCTGCAGTTGTTGCGCCCTTAATGCTGACTGGGATGTCAGGTGGCTCTAGCATATCGAGACGCGAATCGGAATGCGGCTTTCAATCTTTTTAGTGGGCTTGACACAACAGCGCTCACGAATATGTTGAAAGATGGCAACTCGGTCCGGATGAGAAATACCACTCAAGCGGAAGTTGAATCGATTTTCTACCAGAATCTGATGGTGTACGCGATACCACAGATGTGGTCGACGAGTAAGACATACATGCACCTTTCAATTATAATCTTAGGATGGTGTACAGCCGAGGCTAACCAACTTCTCTGTGCAGATGGCAATTATCGAACCGTTCTTCTGTAAGTTGCGATAGCATCTGTGATAATGTCCTGAGAGTGATGTGGAGAATTATACTGATAAGACTGTCTGTAGTACTGGGCAAGATTTAGAATTAAAGGATAATCCGTCTGAGGGAGGGTGCAGGGAATATCCGGGAGGCTACCCTATTTACTTCGACTCTGACCTCTGGGAGCCTACATTCTGGTGTTATCAGCGCGATGGGAAACCGCAATCGTACTGGATGGTCAGCGTCGTAAGTTACTCTCCCTAAAACTGAAACGCACCGACAATAGCTAAGCATGACCGACAGAGGACCAATTGCGATATTGACGAACGTACTGGCTACTGTCTGACCCCGGGGTGGGAGCGATTCAACCTACCCAAAGGATTGGACACAATCGACGGGACCCAGTGGGGAGGTCTAAAGAAATATGATCTCTTCAGAAGGTAAGCATACCCATACCGGGTATCTACATGATACTTCACGATTAACACTAACCACGTGAATGAATAGTGCAATCAAGGCATGGGAGAACAATGGCCGAAAGAATGGATGGAAAGGGCCTGATGCAGAAAGTCTTGATGGAATGCGCAACATTATAGAGTATGGTGTTGGCACTGATGGCGCATTCAAAATCCCTGTCTGTGGATGGAAGGAGATGTGGAAAAGTTTCAGTGAGGGAGCTCCTGGCCCGGACAAGAACCCATACTGGCCTTGCGAGAATGTCTCGTAGACGACGAGTATTGATGTAGGTTTGTTGAAATAGGGCAAATACGTAGCATACAACCATTTTGTTTTATAGTAGTTGTAAACGAGATGGCTAGACAACTTATTATTTCTTTTGTTATCTTCTATAGCCTATAAAAACCCTACCTCTAGTTTTAATCTTCTTATTTATTCATATAATAAAAACTAAGTTAAACTAATACCTAGTTATAGATGTAAAGGTAGCTAAAATGTTAAAGGCTATATAGCTAAACAAGGGAGTAGTTAATTAGCCACGTATAATAGCAAACGCTGCATACGTAGACATGCTAGGTTTCTAACATAAGTTGCGTTAGTTCCTGTCATCTGTTGACAAATCGTGAGGCTGATACTAATGAGGACGGGCTTTCTATTTCTAGGAATGGTCCACATTTCCCTTTGAAGACTCTAGAATGATTCTCTGCCGATTAGTAGATGTCCATGCTTGAGTTGTGTGGCCATTTCGTTAATTCGTCTCGGAGATATGGGTGTTCCATTGGGAGCCATCAAAGTGTCTAGAGGGTGCTCTTGACTTCCTCCCATTGGCCTTGCTTTGAAAGCCATTGGCGTGATTCGTTGCAGAAAATCATGGTAAAAAATAGAAGGAATGGAGGGATTGACTACATACCAAGAGCAACACCCCATTAGATATCGCCGTGGAGATTTACCAGGCAGCAGCACTGTAGAGAAAGTGCGTTTTTCAAGCATTTCGATCTATGGAAGTGGGATCCTACGTTTGATCCAATTGCTTAACATGATACCGACGACTATAAAGAGCTGATAGAGCCCTGTTACGGCGCCTCGAATGGCACGAGGGGATTTTTCAGATATATAAACCGAGGCCATCATCGAAGACCCCCAAGTCCCCAAGCCAGCAATAAATCCGCCGAAGTAGAGGGCAACCAGATGTCCGGCAGAAGCAGCATGCAGTACACATCCAACTAATGCAATGACTGCACACAGGAGCTGGCCGGGTTTTCGACCAATTCTATTGGGTACATACGATCCAATAAAGGATCCAGCAAAACAGCCAGCTTGTAGCGTAGAGACGATATTAGAGCTCCGGTTGGCAGCTACTTCTTGTCAAGATCCTGGATGCCATACTTTCTGTTTTCAAAATTGTTAGCACTCGCGATTTCCAGACCAGATTAAATTAGCTTTAATATTACATTTTGAGGGTTTCCATTGTAAGAACGATACCGATGGTGCCTGAGTCCATACCAAACAGCAAGGCACCCAAGCTGGCCTGTAGTATGAACGTCATTAGATTATAATTTATTTGCCTAGAGAATCTGTCGGGATAACTCATGGAACGAGTAACAGCATATACCCTCCATCCATAGATATCATGGGGATCTGTTTCCATCCCATCGTTACGGATAACCAACTGGAGAAACCCATCGTAGTGACAGTGATGTGCGACTTAACAAATTGACGAAATATTAGGGAAGAAGGAGTAAATATTTTCTCGAGTCTAATTACGAGAGGATAAGTTGGAGAAATTCGCGTACATATTATAACTTAACGAAGGTAGAGGTCGATGTACAGTACTGTGGGAGGTTGAATCAAGCGTCCCAAGTCTCCGCCAAGTGCATTTAGGTGCTACCGGGGTGTTATGAAGCCATTTACGCCGCCAAAAGGAGAGTGTTGCAACGTTTCGGCTGTGAAATCCCTTGCAAAAACTTGCTATTATAAATAAACCCCTGCAAAGAAAGCAACAGCTACTCGGCTAGGTGAGGAAGTTGACGTACGGGAATTTAGTCCTTTTTTGTAGATTGCGGGGTCTAACTAATAGACGTTGGCACGATACGCAAGCTCACTCGCTACAACTTCAAAGTAACATCAAGTTACAGCACACTTCAGAGTTAACTAGCTTGATCGACAAGAACCATGCCCATTATTAGCAGAGAAAAGAAAACAGCGCCGATACTGTATTTTCCCTTCAATCATATTCAATTAGTTGCAAGTACATTGAGTACCTTCGTCGTTCGTTAAAATTAAATACTAGCAGATAGATTCACATATCTGGAGCTATATATATCTCATCTCCAAGGCGCCTGACATTACTCTACAAACATATCTTGTTTTACTACAAACCACTCAGGATTATATCGGCCGCCTTCTCACCAACAATATATGTTGATAGCAAAGTAAACGTGCCAGGAATCCTCGGGTATACCGAGGCGTCGACGACACGGAGACCCGAGACGCCCCGGACGCGGAAGCTTGAATCCAACACGGCCATTGGGTCGCCGTCTGCGCCGATCGCACATGTAGATGAGGCATGATGTCCCCATGCCGTGTTCTTGATGTAGTCTTGGATCTCTTCAGTGGTCTTCACTGAAGGTCCAGGTAGGACTTCAGTCACTGGCACAGTCTGGTTCCCGAATGCCCATCTCGCAATCCGGATTGATTCGGTGATTGTCAGAAGATCGGCTGCATAGTCACCAGAACCTGCGTCGAACTGTTCGGGGCAGTATTAGCAGCGGCCTATAAATTGGAAATTTAATCGCTTACATAGTTGAAAGAGATCTTGGGGGTGTCTTGGGGGTCGGCCGACGCCAGCTGCACAGTCCCAGCCGTGTTACGCGGGTGCGCCTTCAGCAGAGCCCAGGTCCAGGAGTTCTTTGCGGCCGTAGCATCGACGGCGTATCCCGGATAGTAACCGCGGAAGTTAAGGGGCCCGCCGAAGGCCAGTTCGTCATAATTACCGTCGGCCGACTGGCTACTCTTGATGAACATGGCGGCAACAAATCCGTTGGAGACGTATGTTCCCCTGGTGAGCGCCTTCTTCCCGTTGTGCCACTTCTTGAGACATGGGTCCGAATTATCAGAGGTGCCAAAGGTACAGCCTTTAAGGACGTTGAAGTCTGTACGAGTCGTTCCTTGGACTGCCACTTCGTAGTGGTCTTGCAGATTGGTTCCAACGCCCGGGAGATCCTTCACAACAGGGATGCCGAATCTTTGGAGCTCAACTGCAGGTCCGATGCCACTGAGTTTGAGCAGTTGCGGCGAGTTGTAGGTCCCACCCGAAATGATGACCTCCCGAGACGCAGTTGCAGAGCCCGGTGTTCCAGCTGATGCCCCGCCAGACCTGGGATCGGCACGGTAGAGGCTCTGGCCATCGAGGAAGGAGACGCTGGTAGCTTTGGGGGGGTTGGAAGAGTCAAAGTTGACCTTGGTTGCAAGGCAGTGTGTGCGAATTTCAAGTTTGTACTTCTTCGACCCATCCGGGTTGACCGCGTTGTTCACCGAGACGATGAAGTCACGAACACCGCTTCGCGCACCATCTAGCGAGGCGATAGGGATCTGGTAGAGGGCTTGAGTGCTGTCGCGGAGTGGGGAGTCAGCATTCGCATCGCCAGCCAGGAAAGTCGCGAGGTTGAGGACGCTCTCTGTCAGGCCACCGAGAGCTGTAATGGCGCCTTGGATCATGCTTAGAAGCTTGAGGTCTTTAAGAGCTAGGGTTACCGGAGTGAGGTCGACGCCCAACCAACCACTGTGCCCGTGGCCAGGGCCGAGAACGCCTTGTAGGTACGCGCTTTTCTCCATCTTGATAAAATACTTGCGCATCCTGTCAGGTGTCCACGACTTGTCTCCAGTGAGGCTGGCAAGGTACTGGAAGTCGTCCTGGTGGGGGTAGATCGCCACCATGGCATTGTGAGCGGTGCAGCCGCCGAGCGTAGCAGAGCGGGGATAGAGGACGCCCTTGATGGCGGCGCCGGCGGGGGGTTCCAAGCCTGTGTAGTCGTTGCCATCCGGCGTCGTGTAGGTTACCTTGAAGTCCTTTGCCTGGCGAGCGTCGTCTTCGTAATGTCGCACAAAGAAATCCCAAGCCATGGAGGAGTCTTCGGTAGACTTGGCATTGAAGGCAGGGATGGTGTAGTTGTCGTTGGCACCTTGGTCATCTCCAGCCTCAATCAGAAGAACACTGCGCCCTGCGAGCGCAAGACGAGCAGCCAAAACGCCTCCACCGGCGCCGCTGCCGACGACGATGTACTCATAGGTTGCCCCACGTCTTTTTCAGAGTCAATTGGGAAATGGATAGTAAAGCGTGGGGGGGTGTAACGTACACCGCGACGACCGTAGAGGCTATTAAGCATGTAATACGGCAGAGCTTCATGACCTCAGTTGTTGCAGCTTGCCAGAGAAGCTGGAAAGGCTGGAAAAGCTGCAATGACTTCGCATTTTGCTAAATCCTGTCTTTTCGCCTAATATATGTCGATCATCGCGGGGAGCTCACATGCTTGGCCTCGGTCATCCATCATCTCCACCCGCATCTTCATACAAACTTCCTATTTCGTACATTTTACCCCAGAAGAAGCTTACTGTAGGGGTTGTTAGGAGAGAGTTCTCCGCTACCCCACCATAATTAACAGCTGTAATTACTTGGCTAAAGATGGTCAAGGATAGTTGGTTCGCCTTGTTGTGACGCCAAGATGATCAGACCCAAGAGTATTTCTTTGGTGCACACTCGTGGAACAAACATGCCACGAGTTATTACTGTCGTTGTGGGTGTCAGTGTTTGACCGCGACTGGCGGGCGGTGACCCTGATAGAAGCCGATCTCCGGCTCCGAACGGAAGTTAATTTAAACTTTATGGCACATAATTGTGGTAATGTGCTGTACGTACATACCTGCAAGTACCGCCGTACGATCCGCCCGCGTTTGAAGGATTCGTCAGCACTCAACAATTGCACGCAGAATAATCCACTACATCTATGTAATTACTACCTATATATAATATAAACTTGTGAAAATTGCTGCACCAAGAATGACCCCGCCATTATGGAGCAAGCATGGCTGCTGGACCTGCCGCTTGCGCAAGAAGAAATGCGACGAGAGCCACCCTCGGTGCTCAACATGCGAATCACTATCCATCACTTGCCATGGCTATGGATCAAAACCGGACTGGATGGATGGCGGCGACGCTGAAAGAGCAGTGGCGAATGGCATCAAAGAAGTTGTAAAGCATACATCAAGACGCAAAACGGCCCAATCTGCAAAGCAACGTGATCCACCCAAGATAGCACCCAAATCAATTAGTTTGTCCGAGAGTGCGTCGTCCCCAGTTCCGAGTCTAAGTCCAGATGTAAGTCGATGCTTTCCAATTCTTGGTCTCCAAAGTAACTTTAATTAGAAGGCCGATGTCGCCTTTTCGGCAGATGAGACTGTCCTCTTAATGCACTTCCTAGATCACGTATTCCCACTACAGTACCCCGTGTACAAACCTGGAATCCAAGGAGGAGGGCGTGGTTGGTTGCTATGCTCACTCCAAACAAAACCATTATGTCACGCTGCTCTAGCTCTGAGTGCATACCATCGCCGGATAGCAGCCTCTGCAATGCTCAGCCAACCATGCCAGATCGCTACGCTGGTCCAACAGGAAAAACAGCTTGAAACATGTATAAAGTCACTTAATATGTTTACTCAGACGTCCTGTCGAAATATTGAGCTCGGGGTAATGACGGCCATCGTTCAACTCTCATTTTTTGAGGTATTATCTCGCCCATACATCATTCCTTGCTCTAACAATACCAGGTCTTCACCAACTACGGCAATGCCTGGCTAGCTCATCTACGCGCAGCAATGAATATGTATATACGGAGCCACAAATATGATTCGACACCCCTTGGTCTGACCAACGAATTAAAAGAAGTGTTAAATAAGGACGTTAAGAACCTTCCACTTCTCGAATACGAAGCTCTTGTTTCCAACGATACAGCACACTCCAGGTTTTTGAGTGGTACGCTGATCTGGCTTGACATCATCTCGTGCATCACAGCAGCAACTACGCCACATTTACTACAGTTCCACTCCACCGTCCTGGCTCCCAATTCTCAGACCCGACTTGAAGATATTATGGGCTGCAAGAACTGGGTTATGGTTCAGGTTGGCCGCATCGCCACGCTACACGCAAACAAACTCGAAGCGTTGCGACAGGGGCACTTTAATTGTGAGGAGTTTAAGCGCACTATCATTGATATCGATATAGAGATACAGAGTGGCTTAGATTCCTCTGGGCCTGATTCTGTCGCATTGTGCAATCTGCCAACGCTCATTACGCCAGTATTTACAATCATGGCGTCTGTGTACCTCCACTTGATTACTCATGGTTTCCAACAGCTTGGAGTATTAGATATTGTCATTTCTAGGGCTATGATAATGCTTCAAACAGAGATTCCGACGCATATTCTACCAGCGTTGGTCGCTCCGCTGTATGTTATTGGGTCGGTGGCAAGGCAGGAAGACGAGCAGTTTTTCCGGGACATCTTCTCATCTCCGCCGCTGCTTGATGCCTCACTTAAACAACGGACGAGGATCTTGCCAATTCTAGAAGAGGTCTGGAATAGGAGGAGGACCGAATCTGGCTTTTTATGGGAAGATAGCCTCGAACTTATTCCTGACATGCTACTGATTTAATGGGTGTTTCAACTCAATCTTCCCTCGCCCTTATGGAGGGGAACCCGCATTCGGAGGGGTAGAAACGATGGATGGAACATAGATGTATAATTACTAATGATTTTAATGGAGACTTCTTTCAATTACAAACAAATACTCATACTTCGGGAGGGGCAAGCTACAGGAGGTATGAACGCAACCCTCCGCGGAACTCTCTATGATTGGTTGAAGGGGCGGTTTACGCCATGATTCGCCATGGAAGCACCAGACCAAGGTTAGCCTATAATAAGGCCCGTCTCCAATCTGAGGCTGACTCCCCTAAAAATCGGCTTTTAAGATTGTATCCGAAGGATGTTGAAAGAAACAATCTTGGCCATTGCTGAGCGGTGCGGTTCCGGTTCTGATTGGCTGTTGGGCGCGGAAGATGGATCGGCGCTATCCCCTGTGATTGGATGCGACTGCGGTGCCACGTCTGGTTGGTTGCTAGGTCCCGCCAATGCTGCTTCAACCCTTGTATTTCCATTCCTGGAGTATTTATCACGTCCTAGTCTGTATGAAACCTCACGCATTAGCAAAATCGTTGAATAGTTCGGGGATAGGATAACTCCCGAACAGCCCGTGGTGATCGACCTATGTTGCACAATGGCAGCAGACATGCTTGCGTTACCGATACACAGATTCCATCTTGCTCCATAAGCATTACTCCGTAATTATTATAGGCGCCCTGCCGGTGTCTCTTCGCTCTGATATGCTATATAATGTCTCTCCCGCAGCGGGAGCTTTAAGGCCAACTACTTCAATTTTCTTTGCCAATTATTCATACCTAAAAAATCTATATTACCATGAAAAATATCGTCATCCTTGGTGGCTCTTTCGCCGGAGTCAGCACAGCTCACCGGATTCTTAAACAGGCTACAAATAGTATCCCTTTTAAGGTTACTCTTGTGTCTCCGAATACAGATTTTTACTGGAATATTGCGTCGCCTAGAGGCATAATCCCAGGACAGATCGAAGATGAGAAGCTTTTCCAACCGATCAGTGCTGGCTTTGACCAATATCCCGCTGGCCAATTCGAATTTGTTCTTGGTTATGCCGAATCCCTCGATGTCGACTCCAAAAAAGTGAAGGTTTCTAATAATATAACTCTCGACTACGATTTTCTCATTCTTGGTACTGGAACCAATGCCAAGGAGGGTATGCCATTTAAAGGGGTGGGATCAACACAAGCTACAAAGGATGCACTACATGCCTTTCAAGCAAAAGTGGCAAAGGCGAAGACAATTGTCATTTGTGGCGCTGGTGTAACGGGTGTTGAGGTTGCTGGTGAACTAGGGTTCGAGTACGGGCAAACGAAGAAGATTATTCTTGTGAGTTAAGCATCTGAAGGCATTGGCTCCTGCTAACGCTCACAGCTCGGGAGTGGATCAACAGTGCTCGAAGGCAGCCCAGCAAGTGTATCGAAACTATCGACAAACACGCTCCAGAAGTTGAACGTGGACATTAAGCTAGAGACAAAAATGATGAGCTCAATCCAAAAGCCAGATGGTGGGCAAGAACTTGTGCTTTCGAGTGGAGAGAAACTAGCCGCCGATTTGACCATTCCCACGTTTGGTTTGGTCCCGAACTCTTCATACATGCCTGAGAAGTTTCTCAATATCCAGGGATACGTTGTGGTCGATGAGTATCTCAAAGTTAAGAATGCCGGGTCGGTGTGGGCCATCGGCGATGTCTGTGATACCGAGTACTCCCAGTTTCTATCCTGTGACAGGCAGTCAGTCCATGTCGCTAAGACCATCTCGTTCACCCTTAAGGGTGACAAAATACCACCTCCATATCAACCATTTACAAGCCGTACGTTAATTGGGTGTCAAATCAGAGCTTCAGCTAATTTTGTGTAGGTTTTATGGGCTTTCAGCTCGGGAGGCAATCGGGAACCGGCCATTTCGGTTGGTTTAGGATCCCAACGTTTGTGGTAGTATACCTTCGAAAGACGCTTTTCGTTGAGAGGTTGGCCCCAACGGTCGATGGCTCTATGTTTTGATGAACTGTCTGATGATATGGGAAAGGAAAGGGGTAGAGATATTAATTAGGCCATGAATACAGAACTGTTTTGTTGTAATCGTGGCGGCCGAAATCTTGAGACCGTAGTGAAAATAGCACAAAGCCAGCGTATGGTACTTCTCTAACTACTCTAAGGAATTAAAGTCTGAGTAGATTAATAGAGGGGAAGCATGATAGAAGTATGCGGGTACTTTATAAGTGCCCTAGTACCTGCCTGCACTTGTTCTAAAACTGTAGTATATAAGCTTATTCCTTAGCAACTATGGCGTGCGCAGACGACAGGGGCTTAAATAGACGTGGGGATCTTTTCCAACGACCAATCTGCTAAATGTCCCACTAGCTCCATTCAAAATTAATGCATATACAGTACATAACTAGCTAGCAATTACAACTTTTTTATAAATGGAAGGCAAGAGTTTAAGGTATTTGATTTTAAGCCGCCACAGACATGACGCGGTGCATGATGTGCATTTCCTAACCTAAAGTTGAAGATCTAAGCCTTGTGAAAGACATCGTTAAGATAATCCATAGCACCCAGTGGCACGCCCAGGCTCCTCAAGATGCAATACGCCGTTGACAAATGGAAATGAAAGTTTGGGATGGCAAATTCGCTGAGATAGGCCTGCCCGCTCTCAAATTTGAAGTCGCCTATCTTGGACTCCATTATAATCGGCTCCTCGATAGACTGCTTTGCGTCAATCTTCGTTGCGTCCACTGATTGGAGGATCTCGATGGACTTGGCAATTCGGGCCCTGAGCTCGGGGAAGGTTGTCTCGTCGTCCTCTAGGACAATGTTCTCAATACCAAAGGCGCGAACACAGAGGAATTTGGCGGTGTTGGACATGGACTGGACTTGGTATGGAAGACTATTTGAATTATAAGATTAGGAATGATGATCTCCAGAAACCAGTGGGTAGAGGCGTAAAACAACAATGTATAAAACAGAATGGCAACTATACTTACGGCCTCATGTCATCTCTCAACCGAGCGGTGAGTAGCTCCTCGTGAGCAATGCCCTTCTCATCAGCATAGGCAATGGACTTGTCTAGGATTTGGGAGAGGTTGTTGAAGTACTTGATTAGCACCGGGATGGATTGGTCGTAGAGGGAAGTCATGGTGTATATTGATGGGCTGGCGTCGATACACACAAAGTTCGATTTAATGGCAATTATTATTAGGCTTGAGGAATAGAGTTTCAAATCGAATATTCAATTTGGAGCGGGGCATTCTGTCCATAATATAGAATTCGAGAGTACCACTAGATTAGTGCTGACCGGGTGAACACAGCGTTGCTAGCAGGCAGCTCCCAACCAAATCCATCGGCGCTCGAGTTATGCATTCCTCCGCAACGGGTTTCACGAAGCTAGATTGGGAGTATACCACTGTTTCTGACAAAGCAGCTCTTCTGCCCCGCCATAGAGCTCATATCGAAGCGGGTATATGTGAATTTGAAATCACTGGCGCAGTACCCCACACTTCTGACCCGCCTTGGTTGATAATAGCAATTGCCAAGCTTCCTTTAGCATACCTCTGCAGGCTCCGGGGGTTGTAACTGGTGTAATCTAACGGGTTGTGGTTGAGGGTCGGCCATTGGCAAGTTACAGCCTTAGGGCTGACGGCAACGCTGACGAGGGAATATGTACGTGGTCATAAAAGGCATCATCGTTTAACCAGAAACTTCCATTCGTCCTCATCCCCATTTCATACCAGATAAACAAAGCAGTCTACACCATAATACAGATCCCCAACGCCAACCCCGAAACCAGACATATCCCCAGATCATAAACCCATCCAATATCCCTTGTGTCCGTAAATTCCACACCGCCCCCGTCAAATCGCCAATTAACCCCAACCGAACCCGCTCATTCACTTCCTCGAAACACTGCTCCCAATACTACTCGAAATATCACTAATCTTATCCTTGACATTCCCAAACCCAAACTTCGTCCAGAATCCTCCCCCTCTCGCCTTCGAACTGAGAACGGTGCTGCCGCCGACCGAGCTACCGCCCCAGCGGTAGCTCCCGCTCTCCCACTTCGCCTTCCCGTCGATGACCATACCCACCAGCTCAATGATGCGGAACGTCGTGCTGCCCACCGCGCGGAACAGCGCGATCGCCGCCACAGACCACAGCAGAAACGTGAGATACGAGTTGCTCCCGATGTTCTTTCCCTGGTACGCCTCCGACACGGCCATGGCCAGGATGGCGTTGGCCACCATCCACGAGACGACCATGTACGTGCGCACGGCGCGGTAGTAGTCCTCCTGTGCGGTCTCCTCGGATGGGCCGACCTCGGCAACCTCGATGCGATCGCGGAGGTTGCGCAGAGCCTCGTCGTAGCCGGAGTCTATGTCGAGCTGCTCGCTAGGCATGTCGAGTTCGACGGTCGAGCCCTTGTGCTTGGATATGGCCGTGCCGAGGTCTGTGCGGACGGTGTTGTCGCCCTTGGTTCCCCAGGAGATATCGTGAGTGTTGCAGAAGGCGTAGATCTGCAGCGTGCAGATGTAGCTGGGCAGGAGGGCGAAGTACTGCGCGGCAGAGGTGAACATGTGCCATGGGTCCAGGTACAGGAAGGAGGAGAAGAAGTACAGCCCAAGCGTTGAGGCGATGGACACAGCGACGTTGGTAAAGACGTTGTTCCCGAGAGTTACAGTATTGCCCGTAAATTGCCTCACGACGATATAGATCGTCGCAAAGGTCGTGTATACCATGATGATTGCGTATATGACCATACTGGAGAGGTACAGCTTCTTCGCACCCTGTGGCCGATTGCCCATGGAGAGGATGAATTGTGTGCAGATGAGAAGAACGCAGACGTATTTCAGGATATAGAAGATGTACTTCCCGATGTTGTGGCCAAATGGATCAACTTTGGGATCCGCGAGCGAGCCAGCAACAAAGTAGAACGTAAGATAGAAGTTTGCCAGGGAGAAGAACGTGAAGAGCAAACTGAGCAGCTGGTACACGAATTCAATATGGAGAAGAATCTTGCGGGCAATGGTGTGATCTGTGTTCCAGATCTGCCTGAAATGCACGAGGGAGTAGACGGCAGCGAAGAAGGCTCCATTGAGCCAGCGGCGACGCTGCGAGACAAACTCGGGGACAGTGTCTGAGGATTTATTAGCCAAATGTTCAGCCGGAGGGATAGATAAAACTTACCAGGCACATCAGTCTCTCCCTTGCAGTTCTTGACATACTTCAACACCCATCTTTCGTCTCGTTTCGCGACAAGCTCCCAGCACAGAATACGATCTTCAGCAAGATACATATTGGCTGTGAAGACATCAGCATTTTGGCCGTGCAGAGTCTCTCCCTTGAAGTACTGGCTCAGCGGGCCATGGCCGGTATGGTCATTCTGCAGAGCGTGGTAACGGTACGCACTAAGAGCACCAGGCAGGACAGTAATATATCCAAACACCGACTCGAGCGGCTTATCCAAGATATTAGACATCTTGTACTCAAAATTCTGCGACGCAACCAGCGGGTTAAGCAGTCCAAGCCAGGCCTTCCCCTTCATCGCCACGATCTCGCCACAGGCTCCTGCGACGTTCGAGTCGGTGTCAAATGCCTTCCAGAGGTGGTACAGCGAGTTCCCCGTCGGCTTCGTACCCACATCAAGCAGGATGCAGATATTCGGCGTCAGCGCGCGCCCAAAGGCATTGAAGAACCAGCGATGTGAGTTCAGCTTCTTCGCGTTCTTCTCCTTGAGGCAGAAAATCATCTGCACCGGCACGATCCCCTTCTCGGCGCCCTTGAACTTCAGGTCAGAGTCCAGCGACACCTGCGTCGTATACTCGTACACATGCGCCTGCACCTCCTTCTGGTTGACGAGGTTCTTGGCAATGCCGTCCTGGTACACACCCATCGCCGCGAGCGCATCGAGCGTACGCGGGTGGATCTTTTGCCGTCCGTCAGAGACGATGCACACGACAATCTTCTGCCACCCGTTCTCGCCCCACGTGCGCGACTTGGAGCGCGAGCAGAAGTGGGCAATGTTCTTCATGACAGCGTGCATGGTGCGCGTGAAGTTGATCTCATCCTCGTTGTACATGGTGATGCAGATGAAGAGCTCTGTTTCCCTAGCTGTCGTGCCAATGTTCTGGCGCAGCTTGTAACCCTTGGACACGAAGTCGTCGGGATCGCATGTCACGGCTGTGTACCTCATGTGCGTGAACTCAATCTCATCGCGACGGGGGAGGAAGCTGTACAAGATGGTGGGGATCTTGCATTCGAGGATAAGCTCGCCGTTGATGAGACGGACCTCCTTCTTGGCCATCTGAGCCTGGCGCGCACCTCTACGCTCCTGTCGCCCATCCGGCGCAGGCCCGTAGTGCTCAAAGTCGGACTTTTCATTATCGTACTCCTCGGTGAACGTCGACTCCGTCGTGTAGGACTCACGAGACTTGGATCGGACGTGGTCAGTCCCGAGCGTGCTCTGCGGTGCGAAAACATCGTCTCCTTCTGTTTCTAACGCGATCGACACCGTCGCGTCGTCTGCGAATGTGGAGCTCCGCGCACCAGCACCAGCACCGGAGAATAGCGGCGCAGGCGGGAGTGGCCTCCTCGGGCTACCGCCGTATCTCGACGAAGGTGTGCCGGGCCTTGGAGAGCCGTTCATATCCGCTGGCTCATACTGAGCTATCGACGGCGGCCTACCTCTCTCTGATGCCGTTTGAGATGGAGTCCATGACCGCGTCGGCGATTGCCTCCCGGTGTACGGATCATATGAGCTCTCCGGTGGTAGTATTGGCGCACCATCAATTATGGAATTGGCGCGCGAACTCGTCGACATGACTGTAGGCTGGTATGATCGGCGTGGGGTATTAGGACTGTTGACAGGTAAGCTTTCATTCTTCTTCTCACCGTTAGCACCCAAGTGGGCTTTGACTTGAGTCCGCAGAGACTTCCTGCGCGAGGGTCCATCAGGGAGTCTGGGGAGGAGATTCACGATGTGATCGTCTTGGGAGGGGATCCGCGCTTGCTTGGCCACCGCAGCTGGCAACTTGCCACTCGAGATTGCTTCTTCTTCGCCACGGAGGGCACTAATGTGTTCTGGCGTGGAGAACTGCACAGACTTCTTGTGCACCGCGAGAGGACGGGGGACTAAATCGGGATGCTCTACATACATGCGGCTCGAGCTGGAGCTGGAGTCGTCCATTGATGTCAACAGGCGGATGGCGGACGCATCGTTCGACATGTGTGCTGGTGTAGACCCATCATCATCGCCGTATGATGGAGGATCAAAGTTTGGAGGTGTGTTTGGGCGATACATTGTGCTCTCTGGTTTATTGTAGCGGCGTGGATGCGAAGTGCCTCGTCAGAGGAATGTTGTGTTTATGAATCCCACATGCGTTCAGCGCAAACAATGCGAATGGAGAGGGTCTTTTTGGATGATGGTGAAATATAATCCTACTCAGCAGCAGATGGAAATGAATAACTCTCAAGAAGAATGTGTACTTTTGATATGAAGTGGTAATATCAATGGGTAGTTAGTGTCCTGGTGGTTCCCGCCGTCCCGCGTTGTGTAAATCGAGCTCCATCATCGGTAAACGTTGTCTCGTTGACCTGGCAACGCCTTGCTCCCGAAACAAACGATCAGCACCCACCACAAGCCACAAAATACGCGCCCATCACTGGGGAGTCTCACATGAAATACATTGGATCCAGTTTAAATATGCAAGTATTTATATCACAAAATGATATTCGTGAGATGTAACTTCTTGTACATAAAAGTCTTAAATTTAGGTAGAAGGAAACTATTCTTAAATTATTATGGCTGGCTGTAGACACTGAACCAAGCACATCTCTCGACACGCCAGTTTCTTCAATAGTTCGGTCGACAACAGAGGTACGGCTGGACAATTGAAAGATAATTTTTCATTCCTCGTGGGACATGGCACGACATGGCATATATGTAATTGGCAGCCCGTCGGCCCTGGCCCCCTCTTCTACCCAGTCAATTCTACCTCCTCAAACTCCGCAAGGTACAAAAATCCCCCATCGTTTCCCTCACCCGAAGAAGGTTGGCGAGAGAACTTTGGTGATGCAGGAGAGAATAATGGCGGGTACCAACCGCCCACTGTGACGACGAAGGAAAGATGCCGGTGTGACGATCAGCTGTCATGTAGTATGTTACAAGGGCTCAAGATCAAGCGCTCAGATGGGTATCGTATGTGGCGGCATGAGATTTGGTGGAAATGGTTTGTCGAGATTATGTTCAGTTCCAGCCCAGGGAGTTCTCTGCCATCATTGGTCCGGAGATTTGCGCGGTCCTGGCTGAGTTTCCGGCGCTCCTTCCGCTACCACTGCTGTGTCTGTCACCTGATGCACCGGAGCCAGACTCGCCAGAACCAGTAGATTGGCGTCCGCCAGACATGTAGACACCACCGGGGAGGGCTGGGCTGCCACCGGTCGCCTCCATCATCTCGCCGGGGTTCATCATAGACCTGGCGCGGCGGTGGGAAAGCTTGCGTCTCTTGTAGCGGCGGGCAATGAAGAACATGGCTGCACCGTAGGCAGCAGCTGCAACGACGGCGCCCGTTGCGATTCCGGCAGTCATTCCCTTGGCGCCCGGCGTCTGGTTGTTTTCGTTGTTGGAGTCGAAGAGTCCACCATTTCCATTGCCACTATCCTTATCGTCAGGGGTTGGAGTCGATCCATCCGTGTTACCCGGGGCTGCAGGGTCGGTTCCATCAAGGCCGGAGCCAACGGTGATAGGGATGGAAGGGTTGATGCTGCTCATGATAACAGCAACAGGCTCGGACGGGTTCTTGTAGAGGCGAGACACTGGAACGTGGATCATGATGCCGAGGTTGGATACCACATTGGAAGGAATGTATGCAAGGGCAAGCGTAGTGATGTAGTTGAGGCTCCTGGAGGTGTCGTAAGGCTGCAGGCTGTGCATGACAACGTCCGACTCCTTGATCTCCAGTCCGTATGCGATACCCTTGGGAAGGTATGAGAAAATCTGAGCAGAAGACATGGAATTGGCAACGACGAATTCATAGTTTAGCGCATACGTGAATCCGACCTGGATCAGAGTGAATCCCGCTTTCGCGTTTGGTACACCGGTAAGAGGCGCTACTACCTGAGGCAAGGTGCTTGGGATTCCGCTGGCGATGGCCGTGGTGGTGGTTGCCTGTCCGCCGGTCTGTGTTGTCTGGATCAAGATGGATGATCCAACCCAGTCAGATGTAGTTGGAACGGCAGCAGCAGTGGTGGTTGGGGTATCCGTCAGCGAAGTCAGCGAGGTCAGCGAAGGCACCGAAGTAGGCTTCTTGGTGGTCGTAGGTGGGAGCACAATGGTTGTTCCGTTGCCTCGGGTCGAAGTGTTATCGCCACCAGTCGGGACGGGTGTAACGCGGACAGACGTGGAGTTGGATCCTGATCCAGTTGGGAATACGGTGACGCCGGTTCCGGCAGTTCCTGAGGAGATGATGCTGGAAATCATGCTCTCCAGATCGGTCGACGATGTTGTCGGGGTTGCTGAGGAGGTGCTTGGCGCGAACGTCGTCGTGGCACCAGTGCCCGTGCCGGTTCCAGTGGGGTTGGGGTTAAGTTCGCTGAGTATAGAGGACAGGAAGCCGCCGCCGGACGAGCTGGTGGGGTTCAGAGTCTGGTAATCAGGGTCGGTGGCGTCGGTCGACGAGGAAGCTCCAGTTCCGGCGGTGCCAGAGAATGTCACTCCTGACGACGCAGTTGATGCCGTTGGAACAGGGGCGAGGACGCCGCTGGAGCCCAAGACACCGCTGGGGGCAGTAATACCATCAGTAGCGGACGGAGGCGAGAGAATTGGATCCAAGACCGACGAGAGGCCCAGGGAAATGGTCGGAAGGACAATCAGAGGTGGCTTCTCAGACGAGACTTTAGAAGCCGTGGTGGCGGCGGCGCTCGACGGAGGAGCCGGGGGTAGGGTCGTCGTGACACCATTGTTGACAACGACCGTGTTGGAGACGATGACAGTCTTGACTACCCCAGGTTCAACAACCGCGGTGGATGCAACGGGTTTAACGGATGCGACGGGCGCGCCAGTTGGGGCTGCAGAACCTCCTGTCAAAACGCCGAGGAGATCGCCGAGGAGGTCGCGCTTCGTCGAGGAGCTCGAAGAATCGTCGACTGGGTCGGACGTGGTGTTTGAGATCTCACGCTTCACCTGTCGCGGGAAGTAGAACTTGGGCCTGTCCTGTGCAATGACATTCGACGAGAGCAGGGCCACGGCGGCCACAACAATTGTACGGGCGTGCATGATGGCGGTCTATATAGTGATCGAATGCGCAAACGGCTGTTGAATTGCTGGAAGACGTAGAGTGCGAGGGAAGGAGGTCGAAAATTGAGCGCTGTAAACTAGAGGGGCAGTCAGCATGGGGACGACCATCCGAGATGCGCTGGTGGTGACAGACAGCTGAAAATAAATCGATTGAAACGAGTGTAGATGACAATAAATGTCAGTGGGTGTATCTGGAACGGTGCGTCGTAAGTAACTATCCAGGCAAGCACCAGTCATATAAGAGGCTCAAATGAGGCCGGCACAGAATCGCAACAACAGTTTCACGATGTTTTCCCGACCGCGCGGATATATCCTTTCGTCTGTTTGTTGTCTTCCACGACGGCTCATTCCATTTGAGCACAGCGACGAGACGTATCGACTCACTTGATTAGGTCAACGAATGGGACCGGGTTTCCAAAGGAGTGTCGGACGATATAGATCGTCAAAGAGAGATTCGAGGTGGGTGGTTATGCGACAAGCAGTTGTATTGGCAATCGTTGGCTTAAGATCATGAAGCGTGCAGCATTATCCACTGGACCCCCAGAGGCCTCGTTTCGGAGAGGTTGAAGGGCGACCGAGATGGAACTCGTCGATGCGGGAGGTGATGGGAGGGAGAGGAGCGTGAGGGCGACGGTGAGGTATGAAGTCGTGAAGAGGGAGGAAGGAGGAGGAGGAGGAGGAGTAGGGTGTAGGGAAAGGATTGACAAGGCACGTTGGCGTTTGGCGTCGATCAATAGAGGGCGAGGGAGAGCGAGAACAAGGCGCGAGGGAGATTGGTGGGTGTGTACGAGTAGTATTCTGGTGGGGGAGGTATCTTTGAAGTATCCAAGGAGAGCGACGGCACAAGGTGGGTTGGTGTGTTTCTACTCGTATTGTATGGGTATTGTATGCGTATGTACGTGAGTTGACTATGTGTGGATTATGTCTGTGTGGTTAGTGTGGTACATGGAAAGTACATGGGGGTAGGATAGCAGGAGAGCAGATAGTAGTAGTAAGATGGGTGGGTATGGGATGGGATAGTCTGGATGGATGGGGGGTGGGGGATGGGAAGGGAGGAAGGAGGAAGGGGAAGAGAGGAAGGGAGGGACGAGGGACGAGAGGGAAGGGAGGGAAGAAGGGAACGGGCGGGAAAAGGTACGAGAGTGGGGTACATCGTAGTAGTAAATAGTATGTACAGTACAAGAAATACAAACAAGCAAGCGAGAGGAGAATTGGTCTGGAGAAGGGATAAGGCGGCGATGGGCAGCATTCTGCAAGGTATGGTGTGTGGATATGGGTGTGGATGTTCCTCTTCGGCGGCAACCACGCATAAAGGTACATGCAGGACGTGTCTATCCACCCAATCACGTGGGCTTTATCTTTGGAAAGACTCGAATCCGGTCTCACAGACGGCTATATCGGCGAATTATGAGAGTGGTCGACAACAGGGGGGACGAGGGGGCGACAGGGGTTGGGATAAAAGCAGCGAAATGAGGATCTGACGTGTTGATCTCCTAAACGGGGACTAAGAAAAGGTACCAGGACTAGAGGACAAAGGTACTATTCTGCGGTAAGTGCTATTAAGGTGTACTTAGCACCACTACTAAAGTTACTAAAGTCCACGTTAAAAGTACGCGAAGCGTCTGCGCTAGGCGGGAGAACAAAGTGCAGAGTACTGTACTGTACGAAAACTAGGCCGTCTTCAGGGTCCAGTTGGCCGTTAAAAGCCGCGCTGTGAATTTGCTGTAGTACTTCGCAGCACACACAGCACACACACAGCACATGCCACGCACTGCACCACAGAAGCCACAGAAGCCAAAGCCAATACGTGCAACAGCCGATCCGCTGTGGTGGTGTGGTGGTGTGGTGTTCTAGTAGTTGTCCTGGTGGTGTCGTCCTGCGTCAAGTCGCACAGATGGTTTCGATTGTGTACGCTCAGTCCATCCATCCATCCATCCATTGCTTGTCGCCTGACCAGAACTGTGCTTGTGCCTGTACTTCGTACCTTACATCGTCCGTCTCCTCCCTTCTTTCCTCTTTTCTTACTGTACTTACGGGACCCGTCATATTCTGCATGTATCCCGCCTTCAAAAAACGCCTCGTCAGCCCCTGTGTCTGTGCTGTGGGCAACATGGGCAACAATGACAATACGGCTGATAACAATAACAATGCCAATTACACGTGCGCCCCATACCAAGAAATGCAGTTTGTACGAGTATTGTGCTCTCGTACGTACGAAGAGTATACGGAGTACGTAGTACGGACTACAGACACGCACCAGGACACAAGACTCTACTAGAGACTCTTCTCTCCCCCCTGTCTCCCTTCTCCACAGATGGGTCTCCTTCAGGGCCCCACCCGCACCAATCTCGTTGCTTTATTCCCGCCAGCAACCAATCACTTACCCCAATGTGATTTAGCCGAAAGGTACACCAATGACGACGCGCCATTAGATCCACTATAGCTGCCGTAGCGTGCCTCGAATGTGGTCTGGGTATGCGGCTTATGCTGGCTCATCCCTGCACATACGGGTAAGCGATATTAAAGGATTGCTTGATGAGAGCCCCTATTCGTCGCCCGCCAGAATAACGTGGGTACGAAGGATGTGTACTGTACAAACGTGACAGGGGTATATACTGGTCGAGTATACTGGTCGAGTATATACTATATGCACTGCAGTTGCTGTGCATATTATTGTCGCCGACCTCACTCAGACCAAAGAACTCAGACCACAGACCACAGGAGAAAGAGCCTGCGAGGGTACATTCTACCCACCATCCGCCATCCGCCATCCGCCGCCACCCACCCACTATATCCCATTCTCACCTCCCTCACCTCATCAACTCGAATCCCATATGACATCTCGTTCTATATCCCTCCCCCGTCCCTCTCTGGGGTAATTCTCCGTCTTGGGGAATTTGGGGAATCCATAATGCCACCGTGACAATCTCCATCTTCCATCCTCACCCTCATCCTCACCTTCTTTCATCCTCCATCGTCGCACTGCCGAGACAAGACATCGTGGCCTCGCACGTGGGTCCCGTCACTCACCACCGCCGCCGATCCTCATACAGCTTAATCACCTAATCAACGCCTCATTTAAAGACCATGCACGCCAACAGTCACAAAACCACAGCTTCACGTCAGCATAGCAACAGCGCCCGTCCAGCCTAATCACACCACCACATCTGCCTATGGTGGTGGGCAAAATAGCAAGAAACTGGAAAATAACAGTCTCTCACCGTCATCGGCCCCAATCCCCCCATCCCACCCGTCACTCACATTCCAGTTTGCCGGTCATCCCTCTGACAGGTCACCACCAACCAAGGGGAACTGTGTTACCTTTCGCCTGCGGAGCAGAGCACGAACCCCCTGGGTACCTGCAGTATACCCAGAAATAGCAGCGCTTCCCACCTTCCAGCGGTACTCGTACAGTAGCGCCCAGCGCGGGCAGAACCATCTCTCGTATACCCGAGACAGTGGCGGGCGCTGGCGTTACAGTGAGCTCGCTCTACGCAAACGAGGGACTTTTTGGTAACTTTGATGTCCCCCGTCCAGTGCAAACAAGGACCCCCCTTACGCTTGAGAGAACCGCCGGTCTCGTGCTAAACCTCAACTGTGATGGCCAGCTCCTGTATGCTCGGACTCGAGGCCGCCTTGGGCACGGATCCATCTGTTTCGATCCGTTTGAACGACCGTATTAGGCCATCAGTGCGATTGCACCGTCGTATCCCAGCTATTTCCGTCCGAGACAGTGCTAGAAGGCCGAGCGCTGCTAGAGCAAGATAAGTTTGCCAGCCCGGCGCACGACCGTGGAGCGCGCCATACCAGTTACATGGCGGGGCCGGGTCAATCGTTTGGTCGGGTCCTTTCTGAGCCAGTCGAGGGCACTTGGCCCTGGCCTGCCAGCGCTCATCACAAATGTGACATCTCCGAAGAAAAAACGCAAACAGATGGATGCCCTTCGAGTCTCGAGGTTCCAGAGCCATGCGGCTCCATCTCCACCCGGCGATCCGTGTCAGTTTGCTCGAATCTCTGTGGCTTGAGTCCGCGATGCCTCATTTCCGCGGTCCAGGGTGTTCGTGGCGACGAAATGGCACCGTTTGCTTGACAAGGTAGGAGGCCATCACACCAGGCCACGCCCCTTCCCGCTCCTCCCAAACCGCCAGGGAGCTCTCCCCACGCATTCACTCCATCCTGCGGCCTTACCACGGCGGCCACCTTTCTCCACTTACCGCGGCGCATATTTCCCGATGTCAATGCCGGCTGCGTTCTGCACCCATTTCAGCCTGGTCTCGTGCTCAGCCAGTCTGGGAGATATATTCCCAGCTTCCATGATCCCAGGCCTGCCTCATCACGGTTGAAACGATTTCATCTGGGGGAAGATAGATGAACCTCATTAGTTGTGCCGTTTCAAACGCCCGTGCCGCATGAGTGCCGTAATTGATTGAAGGCGGGTCGTGGGGTAATTATGCCTTGTCTGTCTGTCCACTTTGTAAAGTATGGCCAAAACTCCCTCAAAGTTGTTTGTTGGAGCCTTAATAACAAGGCATATTTCAACCTCGACATTAATGATGTTGTTGCGATCTCAAATAAATCCCAATATCCAAGAATTCTCACCTAACATTAGGCAATCATAGAATCCAAGTGAGTCTAGCTGAGATTTAAATCATTCTTGATACGTATCCTTATCCATAGTATCTTCATACGATGTTTGGCCATCTCTGGGATTTTATCATTTGTCACGTGGTGCTCGTATGGAAACTTGACGGTTCTAGAACACCAAATTGCTACGATAATATGAGAAGATGAATTGTGTTATGTGTGGCTCTATTATGGTGTAGGTGCTTCGATTTATGTGCAAATATTATTCGTATTCCTAACCTATATAGTTGAGGCCTATGGATGTTGGTTGGTAAAATATTCAATATAATCCGATAATTATATATGAGATTCCTTTTTTTAACAAAATACCAACAAAATCATCATAAACTCGAGTCTCACAATATGTTGCCTTCCAACCACTGATACAAGGCCAAAGAACGCAGAGATTCTCTATAAATTACCCCACAATACAGTATCACCTAAACTAAACTATTGCGTCCTATTCTCGCAAACAAAGTAGTTTGATACTTCAACGCTCACCACATCGCCACGGCCTTACTACGGCCCTACCGCGCGAGACATGACTGCCCCTCATACAACTATCTGATCGAGAAAGCAGCAAAGCATGCAATGCATGTCTTAGTTCGCGCCTGAACCGTTGATATGCTACAATTGGACAACACACCGACCCAGGCCGTTAGAGTTGACTGATGCATGCGTTCTGTGTGCCAACATCGAGTCTTTTCGGCGTTTCTATATGCACCTGCCAGTGGCTATGCAGCGGGCCTGATACCACCCTTCATCGCTGACCGCACCACCCAGCTGCAGTAGGTTATATCCCGGCCACAGATATTCAGGCCGCGTCAAGCCTGCCAACATATGGCAGCTGTGCAGTCGGGTTCTCACCCTCATGAAGCGGGAAGAGGGAGTTATGGCCCTGGGAATCCGAGCAAAGATGAAACATGCCAAATCTCGAAGGTTGTCTGTCCTCTGAATCCAGAAGTCAACGCAGGATCTCCGTGAAGAATGCCCCAAGCTCAGCTTCCAATATATTGCCTGGCGGCGTGGACAGCCGCTGCCATCCTGTACAACAACGTGAAAGTCTGGATCGTCATTTGGAGATTTGCTACCACATTGGCGCCAGTTTCCAATATTGATGACCGGGTGCCATCATTGGGCCAGTTTATCATGACCTGAGGTGGCAACCTCCAAAATCCGATCCTGCAGCCCTTCCACAATCGTAACCTGAACTCCCGCATCCTCAAGCCTTTTCCTACCTAGGTTCTGTCCGATAAACTTCTCTGGTTCCAGAACCCCAACATAAACCACTTTAATCGCGCCGTTGAGCCTTAATATCCGCTCCACACAAGTTAGATTTCCGCTCAGCCTCTCGTTGCAAGGCTCCATCGTAGTGTACAGGACAGTGTTTTTCGGCAACACCTGAGCTATCCCTTCCTCAGGGAGGTCATGCTGTTCTGCGACTTTCATGAAGCAACACTGTTCGGCATGTGTATTGCCTGGCAGATCCTTCGTGTAGCCAGCCGATAATATCTCGTTCTTGTCTGCGTCGACGAGAACCGCGCCGACACAGAAGTTTGTCGGCCCTGGAGGCGAGAGCTGGGCTTGCTGGAGTGCGTATTCCATATAGCTCTTGTGGTTGCCCGCATCGATGGCGGGGTGACGCGAATCGGACGCCATGAAGGCTGAAGGAAGAGGTAGATTTCGAAATAGAGCCAATGATGGGATTACAGCATAAAATTACAGCTGAAGTATGCGGAAAATGCCAATGGGGAAATGGTGGTTTGGAGAGGGTAACGTTGTGTCGAGTTCCCCGTGGGGTATATTTATTTGGCGATAGCAATTAAAGTTCAAGCTACAGTTTTGGCGTGTTGTTCGTTATCGCGTGAGACCATGCTTTCAGCCTCGCAAGGATCCACAGCCGCGACGAGAGGGATCCAGGGACCACCGTCAATCTCCCTCTTCTGGCCGACTTGCAGCACTGTTTCCTCTCGTCGCTCTTTTAGAATACCAGTAGTAAGTCATGCATCCAACACGAAGCAGATTGGAGCCCTAATCCCTCACCGTGTAGTGTAAACATAGATACATGCGCCCATGCCACAACCACGTTGAAGCTCTTCCCCATTCCGCCATGACCACAGCGCCTGTTCTTGTTGTCGACGTATCCCAAATACCACTACCAGCTTTGGCACTCTGATACCCAGAAATACCAAAGGAAGGGCGGAGAGCCAAACCGACACAATGCTCCGCTACCTTTCGCTCTCGCCCTCTACCAAGTCTCTAATTCTGTCGCAACGGAGAAAGATTAGATATCTGGTTCTCACCATCGTTTTAATTGCCCTGTTCTTCACGTTCCCAAACGAGGCTGCCCCGCGGCGCGAACGCCCATCACCCACAGCTGCCCATGCCGTCCCAACAGAGAAGCGCCAGTACAACATACAAGCCACGTTCCCATCTGAATACCCTGCCACCAAGGACTTGCGGTTACAACGGCGAGAGGAAGTCAAGGATGCATTTAAACACGCATGGAAGGGGTACAAGAAGCATGCGTGGCTCCATGACGAGGTAATGCCATTGTCTGGGGGGCATAAGGATCCTTTCGTTGGTTGGGCGGCGACAATAGTGGACGGGCTGGATACTCTATACATAATGGGAATGATTGACGAATTTGAAGATGCGATCAAGGCTCTGGATGAGATCAACTTTTCGAAACCGAACGCGGAACGTGTCCCTATTTTTGAGGTTGCTATCCGATATTTGGGTGGGCTACTTGGAGCATGGGATATCAGTGAGCACAAGTACCCAATTCTCATAAAAAAGGCCACGGAGCTGGGAGACTTTCTCTACGGCGCATTTAATACCGAAAATGGGATCCCAGTCCCTTATTACTGGTGGGAGAGGGAGGTGGATGGGCTGTTGACAGGAGATAATGGAGTGCTGGTCGCGCAGATTGCAAGCTTGAGCCTGGAGCTCATTCGACTCAGCCAAGTCACGGGAAATCCGAAATATGCCGACGCTATACAAAAGATCACAGACCAGTTGGATGAGATGCAGACAAAATCTTCACTGCCGGGGATGTGGCCCTCGCAAGTAGACTGCAAAGGTCCTAAGTTGGCCTTCTCAACCAGCTCGTATACGCTCGGCGCCTTTGCAGGCGAGTCTTAGATGCCCTTCTGTTGGTTGCACCTGTTTGCTAACTTATGTCTTAGACTCCGCCTATGAGTACCTGCCTAAAACCCATCTACTCGTTCGGTCGTCGACTTCGTCAGAGCAATATCACAACATGTATCGCACCGCCCTCTCGACATTTAGCAAGAATCTGTTCTTTCGACCCAAACTCCCAGGAAACCCCGATATTCTCTTCTCCGGTACGTACAACGCCAACTCGATCCTTGCACGCCTCAATACCGAAGTGCAACACTTGGCTTGCTTCGTTGGCGGGATGGTAGGGCTTGGATCTCGAATAAGCAACTCCGATGATGAACTGGAAACGGCTAAAAAACTCACCGATGGATGCGTGTGGGCATATGAGAACACACCATCGGGGATCATGCCTGAGATTTTCCACGTCGACAAATGTGACAACCCTAACAATTGCAATTGGACCGCAAAAGGGAACGGCTTCCGCACTGTGGATGATCCCTCCTACCAACTTCGCCCGGAAGCGATAGAGTCTGTTTTTATCATGTACCGCCTCACGGCCGATCCGTCGTGGCAGGACAAGGGCTGGAAGATGTTCCAGGCCATAACAAAACATACGAGGACGGACATTGCAAATGCGAGGCTCAAAAATGTTATGGATGAAACCCCGACCAAAGAAGATTCTATGGAGAGTTTCTGGCTTGCGGAGACGTTGAAATACTTCTATCTGCTCTTCAGCGAGCCCGGGTTGGTGAGCTTAGACGAATATGTGTTGAATACCGAGGCCCACCCATTTAGATATGGATAGTCTGGGATATTTTTGAATTGTATCTTCATGTATATAGATAATGGGCTGGCTTTATGAGATATGTTAGAGAACAAGTAGTAACCGCGCTGTGAGCCTGGGGATGCGTCTTTGCTTCCGTACTGTTTTTAGTGCATGTTAAAAAAAAATTGGGTATCGGACTATACAAGGCCAATGATTATAAAGTGCGCAGACCAATATTTATAAATACCTCGTCGTAATTTATTCTTCAATTCGTTCGTTTCAGTCACCAAGCTGCTCGCAACATCACCCCTTGCCTCCATTTGTCGGCACTCGGAAGCTTCCGCACTAGCGCATTTCTAATTTCTAAATTCCTCGCGACGGCTCCAGACATCAACGACACAACCAACGTTGGCCAATTGCTACCTACGAATAGTTTTCCGGCTCGATTGCGCCACCCGGGAATCGTCCGGATCTGTTGAGCATTTAGACGCCTGGATTGCCTCCTCAGAGTGAGGCGAGGCACTGGGGCATCATCATTCACTATGGCGTCTCGGTCGGTTTCCCCAGGAGGAGCCCTCCTAAGAGCATCTCGAATGTTTTCAGTCCCAGCGCCAATACAGCGACCGGCTTCGGAGATGGCTTCGACAGCTACTTTCGGTTCAGATAGTGCTACTCTCCCTCACCCGACCCATCTTTCAATCAGCACACCGCCGTCATCCCGCTCGAAGGGTGATTGGGGATTTAAGCGCAATCTGCCTCTCCGCTCCACTACGAAGACCTCGACTCCAGTTATTCGCATCAGTTCTGTCGATACCTACGATCACATTACTGAGTTTGGATCCGCGGCTGATCACACCCTCACCCTCCGCAAATGGCAGGAGCTGAACATGCCATTAACTGCACCTTCAGTCGCTGCGGCCGGCACTTATGGCCCAGGTAGCAGGACTCCGGGACGCGGAGTCTTTGAAGAGGATACAGACATCACAGCAACAGGTGGCGATGCAGCGAATAAGGACCACCGGTGGAAATTTGGCGGACCATGGTTGGCAGGACAAACAGAGGGCGAGTTCAATGAATACGTGAGGACGGAGGTTGCCAAGAGGAGGCCAGCATTCCGCAAGTTTCTACAGAACTACAAAGCCGACCAGGACACCAAGACTGCTCAGCGAAAGGCTATGGAGGCTGGGGAGGGTGCGCCGGTGCCAGTTGAAGCAACCGAGATGACAGAGGACGAAATGACGCAGTATCTGCGCACATTGAGACAGGATCGCTCTGAGTTATTCAGACTTATCCGGGACTTCCTAGACCTCCCCCCGTCCCCATCAGTCAACGATGATTACGGAAGTGTCGCAGAGAGCCTGTTCACGGACATGACGTCGGGAGCACTGTTTGGCAAGGCCGTCAAGGCCGAGGACTACATCCAGAAGTCCAGCTCTCCATACGCCAACACCGGCCCGCCAAAGACCCATCCCTCAGCCGGTCTCTCGTACCTGAGGACTGGTGCGCACATCACCAACCATCCCGTCTATGGGCCTCAACACGACCATGCACCTGTGCAAGGCCGTGTTATCCTTCCCAAGAACGCGGCTGTTGGAAGCTTTGCACCGAAACTCGGTGTGGCGGGTGTTGTTGTCGATGTTCCAACGACTTCGGACTACTTCAACACCTCGACATTTGGTCACGGCCGCAGAAGGACCAATGCGGATAGACTACCAGGCCTCCTTAACATCGAACCCGAGAAGGTTGGAGGCTCCAAGGTCTACCTCAGCCCGAAATCGGCCACTATTGACTCCAAGGGCCGCATTAATCTCTCCGTATCTGGAGCCCAGAATGCAGCCGTTGCTGTCCTTGAGGGGACAGCTTCTACGGCAGCACCGCAAAGTCCGGTTGATACCGGGAGAACAGTCCGCCAGACGGCATTTCGCTCAGTATCTGGCGCCTCGTCTGCGGGATACGGACTGAGATCAGAGACCGATAATGCGTTTGGCAATAGGGCGCGTAACGTTGAGAGTGAACGGTGGACACAATCCGCACCAAGGTCGAATGAGAGGAGAAGCGGAAAGGAGGAGTTTGAGCAGCTGGAATCCCTCTTGGCTGGCAAACCGCAACAGAAGTAGGATACTGGGGTAGAGATGTACGTTATTGGAAGCATGATTTGTAGACTAGGTGTAGATATAACTTTGAATTGTGTTATGACCATCTATTTGCCAGAATTCGAGGCTGATCATGTGACTTCAGACAATTGTCGGCCTTAGGCGCTAACCTGTCCACAAATTCGTTGCCAAGACTTTTCTGCCCTACTACGTTAAGCGACCACACAATATCAAAAGTTTCTGGAAGACCTTCACGACATCACGACAAGCTCCTCAACCAGATTCTCGACAATTCACATCGACAACCGCAATCATGGGTCGCGTTCGCACTAAGGTTGGTTCTCACGATGCCTCAAAATAGTTGCAATCAGCAGACACTGACATGATGCGACACAGACTGTCAAGAAGTCCGCCAAGGTCATCATTGAGCGTTACTACCCAAAGTTGACTCTGGACTTCGAGACCAACAAGAGAATTTGCGATGAGATCGCCATCATTGCCTCCAAGCGCCTGCGCAACAAGGTACGAAAAATTGCTGGTCTGGCACCAAAAAGGAATTATGCTGACAAGTGAATTAGATTGCCGGATACACCACTCACTTGATGAAGCGTATCCAGCGTGGTCCAGTCCGCGGTATCTCCTTCAAGCTCCAAGAAGAGGAGCGTGAGCGCAAGGATCAATACGTCCCAGAGGTCTCGGCTCTCGACTTCACCGAGAACTCCGAGAGCGGAACCCTCGAGGTCGACCAGGAGACCAAGGACCTCCTCAAGTCCCTCGGCGTAAGTAACTCGTCCAGCTTGTCACCAACAGACCCCCTAACAATAACCAGTTCGACTCCATCCCAGTCTCCATCGTCGCCGTTGCCCAGCAGCAGACCACCGAGCGTGGCCCCCGCCGCTTCGGTGACCGCCCTCCTCGCAAGGATTAAGTGCTTGTTTTGGGATTTGGAGGATAAGGGGTTGCAAATGGCGCATTGCTTCTGGGCGTCTGGCGGAAACGTTATGCATACTAGATCAATGTAAGATCATGACCTCCACTAGGTGTCGCTGATTCTCCCTTGGGAGATGATGCTTGATTGCCATTTTCTTTTGTTCTATGCTGTGCGTGAAGTGCTGTCCCAGCCATCACCTTTGACTGATACGATTTATCCCCAAATGGTGACAACGAATGTGTGATTATGTGTGAGTTTTAACTTCTAGGATTCCCATGGACAACATTTAGACAATCCGTTGAGACCCAGGAAACACTGGTAGAAGTGTGTCTCTGGTAGCACAATCAATGAATACTCAAGTTTATCTTTTTGAAATTTGACTTCAGATAAATCTGCTATACTTTGTGTACAAATGCTCCGTATTGCCTTTAGAGTCCTTATGCTCCGGGGTATCTCATACATGATAACGCCGTGGGATCCAGCCTTCTATAAACGCCATCCAACTCCCTCAAGGTTTGACTCCCATCATATGCCCTTTCATCACCTTGAAGCATACCCTTCGTGCTTGAGATGCATGGCGTCAAACCTCCGCCTGACCTGCTCATCTTCATCATCTAACTCATCTTCAAAACTCGGCGGCACAGCTTGTCTCGTTACCTCCTTCTCCCTCACCGCAACATCCACAAGGCCACCTCTCATCACAGCGTCTGGTGCCATCTCCCCCCTCTCCAGGGCCAAGTCCCTCCTATGCTCCACACCCCGTCCTTCCGGGTCGGAGAGGATGTCCAGATTCTTCAAGTCGTCTGCCAATCTATCGTCGAGCCTTTGCCTTTCAGAGAGCGCTTCACGCTCGCCAAGCAGCTCGAGCTCACCGCCATATCCCCCATCCCGCTCCCAGGCCGGCGTCTCGGAGAGCTGCACTTTCAGGTACATGGCCCTCCTCGCGCAGTCCTCGCTGCACCATTGGTCTGCTTCCGCGGCTGGAACGATGCGGAAATTGCTCGACCTGCCCGAGGTGCCAAAGAGCCTGTATCCGCCGTTCGAGCCTCCTCGTGGTGACGGGTTGGGGCAGAGCACGTACGCGCAGCTATTGTTTATGCGGCGCTCTTCAAGGAGTGCGTCGAAGTCGGAGGGCTGGAAGGGGCGTAACAACTGCTTGACGGTGGAGATGTCAGACGCAGAGGGAGAGGTGGCGGGGAGGCTGGTGGTGGGGTAGTCGAGGAGCGTCTCGGTAGAGTAGAGGATGTCGAGCTCGAGGTCTTTGCGGCGTTGGATGAGGTTTGCGTGATACAGAGCAGTGGCGACGTGAGCGGGATTGGCTGACGCGATGGACTCGGCGAGGGGTGAGTCTACCGAAACGATGGACGCCTCAGATCGTTGGGGTGTGGTGGTATCGTCGATGCGCTTCTTCAAAATAGATTTTGCGGGTTTCGAAGAGGAGGCCATGGCTGACGACCAGACGAACGCATACGTGTACGGGGAGATGATATGTCTTGAAGCTTCATTCGAGTAGGTAGGTGAAAGCAGCCCAAAGTCGAGATACTGTTGTGTGGCCTCGTCGTCGTCGTCGCAAACTGTGGTTTGCTTTATGTACTCCGTGCTGTTTTGGATGTATGTAATCAATCATATCACGACCCCTCCCCCACCAAAAATCCAGTCGCCGTCGTTGGTGATTGCTCCAGCCACAAGCCACAACGCCTCAGTCATAATAACCTACTTTAGTGTGGTCCCCCACCCTACTCGACCACCCTACTCTACTGCGGCTAAGGCTTCAATCAATCACCACCAACTCGCTCTTCCACATTGTCCGGCTCTTTCTCACCATCCTATAAACCTACCTACAACAGCTCTGAATGCGCAAATAAATTGTTTATACTACCTGGTAAGTCTATTATCCTCAACTACAACCCATCCCTTCCGCCGGTCATCGTTTTGTTGTTCCCCATCTCGCCTGATTACCTCCCGCTTCGCCGCTGACGTATCCCACAGCTTCGTCCTGCCTGTGCTACATGGGTGATTCGCCCGCAGAAACATCTACAGCCTCTCCCTAGAAACACAACTGCTACAGTACAAACTATTCACATCACTGCGCGCTGCTCTTGGCCTCGCTACATCGACAACCGACCTGGGCCCCGGTTCGCTGTCGGTTGATAAACAAGCGGTGACGTTGTAGCTGGTTGTAGCTGGCAACCCGAAGGCAATAAAGATGCCTGCTCCACCCTTCAAAGTCAAGGCCGTCTACGAGTATACGTCTCCCCATGAGGACGACCTGCACTTCCCGAATGGCCAAATTATAACTGTTACCGAGGAGGAGGATGACGATTGGTATTCAGGGGAGTACGTGGACGCTGAGGGGGTTAAACAGGAGGGCATATTCCCGCGGAATTTTGTTGAGAAATACGAACCGCAAGCTCCTCCTCGGCCTGTCCGTTCTGCACGACCGAAGAAGGAGGCCGAACAAGCAGCACCTGTCCAACCCCCGACGCCCGAACTGGCTCCAGCTCCGGTTGTTGCCGAGCAAACCCCAGAGCCTGTCCCAGAGCCCATTGTTGCCGAGACGCCAGTCGCAGTCGAGGAAGTCGTAGAGACGACACCTCCAAAGATTGAACCATCTGCTCCTGCTGCGCCAAAACAGGTCGAGAAACCTGCCGCTCCTGCGCAAGCAGCACCCAAAGCAGCAGCCGCCCCACCTGCGGGGAGATCACCCCCTGCAGCGGAATCGGATAAACCAACGGGGTCTTTTAGGGACCGTATTGCCGCATTTAACAAATCTGCCGCGCCCCCGCCGGCCCCATTTAAGCCGGGTGGACTGGGTGGTGGCTCAAGCTTCATCAAGAAACCGTTTGTCCCGCCACCACCGAGCAAGAATGCCTATATCCCGCCTCCTCGCGATACCCCCGTGGCCAAGATTTACAGGAGAGAGGAAGACCCTGAGATTGCTGCAAGGGAAAACGAGAACCAGGAGAGTGCGGAGAAGGCAGGACTCGCCGCGACTGGCCAAGAGGGCGAAGAGGAACAGCCAAAGCCAACAAGCCTCAAGGAGCGCATTGCCCTGTTACAGAAACAACAGGCAGAACAAGCTGCCAGACATGCCGACGCAGCTCAGAAGAAAGAAAAGCCGAAGCGCCCCGCTAAGAAGCGCACCGACTCTCAACCCGTAGGCGAGCAATTAGACAGCGAGGAAGTACCTTTGGAGAAGCAAGAGAGCCACGAAACCGTGGGCAGGCAATCGATTGATTCTTCAAGAGATGAAACTACTCGCCAGCAACCTCAGAGACGCAAGTCATCAAAGGGTCCACCTGTTATTCCGGCTCCTGCTGTAGAAGCAGACGGCAATGATGCTGATATGTCAGGAGCAGGTGACGAGACCGAGGAGCCTGACACTGGGCTCGAAGATTCAGATGCGAAGCCGAGTGTTAAATCGCACGCGCCACCTCCGCCAGCTCGTGGGCCTGTTGCTCCAGCACACGAAGCTGACGTGGGCGATGAAGAGGATGTCGCGAGCGATAGAGAGGAAGCGGAAGAGGGCGAAGATGAAGAGGAGGAGGAGGATGTTGACCCTGAAGTGCGCAGAAAGGAGGAGATCAGAGCTCGCATGGCTAAAATGAGTGGAGGCATGGGCATGCATGGCATGTTTGGTCCTCCTGGTGGAATGCCTATGCCCATGGCAGGTGCAGCTGCAGCACCAAAGAAAAAGAAGGCTGCCTCGGGCGATTCGCGACCCTCTGGAGAGTATGGCTATGATGAGAGCAGCCCCACGAGCTCTCGTGCCCCGCAGGTTCCGGTAATGGCTCTACCGGGCTTGTCCAAGGTCCGAACGCCGGAAGAAATGCCATCGGGTGTTGTCACGGGTGCGCATGAGCCCGAAGAAATTCCGGATGTCGAAGATACCGTTGGGGCTGTCGCGCCAGCGCCTACGGAACGTCGCCCTGCTCCTCAGCGATGTAAGTATATTGCGCCCCTTGTTTTTACATTATCTAACATGTCGAAGCATCTATGAGCCATGAAAGCTTCAAGGCTCCGGTTGTGCCTGGTGGGAGGCCCGCACCACCGCCAGTGCCTGTTGAATGTAAGTTTGCCAGATATTGGCGCAGATAGTATATGCTAACACGTATAGCCCGACCTGCACCTATAGAAACCCCGCTCTCTCCAAGTGCTGGATCCGAATCTGACGATGAACTATCTACTCATGCCAATATATCAGCACAAACGCCAACAGGTGAAGCTCCACCCAGGTTGGCCATGGCTCCGATCCTTCCTATTAGAGAAGAGAAACCGGCTCCTTCAGCGTATGAACCAAGCCCTGTATCTCCTACCACGCCTGGTGCAAACAAACGAGCGAGTCGCGTTCCTCCTATCCCTGGTTCCGGCCAGACCCGTGCTCCCCCTCCCCCCCCTCCGACAGCTTCCCTGAGTCGGGCGTCAACTGGCGATGCTAGATTTACGCCGGTGCCAACTACAACCGCGCGCGAAGAGACAGACGAGGAGGTCACCGAATATGAGGGGGACTACGATACAGATATTGCCTCCACAGAGCCGCATAAAGATGCATTGAAGACACAGGCTAGAGAGTCAAGCATTGATGATGAGTCGGCCAGGTCGTCGTTTGGGTCCCCGGCAGGTCCACCTCCACCATTGCCGCCAGTTGCAGCCCCCCGTGGCGTTCCTCCGCCTCTCCCATCGCAACCGCCGCCACATGCTCGCCAGTCTCTAGATATGCCACGGGCCGTGCCGCCACCGCCACCACCACCAAAGCAAGAGGCGACTGGAGACTTTGAAGAAGAGGATGAGGAGTACGACCCATTCAAGTATACTGCACCAAAGTCGGGTGTCCCCGTGGGCGCCGCAACGGTTCGAAAGGTTCCTGGTGACAACGAAGACTTGTACTCGTCATCTCCTCCTAGGCACGCCCCACCTCCTCATGACGGGCGGGCTCCGCCTCCACCACCCCCTCGCGATGCAGCCCCCCCTGTCTTGCCCGTCGAGAGGGCTCCCCCCATTGCTCAGACTGAGAGAGCCGCGCCGCCTCCCCCGCCCCGAGAGCTTGCACCTACTCCAACGAATAGAGCAGCGCCGAGACAATCTGTAGATGTGCAACGAAGTACAGGCTCAACCCGCCGATCGACCGATCTGAACCGAATGTCAATGGACCATGGCTTCATCGCCAATGATGTGGACCTGGGGGAGGGAAGCTTATGGTGGACCAACCCTAGTGGTGTCCCTCCAGCATTCCATGGCCGGAAGGATCTACTGCATGAAGCCGAGGAGTCGACTGTTACTAAACGAGGCGGGAAGTCTGTGACGACCAAAGATCTTTACATATTATTCCCAGACTACTCGCAGACTGTGGTCACTGTCCAGTTCGACCCCCAGAACCCATCCGATGCCTCATTCGAGCAGCGTCACGAGCAACCCCCTTCCCGTCTGCGCCAAGACCAGCTGGAGGAAGCGCACGAGCGCTTTGGTAGCCGTGTCCATGAGGCAGTGGTGGTAAAGAAGGAAAGTGTTGTCGCTGACGGCACCCCAGCTGGCCTAATCCTTGAGCTTCTCAAGCCGTTCAAGGATGCCCTGCTTCCAATTGGCACACGAGCCTATGGCGCCCTGGTCTACAGCAATCTCGGGAACTCTCTGACGTCTCAATTCGATGAGATCCGGCCAGGCGATATCATCACCCTTCGCAATGCCAAGTTCCAAGGGAAACACGGCCCGATGCATGCCAAGTACACGGCCGAAGTCGGGAGGGGCGAAGGCCACGTTGGTGTGGTTGCGGAGTGGGATGGCCCAAAAAAGAAGGTGCGTGCCTGGGAGCAGGGACGCGAAAGTAAGAAGGTTAAGCTTGAGAGTTTTAAGTTGGATGATCTCAGGAGTGGCGAGGTCAAGATTTGGAGAGTCATGCCAAGGAGCTGGGTGGGCTGGGAAGGCGAGAATTCAAAGTGAGAAGGTTTGAGTGCGCGGGTGGCGAGGCCACGAGATAATCAGCGCGCAGGTGGTCATAGGTGTATTTAGTCCACTCTGCTAGTAGCAATGTGCATTTTATGTCTTCTAAAGTAGGCTGTTGATTTGTCCGTAGTCGCCCGTGGGTATATTGTTACGGCAATTGTTATCATGTTGTACCACTGGGGCCGAAGGACATGGCCGGCATCGGTTCGACTGGAGAGGGGCTCGCCTTCCTGGGCAGAGATTAAATATTGAATGTCTCGTAAAACCTCGTTTGAGAGTTGTGAGGTGAACCCGAGATTAACCAGGAGCTGAAATGCATGGAAGCCTGTCTTACTCTGTTGGATGAAAGGATTCTGTGTAAAAGACGAAGAGTTTTATAGTGAATAATGGTGATAGTCGGACTAATTGCAGAAGTTTGCTAACTCGAGATAGATGCAAGATAAATTCGAGGGTGAACCCATGTCCTTACCCCGCCATTCCACTAAATAACCTCTTAGCGAGGCACAGATGCACCGAATGGCCACAGCTCTGACGGTGGCTAAACTCTGATTCAATGGTATATTTACACTGCCAAGTAATCATCTCCGACGCGACAGCAATTGTCACCCCACGATGCTCAAGGCTGCGCCAACTGTGCTACTGTCAAGAGACTCACCGAAAATGAGAGTGTAAGCATAATGATTTGCGGCGTAACTTCTGCTCCGTCGAGAGGGATTTATATGGAAAGATGTGAAGAGAGGGGGATTTGGGAACCAATTGGTGGATACAGTACTAGAATGTCTAAGAAAGGGTCAGGCTTGCAGTCGGGATGGACTTTGAGCTGAGAATCGAGCGTCAGAATATTGTGACCGACACAGCCTCCATGGTTGTCCGATTGGGGGTATTTGGAAACAGAACGTGGGGATGCGGGGTCGAGTTGGTTATGGAGTTGATACTTGGATTGGGAAACAGTATAAATACAGCCTCAATCTCCTTGATATTTGAGCTCTTTCGACAGCAACCACAAGACGAAATCCATCCAAAGCCATAGTTAAAACAGTATGCCAACTTTCCTGCCAAATGACACCATCCGACAAACATCTAGACTCCAATCAAACCACCAATATGCAGTTCAAGGTTTCCGCACTCCTCGCCCTCGGATACTAATGGATACCATGAACAAATAAAGCAACTAAAATTTTCATTGTGAGTGCGATTATCTACCCCGCTAACTTCCTTTGTATATTTCGGCAGAATATTCTCAATTATCGTATTGTATTCTGTGGTATCCAAGTACTATCTACAACGACAGGTACGGAATGTATTCTCTATGCATGCATCCGCATATACCCTTGGCTATAGGGCACCACCTAGCACATAGGATAATATCCGCTCTAAATACGAACTAAATAGAATACCACATGGTAATATAGTACGTCGTTTCCATGTTTGTGTACAATGTTCTAATTCAAGTAATGACTGACTATCATATATCTCGAGAAATGACTTGGATCAATGGAAAGGGTCAACCCCGCACAATAGACTTTGCATAAGCCTGGTCTCACACCTCACCCCCTCGAAAACCTTTCAATTCCGCCCTTAGAATAGCCAGTAAGACTGACTCCAGTTGCTGTTATACTGGGCAGCACAAGTGGAGCTGTATCCGTAATCGGAGCAGCCAGACGCTGAAGTTTTACCGTTGAGCTGGTAGATGTGCGTCCCAACCCAGGTGTGCGATGCCGAAACCTGAAGACAGTAACCGCAGTACCGTCCAGCCTTGACCCCAGACTTGGAGCGGCAGCCCGTGATGTAGGAGCAGGCGCGCGGCACGAGGTTACCATCTGCATCACGCTCCTCGAGAGTAGACTCGGCGAGCGGAGCTGGGCCGCGAGGCTTCCAGTTGGTGACTGGAGCTGCGTCGGCTTCGGCCTCAGCTACGGGGACAGCGAGGATTGTGACGCCAAAGGCGACTCCCATTGCTCCGACCACAGCTACCTGACAGCATATATCCTCCCCATCTCTCTCCTCTCCTCGAAACTCATCGGCGTCGGGAGCTTTAGCATCGGCACCTCTAATTCAGCCCCCTTCTTTATGATCCGCAGAGGAGCCGGTATGGGATCTGGCGTGTCAACGCGCGACTCCTCCTCAACCTTCTTCTCTATCTCGAGGGTGTCTCTATCCGACGACCCTGCATTGCTTGTTGTGTCCGACTCCAAATCAGGAACTTCTACATCACCTTCAAGCTTTTCTGCCTCTTTGGCGTCCTCCTTCTCTACAACATTGGACAACCGTGCACTGGCGAAATCCCGCCGCGAGAGATTCCGCTCAACCCCCTCTGTCTTATCAAAGGGCGTCAAAGCCGATATCTCAGAATATGCCGCCAATGAATCAATCGCCGATTGCGGCGCCCAAGTGTGCCTCCCAGCCACCGAAGCCACACTATCCGCTCGCTCAAGGTTGGAAGCGTCGCTATAGTGCGACGAGTATCCCGTGTCGGACCGTCTTAGGCCACCTAGACCACCTAGACCACCATATCTCGGCCCCGAGAGCAAAAAATGTATCGGTACTGGCTTGCGCACGATGGATACCTTGCGATTGATGGAACGTACACGTGGGACGCGTTTGTTGCTTTTAGGTGGCGGTGTTGGTGGTTGGTACCATAGGTCTATGGGAGAGTCGTATGGGGGCTGTGGGAGAGGGTGTGATTCAGGAGGAGGGTGCACCTCAGGTCTGTGAATCGGGGATTTGGTTGAGAGCGAGTAACGTCGATATTCCTCCCCGCCACGAGAGGTTATGGAATCATTGCTATATAGGAGATGGTCTGGTATGTCCGCGATGTCCTGTGGAGTAAGGGGGGAGATCATATCGTCGGGACGCGGCGGGCGTGGAGGCGGCATAGATACGCTCCTGTTGTGTTGTACAACAAGTAATGGTAATGTGGGTGAGTCTGGCCTTTGGGGGGGAGGTGGTGGCGGAGACGCTGATCGAACAGCAACATAGGCACTTCTTTGAGTGTAGCCTGGCAGGAACCGATCGTTGCGGCGTATGCTTGGGGGCTCCGAATGCCTGTCCGACTCTGACGTTGTCTCGGTGCCATGGAACTCTGATACTGGCTCCGAGCTGTCGATGCTCCAGGCTCCTGCGACGTGCTGCTTCTTCCAAGCTTCCTCGGCGCTATTCATCATGGATCTTCGATTGCGGCGTCGCTGGCGGCAATACCGGAACAAGAAGTATAGCCCGACAATTGTGAAGATGCCCAAAATCGACGACACAACGATGGTCCCTATCAAGAACTTTGTATTGGAGTCTAGGCTGCGCCGCAGTCGCAGAGAGTGCGGCGACATCGTGGGTGTGTATTTGGTGCTAAGGGTTAGTAGTAGAGAGCATGCGGCGTCAGGTCGGAATCGTATCGTGAGAAGTCATAGACGTGAGAGGATCAATGAAAAGACTGGCCAACAGGAGATAGATATAATACAGGTATACTTTCCTAACATGACTGCGGATGTGGCAGGAACCGCAGCTGAAGATCCAAGGCATCATACTCGCTCAGCACAATGATAATCAAACCTAAAGTAGCAGGACATGAAAGTTAATTCTGAGATCGACCCCAACTATGGCAGTTTCTGTACAAAAGTTGTGGTTGTGAAGCCTTCAAGTCCACCCGGCTGACGGATGGTTGTGCAGGGATGTCGTGGGATCGACGAGCGCTCAGCCACGAAGCCATTTTTGGAACAACAATCGAGCCAACCACAGCATGCGACAAAATAGACAATGCCACAGCAATGCGCCTTCGTAGTTAAATCATTACCGACCTGAATAATGAACGCCCTGTGGCATTAAACTATACCTTAGCGTGGGCTGAATCGACGAGAATGGGCTTCGCGGGTCTTTCACGATTGTCGAGGACGCCGAAGCGATCGATAACGATTGTCGTCTTAACATTTGGCTTCAGTCTCGGGGAAGAATGAATACTCCCTCGATAATCAGAGCGACGAGTCCATTGCCGCAGCCCCCATGGCCCCCGCGAACCCCGCAGAAGGATTCGTGAAGAGTGGAATCCTGTACCCACGGCCCCAAAGGAATACTATTGAGTAATAAAATGTATGTATTGCTGACTATGTAATCTACCCCTGGTGTTTACCGATATTCCGTACGGAGATCACGTGAAGTCATGTGACCATTACAACACACCCCCCCATGTATCCCCGTACGAGCCTCATATGAGAAACTCAGAAAAGAAAGGGGTGGCTATACTCGGGCCGGTAATAGTCGTAATTGACGTACCTACGCCTGATGATTCACATCTTACGCCTGGCTACAGTGTGACCGATCGGGCATAAGTTCCTAACTTCGGTCGGTGATCCTCCATCTTTCTTCCATATCGGTCATACTTTTCTTGACTCTGCCTGCCTGCCTCTGCCTGCCCCTGCCCAGCCTTCCCATACTCCCACACCACACCACACCACACCATTCTCTTCTTCTTCTTTGCGACTACTCCGTACGAGTCGCAAAGATGACTGCCGTCGGTCAAGTCTTTGCCGAAGACTTGTGTGAGGTGGTTGTGGATGCGAACATCCACATCTACCTCTCGCCTGGGGTTCGGGCATCCCTGCCCCGTCCCCTGCCGGTGTTGGCGGTGCGGGTGAGCACCACTGTCCCGTACGGGACTCCTGGGAATGTGCGGTTGGTGCACCCCCAAGAAATCGCTGGGTTTTACATCCAGGCGGCAGGAGAACGTGAGGCTCAAGAGTCTCACGTACGGGCTGAGGGTTGCGAGCAGTGTGACGCTGCACATGGAGATGAGGGGAGTCGGCAGATTCCCTTCTTCTCAGTATGCAGATCCTTTGGGAATCTGCAGGGTGGAGCTTGTGCGTCGTGTGTGATGAAACATCGCGCGGCCTACTGTTCTCTTCGTAAGTTTTCTTTCCCTGTTTGACATATGTTTCTTTTAGCGCTTTCATATGTCCGTACGGACTAACATCTCTAGATACCTCCCAAGATGACCGGGAGCCCACCCCTCCTCCGAAGGATGACACTCCTCGTCCTGGTGGGAGAGCTGGGACTCGGGCCCACGCTCAGAAGTTGGCGCTTGAGGCGCAAGGAAATGCTGGGAATGCTGCTGTGTGATCGTACGGACTTGGGGTAATGGTGGGAACTGGTTTTTGCGATGATTTTGCGATGGTTTTGCTGGTTTTCCTGTAGAGATAGACAGAAATGACAATGGATTTCTTGGTGATTCTTATGCCATTCATGTGACAGGTCCGTACGTAGAGAAAAGTGTATAAAAAGTGAGAAAATCTCCTGTTTTTGTATGGTAAAAGTCGGGGATTTCCTTTAATTGCTGTAGTGTTCCCCCTTTTGTTGAAATGGGTTTTGAATTTCAGAAAAATAAATTGAAACCCGCGTGCATAGTGTTGTATCTAGCTCGTACGGACCTATGAAATGATCGAAAAGAGTGTATAAGTGTTCTTTCCTAGGGAATTCCCTTGGGAAAGTTGTAAATAATGGAAATAAGAACGGATAGTAAAAGTAGATGTAGCTGTATGTAGCCTTGGTGAATATGATAGTTCCGAGTTCGTACGGAGCTTCTGTGTATTCAGTTCTTATATTGCCTTGCTTTTGAGCTTGTGAAGTAGAAATCTAGATCCTATGGTCTAGGGGGCTCGTTTCCGTGATACAGAGGTAGCCAATGCTCTGTACGGACTTTTGTTTTGTAGTAAGCACTCCTATAGGAGGTGCTTTATGTCTACAAGGTTCAAATGTTTAATGAACTCCTTGTGCTTTTGCTGAGGTAGGGCCTTAGTAAACCCATCTGCTGGCATCTCGTACGTAGCTATCCACTTAATGTCTAGGTTACGGTGCTCAACCTCTTGTCTTAACCAATGTGAGTGGACATCAATGTGCTTAAGTTTTGTGACTAGCTTTGGAGACTCCTTAAGTAAGAGCCGTACGGTCTGCATATTATCACAATTAAGTGAGTATGGCTCGTTTAGATCGAGCTTAATAGTTGAGAAGAAACGCTGCCACCAATAGAGCTGTTTTGCACTATGTGATAGAGCTAAGAGTTCTGCTTCTGTAGTAGAGGTTGAGACTGTTTTCTGCTTCGTACAGCGCCAGTCTATTGCTCCTCCAAATAGAGTGAACAAATACCCTTCTGTGCTCTTCCTAGTCGATTCACAATCTGCGTACGAAGCATCGCTAGAGCATTGAAATCGTGGTTCCTCAATATTAGGTCCGTACTGAAGAGCTAGGTGTTTAGTATCTTTAAGATATAGGAGAAGACGGTCGGCTGCTTGCATATGGTCTGGCCCTGGATTGACTAGGAATTCTGATAGTTTCTGGGTCGTACGGGCCACATCTGGTCTCGTTACTACTGCAGCGTAGTTAACAGACCCAACTTTTTGTTGGTAGAGGTGGATTTGTTGCTTATCCGCCTGTCCATCAAACGGTAGAAGGTTGTCGTTCACCATTGGTGTTCGTACGGATCGTGTAGATGATACTCCGTACGTAGTTGTAATTTTGTCGATGTAGGAGTCCTGGCATAGCCAGAGGATTTTCTGAGTTCGGTCCCTTATGATTCTAATTCCTAGAAACCATTGGAGCTCTCCTATCTCGCGGAATTCATAAGCTTCCATAAGCTTCGTACGGAACTCTATTGCCTCCACTTTGTGATTTGGGTGGCTAAGTATACAGATATCATCTACATAGAAGAACACCATGATCTTTGGCGATACAAATAGGCATTGAGCTTCTGGGATCCGTACGAGGCCTAGTCCTATAAGGGTTTCTGAGAAATCCCGGAACCATAAGAGGGGTGACCTCCTAAGGCCATATAGGGCTCTGTTAAGCTTCCAACATTTTCCTTGTTCCTCATAGCCGTCGGCACACCGTACGTAGACTTCCTCATCGATTCGGCTGTTTGTAAAGGCGTTTATTGCGTCTAGTTGTTCTGTGTCTAGATCGAAGTAGGCTGTGATGGCCATAAGGGCTCGGAAGGTCTTTGACGCAAGGGTAGCTGCGTACGTCTCATCATGAATAGAATATCGCTGTAGGTCTCCTCTAACAACGAGCCTAGCCTTATATTTAACAAGGTAGCCGTTATCATCGAATTTGTATGTGAATACCCACATAAGTGGTATCACAAAGCTTCGTACGGAGCTTTCTAGTACAGAAGTGAATGTCTCTTGTTTCCGTAAGTCTGTAATCTCCTTTGTAGCTGCAGCTTGAAAACCTAGCCTATGAGGGTGGGTTCTAAGCTGATTCCAGAACTTTGGAGCTGCTGGTAGGTCCGTACGGTGTACTTTGCGTTTCTGGAAGTCGGTTCCAACGATGAAAGCCTGATGTAGGCTCATTCCTGATTCTGGATGGGCAATTGTGGCATGGTAGACTTCATTCCTCCGTACGATGTCCTCTGAGCGTTCTGGTGTCATTTCTGGCGTACGAAGCTGGGTCTCTTCATTTTCTACCTCTTTTTCCTTATGGTGGGTTTCTTGAAGCTGGTCCTCTTGGGGAGGAGCTTGTTCTGTCGACCCTGTTTCGTACGGAGTTGGCGTTTCCTTTAGAGGTTCTGCTTCCTGTTCGTTTTCCTCATATTCCTCACCCTCCTTTCCTTGTAGGTCGGGTAATTCTATGACCTGAACTGTCTTTTGGAGGTCTATTTCTAGAATAGGAGCCTCGTACGACGGATCATAGACCTTTGTCTCATCGAAAGTAACGTCCCTTGTAGCTATAACTCTCTTAAGTCTAGGCACCCATATCCTATAGATGTTTGTAGAGTTATACCCTACTAGGTAACCAACTTGGGCGTTCCGTTCGGTCCTCTCTAGCTTCGGCTTGTTAAGGAGAAGTGCGTACGCCCTACATCCAAAGGCTCTAATGTGAGAAAGTAGAGGCTTTGTAAGCTCTGGTCTTTGAAGCTGTGACGGTAAGGACTGGAGTAGAAGTCCGTACGGAGTTTCATAATCGATAACTGCTGAAGGAGATCTGTTGATAAGATATCCAGCTGTCCGATATATTTCTGGCCATATTCCTTCTGGTAGGTTGCCGGCTTCCTTAAGTGCTCTAGATCGTGTGATTATCGTACGGCCTGATCGTTCGATTCCCCCGTTCGGCTCAGCTGTGTACGGTGGTGTATTCTGGATTTCGTAACCTTCATCATTTATCCAGTTATCCCATTCCTTTCCTAGGGATCTCTCGCCATCTAAGAAGAATATCTTAATTTCAAAACCCCATCGTCTCCGTACGTAGCTTACAAAGTCCTTAATCGTCTGTAGGATTACGTCTTGGCTCTTGTCTTTAATGGTATAGACATGATTCATGCGGCAGAAGTCACATTGGAAGTGTAAGACTTGCGTACTACCATCGTACGAAGCTGGCATCTGAATTAGATCGAGGTGGACCTTCTCATAAGGGATCTTCGACCTAGGTGTAGGTCTTCTAGAAATGTTTTTCGTAGCGTGTGTTAGGCGGCAAACCTCACAGTTCAAGTCGTACGATTCTTGGTTCGTGACTAGGACCCCTTGAGTCTTCTCTTGAAGCTTCCTTATAGCGTTTTGGTTTAGGTGGCCCATTCTGTTATGCCATTCCTTTGCAGTGCCGGTAAGGTCTTTCCGAGGTCCGTACGAAGTAAGGACAGCGTTTTGGTGCACCTCTGCTGTTAAGAGGGCTGTTGGTTGGCTCCTAGAATTCTCATTTTTAATGTATTCTAGAACCCATTGGCCGTGGATTACTGGAGTGTAGCAGAATGGCTTTCCTCCGTACGTAAGACCTTCTGCAGCTGTGTTCCAATGGACTCCCTTTTGGATGAATCGTTTTAAAGAGGCGACAGAGGTGTGGAAGGAAGATACTAGAGCTGTATCTTGAAGCGTAATGGTTCGTACGGACTTGGTATCCTTTCCGATTTGTACTTGGATGTCCACTGAACCGAATCCCTCAATCTGAATTCTCTGGTCTCCTGCTAGGAGATAGCTATTCTCTCCGGCTTCCTTTAGGTTGTAGAACCTCGTACGGTCATTGCAGACATGGATTGTAGCTCCGGAATCGAGTATGGTGCTTCTTGCAAGCTTATAGGTTGAGAGAGTAAGGCCTTGTGAGACTTGGAACGCTGTTGCGAACGAGACGGGTAGGTCGTTCGTACGGGGCTGTGCCGCTCTTGCCTTTTCCTGTTCCTCTGCCTTCTGTATTACATACTGGAATCCTGGTTTCTCACTTATGTAGGCGTCCACTTTAGCTTCAATGTCTTTATTCGGCCTCCATGACTTCGTACGCTTCGTTTTCATAACGTATAAGCAGTCTCTCCACTTGTGGACTGTTCCACACGGGCAATCCGTTCGAGCTTCTCTCTTCTTCCTTCCTCCACCTTGTCCTTGATGTGGGGAGTTCGTACGGCCTTGTAGTGTAGCAGGAGCCTCATTTTCTCCTTCTTGTGTTGCAAAAACTCCATGTTCCCCCCGAGGCTTCTGGTCATATTTTGCCTGCCTTTGGTTGACTCTATAGGTCCGTACGACCTCTTCAAACTCATATGATTTTGTTCCTTTGTTGAGTTTTGCAGTCCATGGTCCTCGGAATTCGCAGGGTCCTATTGCTTTAAGGAAGTAGTATATTGCGTCGTGAGGATCGATTACTTCAGGGGCGTTAAGCGTACGGCCTAAGGAGTAGAGCGTCTCCCATTTTAGGAGCCATTCTTCTATGTCTATCCCTTTTTGAGTTTTCGAGGCCTTTGCCCATTCTATTCTCCATTCTTCAAGCCTCGCTCTAGTAGTCGGTGCAAAACGGTCTTTTAGCTTTCTAAGCATTTCGTACGGAGTATCGCAGTTATAGGTATAGGGTAGAAATTCCCGCCTAATCGTTTCTTGGATCTTTGACCGTAGCCCCTGAATTGCTTCCTCCTTCTTCTCCCATATTTTTCGGTCATATTGGAAATCGAGTAGTAGGTTTCGGAGCTCGTCTTTCTCATCTTGTGTAAGAGATCCGTACGTAATTGGCGTCTTAGGAAGCGGCTCTTCAGTTGATGGTTGGGCCGTTTGGCTTAATTGTTGGGTTGAGGGTGTAGATCTTGTTGATGCCCGAGTTGAAGGTGCTGGTTGAGGGGCAGTTTGAGGAACTACACCTGTTCCTGTTTGAGCTGCGGTCCGTACGAAGTCCGGAATAGGCTTTGTAGGTGGTTTGAGTATAGGAGGGTCTTCTTTAGAAGGGTCGATATACTCCCATACTCCTGTTCTCATTGAGGCTGTTTTAATCGTCTCTAGCCACTCATCCCAGTCTTTCGGGTTGGTGAGGACCACCCCCACCTTCTGTAGGGCTGCCATTTCGATAGCTAGCACCCTAGGAGGGGTTCAGTAGGTCCGTACGATGCTTGTTCAACCTTCAAATCGCGTGTTGGAGTTGCTCCGGGCTCATAACTATTGAGTAATAAAATGTATGTATTGCTGACTATGTAATCTACCCCTGGTGTTTACCGATATTCCGTACGGAGATCACGTGAAGTCATGTGACCATTACAACAAATACGCGTCGCCCCATCGCACGAATAGAAGAACATTCGCCACGTGATGAGCTGATAGATCGGCTCGGGATTAACCAGCATAGGCCGCCTCGAAGCGATTACAAGCCACAGAGGACGGGTGGATCAGCTACCTAGGCCGCCTTGCGTGGGGCAATCGATTGCCGAGCTTATGGTCATCACCTTATTCTATACTTGTAACAGCACCGTGTCAGCCTTTGCGCGTTGTCATCTTTATTAAAATCAATTATAGTAAGGGACTGCTTACATCATGATTGCATCTTTAATTTAAGGGGATAGATTCTTCATAGCCCATTATTGCAAGCGTAGTTCCTAGTCCTACTATAATCTATAGTTTAACTAAGGAGAGCCTGTTAGTGTTTATGAAGATTAGTGATAAATGGCATGTATTTTTAGGGTTACATCGTCGGCGTCTAGAGGTAACAAAGCACTTCTGTGGCCCGTCTAATGGCACGCAATTAGTGATTTCTCCTAAGAAAGTCCGAAGCTCTACTGTATCTAGAAGCGAGATAGGTGGGGTGAAGAGGAAATCATGAGCTCCCCGGCCTAGTCGAGACGGATGGACGTGCTGGCGTGGATTTCTTCAAACTCTCCCAATGCCGAAGTGCTTGATGTGTCGACAACGCCGAGCTATAAGGAAAAAGAGGTGGCGCAGGCTGTGCAGAAGAGTACGAGTATATTCATATTCCAGTACAAATATACTCGAGTACATGTGTACTCATGCCGAACACTGATTTCTCCCTTTCTAGACACGCAGCCCGCTATCAGCATCTCACAGATTTTCTTGTTCACTACAGTATTTTAAGAGTTCACCTCCCCCTTCGGCTTAAAATTCCTTCCCTGCCGCTGACAGTCTGTCAGCCTATCACTCATCTCTCAACCTTTATTGATCCTTACTTTGTACCCATCGACCCACTGATCCTCAATGATGCGCGCCTGTGTCTCCTGATTCTTTTTCAGCGCCGGCTCGTCGTCGCCATAGTCCTCCTTGTTGCTGTCAATGAAGCCTTGCGCGCACCTTGAGCGGGGCGTAATCATGAACGAACGACCTGGGTACCTCTAGTCAGCATTCCTTCTTCACCACGAAACATAGCCTACGCCAGGAATGGTGAACAGAAACTGACCAGTGATCGTCCTATCACACGAAATCCTCATCATGCAGCCCGCGCAGTCCACCGTTTCGCCAAAGTTGATTCCGTTCTCCTCGAGCCACTTCTCATACTCGGCCGAGCGAATCGCAGAGCGGATCCAGCAGGGCGCGACGTAGTTGATGCGGATGCCCTGCTCCCATGCGTTGCGACGCGCGGTGCGCATGAGGCCGCGGAGACCGTATTTGGTGACGGTGTATTCCCAGTTTCCGGGGGAGTCGATCCAGGCGACCATGCTGCCAGTCATGATGAAGCATCGGTCCCGGTCCTCGGTGTCGGGTTGTTGGCGGAAATAGTGCACAGCGAGTTTCCAGGTGTAGAGCGTGCCGTCGGTGTTGACGCGGATAATGTTGAGATCTGGCTTTGTTGGAGCGCCCTTGGGATCTGATGAGAAGGGAAATCTTTAGCATGTGTTCACAATATCGAACTGACTACCATCAATCATCCTTGAACTCACCATCCAGATGCCATAAGCTATCCCCCGCACTCCTCGAAATTCCCGCATTAGCCACAACCACATCTACGCTGTTCGCGGGACTCCTCCTCTTCGCCGTCTCAAACATCTCAATCTGCTGATTCCAGTCCCTAATATCGCACTTTACAAACACACAATTGTCACCGCCCGCATTCAGCTCAGCCTCCAGCTTTTTCCCCTGCTCCACGGCCATATCCGCGATTGTGACGAACGCGCCCGCCTTGACATACGCCCGGACGCACGCCTCGCCGATGCCGTTCGCGCCACCGGTGACGATCACGGACTTGCCTTTCATCTGAGTTGTGTCGGGCGCGACGGTGTGGTCGACGGGGCCATTGTAGGCGTAGCGGGGGAGTTGGGGCATCGTGGTGGTGCTCAAGGTTGATGAACAGTCGTCGTGTGGGCTGTGTAGTCTGCCGATAGAGTGGCAGTGTGCGTTGGAGTAGTGGTGATGAATGCGAATGCTTGGAGAGCGGAGCGCGAGATGAGCAGATGCGAAGATGTGGGCAGAAGAACAACTGACTCAGCCTGTGGCATAATTTTGCTGAGTTGGAGCGTTTGATGCTTGCTTATACGTATGAAAAGCTCTCGAATGACGGATAAAGCGGCATTGCCGGTGTGAGGAGAGAAACAACTTGACGCACTGAAACCAGCAGCCTGCGCCGAAGCTCAAAATGTACTCGTACGTGTTTGAGTTGACATTTTGATCTTCTATGCGTAGTGGGGTCCGCCGCGGGGTGCGGGGTACGGGGTACTGTGGAGAATGCCAGCGGTTACGACCCGGAATTGCGTGCCAAGGTTCGGTACTGGACGATTAAGAATAGCGCCATTACATTTGGTAGCGTGCCGACGGCAGTTCCAAATCCATCCGTGCCGCAGCCGCCTCTGGGATACCGTGCACTGCTGTAACAAACAAACCCTGCAAACCCTCTTGTCCTGCATATTTAGCGCCTGCTCGGCTCCATTGCAAAGTTGGAAGAGGTGCCTGCCGAACTTGTCGATTGATAACGGCAGCAAACGGTAAACAGGGGCTTCGGCATCATCTACATTGAGGTACACTGATGCCGATTTCCACATTGTGCAACAGGGTGACAATGGGCCGAGACTGTGCACACTGGAAGGAGACTGACAAGCTATGTTAAGGTGTTGATTGGCTGATGCAAAGGATGAGACGGCACAACGCTAGTGCCCTTTTTGCGGGTTGATGGTTAAATTGAAGGGGATGAGGCAGGACAGGCAGTGGTAGATACTTGCCAGGTACGCCCAGGGCGAGGAGTTGGAGATGGACGAGGGAGGAAGGAAGGACGACAGACAGGCACGCAACATCTCTTCTCCGCAATTGAAAGACAAGTATGCCGTCACCCGAGGTAAGATCTGCAGCTTCAACAAATTGTGGTATGCTCTGTCATTTCTCTCAAGGCTATGTTTGTATGGTATGGAAGGTATCACTTCGCCTCCTGCTCCTCCTCCTGATTACCCTTCAACAACCCAACGCTCCTCCAATACGGCTCCAAATCCCTAAACCACGCCCATTTCGTGTTCTCCCCCCAGCCCTTGCTATACCATTCATTCAGCGTCGCGGGGAAATGCTCGACCCCGTCCCGCACACTGCTGTCATGCGCAATAATAGTCAGCACGCGAGCGTCGCAGTCCAGATCCTGCAGGTGCCCAACCGTCTTCGTGGCTAGCGGGATATCTAGACCAAACTTAATGTCGTACAGGCTATCTGTCGCCTTGCGCCCCCGCGATTGTTGAAGCTTTTCCCACTCACCGCCGGGGCAAAAGGGAATCTTGCTTCTGGAACAGCACGGGTGGGGTGAAATGGAGTCCGGCACAGGCAGTCGTTCTGAAGGGCGGAAAATTCCTGGGTAGTGGCAGACGTCGCCGCCGAGGAGGATGAACGTGTCCTTTGCAGAGTCGCCGTCAGATCCCTTCGTCGTGCGGGCGAGAGCACATAAATGACCTACGGCGTGGCCGGGCGAGTCCAGAAGATAGAACGACCCATCGCCGAAGTAGTCGTATGCTGGGAATCTGCCGATCTTCGAGGTGCCTGAACCTGAGAAACTTATCTCGCGGAGGGTGCGGCCTTCAAAATCGGATTCCCGGATTGGGGAGTCCGGATTTCTTGGATATGCAGGCAGCATGGCGGCCTTGAAGCCGGCGCCGACTATCAGATCAGTGCTCTGTGGGAAAGTCGAGGGGTCGCCGATGTGGTCCCAGTGCCAGTGACTGCGTGATCATTAGCCTATCTGTACGCGCACCTTGCAATCAAGCAATCAGGGAACACTCACCTCCAAATCACCGCCTCAATCTCCCCCCCCTTGATTCCCTTCTCTTCCAAGACCTCGACCACATTGTGGGTAACATCTATCTCGTAACCAGTTGTAGGGATGTAGTTTGCAATGCTCGGGGCGTAGTTATTGTAATCCTTCCTAATGCCTAGATCCCAGACGAGTTTTCTACCGGACGGATGCTGGATCAGGAAAGAGAGGGAAGGTGATTTTGTCTTGTGTGTGTGGACGTGCGGCACCAAGGGGGACATGAAGCGCTTTAGCACTGATGGGCCAAAATTCACGGCGCAGATGAGGGACACATCGACGGTTTGCTCGCCAAATGGCAGCTGGACGTGTGCTGGTTGCGAGGAGTCCATGATGCCTGTATGTGTATTGTTCGCACGTTTCCGCAGCGAGTGCGTAATTGATTTCAAAGGCGTGTCACAAATGTGTATCTAAATGATTTGTTCTTTGGTTCTATGCACATGTGGGAATGAGAAGGAGTTAAAGACATAAGTTGGCTGAAATGCTAGGGTGGAGGTTGAGCAAGGTTGTCGTTTCTCCAACCATAATAGTGGTTACCCCGCAAGCTGCATATCAACAAGTCTAGTAACAGCCACATTTTACCCCGCAACACCATTCAGTATTATGTACCAAAGAATGTGGGGTTGGAAACTTCAAATGTACCAAGCTTACCACATCGGAGGGCGCGCCAAGACCGGCGCGTCGGTATATCCAATCTGGACACCCGCCCCACAGGTATCCCAACACCTTTACCGGTCTATTGGCGGGCACTTGTCTCCACAGATTCATACGTTCTGCAGCTGCAAGATCTAAGTTCCCCAGGTTCATTATTTCCCCGGAGTCGCCATGTGGAGTTTAGCGGATTATGGGGAAATGAATTGAAGATAGGAGGAGGAAAAGTTTATATATTGCATGCCCATCGCCCTTCGTTCAGCTTCAACCCGCCCCCCCTCTTCACTCGAGATTGTTGTGTTAAGTTAAGAGTCGATTAGGACAATTAGAGTCAAAGTTGGAGAAGCACCTTCGTGTTTGACTTGAGACTTCAAAGTCTGCAAGTCGATCAACTGTTTTCAGCTACCCTTTCATCCCTCAATTGAACGCTGCATTCCGTAGCACTCCCTTTCATCATGGCCACCCCAGCACCTCCAACGGCCGTCTCATTCAACAAGAACACCGCCGACATCTCCCACGTCGAGCTCAAACACTCATCTACCGCCAACAGCGTCGAGATGTCCGAACTCAAGGCCAGCAAGACTATCGACACGGTCCACAACGACGAGGCCATGAAGGTCCTTCAGAACTACAGTGGTGATGAGTCGTGGTCTCCATCCGAAGAGAAGCAAGTCCAGCGGATTATCGACTGGCGTCTCATGCCATGCTTGTGCGCGACTTACTGTCTGCAATATTACGATAAAGCTATGCTGGGCCAAGCTGTACGTTCTCTTCTCTACTTCCCATGTTCATCAGCGTCCGGGCTGTCGACGTTTCGCCGTTACAACCACCACCCCTCAACCAATACTGACATCACTAGGCCCTCTTCGGCATTCAACAAGATCTCGGCCTCACACAAGGCAATCGCTACAGCATGACCTCCTCCATCTTTTACCTTGGCTACATCATGGGCGCCTACCCAGCCATGGTCCTCGCACAGCGCTATCCAGTCGAGCGAGTCACCTCCATGATCGTGACCACCTGGGGCGTCTGCCTACTCCTGACTATTGTCTGCACCAACTACCAAAGTATCTATGCGCAACGCTTTTTCCTCGGCCTGCTGGAGTCGGGAGTTTCCCCATTGTTCATGCTGATCGTTGGGTCTTGGTACAAGAAGAACGAGCAGGCGTTTAGGATGGGCATCTGGTACTCCTGCACCGGGTACGTGTCCATCGTCTCGCCATTGATCAACTACGGATGGGGCAGCCTAGGCGGCCCCCTCAAGAGCTGGAAGTACATGTACATCTTTGCCGGCGCCGTCACGATTATGTGGGGTATTTCGCTGTGGTTCATCCTGCCTCCCGACCCAATCAGAACCAAGATTTTCAATGAGCGTCAAGTAGACATTCCCCTGGAGCCAAAGCCCGTTTGGCAAGAAAGTAGGATGCTGACTTTGACCAGCAATATATTGCTGTTGCGAGACTGAGAGATAACAACACCGGCGTGCGAAACAAGCATTACAAGAGCTCCCAAATCGTCGAACTGCTCACAGATGTCAAGGTAAGCTTTCTCTGTTTCATCCAATGACTTCACCCACTAACACCAATCCCTCAGTTCTGGCTCACCTTCTTCGCCGCCTTCCTCATGATGATCACCAACGGGCCCATCTCCACCTTCAAGCCCATCATCATCAACTCCCTCGGCTTCAACGAGCTGAACTCCCTCCTCCTCATGATGCCCGGCGGCGCCTTTGCGGGCACAATCCAAGTATGCGATTCCTTCCTTGACCATTATCTCCTCCTTCAGTCAGTCGCTTACCAATATAACCTTTAGCTCCTCGCCCCCTTCATTGCCATGCGCTTCAAGAACGTCCGCGTCTGGCTCATCATCACCTGCCAAATGATCACCACAGTCTCCGCAGTCCTGCTGTGGCAACTCCCGCGCGAGGGCGCTGTCGGCGGCCTCCTCTACGCCATCTACACCCTCACCGCCATGGGCGGCGGCTATGCCGTGCTGATGGGTCTGCAACTGGCCAACATCGCGGGCTACACGAAGCGGTCCATTGCCAGTTCAGGCCTGTACATCGGATACTGCTTTGGAAACTTTGTAGGACCCTTGATCTTCTACTCCAACGAGAGGCCGTACTACCACACGGGCTTTATCACCTGCGTCGTGACGTCCATTGGAGCGTCGCTGATGATGCTGGCGTACTGGTGGGTGTGCCGGTCTGAGAATAAAAAGCGCGATGCGACGGGCGTGCCGGAGGGCTTTGACCATGCGTATGAGGACGACCTGACGGATAAGACGAACCCGCAGTTCCGGTACATTTACTAATGTCATCGTACTGTCATGCGGGTGAAACTGGACGCGATGTGATGTAGAAGATGGATTTAGGGTGGTAAAACAAGACAGCATGGCAGGTAGAGATGTTTCGCCCGAAGCGCATATCCAATCATGCCATATGCATATCTCGAGTGCGGACGCGTTTGTTTCGGCTAGTTTGATACAGCTTAGTCGCGTGCAAATGGAAAACACTGCACTTGTTCATCACACAGTGTCATGCATGGCAAACTGTGCACCCTCCATATTGTGCATCTGCCTAGAGTGCGACCATTCCTAATTACCGACCTAGAAGTTGAAACTAAGGGCGAATATAAGAGTGTAACTAAGGGTGGGAGTGGGCGTGGGACTGAGAGTGAGTGTAAGGAAGTGATAATTTTATAGTATGGAATTTTTAAGTACTTTTACATACAAATTACTATGGTTGGGTACTTACAGTCGCAATTTTAAGGTAACGAACTTGCTTGCTCTCGTAAGCGAGTTGCCGAACTTGCTTCCACCTACGATTATTGCCGCGTGCGGCTGCTCGGTATCGACGAGTGTGTATTACCGCCTGCTTCAGCTCGGTATCGACGAATATGGTAAAGCGTGTGGGGAACGGATCGATCGGCCGGATCAAGTTACCGAGCAGTTATGCGGGGTATACCGCCAAAACACGCCAGGCTTTCCCCGAAGATGGGGTCAACTCACCGAGCAGTTATGCGGGGTGTACCGCCAAAACACGCTAGGCTTCCCCGAAGATGGGGCAACCGCTGCGCTATATGCGCGTATTGCTGTTGTCACCTTGTACTGCATGTGGGGGTAGGAGGAAAGATAAGTTTACAGGGTGAGGATATTTCATTATACCCCCTACAACTCCCAACCATCGCATATTCATTATACTCATCCCATCTCACCCTATCCACACATCCACACATTTCCCTCTTTCTCACTTGTAACTTCGACTTTATGCCCCTTTGTCCCTTTAATTTTATAGGGTTCATACCACTCACTCTTCACGATGGGCTCTATCCAGCCAGAACAACTGGCTATGCCGGCAAACGTCGACCTGGACTATGATGTCCTGATCATTGGAGCCGGTCTGTCTGGCATCTATTCCCTCATTAGAATGCGTCAGATGGGTCTGAGGGCGCGAGTAATTGAGGCAGGCAGTGGCGAGGGCGGCACATGGTTTTGGTGTGTTGTTCATTTTCGACGTATCACAGTGGCTAAGCCTTTCTAACATCCACAGGAACCGCTATCCCGGCGCCCGCTTCGACTCCGAGTCGTATTCCTATATCTTCTCCTTTAGCGACGAGCTCCTCAACGAATGGGACTGGACGGAGCACTTCTCCCCGCAACCAGAAACGCTCAAGTACGCGCAGTTTGTCGTTAACAAGTTCGACCTTAAGCGCGATATGCAGTTCAACACCAAAGTCAAGGCCGCACACTTCCAGACCTCCAACAACAGCTGGTTGACGACCGACGAGCACGGCAAGACGTACAGCTCCCGCTGGCTGGTGAGCTGCATGGGTATTCTGAATGAGCCTACCCTGCCGGCCATTCCAGGCGTCAATGACTTCCAGGGCCAGGGCTTCCATACTGCCAGATGGCCGGAGAACGGCATGGATGCTATCGCCGGCAAGCGCGTGGGAATCATTGGCACAGGCGCCACAGCAATCCAAACCATTCAGGAGATCAAGAAGGTGGTAGGCAGCCTGACGGTCTTCCAGCGGACGGCGAACTGGACGGCGCCGCTGCGAAACACAAAGATTAGCAAGGAGGAGATGACCGAGATTCGCGGGCAGTACCCGGACATCTTCGCCAAGTGTGCCGAATCAGGCTCCTGCTTCATCCACCTTAGAGATCCGAGAAGTACGTTTGACCTGGATGAGGAGGAGCGGGAGGCGCACTGGGAGATGCTGTACGCAAAGCCAGGGTTTAGCAAGTGGCTGAGCAACTTCCACGACATCGCGACGAATCGCGAGGCGAACAGGCTGTTCTCTGAGTTTATTTCCAAGAAGATTAGAGAGCGGGTGGATGATCCCGTTGTGGCAGAGAAGCTGATTCCGAAGAATCATGGGTTTGGCACGAGGAGGGTGCCGCTTGAGGGTGGATATTACGAGACGTGAGTACTGTCGAGCTTTGTCTTCGTGATATGTCAAACTAACGCATCCCAGCTTCAATCAACCTAACGTCGAGCTCGTCGACCTAACCGAGAACTCAATCGAGCGCGTCACCGCGGAAGGCATCAAGACAAAATACAAGGATTTCGAGTTCGACGTCATCATCTACGCGACGGGTTTCGACGCAGTAACCGGCTCCTTCCGCGCCGTGGACATAAAGGGCGTGAATGGCGTCGACCTCCAAGACATTTGGGGCACAGGGATGCGCACCTTCCTCGGCCTAACCGTCCAGCACTTCCCCAACATGTTCATGATAATGGGCCCGCACCAGATGTTCGGCAACATCCCGCGCAGCATCGAGTACGCCGTCGACTGGGTCAGCGACTTCATTGGCTTTGCGAAGGAGAAGGGGCTGACGTATGCGGAGGCCACGGAGGAGGGCATGGATGAGTGGACTGCGCATGTGCATCAGTGCGCCAAGGGCCTGCTGGCCAATGAGGTCGACTCGTGGATGACGGGCGTGAATAAGAATCTGGCGCATAAGCAGGTCCGGACTATCAGTCGCTATAATGGTCCGGCACCAGGTTATAGGAAACGCTGTGATGAGGTGAAGGCGAAGGAGTATGCGGGGCTTGTGTTGAAATAGACGAATCTGTGAAGTAAGCTGTAAGCATGGCGTTTTGGATAGACATTTTTTTGCAATTTATTTGATAAATAAGAAAATTTCAGATAGTAAATCAGCACGTTTTGCATGTAACAATGAAATTCCAGTCCCTGCCGTGTTGGTGTAGATATTGTTTAGGCAAGAAGCCCTCGATTCAGTTGTGGAGAAACATATATCGATGAATTGATCCACCTTAGGCTTGAAGAGTAATATGCAAACTGATCGAAGAAACTGAGACGTTGCTAAGAAGCATAAATAATAAGAAATTGGCAAACCTCATATGTCTCGCCTATGTGGGTCAGTCGTAGAGTGGTGCATCCCGTCTGTACAACTATTTTATGGCAAATATATGTATAATCTCTGCAACTAGAAGCATAGCAGAAAGCTTTAAGCATGCCTACGACGATGACTTGACAGATCTAAAAACATGCTTGTATACACCGTACGGAAGCAGAACGTCTAGGCTAACCTTTTGATCAAGAATTTTCAATTTCGGTATGTATATTAGCTGGTTAGGCATAAACTAGGTGAGGTTCTGCATCATCACTACCAGGGGGTGGCACGTAGCAGGACAAGGGTGACAGAACACCCCAAGACATGCTGGTGTTTGTGGAGCGATCGAGGGAACAGTAAGACTTTGTAAGAAGGCAGATAATAGAAAGCATGTGCTCCAAGCATCAAGTCTGAATATATATGTACTTCTATGCGGTGCCTCAGCGGTCTCCCAATGAGAAGTTAAGTTTAGTACGATTGAATTACAAACTCGCCCGAGCTAGAAGGTTTACTTAGTGCCCACTTAATTCCATTTTCGAATACCTTATCCCATTCTTCGCATACCGACAGCTTCTCTGCAAATCGTCTAAAGCCGTGCGGTACACCACTGAAAACATTGATGCTGGTTGGTACCCTTGAAATCCGTCAGTTTGCTTAATCGTGTGTAGGAATATAGAGTTTCACACACCCGTTTTCGGACAGCAATTTGCCATACAAAATTCCTTCGTCTCGTAATGGATCATAGCCAGCGATTCCGAGAGTGGTAGTGGGCATCCTCCTTGCCTCCTCAGGTGTCAAGTGCCCTGGGTTGATCCTCTTGTCCTGAGGATCATGATTTTCGACCTTTAAAAGGTCGTTAAAAAGTTTTTTCCTCTTCATGTTCAGAATCGGGGCGTTGGAAGCCTGGTGATAGGATGAAACAGTAGGATCCTTCATTTGGCACATCTGGGACTCATAACAGGCACTAGATACCAACGATGGAATCATTAATACCTGACCTAGGATTTTCGGAGTCGGTGAGATGTTCAATTCCGATCTAAGGACCGTCTGTGTTAATGCTGCCGAGAGGCAACCACCTGCTGATATCCCACCTACCACAAGTCTATCCAGGTCGCCGCGGATTTGAGCATAGTTGTTACAGATCCAAATCAGCGAGTCTTCTGCATCATTCCAAGCCGTCGGATAGGTGTACTTGGGTGTGTGGCGGTAGTTGACGTTCAGAACCATTACTCCAGTATTGATGGCAATGCGTGAACAAATTGCATCCTCTGAGCTTAGTGTCCCGAACAAGAAGCCGCCGCCATGTAAATGTAGATAAATTGGTAGCATCTCGTTAAGAGGGGTTGCCGAAGGGCGATAGCTTCGGGCCTCAAGCTGATAACCATCGCGAGCAGGGATTGCAAAATCTTGTGTGGAAACTTTGTCCGAAAGCTGTTGCATCTCTGTTCGTGCAACTGTTTCCCTTTGAAGATTGGTAGCTCTCTTCAAGTCCTCTATGCCCTGATCTTGGGCTGGTACTGGCAAATTGGCCTCGACGCGCAGCCATTCTTCACTGGGAATGCCATATCTGGTGAAATCGCACATGGCATTGATTTGAGATCGTGTAATTTGGAATATCAATATGAAGATGCGAGATGTTAGTAGAAGATAACTGGAGTTTCTTGATTATTATAGCCGAGGAGGGCCGCGGACTGGTGTTGTGATTGGTCCGGCATAGCTGCAACCGGTCGGCTATCATGTCTGTTATAGAATACGGAGTAGCTTCAACTATGCTGTGAGGGCTTCAACTATACTCATTTACCCCTCTCTCATTTATACTTATTACTTCGGGATATCTACTTATTAGAGCCTTCTTTGCAATATACCATATATAGCAGCATCTCCTAGAATCAGGGCATTTCTTGTACAATCAATCTACCCCCTCTAAAGAAAGAAAAGAAGCTCGCCCATCTTCTCTAGTACAATACTTGTCTCTCCATCATTTTAATCGTATGCAACCATATTGCTGTTCGAACGACTAAAAAATATGTAGATTGCTAACACAAGGGTATCAAAACAGAGTGTTACCTTCCCCACAAGTACCGAGCCCCCCAAAGATGCCCTGAAACTGCAGCATTGTTGAATCCGCCATAATGTCCCACGGAAAGAAGTCTATATCCTCTTTTACGAGCAGCTTCTCTGCCACTAAGCTAGTTTGCGATGTAGCAAAAGGAAAATAGTCCAGCCAGTCGATACCATTGCTTATCACGCCTTCCTCCGAGTTGAGAGCCCGAGGTGATCGATCGTTAGTTAAATGTCGATTGGGAAAGTCCTCCAGAGATTTGTCGTTGGCATGTAATCGCTCGAAACCCTTATCAAAGACTTCAGCAGTGCCCCACATTTTCTTCATCTGCTTGACAGCAAGAGTAACAATTTCAAGATCCGCGTTGGCACCGTCCCTTAGATGCTCGGTTTTCGATGCTTGCAACAGGGCGATAAATGCCATGCCGCTGTACCAACACGTAATAGGCATCAAATATCCGATTTCGCTCCGCATTAGCACGTCTTTCAGAATCCGGGCAATACAGGACCCTGCTAGTATTGCTGGAGGCAGAGCTTGTGGAAGTGAAAGTGATAACGATGATCTCGTCACGTGCAAGACAACAACTATGGCAAGATAAGGTAAATGTAATTGGTGGACTGCGCGATTGAAGATTCCCGTGTGAGCGGACTTGATTGGAAGCTGCAGATGCGGAGGAAGTGATTGAACCCATTCAATAAGTTCGCTAGCCAAATGTGTTGGGAATGTGTTAGTGGTTGAGTTTGAGTTTGAAGATCGTGGTAATTCTTTGGCGATACGTCCAATAATGGAGCATAGCCGGACCCAATATATGAATACTTCAGCCTGAGTCTTATCTTCTAGATCAGGAAAATCCGCAAGAGATGGTTCCGGTACGTTACAGTCCTCTGGGTCTATGAGGCATGGCTTGCCCTGACAGATTGCAGTGAGACGTTCGCGGCTCTGGGAATATCGTCAGTATATTCAAGCAGGTCGGTTTCACGACTAGACCTACAAACGCAGTCCACCAAATTCGTCGCTGTAAACCTCGATCGATGTCGGTTTCAACAAGTTCCGAGTTATTATCGCGATGGAAACCCGCCTGTTGAGCATGTCTGATAACAACTGAGGTCCACCACCAGGATGAGTGCCTGTGCACCACTGACGGAGGTTGGGGCGCCCACCAATAGAATAACAAGACGGCTTTTAGAGAGATAAGTAGATCCGGCTCTTCATCATCGTAGAACTTTCTGCGAGCTCGAGTATAGTAAGTGGCCGGCCCGGGATGAGGTATCATAGGTGGTCGAAGATTACTACCCAAGACTGCAAGTGCATCTCCCAACAGCGGTGACTTAGCAAGCTCATCAAACAGCGTCGATTTATCGAGAACTGGACACCATGGGTAACAATACTCGAAGTACGTTTCAGCAAAGCTAGGCTGCAACTCAGAATGCGAAACATCCAGATGGTTTGGCTCTCTCCATTCCGAGATTAGTTGATGCCTAGCAACGTCAACATCCTCGAGACCGCTGGTTTGCGGGAGTCTCGTGTCAAGGAGACTATTTTCCAGCTGCGCAGGCTCGGTTGCCCTCCAGTTCGCAGTGGAAGTACTAGATAAGACCGAAGCTTGATTGCTACGTGAGTGTGCGGGGCTTTGCACGCCAAAAGTTCTCTGGGCATCAAGAACAGAATCTTGAGGCTGGAAAAGGTGGCCAGCAGTCATGTCCAATATATCATCGTGCATCTCTGCTCCGGCATGCCCAGTGCTATTCTGAGCTTCAGAGTTGCTGATGCCGGAGCCGACATTGCTCTGGACCATATTTGAGCTCTGGGGAGACGCTCCATTGCGATTAGTTCCATTGCTGCCCACAGGGAGATTTGATAAGCGACAGTTTTCAGGACCCCGACGAGCCGCATCTCGCTTTGAAGGACGAAGGCTACACCAAACCAGAATTCAGTGATTAGCTACTCTGTGTACTCGTCAGTTCGTTAAGATAGCTTACCAGCAGTCTTTGCTAGCAGAGACACAATTTGTGCAGTTATTGTGACCTTCGTCCCTTCTCGACTGAAGATCGCATCGTATCTACAAGTTTTTTTACTCAGTGTACAATTAGATCTGCACATGGTCAAAGTATCTGACCTTTTTGCCATGACATAGAGCACAAGCAAGTTCTGCTCGCTTCCGTTTTGACCCACTGGCAGGGAATTGCACCCACTGCGATTGAATCATGTGTACGACAGTGTGTGGTGGCTGTCCACGAGTAGATTAGGATAGAGCCGGGGTGTTAAACAAAAAGCTGAAGATGTGGAGAAACGAAGATGAGATCCAGGTTTGGGTAGTCGACATACCTTTCGGGATCTGGGGGGATTGCGCTTGCGGGGTTTCTCGGTAAATAGCTTATAGCTTACCGTTAATCCACTGATAGACTCTAATTGGTTGGTTATTTAGTCATAAAATGTGGCTCTGCCTAAGGCGGCAAAATCATCGGTAGTCCATATGCCATGTCTACAATTATTCTCTTCGGCTTAAAATCCTCAGCTTGCTAACAGATTCTTTGAAATAACTTAGACAATTAACTAATTGGCTTAAGATTTCGAGCTTTAAGGGTACTGATATTCAACAGTAAGACTGTTCTCTATCTCTAGCTGTCTACAGGAACTACTCAACCTAGTGCTTCGGGACTGGGTCCACAACCTCCACATACCGCGCCAAATCAGCATCTTCTTCCATCTCCCATTCTGTGAATCCCTTGCCCATGAATCTGAAGGGATTTTGAGAGTTATAAGCAATGTCGTAGTGCTCGGATCGGATCTCGCTCAGCATCTTCTTGAATAGAATGGCGCTGCCGGCAAACAAAGCGCTGACCTTCCCGTCCACGGTTCCTCTCTTGTACCAGCTGCGACAAGACCCACTCCATACCAGAGTCTTGTGAATTTCATCCTGATACTCACCAAACGCTTGCACGGATGCTGCCTTTGGCACCATGTATTTAATGTCCTCGGTTGAGATCTTCTTAATCATCTTGACGAAGTAGTCTCCAGTCCAGTTCAAGGCTTCCACAAGCGATCCGTGTCCACACAAGCAGTTGGGTCCTGCCATTGTGAAATAGTTAGGGAAATCGTCGGTTCCCACAGAGAGGTATGAAGAAGGTATGTCTCTCCATTTCTCTGCAAGATGAACACTGTTCTGTCCTACGATTGGATATCGTGGACATTTCGATACGTCAAATCCAGTGGCACAGATTATGACATCGCACTCGAACTCCTGCCCATCGGCTGTGGCGACGCCCTTTTCGGTGATTCTAGTGATTGGGCTCGACGTGAGGCTACAATTCGGCTTCGAGAATGATTCGAGATACCCCGGACCAGGAGTTATACGACGGCAACCAATCTCCCATTTAGGGATAAGTTGATCGCATAGGACCGGGTCATGGTTAAGTTTTTCAGCCATTTGAGCTGTGGCAAGACGCACGGTTTCTTCGTTATATTCACCTTTAATGAACTACATGATAAGCAGGTCAGTTATAGTTATTCTGCAGTCGAAAGGGTAGGTTTTAGTCTTACCAAACGGAATGCTTTATTCGTTCGGTGTATGATCCCCTTGCGGTAGTCCCGGTGCTGTACTGGATCGCGGAATTTCTCCTTTTCGGTCTCAAGGTATTCAGGATTTGGGTCGTTGGTTTCTCTTCCAAGATGCTTGGAGGGCGGAACACGATAGTAGACCCAGGCTGGTCCCCGGATAAAGTTCTTCACAGTAGTGCCTGGTAATTTGGTCATCTGTGGGACGATCTGAATGCCAGATGAACCGTTGCCAATTACTGCTATTCTTTTATTGGAATAATCATAGTCATGATCCCATCTTCCCGAGTGTGCCAATTGACCTTTGAAATCGGACAGCCCCGGAATTTTAGGCCAAGAAGGATTGCTGGGCATTTCAAGTCAGTCTTTTATCTCCGCGTCTCCAAAGACGACAAATGATCAGAGAAACACTTACACCAAGTTTCCTTGACCTGAGATCACGATGTCCGCAAATTCAACACGCTGCTTGCCTTCATGTTCGACTGTAACCTTCCACTTGCCAGAGTCCTCCTGCCAATTAGCACTGACAACATTGGTGTTTAGTTGAATATCTCGATCAAGGTTCCACTTCTTTGCGGTCCTTTTAATATAGGCGTGGATATCTGGCCCACTCGAATAGAATCGAGGCCAGTCTGGATTAGGGTCGAAAGGGAATGCCTAGTTCGTAAGTGTTTGGTCTACATAGTAGAAAACAACAAATATTAACTCACGTAAATATGCGACGGCACATCACACTGGACTCCGGGATAGGTATTGACAAGCCACGTTCCTCCAATGTCACTTCGACTTTCGAAGATTGTGTGGTCGACAAATTCTTGCAATTCTGGAAACCGGTGTTGGAACTTATGGGCAATCATGAGCCCAGAGAAACCAGCCCCGATAGTGATGATTCGAAGCTTGCGAGGCTTCAACGCAAACTCTGGGTTGAATGAAACCGGTTGGCCTTTGAGCTTGTGGCCATTAGCAGATTCTGCGCTTCTATCCTCGACTTCAGGTGCTCCCTTAGATATCTCAGTGTGAACTGATGCTTGTAGCGGGTTCTTCACTTTTGTGGGATAAACGCCAGGAATATCGCCATCGGAAACCAGTGGCGTCGAAGGGGGAGAGTCTTCTTTATGGGGAGGCATTGCTTGTCTCTGCAGTGGCACAGATTGTTCGAACTGGGTTTCTCTGGTCGCAGATACAGACTGAGTCGAGCACTTTCAAAAGATTGACCTTATAGAGACTTGAGAGCAAAGAATGGTCAGCCCGTCAGATGATTTGTTGTGTCAAAGTCGGGATCGACATAGAATTATAGGATGCAGGATTGACTTCAGTCTTATCTTTATGTCTCTGCTATCGTTGCTGATAGTGGAGAATCTTCGAGACTTTCTAAGTGCCGAAAAGGTCACGTCAATCACTCAGACAGTTGGCGACAAGGCCACAGAGCCTGCCGAGGTCAATATTCGAACCCAATGGGGCAGACAGAGAGTGCCAAATCTCTCGGTAAGCTACTTTCGGTAGGAATATTGCCGCGTTGCTGTAACCGCACATACTAGCCGGTCGGCATCGTCGGCTCACTTCCCTTTTTGTACTGCCGAAATACGACTTTTGGGAACATTCACTCACTGGGCCAATCGGGTTACTTTCATGCGCGGTTATGGCCTTGGGGTGGAGACTCGGTAACCAATGGTGCATCAGGCTAGTAGACTTGTATCGATATATAGACACTGAATTGTCTTTGACCAAAAAAAAGTGTGAGTTTCTACGACAGCCAATCCTTCCCCCCGATCATGATATAACGGTCCACCATTTAAAGCCGTTTAAACAGACATATTGAGTCGAGCATCAATCCACTTCAATAAATTCAGAAGTCATATTCATCCTGTCTGAATGGCATCCCTACAGGGTAAAGTGATATCTATCACGGGCGCAGCATCGGGAATTGGCCTAGCAACTGCGCGTCTCGCGGGAGAGCGTGGAGCAAGATTAGCACTAGGAGACATACAGGCTGAGCCTTTGCAGAAGGTAGTTTAAGGCCCGAGAATAATTGCAAATGAGCTAAAGGTTTATACAAGGTAGTTGGGGAACTGGAAGCCCAGGGTATCGATGTAATTGGCACCGTTTTAAACATAACTTCCAATGAGGATGTTGACAACTGGATCGCTGCGACCATCAAGCATTTTGGACGGCTCGACGGCGCTGCCAATATTGCAGGCGTAACAACGAAAGAGGCAAAGTATCCTCACTTAGCAGAGGTATCAAACGAGGAGTGGGAATTTGTCATGTCTATCAATACCACTGGCATGTTCTATCTTCTGAGGGCCCAATTACGCGTTATGCTAGCTGGTGCTTCAATTGTCAACGCATCAAGTGGCACTGGTCTGTTTGGACGGCCTGGTATGGCACCGTATTCAGCTAGTAAGCACGCCGTAATCGGTCTGACAAAAACTGCTGCCAAAGAATATGGGCCGAAGGGAATTAGAGTTAATGCAATTGCGCCGTAAGTTCAGTCTACGTACTATACTTGGCTTCATACCATGATTTACTGATTTACAATAGTGGCCCAATCAAAACTCCGATGCTAGCAAGAGTATATGGCGAGACAAAAGAGGAGTCAAAGCCAAACGAGGAGTCAAAGCCAAACGAGGAGTCAAAGCCAAACGAGGAGTCAAAGCCAAACGAGGAGTCAAAGCCAAACGAGGAGTCAAAGCCAAACGAGGAGTCAAAGCCAAAAGAGGACTTGAAGCCAATGTCAACTATCCCACTGGGTCGATTTGGTGAATCACCTGAAGTTGCAACGCTAGTTGCTTTCTTGTTAAGTGATGATTCGAGTTATATCACAGGAACCGTACATCGTGTTGATGGGGGAATTCATTCATAGGTGGTTAATTCCTAAATAGGCGCAAAATATCATCCAAAAGAAATAAATTTCTAGGTTAAGCGGTGTCTGTACATACTTTCTCTCGTATGAAACTTGAAAATAGGACCTCTTATATACTTTTTACATGTCATATCATTGAGCATGAGATGGTTTGCCTATGCCGATGCGTAAATGTCAAACTTAGACACCCTCGCGGTAGAGCTACAGTAACTGGGCGACTACCGCCTGGGTTCTGGCAGCCAGCCAGAACTAGGAACTCGACCTACGGCTATTCTCCAGCAGGTCAAGAACTCGAAGACGAAGCGGGAAGCCCGAGGCCGGGGCCGACTCCAGTATGGAGATGAGCTCTAGGCTTCTGGATCTCATGAACTTCAGGCCCAGAAAGCCGAGCTTTAAGCCCAGAAGCTGGCTGCCGCAGAAGCTCGGAAGCTGAGTCAGGCCCAAAAGCGAGCCCAGAAGCAGCTCCACCGGACAGGAATTCAAGCCCAGAAACAGGAGCGCCTCCGGAAGAAGAGGGTAGCTTAGCTCACTAAATCGGGCCACCCAATTCCTCCAGAGTTGGAAGACCCAATTACTAACCCAGAAGCGGAATTTAGGAGCTAGTATAAGAGTGCGCGTGAGGGTGGGCGTGAGGGTGAGAGTAAGTGGGAATGAGAAAGGATAATTTCGAACAATGGATTTTTAAGTACCTTTACATACAATTTACTATGGTTGGGTACTTATGGTCGCAATTTAAGGTGCCGAAACTTGCTTCCTCTCGTAAGGGAGTTGCCGAACTTGCTTCCTCCCACGATTAGTATGGTGTCCCGGCCTCACTGGTTCTGTCGGTACATCCCTTTCTAGAGAAGCAACGCCAGGGATCAATGGCATACATAACCGCTAGTAGAGTGGGGCATAATTGTATGAGTATATAAAATAGGCTTGGCTAGCAGAAGCCATCGTAAAGGATTTCTGTTGTCGTTATCAGTAAAGCTCTTTCGATTTGCACTCTTCGACCAATCACCACCACAAACATACAAAGACATGGCAGCAACGATTCCATCGACCATGTTCGCATGGAGAAAACATAAAGGAAATCCGGAGCCAGTGAGTGCCTGTACATTGCATACGCTGAAAGTATACTCTCGACTTTCCAATCGCTAACTATTCTTAATGTACAGGTCTGGGAAGAAGTACCAGTGCCGCAGACTCCTCCACGCGGGTTCTTGATTAAATTGATAGCTTCTGGAGGTACCTAAGCCGAACAATTCTCTTTCACCACCCCGGCTCTTGAGGCACGCGGTGGCCTGCGAATGAGTCGTGGCTAACTGCTCTTTTCAGTATGCCATAGTGATCACTCGCTCCTTACTAATGAGAACCAACGCCCTTGGTTCCAGGATAAATATATTCTTGTAATCCACTTATCCCCTTTGACAGAATTGGCGTCAAAGAAAATACATGATCAGAATTGCTAATTGTACAATGGTTTCTGGTAGGGTCATGAAGGGTGTGGTAAAATTGTCCAAATAGGGGATCAGGTGACGGATGCAGGCTTCAGAATTGTAAGTGCGTCTACGGATAAAGTAGCCAATACTTTCCCGTCCCGTATATTATGCGATGTCTCACAAACAGACAGGGCGACAGGGTGGCATCAGTTGCTGTACCCGGCTGTGGGGACGACGATTGCCCAGAATGCTCGCGGGACCTTGCCCAACTGTGCGAAAGAGCTCACCATTCCGGTATTGGCCAGGACGGTTTCTATGCACCATATGCTGCTTTAGACATCCGAGCAGTAGCAAAAGTCCCTGACGGTCTGTTTCCAAGAAGTGTCGAATTACCATGTTTTTGACTATCCCCAGATATTCCATCGCCCGTGGCAGCCGTTTCAACTGATGCTGTAAAAACGAGTTATCATGCTATCGTCAGACGTGGAGAAGTGAAATCCTCTGAAACGGTCTTCCTTTTCGGTCTCGGGGGGCTGGGCTTCAATGGCTTGCAGGTTGTTCGCCATATCGGAGCAAGAGTCATAGTTTCCGATGTCAGGCAAGAACGTCTGGATGAGGCAATCAAAATTGGCGTTCCAAAAGGGGACGTGGTTCCAGCTGGGAAGTCCGTCCAAGAATTCGTAAAAGGGAATGGCTTAGAAGGGAAAATTGACACTACCTTGGACTTTGTTGGAAAGCATCAGACTTTTCAAGACGCCCAGAATATTCGTACGTTTAGCAGGACCCTGCCCTCTGAATCGATATACTCGGCTGCAATTCGTATGCTTGGATACTGACAGCAATCACAGTACGCAGAGGGGGGAAGATGGTGTGCATTGGAACTCTTGACAGCGAGAACAGTATCGACATGAAAATTGGTATTCGAAAGAGATTAAGCATTAATTTTACCTACGGTGGTCAACTGCGGGATCTGAAGGCAGTCCTAGACTTGATATCAAAGAAGGCTATCCAGCCACAAGTAGAGAATGCTACTTTGAGAGACTTTCCGACTGTGTTGAAGGATCTCTGTAATGGGAAAATTAAGGCTCGGGTTGCCCTGATACATGAATAAATAGCAAAGTCATAGACCTACTCCGAATCGGGATCTAATCAGTTTCTATCTCTCGTGTGGATGCCACTAACAGTTAGAGCCGAAGCTTTTCTGTAGACCCTTAACAGTTCCGCAATCTCTCCTCTAATTTCCATCATCTCGGTCTCCACAGCCTCTCTTATAGCAACTTCTGCATCAAATCTCTCACGCCATTTGATAAGAGATGAGTTCACAATATCGCTAGAGCGGCAATGAGTACCCGGTTTAAATCATTCTATTAGAGCCATATCGGATATAAAGAGTAAAGCTGACACGTAGCGATTTCAAAAGATTTGCTAGATGTTGATCTAGTTGCCTAGAACATTAGGCACAACTTTTGAAGTTAGAGCCTAGAGAAAGAGAATAATCGTACAAGATGGCAGAGGAGCTGACGACTTTCTTGGATTTCAAACATTGTAGCTAAATCCGTCAATTGACATTGAGGTTTAGCTGGTCAAAGTCGGCCATTGAGGCTGGATCTTCAATGTCCAGTGGGTAATTAAAGCTGCCAGAATGATTTTCAAACTCCCAGTAGCTATAAGGAGGCACTTGTCCTTCGATTGATTCGAGGCCTGAGCTTGACATGATACGAGGATGCGATTGGTGCGGCCGGTGTTCCATATTCGTTAAGCTTGCCAAGTTTGGCTCCTGGAGAGAATTGGCCAACGGACCTTGAAGTTGTGGAAAGCTAAGGCGAGTGCCGATGGTGCTCAAAAATGAATGGTCATCGGTGGAGGGGTTTCTTGGGCTCGATTGGGACGCATAGTTCAAGCCGATTTCCGGCACCACGCAGGATAATCCACCAGCGACTGCCATTTCCATATCCAGGTAGAATGGCATCTGATGATCATTGGCAAAGGGCGCGAAGGGATCTACCGAAAAAAGGGTGGGATAATGCGGAAGAAGACTTCTGTCTGCAGAAGCCGTCGATATAGAGTTCTCGTCTGTACGATATTCAAGGACAGGTTGTACTAGTTCCTTCTTCGAGGCGCATGAGCATCGGCCACCATGACTGCAACAGCATGCGTTCGCTAGATTCAAATCAGATACATCATACAGAATTATTGTGGTTCCTATGAATAACTCACGTGGGAGTTCGCTGTCCTCGCCATGCGTGCAAGCTTTCTTTCCGCTGATCTTCTCTCCACAGTCGCACTTGACATGGGCCGAGCGTGACTTTCGTAGTGTTCGACAGTGGGGGCATTGTGAGTGTGGGCGACCTTGTTTGCTGATATGTACAAGCGGGCGATCTGAAAAGAGATAATAATTTTGTTTAGCGGAAACCATGGATGGCTTTAGAAGCTCGCTAGGAAAACTTCAACTTACCAGAGTGCTGACAGTTACTGGCCCGGTGTCCTCGAACGCATGCATCGCATGCATACTTCTCCCCGCCGATAAACATTTTAGATCTCGAGCTAAGGCAACAGACCTATATCATGAGAAATACTGCTTTCTCAGGAGACTGGCTGGCAGGATGATTCAACAGCGTGGTGCAGCCTAAGCCAGGCCTCCTGAGGACGAAACGGATCTTTCTAGACTTGATGCAACCGTGGACCCTATTGAGGATGACAAAGTAGGATTGTCTTCGGTTCCCCTTGGAGAATGCGATGTTTGTGCGGATGTGTCATCTCTCAGCTCCAACTGTCGTCTAGCCGGAGCGCATTTTGCGAGGTCTGGGGTGTGGGAACGTTGCGCGCTTTGTGCGGGTACCAAGCATCGGGTGACCGAAACTGGCGTTTGTGAGGTATAGGGGGCGACGCCTCGCCCAGAGTTAGATCCACTGCGCGCTTTATGCGGCAAGTATGCGCAAGAACGACATTTGCTTTCTAACATTTGCTATCTATCCAAACCATCGAACGCCCCCGAAGGCTCTCTCTGATTATATTTGCGTCTTAGTGCAACTGTTGGGGTCTTCCCGCCAGTGACTTTAAATAGTCAACTCCATCGCCATCGTCCTATTCTGCCTTATCATATTTGTCTTGCCTGCAACACCCACCATGAACTCGGTAATACTTCTCGCATCAAACCTTCATTGTCCGTCTTGTGTCTCCTACGTCCAGGACGTCCTGTCTCACCTGCCAGGAATCTCATCTGCAAACGAGGTGTCCCTAATAAACCAAACTATACGGGTTGTATTTAATAGCAAGATCATCAACTATCAGTCAATCACCGACGCCTTAACTGCATCGGCTTTCGACGTACAACATGTTTCCCTTTTCGACAACCATGGACGACTAGCTGAAGAGCACGATCTTGCAACAAGAATCAACCACAGCGAGGCATCGCGGGTGCGATTCCAACAGAAGCACATGGAGAATTGCATTTCTTGCCAGAAAGAATGGGGGAAGGGCAGTGCCTCGCCAGTGCTTTCTACAGGATCGACCGCTGCCGCTACGGGTTCTAATGACAACCCGACTGTTATCGATATCGACGGTTCGTCCGAATACGATTTATCCACCACGTACACTGCGTCACTGTTGATCGAAGGAATGAGCTGTGGTAGCTGTATCGGGAAGATTATCGCAGGGCTAGAGGGGCTACCGTTCGTCACGAAGGTCAACATCGATCTGCTCACTAACAGCAGCGCCGTTGAATTTCGTGGAAAGATTAACCTAGACCCGATATTGGAGAAGGTCAGCGACCTAGGCTACAATGCAACACTCGTCGAACTAATAGGACCGAGACCGAAGTCGACTCCTACCTACACTGCGTCGCTATCGATTGAGGGGATGACCTGTGGAAGTTGTATCGGCAAAATCACTGCAGGGCTAGAGGGGCTGCCCTTCGTCACGACTGCCAACATCGACCTGCTAACGAACAGCGGGTCAGTGGGGTTTCGAGGGGACAAGAAGGATCTAGACCTGATATTAGACAAGGTTAGCGATATGGGCTATCGTGCAACGGTCGTTGAATTAGTCGAGCCGAAATCCAGTCATGCTTCACAAGAGCGGGTGGTCGACCTCCAGATCGACGGTATGCACTGCATTCGCTGTCCTGAGAGGGTCGTGAAGGTCTTGGAGGAGTTACGTTCTGAAAAGGGGGTTGCGTCCAGCCTCAGCATATCAAGGCCGCCATCTTTCAAAGATCCCCGCATCCAGATCACGTACAAACCGTCCTTGTCGAAAGGCCTTACAATCCGCTGCTTTATCTCCACCATTCAATCCGTCGACTCGGCATTCTCAGTCTATGTGCACCACCCTCCAACCATCGAAGAACGGTCGAGACGAATCCAGCACCAGCAGAGGCGCTCAATCTTGTGGCGTCTAGTTTTCGCCGGGATTGTTGCCATACCTTCGTTGATCATCGGCGTCGTCTATATGGCCCTTGTTCCAGCCGATGATCTTACAAGGATGTGGTTTGAGGAGCCCATGTGGGCTGGGAATGCGACGCGGATGGAATGGGCACTGCTAATCTTGACGACGCCCGTCATGTTCTTTGGCACGGATCTATTCCACCGACGTGCATTTAAAGAGATATGGGCCATGTGGAAACCGAGCAGTGTCGTTCCAATGCTACGGCGGTTCTATCGCTTTGGTAGCATGAATATGCTGATAAGTGTCGGAACGATGGTCGCGTACGTTTCGTCCCTTGCGGTCCTCATCATGAACGCTACGCAGAAAACCGAGAGACACCATTCGATGAGGATGTCTTCCTCTTACTTTGACGTTATCACTTTCTTGACATTTTTCATTCTCATGGGCCAATATCTCGAAGCGTATAGCAAGGCCAAAACCGGAGATGCCGTTTCTATGCTGAGCAAGCTTCGACCGAGCCAAGCCCTCCTTGTGGGGAAAGACCGCGAAGTGCAGGAGATTCCTGTTGACCAGCTGGAAGTTGGTGATGTGGTCCAGATCCCACGAGGAACTTCCCCGCCGGCAGACGGTACGGTCGAGCAGGACGGTTCCTTCTCTTTCGACGAAAGCTCACTTACCGGCGAATCGAAGCCCGTCCAAAAGGCCAAAGGAGACACCGTTTTTACTGGGACTGTTAACGTGGCCGATCCTGTAAAAATCAAAGTCACAGAATTTGGTGGTGCGTCTATGCTCGATCAGATCATCGAAGTCGTAAGGGGAGGCCAGGCCAAACGTGCTCCCATAGAACGATTTGCTGATGTTCTAACTGGCTACTTTGTACCTGTCGTTACTCTGCTTGCAATTATAACATGGGTGACCTGGCTTAGTCTCGGTCTCTCTGACAAGTTGCCCGATGCTTGGCTTGATTCTGCGCAGGGGGGCTGGGCGTTCTGGTCCCTGGAGTTCGCCATTGCGGTTTTCGTGGTTGCATGTCCATGTGGTATCGGCCTCGCTGCTCCCACGGCACTGTTTGTGGGAGGGGGACTCGCAGCTAAGCAGGGAATCTTGGTGCAGGGTGGGGGCCAGGCCTTTCAGGAAGCATCTAACTTAAGTGTGATGGTCTTCGATAAGACCGGCACGCTGACCCAGGGTCAGATGAAGGTTACGGACTACGAGCAACTTGATCCAGACACCAGCAAAGATAGGCTATTCTCCATAGTGCGGGCAATGGAAAGTATCTCCAGCCACCCGATCGCTCAGGCCATAACTACATTTTGTGCCTCCAGCTCGGAAGAGGTGACCATGTCGGACATCCGAGAGATACCGGGTCATGGTATGAAGGCGAGGTTCACATTCGGCTCGGAGTCCAGGGCGCATGCCGTGGAGGCTGCCATTGGGAATGGAAAACTCCTTGATCTTCTCAATGAGTCAGAGGCAGAGAAAGCTGAGGCGTCAGTCAGGTCGGAAAACAGCATCGACGCAAGAACGTCGAGCACGAATCTGCAACAAGCCCTCTATCGACACCAAATTCAAGGCCACTCCGTCGCCGTCATCGGCATCCGCCACTCCAACCGCTACAAGGCCGTCGGAATTTTTGCTCTGTCTGATCCCCTCCGCCCAGAAGCTCCCGAGGTTATTGCGTCGTTGCGCAGCCTAGGTCTCGCCATTCACCTTTGCACTGGTGATAACGCCACTACGGCGCATGCCATCGCTTTGCAGCTCAACATCCCTCCTGAGAACGTCCGAGCAGGTGTCCTGCCTCAAGGGAAAGCCGAATACATTCATGAGCTTCAGCACCCCGCCAAGGGGATGAGGAAGCTGGTGGCCTTTGCTGGTGATGGTCTGAATGATACTCCTGCATTGACCGCTGCAGATGTCTCCATTTCGCTCTCCTCGGGCAGCGATATCGCAATCAATGCGTCGTCTTTTATTCTTCTAAACTCAGACCTTGCTGCGATTCGCACATTGTTCACACTCTCAAAACTTGTGTTCTTGAGAGTTAAGATGAACTTCTTCTGGGCTGGCATATACAACGTCACCCTGATTCCAGTTGCAGCTGGAGTTCTCTACACAATCGGAGCGACGGAACACAACGCCGGATGGCGCATGAGCCCAGTGTGGGCTGCTGTAGCGATGGCAGGAAGCAGCATTAGCGTTGTGCTAAGCAGTCTGGCGCTGAAACTGCCCGAACTTAGATGGCCGTTCTAGAGCCTGAACCCGGATTAAGTTCGGGAGGAAGGATTAGCTACGCGGAAGTAAGAGTGGGTCGTCATAGCGTAGAGGGTTATTCAGGATTGGGGAAGCTATTTTATCAACAGGGTAGATTGAATTGGATTTGGTCTCTTTGGGCAACCTGTAAAATGTACTGTGTATGCAGTGATTTCTCGGTACCTGAAGCGCATTGCAGACCGAAAATTCATGAAAACGATACTGCTGTCGTATACAAAATCAGTCGAAGCATGCCTCAAAAGTAGAAGGTGTTATCGCTCCTAGCCGTATGTCCCTCTAATTGCAATCCAACCCGTGATCCGTAACACCGGCGAGGGGAATTGGGCGTAGCAGAGCCCAGACATAGTGCTGGCAGAAGCTAGAGTCATGGCCGGTCGATCAATCTTTAGCTACGGCCATATGAAATCATGATCTAGAAGAATCCTACCACAATGACCTACAATCATTTTGCTTAACGGGTCCACGAGTACAGCGTCTAAGTTACAAGTTACAAGACTGTTACACATTCTAATAAACACGCCAGTCAATGGCAAGCCTTCCCATACTTCCTCAAACGTAGGTAATTGTACGGCAAGGGTGTAGTAAATCGCACAGACACGGAGAGGGAAGCTGCGCCCCAGAACGCAGGGGAATCCAACTGGACCACTCCACGGGTCAAATGATAGTCTACCGCATTCTCGGCAAGCTCCATCATGACCATCGAAATTATACTCATTCCCGCAGCAGTTTAACCAGCAGCTACCCAAGGAAAACTATCGCGGCCAAATCGGAGAAGAGTCGTTTCTAGGAGAATCGAGCTCGTGATTCCGGAGGCCACTAGATCGGATCAGTAAGCCTGAACGGACAGCTGTAAACAGTGAGATTTACTAGAGATGGCCATAATTGTCCCCTTTCCGATGGCTGGATGGAATGCTTAAAGGTACCACATGGCCGAAAAATCGCCGACAGTGCAGCCAAGCAGACATCGAAGAGTGTTGATGGTGGCTCGTTTCCAAGCTGATGTTGAGGTCCGGAATTGAGAAGCAGTCAAAGTCAGGGAAGGAGTGGCAGGCGCCTTGCTGCTACAAAGAGTTTTCAGCGCGCTCTGGCAATTTTTCAGCCTTCGCTGAGAACCGAGGACAACTAGTTAAAACGTGTGGACCGGTGTGGTTGCAGCTAGCAGAACATACTGTCTCAGTGACCTCGGCGGTAGGTAAAGAAGGGCGGAAGGGCGGTGGTAGGGGAGGTGAGCATGATTGCTGTCTGAGCCTGTCTGTTGGGAGTCTGGGATCAGAGAGCGCTGCGACTTGTATAAGTAATAAAGGGCGACCCAAAATTTCTAAAGCATCTTTTTAAGAGTCATCCCAGAAGCACAAGTTGGAAATGGCGATGATTATGGATTAATTGAAAGCATCGATCGACAAAACAGAAGCCCCGTGCAAGTAGCCTGCACCAAGGCGCAGAAACGGCGCATTATGTGACAGACGACGCAGAGAGCGCGCTTGGCAGTAATTATTCGTAATCGGAGAAATTAGGATCCAGTGAGATTTTGAACCAGTAGCCATGTCATTACGAAGCCAGTCTGCTTACACATGTGTCTGGGGTCTTCGGGCGTCACCGATCCCTTCTGTGCGCTTTGTGCGGCGGGTACCCAAGTCCTACTGTTAGCAGTAGCCAATTGGAGCCCTAGAATGTGACTAGATCCTAACTTCAGTCTTCATTATAGGCGAATATGAGAACCTCTAGTAGATAGTAATTTATACTCTGCGCGCTTTTTGCGTGTATTCTCACCCCTAGCGTTGTAACTCCACGCAAAAACTGCGCAGGATGCGCTGGTCGCATATATAATGTCTTATCAGTCAGTTCCTTATGTCCAAGTTCTAGTGCCGACAAGTATTGCAGAAGTGTAACATCCCTAGTTTTTCTTGCAACAATAATGTTTGACCTGATTCGCGACTCGACCGCTGGTCAGCTAATCCGCTTCGTATCTGGGAGGAGGGTCCTCCTGTACCCAGAAGAGAAGCCAGACTGGCAATTTCCTGACCGCGCAGAACAGGACCTTTTAGTGGATTGGTACGACGAGGACGATGAGGAGAACCCACAAAACTGGTCTTTTCCCAAGAAGCTGAGCGTTGCATTATTGATCAAGTGAGATTTCATGTTCCACAAACAGGAAAGCTGCGAGCTGACACTTATTCTAGTTTGTACACGTTTGTGGTATATGGGGGATCTTCCATATACGTGGCAAGCATGGGGTAAGGCAGTTATATCACATGTAGCACTGCTCTTCACTGACTTTTGGGCAGGGGAGTCATGGAAACTTTCCATGTCTCGTATACAGCTGCATCTCTCGGACTTGCTGTATATGTCTTGGGATGTGCGTGAAATCTCATTCCCCGTTTCCATTTTAACTTCGCTAACTCCACCATTTGAAACAGACGGCCTAGGGCCCTTATTGTTTTCACCACTTAGTGAAATCCCGTCCGTGGGCAGAAACATTCCATACATTGTGACCTTTGGTATTTTTGTCATCTTATGTGCCCCCACTGCGACGGTGGATAATTTTGGGGGACTGATCGCTCTGCGATTTCTCCAAGGCTACTTTGGATCACCCTGCCTTGCTACTGGCGCAGCCTCCATGGGCGATATGGTATGTACTGGACGGAATAGATCGGGTCATTAAAACTAATTAAAATTCGGTTCTAGTTCTCCTTAATCAAGCTGCCCATTGCTATCGCATTTTGGTCAGTCTGCGCCGTAGCAGGCCCAGCCATGGGGCCTCTGCTCTCGGGGTACAGCGTGCCAGCTATGGGGTAAGAATTCCTCGGTCTCATCTGGTTATTTTCTTTCCCGCTCACTAAATTACAGTTGGAGATGGTCCCTGTGGGAAATGCTCTGGTCGAGCGGTCCTGTCTGGGTCGCCTTCTTCTTTCTCGTCCCGGAGACATATTCGGACACGATACTCTTACGCCGTGCCGCACGCTTACGTCGCTTTACTGGAAATAAACAACTTAAGTCACAGAGCGAAGTCAAGCAAGGAAATATGACCTTGCACCAAATGCTCGTCGAGTCGCTTCTAAGGCCAATGCAGATCATGATATTAGATCCTGCAATTACTTACACAGCGGTTTATACCAGCATTTTTTATGGAATATATTATTCATTTTTTGAGGCCTTTCCACTCGTCTATCCAGTTATATATGGGTTTAGCCTTGGAGAAATGGGGCTCGTTTTCTTATCGGTCCTAATTGGAGTCATTATCTCTCTAGCCATCTACTGTTTCTATATCTTGGCAATTTGGGTTCCGACACTCAAATCCAAGGGACCAATTACTCCAGAGATGTGTCTGATTCCGGCACTCTATGCGTGTTTTATTCCTCCTATTGGGCTCTTCATTTTCGGTAAGCTATCTCATGTTGTACTCTTACACGAGAGCGTAGCCGCTTTGGCTACTCCCAAGTAGATTGTTGGTGCATTCTCAACTAACACATCTGACCTTAGGTTGGACGGCACGATCGTCTATACATTGGATGGTTTCGGTAACAGGGATTGCGATATACAATTTCGGGATGTTCATGATGATGCAATGTTTATTCATGTATCTGGCATTTACCTATCCTCAGTATGCCGCCTCCCTATTTGCGGGCAATGATGCGGCTCGTTCTTTACTTGCAGCAGCAGCAGTACTCTTCTCACATCCACTCTACGAAAATCTCGGTATCGGTCTAGGTATAAGCATTCTAGGCGCTGTTACAGTTGCCTTTATCGGTGGAATTTTCCCGCTTTATTTCTTCGGCGCAAAACTTAGAGCTCGGAGTAGGTTCGCGGTGAAATAAGTCTAAACTTATAAAAACTTATGCTATAGCGTACTTTAACCCTACGCTAAAACTAGAGCAAAACATTAAAACATTAAAATTGTCATAATATAGTTAATTAAGAGCTAAAATTAGCTAGAGATTACCTTGTATTATTAAATTAGTATATAGGTTATAACCTAAAGAGTAAAGAGTGTACTTTTGTTATCTTAGTGTTATAGTCTTAATAGTAGATATTTTTTCATCTGAATTATCATGCTGTGGCTGTCGCTGTGAGACACTGTTCTCAACCCGTTCTTTAAGGGTTACCACCCGCCAGATGTGAGCCCTGCCAACCCCCCCCCCCACCCCCCTGGATCGGAAGCAATTACTTCGAACGTAAAGTGTTCCTTCTAGCCCCATAAATTGCGCAGTTCCTGTCACCTGAGCTCCAAGGGGCGTGGTGCAGGCATCTGTTGCAACACGAACCGATGTGGTCCGTCAAAAGGACCACATCGGTTCGTGTTGCAACAGATGTCTGCGTGCTGGAAAGGTGCGGCCTGAGAACTTGTGCGCTGGCTATTTCCATCAGGGAAAGCACTTTGCAGTCGCCAATACCTCTGGAAAGCCAAATTCACGACTGTGGCCGATATTTGAGGCAAGTTCACTTCGGAGTTCATTCCACTGAATGCGGGGATAAGATCGCTATCAACTGCATCCTCGATCTGTTTGTGGGGGCCGTGGTTTGGCATCTTTCCAGCCGATCCAATTATAATCGATGCGCGGAGACAATTACCGTCATAGAGTTTGAAGGATGAAATAAGAAGGATTGAAAGTCCCGTCAGAGATAGGAATAGAGTGAGTTCGCATATTCTCAAAACGGCAACGCGTAGTATGAGGCGCAGCGTGTCAGCCACAAACAATTTCTCATGCCACCTTTGCCACTCGCATGGGTCATGTGGCTATAAGTCTGATATGAAGCGCACTAGCGATGGTATATGTGTCGTTAGTAAATATTTATCGAGGCCTTCCAAGATTAGTTGCGGCAACAAGAGGCTCAAACTCGGCCTAAGTAACCATTTATCTCACCCCAGGCGGAAAGGATCGAGAGCAACGGCGCGGTCCGCCGAATTAACATTAACAAAAGCAGGGCCAAGGTGGCGAGAAAAAGCAAGATGATAAGGTCTAAACAATACAACGTCGTACTTATTGGCGAGTGGGGAGTTGGCAAAACAAAAATCATCCAGCAAGTACGTTTCACAGCACTCCCTCAACACCATCGAAGCTACGCTACCAAACAAAGTCAAATTAACCCCTAAAGTTCTGCTTCAACTCCTTCGTCGACTACGACGACCCCACCAGCTGCGATGACTACAGAAAACAAATCTTCCTCCACAACCGCGTCGCCTACCTCGACATCTCCGAGCCAATCGGCGCAGTCAAGGAGTGGTTATCAATGTGGGAGCTGCAAATGCGCAATGCTGATGCTGCACTCCTAGTGTACTCTATCACATCGCTTCAGAGCTTTGAGCGGGTCGGCGCTATGTGGAAGGAGGCTGGCGCGCTGACTGGTCCCGCGGAGCAGGATGGTGGAGTTGGGGGTACGGGTGGTGAGCTGGGGAGTAGGGGACGACGGTCAATCCCGATTTGTTTGGTGGGAAATAAATCGGATTGTAGTGTCGATCGGGAGGTCTCGGTGGAGGCAGGCGTTCAGCTTGCGAAGGAGCTGGGGTGTAGTTTCTTCGAGACGTCTGCTAAGGATGGGACTAATGTCGACGAGGCGTTTTATACCCCTCTTCGTGCTGTGGATGAGGATGAACCGGACAAGAAAGAGCCGGTGGCTGTAGGTGGGTTTCGCAGGAGGCTAGGTCGCCTTGCGCGGTCACTTCGGATTAAAAAAAACTAAAGGCGTTGAAGATAAATATAGCATGCTCTTTTGTATGTGAGAAACTCTTATTAGGACAATATGTACCGGATCATACAACTCATAGAAACACCCGTTACCCCTGGACGCTACCTAGTCCACCCACTCACAGCTTCGCAGCATCCAAATCCTTCAGCTTCTTTTGGAAGTTCTTGACCATCTGCCTCACCGACAGATCAAGCATGACATCCTCGGAGCCACCCGGAATCCTGATACCTGGGATCTCCCTGTAGATGCGCTCAACATTCGCTCCCTGTCCCGACTGAGTGTATCCGTTTCCGCCAAATAGCAGTACGGCCGTAGAAGCGCACTGCTCCAACACAAGACCCGACTGCGCCTTGGCGAGCGCAGTCAGCCCGCCCAACTCGCGGTTCGCGTCCACGTGGTTGAGCTTGGTCATCTGATAAACGATATTCTCGACCCAAGCGTAGTGGCTCTCGAGGACGGCGCCTGCCTTGGCGAGACGATGCCTGACGACAGGCTGGTCCATAAGGCACTTTCCGAAGGCCTCGCGCTTGAGGCAGTACTCGAAAGCGGCGCTGAGAGCGACGCGGGACTGGCGGTTGACGCCGATGGCGATGGTGAGGCGCTCGTGGTTGAAGTTCTGCATGATGTACAGCATGCCCATGCCCTCTGTGCCAATGAGGTTCTCGACGGGGACCTTGACGTCGTCGAGGTCGATATAGGTGGTGCCAGCGGCTTTGCCGCCGCCGACGTGGATGCGGGTCATGTTGACGCCGGGGGCCTTGAGGGGGACGACGAGCATGGAGAGGCCAGCGGCGCCAGGGCCGCCGGTGCGGACGGCCATGGAGGCGTAGTCGGAGAAGATACCGTTGGTGATCCTTGGGTATACTTAGCTGCTGTTTAAATAACAGGGGTGGGGGAGAAGTTGACATACCACTTCTTGGCACCGTTAACGATGTAGTGCTTTCCGTCCGCAGACTTCACGGCGGTGGTCTCGATGTTTGCAACATCGGATCCTGCTCCGGGCTCGGTGATGGCGATACAGATGCGGATCTTGCCGGTGACGAGAGGTGCGACGAAGCGGTCGCGCAGCTGCTTGTTGCCGAACTTGATGATAGGGGGAACACCGAAGGCGAAACCAACAGTGACGGAACCCGCGGGACCGCCAGTTCCACATCGTGCAAGCTTTGAGTGTTAGGTAGGGCGGAAGGATTGGAATGGGAGGGAAGCTTACCTCGTCGATGAAGATGGAGGTGTGCAAGTAGTCGAAGTCCTCAACTTTAAGTCCGCCGGGGAGCTCGTGGATGCCAGCGCCCTTAAGCGCCTCAATGGGTAGTGGCGCAGACAGGTTAGGGATCAACATATTGTTGTCCGCGAAGGTCTTGTAAAGCGTCGCTGTCTTTCATTAGCGGATCTCCAGTAGATTTCAATCAATTGGTGACATACGTGGCGCATCACCGGCGGCCTCCCAGTCTCCTGCATAGGGCAGCATAACGCGGTCGACGAACGCGCGCACCGTCTTCTGCCATTTGCGGTGAGACTCATTGTAGTAGGCGCTGGGGAGGCCATTCAACCATGAGGGCTCGGCGTAGGGAACTGCGACTGTGGAGTTGGACATTATGCGGGGATGAGAGGAACAGGGGTGTGGTGAGAGACAGAGAAGAAAGTGACGGTGCCGTGGTATTAAATAGGATAATAAAAAGAAGCCGTAGCTGGGGTATCTCAGAGTTGCACTGTATTAAACTATTTAAAGGCAGTCAATTGGACATAAAGGTGGAGATTTATAGGGAGTAAGCTCAGGAGCTCTAAATTCTGTAATGGGCGCTGACTCCAATTCGGTATTCCCTCGGCTGCGGGGTAATTGCCGCGGCGAAAGTATTCTTAGTACCCCAGTTTCGTGGGGAAAAGCAGGTGCAGCATCACGTGCTATCCAGTTGCCGCTCGGTTATCGGACTCGGCTAAATACCCTAATGGGATTGGCAAAAAGGAACTAAAGATAAAAAATTGAAAAAAAAAGCCAAAAAATAATTGGTGTGGTGGAATCAAACCACCTACGTTTTCAATCTCCTGGCGGGACTGGGAATCGAACCCAGATTGAAACGGGATTGTATGTTACAACGGGTGAGCATTATACCACAACGTCACGTGCTACCATTACACCATCCCACCATCTTTAGATGGAAGGAGATTATTGATGAGAGGAGCCGTAAAGGACATTATATACCCTGGACGAGTTTGCACGTGATTCTCGACATTGACAGCGCGAATTTGGATATTCAGGAACAACAACAACTTACCGTCAACGCTGTCAGGGCATCAATATATCACTGTTATTCTTTCATTGCGAAGAATACAAATATATTGACTCATTTCTGAGCCAAACCCCCAAACCCCCAGACATCCATACAAATCCTGCGCAAGGAAGATCCTTATCCTATACCTTATCGTCACGACAACTACCCCTCCATCAGCGTCAGTATCAACACTCCAAAATCAACAAAGCAACCTCACCACACACCAGCAAACTCAACCCACGAAACACATCACCCCATCACAAGAAAATGGCCAAATCCAAAGCCCCCCCTACCCCCACAATCCCCCAAACGCCCTCCTTCCCACCTTCCTTGCCCCCCTCCCTAACCTCCTCCCTCCCCCTCCCGTCCCTCATAGTCTTCGACCTCGACTACACTCTCTGGCCCTTCTGGGTAGACACCCACGCCTCCCCCCCACTCAAGCCCCTCTCCTCCACCACGACCCCCCCCTACACCCTCGCCGCGCGCGACAAGCACGGCGAAGAATTCGCCTTCTACCCGCACGTTCCTGCCCTCCTCGCAGCGCTAGACGCGCATCCGCGCGTCAAGGTGGCAGCGGCGAGTCGGACGGGGGCCCCGGAGGTGGCGCGGGATTTGCTGAGGATGTTGCAGATTCCGTGGTTTGACGTCCCCGCGCCCGCTCCCGTCGAGGTTTCCGCCGATGACGCCTCGTCTGCTGGTTCGATGTCGAAGAAGGCGAGGGAGAAGGAGAAGGCGAGGGAGAAGGCGGTGGGGAAGGAGAGGGGGAAGGCGAGGCGGTCGATTGAGTTTTTCTCGCATATGGAGATTTATCCGGGGAGTAAGAGGAAGCATTTTGCGAAGCTGAGGGAGGCGACGGGGGTGGAGTTTGGGGAGATGTTGTTTTTTGATGATGAGAAGAGGAATAGGGAGGTGGAGGATTTGGGGGTTACGATGTGGTGGGTGCCGGATGGGCTGGATGGGGGCGAGTTTGAGAGAGGGGTGGGGGAGTGGAGGAGGAGGAGGGGGGTTGGGGAGAAGTGAGGGGTTGGTTTGGGTGCGTGGAGATGTATGTGCGAGTGGTTTTGTGCTTGCTTATAGACTACTCAAGGGTATGGGATATATCTACAGATTGGATCATTGTTGTCACTGCGAAGTCAAGGCATAGAGCAAGGCATAGAGCGATAGCGAGACATAAAGCACGATGGGAATTATCAAAGATAAAATAATTAAATTTGGTTGAATATAAAGGCTGTGGCCATGACTAAATAAATACATGTTGCCAGAAAAAACATATAATAGTTTGTCGACCAAGTCTTTGAGTACAGAAATCAATACAGCATAATAGACATCCTGAAGATATGCTAGATCAGGTGCTGAATTGACTCGCTGACGCTTGGGTCGGGTATCTCGTCTACTATCGTCGCTCATATATGCTGTACACCCCATCCATCATCCTACAAAATCCCCAAAAATAAATAAAACAAAACATGCTCTCATCAAGCAAACATGCTCGCTGTCGAAAAATAACACAAACTCTCCCATTCTCCTCATTCTCTCTCCACTCTCTTCTTCGAGACTACCATCACCGGTGGCAACCTTGCCATTTCATAATCCTCGCCCCTCTCGCAATGAATCCTACTCAAAGCCTCCTCCTCAATAAAAAACGCCATTTCAAACCCCTTCGCGACTGTCCTGCCCTCCTCCCCTTCCATCTCCACAAACTCCACCTCTCGCTCCTCCTGCACCGGGCCCATCGCGCGCGGGATATTACTCAACCACGCGCGTTTCGAACCGCGGACAAGCGCCATGCTCTCGAGGCACGGGAACGACTTGACGAAAACAGCCTTGTCGTAGCTCTCCCACGGCCTCTTCTCGCGGGGGTCGACTGAGTCGAGCGCCACGCAGCGCACGCGCTGCAAGTCCGAGGGCGTGGCTATTAAAACGCTGAAGTCGCGGAGCGAGTCGTCGTAGCCCATGGTGCTGCGGCGGGGGAAGTAGAGGGTGTCGTTAGTTGGGTGGAATGGGATGTGCGAGGGTGCGGAGGCGGTGCCGAAGAGGAGGGGGTAGGCGCGCTGGGCCTCGTGGCGGCTTTCGCGGTTGGTGTGGAGGAGAGCCGGGGGAGGGGTCGGCGTGCGGAAGGAGTGCGTGGTTGGCTCGTAGTGGATTGTGACGACACGCGGGCCGACGTCCAGGGCGAAGTGCCAGATTTTGAGGCGAAGCTCGGGATAGAGCTGTGGGAAAAGGTGGAATGATGTGAGGGCGGGTGAGGAGGGATAGGTGGACGTGGTGGTGGCGGCGGGTGACTTGGTTGTGAGTGCCAGGTCAGGTGTTGTGGGTGTGAGGGGTGCAGGGTCCTTGTAGGCGCACGCCTCGGTCGGAATTGCGTGAGGCATTGTTGACGCCGGGATTCAGGTAGAGATCCCTCTTCTTCTTCTTCTTATAATATTGGTCTGCGTTCTTCTTGACGTTCTTGAGGCGTCGGTACACATTGAATCGTCCGTCTCAAGGCGCTGGTGGCGAATCAAAGGTGATGACAATATTTCTGATGGCACAGTCGTTCTGAGATCTAAGGGTATTGATCCGGAAAATTCTTGGTTCATTGCAGTGACGAAACGTATTTTATTATCGTCGATAATTGAAGTTGTCATCAACTGGGAAGGCCTCGGCCCTATATATAAGAAATGGAATAAATCGTGGGAATATTAGGCTCGCGTGTCCCCAAAGATCCCTGGACGTGACCCTTGGAAATGGCTGGGCGGCTGGGAGCGATTGGGTCAGGCTAAGCCTCGCTGGGTCTAGAAGGGTTGTTTGTGGACTGACAATTGATAGAATCTGACCACTATGACGACATATTGAAGGTCGCTAAGAGGCTAGCAGACGCCGAGGCCTGGCGGGATGGACCAAGAACAATCCAGAAGGAGGCGCGAGAATACAGGTAAACAAGGGTAATTGGGATGGGAAATGATGAAGCAATTGGAGATATCGTCCTATTGATATAATTAGTAGATTGTTAGTAGAGGAAGGGAAGAAAGAGAACAGGAGAAACGGAGGGCGAAGGGAGAGGAGAAGAAATAGTCTAGTTGGACCATGGGTAAGGAAAAGGAAAGGTACGGTACCTGCCAGCGGCTACCCGCAGCTGGATGGGGTAGCACATGTATTTTGAGGGATATATTTCCCTTCCCGACACCGCAGCAAGTAGAGTAAGCAGTAGGCCGTTTTATAGATAGTATAGTATGAATATAATCTGGAGTATAAAATAGCGCACTACTCCACACCGAATATAGCTAAAATTTGAAGTGGGTGTGGTGAAGCTGGAGAGCTGGTGAAGGTAGAGAAGAGAGAGCGTAGAGGGGAGTGAGGAAACGGAGAAACGGAGGAGTAGAAAGTGTAATATAGCTATGCCGATGCAGTACAGTATAATGCATATTCCCATACAGCACAGTATACAGCCTAGTCCACTCAAATACAGCTATAAGTGGAAGTCATGAAGCTGGCAAAATGGAGTTGGGTCGCAATTAGAGAGCAAAAAATCCACACCGACGACAGGGTTACGAGGGTTTTCGCGAACACTTGGCGCCAAGGTACTTCACCCCCCGGCGCCATATGTATGACACGCGAAGTACCAGACATTGATCTGCGTGGTACGTACCCTCAACACGATTGATTGCCGCTCCTTGCGGTTTCTGCGGCGATTGCGATAAGATAAGCCACGCCACGAATTTCTTCTACACGCGGGCAGATCACACGTCTGAATGCCAAGACGAACGTCGACGACAATGACAGCAGAACCGCCCCTGATGCCGCCCATGCCCTCGGCGCTGACCTTTAAGCTGGTTGCCCGCTGTTCTGTAAGCTGGCTAGGGAATTTCTACAGTGCGAACGAACCTGAGCTAATACGACTATAGACCACAAAGGCACGTGCGGCCACGCTTGTCCTCCCCCATGGCCCTGTCCAGCTGCCCCTTTTCATGCCCGTTGCGACGCAGGCGTCTCTCAAGGGCCTCACGCCAGAGCAACTGGAAGAGACGGGCTGCCGACTATGTCTGAACAACACCTACCATCTCGGTCTCAAGCCTGGCCAGGAGGTCCTGGATACTATCGGAGGGGCACATAAACTCCAAGGCTGGAAACACAACCTCCTGACCGACAGCGGCGGGTCAGTCACCCCCATCACTTACAAACTACCTCCCCCACCACCACCAACCCAAAGCTAACTATCTTCTCACAGCTTCCAAATGGTCTCCCTCCTCGAGCTCGCCACCATCACCGAAGAAGGTGTCCGCTTCCTCTCCCCCCACGACGGCTCCCCCATGCTCCTCACCCCCGAACACTCCATCAGCCTGCAAAACACCATCGGCTCCGACATAATCATGCAGCTCGACGACGTCCTCGTGACCACCTCCCCCGACGCCGCGCGCATGCGCGAAGCCATGCTCCGCTCCATCCGCTGGCTCGACCGCTGCATCGCCGCGCACGCCAAGCCCGAGTCGCAGAACCTCTTCTGCATCATCCAAGGTGGACTGGACTTGGACATGCGGCGCGAATGCTGTGCTGAGATGGCGGCGCGCGGGACGCCGGGGATTGCGATTGGGGGACTCAGTGGGGGAGAGGCGAAGGCAGATTACTGCCGTGTGGTAGATACGTGTACGGGGCAGCTACCGGAGAATAAGCCGCGGTATGTAATGGGGATTGGGTATCCTGAGGATCTGGTGGTGAGTGTTGCGCTCGGGGCGGATATGTTTGATTGCGTGTGGCCGACGCGGACGGCGCGGTTTGGGAACGCGGTGACGGGGAAGGGGGTGCTGAATCTGAGGCACGCGAGGTATGCGGATGATTTGGGTCCGATTGAGGAGGGGTGCGGATGTAGGTGTTGCAGGACTGGGGAGGGGGGGCTGGGGGTGACGAGAGCGTTTGCGCATCATCTTGCGGCGAAGGAGACGGTGGGGGCGCATTTGCTGACGATGCATAATGTGTGGTATCAGTTGGAGCTGATGAGGGGGGTGAGGCAGGCGATTGTGGAGGATAGGTATCCGGCGTTCTTGAGGCAGTTCTTTTCGGATCTGTATGAGGGGGATTGCGAGAGGTATCCAGAGTGGGCCGTGGATGCGCTGAGGGGGGTTGGAGTGGATCTTAAGGGGGCGGTGTGATGGGCGGATCCCATGGAGTCGGCGTGTCAGGTGGTGGAGTTGCGGGGTAGACGTATGTGCATATTTAGGTCATTGGAGCTTTGCAAATAGCCAGTAGATCTATTGTTGCTTGAAGCATTTAGAGTAACTAGGGTCAAAATAGAAATAGGGGCCCTCAACCGCTTAAAGCTATAATCCGGATCGCGAATCCGATCTCCATGTTTCGGCCCCCGGATAATCGGGAGGACTCGGCTAGAGTTTCTTGCCGACGCCCCCTTAAGGTCGGTGTTTTGTTTTCCGATTGAAGATATGGTCTGTAGCTAAAACATGGTTTGGCTTGCGGCTCTTTTTTCCGGCGGTCGTCCATTTGTGGTTCTTCTCGGCGAGAAATACAGCAATAATGCCACGTTTCCAAAATAATTGGGGTCGAAATACGGTTCTTCTCCTCGGCGATATATTCAATGATGGAGTAAAGTTGTATTTTCGAAATGCTCGGCGTCGGCGTGGGGGCCGCCTCTAAATTATTGTCTTTTGCCTGAATCCTTCCCCCTTTCGACGTCAACTTAACAACTGTACCTAAATCCTTCCCTCTCCCGCACTAGATTAACCGATGCACCTAACTTAGACTTGATCTTCTTTCTCGACCTAGCCGATGCACCTCAGTCCAGATTTGATAATGAGCAGCGTCATGTATGACAGGGTCTATTAATGGATACTACCAAGACTAGGGTATTCAGGGAAGAGAGTAGATAGAGGAGGAAGCGGATAATCACATTCCGTCTCATGTCTCATGTCAATCTAGGCAATTACACAGGTGCATCCATAGACTTGTCTCTCTCTCTCATCCGTCTTCGAAAACTATAAAGGGAACAAGAAATCACGCCACAAACCATCTTCTCAACCCATCCACAACTCCAATTCCAACAATCAACAACTCAAAACCAAACCAAACCCCCCACCAAAAAAACTACCTGTCAAAATGAAGTTCTCCGTCGCCGCACTCGCCCTCGTCCTCAGCCTCGCTGTCGCCGCCCCAGCCCCTGAGCTCATCGACCGCGAGGCAACCTCCGTCGCCGAAAACGTCATCGCCCACCTCCAGGAGCGCGGCATGCTCGAGGCGCGTGCCTGCCCCAAGAACTCCACCTGCTCCGGTGGCAAGTGCTGGAAAGTTTACTGCGTTGGCGGACCCGGTGGAGGCTGCTCTAGATACGAGGCTGGCGGTAGCTGCTAGACTCTGGTGAGTGGACTTTTGTACTTGTGTGCTTTAACTGGATTTTTTTGCTGACGGGTGTCTGGATTGGTAGAACTGGGTCACTCACAAAACCGCATCGGCCTCCATGTTATCGGCAACAGCGGATTTCGGCTCAGCTATGGCAGATGTTTCGGTTTAGGACCTTGGGTCCTTTAGTTTGGGGTAGTTAGTCATTTGCTGAAAAACTCTTGCTAGAAAATATATTGTCTTTTCTGGTGACTTCCCGTTCATCTTTGAGTTGTCGTTTGATTGAACTTTATGGTAAGTGCTTGGGTGTAATAGCCCAACACCATTTTCTAGAATGTGTTGCTTCGTCTAAAAATCCGACGATAGAAGTAATATTAAGTTATTAGACAATATTATTCTAAGCTTACACAAACATAATCTTAAGTAATTGGGGGCACTTATTTTAACTACAGTCGCTATAAATAGTATCATTATAGATAGTCCTTCTCTATAAAGTTAGGTGGCACGAGTATTGTGGTACGCGTTTAGTGGCGTGATGTATGATTAGTCGAGCTTTTTTGCTTGTCCTCAAGTGTGCCATGGACAGATTTTGTCCGTTATCACTCCATCTATAGTAACCAACAGACATCATTTGTTTAATCGACATATAATGTATTGGACATCCTTCTTTGAGATCTGACACTCGTTATAATCGCTATAATGTCTCGTAAGCTTGACGCGCCACCACCAGGCTTATATAGAAACGTCCACATCTACGATAACGATGGCCATATCCTCGGCGGTAAGCAACTTGTTCAATTATTTTCAATACTTAGAAGCTAATGCGTTCTATATAAGGGTTTTATCAAAACGGCTCAATTAGGAATATAGACCTGTATGGAATGTGTGGCATCTTCATAATTGCGGCCGAGCAGTTTACACTTTTCCACCTTAATAAAGACGGATCTACTGGCTCAAGGGTAATTGAGAATAAAGATGCTCTATTAGCTGAATTATACGTTATTCTAACAAACAGTAAGTATAAATAATGAGTGTTTGTAAGAGTCTAATAAGTCTATATAGATGGCAAACCGAACTCAGTCCGAATCACGCATGAATGCGCCCCAAGGCGTATAGTAACGAGGGATACATCGTCAAAGTCGACTCCACAAGTACGGGCTAGCTTTATACTTTAAAATAAAGGTACAGTGCTAATTATGTACAGATAAAATTGTTCCACGATCAGGTCTTTGCCCAGGACAATCAGTGTGTGATGTCAGAGATACAGCATATCTCAGCTGCTGACATCTCGATATTTAACGTAGCTCATATATTTCCATATGCACGTGAACAGGCCTGGGTCAACGAAAATATGTCGAGATGGATAACTGACAAGGCGCCCTCTAAAGAACAAGGAGAGAGTAAAATTCACTCTGTCCAGAACCGTTTGCTCATGACAATTAATGTGCACGTTTTGTTCGATATATATAGAGTTTCAGTTAATGTTGATGTAAGATCAGCACCTTAATGAGACGAAGACTCACTAACACTACTATAGGATGGATATAGGATCGTCTGCTTTGGCCCTGATCCAATCAATATAGACGGTCGAACATTGAGTCTAGGCTGTAGAGACCCGAAGAACCCAGACCGAGTTCCCGACCAGCTCTTAGAGTGGCATTATCGCCAGGCCATTCTAGCTATGGTAAAGGGTGAGGGACAAAAGCCGTGGGATATGGATATCTATGATAGTGACATTATGGCAGAGATCCAAGAAGGACCGGACGCTGCGGAGAGAATGGAAGTAGAGTTGTTCACTCGCCTTGGGGCTGGCGAGATCGACTATAGCGCCGCACCGCCGGAAGCGCGCCTGCCTTGATGTATTATTTTATAGTTTGACAAATATGCGGTTGGAACAATAAGTGGCACGGTTCTTCGCACGTTTCTGGTAGTACTCAGGCATAGAACCTATCTCTTCAGTTTCATTTGTTGGTAGCTGGTACATTAATTGTAGCCCTGAGTAGTTGAATGCCCTTACATATATTAGAGTTGCTGTAATCACTGTTGTCATCTACAGTCACTCTTCAGACTTTTAAGTGGCACGAATATTTGGTGATGAACCGCGCTGTGTTTTTTTGGGAATTGGTCGTGCGTTTTTATATTCAGAAGTTTTGACTGCATATAAGGATAGCTTAACTGAGTTCTCGACTCTAACATTTGGCAGATGATATTTCATTCCATCATCACAGTTATCATTCACGTCGAGCAAATCACTAGTCCAATAACAGAATGAAGCCCAAGATTGAATGTCTGTCCAACGCCGCTCTATTCACGGGCACAATTCATATAGATGCCAGCGTAGTTTTCCCCGTATCTCCTCGATCCAAAATAAATATACCTGCACATCATTAGAACTATTAACGACTCTCCACACTGCCTCGAGAAACTAATCAACATGGGGAATACTGGCAGCATAGCTAATGATGTTATGAGACGCAACGGCATCATCGACGCCATGAGCGAGTATCACCGCGACAAAGCAGCTAAATACGAAAATCAAATTCAGCCAGGGACAGGGTTTGGCAACTGGGGTGATAGGAGGTAAGTTATATAATTGGTCCAAAGCATATCATTTTATTTTTATTTTCGAAATAGCATACCTGACGCAGGAAATAGGGGTATGGGGCAATATTACCAAAACATGCATAATCAGGACAAGGTTCAGTATCATACTGGCGAGAAGAATATGTGGAATAGCTGGCGCACCTAACCTGTTGTTATGTGCAGAAATAATGTGGGAGAAGCTTTGGCCAGTTCTGGCGCTGGTTAGATACCACTTACTGTATTTATAAACAGGAGCAGCGAGATTTTATCGAAGCTTGATTGAACCTCACATTGAGAACTAATAGTAAGCTATAAATTATTGAACTTGAAGCCTCGGATATTGAAAATGTGTCTCAACCATATAACTCTCTGTGAATCACAGTGGCAGTAAACAGTTGCATATTCCTATGGACTTATGTATTAAACCCACAATTTCCGCTATCATTACACCCGTTGTTCCGACTTCCACGCAGCATGCTTGCGGTAAATATCGTGGCGGAAGGTCTGCTTCAGCTCGGCCGCCACCTTCCCATCGAATGGAATCGTGCCTTGCACAGCGCAGACTCCACACAAGCCATTCTTGCGATCAATAAACCACGTGAGCGTCAAACCGCCACCCCAAGTCATCGTACGCTCGCCATACCAGCCATCAACGTCTTCCAGAGTCAAAAGGCCACCAAGGCCATGACCAACCTTCGTACTAGGTTCGACACCCATGCTGAAGAATGCACCCATTGGACTAGCCAGCACGGCTTTGTGCGCAGCGGTAGCTTCAGGGCTAAGGTGATGCTCGAACATATTATCAACAGAAGCGGGCTTAAGCACCTTCCCATCATTAGCTAGTACCGAGCGCAGAATCTTGACGTAGTCCTCGCCAGCCATGAACATGCCGTGCCCCCCAAAGTTCCCTTGGGAGAGCTTATTCGGGTCACCGCTACCACCAAGCACAATCTTGCCGAGTGCCTCGGGGTCGTCAGGATTGAGGTCAACGAGGCGTGCGCGCAGATCCTCGCGCGTGACGGGATAGAACTGCGCGGAGTTGATGCCGAACGGGTCGAAGATGCGCTGTTGCATGTGCTCGCCCAGCGTACGTCCCGTGACGCGCTCGACAATGCGGCCAGCCCAGTCGAGGCCACCGCCATACATCCAACCTTCGCCGGGGTGAAAGGCGAGTGGGAAGCTATAAGCTTCCTCGACGGGCCGGAGGTGGCCTTCTTGTAGAGGCGCAAATTTTTTGCTCCATTGCGCGACGAGGGGGTTGAAGAAGTCGTAGATTATGCCGGAGCTATTTGTGAGTAGCATCTCAAGAGTGATAGGGCCATGGGATGGCTCTAATACGGGGGTCTCGCCGTCGTCTGAGAAGCAGGTGATAACCTGCTTTGCGGCGAGCTCGGGCGCGATGGATGAGAGGTCGCCGGTCAGGGTTAACAGGCCGTCCTCGACGCACTGGAGGGCGGCGATAGATGTGAGAAGTTTGGTAGCCGAAGCCAGAAACAGCACATCGTCGAGCTGCTGTGCCAGCTTCTCGCCAGAGAGCAGGGTGCGTTTACCGAGCGCCTTGTCGTATACAAACTTGCCCTCGGCGTCGGTGGCACAGATAACAGCACCGTTGATCCTGCCAGCGTCGATGGCGGCCTGGAAGCTAGTCTCAATATCGTCCGCCATGGCTTTCTAACTGTATGTAGGGAGGTATCGGTTTGTAAAGTTTGCTCTCTCAGGTTGTGTCGTTCAGCTTCGTATTCTCAGGATGGCAGGTGTAAACTTCTGATTTCCATGTCGTCGGTCCAGCCCACCAAAAGGCAGCAATTGTAAGCAGCGTCAGACTCCAGTCTGACACTCCAGTCTGACGCTGCTTACGATTGGAGATGCAGGCGACGTGTTAGCGGCGGGGTTAATGCAGTTATTCCCACGCTAAACGAGGAGGGCGGGGCGGCAACACCACCTTCGGGGAAGCTTATTAGCTGGGACGGAAAGCTACATACAGCACCCCTTGTTGCTGATCTAAATGTTCGACCCTGTGCGAAAAATACAGCAGCAGGAACAATTGAAACGCTTGAGAAATTCTGTTTCTAAAACCACAACCGTGCGTAGATTATACAAACATAGATATATATAGAACCTTTCTAGTTGGCATTACTTTGGCTAAAAACATCAAAATTCCCACACGTGACCGAGTCCAGCCCAGCCCAAATTGCTCCACAGCTTCCGTTGGCGAATCCCGGCTTCCGCGGATCGCTAAGGCACCAATAGTAGTGTACACGACATCTTCTCCAGCTTCAATTCTATCATAAACACAAATGTTATAAGTCAAGATATATGTGAGCTGGCAGGCTTTGCCATCGGATAATGCGCGCAACCCTCCGCAGGGCCTGTGATGCTTGTGCCAAGGCAAAGCTCAGCTGCGACCTCAGAACGCCCCAGTGTTCGCGCTGCGTCAAGAGGGAATCCACGTGTGCTTACGCTAATGAGCCCCTCACCACTTCTCCGAATGCATATACGTCGTATTCGGCGTCGTCGGGGAGTACTTCAGCGGCTGAGGAGTTCTCTGTAATCGCAAAAAATGGAAGGATCACACCTACATTTGAGGAGGGGCCGGCAGGGCTGTTGAATCCGGCTATTGGGTCTTTCGATCCGTTTGATTCGTACCCCCCGGCGAGGCTTCCTCGAGTACTTATTCAGCACCTCATTCATCATTGTAACCTTCCGCCCCTTGGGAATTAGCCCGTGGAGTTTTTACTAACCTGCCCAGTCTTGTCCAGTATCGCATTCCAGTACTATCCGCTGGATCTCAATTCAGAATCAAACCCATTCATCGTCTCATGGTGGCCTCGAGCCCTTGCGGACCCCGCATTATTCCATGTCTCGTTACAGACGGCGTCTCTCGACCAAGAGCTGAGGTCTAGGAAAGGGTTTCCAATCTCGGAACTTCTCATGAACGATTCCGTGTCCTTGGTGAGACGAAAGATTGAAGATTCGTCAGTGGCATTTCAAGATGAGACTGTGAATTCTGTGGTCACGTTAGCGGCTATTGAGGTAAAGCCTTCTTTCCAGTTATAGCGTTGGTTTTACTTTATTGACCCATCATACAAACAGCATGGTAAAGGAAATGTTGAAGCAAGCAGAATGCATATCGATGGAGTCAAACGAATTGTCAGCATCCGGGGCGGGATCAACGAAGTGAAGCGGACAAGTCCGCTGACAGCTAGAATGGTATCCTGGTGAGTTCCACGCCTGAAAGATAAAATTTCCCACTAAAATACGCTAGGATATCATTATTGGTTACAGGATCTCCTCAATTCCAGACCCAAGATGATTTTGGCGCTGGAGATGGAATTGATTCAATACTGCAGTGGCAGCTAGCTTCCATGACGCCAGATGTACAGGAAGGCACTCTCGACGATCTTGACATTGATCCTCTTGTATGGAACATATTGGTCCGCCTCCGAAGCATATTCCACCAGCCACAGCTTTCATGCTTGACGACCACCGAGCTGCACGACCTGACGTGCTTTGTCGTCCATAAGCTACTGCTGCTACCTCCACGCTCACCATCACATCCAAGGCAATTATCTACCTCTGAGTGTCTTCGGTACACATTGGTTCTTTACATGTTGACTATACATGGGACGACATATTACTCTCACCATCACTTGGTAAATACCACCCTACTCCAGCTCAAGGGGTATTATGTGGCTTTGAACCATGCGAATTACTCACATGGCTCACTTGAAATATGGGTATCCTCTGTTGGAATGTTGGTGTCTACCAGCACAACTGACTACCAGTGGTTTACAGACCAAGCCTGCGCTGCTGCTGTCGTCCTCAGTCTGCACACATGGGAGGATGTGCTCACCCACCTCCAGAGCGTATTGTGGATGGGAACACAACAGGAGGGCGCCTTACGGGAGAAGTGGGAAGAAATTATCAGCAAAATTTATTAACACTACATATCTCATACGAGCCTTAAAATCTAGAAATGGATTTCACAAACCCCCCTAAGAAGACAGAACAACGGAAAAATTGCGTTGATAGATTCGGATGCCGGAGAAGCTTAACTCACTTTCTCACTAATGGAATGGACCATGCTCGGCGTTCGGAGTCTAGACCTAAATAGGACTAGACTCCGCATATCTGGGCGTAACGGTAAATCGGAGCAGGAACGGCCGAACCCTTGTCCCACCATCGGAGTCTAGTACACATTAGGCCATTATGATTTTATCATAAGCAGGAACAAAGAGCAATTGACTGCCACGAAAGATTATGCCTACAAAATGACGACCTCATGTTTATATATTCATTTTGGATGACCCATGGCCCCTCCTCATAGGTTGGCTACCCGAAATTTATACGTTCGAGCCTCCTTGTGGGCCACCAGCTGCATCATCCAATTCATATAAAGGGTCTCTTCCTCTCAGAGATATTCTACAAGATCCATGAATTGACAAACAGGCTGAATTGAGGACTCAGCATACACCATGGCTTCAATTGTTGAACCCAGTGCTGTGTTTTCGGTCGGAAATGGAACAAATCTTGCACAACATGATAGTTATGGCTGGGCGGAAGGCGTACTACCTACTTTTCTTTCCGAACTCAGTGGTTGGCAGATCGCAATTACCATCTTGCTCATTCTGATTGCCTACGACCAATGTATGTTTCCAGAACTCCTGCTACAGCTAACATGCTGATGTGCCTCCAGCTGTATATATCATACGAAAAGGCCCAATCGCTGGACCAACCTTCAAAATCCCGTTCATGGGTCCCTTCATACAAACACTCTATCCGAATTTCGATGCATATCTTGCTCAATGGGCGAGTGGACCTCTTAGTTGCGTCTCCGTGTTTCACAAGTACGTCGTCTTTCACCCATTTATGGAGTTTTGCTAACTTGTTCTTTCACAGGTTTGTCGTTCTGGCTTCAGACCGAGACCTTGCACACAAAGTCTTCAAGTCACCGAATTACGCCAAACCATGTTTGGTCCCAATCGCAACCGAAATCATGCGTCCATCGGCATGGGTCTTTCTTAATGGTAAGGCCCATGCTGAGTACCGCAGAGGATTGGCCGGGCTTTTTACCAACAAAGCTCTAGGAACCTACCTACCTGTTCAGGAAAAGGTCTATATCGATTACTTCGACAAGTTTGTAGCCGCTAGTGAGGCAAATGGGGGGAAACCAACGGAGTTCATGGGACATTTCAGAGAGATCAACTGTGCACTATCGTGCCGAACCTTCTTTGGCGATTACATATCTCAAGACACAGTCAAACGAATTGCCAATGATTTCTATCTCGTTACCGCCGCTCTCGAGCTTGTCAACATTCCCCTCTCCATCTATGTTCCCTTCACCAAGTGCTGGCGAGGGAAACGCATCGCAGATGCAGTCCAAGCTGACTTCACAAAGTGTGCTGCCGCATGCAAGGCTAACATGGCCTCTGGCGCTGAGCCAAAATGCATAGTCGACCAATGGGTGCAACACATGATGGAGTCTAACAAATACCGAGAGCGAATTGCAGCTGGGGAGGAAGGAATAGAGAAGCCGGCTAATCTCATCCGCGACTTCACAGATGAGGAGATTGGACAAACGATATTCACATTCCTCTTTGCGTCCCAAGACGCCTCCAGCAGTTCTACTACCTGGCTTTTCCAGATCCTCGCCCAGCGTCCAGATGTCCTTGATCGCGTTCGAGAGGAGAATCTCGCCGTGCGCCAAGGCGACAGAAACCGTCCCTTCGATCTCAACATGTTCGAGTCACTCACCTACACCAACGCCGTGGTCAAGGAGGTCCTCCGTTACCGACCACCCGTCATTTTCGTGCCATACACCGCCACAAAAGACTTCCCGGTTACACCAACCTACACTGTCCCTAAGGGCTCCATGATCGTACCTTCATGTTACCCGGCTCTGCACGACCCAGAGGTGTACCCGAACCCCGATGTGTTCGACCCCGAGCGCTGGATCACTGGCGATGCCGAGTCGAAGACTAAGAATTGGCTTGTGTTTGGTGCTGGGGCGCATGATTGCCTTGCAAGGAAATATGTGCCGCTTACGATGGCTGCGATGATTGGGAAGGCGGCGTTGGAGGTTGACTGGGTGCATCATGCTACGAGTCGGTCTGAAGAGATTATGGTTTTTGCTACGTTGTTCCCGATGGTATGTTCAATATTTCCTGCAGCTCGATATTCTTGTTACAGCTTGTGCTAATTTGGTTTCTAGGATGAGTGCCCACTCGTTTTCACCAAGCGCAAGTAAATCCAATTGCCTCGAGTTTCATAATACTCATTCACTCCCCTAGAGCTTCCGTATTGGCGTACCCATTAATTACTGTAACTATTCTAGCCAAAATAAAATAATCAAACGACACTTTAATGCATCGAGTGAACTTATATGGATAGCAACGCGAATGTCACAATTAATAAACCCATGAAGACCTCATACCACCAAATAAACATGATTCTATCAAAGTCCCATCATCATTAACTCACCACGCAGCTCTTGCAATGGCCAAATCGAATCCCGCTATGCTTTTCTGAAACGAAGCGAAAACAGCTCCAACTCTTCGTCTGGACCGCCCCCTGGTATCTGCGTCTAAGTATCTACAGCCTCACGGCCCGGACCACTCCACCATATAGACCTATATGTACCCCGCATCACTCGCGCCGACACATCTACTGTGCCGCCTGTGCCCCCTTCGCCAGCTCCTCCAACTTCGCCTTCTCCTCGTCCGTCAACTGCGCATAAAGCTCATTGAACCCGGCAATATTCTCCGTCGACGCGCGCACGAAGAAATCCGTGAGGTAAGCCTGCGTCTCGTCGTCGCGCTGGCGCATGAAGCTTCCCCCCAGGCCCTCAGCATAGGCCATCAGGTCTGCCTTGGCAGCACCCGAACCGAGGTCCAAGATGGATGGCAAGTCCTCCCATCCGTCGTCGTCCTCTTCGTCAGCGAAGTCTGCCGCGGCGAGGGCGGTGGCGGCGTTCTGGACGCCGGAGGCGGAGAGGAGCTCTTCGATGAGAACCTTGACTATCTTTAGGGGCGCGGGGACTATGGTGTACTGGTCAGGGTCTGACCTCATTAGGAAACGTTCGTGGCTGGTTGGGGTAAGGACTTACTGTTCTTGGCTCGGGAGCGGGTCATGATCCTGTCGCTGGTTGGGACGATCAGGTCACCCTTGACCATAGTCTGTGCAACGCGGGTATCGTTCAAGCTATAGAGCTTGGAGAGAGCAATGACACTGTTTTGTTAGTTTTATATTTCTTAAGAGGGAGCCGCTACTCACTTTTGTCTAATCTCATCGTAACCGGCAAAGCTAATGGAGTGTTCGAGCCACTTGCTCAAAACAACCTGTAGCCCACTCTGTCCTCCAATCTCGATTTGGTTCAAGAACTCGACAACATCACCTGCACCAACAAGGGACAGGCGAGCAAAGACAAGAATTAGTGACTGGATAAAAGGCGCCGCCTCAGCAGTTGCCAGGCGTGAGGCAACTGCTTGAAGGAGTTGAGGTAAGAACGGACCAAGACGTTCCTGTCCCGCCTTCTCAACAAGCTCCGCAGCAACTCCTCCAACCTCCGAGGCTGCGTTGTCCTCCATAGTAGGGCCAAGCAGGCGATCGATGATGATGAGGCAAACCTCCAAGCCGGAGCGTCCAGCTTCATCTTGCCACTCAAAGAGCTGCTGTGGGTCATGCATTATAATGAATTTGAGGGCCTCGGAGCCGGGGCGGAGGATCTCTCCTTCAACAGTGTTCAGCAAGAGGCGGCTGAGCTTTGGCATGACTGCAGCAACGAATCCAGGTGGTAGTGGCTCGGAGCCGTTCTCCGTCAAGACGGCGATCAACTCGCATGCAAGCTGGCGATTGTTAGTATAGTCTGTGCAAGAAATTGGAGCTACTCACAGTTGTAAGAGGGTTATCCTCTGTCACGCTTCCAACGTCCAGCGCTCCCGTTAGGGAAGGCATCACCTTCTCGCAAAGTGCGATGTAGCCCTCAGCGCCACGTGAAGACAGGGATTGCACAATGTCCTCGAACGTTTCGTTAACCAATAGAGTAAGCTGGAAGCTCGCTGCACCATGCTTTGCCATTAAGAACAGTAGGTCAATGATTCCACTTCCGGGGGCGATGGCGATGGAGTAGTCGAGCTGTGTTGCTGCACGGAGAGACTCAACAAGGGTGACCAACAAGTCATCCGAATCCTCCAATTCGGTCAAATCCTTCGCATTCAAAAATTCGGAAATGGCAACGGCAATCGGGATTTGGCGGTCTGTGGGGATTCCTTCGGGGGCCTTGATAAAGCCCTGGATGGCCTTGATGCAGGCGACCTTTACCACTTCGGAGTCATCCTCGTGGATAGCCTTAATTGTGCGGTCAAGGAGTGCAACAGTCGGGAATGCACTGCCCGAAATGCTCTGAACGAGAACTCCAGCAACTATGTACCCTCTTGCGCGGAGCAGGGGCTCGTCTGTGCGGTTGACGGCGTATTCGATAAACTCAAGGTATGACGCTGCTGTCTCGGCGTGAATATGCTTATCAATATCGAGGAAATCGTTTAGCAGTTGAGTGAGGAGGTACAACGAAGCTTCTCTCGTCCTCCATGTGGCGTCAGGGCTTGCAAATAGAACCCTCGTGTAAGTCAATAGACCCTCGAAAGCTCCCTGGTGCAGCCATTCACCCAGCTTGATGAGCAGATCTCCGCAGGCAGTACGAGCTGTGTAGTTAGCAGTAACAGATGTTTCTTCCGCAAGGAAGAGGTTGACGTCAATGTCCCAAAGACCTTCTTCTTCTGACGGAATCTGTGCATATGCAACTGCAAGTTTCATCACATCCACAACCCATGGCGTATTAGAGATACCACCGTAGCTTTGGAGTGCCGTCTCCAATTCTTCCCGCACGGGTGGTGCCCGTAGGCATGACTGTAAGAAGTCAAGCTCCTCCAAGACTAAAAAGTCCAAGGTATACGGGAGACCATCTGCATCTTCCAACCGGCCCTGATCGTCGTGGTCGATGTACAAATCCTTGAACGCATCTTGTAGCGAGGAAAGCTCCTCCCAAGTAGCCGTAAATAAAACCGGGCTTTGCGGTAGTAGTAGCTGGGCAAATACTTGTCGAATCTTCATAAGCGTCTTGACGACTTGTAGCTTCAGGGCGACAACCCCACGCCAGTTCTCTGGTTCCCGGTCCAGCCCTTCTTCGCCAGCAGCCTGAACCCGTGCTGGGAACTGTAGCTTCATTACTTGCAGGAAGAATGGAGACCACGATTGCAACACCTCGTCCGCAAAAGCCTTAACCTCTGTACCGTGCTCATCCTTCACCATGTCCATGATATCGAAGCATCCACGGAACACGCCCACGGCCAATGCTCGCAGCGACATTTTCCTGTTATCATCCACAGCGACGCTGTAAACTGTCCCCATAACATCCCGCGCCACCGCAAAGAACTGGTCCTCGTTTAAACTGTCGTCGACAAGGTCCGCGAGCACCTTCAAGGCACCGTGAAGCTGTGCATCAGAAGCAGTGGGAATGATTTGTAGCAGCGTGGGTAGCAGCGTCGGCCATTGATCTGGGAAATCCACGCTGGCGATTTTGCTCACGACGTAACTAGACCGCCGCGTTAGCATAGCTCCGTGCTAAAATAAACAAACTGCGACAGCGCACTTCCCCGCACCATCATTGGGGTCCAACATACCTTGCCGCACCTCTAACCCTCCTCTCATCCTCTCCACCTGTAGCAAGCTCTAATAGCCTCGACCTCAACGCCGCCTTGACCTCATCTGAGATAGCAACTGTCGGCCCATCCGTCTCCTCATCTTCCCCGCTCCAATTCTTCTCCACGAACAGCCTCAGCGTCGTCAGCGCCGCCTGCCGCGTACTGATCGGTAGGCTGGTATGCGCCGCAATGGCAGCTAGGCCCGTCGGGAACGCCTCATTGGTATGCAGCGCCTGCAGGTGCGCCTCCGCCTGCTGGCGGGGTGCCAAGGCGGAGCTCTGGGCTTCCGCCAAGAGATGTAGGAGCTGCTCTTCGAGATTCGACATGATAAGTTGGAGTACTGTGGTGGTGAACTCTACTGGCCCATAAGTTTGGGGTCGTTCGTTGCTGGGAAGAGAGCGTTGTGGGAGGGGGTTGTTCTTATGAGCAGACGGTGAGTCCAGATACTCGAGGTGGATTTGGACGATTGTCGTGGGGTTGTTTGGAGTGGGCGGGGTGCACGTGCCTACGCGTGAACACCGCGAATCAGCGACGATAAGATAAGAGCTCCGTCCACCACGTCACAAACGGCGACAGTTGAAAACGTCTGAGGAAAAGTTTCAAGAAAAGAAGGGGAGCAATTCCAAAGCTTCATCCAAGCACAGTACCTTAAAGGCTATCTTTAAACTCCAATCTCTCCAGCCATCAGCCTGTTCGGCCGTCACCACTACACCGCTCACCCCATCTCGGCCACCATGCCTGCCCCGCCCCCACCACCCCTCCCCATCCTCAACACCTACACGTCCCTCCTACGAACCCTCGCCTCCTTCCTAACCGTGGCAATCCACACCCTCCTCTACGAACGCGCCCTCTACCCCGCAACCTCCTTCATCTCCGCACGCGCCTACAACTACCCCGTGCGGCAGTCGCGCCACCCCAAAGTCTGCGAATGGGTCAGCGACGCCGTCGCCGCGGTGGAGAAGGAGATGGCTGAGGGGCGCGTCGACAAGATCTCCTTCGTTGTGTACGACGTCGCTGATAGGACGCAGGCGGTGGTGCAGGAGCGGTGGGTGTTTGATGTTGGGGCCTGGCCGGTTGTGGCGAAGACTGATCGGTTTGTGGAGTTTGAGGAGCCGATGGGGAAGGGGAAGGGTGTCGAGATGGCTGGGGGGGAGGAGGACGAGAGGGAAAAGACGGCGGGGGAGGAGGTGAAGATTCATATTGTGGATATAGAGGAGCAGCTTCGTGCGACGATTCGCAGACTCGCGTTTACGGCTGAGAAGATGCCTCCGCTGCCTGAGGGGTGCACGTATACCGTCATCGTGGAGCTGCGCGATGATGCCACGCCACCTATTGGGGTGAGTTGAGGTCCCTTTCTCTTTCTAAATCCTGTACTAACAAGTGCGCCTCAGCATCCCCAGCCCTGGATCCCCTCTCCTCCCGCACTTCAGAAGACAGTAGATAAAGAAACAGACACCACCACCGAGGGCTCCTCACTCCGAGGCCCACGCGCAACACCCATCCGCTCCGTCGATTCCGGCGCCTTCGTACTCGAGACTTGGGTTGAGCAGGCTGCTCCCCCGCCAGAATCCAAAAAAGAAGGGAAGAGAGCAGCGTAAATCCCCCCCTGCTCATTTGTCAGGTCCAAAAATATGTGGCTAGTGGAGCTCAGACTCAGCAGGTCCGATTTGCAAAATATTCGCAGCCCGCCTGTAGGACAAGATCTTCTATTGCTTTGAAGATGTAAGGCTGCTGTGGTAACGTCGCTATGATGCCTGGGGCGGGGCGGGTGCTACTGCACGCGGCAGTCATTGCGGGTGGTGAAAGGCAAGACTGGTGTGAACACACACCCAAAAGACGACCACTACCAAGGCGTCCACCACCGACCGCTCTATGTCTAATCTCCGGTCGGCACCAAGACTTTATTACAGCACTAAAGGGGCGAAATAGTGGCTATATCTGTATTTAGGGGGAGGGACTGGTTGGAGTAGCCTTAGAAGTTGAAGCTGAAAATATGGAATACCCTTTTTTTTTTCGGAATCAAGATGCAGGTGAAGAAGTCGTGTTTAGCTTGCAGTTTCTGTATATAGGATCTATACAAGTTTACGAGCTCTGTAGGATGAGGGGGGTGGAAAGAAAAATAGAGGCCGTGGTTGTTATTCCATACGTATATATCCATTCCCACAAATCAAATCCAAGACTCGATATCATCCAAAGTTCAATTGCAATAATAACGTTATGATAAATAATTATATCGCAAGTAATGCGTAATCTTATATACCAAACCATTTTCTCAAACACCAAGAACCTCACATATCTTAATTCATCACTCTAAAACCATTAAATAATTAACTCAATTATCCATTCGCACCCACCCCCAGCCCCTATAACACCCGCGTCTATCTACATACAGCATCTAAAAAACCTAAGCATAAAACCGTATAATCATCAACCCCCCCTAGGAATTACCCATGTGCCACTGCCAATTTCGGAGCATCTCTCAATCGATACCAGCACACCCAATAATGATCCACCCTGCCAGAACACTCCCAAACCCATTCATTACTTCATCCATTTATTCATGCACTTCCTTCGCTATTCATCTATCGTATCGTAGCAATTTCAAAGCGATGTCTCCCACGTAATAACGCATGCCTAGCCCACCCCATCCCAGTCCAGTCCAAACCGTCGCCTCCGTCCGTATACTTGCCGGCCCCCCAATCCCCCCGGCTCAACAAATATTAAACAACTCGACGCTTTATTTCTTGTCCTCCCCCTTCACTTTATCCTTCTTCTCGCTCTTCGACCCCGCCCTCCTCAACCTCATCAAAAAATCAAGACCACGCTCCCCCTCCTTCCTCCCGCCCTCTTGTTTGCCACCACCCTCCTGTTTATCACCACCCTCTTCACCATCCTCCTGCTTAACCCCACGCCCCCTACCCCCCCTCCCTCTCTCAACCTCCCGGAAAAGCTGCGCGATCACTCCCCGTTCCGCACCGCCCTCGCCCCCCTTCTTCTTCTTATTCGGCGGCGGCTTAATATAACCATCATCATCCAGAAAACCCATATAGGCCCCCTCCGCCATCATCGGTGCTGGCTCCGGCCGCGGCAGATTCGGCTCATCATGGTAATTCCCCAGCTGATCGAAGAGTGCTTCAAATGGCATAGCAGGCGGAGGGTCCGGACGAGGTGGGTGGCGTGGGAGCATGAACTGTTCGCGGTGACGCGGTGGGTTGGGGCGTAGGATGAAGTCATTTCCGTTGGGGGGCCTGTCAGCCCTGTCGGCTGGGGCAAAGGCTTGGGCGATAGCTTCTTCGTGTGCCATGTCACCAGCTTTGGCAGCTTTGGCAGCTTTGGCAGCTTTGGCAGCTTTGGAGGCTTTGGCAGCTCTGACAGCTTTGACAGCTTTGGCAGCTCTGGCAGCTTGGCCAGCTTTGGCAGCCTGGGCGGCTTTTCCAGCATTACCGGCCTCACCAGCACCACCAGCATCACCAGCCTCGCCATCAGGCGGCGGCCCAAAGGGTTCAAACACCCAATCCTGCATCCTCCGTCTCGGCACCACTCTATCACCCGGTCTATAAATCACCTCGGCATCCCCATCCTCCCCCCTCCTCGGCTCATCAACAGCCCTCGCCGCTCTCGCCGCTCTCGCCGCCCGCGCCGCCTTCAACACCCGGGTCGCCTCCGAACCCAGCGCATCAGTCGCACCAATCCTCTCCCTAAACTCATCCTTATGCAGTAAGGGCGCTTGTAGGAACTCTATAAAGAGCTGGTCACGGAGTTCTCTGCGGTCTGCCTCGGCCTCGACGATGGCTTCGATGTCTTCTTCGCGGAGTGCTTCGCGATTATCGAGGACGCCGCGAGCGGCGTCGAGGAGGGCCCGCAGGTCGGGCTTGGGGGGCGGGGGTTCGCGGTTGAGGAAGCGGTGGGCGGGACGGTTCGCGTAGTCAGCAGCGCCACCTAGGGAGTGTGTCAGCTTGTTTTGTTTTGTTTTGTTTTTGGGGAGTTGATTTGAAGGGAGGAGGAGAGTGGTTAACGGAGAATTGTTGTTACCGTCACTTTGAGGTCGTGGTCGAGGGCCTGAAGCACATTATATGATAGATTATATAGCGGACCGAGTACCTGCCTCAAAGTAACGGCAGATAAGAATGAGTATAACTAACCTTGCGGATTCCGCTCTCGATTCGCCGCATTCTCAAATGCCCCATATTCTAGGTGTGGTGGCAGATTCGCATGTGCCCGAAACGCGTCCCGATACGCCTGTCGTTCCTCATTCCCCATAATGAGCGCCGGGCCCGGAAATTCAGGTCTGTCAATCCCACCTGGTAGTTGAAACCCAAACTGCTCTTGCGGAAGCAAGCGCCTCTTCCTCCTCTTTGCCTCGTCGGCCTTCACCGCATCCGAGACCCTGATCTCCAGATCCTCTCGTGTGATCTCTGGGTGTTCTTTCTGGAGCTTCTCAACAATAATCTCCTCTGCGCGCTTCGTCTCGTCCTCGTGGCGCTTGTTGACGTCGTCGAAAAGAGGACAGTTCCCAGTCTTGCCACCCCGACGCTCGTCATCGAAGTGGTTGTACTGACAGCTATGGGAGCAGACGTAACACTGGACGTTGCCACAGGGGCAGTTCATCTTGTTACAGCCATCCTCTTTGATGAAAGGCCCCTTGCACTTGTTACACAGACGTACCATGGCGGCTGTCATGGCCTCCTCAACCTCGCGACGCACATCAAGGCCGATGTCCTTGGCATTCTCCCTACATGTCTTGGGGATGTGTGATTCCTTCTGGCAGAGTCGGCAGGAAGTCTTGGCGCAGGTCTCTCGCTGGCAGTGGAAGAGGCGCTCATCTTCTATTGGAGGGTACTCGGCAGCATAGGAGCAGAAGGGGCAGCTAGCGAGGTTCTCGATGCCAGCAAGGCGAAGGACAGTCTCAGCCTCTATGCGATCGAGGGCCGTGGTGAGGTTCTGGTCGAGGAAGATCTCTCGCTGCGAATGTGAGTAACCAGCCCCGCAGACATCCGTCGACATGCATTGGAGCTCGTATTTGGCACTGCCGATCTGTGTTTCGGCGTGGAGGCGTGCACAGCGTTTGCAAAAGTAATGTAATATGCTCTCGTTGTTGCAGTGAATCATGCGGTTGCGGGGAAAGTCGTCATAACAGCATCCACAGTCCTCCATGGTGCCCTCTTTCATTGCTAGTTCCAAGTTGGCAGCCTCATCGGCCTCATACTTCTCCTTGGCTGCGGCCTCATCAGCTTCGCGCTGTCTTTTGGCTGTTAATTTCACCTCCCATTTTGCACGTCCTATTCTAACGTCCTTGAGCTCTGAATAAGCCCTTTTCTGATCGGGCGGTAGTGCTAGATCGGCGAGTTTCTCATCAACAATAAGTGGAATGTAGTTTTTGGGCCTGCGGGCCTGCTTCAATTTGTGATAGCTGGGGCTATTGGGGTCCCAGAGTCGCTCGGCCTCAGCAAGCTTCTGATACGCAGTGTAAATCACCATACCTGAGTCGTGGAATTCTTTCATGATAAAACTCATCGGGGTGCTCGCAAAGTCCTCTGAGAGCATCCCACGCCTATAGTTTTGAATTAGCAAGATGAAATGCAAGAGAACGGCTGGTTGATATTGTGGAAATCTCTTACGCCAAAGTTAGATACTTGTCCGTGGTTTGCTCTTGATTTACAGTATACTTGCGCTTGATCTCTTCTTCTTCGTCGCTATCGACTGGCCGCTTCCTCTTCAGCTGCTTGAGCTTGGGATACGGACGTCCATCTTCTTCTCCTTGCAAGACAAGCTCAACGATGGCGGGGACTGTCTTCCTGCCTTTGAGTGAGGTGTATAGTTGATCGATATACTCCAGGCAGATGTCTGGAAATATGTCGACGACACCTTCTAGGCAGCGAGTTTTGACATCCATTTCTTCGGCTGGTTCAAGATCTATGGGTCTTCTGGGGTTATGACGGTCAAGGTTCACTTGGGCCCAAACAAAGTTGTCGTCCTCGTTATTGTGATTGTTAATCTGTTCGTCAAGCAACTGATTGTTCAGTTCTTCCAGAATGAGATCGTTCTCATCCAACAGGTCATTGTTTAGTTGGTTGTTTACTTCATCTTGGATGGGATCGTTGTTATTGTCTAACGGTTCATTGTTCGCCTGGTTGTTAACTTGGTTTACCGCGTCCACAGGCGGCGCGTCTAGGTTCAGCCTTTCAGCCTGGCGGAACATCTGAGGCAAGTCTGGCGCAAGCGCAGGCGGCACAATGGCGGCCTCGGCGACTGGCCGGGGAACTCCCTCCCGCCAGTCACCGAGGACGGGAATGGGGACCCCCTGAGCCTCAAACTCGGCTGCATCCCAGGCGGCCTGGTTTTCACGCAATAGATTTCCGTATAAGAGGTCGTCGAGGTCACCGAAATCGTCGATTTCTGGGAAGTGGCCTGCATGAGGCGACGGAGGCTCCAGGCCAGCATCGTCTCCTTCCTCGTCGTCAGATATGAGGTCGATAAATTCTCTCGGCCTTGAGGGCAGCTGGTGCGGGGACATCTCCATTACATGGGACGTTTGGGCGTGCAGTGCGCATCTCCGGCTCGGGGATATCTCATTTCATACAGGACAGGGAATGGTCACAAAGAAGATCATGGAGGTGGGTGAAACTACATCAGTAAAGGATTTGGGTGATGTTATATAAAGTAAGGTGATGTCTCGGGTGGTGGAATGTCAAAGGTCAAAGGTGGTACGTGGGAAGATTCCTAATATGGTGATTTTGACTTGCAATTCCCTAGTTTGGTGTGTATGGTGGTCGTTGTTGGCTGTTGGCTCTTCGAAGGATTGACTTGTCACTTGACATTCACGGGAGCTAGTGCTTGATAGGGCCTTAGTTGGCTCCCTAGGCCGCCGCCTTACTCAGAAGGGAAACACTGGCCACGCTAGAGTCCCTGGCAAAAGTCTCAGTCACGTGATGTAGCACATGATGATGATGCTCGAAAAGGAAAAGGAAAGCCCTTATTGGTTCCTTAGAGCGCGCCTTACTGAGAGGGGAAGCTCTGGCCATGTCGTGCCTGGCTCGTTAGGCCGTCACCATACCCAGAAGGGAAACACTGGCCATTGGCCCTGGGGAAATGTCACACTCACGTGACATACCAGAATGATGACGACGATGGTGCCCTATATAGTACGAAGTCGCATTTTTAATCTAGCTTAGCAGTTACTCTTAGGCATAACGCATTCCCCCTATTACCTATTACATAAAATGTTGCTGTTTTAATATAAAAAGTTACTCTTGAGTTTAACGATCTATTGACACACTCATTTCATAGTCTGCCCTATGGCCTGCTTGAATACTACAGAGTCGGGCAGTATAGTACTTGGGTATAATATCTCTTTATGTGCTATTTTTAAACTACTACGACACGTGCTTATCACAGTGCACGTAGAGATAAATACCACGTGTTTTACTAGGCTAAATCTCTACTAAATATCTGGACTATACCATCAGGCTAGGGCGTACTAATGGATCATACTCAAAATACTCAACCTACAGGACTCACAATACACAGTGGTAGGTAACTGAATAAATGGTGTACAAATCACGTGAACTATGATCAATTTATAGATCAGATCAGATCTCGGAAAGTTTTTCTTTGTGGTCGTCTGGCCTTCCTTCTTTGTGTTCTTTGTTTCTTTGTGGAGATAAAGTTACTTCTAGAATACTTCTACATTCCACCCAGCCAAACCATAAAATACAAGTTCCAACCAAGTACCCCGCACCACCGTCATCCGACCAAGCCCAAACAAGCAACCGCATCCTGAACCTGCCACTCCCAACCGTCCTTATGTCACCCATGTGTCATACAAATTCCCCTCCCTCAGCCTCGTGCCCCTTCTTCCCCCCCCATAATCCCAGTCCCATCCCCGCTCCACCTCCAAATCCCCTCCAAATCCCCCCCTCGTTACCCTCCCCAGCCAATCAGCACGCCCCCGCCTCCATTCCGCATCCTCCGCCTTCCATCGCTTGACTTCGGCTCGGCGGCAAGGCTGACACCCCGAACCAAAACACCAGTCCTCCGCCATTCCACCCGTGCGCTCGGTGTGGTTCGTTGGTTTGGCTAGGCGGGGAGGCTAGTGTGTTCCGGTGATGCCAGGGCGGGCGGGGAGGACTGGGTCTTTGTGGCTGGTTGGGGAAGGCGGTTCGGGGGGGAGGAGGCCGGATTGGTCAATTGGGGGGCGGATGAGGGGGGGGTGGGTAGGTCGTGCTGCCGGGAGGGATGGGGAGGGGGGAAATCGCCGAGGGGGGGGGGGGGCATATATATTTCGGGAGGGCCCACGATGGGAGGCGGGAGGAGTCATCGTATAAGCTTGATAAATAGGGTTTTATAGAAAAATCTTTTTTATTGGCCTTTGGAACGCTTATTCATGGGCTGACTTCGACGGACAATAAGGGTTCACTTGGATTTACACAGAGATCTCGATTTCGGACTAACGGAAATATCTGCATCTTGAGATTGTTAGAGGAGAGAAATTTTCTACACTCTCAGTTGATCAGAAGAAGAGACAATCTCTACGGTCTCAGTTTGATTACTGAGCAGAAAAACTCCGTCTACATGCATCCCCACCCAGACGATATGACGAACGCCTTCAAACAGCCCGCCACCAACGGCTACACAAACGGCATCAAGGCATCACCGCCCACCTCTAACGGTGCAACCTCCAACGGCACAGCCACCAAAACCACCAACACAAACGGCACCACCATCGCCGCCCCCCTCCCCTCCGCCACCTCCCCGGCCCTCCACCTCACCCACCCCACCCCCTCTGAGCGCCGCCTCACCTGGCTCAACTCCTCCGCCGACTGGGGCGCCGCGCTCCCAACACCCACCTACATCGAGCGCGAGTCGCACCTCTGCACCGCCTCCACCCTCGCCGCGCACGGCGGCATAACGCACTGGATCCTCGTCGACCGGACCCTCCCGCCCGACGCGCGCCCCATTCTCGCCACAGCCGAGAGTCTGCGGAAGCGGACCCTTGTATCTACCCCCGAGGGAGAGGTGTACGAGGCTGTTAGCCACGGGATTGGGAGTGTCTTCTGCTATCCGGAGTACAGGGGGAAGGGGTATGCGTCGCGGATGATGACGGAGTTGGGGGAGGTGTTGAGGGGGTGGCAGGGTGCGGAGAGTAGGGATAGGAGGGAGGTGGTGTTTTCGAAGCTGTATTCGGATATTGGGAGGGGGTTTTATGGGAGGCATGGGTGGAGACCGTTTCCGAGTGGGCATGTGGAGTTTCCTGCCGCTGTTGGGGCGGGGGAGGAGGGAGGGAAGGGGGCGAAGAGGTTGCTGACGAAGGATTTGGAGGAGTTGTGTGAGGTTGATGAGAGGATGTTGAGGGGGTTGATGGAGAGGCCAAGTGGTGATGGGAAGACGAGGGTTGCGATTCCGCCGGATGCGGAGCATTTCGCTTGGCATCGCGCGAGGGAGGAGTTTGTGACGCAGGCGCTGTTTGGGAAGGTGCCTGAAGTCCGTGGGGCGTTGGTGGGGGATGTCGGGAATAGGGTATGGGCGGTGTGGACGAGAGGGTTTTATGGGAAGAAGGATGAGCCGGCGAAGAATACGCTGTATATCCTCCGGCTCGTTGTTGAGGGGGAGATGAGGGGGGAGAAGGTTGACGAGGAGGTGTTGGCAGGGCAGTTGGCGGATGTGGTGGGTGTTGCGAGGGGGCAGGCGAGGGAGTGGGGATGCGGGAGGGTGGAGGTGTGGAATCCGAGTGCGACTGTGTGTGGTGCGCTTGAGAAGGTTGGGGGCACCAGGGTGGAGCGCGAGAAGCAGGGGATCGCGAGTGTGATGTGGTATGGCAAGGAGGGAGAGGAGGTGGAGTGGCTCGCGAACGAGAAGTATGCGTGGTGCTGAGCAGGTGCTGTTTCGCGTGGGTGGCTTTTTATTTGCTTTGCGTTGGCGGCAAGAATGATTTTAGATTGCGTATGGGATAGCAGGTCCCGTTGGGCGGTTTTCTGACTATGAGCTTTCACGTTTAGATCGCGTACATTGTTGGGGACTTGAACGGTGTGTTAATTGACGTATTGAAGTTGCCTTGATTGGTATTTCTTCTTGTAATATCAGATCTATCATCTGAGATGCCCTTTCGCTTTGCCTGCTGGTTGCGTGGATCGTAGTTTGTTGATACAACTGTAGATATGACCAGTCCACAATACCTCTTCCTATCGCGCAGGGTAATCCTGCGTCTTGCATCGGTCTCTGCCATCAAGCTCTCCCATGCCATCACAGGGACTGAGCCCAACGTCCCTGAGCCAGCGACAGTGCCCCTTCAGCCGCTTTAGCAGCGGGCAGACCCAACCCGACATACGAGCTAGGCACCTGATATGAACATCCGCACGGAATCGTTGCTCGCATTCCAGCTTTTTCACTTCTTGGTTCTCGACGCCGCGAACTTCTCATGCCACTTCCCAACTTTCGCTTTCACTGGCGCCGCAGCATCTGCAGCCGCGTCGTAGGGGAGAAGTTCGAGAGTATCCTCTATCTTGGCCACAACACATACTGACGCACATCCTACACCACCATCACCACCCTCGCTGTCTGCCTCTGTCGATATGTACGGCCGTAATAGCATCAGCGGATTGGATGTGTTCTTCTGTTGCAGCCGGAAGGTTCCCGCTGGGGTGGAGAGGAGGGCGTGTGGCGTGCCTGTGCCGGGGGTGAGATGCAGAGTAGGCGGGGAGTCGGATTCGAGTAGGGCGAGGAGGGCGGGAGGGAGCTCGAGGAGCTTGTAGGGAGCGTGGACGTGAGCGGTTGAGAGAGGGATGGAGGTAGAATCTTGGGTGGACATTGTGTGGGCTGGTGTTTGTGAGGTCGGAGTTGAGAAACCTTAAAAATCCCTTGAGAAATAAACTATTGGCAAGGTTGTCGGGTATAAGGTGTATAATGCACTATAATTACAAAAAGACAAGCGTTTCGTGTTAACAGAAACTGATGTCGGCGATATACAAGGCTGAGATTTGGCGGGGTCGGAGGTACCCCCACGCACCAACAATCCGACCAATCAACGCGTCGGCCGCGTCCCCGCGACCTGCGTACAACAAACAACCTAAACAACCTAAAAATACCCTTGCACAGCTGGGAAGGAGAGGGCGAGGCTCTTCGTCATCACCGTCTGACGCCGCTTTTTTTGACGATCGCCCACTAAGGTAGGAAAGAGGGTATGGATCGATCTAGAAGAGAGATCTCTACTCTGGACTTTACGACGACGGCGACTGCGACGACGACAGTACAGAGTTAATTCCCCTCACCGCTCTGTGTGTGAAGTTGCTTTCTTCTCGGAGAGGAACTTGCGACAAGACGAGGAATTTGGGAGTTTGTGCGCCGATGCGCTTGTCCTGTGTTATTATAACGCTGTGATCCTATATCACCAACGTCCTGTCAACAACACTTCATACGCTGTTCTATTCTCTGGCTATTGCCCCCAGGAACTTTCAATTACAGCGCTGGTGCTTTTCAATTCTTACATACTTTTTTGTTGATCGACCTATCGATCGTCATTTTAACTTTAACTTCAACTTCAACTTCCACCACTTCAACTTCACCCTAGCTCCGATCTTACCACCTCGACCGACACTGCAACGCGAAAATCTACACCGAATTGCCCATCACGATCCTGCGACCTCGCCGACACCTAACCAACTCTGAAGCGCAAACAACAAACATCCAATTGATCAACTTCGACTCACACATGGTAGCACAGACATGAGCCCGCGAAACATCTGAACACGCCCACACAATGGTCCAGCTACCTTCCGGCCTCACGGCCCTCTCAGCCACAGATGTCGGCCTCTACCACACCACTGACCCCTTGTTGTCGCATCTCCCACTCCTCATCTTCCACGGCGCATCCACAACCACAAATGCCACCCTCAGCTCCTCCCGCATCCAGATCCATATCCTCAGCGCTGCCGGCTTCACCAGCTACCCGCGCCTCACCGTCTCGCCCAACTCACCCTTATACGAAGTCGTCAATGAGCTGCCGCGCGAATGGCAGGGCGACGAGGTCTGTCGTGGCCTGGCGTTCGGGCTGATGAAATACTTTGAAGAGATGCCACCGGCGGTCAAGACAGCACTGATTGTGCAGTCTTCGCAGGTGCGGGGCAGAAGGCCAGGCTCCGTGCCCACGTTATTTGGGAGGCAGCATGCCGCGAATCTGGCGAGCAGTCTGGTCAAGGTGGATAATGTGGCAGAAGTAATTGCAGATCTGGAGATAGGGATGCAGTCACAGGCTCTCAGCCATATTGATGTTGATGTCGTGCTGCCTCCGGGATCCATCACGTCTTTGCCAGAGGTTCAACCCGACGACATCGATGATGAGGCAGTTGATTCCACGTATCTTCAGTATGGGCCTTATGCGCCACTCGTCAGGCAGTTCGGCGAACCTGCTTTCATCCCAACCTCAAAACTTCGCCGGGCTCCGTCGAAACCTACCTCGTTAAACCGCTCAAAGTCTTTTCTCAAGAACCAGAAGATGTCACTACGTCGCGAGATGGGCGAACTCGTCGACACCGAAGAGCGATATGTTATTAAGGTGCATGAGCTGGTCAACAATATTGCCGATGAATTCAGGGCCAAAGCAAGGAAGAAGGCTATTGGAAGCGCAAGCCCAACTGAGAAAGACCTACAGAAGCTCTTTCCACCTTCGCTGGACAAGATTCTACAAGTTAATAAGGGGTTCCTCGCAGCCATCCAAAAATGCATGGACGAGTCGGAGGAAGAAGCGATGCAAGATCTTGAGAACGATCAGCCAGCATTCTCTAGACCACGTTATGGCGGGACTGGACGCCCAAAGGACCCAACAGGAGCGACTGGCTTTGCAAAGGTGCTGCTTGAGTGGTTTCCCCAATTTGCGGACTGCTATCAGGATTATATTCGCGCCAGCCAAGACTTCCCACAGATTATTTCCACTTATGCGCGACAGCAATCGAGTTTCTCTCAACGGGTCCAGCAGACGGGAGAGCAAAAGCTTCGCTCATCTATCATCGAACCAGTGCAGAGACTCCCTCGATACAGCCTTTTCATTGACAATATTGTCAATTACCTCCCTCTTACTCACCCAGCCTTGCAGTCCATGCTCAAGGCTAGGGATATCATCACATCCATTTGCTCGCTAGACTCTCCGGATGCGGATAACTCACAAACAGTAAAGCGGCTTAAATTGCTAGTGGATAAATGGCCAACTTGCGTCTTCAAGGGCCGCCTCATTTCAGCGGTCGACTTTGTCGAGCTCTCGCCTCCGTATCATACCACCGCAAACACACTTGCGAACACTCCTGGCATTCTTTTACTCTTTGCAGACACTGTTATAGTATGTCGGAAAGCTGGCGGTAGCAACATCTCTGCCCGAGGTGTAATGGCGGAAGTTGATAAGCCGTCTACTGCTAGTATGGTTGCCTCCGTCAGCGGCGGAGCGGAGCCACGACCACCACCAGAGCTTCACCTCGTCAGTTACCACACGTTGAGCGATATTCGTTTTACAGAGGGCCAGGATGGACGGGTCACTTGGATGACTTTATCTACTACCCTTGACAAACAGTCCAACGCGCTACCCACGAAGAGGGCGTTCCTCCTTCAGGGTTCATATGAAGGCAAAACCTCTAAATGGACCGACGAATTCACAAAAGCGAGGGTTGAGGGTAGATTTGCCGAAAAGGAGCGCGAATCAGATAAATGGTCACTCCGTAATGTCAACTCGAAGGAGACAGGACTGAATGTATATGCCGCCATCTTCGAAGAGGGCATCGATACTCTAGTTGAAGGACGCAAAGAGCCTGCGCCTATTCGTATTGTCGTTGACCATGAGCACGGAACCAAAGGAGCACCAGTGGGCCACTACGGTGTTGAAACGGTTATCAACGTGACAGTCGTTCAGGGAAAGACCAGCACCCCTTATCACCTCAAATTTGAGGGCTTGAATGAGCGAACTTTCAACGATCTTGCAGATGACTCGTCATTTATGCCCATCTTCGCCAAACGAGGTATTTATTTTTCCTAGATGCTGATGTGCTGAGCTAATAATCGATAGTCGAAACCTTGCTGCAAATTCATTATAGCCCCAAGAACCCGGCGTTGACTACTTCGTTCATTCTATGCTATTCGAGTATTCTCAATTCTCTCAGCCTGCAAGTGGATAGCGATAAGGCGAAATACTACCGTGCTCCTTCGCCAGTCAAGATGCTTTCCAGTTTTTTGACAGGTGGCGGATCAAGCTCTTCGGACCCGCCAAAACACAAGCGCACTCCAACCCTAGGTAGTATCCCCAGCTTCACGGCACCATCGTTGTCCAGGTCTAGCAGCAAGAAGGAGGTGGAGTCTATTGTCACTAGTACTAATAGCAGTTTCAAAGCTAGTTTTGACGAGTCAAACACTGCCAATCCTCTCGTTAAACTTGAAGAGACGTTTACAGGATATATTATTGCATTGCAATCGCGAAAAGGCAACATTATCGGCAGGGTCCTCCGAAACAGAGCGGGCGCAGATGAGCTCAGTGTCAATGCTCTTTATAACAAGTTTATCGAAAATCCATTTGACGCCAGGGCTTCTTTTGAGGCAACGATTGACGTCTTGTTTTCTGCGTTTGAAAAGTTCACGCGGATGGCTTGGAAGGACCAGATGGGCCCTGTTATTTCGGTACAAACGCTGCAGGGCCTCCAAGAAAAAGCTTCGAAATTATTTCCTGGCGACTTTGCAGATTACATCAAGCTCCTTTTTGGGGACATGGCGCCCCAGAATAGACGTGCTTTTGTGGCCATCATCAAACTTCTCGCCGACCTCTTGGAAGGCTGTGGAAATGATGGCGATCGTGGTGCTCTTACCGCTTCTTTTGCTGAGCTTTTGGTTCCCGATAATAATCCACATAGCTATATTAATCTACTTGATCGGTTAGTGGAGGACTCGGATCGCCTTTTTGAAGACCTTGGAGTCGGCGCGAGCAATGGCTACAATACTCCAATTTACGGATCCATGACTTCGCGGACCCAAGGATCTGTGACGTCTAATACGTCCCTACGGAAACGATTTGGTCTCGACTCCCTTCTCCGCCAGAACAGCAAGCGGGAAGACGATAGCAAGCCTTCCATGTGGCGCACATTGAGCAAGACAGCTCGCAGTGCAGCTACGGGGGAGCAGATGGATGGCAGTATCTCCAAGGGCCGCTTACATCGTTCACGATCAATCGAATCCGATTCGCGATTAGGAACTCCAAAACGGCCTGCTTCCCGTGACAGGCCAACTGTGCTTGGCGCATTCGATGACCAGCGTCCGAACAGTTCCCATACCCCAAGCAGGCTGAGCACTATTGGGCAGTCTCCACCACCAGCGCCCGACGCGGAAGAGAAGTCCCTGAAGAAGAAGAGGCGCAGCTCGCTGTCTGATTTAAAGGCTCTCCTTGCCAATGCGACGTTGGACTCTCCATCTACCCCGCTGTCAACCAGGAGGGCAAACCAACTGGCTCAACCAGCACAAGCCTCCCCACGAACTCCATCACCAACCAAACTGCCCAGCCGCGCACTCGCGTTTAACGGTTCTCCCAAACAGAAAGAGAACGCAAGTACCAGAGTCTCACCGGCGCGTAACATTGGAAATCTTACCGAGCGTCCTCACAATGTTCAGTCTAGCGACACTGTAACCATCAAGGATCTTTGGTCCGTGCCCTCGAAATCTCCCCCAAAGTCCGCGGCAAATCTGGCATCCAACATCCCCACACTCAAAGGCAGCCCTCGCCCTCTATCTCTCGGTCTCGCTCCCGCACCTGTCTTCGGCACCCCGGCCTTCAGCGAGATCACTAACCCCCGCAAAGACGCTGGGCCAACCAATATTCCCAGCCCTACAAAGTCGCCTCAGAAACTTCGTCTCCAGAGCCCGCAGAAACTGCGCGAGCGGCTCCAGAGTGAGGCCAAGGCCATCGGTGAGGCGGAGGCAGGATTGCAATCCGAGCTGGCAAAGATTGGGGCGGAGATGGCGCGGCTGATTGGGTCGCCTGTGCGAGGCACCCCGTCAGCATCGGGGTCAGAGTTAAAGCGGATTTCAGAGAGCGTGCGTACGCTCGAGAGTCGGATCCCTGTCGTGATGAAGGATCTAGAGGGACGCAATGCAGCGGTACAGAAGGACCTGGACCGCAGCCTTGTGGTGGCGGAGGAGAAGGCAAAAGGGCTAGACCAGCTGTATCGGGAGGTTAGCGCCGAGAATGAGATTCTCTATGAGCGGTTTAATGGGGAGTTAGGGCGGATTGTGAAGGCATTGAAGGGGAAAGGGAGGGAGGAGCGTGAGGAGCTTGTGAAGAAGGTTAAGGAGTCTAGTGAGGAGGCTGCGGCGGTGAGGAAGGAGAATGCGAGGTTAAAGAGGGAGATTATTGGGCTGAAGGCGCTTGTGAAGGGGTCGGCGTTGTAGTTTTTTTTTATTTGGTTTGGACTGGGTGTGTATAGATTACGATGGGATGCACAGGAGTATGTATGCTACGTGGTGGTGTTTTTCGTCGGTACTGGGTGGGGATTGTTCTGGTCAACTAGAGAGAGAGAGTACCAATAAAATATTGACAATACTGGCGTCTATGGTAGTCTCGCTGCGTGTGTATCCGAAACTACAGGGCTATATATCGACAAGCATACAAGATATCAAGTAGACCCCTCAGCAATAGGAACAGCTAATCTACAACTTCGCCTTATTCTCGAAACTGAATAAGTTCCTCCCATCCTCATTCCTCACCCACCCACGTCGTCCAACGGGCTCTTCATTCCCAACAAGTTGTGAAAGCGTGGCCTCATCCGCGTGGTTCGCCAGGAAGCGCTCCCCGCTCGGTAGTCTCCCGACAACATGGCCTGTGTGAGGTGTGCCGTCACGGTTGAACTCCACGGTGTACGTCTGCATTGTCCATTAGCACGCGAGTTAGGTGCGCGAAGGGGTCACATACCTCGATAGTAGCCTCGCCGTTCGCTTGTTCAACGATAGCGGGGACGGGAATGTCTGTGATGATGGGCGGGAGCGGGTTTTTGGATGGGTAGGGCTGCGAGGGTGCGACGGCGGAGAGGAGGAGTACGTGTTGATACGTCATTGTGCCGCCGTTGGCGAGGACGAGACCGTAGGTTGGGGTGCGCTCGCGGAGGTTGCGGGTCATTTCTGTGATGGCCTATGGGGGTTAGTTTTTGGTGAAGGGGGGGTGGAGGGTGGATGAGACGTACGTGCATAGAGTAGTTGTTGCCGGCGCCGCCGAAGGAGGTGAGGCCTCCGAGGAGGGTGAGGGGGCGAGTGTGCGATTCAATAGCGAGACCGAGGTGCTGGCAGGCGATCTTGGGGACAATGGGGAAGCACCTAGTTAATATTTAGTTTTGGTTTAGACAATGGTTAGGGAGGTGCATACGAGTAGAAGTCGTAGAGACCAATTTGTTCTTTCTTCAGGCCGCAGACTTCGAGGCCAGCGTCGAGGGAGCGAGCGATGGAGGGGCTGGTGTAGAAGTTGGGGCGCTCCCAGACTAGAATTGTTAGCTATGTCTAATTTCTGTTGGGAGTGAAGAGCATACATTTGTCGCTGTCTTTGGTGCCCGCACCGCCTAATGGGTAGACCCATTGACTCTTCGGGATCCCAAGCACGGTCGCGTAGTCCGTAGATGTCAGTATAACAGCCCCAGCCAAGTTGACGTTGTTGAAGGCATTCATCAGCAGTGGGTCTGCCAAAGTCAGCTCAACATATCAAACCAAAAACCTCTATATTACTCACAAGGGTAGCAAATCATGCGATTCTTCTTCGTCACGGTCCCAATCTCTTCTTTCGTCGCGGCCTTCTTCCCGAAACTCCACGCCGCCGTGTTCCCTTGTGCCACAGCCGCAAAATCTGCATACAAGCTTGCTGACTCCTCATTATTTTCTGCTAGTGTCTGACCACGCGATGCACGCGTCGCGTTCTCATACAGCGGATACACATGGATGGGCAGGCCAATGCCGTGCGTGGCGCCGGTGTCTGTGGCCGTCTTTAGCTTCCGTGCCGAGGGCAGCATCGAGACGGACTTACTGTCTCCCAGGGTTGCGATTTCGGAGATCGTGCCTGATTTCTGGTCATTTTTGCGTGCTGACCACTGGGGCATCTTTCTGGCAGCTGCGAAGCCTCCCACTGCGCATTGTTAGCAAAGTGCAAACGGCCAGACGGGGAATGCATACAGGATGCAAGTGCCTCGCCGCCAGTCACTACGGCAACTTTTGTCTTGTTTTGAGCGATCCTCCGCGCGGCTTCATCGACCAGCTTCGCAGGCTGGTTTCCGCCATGGTCGCTGATAAACTTGTGGGCGGTGTCGACGCCGAGTTTAGTTGAGAGGAGGCCGGGAAGGTCTTGGTAAGGCCATGACCAAGTTGCGACAACGTCAATGCTGTCGATTGATTTTTGGAGCTGCTGTGCAGTTTCCTCTGGCAGATATGTGTCTTGGAGAGCTCGCTGGATAGCCTGGATCATGAGCTGGTACGGCTCCAGCGCCTTCTCCGGTGTCGTGAACGGGTTCTTAAAATCGCCAACTCCGACAATGATTGGTATCGATTGGCCAGCCATTATAGCTGTATGATGTATATCAATAATGTTGAACTTCAACTGCGAGATTTGCGAACAGTTTTAGCCCGAGAGTAATGAGAAACTGCCGAGGGAGCTCAATGGCACTTGACAGGCGGCAGGTGGCGACCTCCTACAAAACAAAAGCTTTCTCTAGAATACTTTATACACGGAATATTTGGTTCGGCCTGAGGACAGCTAAGAACAGTTAATGGTAGTTAGTTATTTGTAGCTATCACCAAAAAGTTTATGGGCGCCAACAAAGTAATGTACATTGAGTACATGTGAGGCCGACGTTGCGAAGTGACCGTGGGGTAGCGGGATAGCCTCGGCTCGGCGATTTCTTATAGGCCCACTTGTGGCTGACTGACAGTCAGTACTGAAATCCGGGGATTTGGATCTTACCCGATTAGGAAACCAATCTCTCACTGGCTGGAAGTGTTAAAGTGGTCCATGCGTTTATTCTCAGAACCAGTTTGAGAACATAAGTTCACTCATGCCATGCACTGCAAAATATGTATGCTAACGGCGTTACATGATTCGAATTTACAATATCTCCGTTAAATCCTAATATCTCCATCGTTAAGTCCATAACTACTTACAAAGCAGTCTCAGTGACGTGGGAACAAAAGCATTTGCAAGCATAAAGTAGCCTTATAAAGAAGCCCTCGTCCTCCTGCTTAATGCTATTGAACCAGCCCTCTTCACCAGCTTCAAATTACATTCTGCACATAATACCTGCCCTCGGACAACACGCCAGTCCCCATTCTCAATCTATTTACCGTTACCATGGGAGCAATCACCCACCCTGAGTACAATGACCAGACAGAAGCGGTCGAGGTAGCGAAGGCATTTGCCTTGGGCATAAATGGCAAAACTGTGATAGTGACCGGCGTGAACAAGAACGGCATCGGGTTTTCAACTGCTGAAGCCTTCGTGTGTTTCTATCCCTTCCTCATCGCCACTCCTGGCTAACTCTGTGCCAACCAGGCTTCCCAATCCCCTGCACACCTCATCATAGCTGGCCGCAACCCTTCCAAGATCCAAGAGTGCATCGACGCACTCAAGTTATCATTCCCTAATGTGGGCTACCGATCTCTCGAGTTAGATCTCTCTAGCCAAAAGAATGTCCGCGCTGGTGCCGCTGAAGTTCTTTCCTGGGTAGATATCCCAACGGTCGACATCCTTGTCAACAGCGCTGGCGTGATGTATGTACCGGAGCGCACGCTTACCGAAGACGGTGTTGAGATGCATTTTGCTACCAACCACATCGGCCACTTTCTGTTTACCTGCCTCCTCATGCCAAAGCTTATCGCAGCCGCCAAGGTATGCCCAAAGGGGGCAACGCGCGTGATAAACGTTAGCTCGCTGTCGCCAACCTTCGCGGCGATGCGCTGGAGTGATGTCAACTTTGACAAAAGAAACAAGGACCTGCCGGACAGTGAGAAGCCCAACTACGACGTGCATCGCCAGTGGGGCACGGTCGATCCTGAGAACGCATCGTACCTCCCACTTGAGGGTTATAACCAGAGCAAGGTGGCGAACATTCTGTTTGGAATTGGGGCAAACAAGAGGCTATATGAGAAGCATGGAATCTTGACCGTGGGGCTGCATCCCGGTATCATCCAGACCGAGCTGAGCAGGACGACATCACAGGAGGCGTTTGATGCGATTGGTGGCATGTTCACGAGCGGTGCATTTAAGTTTCGCAGTCTGGGGGCCGGGGCATCGACAAGTTTGGTGGCAGCTCTGGATCCGAAGTTAAAGCCCGGCGAGACTAAGGATGGGAAAGAGAATTATGGGTCATATCTGATTGATTGCCAGATTAGCGACAAGGCACATCCACTGGCAGTATCTAGTAGTGAGGCTGAGAAGCTGTGGAAATTGTCGGAGAAACTAGTCCATCAGGAGTTTGCTTGGTAGAGAGGGTAGCGTTTGAATTAAGAGACCATTTTTACATACACCGATGAGCAATAGGTTTCCAAGTCTGGTAATTATATATGGTCTTGAGACCCTTCTAGAGCTAAGGTCCACGTTGAGCGACCTTGATCCTCATGTACAACGTTGATCCATGGGAGTTTGCTAACCCTATCGTGAACTTGTCTCCAATTGTCAATCCCTGTCATACGACTAAACTGGTTGATCGTCAGGCCAAGCCATAATCCGTGTGGGCCATCCGCAAACCAGATACTACCAAGACACATGAGCCAAAGGGCCAAATTGTCGTCGAGCTCATGGTAGGAATCAAGGACCTCCTTAAGCCGCACAGTAACAATGTTGTAGTCCATGATTCGACGGCGGTCGTGTTGTAAAAAGAGGCTCATTATATATATTATCAGTCCTATATGGTATGCAGCTTCCACTGGAGACAGTGGCATGTCGCTATTGAGGGGACGGAAGTTGATCAAGCGTGAGCATATAGAGACTATAATCTCTTGGAGTGTAATGAGTCCTAGATATCTGTCCCCCTTGAAGTCGTTAATAACAGCAGCAATATCTAGGGCGTCAAGTAGTATGTCCCGCAAATATGAATCCAACTGCTCATACTGAGTTTGAGGAATGTCCAAAGTCCTATTCCGCGCGAAGCCCTTGGATTTAAGCGTGGTCTGGACTTCTGAAAAGCAGTCACGGAAGAATAGCATTGGCTGCCCGGACTGAAGGGCATACGCTATGTCAACCCTTAAACCAGCGTCAGCATCTACCATAATGACGGAGTTGGTAATGCACACTTGCATATCTTCAGCAACAAATAGGGATTCCGCTCCAGCTGACACAGTCCACCGCGAAGCTCAACCATCTTCTTAAGACCTTTGTAGTGAATCTCAGCTGCTCTGTCCTCCTGCCGAACCTGTTCTTGGAGGACGAGCATGAGAATAATTCCTATGGTTGTATCTGACAATGCTTCATCGCTCTCTAGCCTCTTCCGGATGAGAACGAACGTTTGGGAGACATGATACAGAGTTTCCGATGAGCAGAGGTCTCCATCGAGAAAGAATCCGTTGCATGCTTCCATGAGAGCGATGCTACAGTGGGATGCTAACGGTACGGTTAGCTAAGTGTAGCAAACAAGTATAGGACCCTAACATACCTCCTTCGTCGGTGAGCAGAACCCCTAGCCAGTGCATCTTAGCTTCATCTTGGGAGATACCAAAGCGGATGGGGTACAGTTTTTCTATTATATGGGTAAAGACTGAAGTTTCTTATTAGTGGTTATCTCGGGGTTCTGACCAGGTCACTTAGGCTCACATTGGTTGATAACTTTGACTGAATGTGGCGTGAGCTCGATGGGGAACCTAAAAGTGAGAAATAGACTTCCGAGGTTCCTGGAGACATCCAAGGAAATACTGGTAGAATCTCCATATTTTTGTAATTCCTGGGTACACTGAGCGACCTTGTGACCGGGCGGTCGCCAGCTGTTGAGACTAAGCCGCGAATGCCGGTGGAGGGTCCGTCGAACGTTTCTGCCTTTCATTACATGGCTGCGAATCGACTTCCTGGCAATATTGTCGATATTAGCGCCATCCACAAACTGGAAGCTCTTTTCCATGGCGAGATGATTTGCGTATGCGGCTCTCTTCTTGTTGAAGAAAGCATGGCGAGGGGAGATCGATGTTGGAGTTGGAAGGGTCTGTGGAGTTAAGCCCAAAACTCCGAAAAAAGTATCTCTTAGTGCCTTGGGTACCGATGACACTTCACACCGTATCTGAGGCCTACCTAGCCATTGTTGACGGCGAACAGACCAAAAAGAGCTGCAAACTTGAGCACAAAGGCAGCGTATCAACCTGCTCCCGTAAGAGTAGGGCCATGAGGACACTTGCAAATCGAACCGTCTATAACAGGAACAGCCTACCTTACAACATAAATACACAATTTGTTGTACTGTGTGAACCCTTGAACTTTGCATCCATCCGCCATGCAGCGAGATGGATCCATCACAAACGCGTCAAAGATTTCGTCGGCGAGATTGTGGTCACTGTGGTTTATGTTACAAGTGTGCACAAATCTAGTTCTGGCGATCGCCTTCTACTTTGGGAATTTGGATGGTATTATGCAGTTATGCACAACTCAGCCACCCCACCAACCAAATCTAAAATTAGAATGCGGTAGGCTCGTGGTTACTTAAGAAATTACAGTTATTCAGCTATGGGAAGTGTATTGGGAGAAATTACCATTGCATGGTTTGGGAAATAAGCCGTAGCTCCATGAATGGAAGGTCGTAAAAACTGATCGCTGACTGGCAACGCTTGAAAGTTAAGGATCGTCCCGTCTGCATATTACAGTTCTGAGTCCGCCTGCCACTTTACCGCTTTAGATGTGGCTGATACGCACGGCAAGGCATACCAAGGCTCACTGAGACCATAATTACAAAGTTTAAGGCTGACAGAGCTTAACATCCCCGAAACGCCACCTTTAAATTGTGATATTAGAGGAAAATAATAAGCATTTTGATGTTTACCCCGTCCACATGCAAATTGCGATGCTCAAGAGAATAATAAGCATGTTGATATTTGCTCCGTCCGCAGGTATAAACGTGTCTGGAAATCTCCCATTCGAGATGAAATACCAGAGTATCACTCAGAGCAATCGGGCAACACACCCTTCCGAATCAACCAAAAAGCTCGGAGGAATCGAAACCACAAACAACGCTTTACACATATAATTACAGCACACTATCACATACGCAATTGCACTCCATTGCAACCCATCTACCATCATGCACTTTTCAATCTTAGCTTTATCCCTCGCTCTTGTAGCACCCCTGGTCAGCGCATACCCAATCAGTGGCGACTCTGTCAATTGTCGCTCGGGTCCTGCAACCAGTTACAAAGTTATCAAGACGTACAAGAAAGGGCATGATGTTGATCTTACCTGCCAAACCGTTGGCGAAACCGTCAAAGGAGACAGCCTCTGGGATAAAACGACCGATGGCTGCTACGTTGCGGACTACTACGTGAAAACGGGCACCACAGGCAGGGTTGTCAAGAAGGAGTGCAAGACTGGCGGATCCGGCGACTCCACCACGAATGGCAAGATTACTCGCAAGGAAATCATCGCTCGCGCCAAGTACTGGATCGATCGCCACGTACCTTACTCCATGACCGGCTACTACCCAGACCCAAAGGGTACCAAGTACCGCACCGACTGTTCGGGTTTTGTAGCTATGGCTCTCCACGCTTCCGCGCCAGGATACTCCACTGTCGACCTCCCTAGAATCGGGAAGCAAATTGCTTGGAAAGACCTCAAGCCGGGAGACTTTGTTGGGACTCTTGGTCCTGGTACTGCCGGTGCTAATGGCCATGTTACTCTGTTCCTGTCGTGGACAGATAAAACTAAGAAGGTGTACAACACCCTAGAGTGCCGTGGTAAAGCTTACGGCTGCGTTGCTTTCAAGCGCAAGGTCGGCTGGAAGGATGGTAGCTTCACTTCCAAGCCATACAGGTATATCCATGTGGTGTAATTTAGTGGTTTATAAGAGTGGCTTGTACATGATTTTTTGGTTGATAGTTTATGGGGACTACTGTGTGAAATTGTTATTACGTTCTCTCTTAAGGTATATTGTGGATAGAATTTAGATGAGTTGATTAGACTGGAACACAAATTATTGTCAATATACTGCACCTTGTACACTTTCTTTCTAAATGCACTCTTGATCCGCTCCAACCGCTATCTTATCCTTCTCCCAGCAGTATCAACCGTCATATGAATTGCCCTTGCGCCTAGACGCGCTGGCCCCACCTCCGCCTTCGTGCGCCCAATTCATAAGGAGATAGAAGGACCTGAGTGTAGAAACCGAAATCCTACAGCGTCGATACAGAGGGTGGGAAAGTCTTGTAGTGATACTTTAACTACATACTTTATGGTGGAGAAAACTCGGCATTGAAAGATAGGCCGGGGTGAAAAGGGTCACTTTTTTATAAAGAATCTTACATCATCGGCGGCTCAACACTCCGAACTGCAGATAAAATTGATAAATTCAGTAGATTGAAGTACATGAAATTTGTGAATCATGAAAAGTACATTGGGTGTAGCAAGACGGCATATTACTTGAGCAATGCTTTCTTCCCTTAATGTCTTGATCCGGGCACCCTCCAAGCCTCTTCTTATCGCCTACTCCTCAAATTGAAACTTCTTTATCCACAGAAGCTGGATTGAATATTCTTACCAGTTTTATGATTCCTTGAAAGATAGCTAAGTCTGCTCCATATGAAGCTTTCCTTGGGTCGTCTCAATTTCTGAGCAAAATTACATTAGAGGCCGATGTGGGAATTGAAAGAATTCGACTTTAGATGACACCCACGAAAACGAGAGAAGAGAAAATAGGCCAATATCATTTGCTATCTACTTCGAAGAATAACTACCTCAATCACTCCTGACCATCCCATATACCCTGTCCAATCGGCGCACCAGGCCCATTGAGATCATCCTTAATAAATTCCGGCAGAATAGCTGCGCCGAGCAATTCCACTAAACGTCCAGGAACTGTACTCGCAAGCCAGCCAATGGCAGCATGCAATATCTCCGACACGGCTTTCGCAGTCATCTTGGTAGATGTTCCCTCCGGTCCCCATCTGTAATGGTAATTAATCCATCCAGGCTCGTCGTAAGCCTCTTGTTCCTCAAGAAAGTCAGCGGAGATCACCTTGTAATCTTTGGAGCAATCCAAAGACTTTCCACCGTCGGAAGTATCATTTCGAACTGCAGCTTCTATACCGACATGGACAAAAAATACCATGGTCGAGTATTTGTGATACTCCGTTACATTCGAGCCGACGCTAGGGAACAGAGCATGGCCGTTGCGAGATGAGTAGACGACAGGTTGCGTGCCATTCACCCATTGGAAGGCTTTGGTCATTTTATCTCCACTGAACGATACCGCTTTACCATGCTGGGATAGAATGATCTCGATCACGGTCTTACTCTTGTTGTCAAGGCGTATAATGCAGCACTCCCAATCGCCAACATGCTCGCCCAAAGGAGCTAGATTGGGATCGCCGGAGTGAACGATGGTGTCATACAGTAGACTGCTGACTTTCCCTGTACCAGGACCATTGTAGGCAGAGAAGAACCAGAATTGCAGGTCGGTATAAGTCATTCCCTGCGTCCAACGTGCGCGCACGTACGCTTTGGCAGTGGAGAAATCTCCGCTTTTGCCTGCGTCGTCGAGTTCAAGCCAATAGCGACCTGCTTCCCACCCTACTTGTGGCAAGTCGCTGATGGCTGGTTTGGCAGTGGTGGTGCCTTCTTTGCTGTCGATGAGATGGGCATGTTCCAGGAACCACTCAACTGAGCAATTGTCGTAGATCTCATCTTTGTGGAGCTTGAGAATAGGTCCGTACTTGGCGATTGCTTCCTCGAGTTCATCACGGTTCAGCCCGTCATTTAACTCTGACACAATGAACTTCTCCCATGGGCCAACGCTCGTCTGGCAGTTGACTCCACCGTATCCACCAGGATTTGCTTTCATCGTTCCATCCATACGCAAGAACATTCCAGGGAAATTCACAGATTCGATTGCTTTCGTGCCATCAGGTTGGTCAACGAACTTGAATATTTCCCAAGTGTTGATGCCGTATTGGCAGTTGGCTACACCACCACCATGGGGAGATGGTTGGAAGGTGGTGGGATCCATACGAAGGTAGACGTGATGGAAGTAGGAAGACCCGATCGCAATTTCGTCGGGCTTGTCAGAGGTTGTATGGAGCATTAATGTTTCCATTGGGCCAGCGAAGCTTTGGCAGTCAACGCGTCCAGCTCCTGGATCCGTTTTAATATGGATGCCTGTACCATCCATACGAAGATAGCAATTGGGGAAGGTAGCTGATCGGATTGTAACTCGTGTGACCCCCATTGTTAAGTACAATATGGGACAATGAAAATAGAATAGTATAGTAGAGCTGGAGAATAGGAAGATGTCCTGATAATATTGAAGAAGTGAATATTCTAGACTTGAGGTTATAGCATACTTATATAGTTGGTGCAGCAATTGCAAATACTGGGAGCATATCTCAGCATTCGGGAACGCCGACGGTATATCCCCCCTTGATCCTACTTACCAGATAGAAGCTGAATAAAAGTAAGAAGCTGAACAGTAAGTCTGACATTCCAGTAGAAAATACAACTGGGCTAGATAAATAGTGGGTTCCTGGTGAGGACCTTTCGACACTTCGGCGACCTCTGGCTAATGAGGTGGTAGATATTTGGCACTTCGGCGACCTCTGGCTATTGAGGTGGCAGATATTTGGCACTTCCGCGAACTCTGGCTAATGAGGTGTCAGATATCGAACGCATCGGCTGATGCTTACGTACATATTATATACACAGGGATAACATGCAGCTTCCAGAGAATTTCTTCATATCATAACTAGTGAAGTACCCTGTCGGAGGGCGGTATGTAGCGTTTGAGTGTATGCCGTATATGTCGGTCACTCTCATAAGAATCTTTCAATGTACCATGTGGACCCGGTACCGCAAATAATTACAGGCTATTCAATATCAAGTGATGTCCTCCTTGTATTCAATATTGATTCTTCAGTCTAGGATGTTTTGAACGTATGATTGTTGCATGACCAGCAGACTGATGGCTTGCGTTTCTAAAGTGCCAAGGTAAAAAATAGCTGTCAGCATAACGTAAGCCCCGTAAAGCATCGAGGCATGCCATGAACAGAGATAAGGTTCAAACTCTTCCCTGGAAAATACCGAATAATTCATAAGGTAGGAGCGAGAATTTACAAGGAGAAGTCTCCAATAGCGAGACTCCAAGAATCTCAGGAGTCCAAGTGTCCAGTGGGGAATTCCGATATTGTACAGAAATATAGCTGAAAGAGATGATGAATTCATGAATAAAACGAGAATTCTGGCACGCCGGTGATGTAGTAAGGGTCTGAATTCTAGTCCTCCTAGAAATGAGTACTTGGAAGAGCTACGTCAATGAGGTATAGTATTTCAGGACGGCGCTGACCGAGTTTTTCGGTGACTGTTAAGATTAGGCTCACGTCAGCCACATCATTACAGCCATACGAGTGGTAGAGTTTAGAGTAAAGACACTCTACCTTGACACTGTAGTGTATATAGTTTAGCTTGTAATATAAGGTTATAATCTAAAGTAGGGGAAGCACAAATCAAGCAAAGTAAGAAATAGTATATAGATTAATTGATTATATCCTACTTATAGTTAGGCCGGCCGCTTAATAAATAGGCCCGCCAGTCCCCAAGGGTGCCAGCCCGACCAGATCATGAACCAGAATCGTTCACGATTGGGCCAGAACAGATGTAAATCCAGGCCAATAAGAAACATAAACCGAAAAGAAAATGAAACGATAATAGAAAAACCAGAGGCATCAAGAGTGTATATCATACCGAACTTTTTAGTCAAGAGGAACTAAACTAATTATCTTCAATAGAATTCTTTTCTTGGCAGGATAAAATAATCTCATAACCTTGTGATGATTTTTTTTGGCTATACTGTACGCAACCCCCCCAGCCTTGCCTCCATCGCAGTTATGAGCCCATCTCTCAATTTCATTCTTCAGCATGTATTCTCACCATAGGCAAATATTTTAATGGCGGTATTCTCTCAGGTTCCAAAAGTATCGATGGAAGCCTAATGGTGATGTGAAGGCGACCAATCATTCCTGTTTCGTCAAACACAGCCTTGCCTCCATCGCAGTTATAAACCCATCTCTCAACTTCATCCTTCAGCACGACATAGAACCGCAGCCGACATTCAAAATCCAATACAATCAATATGGGCTCTGAACGCTATCTGCGTGACTGTTACGATCTGTGCGATTCGCGCGGCCTATTTCAAGAGTTTGCTGATGGAGAAGAATCACAAGACGCACGGGAAGCGCGAAAGAGGGACTGCGAGCGGACACGTAATTTGAGTGATATAAGCAAGACTCTTTACCAAGCCTTGAGAAAGAACGATGCTCTTGTTTCGGGCATTAATTTTGGAACACATCGTCTCGCACAAGCCAAGAATGACACAGAGTTGAAAAAAAGACCTATAGCTTCTGTTCTCAGCCGACCTGACACAGACGTCGAAGGAGCGGTAGTCAGCGCTCGACTCGATTCAGCGTCCCACCTAGCAGAGGTTCTAGCCGACAGTTTAAAGCATATCAACCTAGCTATTCTGCGAAGCAATATTGACTCGGCGGGGCAGTCTCAGGATCCGACTCAGGAGCCGACAGCTGGAGAGCCTACAGCTGGGGAGCCTACAGCTGTGGAGCCTACAGCTGCGGAGCCTACAGCTGCGGAGCCTACGGTCTTCTATCGTGTCTCCCACGCGAAGTCATACACCTCTCACGACATCGACCTTGGTTTTTGTTCCGCAAGAGGACTACCAGATCATGATTTTTCTCCGCCCTCGAAAGCCGAGTTTATTAGGCATGTAGATAAAGCGGAGTTCGGATCACCTTATATTTCTCTCACAACTAATCCGGGATTTGCATGCGAATATGGCAAAACCTTTCATGGCCCGGTCATTTACGAAATCGACGCCGCGAAGCTTCGGCAAATGAAAGTCCATATCGAGTCAACGCCAGTTCTAGCTAGAGGATTGGAGGTTAGATACAAAGGGCCGGACTCTGGTCGTCTCCACTATGTGACTGATACCCACTGGCTGGCGAGATTCTGGATTCCAGCCGAGTGTATAACGAGAGCGCATTCGTTGAAGGAATTTAGAGAGAAATGTATAAAAGCGGGATTCGTTAATGGTGTGTTTTGAATTTATTGCTCTGCTAGAATGAGACTGAAACTAATGGCAGCAGGGAAAACCAATGAACGGATAAAAGAGGGACTGCCTGCTGGCGCTCACGAGAAGCTCGCAGCCTTAATAAAGGAGGCGACGGAAGGTGTTGCCCAGGAATTCGTAGACGACAGTGACGACGAGACTACGCGGAGCGTGAGACCCCTAACGCCCGATGTTCCCAATCCAGAGCTTAATCAGAGGCCCATGCGTCGACCAGCTCGAGGTTCAAAGCCCACCGCCGTTAACGATGACAAGGTCGGAGAAGCATCAACTCCACCTCAGAATACAACACCCGCAGATTCAGGGCTTAATCAGAGGTCCAAACCGCCCACGCCTCCACCTGCGCGTCGACTTGTGGCTCCACGTTCAAACCCCACCGCCGTTAACGATGACAAAGGTGGAGAGGCATCAACTCCACAAAACACAGCAACTGCAGATCCAAAGCTTGATCAGAGGCTCAAACGGCCCAAGCGTCGACCAGCTCGAGGTTCAAACCCCACCAACGTTAACGATGACAAGGTCGGAGAAGCATCAACTCCACCTCAGAACACGGCACCCGCGGATTCAGAGCTTGAGCAGAGACTCCGAGCCCTCTCAGTGATTGATACCTAATCCACAACGCCAAAGGAGAGGAGGCAAGATCATTTTTTCATTTGATGTCAGCATAGCACATCCTCGCAGCAAGACTGGCGCCAGTGCACTTCTGAATTATCTGGGTATGCCACGAATTATAGCAAAGCAGCGTTTTTATAGTATTGATATCATCAAGATTTTGTCATTAATACTTTTGAAGCCGACTCGGGTTGTCACAAGAAATCGTAAACCTCGCGAGTAAACTCTACACTCTCACTCTAGACATCTTGTTTTACTTACTATGGCGATTCCTATAATTTAGAGGCATAACAATAGCAAGGTGATGCGACATCAACCGATCATCCCCCCCCGGGCCTAACGCCCTTATATGACAGCCACATCACATATACCAACCCCTTAGTCCAACTTCCCTTCTAGCATCACACGAAACCACATCCCATACCCCCCCACAAAACCCAACCATGCTCCCCCCCGCGTATTAGGTGATGGTAGGTTAGGCATATGTTCCAAAGCTGGAAGTTGTAGATGATAAGTATGGTGGGATTAAGGAGGTGTCGGGGGGGGGGGGGGGGTAAAGAAAATGGTATCTATGGATTGAAGGGTTGGATAGGGGTAATCTTACTACTACATGACATATCTTTATAGGCTTAGTAGCATCTAACTCACAACCCATCACCCATCTCTCCAACAACCCTCATGCTCAACCTCTGCAAAAACCTTAAAAACTCTCATAACTCTTCATTCCTTATACTGTACATACATACATACACCCTCCCTTCCCTCCCCCATCCTCCTCCCCCCTCCTCCCCCATCTCCAGCGCACTATTAAAAAAAAAACTCAAACCAGCAAAGACAAAAATCACCAACAGCACCCCCTTCCTTTTCCAAAAGCCAACAAAAAAAATGCAACGCACAAAAGTCCAAAAAATACCATCCCCCCCCCCCCCCCCCCCACCCCCCAACCTACCCCCCCAAAACAAACAGCAACAGCAAACAGCAACAGGCAAATTAACAATCGAAGAAGAGATTACAACAAAAATAAGTTTTTACTAAATTATGAAAAAAACAGAAAAACGGGGATAGTGAGGCCCTGGGAGGGGCAGGGTGGAGAGGATGTAGAAATGCCGTTTTCGTTCGCGTTATCTGCTGCTTCGCGTTCTGCGTTCTCCTATCTCTTCTTTCTATCTTTCTTGTTATCAACCAGCCAGACGCACAGGTCTGTTGGCGTTGATACCTCAAGTTCAGCGATCTCAGTTCAGCGTAAAAGCTGCTGTTGCTCATCTCAAAGCTGGCTCGACAAAAGCGCCTCCGTAGCTATTACACTCATTAGCCTCCATCCAACATCTCTCTCTCAAAAAAGAACGGAAAAGACCAAACATACCACTATTAATATACCCCCTCCTCCCCTCCAACCCAACCCCAAACCTCCTCTCCAACTCCGCCTTAACACTCTTCTTACTAACAGTCATCAAATCGCTTGTCGCAAGCACATCCCTAATCTCCGCCAACAGCGCGTCATCGCTCGGCATCCCCGCCGCAGCATTAAGATCCGCCATCTCCATCTCCCCACCATAGGTACTCCCACGCGCGGCATCAATCCCCGCCACGCTCCCGCGATAGGGGTTAGCTGATCCGAACCCCCCCGCCGCGCCACCCGCCGCAGACATAGGCCTACTAGGCGGGAGCGCGCCGAATTCCGACGGCGCAGCAGCGTAGGGATGGAAAGATTTCGTGGCGTAGCTGTACCCCGAGACCTCTGAGCGGTCGTCGCGCACGGTCTGCGCGTCCCACAGCTCGGCCTGGTATTCTTCCCAGCGCTTCTTTGGGATAGCGGAGGGGTCGAAGACGCCCTCGTCCGTGATGACGACTTTGCGACCCTTTTCGCCGGTGACGACGCGCGTGTTGCCCCAGGAGAAGTCGTCCATGTGCCAGAAGGAGTAGAGGGGGAGGGCGAAGGAGAAGACGGGGATGGCGACGATGTAGAGGATCATCCAGCCGATCATCTCCCACTTGCGGCGGAGGATGAAGATGATGGCTTGCAGGCCGTAGATGGCTCCCAATAAAATAAAGGCGGTGATGGGGATGACGTTCGGGTTGGAGACGACCATGTAGATGAGGTATGCGATGTAGGCGAGCGTGACGGGCTGCACGATGGTGGACAGCAGGTCGATGAAGACGACGAAGCGCATGCTGAAGCAGCAGAAGCCGCAGAGCTCGTTCATCGGCGCGAGTTCGAGGAGGTTGTGCACGGTCGAGTTGATCCAGCGGCGGCGCTGCGAGAGGAAGATCTTCCAGTCGTCGGGAGCGACGGTCCACGCGTGCGCGTCGAAGATGTACTTGGTCTTGTACTTGGAGTGGTATTTCAGCAGCAGCGTCGTGAGGTATCTGTCCTCGCCCAGGTGGAGCAGGTTCTTCATGTGCAGCGTGTCGACGCGGATGTTGGCGTAGGCCTCGATGACCTCGCGCGAGACGAAGAGCGGCTTCCCGCTGTCGGCGGCGCGGATGCGGTACATGGTGAAGCAGCCGGGGAGACAGGTGACGGAGCCGAAGAGCGACTCGAAGGCTTTGGAGAGGTTGTGCGAGATGTAGTACTCGTAGACCTGGATCATGGTGATGAACGTCGCTTTCGCGTTGGCAATGGCCGTCTCGCCGCAGACGCCGATGAGGCGCGTGTCGTCGAGGAAGGCGGAGACCATGCGACTACCTGAATCTGGCGCGACGACGGTGTCAGCGTCGATCTGGAGCATGAACTCGTAGAAGGTTGGGTTGACGCCGATGATGTTGCGGATCTGGTGGTACATCTCCAGCTCGAGCGGGTTCATGGGTGCATTATAATGGACGCGGTTGAGGAAGCGCATCATCAGCATCTGGGAATCACGCTTTCCTCTGTTACCTGGGCGCGAGACCTCAGATGGCTTACCGATCTTGACAAGCACGAGGAAAGGAACGATGTGGCCTTGGACTTCGTAGAGACCCGAGTAGCATTTACCCATGTTGTGTTGCTTGGCGCCTTCGCCGAGGGACTCAAAGGAGAGCGGTTCAGGATCGACTGTCTCATCGACGCCGAGAATGTCGAGGACGATCCGGGGAGTGGGCTTGTCATTGCCTTGTCCGATAATCATACCGTCGCAAACGATAACGAGGAGTTTCCTCTTATCGTCGTACTTCATGCGAGCTACCGAGTCGATAGCGCGGCGGAGGGACTCCTCGTCCTCAGTGTACGCCGGGACCTGGCAGATGATGAACTTATCAAGGTTCTCCGGGATATTCTTTGTGCCAAACTGCAGCGCAGCGAGGAACTTGAAGACGATGACGCTGCACAGCACAATCGTGATGGCGAGGATCAGATACGTCGCGAACTGGCACTTGACCGAGTTGCGCGTGTCCAGATCGCCAACGTAGAACAGGTTGTCCATGCACAGCAGCATGCGCTTCCTGAGCTCGGGACTCAGCGCCAGCGCCTCCCACTGCTTCGACACGTCCTCGCCCGAGCGCTGCTCAAACAGGTTCACGACCAGGGGCTCCATGAACTTCTTCGCGGCCGCCTGGTCCTCCGGCAGCGGGTTGTCGCCGATCTTCTCCAGCTTCTGCCCGCCCTGGAGGTACTTTGTGAAATCGTAGATGCGCCCGTTCAGAATCGCAATCTGCTGCTTCTCCCCGAGCGTCCCGACGTACTCGGACGTATACCCAACGTTCCCTTTGAGGTAGCCCGAGCGCAACATGCGGATCTGCTGCGCCAGCCAATCTGGGCGCGGGTCGTTCGTGAAGAGGCGGAAGTCGTGGTACTGTCTGTTGGGATCGTTCTCGCTGATCTGCGACGGCGAGCCCGTGACGTTCACGGGCGTGAAGTCGAGCTGGACGGACCCGTCGATGGGCCCGTCCTTGCCCTCGCACAGCGCAGAGACCTGCACGGGGAAGAGCGACGTCGCGTCCAGGCCCGCGTAGGCGCGGATGGACTTCGGCTCGACGAGGTTGGGGACGTGGCGCGTGGAGAAGGTGTCGATGTCGAACACCATCCCCCGAATCGCGACGAGCGCGCCGGGACTCCCAGGCTTGCCATCGTACGACGTCAGTTCCGAGGGGCTAAAGACGTGTTGGCGCGGGCAGATGAGCATGGGGAAGACGATGATGATGAAGACGAAGAGGAGACAGCTGAACCAGATCATGAAATTGATCGCCACCTTCTCTCTCCACGCCATGCGCACATCCTTCCTCTTCATCCTCCCGATCCAGCGGATCAGAAAGTCGGGGATGAACCACGTGAGCAGGTACACGAAGAAGACCCATCTCTTCCTGCTCCCGCTCGTCTGCACCTCCTCCACCTCCACCATCGTCTTCTCGTTCCCGCGCTCCGCCATCTGCTGCCGCGTGTCCATGTCCCTAAACATGTCTCCCTTGCCATACACCGACATCCCGGCCTCAGACCGCGTATCCGACGCGCCAAAGTACCCCGCAGGCGACCCGCCACGTCCCGGGATCAGCAGCCCCTCGCGCGAGCTACCGTAGCCACCCTGCGGATCGCCAGGCGAAAGCCCATCAACGCCATCATCGCTATTGACGTAGCGCCCGCCCAGTCCCTCCCTCAGATTCGCAATAGCGAGCCAACACCTCTCACTCAGGAACACGCCCGTGCTCCCCACCATGGCCTCGTTGCTCGGCCACCTCCTCGCATCAACGACCATCTCCGTCTTCTCCCTCTCGCTGCCGACGAGGATCTGCTCCGACTCCGCGAGGGCGACGAACTCGCCAAACGGGAGGAAGATGCTGAAATCCGCGTTGCGGAGGCGCTGCGATACCTCGGCGATGCCAAACGTCTGCAGCTGCGTGCGCACGCACTTGCTGTCGAACTGGTTCGCGATGCGCCGGTCGTTGGGCTTGAGACAGATGACAAAGTACGCGTTGGTATTGGGCGCCGACAGGGATTTCGTGACGTTGTCGATGGAGCTGAGGAACTGCGCTGCAGCGCCCTGCTGCGAGTTCTCCTTATCCTTGTTGCGCCCCTTCTTGCTGCCGCCCTTACCGCCGCCGGACTTGGCCTTATCAGCGTCATCGCCCACGTCGCTAGTGGCGGCGGGGTCATCGTCGTCCTCGGCGCCGAATTTCATAGTCAGTTTCGGGGTGCGGCCTTTGCGCATGACGCTGGGCTTGCGGAGGGGCTTGGAGGAGACCTGAGCCTGCATGATGGTCGTCTTTTCCTGGGGGTGGACGACGGTCTGGAGGGCTTCCTGGCCGAAGAGCTGGCTGACGAAGTCGCTCTTGGTGGAGCTGATGAGGTTCATGAGGTCGCCCGAGATGATCTCGCCGTTGGCCTCGACGAGGCCCGCGACGGGGTACTCGACTTCTCCCGCGAAGTGCTTGACAGTGAAGGAGGCGGCGGTGTTGAAGCTGGCGAAGTTGGAGCCGGGCAGCTTGGCGGTGGCGCTGCCGACGGAGATGGCGGGGTTCTTGCCCTCGAAGCGGCGGCGCAGGCTCTCGAGGAGCTGGATGTCGGTGCGGTTCTTGCGGGTCTGGTCGTCGAGGATGCTGAGGAGGCCGTTGCCTGGCTTGAGCAGTCCCGTGACGGCGTCCGAGTTGTCAAAGTACGACGTCGCCGCGACGTTGACCTCTTCGTTCTCGAGGATCTCGGCCTTGCGCTCGAAGAAGTTGTGGAGCGAGAAGTTGTACAGCGACTCGGCCGCGGTGTTGTTGAGCAGCTGGTCGAGATGCGAGCTCGACGACGACTGCTGCGCGAAGCCTGGGAAATCGACAATGGAGATAATGTTGGTAACAGCCTCCTCCACCGCACACAGCCGCTGGTTGATATTCTCAATCAACAGCGCCACGAGCAGCGAATACAGCGTCCTGGCCAGCTCATCCGCATTCTCCCTCGCGCCCTTCGGATCCAGCATAATAGTGACCCTCTCACGGCTCAGGATCTTCGTCTTATACCCCAGCGTCGTCTGCAGGTCCGCGGCGCTCACCTGCAGAAACGCCGCAATGATGGCGAGGGTATCCCTATTCTTGACGACCGTCGAGCTCTGCCCGCCCTCGTGCGAGTAGCCACCGCTATCATCGCCCGTCGCGGCCGTATCATCCGCCGTCTCGAACTCGAGCTGCCCGATATGCAGGATGGCCGCTAGGACCTGGCACACCTCGGCGATGACGCTGCGCGGGAACTCGAGCTTGCGCAGCGCGGTCTTGAACAACGTGAAGCCCTCGGCGTCATTGATGCCCGCCTTGAGCTGCGTCGGGTGCCCGAGGTACCGCCACCGCTTCTGCCCCCCCTGCTGGTGGTGGGCCTCCAGCACGCCGCCGTGGCTGTCGTCGAGCCCCAGGTGGGCCTTCTCCGCGCCGCTGGTGCCGGCGAGGAGGTAGTAGAGGATGTGGAAGTTGCGCTCGCCCGTCGGGACGGCGGCGACGCGGGTGCGCTCGAGGCGGTGGTCGAGCAGCTTGCCGCCGATGAGGCTGGGGTTTGTGGCGCCGGCGGTCTCGTACTGCAGCTCGAAGAAGAGACCGGCTTTGGAGGCGGTGGGGGTGGTGGCTGTCTTTGTGGTGGTGAGGGTGTCGAAGACGTAGGCGGCGAGGGAGAGTTTCTGGGAGAGGGGGGTAGCTGATTTGGCGAGGACGGCGGAGAGGAGGTGGGAGCGGAGGGTTGTCTTTCCTGAGCCTGATTCGCCCCTGTGTGTGGTGTTAGCATGTTCGTATCCTATATCCATATCCCTATATCCAGATGTCCATATCCCTTATATCCCATATTCATACATCCCCCATATCCCAACATTCCTCCCCCCAAACAACCACACAAATCGGGGCATAAAAAAGAAAAAAGAGGAGCACCTACAAAAACACCACGGCCTGATTCTCCGACCTAGCACCCAACCTCAAATACGCCCTCTCGGCCACATCCTCCGCCCCAGCCATTGCACTCCCCTCCTTCCCCCCCCCCGGCCCCTTCGTGCTGCCCGCATAAGTATTCAGACTGATCAGCGCGTGGCTCGAGAGCTGCGCGGTCGGCAGCGAGACGTGGAAGCGGCTCGCGAGGTGGGCGGTGAGGTGGGTGTCGGACTGGAGGTGTGCGGGGAGGGAGGGGAGGGAGGTGGTGGAGTGGGCGCCGCTCGGGGCGGGGTGTTGGGGGTGGAGAGACATGGTGAGGGAGATGGGGGATTGCCCTGGGCGTGGCCCGGTGGGCGTGGTGAGGTTGGGTTGTTGTTATGAGGGTGAGTGTTGTGTGGGTTTCGATGTGGTTTTTGGAGGGTATTTCGGGAGGTTGGAGGGTCGTTGGGGCTCTTTCGAGGGAAGTTCGGTTCAAAGAGCTTGTGTAAACCCAGGGAGAGCGGCGGGAGCTAAATCAAAACCCAAAAGCGAGCGTCGTTGTCGAGAGCGAGTGAATGTGCAGTGCAATGCAGCAGAGGGATCAGCCGCCAGTCGATCGAGGAATGGCAGCTCCCAAAACGCTAAAGGGAGACAAAAAAACGAATGGGACGTCAGAAGCGAAGGGAGGTCGACATGGGGACGCTGGTTGTCGTGGGTGAGGGTGAGGGAGAGGTTGTGGTAGGAAGTGAGGTTATTGATGGGAGGGAGGTGATGTGAGGTGGTGGACAGAAATGTAAGTATGTACGGGATCCGTTGTACTGTGCGAGCTGTAAACAGTACGGTGCGGTACGTATATTTCTGGAGTAGAGCGGCGGCTTCTGGATTAGTGACAAGGGTATTGGGAATTTTATTTATCGCGTAGGGATTGGCGTGTGTACAGGACAGTACAGTGCAGAAAGTCAGTTAGAAGCGTTGGAAGCGTTAGAAGTTTAGGACGGAGGGAGGGAGGGAGGTAGGGAGGTACAAGTCCCAAAGTCCCAAAGTACCGATGCAGAAAAGGGTAGGTGGGTTTTTTATCGAATTTATATGGGATTGTCTTCTGCGAGACGGAGTTAGGGGGTTAGGGCGGCGTGGATTGGTTGGTTCTGGGGTGGTGAGGTGGTGGGTTGTGGGTTGTGGGCTGTTGATGGTGGAGGGAGTGGAGATGGGGGGAGTTTATGCACTGGGGAGAGGAACACGAGGTGAGAGGAGAGAAGAGAGAAGAGAGAAGAGAAAAATGCGAGACAAGGTGTTGGGTACGGGGTGTTGTGTAGATGGGTATGCGTGTAGTATGTACTGTAGATATGGATCTGTGCATATACTACTGTATACCATCATTGAAGAATATCCTCTGTATCACGAGTCCATCCGTTCCCATCCTCCCTCTCTCTCCAGTATATCTAGTATACAGTATATCCCCATCCTCCCTCGGTAATCCCACTCCCCATCCCCATCCAAGCTGAGCACGTCAAACCCGTCGTCCACTAGCCGTGCACACTAACTCCAGCCATTCATTCAGTGGCAGGTCAGGTACCTCATCACCCATCTCTGGTAGTCGAGGTACAAGCCTCAGGAGTAAAAGGGCTAGCCAGTCGAGCCCAGCCAGTAGTCCAGCCAGTCGAGACAGCCAGGCACAGGCAAAGGTACAAAGGGTGAGGTATCTCGTGGGAGATGGGTGAGTACCGTGGTAGGGTAGACGGCTCCAGCTCGTGTCAGCGTATGTCAGCCAGCACCAGTAGCATAAATCAAGTACAGCACAAATAGACCACAGCACATGTTCTCCTATTTCCAGCCTCTTCAGCTTCTACAGGACGGTACACAGCAACGACCACCGCCACAGCCACCACCACGATCCCACCACACCCACCACGACCACGACCACGACCACGACCACGACCACGACCACGATCGCACCAAGAAGATCCCAACGGTGTGGTGTGTGATGTGCTGGGCGATGATCGAGTGGTGGTGGGTGGTTGTCCACTGATTGACCGGTAGTCGTGGTGTACTTGTGGTTCTGGCTGTCCACTGATGGACCGGTGATCGTTGATCGTCTGTCTCCTCGTATCCCAGTGCTGTAAGTGTAAGTATTTATATCCCCCCATCCCATCCCATCCCTCCCTCCATCCGCTTGACACCCGGCTGAGGCTGAGGGAAGCTTTGATCGGCACTGTCTCTTCTGTACTATAGCAAACCAGTTCCTCTGTACTGTATGTATGTACAGCAGTGACGTGTATGTGTCTGTCCTGTCCTCCCTCTCGCTGTCCCCCTCGCTGTCCCCCTCGCTGTCCCCCTCGCTGTCCCCCTCGCTGTCCCTCGTGTCATCTAATTATGTCATCTAGATTATAGGGATGTCTACGCTGCATGCCGTTGTCGCCCCGTCAATGGCCCCGTTGATGCGTGCGGGTGTGCGATGAGACAGTGTGTCTTGGGGGGTTTGACTCGCTGTGCTGGGAGCGGTGGTGTACGGATGGGCGGAAGGGAGGGAGGGAGCGCGCGCGTATTGCGGTGTGCATACAGTAGAGTAGAGTAGAGTAGAGTAGGGGAGATACATTCCATCATTCGTGCTGATACCATCCATCCATCCATCTCCTCACCGATACGATACTCTCCCATTTCCTCCCCTACCGCGTCAATGACTTTTCTCGTCTTACTCAGCGGCAACTCCGTATATCCATCCATCCATCCTCCCATGGTACAAATTGTGCATAACACGGATGTGGCTGTGGACGCCAAGAAGGATGCTATTATTAGCCACCCCTTGTCTGCAAAACTCAAAAATTCTCTCCGTCGCCGCCTCAAGAGAGGGCCAAGACCGGGTACCGCGATAGTCTGGACTTTACTTTTGGTGGGTGGTGGTGGTGGGTTTAGTGCACATCATGTTAGTAGGGCTAGTGTTACCAGTAGTGTTAGTAGTGTCAGTAGTACGGGGAGGAGGCTGTTGGATAAAGCGGCGGTGGGTACCCCGTATAGAGCTGTACGGAGACTGCTTCTCGACGCATCTAGTCGTACTGCGTGTTGCTATTTTCGCCACTGCCACTGCCGTTGATACGGGTTTATGTGGGAGGGCGGGAGGGAGAAGAGGGAATGATGGGCATAATATGTTGAGGGTATATTATTAAACTATATTATCGAACTATATTATCGGAGGTGAAGAAAATATGGACTATACGATACGGACTACGAAAAACCTGTATACAATACATCACATCCTCCCGTCATCTGTCATCAATTACTCCTCGTCAACTACTCGCCAACCACTCGTCCATCACTCAGGGGCGGCTCGATCCTCCCTTGTTGCTCTAGAGAACCACTATCCAGAACCATCTTAGGGGGGAAAACGACGGAAACTACTCTCAAACCACCAACTAAACTACCAGCTAAAGTACCCTCCATACCCTGTCCAGCGCAAAAGAATACCTCCACACTCCGACTATCCATCTCGCTAGAGTACCAGAATTCGGTCCAAGGACGGTCCAGTGCTATCCAGTGCTGTCCTGTACTCTACTTCCAACAAAGTACCTTCTAGTCGTCAATCCCGTACCCCCTGTACCTGATTCCCACACAACTGCATCCGTACTTTTTGTACTTTTGTGTTGATTGTGCTGGTTGGGCTGGTTGTGTGCAATAAACAATTGTACTCTCCGTATTGTACTGCACTGCACTCTCCTGCATGTACTCTACTTGCTCTACTTACTCTACTCCGTACTCAAACTCTCCACTGCCAACAGGGTGCTCTGCTCAACCTCCTCCGACTTCTTTCTTACCACTTCCAGACTGTCGTTCTCTGTTGTTGTAAACCCTCAACCTACTCAACTACTCTACCGACCCTCATAATCTGCATCTCCTTTCTTTACATACTGTTTCTATATAACCCACACTTTTTAATCACGACCTTCGTTTCAGCCTCTCGTTACCTGCACCCACTACCGTGCTTACCTCACGACACAACAACGAACCCCCCGCGTCAATAGCTTCCTTTCCCGTCGACAAGAAAACTTGCAGCCAAAACAGACCCTGACGAACCCCCATCTACCACTCTTCCACGACACGACAGCTCAACCAGAATATCTCCTACATCACCCATCCCCAATCTCTCTATGGGTCTTCACCAGCAATAAACACACAGCCAACAGCAAGACGCTGACCCGAGCGAGCCACCCGCTCCAACACAGGGGCTCGAAACACACCCACCACCTCAACTCCTCCGGGAGACACAATCCTCCACCATGACGAACAGCAATCGACACTCCATGATGTCGCTGGGCTCCATGGGAGGCGGCCTTCCTCGCAACACCGCCGGGCAGCAGTCCTCCCAGGTCTCCACGACCACCCTGCTCAACGCCCTGCACAACACCTACACCTCGGCCCAGCCCTACCAGCTGGATGCCAGCACGAGCCTCGTCGTCAACACCTGGTTGACGGCTACGCAGGTCGATCATGAAGGCGGTGTCGGCGGGGTTGTTGATGCGGCGCTGGCGGCGAGGGCGTGGGAGCATGCGAGGAGACGTGCGGAGGATGGATGTATTATGCTTGGGTATGGATACCTCTACACTACACACTTTACAAACAGTAACTAACCTCTCTAGATCCCTCCACGAATCCAGCCCCTCTGTCCTCGTCCCCTTCCTCTCGACCCTCCCCCTCAAGATGCCCTCATCGCTCTACACATCCCTCAACGTCCTCCGCCCCTTCACCCACGCCGTGACCCCCCAAAACGGGTCCGCACCCCTCCACTCCGCCCTCGGCGTCACACTCACCCTAACCCTCGACGGACACCTCACCGGCGCCTCCCTCGCCCTCTCTCAGGGCGGCATCGACACCGCGCGCGGCCTGCTCAACGTCCCTGCCACCCCCGGCCACCGCGCCTTCGACGTCTTCTACTACCTCCTCACCTCGGCCTCCACGGCTGCGGAGCGCGAGTTCCTCGGCCTCAAGCCCCCGGCCACGTACGCCCTGCTCGCTCGCTCGGGGACCTACGATCCGCCCTCCTACCTGCCTACCGCTGACGACTCGGCGGCGGCGGAGGACTTTAGGGCGTCGCTCAAGGAAATCGGGATTAAGGGGTCTGCGCACCGGAATCTGATTTCGATGCTTATTGGGATCTTGAAGCTGGGCGATACGCTGAGCTTCAACCTCGATGGCGATGCGCTCGAGGAGGTGTGCGAGGATATCGGCGGGCTCCTCGGGCTCGACCCGGAACTGCTGGCGGCGAAGTGCTCGACTGGCGAGAGGGAGACGCTTGTTGGCGCGCTGTACGAGGCGGTGGTGGACTGGGTAATTTCCAAGGCGAACTCGGCGATTGCATTGGAGATGCTGAGGTTCAGGAATGTGGATAACTCGAGTGACGGCGAGCGGACGCCAGGCACGGACGAGGATAACGGGGATACGGTGTGCATCACCGTCCTCGAGGTGCCGGGCGTGGCACTGGGCAAGGCGGCCGCAATGAGGGGAGTGTTTGACGACACCCAGGGCATCAATGCCGAGATGAAGGAGGACGGCGTGGATGTCGTCGCTGCTGGGTCCTCGGTGCTCCGTGAGATGGAGAATGCCGTCGCGGAAGTGGGACCGGATCTAGGCATCATGGCCGGCCCCGCCGGCCGGGACCGCGAGCACGCGCGCGACCGCCGCGAGGCCATCCTCGAGAAGGTCGGCCGCGAAGGCGAGGAGGACGGATTCCTCAAGACGATCGTGTTCCCCGTCGACGGCGAGGGCGTCAACCTCGGCCGCACGGGCCGCCTCGACCTCGCCACCGTCCTCGGCAGCAGCAGGGTATGGTACCACCTCTCCCTGCACCCCGTGGACGACGCGCCGGCGTCGCTCGTCTCGCTCCCCTCCACCACGTCCGCGTGGTCTGCAGGCACTGTGTCGCGGCAGCTGCGTGCGTGGCGGCTGCCCGAGTGGGCGAATCGCCGCACCAAGAACCTTGATTTCACGGCCGACTTTGACCACGACGAGTTCGCGGTGCGGTACGCCTCGCTCGGGTGCAAGGACGGGCGCGACGGCGTCGAATCCTGGGTTATGGAGCGCGGGTGGACGAATGGCGAGGTTGTGGTTGGGCGCGAGCGCGTGTGGATGCGCGAGGGCGCCTGGTGGGAGGCGGAGAGCATGTTTGATCTCACGCCTGGCCAGGCGGCCGGAGGAGGCGGCGAGTACGGCGTCCTCGGCGACCTGCTGGGGGCTGGCGGGTTCGACTCGGGATACTCGGCCGGAGGCCACAATGCGAGCGGCTTCTTCAATGCGGCGCCTTCGGAGCTGCATCACCAGGATAGTCGAGAGGGGTTCCTGCAGCCTGGTGATGGGGGCGCGAGGGCCAAGAGCGTGTTTGGCGCGCAGTCGAAGGCGCCGACGCGGGCGGCGCAGGGGGCGGGCGATTATGGGCTTGGGTTCAAGGGCGACAATATGCAGGGGCATGTGTATTACAATAATGAGCTCGGCGAGTTTGTGGATAACCTCGATCCGGAGCTGGCGAATCCCAGGGCGGTCGTGACGGACAAGGTGACGTTTGGCCGAAGGGTCTGGGTGGGCGTCGTGTGGGGGCTTACGTTCTGGATCCCGTCGTTTCTGCTGAGGTATGTTGGGCGCATGAAGCGGCCTGATGTGCGCATGGCGTGGCGCGAGAAGGTGGTGTTGGTCTTCATCATCTTCCTCATCAACGCCATCATCGTCTTCTACATTGTGGTGTTTGGGCGGCTTCTGTGTCCGAACTTCGACAAGGTGTGGGACGCGCAGAATGTCGCGACGCACCAGGGCGATGATGATTTCTGGGTCAGCATCCATGGGAAGGTGTATGATATTTCGAAATTCTGGAAGCAGGACCACGGGACGTCGTCAAGGCCTGTGCGGGAGGGTGATATGTCGCAGCTGCGCGGGCTGAACCTGGATGCGTACTTCATGCCGCCGCTGACGCTGTCGTGTCCGGGTGTCGTGACGGATCCGTCGGTGTATCTGATGCAGAATGGCACGCAGGGCGAGTTCAGCTGGGCGCTGCACGACTCGGGGCCGTTCAAGGATAGCTCGACGGATGATAAGATGCACCACAACGACTGGTACGTCACGACGTTCCAGCCGCGCATGAAGGAGTTCTACAAGGGCCACCTGGTGACCAAGACGGATTTCGTCCGGTCGGATGGAGAGGATAGCGGGCATTACTGGTTCACCCTCGACGGCGCCATTTATGATCTCAACAACTACTTCTACACCCTCAAGACGATGGGCGGGCAGGAGCTCTACGACTTCCTCGACACCGACTTCTCGACCATGGTCAAGAATAACCCGGGCCAGGACCTGACTGAAAAATACGCCGAGCTTCTCGCCAAGGCCTCGTCGAATGACGCGCGAAACTCCATCTCCAACAGCCTCAACTGCGTGCGCAACACGTTCTACATCGGCATCCCCGATTTCCGGTGGACGCCCCGCTGCCAGGTCAACAACTACATCCTCCTCGCCTTCACCGTCATCATGTGCATGGTGATCGGCGTCAAGTTCTTCGCGGCGCTGCAGTTCGGGTCGAAGCGGCGCCCCGCGGCGCAGGACAAATTCGTCATCTGCCAGGTGCCCGCGTACACGGAGGGCGAGGAGTCGCTCCGCAAGGCGCTCGATTCGCTGACGGCGCTGCAGTATGATAATAAGCGCAAGCTCATCTGTGTTATCTGCGACGGCATGATTGTTGGTGGTGGCAATGACCGCCCGACCCCGAAGATCGTCCTGGATATCCTGGGCGTGGACCCGAAGATCGACCCGCCCGCCCTGCCCTTCCACTCCGTCGGGCAGAGCGGCGAGCAGCTCAACTACGGTAAGGTGTACTCTGGTCTGTACGAGTTCGAGGGCAACGTGGTCCCCTACCTTGTTGTTGTGAAGGTAGGCAAGGAATCCGAGCAATCGAAATCCAAGCCGGGTAACCGTGGCAAGCGCGACTCCCAGATCCTTCTCATGAGCTTCCTCAACCGCGTGCACCACCGCTCGCCCATGAACCCGCTCGAGCTCGAGATGTTCCACCAGATCAACAACATCATCGGCGTGGACCCGGAGCTGTACGAGTACCTGTTCATGGTTGATGCGGACACGAGCGTGCGCGAGGACTCGCTGAACCGGCTCGTGGCGGCGTGTGCGAATGATGCCAAGATTGCGGGGGTGTGTGGGGAGACGAGCCTGGAGAATGAGGAGAAGAGTTGGTGGACGATGATTCAGGTTTATGAGTACTTTATCTCGCATCATTTGGCCAAGGCGTTTGAGAGTCTGTTTGGGAGTGTTACTTGTTTGCCTGGATGGTGAGTTCATTTTTGTTTTCTTCTCTCTTCCTTCCTATTTCTACCTGCTCGATATGCTAACTGAGATAGTTTCACCATGTATCGCCTCCGCACAGCGGACAAGGGAAAACCGCTCCTTATCTCTGATGCCATCGTTCGTGAGTACGCCGACTGCGATGTTGACACGCTGCATAAGAAGAACCTGCTCTCCCTCGGTGAGGATCGTTTCCTCACCACGCTAATGACCAAGCACTTCCCCTACATGTCGTACAAATTCATCCCCGACGCATACGCCAGCACTGCCGCGCCCGACACCTGGTCTGTCCTCTTGTCCCAACGTCGTCGCTGGATCAACTCCACGATCCATAACCTGGCTGAGCTGGTGCGTCTCCGCGAGATGTGCGGATTCTGCTGCTTCAGCATGCGCTTCGTCGTCTTCATCGACCTCTTCGGAACCGTCATCCTGCCCGCCACGTGCGTGTACCTCGTATACCTCATCACGGTCGTGTCGCTGGGCCAATCCCAGTTCCCGCTCGTGTCCATCATCATGATCGCCGTCGTGTACGGCCTGCAAGCCATCATCTTCATCCTGAAGCGGCAATGGCAGCACGTCGGCTGGATGATCATCTACATCCTCGCCTTCCCCATCTACTCCTTCATTCTCCCCGTGTACTCGTTCTGGAACCAGGACAACTTCACCTGGGGCAGCACGCGCATCGTGATCGGCGAGTCGGGGGATAAGAGGGTCGTAGCCATCGACGACGACGGCTTCGACCCGCGCTCCATCCCGCTGCAGCGCTGGGACGACTACGCGGCCGCCAACGCGCTGCCCGGCCGCCGCGGCGGCATCGGGAGCACGGGCGAGAAACTCGAGAATCCCTACGATGACGCCTACGAGATGGATGACTTCCGCTCCGTCTACTCGTCCGTCAAGCCCGCGTCCACTATGGGCTTTGGCGGCGCAGCCGGCGCGCACCAGCAGAGATCGACATTCATACCGCCGCCGATGGGGTCGCCGTCGCCGTATGGGGCGCAGGGGGGCCAGATGAGCCGACAGAGCGTGTTCAGCGCGTCGCCGTACGCGGAGCAGACGGCTGTCACGAGGCAGCCTAGCATGCTCTCCCTCGGGTCGCCGATGGAGATGCCGCCCGCAGCGGGGGGCGCGCAGAGGCCGAACACGATCCACGTCTCGCACCTTGCGGCGTCGAGCGAGAATCTGATGGGCGGGATGGGATCGCCCAGCCCTGGTGCCGGGGGGGGCAGGGCGGGGAACAGGAATACGATTGGCTACGCTTTGGGCTCTGCGGGGGGTAGTGCGACGGCTCTGGGGGGAGGGCCGAGCGATGACGCGGTTGTGGAGGCTGTGAGGGCTTGTTTGGCGGGGGTGGATCTTGATACTGTTACGAAGAAGCAGGTTAGGGCGCTTGTGGAGCAGAGGTTGGGTGGAGGGGTTGGGGGGGTGGAGAGGAGGGCGTTTGTGGATAGGGTTATTGATGGGGAGTTGGCTAGTATGTAGGGCTGCCTTGGTGGGGGGAGGAGAGGGGGGATGCTTGCATTTTGGCACGGAGCATTTGAGTCATTTATTTAGTTTTTGGTCTTTTTGGTTTTTGAGGAGGGTGTTTTAGTTGCGCGTGGTTATTGGCTTTTTTGAGATGGTGGGGAAGGGTAAAATCTGCGAGCTTTGGAATTTTTGGGAGGAAAGGGGGGATGTACGTGTGTGTGTGTGTGATTATAGTCGTTGTAATAGATGGAATGAGGGGGGATGAAAATAAATATATCTTGCTCTACTCTTAGTTTTCTGTGATTTTATTTGGCCGTGGGTTTATCTGATGTGACTATTATTATTGCGATGAATATATTATTGAAGTTTTTATTTATATATATTTTTGGGGCAGCATTTATTTACTTCTTGCTAACGCATTATTAGACGAGATATTCCCACAAACCCCAACCCAACCCCACACAACCTCATAAGCTGTTAATAGGCCAAGAGCGGGTTTCTTCTGATACACGCAGGGTATGGAAACTATTCACTGGGGCAATATATCACACGTTCGACCAGCACCGTTGGCAGTGTTCGGCACAGATCGCGAATGACCCGACCCGATCCGGATACTGATCTGGATATATCCTATCCGTCATAATTTTGGCCTATCCGTAGGATCTGAGGATATATCCGGATCTTACGGATAATGCCAAGAGTAGCTAAGAATAGCTAAGGCTGTATAATTAACGTATAATTATAGTATAATTAATTATAGTGAAGACGCTAATAGCAAAAGGGAGGAGTAATTCTATTTATATATTTTAAGCCTCATTATCCTTAAGATCCGGATATATCCTAGATCTATCCGTGAGATATTAGTCGGATCATGATCTGACCCGTGAGGGCTCCGGATCAGATCCGGATCACGATCCGCCGAACACTGACCGTTGGTGATATGGAGGGTGATTTTTGTTAGGGTGCTAGGGGTGTAGGTGGAGGGGTTAGAATGCTTAGTGAGAAGAGGCGGGGTGGTGGGAGTTACCGGTGATGAGAATAGGAGAGGGGGTGACGAGCATTGTGTGGCGAGAAGTGAGGACGGCGGCGGTGGTAGTAGGTGGTAGGTGCTCCTATCCGTTGACTTGCGGATCTACTTCCACTTCAAGAATGTGTTGATGTGTTCCGAAAGGAGCTTGTCGTCGTCAGTTCCGAATTCACGGACAAGATGGAGTGGTATCCGTAGTGGTGGTGAGAAGGCATACCTTTTGTAGCCAGATCAAGAAGAAGTTGTCTTTGGACCAGGTGCCATGCGTCCCATCGTGAATGGGTGACGTTGCTCGCTAGTGTCTCTATGCGCTAGGATCGTCTGTGTATTATGTGGGAGATGTTTATGTAGAGATGGCACGATGAATATACAAGTGCGTATAAGTGGAAGGGAAGAGCTGTTGTTACTTGCACGCCGAAAGGGGTCTGACGAGGGGACTGTGTATAACAGTAACTTAGACGCTTACAATAATCCATAGATACTGTTATAGCTCAAGTAATCCACAGTAACTGTAAATACAAAAAGCATTCTTGATAACTCTATAACAGACAGACGAGGTGAGTGACGGGAAGCTTGCACCTACTAGCGGCGGGCACTAAAACGTAGCTCCCGCCTAAAAGAAAGCTTAAATATTTAACTATTTGATAGCGCAAGTATACCACGCCATGTTAGGGAAAATACGACTAGCTAATTGTGATTTAAACTGTAGAGCTACCATTTTAGCGTAAATTCTTCCCATATAACCTGTAGTATGGTATTTCATCCCAAAAAAAATTATGGACTTTGAGCTTTGTTCTTTTGTTGTAGGGTAGGTGAGGAAACTCGGATATGCTGGGTTGGTTGGGGTGGTGTTCTGGTGGTGGGGTGGGGGAAGGGGGTGACAAGGATTAGGTGGTGAGAATTGGGGAGGGTGACGAGAATTGGGGAGGGTGACGAGAATTGGGGAGGGTGACGAGAGTTGGGGAGGGTGACGAGAATCGGGTGGTTGTGGTGGTGAGAAGAAGTGTGACGGCGCGTTGCTTCCTAGCCTCCTTCTTTTTCTCGATCTTTGCCTTTGCAGCCCGAAACATATTAGGGAAAACAGCCTTCTAGCATAGGAGCTCTTCCTTGCGAAGACGCTATGCGTGTATGAGGGGAGCCTTTAGGATAGCTTTCTTCTTCTTCTCCTCCTTCCGATCCTCGATTTCCTTAAGTACCTTAGCTCGTATAGCCTCCTGCTTCTTATCCTCCTTCTCCTTTTTTCCTTCTCCTTTCTTTCCTTCTCCTTCTCTTTCCTCGTTTTCTTCTAGATGCCTGTAGGACAGGTGTAGTGTAGTGGCAACGGGGCCCTTGGGCGGAATGGAAGTGGTATTGTAGGTGTAAGTCTTTGCACACCTAATTAAAGAGTCTATAATTAATACTTACAGTTTCCAGGCATATTAGGTTAGGGTTAAGGGGGCCTTGAGAAGAGCGGTAAGGTTGGGGGTTTATTGTAGGGTCAAATGTTAGGGAGGAGAGTGGTTCTGATAGTATCCCGAGGCTGCTTTGTTATGCGGGGGTTTATGGTGGGGTTATAGAGGCTGGGGGTGAGGGTGCGTAGTTGAGGCACCTAGTTATTAGGGGTTAGGAAGAGTGACTGAATTCATGGATATCCATTTAAGGGTGTAAGATGACGCTAGACTGCCACATCTGTTCTCAGAGCACCATCATATAAGTGCGTCACTTTGAGCACTTGCGAGCCTCTCACAGGTCCCCCCCTCGACGCTTGCCTCAGAATATCATAGGCAGAATTCGAACTATACCCTAGTATGAAAATCAATAACGTATTCCGCACTAACCTACTCCGCCTATTCAGTGACACGAATGTTCACCCCGATCAAGTACCGCCCCCGGCCCCGCCACCGCCCGTCATCATTGCTGAAGACGGCGCGGAAAACTTCATCATCGAACACATCGTAGACTCATGCGGACCTCCCTGGTACTAGCAGGTTAAGTATCCGCTTAAGGGCCCTGTTGCCACCACATTACACCCGCCCTATAGGCATCTAGAAAAAAACAAGGAAAGAGAAGGAGAAGGAGGATAAGAAGCGGGAGGTTATACAAGCTAAGGTGCTCCGTTCCTGTCGCCGCCCAGAGAGGTCGTCCAGAACTGTCACCGAGCAGTTCTTGTCACCGCGTATGAATCTTGCCGAGAATCCATGCCAATTCCATCCAGTGTTGATGCCGGGCAAGACCACAGCTACTAGTAACTATTACTAGAACCGGTTTGGAAGGTTTCTTTGGAGTTTAGCGGCTCTGGTGTAGTGAAAACCTCCTTCTTTACTACCATGGCATGTTTCTCGTAGTATATATAGCTTATATTCTCTTTGCCGCGAAGAGATCCACTGTCTCCTGCAATACCTTGATTTGCCTTCGAACGTTTGCCGTGATCTCTCTAGACTCACTTCAGTGTCAGATGACAAGCGGTGCAATGATGGAGGTGGAGTTTCTATTCTTTTTCTTGCTACATGGTGGTGTACATCTAAGGTAGTAGTATACATATATACACACTCCAATATCTCGCCTTCTCTGGGAACCAAGCCAGGTTCCCTACCTGCGCCAACGCTACTTCCATGTTGAAAATCAGCGCTCAAGACACTAGCCGTCTATGCCGATAAATGTTTTTGGTATCCAGACACCCTTCTTGTCAAATCACCCTCTGCCGATCTACGCCTTGGACTCGCTCACTTTAGCGTCAGCACCAGTCGCATCGTATGCCGTCTTCGGCACCACCTTCTCACCCGTATCAGCCGTCTCAGGGTGTGTTGGTGCAGGAGTCTTCTCCGCAGCATTCTCCTTCACTGCTGCCTTGATATCCTGGGTCACTGCTGCCTTGATATCCTGGGCCTCCTTCATCGGTGTGACCTTGTCATCCTGAGACTCCGCAGCAGCAGCATCGTTCTCCCGTGCCTCCGCCTTGGCCGCCTCTTGCGCGCGGATCTCAGCCTCTATCTCCTCCTCCTCGTCCTCGAGCTCCGCGCCGTACATCTCCGGGTGCGCCCGGAAACAATCTTGCATTCCCCTATACGAGCACATCAGCAGTGTTCCATGGAATATCACTCCACTTCCTCTATCCCCAACGCCGGGTCAGCGCTCCAGTAGCACTCAAACACGTACTTGAACTTCTCAATGCACTCCATTCCCTTCGGCTCCTCAGTGCTGTGCACAAAGCAGCTGAATGCTTCGCGGAACTCCTCGCCGCAGGGGCCGTGTGCCATACCGCCTAGGCAGGGGCAGTCCCAGTTGATCTCGCCGGTCTCGGGGTTGAAGGCACCTTCCTGTCCGGCTTCCGCCTCGAGGTCACCGAGTGGGCCACCCTGGACATCACCCCCATCCTCGCCTTCGGTAGCAGGTGCAGCAGCAGCGCTTCCCTCAGACTCTTGTGATGCATCGGAGCTATCTGAGGTTGGTGCAGCGGCAGCGGCAGCTTCGGCGGCTGCTGCGGCCTTGGCTTTGGCCTTGTCCTCGGCGGCGCGGGCAGCGGCGCGTGCGCGCTTCTCGGCAACGATGGCTTCGATGGTTGGGAGCTCGCTCTCCTGGATGTGGTGGATACTCTTTTCTAACCTATTAATGGCAGCTATACGCTAATTAGCTCATGATTCATGAATCCTGATATTGCCGGTGCCGCTCGTAGGTTGGAAGTTATACCTTCTTCTTGCTCCGCAAAGATGTCGGTGGTATTATAATAGTACAATCCAGCTCCGGCCAAACCCCAGCGAACTGCGGCGCCCTTCCATGTCCGCTTCTTCGGCGCAGCAGAGGTGGTGAGGAATTTGCGGGAGGGTGCGGCGACGCGGGAGGTCAGCGCGCGGCGACTGACGGTACGGGCGAGCATCGTGGAAACGGGGTGGGAGGTGAGCACCGGAAAGAAGGTCCAGAGAAGTCAATCGCACAAAAATCGGTAGTCGAGGAACCGCCGACGACAGTCGCTGATGCAGGTAAACAAAAGAAACACGATGGGCTTGGTAGGGACGGCGAGGGGGAGAGCGTGAGAGGCTCGGATTAGTGATGATTTCGGGAGTGATTGGAAATAAAATTTCACGTGACCAAGCCGTGTTTTTCCGGTTGGTAGGGTTCCGGAGAAACGATGATACAACCGAACCGCACATTCGGCTAGGTATAATACTAGCAATAATTATACAGACACAACAAATAAGGGGATATGGTTTAGTGGTATAACGCTTCTTTAGCACTTGAGATTCGTCTCCTGTAACATAGAAGAGGTCCGGCGTTCGATTCGCCGTTTCTCCAATAGAAATAACCTGTTGGGATCAATCACCTTGATTATATTTTTTGCCATTTTTTTGGCTTTTGTTTTTGCATTTTTTTGCGACGTTGTCATGCCATACCATTTCTTGTTAAATATAATTAACAATTCAACTTCTCCAAAGAATAAAGCCATTCATGTTGCATCGGTCAAAGATTCCAACAGCTGCCGGGTGAGCGCAATGGCAATCTATATCTGTGCATAGTATATTCGACGCCGCAGCTCCTGCCAGAATAATGATTGAAGCGAGTAGTAATAGGTAAAGGTGCTCCATATCTGGAACTGATCGAATCTATGCCAACAAAATTCTTTGAAGCACTTTCTATCCGGCATCTGGTGAGTTAAGCTGGGCGGGGCAAGATAACGAACTGGGCGTGCCATGCACCGCTGTGTCCAACACAGCAGCTGCTGCAAAGGGGTATTTGACAATGATAATGCATCCATGGTCATCTATATTATACTAATTCTGCTGTATTCTGGGCTCGTGGCTTGCAGATGCAGAAGTGAAAGACATAAAGTAGTCATGGGATGTAGCCTAGTTTCTCGTCGTCATTGTCTTGCCTTGTTTCTTTGCCTCAAGCTGTTATCGTTATCCCCAGTTTCTCTTCCCTGAGCTACTGTCTCTAGGCTCTCTTCCTCAAGCTGTTGTTGTCAGTTTCTCTTCCTCAAATTGTCGCACCTGGACTCTGTCCCCCTAGTTGTTATGCCTAATTATCTAGGCCTTGTTGTTGAATTCACTTTTGTTTCGCTTGCTGTTGTTTTCATATCTTGACTTTGTTTCCTCCACCTCTCTCTACCTTCCATCATCAACACACGTTTTCTTTCTAAGGGGTATTGGCCCTCGCTCTTTCACCACTCGCCTTTCGTGTGAGCTGTTGTTTACTTTCTCCACAGCCAACTGCAACTTCGCATATCCGATGACTCCAACGCCAGCGGAATTCGAAATCAAGCGGAGGCCCGTTTGGGACCCCGCCCCTGGAACTGCCTGTATATGGCAATGCATAAAGGAGATGCCGTTAGCGATGCACCGCTTATCGGACCGAGTACTTGGTGGCCTCTATGTTGCCATTGTTTGTGGATTAATCAAGAAGGCCAATTGTAATCTCAATGAGAGCGACCTCGGTGAAAATTTCAACATTCGGGTTCTTCGCACCAATTTGAATCTAGGACATGGACTTTTGACCCCAGACGGGAAAGCGATCGTTTCAATTCCGGTGAAGCGTGAGAGTAAGACGATTTTTCTCGAGCTTCGTGGTGCTGGTAAAGCCTACATGAAACTTCCTGTTATCGTGTATAATACGAATGTTTTCAAGGCGAGGTATCCTAACTGGGCTGAATGGCGCAATGAGCTTCTATATGAACAAAGATCGGACGGCACCTTTGACGAGAAGGATTTTGAGTCTTACGTAGGCATTGCCGCCGACAGTACTCCCCCGGACTGGCCTTTGGGCCTCACTCGAGACCGCGAATTGGCATCTGAAGCGCATTATCGTCTGGAGAACTGTAGGGCATCCTTCTCGTCTCATAAACATTTACTAATTCGATACTCAGTAAACACCAAAACTGGCCTACCAAAGGACGGTGTGACTAAGGAAAACAATGTACAAAACCCGTATTCCACACGATCCCAGGTTTGCCAGCCTACACAACCGGATGCAAGAAGTCGCCGATCAATGGCAAAGTCTCCGGGCAGTTCCACCCAAGAGCTTTCTATCGCAGACATCATTGATGAAAAATACGGTTTGAAGGACCGAAATCGAAAGAGGGCTGTCGCTCTTACAGGTATATCTTCCTTCTAGACCGGGATTTCTCTTGTTTTATTAAGCATCAAGCTAATTCCATGGGTCCGTCCTGCAAAATAGACTCAGAGGATGATATCGACACCATCACAAAACCAAGGAAGAGGCAAATGAACACTGCTGTAGCGCCTATGCCGTCTAAGTCGCCTAAAATTCAAAAATCGCCTGGTCTCGCCCCTGCACCAATTGAAGTTCATAGGGCTGCATTTCAAGCTGCGTTTCGCGACAAGTCAGTCCAACGCACTGAATTGTTTCAAGCCCTTTTGCCATTCATTACTGTAGCAGATGCAGAAGAGATTTTACTTCGATGCCAGTGCGTCGCCGCAGTTATATCCGAGTCCAAATTCGAGTAACGTTCCAAGACAAGAGCTCCAAAACGGTCAACAAGTGTGTTCTGTGGCCAATTGCGTTGATAGGAGCTTTCAGAGTATGTATTTTTTGTCTCCCGTTGTTCGTTATGGCCGTCCAGTATAGCTAGTTGGCTTTTATTACGTGGTATCTGTCTGGTGCAGTGCTAAAGTGCCCATACTTCCTTCTCTTTTCGCTACCAAGGCAGTATTTTGCTCCCTCATCAGGGCCTCTGGTAAATATGAAACAAAGAATTGAGTTGATAAATTTTTATTTTTCTCGTATGCGAAGCTCTAACTGACACTATGAGATCGGAACAGCAAGTGACTCTAACAAAGTAATCCATCCCTGAGAACTACACCTCGAATAGCGACCACTCCAGCTCCAATCGCCAATTAAACGACCACAGCACCCCCATCAACCTCAAAAGTCCTCTCACATCCCCGAACGCCAGATAACCCTCCACAAGCCACCCCGCCCATCACCCAGACCCCTATTCCTTCTCTCCCCTCCTCTCATACTCTTTCCAAACCCTCCCCACCTCCTCCCCAACCTCCACCAACGCCTTCCCCTCCTGAATCACCACCTTCCTCTCCCCCGCCACTGTCCCCGGCTTCACACGAACTATATGTTCCAACGCCGCGCTCACCAGAAACCTCTTCTCATCCACCAGGATCACCTCGCGATAATAGTCCGTCTTCCACTTCGGTAGCGTTGATGGCGCATCAAGGACTTCCTGTGGGGGCATGCCGGCTACGCCATCCCAAACTGAGATGTCAAGGTTGGGGTCGTCGGTGGAGAGGGGTGCGTGCATCTGTTTTTGTTTAGCTGGGTGGGGGAAAGCGGGGTGAGGGCGCACCTGTTCATAGTGCTGGATTCCGGAGTGGAGGAAGAAGGGGATGACAAGGGGGGCGTGGACGTGGTACCAGTGGTGGTAGAATTCGGCGGGGGTGAGGGCGGGGTTGCGTTTGAGGAGTCCCTGGTCCATTTTGTTGATATCCATTGCTTTCTTTGGTGGCAGTGAGGTAGATCAATGTGGAAACAATAATTAATAGTGTTAGTTTGTTTGTTGGGAATTGTGTAATTGTGTGAGAAAATATTCGGGAGATATATGTTGATGTCTTCTATATATACCATACTATAATGATGCTACCTATGTAGTTTATGACTCTACAACTCAAAACAACAGATATACCTGTTTGAAGTGATAACAAACGGATGGTCCTATCGTGACTTTTTAGGGAGGGATATCGGTGGCATCGGCAGTTGGAAAGGTTCCGCTACCATCGTCAAACCAAATGTAAAGCGCCGAGAAAACTAAACTTTAATAACACCTCCGAATAATACGTCACCTACGAAATAAATCCCTTCGCAGCTATGTAGTAATTTTTGGGACCCATGATAAATGATCATTATTACGAGATTGACGATTTACAAAACAATAAGTCACAGTAAATTCGCGTTTCGAGTAAGGCATAGGATGGGTCTTACTCCATTTACAAAATTGCATATATTTCGTAACATTGCCTTAGGCATTCATCAACTCACATGTTCATAAAATCTTAACTTCCCCAAACTAGATCACGATCGGAATCGTATGAGAAGAAGAAGAAGAATATATCAAGCGCACAGCTATACGGCAGCGCCATTCGCCCTCCCCTCGACATCCTCAACCTCAGCTCTTAGTTCGCGACCCTGCACAACTTTCCATTTCCGCTCGGCAGTCCATTAGCCGTGACGACCTCCCAGAACTCACTTCCGACCGCCGTCTGCGCGAAGAAGACATCCTTGGGATCGAGCTGCTTCTTGATCTTCAGCAGGCGGTCGTACGCCGTCCCGTAGAAGCTCTGCTGGAAGTCCGGCTCGAGGATATCGCTCTCAGCGAGGTATGAACCCGCACCGGGCGAAACGTCACGCCAGCGCTGCATGGCGCCGAAGGTGAAGTTCTGGCGGGTCTCGAGCTGGAACTCGGCGCTGGCTCCCAGCGGCCAGGACACGGATTGGATCATGTGAGAATAGGTGTTGCGCCATGCGGGGTTGACGGCGTTGTCGGGTGGGGTGGCCTGGGCAGATGGGTCGATGATGAATGCGATGATGATGAGACCAGCCTCAGAGGAGGTCTTGATGGCGTTGAACATCGCGTCCAGAGCCTCTTTGTTGTCCCAGTTCTCCTTGGGCCAGAGGCGCGAACCGCTGGCGACGTGTGTCTTTGAAACGACTTCAAGGGGGAACGCAGCCGTCCAGCCGGTGAGGAAGTCATCGTAGGTGGTAGTTTCGGGCGTGACATTAATATTCAGAGCGGCGAGCTGGGCCAACCAGGGCGCGAGGAGAGCGTTGGTTTCGTCGGTTGTTTTGCCTGGTGCCAAGAAAGGCATCATCTTGAAGGTTGGACCTGTCTCGCCGGCAAGAATGAACCAGTAGGCGTAGATACCCTCGGCGGAAAAGGATGGGAAGTAGTCCAAGTAGTTTCGGACGCCAGTCCAGAAGTTCTCGAGAGTGACGTCGCCTCCAACTGCGAACGAGAAGTTGGATGCGGTGAATTGCATGTCAGGGTACGCCTTGATGATGAGAGAGGTGACAACGCCGAAGGTGCTGCCTCCACCACCACGGAGGGCCCAGAACAGATCAGTGTTCTGCGTGAAGTCGGCGGTGACGAATTTGCCATCGGCAGTGGTGACCTCCATGGAGAGTACTTGATCAGCAGCAATGCCGTAGAGAGACGAGAGAGGCGAGTGGCCACCACCCTGCATATAACCACCCATGATACCGACAGTCTTTCCCTCGCCACCGAGAACCATCAGTCCCTCCTTGTGTGCTGCCTCGTACATTTCAAAGGCTTGGGCACCCGCACCAGCTTTGAAAGCGGGGCCAGTGTAGTCGGTGCCAGCTGCGGAGTAGCTGGGGATGTGCTCAATATCCTTCAAGTTGTGAGTCCAGATGCTGAGGGATCCAGCGCCACCCGACTTTCCAGAGAAATCATGGCCAGTGTTCTTTACAACGAGACGGATGTTGTTGTTTCTCGCGAAATTAATGGCCAGCTGGACCTGAGCAACTGTAGAGATGTTGACGGCGTAGTAGGGTAGGGCACCTAATGTGCAGGTCTGAGTTGGGTCATCAGTTACCTCGCAGGTCAAACCCTGGTATACTGGCGACATCATGGACGTAGGATCCTCCATACTAATGAGAGTCAGTCAGGTGCAATAACTTCATCATGTGATCTTATTACTGGAGGAAGGAGTTTGTCCAGTTCGTAGTCAGCGCCTCACACTTGGCTGCGTCGTATAGATCGCCGTTATAGCAAGGCGAGGCTAGAGGGACGGTCTTGATCAGAGCATCCGTTCCAACGGCCTCACCAAACTTTGCCCACGCGGCATCAGACGGCCACGCGCTGTCTCCAGGGGCGACCTTGCACTCCGCACCTGCTTCACGGCTAATGAGATTCACATCATCACCATTGTCGAACTGGAAAACGCCATCCAACTTTGAGAGGATGTCATCCGTCAATTGAGCCTTCTCGAAGTCAAAGAGCTTCGCGCCGTCGGTGGCGGGTTGCTGCGGGTACGCGGCGGCAGAACCGACGATGCCGGCGAGGAGTAAGACACGGCGCATCATATTCCCGCGTGGCAGCAAGGGATATTACCGTTCGGGAAGGAGGATTTTCAGCTCCGAAGGGCGAAATGAGAGTGCGTCGGAGCAGTCGGACTCAATATGGAAATGAGGAGCGGAAGAGCGTGAGTGGTGGCGCACACGAAACGTGGGAAAAGGGAGGCGAAGGCATTATTTAAGACATATTAAGACATCTTAATCTAGTGCTGCACAAGGAATCAAAAGAGGAGTTAGTAAGGGAATAGTAAGGCATATCCCCCAAATTGGCGGCCAGAGATCAGTGGGTCACGGTGTACTTACCATACTGTGCAGTGCTCTCTAGCATGGTGCTGGCGTAGTGATGTGCGGTGATGTTGCACTGATGTTGCTGGGAAGAACATAACCACAGTTATGCTATGTGGGCCGGTATGTCAATGCGTACCTGCGGGAACGTACAGCGGCAGCTGCGATTGAAGGGATATTAAAACGATGCGGTCCCGACTTGCCCTGACCTGCCACGACCCTGCCTCGATCATTCTTAGACGCCGCTGATTTGATGTGTATTAAGGTGCGGGGGGGCGAGCTAGGTTCGGCCAAGGAGGCTGGCATTGGCTGACACTTGGCTGGTTAGCTGGGCATTCGTTGGTTACTGGGTGAGAATGGCTGAGGATGCCTGAAAATGGCTGACAATGTGTGGCCGGCAATGGCGGGCAGTGGGTTGGGTCTCAACAGCCGATCCGACCCCGAAGCGGTAATTGTTCACGCCGAGCCACGATTCCGAGAACCTGGGAAAGGAAGGGATATGCGGGCACAGGATTCCTTTGACCTCATAGCGTAATCTTCCTCCTGCATGATCTCCAAGCGACTTTGACTTTGACTTTGACTTTGGCTTTTAAGATGTCCATCGCCGCCACCGCGGCACTTGCGCTACCCCATCGCACTTCATGATCCGCTTGATGGCAGAGTCGATTTCCAACGTCGACTTATGCACTGTATTCATACCTTGTGAGCATGGTTGATACACTGCAGCCGGCCGCGCTGGCCATAATAGGGGTTTCGCTATTTCTCAGTACGGTCTTTTTTGCTCTACGGGTCGGCGCGAGGATACTACAACTGAAGACGGAGAGGCATTACGACTCATTAATAAAGTGGAGTAAGTAATTTTCATCTGAAGTTTGCCTGTGCCGCAGTCGCGATTTACGATCGTCATCTTGCGGCTTCATTTCCATGCATGGAGTATGCATACGGGTAGGGCGTATGGGATTCCCGTGCCCGTGCCGTGTGATAAACATCACTAAAATAGAGTCTCACTCATGCCGCGCTCTGATCTGGGAATACCATTCCAACCGTTTCTCCACTGAGAACTAACGAACTACTATAGGTGATGGCTTTCTCGTCGCTGCCTATGTAAGCTGTCTGCGCGAGCGTATGAATAACATATCCTAACTAAACCAGGTTCTCGTCGCTGCAGAATCAGCCATTATTATAAGATGTACGGCAACACCACGTCCTATCACTAACCACGAGACATACTGACAACCACCAGATACCCTTTACACCTGGCAAGGTTACCACAAAGCGGACATCCCGAAACTCAGCATCGAGCAGCAGGTCGTAGGCGGGAAGTACAACATCGCAAACCAGCTACTCTACAACCCGATCCTCTCCCTCGTCAAGGCCTCCGTGATCTTCTTCCTCCTCCGAATCGGCAACACACACCGCATCGCACGGATCTCGCTATGGATTGCGCTCGCCCTAAACCTCGCCCTCGCAATCGCTATCTTGTTCGCCTGCGCCTTCCAATGCAACCCGGCACGTTATGTCTACGCCGCAGCAGAGATGGATCGCGCAGCCCAGATAGCTGCTGGTGCGGATAGCGAGGGCAAGGTCAATGGCGAGGTGGTAAAGGGGGGGACCTGCTTTCATCAAATCCAATTCTTCCTCGGTAGCGCAGGACTTGCTGTCTTGACCGACCTGATCGTGCTAGCTATCCCGACGGTCATTGTCTGGGACCTGAAGATGTCGCGAAGGAAGAAGTTTGTTGCTATTGGCATGTTAAGCGCTGGCGCTATGTAAGCCTGCACCTAAAACTCAAACTTCAAACGGTTCCGCTAACCTACCTAGTGTAACTGCCGTCTCCATCGCCCGCATCGTCATCTACAACTGGCGCTTCTCCCCCGATAACCACGACCAAAGCTACGGAGTCGGCTACACTATCTCCTCGATCGAAGCCAACCTCGCTATAGTAACTGGCAGCATCCCCGCCCTGAAACCCCTCGTCACCCGCTTCGTTCCTCGCTTCTTTTCCTCCGAGAAGGAGTATAGCGATCGGCCCTCAGGATATCCACGGTCAGGGTACCCACGTGGACATAGGAGCGGAGGGAAGAGCGACAGGGATCATCACGCTCTCGACACATTCGGGGCGCAGGTCGGCGGCTGGAAGGGTTCGGGTCGAAGGACCGAGGCGTGGTCGAGCGACGAGCAAATTCTCACGCGGCCGGAGGAAATTAGGAGGAATGTGGAGGTGGATATCACATTTAGTGAGGCCACTTCCGATGACGGGAAGGGGCCACAGAGTGTGCGGTAGCGCAGGTTCTGGATGTGGGGTGAATTAAGGTTTAAAAAGACCCCTTTGCGGGTGGCGCTTGGTGGGGGAATGGAACAGATATACCCTATGGCACTGGCGTTTTCGTCGATAGAGATACTATCGAACCTATGTATGGTTTTCGGACTTTTCAACGAGTTATATGAGGTTGGCTCTTCAGAGCTGGAGTTTTGGCGTGAGTTCAGCGTCCCCTCCGGCGCTCGCAACTACTGGGAACCCCCATTACTGCTCTGTGTCCAGGCAACTACGAATAATAAATAAAGCATTTAATTACCTATAACTCCACTTACTACATCCAGACCATTTCAACAACCTCCAATATCAAGAACCTCCAATATCAAGCAAAGCGAAGATGTTTTCATGAGCTTAAGTCGCAGTTCTCAAATCACTAACTATCCACCAGACTTCGATCCCCACCAGACTTTCAGGCGCCGCCCGTACTTCCCGCCCTCTAAAACAATAGCTGCGGCAGTTGCTCTTGAAGTCATCGTATCCCGCACTCTGTCCCGCGGCATTTGTATACGAGCGCGGTGGTGGAGACTCCCGGCAGCCCAGGGTCTGAGCGCAACAACGCTAAGGAGGCCCTGCCAGGGAAGTTGCCCGCGCCTGGAACTTGGCAGAGCCGGGATTCCGCCCCATTTCATATCGGGCCTATTCTGAGACAGGAACGCCCATGCAGTGTAAAAAACCCGAACAAATCGACCATCCTGTCGGGTTTCGGAGCAATCGTCGGAACTGATGATTATGTAAACTCCAAAGGAATTGCAGATCAGTGAAGGCCCAGAATATGCCAACTGAAGCATGAGGTGATCGACAGATGATATTTTCGGGATTGCTGTTGTAGGGCTTCATAGACGATGGCCGCCAGCACAGATCTTACGGAGATTTACTTTGGGGCCGCATATAGGCTGTGGGGGAAATTGCCAATACGGACGCCACGGATACAACCGCCTCCGTCAGACATGGCGCCGATGAGGGCCCCTCCCCCCCCCCCCCAGATAATTCAACAGGAAGCTTTACTCTTCATAGGAATCTTTTCTTGGCACACATCCTGTAGCCAAACTTTGACGGCATACTTAGGTCGTGGGGTAGGGGAGGTTGTGTAGGAATTACGCGTAGTCAGCGACACGACAAATTATGCATGTAAGCTCACAACGAGGTTCAAGATATTTTGGACATATATATTTAATATTCTTATCCTCTCCAATCCCCAATTCGCTATGTTCACCTCTTCTTGTTCTTCCCGCTCGGCCGGGCGTTCTTCTCCTTCTTCCGCTGCTCCAACTGTCTCTGCTTCCTGATATCCTCCGTGCTCTTGATCTCCCCCTTGCCACCTCCATCTCTGAATCTCCCAACGCGCTTCTCCTTGGCCTCATCCACTCTCTTCCTCCTAACATGGTAATCATCACGGTATTTATCTGCCTCCTTCGGCGCCCTCTCTTGCTTATGCTTGTATCTCGTACCCATGCCTCTTCCAACTCCGGCACCCAGAGTACCAGCCCGCTCAGCCTCCCCAGTCCTTGGTAGTCGGTCCACCTTGTGAGCCTTGCGCCATCTGTCGAATCTTCCTGACTGGAACGACGCCGCAATCTTCTGCCCTGACTCTCCGCGGATCATCTTTGCGCCCTTGGATCCATCCTCGTCGTTAGCACGCGCAACGTACTTGCTGTTCTTTTTGTCCCATCTCATTCCCTTTGCCTGACTGGGCTCTGCGAAGCTCTTCGCGCCGTCATCATTCGTAAGGTCCATGGTCACACCGCGTGCTGCCTCCACGAAGTTCGAATTCTGGCTCGCGGTGTTGTAGGAGCCTGAGTGGACACCGTAACCGCGCTCCTCAGCCGCGTTCAGGTTCTTGGGCGTGTAGGACATGAAGTTCTCCGAGTCCTTGTAGGAAAGGGTGCGGCCCTTGCCCTTCTGGGATGCCTTGGAGAAGGTAACTTCTAGCTCGTCCTCCGAGGCTTCGGCCATGTCGACGTCGTTGCCGCCGGAGATGGTGACTTCCATATCTGAATCATCATCGTCCTCAGCTGGCGCGGCAGTAGAAATGCCCTGGAATGTGTCGTCATCGTCAGTGAGCTCTGCAGCCTCGGCCTTAGCGTCATCAATGGCCTTCTGGCGACGAGGAATGATTTTCTGTCTTCGTGCGCGCATGACCTCTGCGGCTTCGCCGTGTCCAGCCTTGCCCTTGTAGCCAACTTCGAAGACGGTTTCAGTGGGGCGGAAACCAGCGATCCGGGCCAACATGTCGATGCGTGCTTGTTCACTACTGTTCGTCTCGGTGTTGAACAGAGGGTGGAGTTGTGTCCATTGCGCGGATGCAACCAACTCCTTTGCTCGCTTTGCACTCTCACTCGACGCAGAGTTACGGGTCTTAAGATATAGACGCTCACCCTTAACCGAGACGCCGCGGAGGGCAGCGAGGTCGTCGTCGTCACTGAGAAGCTTGTTGATCCATTCTTGGTTGGTTTCAAGCTTGTCTCGTACTACCGATCCGACAACGACATCTTCAGCGTAGTTTGGAGAGTCTCCACTCTCACGCCCGAGAAGTAAGCGTCGTCCAAGGAAAAGCTGCAAATCCAACAGGTACGGCGCATCTGTCTCCTTAACGAGACTGTAACTCCAACCACGCTGTCCAGCTCTGGCAGTTCTACCAACGCGATGGACGAAAATCTTGGGTTGTGGAGGGAAGTCGTAGTTGACGACATTTGCTAGAACAGGAATATCGATACCTCTGGCAGCGACATCCGTGACGACCAAGATGTTGGTCATGCCAGTTCTAAAATCCTCAACTTGCATCTTTCTGGCCGTTTGGTCCAGAGAACCATAAGCGTGAGACACAGCGAAACCAGACAACCGTAGCATAGATGCAAGGTAATCAACGTGATGCTTTGTTGCGGCGAATACAATCGTAGAGTGCTCCGTTGGCTTATGCTTTGGGCCTCGTCCATCATCGCCACGCTTCCTTTTCTTGCTTGCCTCCGCCGCCGCAACTGCAGCTGGGGGTGGCCCAGTCGGCATCTTAATAAGATCTTGAAGAATGTGCAGGAGCGCGCCCTCCTTCTCTTCACTCTTGATAGTGAAAAAGGCACTCTGGAGGTCTGGTGAGATCTTACTCTCAGCGTCTAAACGCACGAGAGAAGGCTCTTCCAGACCAGCTCTTGCAAACTCCACCAGCGATTTGGGTAGCGTAGCAGAGAACAGTAGTGTCTGCCTTGATGAAGGTAGCGCGTACAAAATCTCCGTAAGCTGAGCGGCGAAACCCATCTCGAAAAGACGATCAGCCTCATCAAACACGACGTACTTCATTGACGATAGATCCAGTCCCATTTCGACCTTAAGATGTAGGAATCGACCAGGTGTAGCAATGACAATATCCGGGTTGGATGCCATGAATCCAAACTGCTCCTCAAGGCTATCTCCACCGACCAATAACACACACTTCAAGTCTGTGCCACGGCCAAATTGTTTGACAACCTGCAGAGTCTGCAGTGCCAACTCACGAGACGGAGATAGAATCAGTGCTCTTGCTCCAACCTTCGCGCTATGAGCCTTGAGTTTTTCGATCATGGGGATGACAAATGCCGCCGTCTTTCCGGAACCAGTCCTTGCCATACCGACAACATCCTGGCTGTCGAGGATAAGAGGTATAGCCTTGCGCTGAATGGGAGTAGGCACAGAGAATCCTTTCCGCCCAATGGCCTTGAGCAGATGCGAATTGAGTCCCATGGCCTGGAAGCCACCGCCCTTCTTAACACTCTTGCCTTTAACATTTGAAGACTTTCTGTTCGAAGCTGCTAGCTCAGAGGCAATAAATGCTTCGTCGCCTTCTCCATCGCTCTCTAGAGCCATATCGAGGACCATGGGTATCTCCGTTTTTTCTCCAACAACACCGAAGTTATCGTCATCGGACTCGACGTCCTCATTGAAGAGGGATTTCGTAATATCGAACTCATTTTCCGACATCGCAGGCGATGCCGCCCGGCGATTACTTCTGGGAACCATTCTCCGTTGCGTATTTGTTTGCGGAGTGGTGGAGGGCTTATCGAAGCTTCTGATTCTCAGAGGGAACTTTTGACATGGCGACCCACCAAATTAATTTCTCACCGCCTGTGGCAGAACCTTGTGCTAGCGCCAAATCCCATCGAAAAGATTATTCGAGGCTGTACTGAAAACCGCAACATCGCATCCGGCATTGCGAAAGTAAAGATGGCGCCTCCAAATGCTCGTAAAACGGCTGGCAAATTTGCGAAGCCAAAAAACGATGCTCGTTCGCTAAAGAGAAAGAGGATTGTGGACGACCACGAGCGATTAGAGAAGGAGATCAAAGAACTGGTACAGTCCCATCACTCGTATTGGAAGGCAGGAACAATGCTAATCGCACTCTATAGGATCCCAAAACCGCAGACATTAAGGACTTCCAACACCTTCCTTTGTCGGAGCCTACCTCCAAAGGCCTCGAAGCTTCGCATTTTAAAACCCTGACCGATATTCAATCGAAAGCGATACCACTCGCCCTTAAAGGCAAGGACATACTGGGCGCTGCAAAGACAGGCAGTGGTAAAACTCTCGCCTTCCTCGTCCCTGTTCTTGAGAACCTATATCGCCAAAAATGGACCGAGTTGGATGGGCTAGGGGCCTTAATTATCTCGCCGACACGAGAGCTGGCCATCCAGATCTTCGAGGTACTGCGAAAAATTGGGAGGTACCACTCGTTCTCAGCCGGCTTGGTTATTGGCGGTAGGAGTCTACAGGAGGAGCGTGAAAGGTTGGGCAGGATGAACATCTTAGTCTGCACACCAGGCCGAATGCTGCAGCACATGGACCAAACGGCCGCGTTCGAGGTCGACAACTTGCAAATGCTCGTACTAGACGAGGCAGACAGAATCTTGGACATGGGTTTCCAAACCTCTGTGGATGCTATCCTAGACCATCTCCCAAAGGACAGGCAAACGATGCTATTTAGTGCGACGCAGACAAAGAAGGTTTCTGATTTGGCAAGACTGAGCTTGAAAGAGCCGGAGTATGTGGCGGTGCATGAAGCTGCTACGAGCGCTACGCCCACAACACTGCAACAGCACTACATAGTTGTGCCTCTGGCAGAGAAGCTGAACACCCTTTACAGTTTCATCAGGGCCAACTTGAAAGCGAAGATAGTTGTTTTCATGTCGTCGGGAAAGCAAGTACGATTTGTCTACGAAAGCTTCAGGCACATTCAACCCGGTATTCCACTACTTCACCTTCATGGGCGACAAAAACAGACCGCAAGGCTAGATATTACGTCCAAGTTCTCGTCTTCTCAAAATTCTTGCTTGTTTGCAACGGATGTAGTAGCTCGTGGTCTTGATTTCCCTGCCGTCGATTGGGTTATTCAAATGGATTGCCCTGAAGATGCCGACACATATATCCACCGTGTTGGCCGCACAGCCAGATACGAAAGAGCAGGCAGAGGTGTTATGTTTTTGGATCCAACCGAAGAGGAAGGCATGCTTGCGCGATTAAAACACAAGAAGGTCCCGATCGAGAAGATCAAAGTACGCACAAATAAACAGCAGAGCGTTCAGAAGCAGCTACAGGTTATGTGTTTTCAAGATCCAGAGCTCAAGTACCTTGGGCAGAAAGCGTTTGTCAGTTACACACGATCAGTATACCTACAGAAGGACAAGGAGATATTTAAAATCGACGAAATCGACCTCGAAGGGTTTGCCTCTAGCATGGGTCTACCTGGTGCACCTAAAATCAAGTTCCAGAAGGGCAATGATGCGAAGAAGCTTAAGAATGCGCCTAGAGCTACCTTGGAATCAAGCGATGAGGAGAGTGGTTCTGAGGCTGGTGGGAAGAAGGGCAAGAAGGAGGTGCGCACCAAGTACGACAGAATGTTCGAGATGCAGAACCAGAATGTTCTTTCTGGCCATTACACGAAGATGATAGCAGAGGATGAGGAGGGTGAGGCAGATGCTGGTTCTGATGAGGAGGGTGACTTCATGTCTGTCAAGAGGCTCATCCCAGTGGACAGCGAATTACCCGAGGACATGGAGGAAGTTGCATCTGCCGGACCTCAACCGCTGGTTGTCAAGGGTGCAAACGATACGGAACTTGTCATTGACTCGAAGAGACGCGAGAAGATGCTCAAGTCTAAGAAGAAGATGTTGAAGCTGAAGGGTCACGGAACCAAGACCGTGTATGACTCTGATGGCAACGCTCATGACATTTATGAGCTTGAGGATGAGGATGACTTCAAGGCCAGAGGAACTGCCGAGGCACAGCGCGCCAAGTTCGTTGAGGAGGAGGCATCGAAGGTCAAGCAGGCAGATGTGGAAGATAAGCAGCTGGCCAAGGACAAGAGGAGGGAGAAGAAGGACAAGAGGAAGGCTAGAGAGAGAGGTGACATGGATGAAGACGATGAAGCGCCAGCACTACATGATGCAGGCAGCGACGCAGAAGATCCACTGGAGTTCCTCAAGTCATTACCAATGGCTGGAGAGAATGAGGCAGAGGATGAGCGACCACAGAAGAGAGCCAAGAAGTGGTTTGAGAATGACTCGGAGGATGAATCTAAGGCGGCCGCCACGAAGAAATCTCGTCGCCACATCATCGAGGCGGCTGACGAGCCGGAGACACTCGAGGATCTCGAAGCTCTCGCATCCGGATTACTGGGATAGCCTTTGTTGTATAGTTTATAAAGTAGTTAGAGCCTCAAAATTATTATACCCCATTTCACAACCCAGTCCACTTTTTCGTTCCCACCCGAAATTCCGAAGAGCGGCTCGATATCTCTCAGGGTCAACGCCAGCAATTTAAAGGCATATAATCTACCTCTTCAATTCCATTTATTAGTGGCTGACTTACTGACTGTAGCCCCTAGTAATTGAATGCTTTTACTTGAATTATAGTTGCTATTACTGCTGTTTTCATCCGCAGCCACCCTTCAGACCTTTAATCGACATTAATAGCCAGTCTACCCCTCACTCTGTACCTCGCTTACCCCTACAAGGCCGACACGCCGACACCCACCGACCGACGCTAGTACCCCGCCACATGCTCCCCCGCCCATGAATAATAACCCGCCTCGGACCTCGATTCACTGACTTTCTAGCCACATCCACCGCATCCTTTCGAATTGACAACACGGCACATGGACAGCACCACCATCCGCTGACTTCCGCGATGCCATCGAGCGCTCCCGCCGTCGCCGCAGTGACCCACGACGACGCGCCCAAGCTGGCCAACGGCAATGCGGACCCCAGCATTCGGCCACTGTGCGCCCGGCTTGCGGCGAGACTAGATGCTTTCTTGGCTTCTGAGCCAGAGTCGGAAATGCTGCGTCGGGTGCAGGAACAGACGAGGACTACTCTGGGGGTGATTACCACAGCGCTTGAGACATACACGTAGGAATTCATCCCCTCTTCCAGTTCCATCTCGCCGTCAAGCGCAAGGCAATGGAAGACAGAGAAATTTGCTGGGTGACAGTTGAGCATGTCGCTAACGAGAACCCCCCAACACAGATTGGAAGAAATATCTATATCCTACAATGGCGGCAAAGACTGTCTCGTCCTCTTGATCCTCTTCCTCTGCGCCCTCGCAACGCACCCCGCGCCGCTCCCCACCCGTCTGCAAAGCGTCTATATCATTTCGCCCCACCCTTTCAAGGAGGTAGATGACTTCGTCGACGAGTCAGTAGCCGACTACTCCCTGGCTCTCGCGCGGTACGCGATGCCGATGAAGGCGGCGTTCGCAAAGTACTTGGAGGACGCGCCGCGAGTGAAGGCGATTTTAGTGGGAACAAGAAGGACGGATCCGCACGGGATGCTATTGACGCATTTTGATCCGACGGATCACGGGTGGCCCGCGTTTATGCGGGTGCACCCGGTGATTGACTGGCATTATGTTGAGATCTGGGGGGTGAGTTGCTCTTTGTCTCGATCCCATAGGGAGGTGTGGCTCAGGCTAATGCGGTGTATAGTTTATTCGAGCGATGGAAGTGCCGTATTGCCAGTTGTATGACCAGGGGTATACGTCGTTGGGGGGGACTACGGATACGCATCGCAATCCAGCATTGAAGGGAGATGGGACAAAGGGCGAGAAGTTCAGACCCGCGTACGAGTTGGTAGAAGATAAGGCCGAGAGGTTAGGTCGGGAAAGGTGATGAGCGGGGTGGTGACCTGGTGACTCATGAGAGACAGTATAGAATAGCGACGCCGTTTGTATAGATTTTTCGTGCAGCGATCACAAAACCATAGAAGCACTTTTGCTAGAGCTATGAAACATTGGGTATATTGCTCGACGCGCTGCTCTGTATATCCAGTCATTAATAGTTGTCCTCACCATGGTATAGTATCCTGTTCCCTCGCATAGTCAAATTGCTCCCCCCGCCAAACGCCGTAACCAAAAACCAAATGGCCAATCTAGTACTCATAAGTTTATCGCTAAATATCATGAATCTTTCGTAGAATGCGTAGCCAGGAACAGGATACACACGGAGAGAATACTTATTGCTACAAGTCCGAACATCTAGTACACCGTCAGCGCCATCTTTATAACTTCCAGTATGTCCTTGACTCACTGTCTGAGTCTTCCAACCTGACTGAACCAGTGCCACGCGCTTGCTGTATAGAGTCAACGTTTTGACGTAGTTTCCAAACCCAAGCACGAGGCATAACAGCCCGAGGCACCAGAAGACGATGCCGAGAGGTAGGGCCATTCGTAGTTCGAAGTCGGAGGGTTCTTCTTTGAGGTGGAATGAGAGGATGATGGCGATGGAAACTACGGACATGTAGACTGAGAGGCGGAGGTAGGAGAGGAAGGCTGTGCGGGTTGATGTTAGCTGTGTATTCGTATGGAAGGTGGGGAAGGAAGGTGCAATGCGGAATAAGCGCGATCTTCGAAGGAAGGTACGACGGCAATAAAGGAAATATGCGAAAGGGAGGGCACGACGAGGAAGGAAGCGATGTGCTGGGGAAGGCGCGAAGGAGCTTATAAAGAGCCTGGAGAAGGAAGCGATGACTGGGAACGAAGAGAATCTGCGGAAGAAGGCACGATGGTGGAAAGTGAAGCTGCACAAAGAAGGAAGGGAAGCTGCGTACTCCTCTCGTTGGCACAGTGGTCGCGCGCATCACTGCTATCGTTCTCGAAAATCAAAGGAGTCCACCAAGGCGCATGAGCAAAGGCCGAACCCCTGCGGTATCTGTATTATACACCATCAGCCTCGAGTCTCGAGGAAATGGAGGCAAGGAAGCGGTTTGGACGTACGGGTCGGCATTGCAAGTCTTCGAGCGAAACGGAAGATACCACGGTCTATACGCGCCAATCCTGTGCGCGTCCTCCGGGTCTGCCACTAATGACATGGCTTAGTCGCGTGGCTGGCACTGCATATATATAGTGAGGGATCGGGGCGTTATTCGCTTCGAAGTTGCTTTTTCTCCCTATGGTCGCCGGAGTGGTTAAAGAAGGGACGAGCTTTCGATCGTCGGTAACTTGGTGAGACCAAGGGCGGCTCGGTGGATTTCTTTCTCCGAGCGGGGTCGTGGGATTGTGGATTGTGGGATGAATGATGGGGCGATTGAGTGATAGCGCCACAGTAGTATGTGATCGTAGTATGGCGTACGGAGAAGTGGTGAGTTTCTGGCCGCCTTCGGCATCGGCTCGCGCTTCCCCATTGGAGGTTACCCCACAGCTAAGACCATGACTTACCGCATAAAAAAACAAGGGTCTCTCATGAAGGGCGAAGGATGGTGGGGTGCAAATGTCTTAGTCTCTCTCTATCATCGGCGTGCAATGGTGACTGTTGCCACCTACACTTTTTTCTTTCAACCTTCTTCCTTCTGTTACGCATCGCTAAATATTTGCGGAACAACGGTGAATAGTTGTGTTTGCTTTGTTTTTCTTGATAAATCCTTAAGTATACCAATCATATGTCCTAATTGGATGCGCTATATACCTCGGGATCTCGCCGTGCAGATCTTTTCAAGCTTCCTGGCAGCTCCACCAAGTTGTGAAGGAGAAATAATTTCGCTGTAGCCTTATATATCAGCATCAACAGCTGAATACAGCCCCTTCTAACCTTAGTTTACATCACCGTCTAGATATAAACACACAAGGAAGTCAACTTGGCAATTAGGTAAGTGTCTTGGCATATATGGCCGGGTACGTCCCAGAGATACCGAGCACTGATCACGACAACAGCAAAAACATGGGGAGCCCCTCGCAGCCCATTGTTGGCTCACCAAACCAACGTAGCGGTTCCGCTGGCCACTCGCACTTTGGCAGTTCGTTTCACTCGGGTTCACCATTGGCACAAGAGTCCATCGCACGAGATATCGCGGCCAGCTCCGATGATGACGATGCCGCAACCATAGACTCGTGCGCGGATGGTGAGGACTCTGATTATGAGTCGGAAGCTTCCACACTTCGCCCTTCCCACCATATGTCAGGCTCTTATAGGCGGCCTAGCTTCGTTGCATTCGGTGGCGGAAATAGGCCTGCTATAGCCCCACAACACCCCGAGATCGATCATCTAAGCAGGAGAGAAATTGAACAGGCAAGGAGGGAGGAAGAGAGCCTGCTGCGAGACAATCATCTCGCTCCTCCAAAACACCCACGGCCTCAGGATGAAGCATTGCCGTCTAGGATATATCGTAGCCTATTTAGTACGAAAGTGCCCATTGCCAGAGGTGATGAGGAGGCCCCTACAGGCTTCCCAGCGGAACCAACTGAAACTTCTCCCTTGCTCATAAGCGGTGTCCCCGAATCGGCGAGGGATATTCTTGAAAGGTCGAATAGGCTATGGGAGGATGCAGTTCGCGAAGGCAAGATCGAGACCACATGGCAGCGAGAGGCAAAGACGCTGGCGCAATATTCGACCCCTCTGATTATTACATTCCTCTTGCAATACTCATTGACGGTGGCAAGCATCTTTACCGTTGGCCACATTGGGAAGATCGAGCTGGGAGCTGGTAAGATATTGGTATTGAACTTTATGTGTAATCCGCCGCTGACTTATTGTTAGTTTCTCTGGCCTCTATGTCAGCAAATATCACTGGTTATGCCATTTTTCAGGGACTGGCGACCAGTTTGGACACGCTATGTGCCCAGGCATATGGTTCTGGGCGCAAGCACCTGGTCGGTCTTCAATGCCAACGAATGGTACTGTTTCTATGGTCACTGTCCATTCCAATCGGGCTTTTCTGGCTTTTTTCAAACCGGATTCTTGAAGCCATAGTTCCAGAGAAGGAATCAGCAGACCTGGCCGGTCTGTATCTCCGCGTCCTGGTTTTTGGGCTCCCAGGGTATGCGCTCTTCGAGAGCGGTAAGCGTTTCGTCCAGGCGCAGGGTCTTTTCAGCGCGACGACATATGTCCTCCTCATCGCAGCACCGATGAACGCTTTCATGAATTGGCTCTTTGTCTGGCGCTTCGACTGGGGCTACATTGGCGCTCCTATCGCTGTCGTAGTAACCCATAATTTACTGCCCCTCCTTCTCTTCCTCTACGTCTACTTCATCGATGGCCATCAATGCTGGCACGGCTTCAGCCACCGCGCCCTTAGTAACTGGGGCCCGATGATAAAGCTCGCTATTCCGGGTCTAGTCATGGTCGAAGCCGAATTCCTCGCTTTCGAAGCCCTCGTCCTGGCATCCAGCTACTTTGGCACCACGCACCTCGCCGCGCAATCGGTCCTGGGAACCGTCAGTGCAATCACTTTCCAGATCCCATTCCCCCTATCTATCGCCGCCTCAACCCGTGTCGCAAATCTCATTGGCGCGACCCTCTCGAGTGCAGCACGCACCTCGGCTAAGGTCGCCGTCTACGGCGCCATCCTCGTCGGCCTCTTCAATGTCATATTGCTTTGGACCCTACGCCACCACATCCCTCAGCTTTTCACCAACGACCCGGAGGTCATTGAGCTCGTCGCGCGCGTCCTGCCCATCGTCGCGGCATTCCAGCTTTTCGATGCGCTCGCGGCCCTGGGCAACGGGGTCCTGCGTGGCTTGGGGAGACAAGAGATAGGCGGATATATTAACTTATTCTGTTACTATGTTATCGCGCTCCCAATCTCGTTCTGGACGGCGTTTGCCCTCGACTGGAAGCTCGAGGGGCTATGGGGTGGTGTCGCGATTGGATTGGGGCTGGTGGCGGCGAGTGAGGGGTTCTTCCTTGTTAGGACGGATTGGGATCGGGCGGTGGACGACGCCGCGCATAGGAATGCGCATGCATGAAATGGATAATAAAAGGGGAAAAAAGCATTTGGTTGGGGTGGTACCAAGCGAGGTAATGTCAGCGTTGGCGCTCGTAGCGAATTATACATGGACTAAACACGTAGATTATGGAGCTATAGTAGACACGAATATGTGACGAATACCTTATAAGAACTCGAACCTGCAACGTGTTTAGCCGGAACAGTGGGACTGAACCTCTAGTTTAGAGTCTATACTCCCATTGCCCTTACTGTAGCTGCTAACGAGACTAGAATTTTTGGTCGGGATTCGTGGTGGTACTTGGGCGGCTGGGTGTATAGCGATCGACGGGGAGTTGCCAGGAATTAACACTGGCAATGAAGATGATAGAACCGCTCTTTTTGGTTCGAGTTCTAAGCACCTCCCCCTTTCGCAACTACAAGAATATACATCAATACAGATCCAAGCGACTCGGAGACTTTGTATTATGCATAGTCGATATGTATACTCACGACGACACCTAGCCTTGTGGGAAGTCCCTAGGCTCTGTCCACTCTGTTTTCATAGCCCCCACAAGAGTATCTTCTCTCGATTCGATGGTGTCAAGCACAAAAACGCCATTATTCACAAGGAGCGTATAAGGGTCAAAGCACTCATGTTCAGAACAAATGATACGATCAGAATCCTTCCATTGACTTGCTAGCTGCAGATCGAATATTCATAATTGTGTGAATAGTAGCTAAGCCCCGCGCCCGACCGGTGTGGCTGTGGGCTAACTGGAGTGTTCTGCGAGATATCGCAGGATGGGAAGGCTCGCGGAATTAACATCGCGAAGTCTCGCGGCGCCGAGCTGTCGCGGGATACTGCAGGATGTAATTCCACGGGACGTGGAGTTTAAACTTTCCGCTGTATCATAACTACTCAGATCATCATTTCAACTGTCCAGGCCATATATTCATCAACTCTCATCGCGCAAGAAGGCTCCTAGGGCTCGGCAACACCAAAGCCATGGGTGACCTACTACCACAGAGCTGGAGATGCGATTCAATACAGCGTGTAAGTGTCTATCATAATGGATTGCATCGAGAAGCTAACAGCAGTGCGTAAAGGGGTCGTCCATCGCCGGGGTTGCCACGGCCTCCCCGCTATCACCGAGCAGACAGTCGTTGACGTCCGTAAATGCTTCGCCGAGCAGCAAAAAACCGACACATCGAACGAAACGTCGCTTTCTCGACAATATAACACATCGAACTAAATGTGCACAAGTGTCAACGGTGGATGGTGCCGACTTCGGTCGCTCTTCTAGCCCTCGCCAACAACAGTCAATCAATCATGGGCCCAACAATGGTTTATGGTATTCCAAAGCTGTCTTTAGTAGAACTGCCACGTCTAGCCACTATTCTCTGGGTGCTTTGCAGGGCTCTAAGCCACCTATGCCATCTTGTTCAGCTACAGGATCGGCTATTCCTCAACAGGCATCGAAGTTCTCACACCTCAACCACCTCTCTGTCACCAAAACCCCAGAACTCGTTCCAAATACACTCCTCGCCAGTAAATTCTTTAAGGACTTACAGCCGATTGTCACAGACTTTCCGCGCATAACCGCCCAGGAGAATATCACTGGTTTGCATCGTCACAAGAAAAGAGGCAGCATTTCGCACGACTCGGCGATTCCGATTCCACTGGGCGACTTGCTACTGCGATCCCCTCGTTCTGAGCCATTAACTGAAGGTCAGGGTCTGTGTGGCAAGGTAGATGGGCCGGTCTTGGAGGGCCTTATTGGCATCCAGGGTAAGGATATCGAGCCTTTATGCCCGTGGGATGACGCCGATTCTCAGGTGGATACGGAAGCCGACGACAAGAACCCTCCGCCAACAGTTCCTGGGGTTATTGCCTCTACAGTGCTAGGACCCGTGCTAGAAAGCTCTGACAGGGGTTTCACCGAGGTCAAATTTTTTGTTGGAAAGGCACATAATGAGAATAGCGCCGACGGTGACAGTAACAACAACGACTGTGCATCTTCACTGGAGGGGAGCCCATCCCCAGAACGTAATGGTTACGAACATCGTGGAAGCCAAACAACTAACCAAGCTCTCTCAGATACACCAGAGAGCGAGACGAGCCAGAGCAATGGGGGCGGAAGTTTTGGAACACCTGGCTACGGCGACGCGCCTTCCTTTACATATTCAGCTCCATCACGTAATGGAGGCAACAACTCACAGAAACGAGATCGTAACGAGTTGGCTGTGGGATCTGGCAAGGATTTACGTCCAAAGACGTTTTCTCCTCTTCCATTGACCTGTTGGTATGCGGCGAAGGGATATCCTTGCTGCAATGGGAAGGGGCATGGGTCACCAGAGGTCCGACGTTTGCTAAGGTTTGTCCCTGCATCTAATTATACCATACATGCTAACAATTTAATTAGCGACCACTTTCGTTCAAAGAAAAGTCCTAACCACCATTTACTCTTCCAAGAATGTCAACTCTGTGAGCGTTTATTTATCAACGAGAGCTCGTGGGAGGAGCACAAAAAGCTCCTTAGGTCCGGTTCTTGCAGGGAGTTAGACCCTGCTGATCTTAATGCCGAAAACTATGAGCCAAATCAGAGAGGGATAAGTCCAGCTCGCATGGGGAAAGTTGATGAGGCTGTAGATCAGTATAAGAAGGATCGCAGTTATAACGGATGCACTAAGATCCACCATGATGCGTGGATTAACGATAATTGCAGGCTCTACATTGGAAAGTCAGGTGTTGCGGAGGAGGTAGCCCGGTATGAACTTGGAAAGTGGCTAGTCGCATGGTACGCCATGTTTCCTGGCGAAGGAATCCCTAGCAATCCATGTTAGTCCGCCCTCTGCTTTCATTTTGAATATTTTAACTAACTATTTTCAGTTACGAAAAGCAATCATGGGTCATTACTGAATCGAGGATTTCTTGACCGCGTTTATAGGGGCCTCGCCAAGCGGTCACAGATCGGATCTCTCCCAGCTTTAAACTACGAGCAGTGCAGTATCATTGCCGAGATTTACGGCAATGCACTGAGCACTTCGGAACTTCTTCGAATAGATGCAGCACAGTCACCAAAGGCGAAGCGCGTAAAGACCGGAGCCTCCGAAGCTACCAAGGTGCAGCAACAGTATACCGTGGATCCAGCATTACTACTACCCCCAACTCCTGCTGGTTTCGAGGAAGATTCTACGGTCTGCGGCGGCTCCTCTCTTGATGATGCTTTAATTGACCCTAAACTATGGGACGAAGACGGCCAGGCAGATGAGGGAAGACCAGAAAACGATCCAAATGACTTTACCTTCCTTGGGTCTCATTTTGGTAACCAGATTATCGCTCAAGATGGCGTCACGGATTCGTCTTCTCAAGGACTCCCAGAACATCTTGCGCCGATCCAGCAATACAATCAAAGTCACTAGTTGCGCCACGGCTGTTATGGAGTGTAACGTCTTGAAGGTCTATCAAGACGAGGGTGTTATTTCGAGGTTGATTTTAAATACGAGTGCTTTAGGGACTGGCTTTAGATACGGATGCTTCAGGGATTGATGTTGGATATGAGCGTTTCAGGAACTACTTGGGTATTGCGCGTTTAGTGTTTCTTGTCTCTAGGGGATTTAGACTTTCGGGGAAAGGAAAGGAAAGGCAAGACGAGTCACACCATGCCCGCGACGGGGTGTGATGTCTCAAAGCCAGCTTTTGGATCGGGCAACCTAATTCATTTAAGTATATAGACGGATATAGGTGCTTTTGATATATGAATTACGATTTATTTGAATTTTGGGCAGTCCTTTATCGTGTAGACACACATACAAAGGAGTTTCTGTTATAAATTACATTCTAAGCTAAATATTTAATCATTCTATACCTCTCACTAATACGACGCATTCTTAAAAACCAATCCTCGATTACATCCACAGCCTCAATCCGTTCGTTTTAAGCTAACTCTAAACGCCTCCGGTCTGACTTCTTCAACATTCCCATCTGACCCAATCTTGAATACAAAAAGAGATAACCCAATGCCACCATATGTAGGACTATCGAGAACAATCCAGTCCGCAGCAAGATAGCTAATCGATGTGAATAGCTTCTTACGTGCCCCTGTGATTGGTGGGATTGGTGCATCAAGACCGGCGATCAATCTGAAAGCCTCGGTTCCGGACTCGGAGTCTGAAATGGATGGTTGAAGTCGGTATGGGCCCGGTCCAAATCTTGCTGGCAACTGGGCAAGGACGTCGGTGCCATTGCTGATCCAAGATGATATCACCAATCCAGACGCAGCGCCTGCAGTTTGGTTGACGGACAAAGTAAGTGAGGACTCCAACCCTGCCATGGTGGAATTGTACACGCCTGCAAACTTTTTGTCCGCTTCCTTAGCAGCTTGGGCAGCCAAAGCGGGTACGATAGAGTTGGTAACGACTTCCGCAACCTGCGTCACAACACTGAATCTCTCCACCGACGTACTACCGGCCAGAATTGAGAAGCCCGCGTTGTAATCTGGTAAGAGAACGATAAACCCGCTGTATGCGCCCGAGTCACCGAGCTTGGTGTAAATATCCGTGATGGCACCCGATTCGTGCGTGTAGCGCAAGATCTCCCAGGGGCGACCGATGGAGTACTCAAAATGCGCGGTGTGCGAGACAGGCTTGAGCCACTTGCGCGTCTCGTCATCAGGAAGGAGGGTGGAGTTAAGGATACCGACGCCAAACTTGGCCAAGTCGTTGGTGGTGGAGAGAAGGCCGCCGGACGAGGTTAGAATGCCAGCGTTGATGTCGAAGGCTGTGAGGTCGGGGATGACGGAGCGGTGCCACTCGGATTTAGGGGGGGTGGTGGCATTAGATGATTTCATGCCGAGGGGCTCGAAGATGCTCTCACGGTACACATCAGGCAGGGGTTTGCCGGTGATATTCGCGATGGCGACTCCGAGCAACAGAAAGCCAGTGTTTGCGTATGCTGGGCTAGTCCAGGGAAGAAGCGTCGGAGGTCGGTTCTGGATGCTCTCGATGGTGGGGATTTCGTTACAGGCACTGTTGGTGCTGTTATAGTTTTCGGGAAGTGCGCATGGCGGGAGGCTCAGTGGGTCCTCTGGATCCAGCGGTGGTAAGCCCAATTCTGCTATTTTTGCAGGGTCTATAATTTCTCCAACTAGGAATGGGTCGCGCGGAACACCGGCAATCTGAGCCGCAAGAGCACTGAGGGTGACTTTATCCCATTCGGTGATATGTGTAGGGTCGTCTTCTCCGGACGATTTTTGTGTATAACTGGCAAGAGTAGGAACAAAGTCAGTGATAGGACGGTCCCAGTGTGTGCTGTTTAGTTCCAGCAAGCCCGCAAGAACAGTGAAGGCTTTCGTAACGCTGGCCATGCGGTAGATGGTATCTCCATCTACCTTGTTTGTACCGTTGGGTGCATTCGCAATCTCGGGAGAGGTATAGTGGAATTGCAGATTGCTAGCAGCAGGATCCTCCACAGAGAATAAACCGACCGAGAAGGTGATATTCTTTATTGCAGCCGCTGCACCCGAGACGGCGCCTTCGTTGCCATCAGTGAGGTATGTCTGGAGGGTTGCCGTAGCGTTTCTCCACGCAGCAGAGACAATGCTTTTGTTGCTGGCCACATCCACGGGGGCTTCGTAACTGGGTACTAGCAAGTCCGCGAGGACCGACCTCGAACATATCGGAATGAGAAGCAGGCTGTAAAGTTGAGAACGCATCTTGATTTTTCCAAGTCTTCAGAGCAAAGGATTGGCGTAGGCTTGTCGTACTGAATGTGTACCGATCCTGGAATTTTGAAGGGCGGCATATTGTCTAGTATATATATTTTAGCTCTCATCGCCAGTCACAGATCAACAGGGTCATAATATCGCAACGTGACGTATAATAACCCAGGCGGGTTCAACGTGCCGCTGTTGTCAGCACGTAGTAGCGTCGTAAGTTTCCCAAACGAGCGATGATTTACGCCGAGCCCTAGAGTTACAAGTTGACGGTGAGGCTGAAGGTTTGTATCGTCAGCTTTAAAGATGGAATCCGGAAATGATAGTACAAATATCAAGTTGATGATAGATGATACTACTCCCCATTCGGTTAAATGTGCCGCTTGGTTTCCAGGTGATTGAACTCATCACGCTAACCCAGACAAGACCGACGTGGCGCGGGGCTTAGCGTTCTCCACTCCACCCAGCCCCACTGTAGATCCCCTTCCATGAGAAACGCAATCTGGGATCCAACTTTAAAAAGGGCTCGTTCAGTTGCTTCAGTGGCTCTTTAATCCGTCTTATCGCCCAAGTGCCGGTCTAGCCCACTCGGCAAAGGACAGGGGCTATAATTGTTCACATATTTAAATGGTGCTCGCTCAGTTACTTTAGCGGCTAGTGCTTATCATCAGTCATCTTAGACACAGCAACCATTGAGTTGGTTGCAAAGTTGAGTTAAAGTTGAGTAACGGAGAATGCAATATAATAAAAGAAAATTTATGTCCCATCATCCTTCTTTACCACAACATAAAAAGGCATAGCTTCATAAACTCGCTTTCTTCAAACGCACTGTCCTTGCTTTCGGGTCTTAGCTTATCTCTCAGCGAAATAGCGCGAGTTTTACATGCTTGGCTCTCTGCGATCATCTCTTTCTCGCCATACAATATACTTAGCTTGGAATTGGCTCGTGCGAGCTGCCCTTTAGCCTCGATCAAGGTCTCCGATATAGCTACAAGCTGTTTAAGAAGCTCGCTGTTTAGTGTTAATCTCTCGTCTCTGTGTATTCATAAGCTCGGCGAAATCTGAAACTTACATAGCTGAAGATATGCGGTCTTGTCGGACAAGCATATCTGCCACATCGTACAGGGAATCGCATGTCTTGAGTCTGTTTCCCTGTAATTTCTGTCGGAATGTAAGAGCTTTAGACGCAAGCCGCATTGCATCGTCGAGGCGACCCTGAGCAAGGCGTATGCGAGAAAGCAGAACCATGTTGCCAACATATCGCGGGTTTCCAGTATTTATGAAGCTGTCGTCGGTGAAATCCTTTAGGACCGGGCACCTTTGCATCATCTCTTCGGCTTCATTTGGTTTTTTCATTCGGAGAAGTAAGCTGGACATGTTGCTGTAAGTGTTATCAATTCTGGTTTCCGCGCGGAGACGAATTGATAGTGCCTTTTCGTGAGCTGAGTATCCCTTCTCCAGGTCTCCCGTCTCAGTATATGATAGCGCAATATTATTCAAACTAGATGCAATGAGCGGATCCTCCGGTCCCAGTAGATTTTTCCGGACCTCGAGTGCCAAGTTGAATGGGATGAGAGCGTTAGATGGGTTGTTCATATCGAGTTCAATAAGTCCAGATAGATCAACTGCACTGGCAAAGGCAAGGGATGTTCTTTCATCGAATGCTTCAAGTGCTGTGCCAATGAAGTCTCGAGCCACAGTATACCATTCCCGTTCGTACAGATACCTATTACAATTAGCAAGCGAGGCTAGGACGGGACCGGGAGAGAGAATTATTTACCAACTGCACTGTAGAAGCAATTCCCCGTAGAGTTGTGGGGTTACAGAACTTATAGAGTACATCTTTGCGTGTTTGACCAAATGATTAACATGGGGGAGGTATTTCTCACATTTTGCCCAGGTTTGAAACTGATGCCCAACGTCTTCACGCCAGGTGTTCGGAAATCCACAGGTGATAATACGGACTGCAGCATCGAAGTACTTGCTTCGGTCATCATTACTGAGTTTCCGAGTAACAGCAGCCTGTACCAATCGATGAATTGACAGGACTGCATCGTCGGTGCTTTTATCAATTAGAGCAGACTGCAAAAGAGCTGCTTCTGCATCACCGAGGCTGCCTGAATTAGCTTGTTACAAAGTACATATTCTAAGGAATTATAGTTCTTACTCCATTTCATCCAAAAGGAAGTCAAATTCCTCGCTCCAATTAGGTAACTTAGACCCTTCAACAAGTATCGCCTCATCAATTGCATCTGGCTCAAGGAACGCTAGCAGGTTCAACAGGGTGCAGGAGTCGCCCGACAACTTGTTGAACGACATTTCCCAGACTGTACTCAGAGTATGTTCATATTCGCTAAAGCCGGCTTTTCTCGAATCAATCTTCGCTGAGTTCCGCTCGTAAAGTGCAAGGAAATCTTGCAGGGGCAATTTCCGTTGAGTTATGAAGCCCCCTATCTGATTTAGTGCAAGAGGTAGTCCGCCCAAAGCTTGCGTGATTTCTCTAGCTTTCTCTTGGTTTGATGATAAGTCGGCATCAAGTCCAAGTAGACGGAGGAGAACATTAGATCCCGTGATATCGTCAAATGGCTGAACATGAAAACCTGATTCAGCAAGGCTATGAGCAGAATTAAAATCGCGTGATGTGAGTAGCACCGAGCCATAAGTGTTTCCCGGCCATGCTGCACGCAAAGTCTCAATATCATCCGCATTATCGAATATTATAAGCCACGGGAAATCTGTAGCTGTTAGTGTATATTCCCCCCTTCACATTTATATAGCTGCCTGTGGCAGGCGCAAATAATGAAAAGACAGTACTACTATGTTAATATGATGAGATCTGAAACTTACTGGAGCTAGCTAGCCAACTTTTAACTTTTAGGGTCGCAGTAACAGTATCTTGAATATCCTCGTCGTTCGTTACGAGCCCTATGCATTTCACGATGTCGATGAAGCTCTGCCCTATACGAATGGTGCTATCTGCAGCAATCCATAGAATAACATTAAAGTGTTCCCGGTTTCTATTTGCGTACTGTAGTGCAATTTGAGTTTTGCCTACGCCGCCCATCCCATAGAGGGCGAATGATCTCAAAGTATTTGCCCTATGATCGGGTTTTAAGACGGCATCAATGGCTTTCAAAGCCTGTTCACGAGCCCAGAATCGGGAATTAAGCTCGGAGGGTATATGATGGCATCGAATGGCATTCTCATCATGGATTTTAGTCTTCTTCAAGTCGTCCATTAGCTCTAGAACTTCTTTATATTTGACATCTTCAACTCTCATCCGAGCTAAATCGGCTTCACTCTCGACAATAGCGGACATGGTTTTAATGCGTCGTATGGTCCGAGCGAAATCAAACTGAAACTTTTCCCAGGCGCCTTGACGCAACAATACATGGGGATTTATCCGAAAGAAATGTATTGACCGAGCGTAGAAGCAAATTACTTCAGTGTAGACATCTAGTAAGGCAGTCTCAAGCGCCCTATCCATGGGAAGAGTCTTTTCATAAACTTTAAGTCGTGGAAGTGTAAGACTTAGTTCCTCGAGCATATTCATGATATCTTGAAGCGAATCAGTTGCAGAGAATGCATGGGCTAGCGTAAGCCGAATACTGCCCCATGCAAGTGCAGTAAGTGTTGTATCGGCACCGAAATAGAGTGCAATAATTGCTGAGAAATCATCCACGAATTTTAACTTCGGTCCAAGGCGATAGACTGACGAGAGAGATGTCTGTTCCCGAGACAAATGTGACTCAATGTACTTAGTATCATTGAGAAGCTCTTCAAGAGATCTTACCCCAATTATATTCTCATACTCGTCATTCTCTTGAAGCTCCTCCCGATAGCGCTCGACGGCCCTATGCCAGAGAGGGCTCCCTAAGCTTCATTTGCAGTAGTTAGCAGAAGCACAGCAACAAAATCAATTTGCAATCACAATAATGAAAAGAATTACCTACCTTGCCTGGCCCTTAGACATCTGGTTGATGTTAACTGTCGGGAATAAGAAGTGATTTTAAAAACAGTATGGACGAGGATAGAAAGGTTGACCCCTCAGTAGATCAAAGCACAGACCTCTAAATTCATAATTCATAATTATTCTAATCTATTGACCTGCATATAAGCCAGGCCCATATGTGCCTAAAGCAGAATCACTCGTCCTGCAGGAGAAGGATGCACGAATTGCTACTCGGAAATGGATTACTCCTGCCCCCTCGAAACTTCGAGGGACTTGGGTCTGTAGAGGATAAAAAGGCTTTTGCAGAATTCAAGAGAGTGTCGTCGGCTTCTTTTAATACTTCTCTCCTATCCTCCATTGGCGACGTGACTATTGAATGGGTCAATAGTCCATCGTGCCATATGATGTTCGACCCATACTTGGACAAACTTTTCCTCTTTCGATATCCCTCATTCTGCATAGCAAATATTCCTGCGGATGGTTCTGGAAACTCTACAAAAAGTGCCATCTATGCATGTGCTATTTCTCGGGATAGTGCTGGGCAGTGGGCGACAACAGCCAATGTTATCCAAATGCTACAAGAGACAACATTGTCATACCGCCTGCTATTTGGGCAGAATAAGGCAAGCCGTCAACTGTTCCAAAAATCCAGGCCGTTTGAGAATATTCCAGAGGCTGGAAGGGATACATTTCTTGAGCGGCTCTGTGGTAGGAAACTCTACCAGTCGAATTCTAATAGTCCCGAGCGAGAGACTTATGACCTAACTCACGACTTTCCGATACTCCGGAGTCGATTATTGCCACTACTACGCCATCTATCCGCAAAGAAACCTCGTACATGGAGAGAATTATGGGAAGATAAGCGCGACTCTGCTTCATGGCTCACATTTTGGGCTGTGTTGGTTATAGGAGGGATGGGACTCATTTTAGCAATGCTTCAAACGATACTCCAAATCGTGCAAATTATTCAACACTAATTCTCCATGGAAAATCTATCGCATTACACCCTCCGCTCTGCCCAGCTTTGGATGACGCCTTCTTCTGTTGCATCGTACTCTCGGATGCTCACTTGATCTCCATCGAGGAACGTGTTCGCCTGGACGAAGACCCATTTCGGTTCCTTATTCGCAAGAACTACATCCCGCCATTCGAGATATTCGCCGTCTACTTTTGATAACCGTTCGTAATAAGTGCGGCATGACTGAACGTCGGCTGTACAACGATACATGTGAAGCCTCAAGAGCATGCGTCCAAGGGACTGTTTGCCATGCGTACGGATTTTGGATCGATCGACTTGGACAATGAGACTTCTCTTTGATAGGTCACATTTAATGGACATAAATCCGTTCCCGTCAGTTAATAGGCATTTCAACATCGCGAAATGAGCCTGTGGTGATGTTTTAGCATTATACCACCAATACGTGGAACAAAGAGTACTTACTCTGCTATGCGCCTGCCCCCATTTCTAAAATTGCAAGGTTAGCTAATTATTATTAATAACATTGTATTTGAGAAAACCTTACGTTGCTATCAATGTTGAAATTCTGTAGCCCACGGAGGCCGTCAACACCGAGTTGGAGATACAGGTTGTACGTAACTAGTTATGCAATTAGCGTGGCTATAACATACGTTGGACTACTTACGATCGTCGTTTGTAATCTCAGAGTCTGTTGTGAAACCAAAGAGGGACAGTAATTCAGGATCGTCCATGAGATATGCGCCGACAAGCTCGGCCCTGCATTCGTCAACTGTAGTTGCCAACTCCCCGAATTGGCTTGTCCAAGTTTGGCCCGGCTTGTACCAACTGGTAATAGCCTGTCCAGTGAGGGGGTCAATGGGCTTATTAGTTAATGTCGAAATTATACTTATCATCGCCTTCTTGCACCATCATCTTGCCAGTGCCGTGGCCTAATAGCTCGTGAAGAACAACCCAAAGGTAGTAGGCAGAGAATTTATGCTTCTGAAAGATCTCCGCCTCACATCCATCGATATATGGGCAAAGGTCGGATTTGTTACTCTCTGCAGTCATTCGGTTGGCAACTATTATGTTCTTAAAACCGCACTCTTGCCGTATGTCGTTGTACTTTTCCTTGATCAGCAACTATCTGCAGGATAGGTGGCGTATAAGACCTACGTTTGGGAGATTAATGCCAGGGAATATAATTGTAGAACAATACGCCAGTGCTTTTTCTAATTAGCAAGTATCATAATGTTGCTTGCGCAAACATACCGTGCACGCTCGCAAAATCCGGTGGCTCAAAAAGCTCCTTCTCAAATGGCCCCTTACCATCATTCTCTAAGGAATGAGACTGAGACCACGGGAGCCGTCGAATGAACTTGGCGGAGTTGTCCACCAGCCTTTTGAGGGCCTTTGTCTCCTCGGAGTCTGAAATGGCAATCAAGCTTTCGAACTCTGCTCTAGTACCGTGAGGGTCGCGATATGGCTCTACAAAGCCCATAATGTTCTCAATAACTGGCGCTTTATCCTTGACCCAAGTGCGCTGTGAGGCGCGGTATGCATGTAGGCTGCCAGTATGAAAGCTCTCTATGTACTGAGATATGAATAGCTTCTGGGTGTCATTCGCTGTATAATTCGATGCTTCAGTAAGTGATGCACAAATTTGTTTGAGTTCATCACCATGGTCGCCTGACACGAGCTGAATAATTGATTTTCTGTCCTGTTTTAATTGAAACTCGTGGCTCGATGTCCTGGTTTCTGTAGAGGCCTGAAGCACGGTGAAAGTCGGCGTCCCCGCTACTATGCTCTTACTAATGCGCGTATTTTCTGGGAGTATAGATCGTTCTTGCAGGTTATGCGATATTGCTTCAACTTCGTCACTGCTTATGTCACAATGTCCTGGGTAGTAAGCACTTTGTGCGGTTCCGCTAGGATATCCCAGACTAAAAGGGGGCGTGGAGAGTATGTCGTCGGCAAACCCGGCGTACAGTTCCTGAAGTTTGGGAGATCTTGAAGCAAGTCTTTTCAGAGGTTCGAGGTTACTGAGGTTTGGCACAAACTTTTGATCTCCCGATCCCTATCAGTACTTAGTATAAATACGGGGACTACAGTCAATAATCTGAGAATACGTACATAATAGTTTCCTACATTTGATAAGAACGTCGCTGCATACCTAAGAAATGCAGCACAATCATCTGAAGAAATGCCATCTTTGCTAATGAGGCTTTCCCAATTACCAGAGCAGGAGAAATATAATTCCATGATGAAATCAAATATTGGAATGGATTCTGGGGAAACTTGTCGGAGTATTATTTTCGTCCCCTGCCACGCGGCACTGAGAGGCGACGGACATGTTAGAATCGTGTATGTAAATGAAGAGCTATAATGGATATTTTACCGTGACATGTGATGAGCATAGAGTTTCTCTCGCTGTGACAAGCCACCGAAGGCCTTTCTGATACTGAGTTGGTGAATTGGAGGCCGAGGGGGGTAGTAACTCGGTATTGGGCCCTCCATACTTAATTGAGGGTTAGAAGCAGTAATAAAGATTGCGAGGAGTACTAGGTGTACAGCGGTTAACTGTAGAAGCAGTTCGTAGCCTCCAAATATAATCGTGGGCAAGTACGAATAAGTGTCGCCGGCTTTAGATTAGGTTACTTGAAGCCCCGCCCCCACAAGATCTGCTCGGTTCGGATCGGCTCACGGACCACCAGTGCCAATGGGAGGTAATCTAACCAACCACAGGTTGCCCTATTTGGATGACTAACATGATTGTCGCTATTTCCAGCACCCAACACCCCCAAATCTCAAATCAGGCCCTCAAACACCATATATGGACCTTGAATTCGTACTTGAAAATTAATACAAAATACACATCATGGAACCGAGAACACAGGTAGTGCCCTGGTACTCTAATTTCAATTTACCCGCCCTTCTTGAGCATGCAGGCCGGCTTCGAAATGTTCCCTGCTCTTGTGATGTAGCCCAGCAACCACAGAGGGGAAGTCTGAACTGGGCAATTTTTCTTTCCTTTGAGGATGAGGTAGAATGGGTATTTCGGTCTCCAGCCACTGAGGAAGATGAATTCACTTTGGAAACCGTGGGAGAGTTGCTAGAAAGCGAGGTTGCAACGATGAAGTATATTAGGGAGAATAGTTATATCCCCATTCCTCATATATTTGATTATAGGTTAGTTGACAGTCTACTATATGAGGCTATATATGTTAATTGGAAATAAAGTTCTACTGCGTCAAATTTAATTGGAATTCCTTACATTTTAATGAGCAAGGCTCCGGGAACTCAACTGCAAAATTTTAGATGGGATCCCCATCCGCTCGAGAAAGGAGTGTTTCCCCAACAGCAGCATCTTAGTCCAACGCAGAAAGAGAAAGTAATACGGCAACTCGGCGGGATAGCATCGCAGTTATCAAACCTGCGATTCAACAAATTAGGCTCCCTTTTTCAATAAGCTGGGGAATATCGTGTAGGAAAGTGCCTCTCTCCTGCCTTTGTCTTTCATGACCGAGAGACCTTGGGCGATGTCGAACGGGGCCCATTTAAACACGACGACGAGTATTATCAAGCACTGGTTTCAGTGTTTCTTCAACATGCTCAAGGGCTTAGGCTCCAACACAACGTTTTCTTCGCTCCGGTTCCAGTTCTCGAAGACTTCGAAACATCTCAAAGCAGACGCACTGCGATTTCTTGGTGGCAAGATTTTGTCAATATTGGTGGTAAGATTGATAGCGGCCAAAACAGGCTCGACTATTGTACCGCAGGCCACTTCCTGCAAAGAATGATACCTTTTCTCCGTGGGGAAACATTTGGAGCATTATCAAAGCCAGTAAATGGATTTCCACTCTGCCATCCGGATCTCAGCGCGAGCAACATCTTTGTCGATAGCGAGCTTAATATTACTTGCGTTATCGACTGGGCATTTGCATCTACTGTTCCCATCTCAACTGCTCTTATGACACCAGGTCTACCGCATCCTCGGGATGGCACGGAACCATACCTCGATTTAGCGTTCAAGTCTGGTTTTACTGCCGATCGTCCCCATGATGAGGTAAAGCTCAAGATTAGTTTATGGGAATGCACCCGCAGAGCTTGGCTCTTTACCCGCCTAGTTCTTCTCGATGGCTTGCAAGATTACTACTATTTTAAGGAGCTATACACATCTGTCTATAAACCGACAGAGGAAGTTAATATATCCACTCTTTTCAAAGAAGCGCAGAAAGAAGATAGCCTTGTGGAGCTTGCCGAAGCGCTTGCCGATGACGAAGAATGGGCACCTGAGATCCTGAAAGACGAAGAAGAGTACTTTTCTTTCGTTGGCAAGATGGAGAAGCCTAAAGGAGGGCCGAAAGAAACTAAGCTAATTGGCATTAAGAGACATGCGATAGCGAGGAAAATCAATATGGTTGCGGGACTAAGCCATGATTTTGTGGCGGACAAGAGGCTATGGCACTGGATTGAGATGATGAAGAAATATTAATCTATTTATATTACCTGAGCTCCTTTCTATCTCATTCTTCCATCAGCTATCTAGAGGATCCGACTTTGTGTACTCTAATTACGGCTGAATATCACATTAGTCACTAACAAATCATGCTGCTTATCAGTAGGAGAACGAACTTCATTGGCGCATTATGGGAATTATCCGTTGTTGCGTATCTCGTGCGTCCTGGCTATGTTATATTAGACTTAACACGCACCAGCCCCTCAGCCCACAAACCCACGGAAAGATGCTGGATATCTCCTCTCCTGCTTCTATAATGTTCCAAATGGCGTGAGGTACTGTTATCACATTTGTAGTATCTAGTTCCCTTTCTGCGCCTTTATTCCATCGATTTCCCTTCACCATTGTATTTGAACTAGACATCTAGAAGTGGGTTAAAAAGGTTAGCATCTTAATATCGAATTCAAAGGAAGGAAGCTATCATACTTGAAAGTGGCGTGGTCCAAAACAGGTCAAATGTGTGTTTCGGAGTTAATAACTTCTCCACATCAAAACTTTCCCCTTCATACGCAACCTTAATAGATCCCGGTTTAAATGACACAGGGGTATCTCGGAGGCAATATCTACGCAGGACATGACTTGCGTATCTCGTATCTGATAAACTGCGACCCTCCCCCAAGTCCAGCCAGCGAGTTAGTATCAATGCTACGCCATCTTTAAGAAAGTCCTTGATATCAATTTGGAACTCGGTAGGGCAGATATTGCACTGGAACAAGCCCGAACAAACTGGGCATCTGAGCCGCAAATTATTCCAGTGGCTTATTTGACAGTGTAGTTTTGTTTTCAACTCTGACCAACCGCGGCTGCGGCGGCTCCCAAATTCCCAATGCGGGCAAACATGTTTATACATCCTATCAGGGACGATAAGCTCATATCCAACTGGGAATAGAAGCCAATCCTGATGGCGCAATATGAAATGGCCATTTATAATCCGAGGGACAGACGTCGATTGGTGGTTATATCCACGTGCATATGGAGAACCAAATCCAGTTAACAAGGAAAGCTGCTCGCTGCAGTCTAGGCCATGGCGGTGAAGCTTCATAGCTGACTGAAACGTAATAGAGCAGAATCCTTCATGGATATAGTACTGCACATGTGAGGTGATATCTCTCACTAGACAACGCGGACTCTCGCCAGCGTCCCATAGTGAGTTGTATCGTCGTTTAGCACCGTTATGAAGAAGTTTGCAGTCGTAGCACAAGATTTGTTGGGGTATATCCCTCTCTAGAAGCTCCAAGAATGCCAGTCGGTCAGGTTTATGGCCCTCTGTCTTGAGCTGATCAAGATAATGGTTTCCCAAGATATTCCAAACTGGTCGACAGGTCAGGGTAAATAAAACGGCGGCTTGGAGAGGCAGTGATTCTGCAATGGACATAATAAGCTCTATCGGGAGCACCTTGAGAGGAGAATATTTGAGGCTGTTGAGTCGAGGTCCTGAAGTGATACGAAAGGAATAAAGAGCGGCAAAGAGTACTACAAGTTTATGAAGGGGCTCCATATTGATAGAATCTGTTATGACCAAGACAGAAAAGAATATAGAGCGCAGATTATGACAGATATGGAAGGATGATGATGTATATCTGTATATCTGTGGTTTTCGAAAAGGAAAATGGACGAATGGGACGGTATTTACATACACGCCAAACCTATTCTAAGGGCTTTGGAATAATCTATCGAATGAGGCCATGACCTGTCAACCATGGTAGTACTCGGAGCTACTATATTCCACCACTCTATTTCCTATTTTAGGTTTCAACCCCCTTAGTAAGTATTACAATATCAGTTACTGACAGAAGGTCACTAACTGCCACTTACTAGCCGAATGATAGTTACTGGCAAAGATCACAAATAAACAGTGTTCCACGAGCGATTTAATTTACTAGGGTCTCGCGCAGCCCTGTATCATTTACTAAGCTATAAGTTACTCCAGCTTGTCTAGAAGCAAGGAGAAAGGGGCAATGATTCACCTCCATCGCCTCTTTTCCCCTTCTCTCCGGATAAGACGACCATTCATCCCAAGCTTCCAAATTCTTGCGCCGACACGGTCCTCGTCATTTGTTATTTCTATGTTTGAAGCCGCCTCAAGTGGTTCAGGAGGTACCCCCGATCCTCGTCCCTGTCCGTGGCTCACAGGGCCCCTTCGATTAGTTTTTCCTATTGAGAGTTTCCCGCCGGCTGACCTTAACGGTCTATTTCGTTCCACCTTCTTCTCCACTACTAGCGGGCTTGTCCTACTATTGTCCGCCATACCGTCTGTTCTACCGACTGTACTAGTAGCGACGAAAAGGTTCTCCGCAGCTTCCTTCACCTCCAATACTATCCCCATGAGTGAATGAAGTTTGTCTGCCATATAATCGACTATTCTCTGGCTCCTAGTGGTTGAATGGAGAGTGCTGCTACGGATAAAGGTTGCAATAGCGCATTTCCACCGCGGGAAGCCAAGGGAATCTTGAAGGCCGATTGATTTGACGGCGTATTTGCACGTTGGCAGCCCTATGAGGAAGCGCATAGCCGCAAGGAAGCCTAAGACCAAGAAGATATCTTTCAATGTCGGAAAGCTGCAAGCGATGGTGACGGTTATAAGGATAGCTAATATCTGAAAGTCGCCTGTGGAGGCGTAGACGTCAAGAAATATAAACAAGTTGTTGACGTATTGAGATGCGAGGGGTAGTAAAACAGGGGCTCTTTTCCTTGTTACTTCCTTGGGTACCACTGTATTGGGGGGAGTAGTTATAGGTACTATCGTAACTTTTTTTGATGTAGTTCCAGAAGGTCCTGTTTCTTTCCGTCTGTCTCTCTTCGTCGTATGCTTTATATCAGAGAATCTAAAAACACAAGATATTGGTTAATCTTGAAACTCAACAGAGGAATAATAAGGGAGGCAGTGTTATTTTAACCATACCTTCCATTCTCTTGTGACTGTAGCAGCATGGTCTTCGTGAACATATTGGCGTTGTGTTGTGGAGTCAAAAATCCTTCTTCTTCGTATGCAGCTCTGATAGACCCTGGCTCGATGCGAGGGGGTTCTGGTAGAAGCTGAGGAGCAGAGCCACGCAGAACGTGGTTCTGGTATGCCGGGTCTGATGGTGAACGACCATCTCCCAGGTCCAACCAGCTCGTCACTACAAACGCAACCCCATCCCCAAAGTCCTTGTAATCAATCCGGTACTCAGTAAGGCAGTATCTGCACTGGTACATTCCCGTACACGTCGAACATGTGGCATTAAGCTTCGCATTCTTCATATGGTGTACTCGACAACCCAATTTAGCCCCAGGGAATTCCAAATGGGGGCAGATCTTTCCCACTGGAAAAGAAGGAACCTTCACCGCCCACCAGAGTGGAAACAAATACCAAAGCTGGTTTCGTAGTAGGAAATGGCCGTTTCTAATCTGAGGAGTAGATTCCCATTGACGGTTGTATCCAGTCAATGTCGTAAAGAGGGATTTAGTCAGTGAAGAAAGCTGCATACCGCAGTCAATGCCATGACGATCAAGCTTCATAGCCAACCGAAAAGTGGCAGAGCTAAATTTTGCCTGTATATAGCGGTCTACCCCTGATATCCAGTCTTGTAGATCGCATGGTTTTGTAGTACTTCCCTTCTGTGTGTCGTGCCGTAGCATAATGTTGCTGTGAAGCCGTCGACAGTCGTGGCATAGTATGTATCTCGGTAGGTCTCTTTGGAGGCTGTCCAAGAAAGCAAGCTGTTCATTCTCATGATTTTTTGCCCGGAGCTGATCGAGATATTTAGTCCCTAGGCTAATCGATACGAGCCGGGACGTAAGGGTAAACAAGGCTGCGGAATGTGGAGGTAGTAGCTCTGCAATAGATACAATAAGCTCTATTGGGAGCTTCTTAAAAGGTCGATATTCTATGCTCTTAGTCTGATGTTCCAAGTCGCTTGGCCGAAGCTTGAAGGTATCAGGTCGAAATTCCAACTCATCAGGCTGAGGTCTGTAGTTAACACGCGTAGGAGAAAAGAAATCAGAGGACACTGGACGTCTGTCAAGAGGCCGCATTTTGACGGTACCTGCTTTAGTAGAGCAGATTAAAAGAGTGGGCGATAAATGTACAAAGCTCAGGATAGCGAGATTATTGGTAATAAAGATATGAGAAGACTTGCGTTTTGGGGGAGAGGGCAGGAGCAGTTAAACTCACACTACCGGTTATTCGCCGAATAGTTGTTAGTTAGTATTAGAGTCATACTCTGAATGAGGCCATTGTCTATCATGCCACTCCAGGAACAAGGACGCTTCCATCCAGGAACCGCAGTAGAGTATGGCGCGCGCTACTCTAGGTAACTTACCTAAAAAGCTACACTAACATAGCTTGGTGAGTGTCTCCACTCGCTCAGAGTCCTATTAGAGGATACGTTCGACTTGGCTGGCGCGGAAGCTACAACTGAGAACGAGAAGCTTGGGGCTGTGGAAGGAGCGACTAATAGGGGGCCATAGCTCCTTTCATTTTTGCCGGGAATTTACGTACAGTACTTTCCTAGAATATGTGTATACCGCACTTGCCTCCCTAGCACTTTACCTAAAACTACAAATCAGAAGCCGGACATTTATAGTTTGGATTCAGTTAACTTATCCTGCAAGTACAATCGCCAAGGTTTTATAGAGTGGCACCATAATTAAGGTGCGGGAGCTTATTGTAAACCAATCTGCAAGAATGACCCAGCTGGTGTCTGATAGTTCAACCAAAGATTCGGATAGAGGCACTATGTTCTGCTTCCCTGACAGCAGGTACTGTCCCGAGATGAAAACACGTCAATTAAAGTAGTGGCCTTACCATATCATTGGAGTCTATCACCGAAATAAGCTTTTATCTGCCTATTTGGGATCTATAATGCTCTCACTAATTATTGCGAGCCCAACACCCAGCCCGAAAATCCTCGCAACTATGCTCTAGACTCCCATAAACAAGCTCTCAAAATATCCCACCCAACATCTACTCCTCAAGCCCATCCCCTTCTGCATCCCCATCCGTATCCGCCACTTCCTCGTCCTCACAGCAGGGCGGCAGCCTCTCATTCTCCTTCGGTACCTTCCAATTCAGCATGCGTTCGTTCTCCACAAACGTGTAGAAGCTCGCATAAATGACAGTAACATTGTCCAGATACTTCAGCCCCAAATCCAGCTCCCTCACCACACCCACAAATTTCATCCCCACAAAGCAGCGCTCCAGGATGTCCTCGTCCATCCAGAAGGTCTCATCGGTGTACACTGGCGGATTCGCCGCCAGCTCCTGTTCCTCTTCAATGGTGAGGTCAAGCGTGGGCTGGTAGGGATGTATCCATGGCTTGCAGGCGAGGAGGCCGAGGGGCTTAAACGCGCCCATGCGGCCGTCTGCGGATTTGATACCCGCAAAGTTGTTTCGGACCCTCTCGCTTGGGGGGGTAATACTCCCAACTTCGAAGCCACGGAACTCCTCGGCGACAACTGCAGGGGCTTGGTACTCCTCAAGGCTCGTAACGTCAATGGCGGCGAATTGCTCGGCTGTTCCCATCAGCGCTATTGCTGCGCGGAAGGTGCGGTGCGCGTGGTCAATCGACATGTACTGGTTCGGATCTGCATCGTCGGCGAGATCGGGGAGCGTCGCCGGGTCGATGTAGAGAAGTCTGGAGTAGCCGTGGCAGATGATGGAGAGGGCCTTGTGGAAATTTCCTGGGAAGGATGCGCCGATGTCGTGGATGGCTGGGAGCTCGATTTTGGCGAGATCACAGATCTTCTGGGCGGCGATGATGGGTTTGGTGTACTCGGGGCAGACACCATGCATGAGGACATAGTTGAGAAAGTTCTTGACGACGTTGCAGTAGTTATTGACGAGGCTTTGATTGTGGATGCCGAAGTTGTATGGGGCTCTGGAGGACCTGATTGGGTTAGTGGTGGGAACAAGCGTTCGAGGGTGGTGAACTCACAAGAAAGCTTTGGCGATTCCCTCGAAATCTACCACCCAGTTCTGCGGCGCACATGGATCATAGAATTTACTGCCTGCCTCATCGCCGCCGAACATGACATCGGTGGCATTGATATCGGCGATTGTGGGGCCATCAAAATTTTCCAGTGTCTCATTGTCCACCCCTCCAGTGAATGCCTTGATCGTTGTGTCAATGCCACCGAGAGCCAAGTATTTGTTGAAAATGTTGGCACGCTCTTCATCTAGCTTGCGTCTGGCACGGTAGCGCTGGATGCATGTCTCGATCCGCTCTGCAAATGGGCGGGCACTTTACAGTCAGGGGATCGTTTGCAAGGAGGCGATGTAAAACTTACAAGTGGTATAACTGTTCCACTTCCTCCTTGTGGTCCTCCGGTGTGATTGGCGGGTCGGCATAAAATTCTTCGAAGCCAGTTGGGTTTGGCTGCTTCTTCTTCTTTCCACTGCTCTTCTTCTTCTTCTTTTTCTTCGAAGCGCTCTCACTGGGTCCGGCCTCTTGAGTTTCGGTGGGATTTACAGCCTCACCATTCTCATCCTCCATTCCTTCCGCAATGCTTGGTTTCTTTTTGGCCATTTCGTCAAGTCCACGATTATCTTCACCTTTGCCGGCATCAATAGCTGTAGGTCCTTTAGCCAATTCTGAGCCCTGTTCAATCCCAGTATTGATATCTGGAACTGTGAGCTTTGCCGAAGTTTGGTCCTGGGCAACAGCTTCTCCTGGAGCTGGGGCTTCAGATTGGGGTGGGCCTTTTGGTGACATCGAGACGGGTATGAGCGTCGTCAGTTCCGCTGGGGTGTATCGGAGACCATGGTTACTCGCAGGCATGGCGTTGGTCTCAGGCGCTGTTGTTGGGCCGCTGTCTGAAGTCATCGCGGCAGGTTCCTCTGCGCGTGGAGTCATGTTGGTTGTGGTGGCAGTGCAACTGAGATCGGAGCCGTGTTAGTATACCACAATAAGAGCGGTTGTATGATTGTGCATACAGAGACTGTATATACAGCCTATATCGGGGGGTAATCAACTAACATTTGTGGTGTATTGCAAATTGTGGACGATTTTGAAATGGTAGATGTTTGTAGGGTAGAAAGGAAGGTGGATTGTATGTTCACGAAGAAAGCCAACAAACAACCTTTGAAAGGGTGACGGACAGAATGGGCCTCAAAATCAAGTACGGGAATGTAGAAGTTTGTAAAGCGTTAATTCTCAGTTCAGGTACTACGAAGCTAAAATAACGAATCAAAATGTGAATACATGAAAAGTGCAGCTGAAGTGAAGAGCGCCGGTCGCGGACAGATATTGCAGAAAATATTTTGCTTTTGCTTTTGCTTTATTGACACTGTCAATATGTAGAAGGGCGCAGTGCACGCCACAACACGGCACGGCTTCACGGAGTTAGAGAGAAGTGGTATGGGTTGAAGGCTAAGTGAGGTTGAGATGAGAAGCGCAAGATACAAATAATGGACCAACTTGGTCATGACCTACGAAACGCCCAACCAACAAACAGTTAGGAAGGCCCTCGGCGTCAAAAACGTTGGATACATCAGACGCCTTATGTATACCCCAGCTCTGATACCCTTAGCCTTGCGTTGGGAATCATTTATTGTGTTTGCTGGTGTTGGTGCTTGAAGGACTGGCGAGAAGAGAAAGAGGTAAGAGAGGGCGGCGGGCTGTGCCACCGGCAGAGTAGCTGCGATTGCTTCCCAGCCTCGTCATGCTCACCGCGTCCAAAATACCGAGAATAAATATATGCACTTCGCAAGCACTCATGCGGAGTTCGTGATCTTATACGCAATCCTATACGTGGTCATCCCAAGCTGTCCGCATAGAGCGGCAGTAGTGGCTGTGGCGGAGGCGCGGGTCGGGCGCGGCCGTTGTGGCGGGTTGGGGATATTTTATGGATTTAGCGAATTAAGCCCTCAAAATTAATTAATTTCATGCATTTCATTTCTTTATTCAGCAAAATCCCAGCGCTTATCCCCCACTACAGCCACATCACAGGGAGTGCTCGGACAACTCATATGCACCAGATTAGGTTATTGCCACGACAGACCGCCTGGCAGACCGCAAGTACCGCCCACCCCGCCTACTCAGCCTCGCGCAACTTCGACGCTTTCTCCTTCAACCAACGCATCGCGCGTAGCGTACAGTACATAGACTTCCTACAATCATTGCTTCTTAAATACGGGCCCTATACCCCGACTTTTCATTTTGTTTCTCTCCAGTATGAGCATTTTATAGACTACTACCAAAAAAAAGCATAATGAGCAGGGTCCTTCCGGAAATAGGGGACCTGGTCGGCTTCGACCACGCCGTCGCTGGACAGTATGTTATGCGCCGCGCCCATTCACCCCCTCCAGCTCGCGCAAACTCACTAACCCACACAGCGATGGAACCCTCACCGACCCCGCTGGCGAACTTTTCGTCAAGCCATGCACCGCGACCGAAATCGCGTTCTACGAATACACCGCCGCGCACCACCCCGCCTTCGCGGACCTGATGCCCACCTTCCTCGGCACGCTCGCCCTCTCCGAATCACAAACGGCCATCCTCGACGAGTCCAGCGCGACTACGCTCCCCAAGTCCTCGACACCGCCCGCGCATGCCGAGCAGCTCGTGCTGCACCACAAGTTCATCAAGACGAAGCGCATTGTGACGGACCGGGCCCTCGTGCTCGAGAACGCGACGCACGGCTTCCGCCGCCCAAATATCCTCGATGTGAAGCTCGGCGTGCGGCTATGGGCGGATGACGCTCCGGCTGAGAAGCGCGCGCGGTTCGATAAGATTACGGCCGAGACGACGCACGCGTCGCATGGGTTCCGGGTCGCGGGGATGCGGGTGTGGCAGGGGGACGACGCGCCGAGGGGAGGGCATGTCGATGCAGATGGGTATAAGATTTATGATAAGAATTATGGGCGGGAGGAGATTGGAGTTGACAACGTGGCGGATGCGTTTCGGGAATTTATCGGGGCGGGGAGGGAGGCTGGCGTCGATGAGGAGTTAGGGAGGCTGGTGGCGCAGGCGTTTCTGGCGGAGGTGGAGGAGGCGAGGAGGGTATTGGAGAGTGTGGAGACAAGGATGTATTCTTCGAGCTTGTTATTTATCTATGAGGGTGATGGGAAGGCGCTGAGAGAGGCGATGGAAGAGGCTACGCGGGTTGGACAGCATGCGGCCACAAATGGGAAGGCGGAGGCGGCGACGAATGGAGAGGCAGTTCCAACAATGAATGGAGTTGGAATTGAGGAGCTCATCAACGGAGATGGAGATGCAGACGAGGATGAGGATGAGGATGAAGAGGTCCTGCCCAAGATCTACAGCGTCAAACTCATCGATTTCGCCCACGCCGAGTTCGTGCCTGGTCAAGGCTCGGACGAGAACTCGCTCCGAGGCATCAGGAGCGTCGCGGAGATCCTACGCAGCATTGGAGAGGAAGAAGAAGGAAAGAGACAGAAAAACACTGCATGAGCGAGTTGGCGCTATTGGCTTATCACATGGAGCATGGCATACGATGATTTCCTTTCTTTCACATAGCGTCTCTCACCTCCCGTCTGGACGGGCTGACGCTTTGGGTGTTTCTCTCTCTCTCGGGCACCCATCTTTATTTCAATCCTTCTCAGCCTCCCATCTTCATCTCAGTCCCTTCTCAGTAACTGACTACTCTGGTCACGGGGAAGGTTATGAAGACTTTGAAATGCTGAGGATGGGGCTTGATAAACAGGCTGGACTTGTATACAGCGTGACGATACCGCTCCAATGACCTAGAAACTACAGATAAATACAACCTATACGGCACAAAACGCAGATCTCGAGTGACCAGCCTGCAATATGAATTAAGTAAGATATTAAAAGCTGTCGTGCGACAGTGTAGATCCCCTACTTCACATCCTGCCCCTTGTCAACTGCCGAGACACAAGTGCCAATACTGACGCCATCATCCCATCTACCCCTCCTTCCCAAATCCCCCACTATCCTTCACCACAAACCACTTTCGTGCTCCCCTCCGATTCAATTGGAATTACATAAATCATAGGATTAATCAGCACGTCGGTTAACCCCGCTCCATTACCATCGCCATTTGTCGCCATCCAACTGACGGCAGACTTTATATCCGCAATAGAGGCCGTCTATGTCCGCATATACTCTGCCCCGCTCAGTCGCACTACGAAGCTGTGTTTATAAGCTTTCTCCACCTACCCCGCCAAGTACCCTTGTGCCGCGCAGGTATATAGCTCGGCAAGCCGTCAGTCCAAAACCCCCATTACCGGGCATTTCAAGAAGGACATCTACACGTTTCCAATCGTCAGTCCGTCAATTCCAAAGCTCCATACCCCGCACATACACAACCATGGCCTCCTCCGTCCCAACCACCATGCGCGCCATCAAGATCCCCCACACCGGTGGTCTCGAAGTCCTCGAGCTACACAACGACATCCCCGTCCCCACCCCCGCCGCCGGCCAAATCCTCATAAAAACCGCCTTTGCAGGCGTAAACTACATCGACACCTACCTGCGCACCGGTCTCTACCCTCCCCCCGCCTCCGGAATCCTTGGGCAGGAAGCAGAGGGAACTGTTGTCGCCGTATCGGCGGAGGGAGACACCTACGGCTTCAAGATCGGTGACCGCGTCGCTGCGTTTGCGCCGGCCGGAGGGGCGTACGCGGAGTACGTGGCTGTGCCGGCGCATACGTCGTTCAAGCTGCCCAAGGGTATTGAGGAGGGGTTGGGAGCTGCAAGTTTGTTGCAGGGTCTTACGGCTTTGACATTGATTCGGGAGTCTCACCCTGTTAAGAAGGGGGAGACGATTCTGGTCCACGCCGCTGCTGGTGGCGTGGGATTGTGGCTATGCCAGCTACTTCGTGCGGTCGGGGCAAAGGTTATCGCTACTGCTTCTACGGCTGAGAAATTGGCGTTGGCGAAGGAGAATGGGGCGGATGAGTTGGTGAACTATAAGACGCATGATTTTGTGGCTGAGGTGCAGCGTATCACCAATGGCGCCGGTGTTGCAGCTGTCTTTGATGGTGTTGGTGCTGCGACGTTCGAGGGTAGTTTTGCGTCCGTGGCGAGGAAGGGGTCGCTTGTTAGCTTTGGCAATGCATCTGGACCTGTTCCGCCATTTACGATTGCGAGGTTGGGGGCGAAGAATATTAAGGTGTTGAGGCCGAGATTGGGCGCGTATGTGGAGACGAGGGAGGAGTTCGAGACGTATTCTACGGAGCTGTTTGGGTTTATTGCGGATGGGAAGGTCGGCGTGAAGGTTCATGGACGTTATAAGCTTGAGGATGTCGCGAAGGCGCAGGGCGAGTTGGAGGGGAGGGGAACAGTTGGGAAGTTGTTGCTTGTTTTGTAATGGTGGTGGTTGCATGTGTTATAATATAGGAAGCTGAAGACAAGAAATTCCAAGACCTCTGCCACAAAAATTACACGCATAGTGTCTGAGAATCTATCACCTGCGACAGCCACCCAACGTCACCTCATCTCGCCGAATAAATGCCATTTGGGTAGAGCCAATTGTACCGCCAGACTGCCCCTGGCTTCATATTTACTTCGTAATTTGCTATCCAGATTCTAATCTACCTTCAAGCCCTCTCTCAAAATCTATTATACCACCTTTTTTGCTTTATATCCAATGACACATGCACTCCATCTACTCCTTCTTGGCAGCCTTTGCAGCATCCAACAGAGCCGCCGGCGGCGACTGCCTATACCCCCTCGGGTTATTCGACACCCACTTCCACAAGTGCTCACACGCATCCTCGAGCGTCAACTCCGTCTTCCACCCCAGCTCCGCATTTGCACGTCTCGGGTCGGCGGTGAGATCGAGCACGTCGCCCGCACGGCGTTCTACAACTTCGTAGTTCAGGTCGCGGCCCACGACGGTGCTAAAGGCCTTGATCATCTCGAAGACGGTCGAGCCACGGCCTGAGCCCAGGTTCCAGGAGCGCACGCCGGGGTTGGTGGTGCGCAGGTGGTTGAGGGCTGCGAGGTGGCCGTTGGCGAGATCGACGACATGGATGTAGTCGCGGATGCAGGTGCCGTCGCGGGAGGCGTAGTCTGGGTGGTATTATCAGCTATATTCATGTCTCGTAGTCATGATTCGGGGGGGGCTTGTAATTTCGGGGGAGGTAAGATAGGCTTGGGGGGGGGGATTTGTACGTACCTTTGCCGAAAACGAGGAGCTTCTCGCGCTGGCCTGTCGCAACTTGGCCGAGGATGGGGAGCAGGTTGAAAGGGTCACCGAGCGGGTCCTCGCCCATCAGGCCGCTGGGGTGGGCACCACCTGGGTTGAAGTAGCGGAGGAGTGCAGCGTTGTACTGCTCGTATGGCTGTCCTGCCTTCTTGGCGTTGTTGCGCTGCGCATCTATGTAGTCGGTGATGACAAGCTCGATGGTGGACTTGGTGCGGCCGTATGGGTTGGTGGGACCTATGGGGCAGTTCTCTGGGATGGGAATCATGTTCTCCCATTTTGTGGCGTCGCCGTAGACGGTGGCAGAGGAGGAGAAGACTATGTTCGGGACGGAGTACTTGGACATGCAGCGCAGGAGAATGATGGTGCCATTGACGTTTACGCGGTAGTATTCGAGAGGCTTCTCAGAGGACTCGCCGACAGCCTAGGGGGCATGTTAGCTCGAGAAAAGTTATGATCGCAGTTGGTATAGGCCGTCGGTATCGAAAGAACTTACCTTCAAGGCGGCAAAGTGGATAACACTGTCAATATCGGGGTGCGCCTCGAAGACCTTCTCAAGTGCTGGCTCGTCGGTGACATCGACCTGGTAGAAAATGGGCCGCTTGCCGCACAGAAGCTCGATGCGGTCCAGGCTGACCTTGGACGAATTGTACAAGCTGTCTACAATGATCACATTGTAGCCATGCTCGAGAAGTGCCAGGGATGTGAAAGATCCGATGTAGCCTGTGCCACTGTTGTTGATAATATCGTCAGCACAGCGATTTTTATCCCCGCATTGTAACCCCGCAATCGGTGATTAGTTTGGTGGGAGGCGGGAAGGCTTGCTTACCCAGTGATGAGAACGGTTCCGACAGCCATTATGAAGGGTCGTCACTGAAGAAAGAGTATATTCACAATTGGTATCAGAGGAAGAGTTGCGGTTGGAGTTGGAGCTCGAGAAGTGATGGTTATGGTGTATTGGGGAACGAGAAATTGTCCGTCGCATGGCATGAGGGGCAAGGTGGGGTGGTGTTGTAACGTAACCCCGAAACACGGCAAGGGCCCGTCCTGGATCGTCATCGTACACTGTAATAGGTTTCAAGCATTTTAACAGCCTCTGCACTCAGAGAAGCTATACTTGAGCAGTTGTAGAAATGACATTGATCGCATATAAAGCGCAAAATACACAGCCTCGTCGGGTTCACAGGAATAGGCCCTATCCCAACTATATCCTGCTATAGGTCCAAAATCATCACCCTACGACATCCAGTCAGCCACTCTAGTTTTCACGATGACGGGATACTGAAGCATACCAGAGCCGAATCCGGGGTTTCGTGCCACGTACAAAGGTCGAAGAATAAATGTAAAGGTCGAGGTTGGATAAAACTTAACAAAGGCGCCTGGGATATCTGTGTCTGTCACCGCAACTTGCGGTGAAAATCATCATCTGCCTGAAACGACATCTTGGGTATCAATAATGCTCATTATAACTCATCTCACAGTGTTTATAACAAAACATGAAGATCATGAATAACAACAAGATACGATTCTATTTGTAGTATTTATCCCATCATGTTCTTACAAGAGAGCTTGTTCTGGAACTGTCAAACATCAATCAATGATTGTCGACCTTTCGGAGAATTGACGACCGAGACCCGGCGCATATTGGCCCAAAGTACCGTCCAACCAAACTAAGTATAGTGAGATACTTCGATGCAACGGATCTACCTTGTTCCGGGTCGAGTCCCTCGGCGCGTCCAACATCTTTTGTTTATGTCGTAGATGCGACCATAATCCCAAGGCGACCGCGAACGGCTTCGGGAACGAGTGAACAAAGAAAAGAGCCAGTCCACCATCCCTCGCCATGCTGTAACAGAGCGCTATGATGATATGCCCTCTATCAATTGACCATCCCCTCATACAAAGCCCAGGGCCCGGCCGGCCGTAGATGGCCATCATCCATTGTGCTTCGTCTTGCGCTCCTCAACGTCCTCGATCCTGCAATTCTGCGCCGACGACATCTCTACAATAATTACTCTCTAATTACCATTGTGCCTTATTGAGCCCTATTGCGCCTATTCAGTCGGCTTCGCTTGGGGCGCTAAGCGTCGTATTGTTCCTATTGTGGTGGCCTGAAGTCGCTACTGTCTTCTATTGACGCCAAGCCAGGCACCTTTTCTGAATAGCTTCACAATAGTAAGTAGAGCCCATTGACCCACTTTGGCTTCTCGCCTGCCTCATCCATAAGAGCTCCTCTCACCCTGCCAACTTCACCTTTTCCTCTTTCTCCTTTTTGACTCACCGAACTCTCTGGACTTGACCCCTCGACTTTTTTCATACCAACTTCATTTCACAATTCCAGACTTCGGTCCCAAGCTTTCCGGTTCCCAACCTTTTTCAGTCAGCTATTTCCGATTCAAATATTGATAACCTTTACTAATTCCTGTTCACAGTACAAACTTTCACCACCCTTCACCTTCCTCGACACCACCAACTCTCACCATCCTCGACCCCGCCACAACCTCTCAACCTCCTCGACACCATCAGTTACTCTCATCTTCGTCGACCTCGCCACGACTCTTCAACTCCCTCGACACCGCCACCGAACTTCTTTCCCGCGGTCACGATGTCGACTTACCGCCCATCAACTCGCGCGAGCAGCGCTGCCGCCAGCATAACTGGCAGCACCCGCGCCGCAGCCACCCCGGCGACTCCGAGTGCCTCCCGTGCCGGTCGCAAAAAGCGGGGTCCCTCCACCATCGCCTCGGAGTTGGGGCCCCAGGTGATCGCCACTAAGGAGAGCACCTCGTACGGGTCGTCGGGGGCTGTGGTGCCGATGGCACTGGACCGAATGGAGGAGGGGGATCTTCGTGGGGCGCTGACCGGCATCGTGGCGCCGAAGACCGTCGGAAGTAAATATATCTCCCTCCCCCTTTACTTTCCTTCACCTTCTTTCTTCCTCGTACTGACTGATATATAGCCCCGGCCGGCCAGAGGGCCACCACGGGTTCCGTCCCACCGACGGGAGCCTCGACCAGCTTTGGTCAGGAGAGTTCGTTGGCCGGAAACGGCACCTTCACGGGTGCCCCGGTCATCGCTCCTCTTGGCCTGGCTGCCGGGCGTTCTCGTCGTGGCAAGTCGGTCGCTCCTCTCGTTGAGGAGCCGGCGCCGCAGCCGCGTCGAACCCCCACGCCACCTCCTCCGGCAGTTGAGGAGCTTCCTGCCGCCAACCCCGTCGCCGCCGCCATCCAGCCGGCACCGATCGCGTTGGCAGCTGGCTCTGCCACCGATCTGGTGGTCCGCGCCCGCTCCGTCGCTGTCTCGGCGTTGAAAAACGCCACCGTTCGGCTCTTCCTGGCTGGTCTCCTGTCGGCCATCGTGGCCATGGCTTTCCTCGGCACCTCCGAGGGCTCGGTGGGTCGGGCGACCCGGATGTACGCGCAGGGCGCTTCGGCGACCCTCGCGCAGTATATTCCGCACGGGGTCGCCCACCCCCTCAATTACTTCAACGAGGCCGATATGCTGGACGTCCAGCGTCGGCTGCGTCGTGCCGAGCTCAGCATCTCGAAGCTGCAGGCCGACGTGGCCAAGAACCAGGAGCTCACCCGAGCCCTCGAAAAGCGCTTGCCGGATTTCCTCGTGGTCTCGAGGGTCCGCGGCAAAGTCCAGATCCCCGCCGACTTCTGGCGGGCCCTCAAGACCACAATCCTCGCCGACAATGACGTCAGGCCATTCAAGCCTGGCAAGCCCGAGACGTCTGCGCCCCTCACCGCGACGCCGGATTGGGACGACTTCCTGCGCACCAATGAGGCCCGCCTCAGGGACCTGGTCGCATCCGACGTTCAGCTCGCCCGCGCTGATGTTCTCGCCCACCTCCAGGACGCCCTGGCGTCCACATCCACCGAGTACTCGAGCGCCCTCGCCAAAGCCACCCAGGCTGTGAAATCCGAACTCTCCGCCCAGATTGCCGAGCTCCCGCCCTCGGTCAGTGCTGCCGACATCGACGCCCATGCCGAGCGCGCCATGCAGCGCGTCTTCCTCTCTTCCAGGATCGAGGCACTCATCAACGCCAAGCTTGCCGAGTCTTCTTCTTCCTCCCTGAGCCGCGTCAACTACTTCTCGCCGGCCACTGGTGCTGTTGTCAATCCCATCCTCACCTCCGCCACGTACAGCCCACGCTCGGTGCTTGACCCCAGCAATCTCATCACGGGCTTCCTCAAGTTGTTCTCATACCCGCTCCCCAAGATTGGCACTCCCGTTGACGCGCTCACAAAGTGGGATGAACATGGCGACTGCTGGTGCGCTGCTCCTGACGACTCCGGTGTCCAACTCGCTGTCCTCACTCCGCACAAATTTTCTCCTGAAGAGCTCGTCATCGAACATGTCATGCGCTCTGCGACTCTCAACCCAGGTGCGACGCCACGCCACTTCGATCTCTTTGCGCACATTCCTCTCAAGCACCAAGATTACATTGCCGAGGTTTCTGCTGGCATGTTCCCACATGCGCCTGAAGAGAAAGAGCTCAACTACGACTGGGTCCGCATCGGTAGCGGCACTTACGATACCAATGGTGAGACTGTGCAAGTCTTCCCCATCCAGGTCGAGCTTGGCCGATACCGTCTCTCCTCCAAAGAGTTCGTCGTTCGCTTCCGTGATAACTGGGGCAATGGAGATGATGAAGATGTTGGACCGACGTGCATTTACCGCGTCAGAATTCATGGATTCAAGGAATCGTCATGAGATTTCTTTACAGTGTCAATTGTTCCCACGAATCCGTACTGGTGTTGATTATTCATGGGGGTGTTTATACCGGTTGATTGTTCATGGGAGTGTTTATACCGGTTGATTGTTCATGGGAGTGTTTATACCGGTTGATTGTTCATGGGGGTGTTTATACCGGTTGATTATTCATGGGAGTGTTTATACGGCTGCATTGGTGGTGTTTTGCGGCAACTTCATACGGTGTTTATTTGATGGTCTTTCTTCATGGTGGTATTCTGGAGGAGTCTGGTGTTTTTATCTGCTGAGTGATGGATGAATGATGGGATGATGGGATGATGCAATGGGATACCATACCAGAAGATGTTTTTTAAAATCAATACAATCGATCTTATAAATGTGTTCCCACCGTGATTCTTACAAACTTCGTCCTTCCATGCAAACCCTTCTAGTCTCCCACTTGTTTCCCCTCCTTGTATTTTTATCGTCCATCGTTCTTGCCGTCCACGATCCCCATCCTTCGTTCTTGCCTTCCACCATTCCCATCCTTCGCTCTTTCCTTCCACACTTCCTGACCTTCGTTCTTCGCCCTATGGTTCTTTCCCTCCATCCGTCCTAATCACCACCACCCATCTCACCGCATAGGACAACTTCGCCTCCACCGTGTCTCAAGGTCCTTCGGAAACCAAGCATTAAACGATCAATCATGGCATTTTTTTTTATTTTTATCAACAGAAGAAAAAAAGGCATCCAATACAAAACATAAAACATTAAAATTTAGACAAAAAAACAACACACAAGAAAGGACTAAAAACAAGAAAAAAGAAGAAACAGCATCGTAAAAATCGTACATATGCACATGCATCATGCCTCATTCGCACCACCGCCATGTTCATCTCTTCTTCCCATGTCGCAAGCCCCTCCATCCCCAATACTTCCCCAACTCAGCAATTCATTACAGGCAAACAAAATCTCCGCCACCCACCACCCACCCGTCCGTGCCAGTTTCCAAACCCAGACCACCGACCGACCGAACCGTTCCAAATCCGCAAGCCAAAACCATAGCCAACAAAGGAAAATATGTCCCAAGGCGCCCATCTCGATCTGATCGTGCTATCATACATAAACATAATCTCCCCCGGGTTCAATTCAACTCCCTCGTCCCATTAAAAAATACGCCCGCCACCCATTTTGTTTTGTTTTTCCATGCCAGTCAACTAGCCGCCACCATAGCCAATCCCAATTCATACGATAGATACCAGCCAGCACATCCAATCGACACATCAATTTTCACCTCCCCTCAGGCCCCTCGATCAATCCTCCAATATCAACCCTACTGCTTCTCCGCCGTCCACCTCCCTGCGGCACACCGCTCGGTCCCGATCCCTCACCTTCTCTCATCCGTATAGGCGGGAGGAGGAGCGTGCGCTGTTCCGTGCTGCGCGATGAAGGCGGCGGACCGTACTGCCCTTGTCCCTGTCCTTGCGCTTGGCCCTGGCTATGCGAATGACCTTGACCCTGTAACGACTGCATCGACGCAAACCCTTGGCTTTGTCCCAGACTCTGCTGTCCCTGTCCATGCCCCATAACCTGTCCCTGGCCACCTCCATATGCAGTCCTCACAGGTTGATATCCCATCTGCGGATGTCCCTGAGGCGGTCCCAGCCCCTGCTGCTGCTGTCCACCAAACATAGTATCGTCTCTATATCCACCACCACCACTGCTACCACCCGCACTCCCACCTCCCATATGCATCTGTGTCTGCATCGGCGGCGTCTGCATCTGCACGGCCCCTACCAACCTCAACACCACAAAAAATATCCCCTCTCTCCTCCCCAGCCCAAGACCCACCTCAAACGCCCTGATCTCCCCGCCCGCCCCTTGAAACCCCAACATCTCCCTTGCTTCAACAGGTATGCGCGTCACATCTTCCTCTGTCATCTCAGCAGCAGCAATGACGCGCGCTTCCTCGCCTGACCCAAATATAGGGGGCAGGTAGTGCGGTTCCCTTGCCTGGCGCAGGTCGTCGAAGATGCGCTGGAGACGCGCAGCGGAGTGGCGCGAGGCGGGGGCGAGGATTTCGTGTAGGGAGCGTGCGATGGGGGAGGGGATGCCGGTTGCGTGGGAGAAGGCGGGAGAGGCACGGGCAATGCGTAATGAAGGGGTGAGGTAGAGTGCTGGGGGGTCGTGGGGGCGGCCAGTGGCGGGTGGGGGGAAGAGGTTTGCGTCGGAGGGGGAGGCATGGTCGAGGTAGCGAGGGAGGTGAGGTGGTGCTTGCGATTTGAGGACTCGGTAGGAGGAGGAGGATGATCTGGTGTGTGGCTCAGAGGGGGGCGAGCTGGTGGAGAAATGAGGAGCCGGACGGCGGTGGAGGGGGTCAGGCTGCGGGTGAACTGGTTGATCAAGGCGGGTGTTGTGGTCATCACGGAGTCGAGGACGGCCCCGTTTTTTGTGTACCATATCTATACAGGCATCCTCCTTGTTGTTACTCTGGCAGCGTGAGCATGGCCGTTGTGCTGGATTGTTGTCAGTTTGAGACCTAGTAGTTGCTGGCTTCCATGCAGGGAGGCACAATATGATCTGGAAATCCAATCAATAAATTCAATCTATAAAGCAAAGATCCTTCAGATAATTCAAATGAATTTCTATTTGGATAGTCAATTCATATCATGATCTGGGCCCCGCCATGGAGCATCATCCCTACTCAGGGTCCAATGTGATTCCAAGACATAATCAAGCCACACTGTATTCAACACATGCGCCACACCTCAAATATCATCTCCACCCCAGCAACTAAGCCAAATTGAAAATAAACCGAACAGTCCCAACGAAACCTTGTCGCGGGACGATTTATTGCGATCTCAAACGGAATAAAAGCCCGCATGCACTAGCAATGCTTAACAAGGGGTAATATACATATCGTGAACCAAGGGTCCTGTGAATCCTCCTCTGACGTCGTTTCTGTCAGCAATGACAATTTTTAGCGGGGCAAAGTTAGCGGCCGGGGACGCGCTTGTCGGCCCGTGGGCCCGCCATCGCCGCAACGAAATGTGAAAATGATCCCAATGCAGAATGTGGCTTGAAAGCAATCCCTCAGAGCCAGAAAAATTGAGCAATCGATATTCCACAAAGGGAAGAGTCTTGCAAGAAAGAAAGAAAATGCACCTCACCCGCCGGAGTAAGCATGCATTTGCTGCACGATCCATTCAGCCGGCCGCAGGCAGAATGCAAACATCCCTAATCTCACACGCGCTTGCTTGTGGACCTGCGCGCGACTAATGGACCGTAAATGCCAGCGCACCAACGTTTGAGGCTGGCCGTGGAAGCTTCCATGGAACGCGTGGAATGGCGATCGGCGGCTGCGCAATTTCAAAGTTCATTTAGGCATGCCGCTGCCATTGCGCTTCATTGGAGGAATAATATAAAGTTGTACGTACCGTCGCATCTGGGTATCGGTTAGCCCCAATTCCCAACGTCCCCATAGTCGGAGTGCTCAAGGGGGTTTCTCACCTGAGATGCGCTCGCTTGCACGGTACGCATGCAGAAGCCACATGGCCTTTCGTCTTCCTCGTCTTCGCAGCCGAGGGGGGTTCTGGTCGCTCGGGCATCTGGAAGGGGTAATTTGCAGGCTGTGGTTGGTCGAAGCCATATGGAGGCAGAGGAGGCGCTGGAAGCTGTGTCGAGGACTGCGGCGGATACTGATATGGTGATTGTTCAGCCGGCATGCCCCCTCCCGGCTGATATGGTGAATACTGCATAGCCATGCTCGGGGTGTGAGAAGTAGCCGAAGGCGGCTCCCTTGCGCTCTCACGGGCCTCGGTCTGAGGTGGCAGCTGCTGCGCGTGCGTTCGAGCCTGCGGTGGCTGCTGACCGAACCCGCCGCGGCCGCGGCCACGACCATCGAAGTCACTGTCATGTCGTGGGGGCTTCAGCGGCGAGCCTGACATGGGCGGAGACGGGTATGCCCTGCTGCGAGCAGAGTTTGACAGCTCTCTCACCCAGTTCGGGTCGAGAGGAGAGCTGGCCAAATGGAGGTTGCTAAGGAGCTCGGCGGGAGGTATAGGTGAGGAGCTGGAGTGAAGCGCCGACGCTGTCATCGACTTGACGGTTGGGAGGTTGTGTGCGATGTCGCAAGATCATCTGCGCCACTCCTCCGTGGGGTGAGGTGGGATGGTGGGCGTGGTGGATGGTGAGAGGCGCGAGAATGCGTCGAAACTCATATCATTGATAGCATCAAAGAGGAGCAGAAACTCTTGATGAAAGAAAAATGGAAAGGCCCGGCTGCAACGCAGGGAACCGAAGGAACAATATTGTATGACTGTGGCAGGCGCTCGGATGAATTTTGCAGGCCCGATCGGAAGCTTTGTTGTCGAAGATATATAGTTGAGTGACGGGGCGGGACGTCGAAAGTAACGAGTGATAAATTGACGTAGCGCAGTCCCCCGGGCACGTATCTATAAGATCAAGCAAGGTTATGCGACAGAGGCTCTCTCACTCTGCATAGCATCGCATGGAGGGTCGCAGAGCAGTTCCTTGCAGGGTAGGTCTTACAATAACGGTAGTGGAGCTCGCGCGAGGAAGACAAGGTAGGAGTGAGCGCAGTGAGAACTGCGAGAAAGGCAGGGGCGAGGCTAGTAAGAGTTCCGCTTTGGGGAGGCAAGCGACGAACGATGTTCGGCGAGCTGCAGCAGAAGATGGCACAGTAGAAGCAGGCCTGGCGTAAGGCGACACGGCGGATTGGGAGGGAGTAGTTTCGATTTGTGGGTAGCAGTAATGGGCAGGATGTAGTTAAAAAGTGGTCAGGGCGTCAGCATAATGATAGGACGGGCCGAGGAAGAGGTGGCATAATGGATGGGCGAGGAGCGCATCACATCAATGCTGATGATGCTGCTGTGAGCCCTGCAAGTTGTGTGTGAGTATATGTATTGAGTGTGTTGTGTTGGGAGGATTATGTGTGTGAGTGTGTGTCCGTGTGTTTGTGTGCGTCTTGACGTGTGGGAGGCTGGGGGGTTTAGGGGGGGTGGGGAGGGAGGGAGGGACAAGGAATATGAGATTGGGGACGAGGATTAGTAGGGAGAGAACGATGAGAGAACGATGAGAGACGGGTGAGGAGCAAGGAGCATAGCAATTGGGCATTTGGACATTCTACAAATCGGGAAGAATGGATAGGTGGATATGTGAGCGTTGGGGCATCTGAATGGGGCCCCCGCAGGTCTAGCCTCGAAGTAGACAAGTGTTTGTTTTGGGAATTGTACCCTTCTTTAGAAGATCGACGACGGCGAAAGCTGCAGTGACGGGCAAGACAGGGCAGGAAAGTACTCCGCACGCTCCTGCGCACGTCCACATAGTATCAGGACAGGGGCGGCTAATAAGAAAGTTAGTCAGTTACCACAGAATAGAGAAAACATAGAAGCCGAATTGGAGGAAGATTTCAGAGCGGAGGATCTCAGAACGGACAATCCATAAATCGACAATCTCATATGCGTCGGTAAGACGGAGAGTGATGTGGGGAGGTGCTGGAGGGGGGGGGGGGATGCAAGGTAGCAACGAAGCAAGGTAGGCAGGCGTATTGCTGCTCTGAGATGCAGTGAGTGGGCTGCACGTACAGGCACAGCACATACACAACATGCACACGCAAGAGACCCACGCAACGGTGCGACAGTACTGACCATTGGAGCAGGTAGCACAGCAGGTATAAGGCATACGTGCAATGTCCGCGAGGCATGCTACTCGAGCGGGTAGATGGTGTATGAAGAGTGTATGCCGCCGCATCTTGATCTTGTATGCGCTGTACTGTCTGTACTGTCCGGAAGCCGTAGGTATGCCCGTCATGCTGTGTGCCATATGGTGATGCTTGTATACCGTGTCTTGTCCTCCTCTTTCTGAGCAAGTAATATCCTGCAAAGTACGTGTCAGCTCATACGCCTACCCCAGCTGGCCTGTCTGTCTCCCTGCTTGCCTGTGTCCTCTGTCCATGTTGGTGTCCACGCTGGCTCACGCTGGCCCATGCTCATCCACGTCGATATTCCAGCCTGGAAGGTGGTAATCCGGCTGCATTAGGAGGATGTGCTGCGGCACGGCGGAGGTGCCTGCAGGATGCTTGCGGTATGCTTGCAGGTGCCCACAGCAGCAATATACAGCCCGTACAGCCCGTACAGCACAGTACATTGAGTGCATGACAATGTTCACAAGGGGTACAGCGAGTGCCGACGATGTTCTATGGCGGAGGAAGTATACACTACGAATAAGGAGACAGAAACAAGTACTATACTCGACTTGTGTCTGAGGCTGGGGTTTTGAGGTTGTTGGAAATGTTGGAAATATTGTAAATTTTTGAGAGTCTCTCTGTCCCGGCTGTGTAGTGGAATGCGGAGCCACCGTCACCCACATCTGAGACATGTACCAGTACCACCTCTCTGTATAATGTTTTGCCATGTTCAGTTTGTACCGCCGGTATCTCCGGACAACGTTCGTACCTCGTCAGTATTTTTGGTGCATGAACTGGTGGGTGAAACGCCGATGGTACGTACTCGAGTACATGGCGGTTGCATCCCATGTTAGACCCCATGTTGAATCCCTGGCGCTAGGCTACTTCGGGTAATTGAGGTTCAAGGAAGATTCTAAGATTATGGTTTGCATGTTTCGGATGATTCTTGCAAAAAAAAAATGGAGGCATATTAGGGCAAGGGTAGGGAGCTTTAGGGTAGGTTGTGTTGTTATTCTGCATTTATCTCTCCTTTCATTTGCTGTGGCTGTGATATACATATCCACTTCTCTACTATGATACAGGATACCACTCTAGTCTGTACTATATCCGACATACGTCCCGCATATCAAGATCGATATATCTCCATACAAGCCATCCAAGAAAGAGCGCCATGCATCCCCACCCTTTCCTCGGGTCCCGCCACTAACCCACCACCAGAAAACAGACAGGCGTCCCACAGCGGACCCATCCCCTCCACTGCCCTTGAGATTCCCCGACAACGGTCCGCCAGTCCGTCCGTCCAGTCCGGCCCATACCCTCCCCGAGCGATCCATCCCTCTCCTGCGTTTTCCCTTCCTCTCCTCAGAAAACGCATAATGAGTCTCACAGACGGCATGACAAATCCTCACAGAAGCTCACAAAACGCATAATCCCCCATCTTACCTTCATCACCGTCGGAGATATCACCCCCCACTCTCCCCGCAGTTTGATCGCCGAGTCTCTCTCAGGCGCCCAATCGGCCCCCACCCGAGCAGCGCATGACAGCGAACGACGGGAACCGAGATCGGGGAAAAGGGGAGAAAAAACGAAGACAGGAGAACAAGAAACCGCCCACTTCCCGCACCTTGGCGTCCAACACAGCAGTGCAGTGCCTGCTTACCATTGTCCCAGCACTTATCACATGGAAAAAGGAAAAAAAAGTTCGGTAAAGTCGGACGGCAGCGTAGCCTCAGCCACACTACGGACATCCTTGCCGATGCGAAACGGGGCTCGGGCGCGCGCGATCGTACCTGAGATTTACGGTATACGGGCGGTCAACGGGTGAGGTGCCGGTCCAGGGCTATCCCTGCCATGGGTCGCGAACCTCGGTTTGCTGGAGTATGCGCTGGAGACTCGGTTCGACAAGCTACGATTCCACGCGATGCATCTGTGCTTAAGCTTCATGTTGGGCTAGTGTGGGTTATGGCATAGATGGCGGTGGGCGCGTGCTAAGGGGGTAGGTGGGTTAATGCCTGGGGACGCTTTTTATTTATTTCCCGGCGCGATGAACTGCTACGATATGTTTTGGTAAATCGGCGAGGGTTTGCGACTCGAGGCGGGGACGGTGGGTTTATGCGTTCCTGATTGAGTTTCTGCTTCTGTTCCTGTTCATTTCGTTGTTCCTGCAATTGTTCATGTTCATGTTCACCGTTCATTGTTACGCCCACTCCCTGTTTCCCACAACTCTCATCCTAACACGCATTTCTCACACAACTCAGCCCCAATCAGCCAAACACGCACGGGCCCCCTTCTCCATCTCAAATTCCTGCGATCAAGCACATATATGGCAAACTCCGAGCACGGTGTCTACGGGCCGAGCGCCGCTGCCAGAGGGGTGTCAGAGCACATGTCTGACCGCGATATGTTGGGACGGACACCACCCTATATAGCCGTGGCTATTCTGATCTGAGCTTAGAGATGATTCCATTATCAATCCGCCTGGCATTGTTGCTGCCATCTATGAATCTAGGGGACCGAGGATTCTCACTTTTAAACCCACCTATCCGAGAGCTGTAGAGAGAATCTTGGCATTCAAATCAGTTACAAAAGAATCATAGCACAACAAGACAAGTGTCTGCATTTGATGGTCTATCTATTTGTTGATTTAGGCTCCGCCCATAGTCTGGGCTCAGGCTAAAAGACAAAAGCTTAAGTTCCCCAATGTGCTAATTTAATCATCCACACCCCAATCCTACCAGAAATTAAATCATAAAATGAGCGACTCTTGACATCTCCATCATATTGCCCTAACGATTGTGTTTGTCTACCAGATTTAGCCAGATCCTACAGAGCGAGCACGCCGATTTGGGAACCTTTCTCACATTTACCAAAGCCGATTTCTCAAGCCAGTATCTGACCAGTATCTAGCCATCATTGCAGGAAAATGAGTCGACCGGAATGTTTTGGCAATCATTCTGCCTGCTTCCAAACCCGGCGTAACAGCCTGATCCAACCTCTGAAAGGACGCAGTCTCCGCTACGGATATAGAATGAGGATACCTGATGAGGGACAAAGCCTCCGCCACAATCCTCATACGAACTTCCACCCTTGAGCTGGTGTAGACATGTGACTCCCGCCGGAGGCGCGGTTCCTATGTCGATGCATGGGGACTGGCCGGTTCCCTCATACACCCAATATGACCAATCTGAACCAGGTGCGGAGCTACACGGCGCTGAGCTATAGAAGGTGACTGCCCAGCCCATGGTACTGGCAGGGAGAGCAATCGCCGCTGCGATAGTACTGAGTTTTAACAGAGTGAACATGATAAAGGTGATAGGTAACAGGTAAAGAGTTTGTTATTTGTCTAATATCTTATAATGAGAGAGGGGGGATTCTTGTTTGTATATATAGTTCGATTTTGTAAATATATGAGCGCTGACATCAAAGCTGACGCGGAGTAAGACAATCCTCGATCCTCAATCCTCAATCCTCAATTTAGATATATAAGTGCTGGCAATTAAGGCTGACGCGGAGTAAGGCATTGACCTATCCTCTATTGGTCAGGTCGGCTCTTCACGTTTAGTAGAATCCTCAATCCTCAATCCTCAATATATTATCATCGATCCTTAATTCTTAATCCAGCCCTAAATCGTCGATCCCCATCCTTCATCATTCGCTTCTCTAACTGCTTCTAGGCATAAATAGGTCACATACTCCGTCACTGCACAGCCATCAATGGTATACCGCGACGACTGAAAATGACTTCTCCTCAGCTCAACCAAAATAAATAAACCCCCCTTCCATCTCCTCCCCATTTTCCACCAAGATTTGGAATCCGATCTCCCATCGCCCTCCCCTCCCCTCAACAAACGCAACCACCCGCCCCGCAGCCAACCGCACGAACAGGTGGGGTAATCTCCTCGATTCCAAATCCCCTTCCCAAAACCAACGGTGGGGTGTGCCGTCATCGTCGCGCGCCAGGTCGGACAAAGGAGCACTGACTCCCTGTGCAGTGCCGGCAAGGACGCGCGTGGGACATTCCGGGTGTGGTGGCCGTGTCTCGCTAATTGTCCGGTGGGAGGGCGAGGGCAGGGAGTGGGTGGTGTGACGGCGGTGTGGCCGCGCGGGTTGTGGCACTGTGATGATATGGGGAGGGGAGGGTGGGCACGTGGACGGTGGATGGAGGGGGAGAGGGTAGATTATATGTTATATGTATGTACAATATAGTATAGTATCAACGCTATGGACCGACCGTTCTTCGCCAGATAAAGACCGTGGGGTAGTTGCTGCTCGTCCGTGAGCGGCATGGTGGAATGAGGTTCCCAGACATCTAGATTCTCGCCTCAATGTCTGCAAACTCCGCAAGGCCGCGCCACTCAGTCTCCGGCCAGATGAGACGGATAGTCTCCCATATATGCCTAGTCAATCACGTTAGAACGACCTGTTACCATGCTCAAAGACGAGATAAACTTACCTAACATGCACAATCTCCAGTCCCTGCTTCACCTCCTCTGGCAAGTCCCTAGCATCCTTCCTATTCCCCTCCGGCAGTATCACCTTCTTGACGCCCGCCCGGAGTGCTCCAATCAGTTTCTCCTTAATCCCACCTACGGGGTGCACACGACCCCTGAGTGACAGCTCTCCGGTCATAGCTACGCTCGGCGGCACCGCGCGATCCGAAAACAAACTCACTAGCGCTATTGCATGCGCCATGCCCGCGCTGGGCCCGTCCTTCGGCACTGCGCCACCAGGACAGTGGACATGAATGCTACGTGACTTCATGATATTCTCTCCCGGCTGGGCGAGACCAAGGTCTGCAGCATGCGCCTTGACCCACGACAGCGCGACCTCGACGGACTCCTTGAGCACAGCGCCGAGGGTGCCCGTGAGCTGAACGGAGCCAGAGCCAGGCATATCAGCGACCTCGATGAAGAGGATAGAGCCGTTGCCACCCGAGGCGTAGGCGACGAGGCCGGTGACGATGCCGGGGCGTGCGCGGGTCTCGGCGAGCTCCTCGTCGAATTTCTCGGTGCCGAGGATCTCTTCGATTTCATCGAGGGTGAGGACGGGGTTGTAGGAGGTAAGGGCTGAGGAGTCGAGTGCATCGGAGTAGGCGACTGCTTTAGCGCGGCAGACGGCGCCGAGCTCGCGCTCGAGGTTGCGGACGCCGGCTTCGCGGGTGTAGGACTCGATAATTTTGCTAGTGACTTCGTCGGGGAAGACGACGTTAGTGAGCTCGAGGCCGTTGGTGCGAATTTGTTTAGGGATAAGGTGTTGCGAGGCGATGTGACGCTTCTCAAGAGTGGTATACCCTGGCAACTGAATGGTCTCCATGCGGTCTAGCAGCGGAGCAGGAATGGTGGAGAGGTCGTTCGCGGTGGCGATGAAGAGGACCTTGGAAAGGTCGATTGGGATGTTGACGTAGTGGTCCGTGAATGAGTGGTTCTGCTCTGGGTCGAGGACCTCGAGCATGGCAGCGCTGGGGTCGCCATGGAAGTTGGATGTGCCGACTTTGTCGATTTCGTCGAGGAGGATGACCGGGTTCGCAACACCCACCTTCTTCAGCCCGCTTACGATCAGCCCGGGCATTGACGCGACGTATGTGCGCCTGTGTCCGCGGATCTCAGCTTCGTCCCTCACACCACCGAGTGAAATGCGATGAAATTTCCTTCCCAGCGCTGTTGCAATTGATTTTGCGAGCGAGGTTTTGCCGACGCCTGGCGGGCCAGCGAGGAGGAGGATGGGTGATTTGTCGACCATTCTCTTGCTCTTTAGGATTTGAATTTTGGCGCTGTCAACAGCCGGGGCATCCTTCTTTGGCTCGGCATCGGCGACATCATCTGGCTTTTCGGACGATTTCGCCAGTTCAGTAGCCTCTGACTCGGCTGTCTTGATCTGGGCTTCTACGCCGTCGTTGATTGACTGCTTAAGCCTGAGAACAGCAAGGTATTCTAGCAGGCGCTTCTTCACTTTGTCAAGTCCATAATGGTCATCGTCCAGCTGCTGACGAGCTCGCTTTAGTGTGTCGGCACCTAGCTTATCCTCCGTCACCGCAGACCAAGGGATTTCGGCCAGGTTCTCGAGGTAGGTCCTTATGACGTTATACTCTGCCTGTTGCTGTGGCATTTTCTTTAGCCTCTTCAATTCCCTGCCGGCAACCTTTGCAGCCTCCGGTGTAAGACGTGCGGCCTCGATTTTCTGCTCTAGTTCGTCGACCTCATTTGGCTCCTGGTCATCTTGTGGCGGGCCTTGCCCTGACCCTGAAGCCCCCGGCATGAACCCTAAAGGATTGATCCGATTCAGCGCCGGCCGGTGCTTCTGCTTGTTCAGGAGATCGATCTCCCCGTTCACAGGTACAGTGGACGAGGTCATTGACGTAATTTTGATGTTTCCCTTAATAGCCGCAACCTGCTTGTCCAGCAGCTCGATGGCCCTCTCAAGGCGTGTCTTGACGTCTATTGCAGCTAAAATCTGTAGCTTCTCCTCAAGAGTTGCCTCTACGAGATTCGACACAAAGTCCGCAAGTGAGCCAGCTTCTGATATATCCTTCTTCGCAATAAACATTTCGATCCGTCGTGCTAACATGGGCGTGAGGCCCGATGCCCCTGTTCGCCGTGGAAGGAGAGATGTAAGTCGCAACAGTGCTAATAGTTCTCTCGAAAGCGTTTTCAATGTTCCGAACAAGGCTTGGACTTCCGTATCCTTTGGTGATGGCGCTGGAACAATTAGCATTTCATCGTCACAGACAGAGATTCATCATAATTGTGCACTTACCAACATCAGTCTCGTACTGAACTTCCGCCTCAAAGTACGGCCGTTCCTGGGTGACCTTGAGAATCCTCACCCTGCTCACCCCTTCTACGATCAAGGAGAACTCCCCTGTCCCCCTTCCCTCAACACCGGATATCTTCGCTGCGGTGCCCCAGGTAAATAGATCATCCTTTTTCGCACTTGCTGGATCCGGGATTGTGTGTTTATTCGCCTTACCATCCTTATCCCTCAATTCATTCTCTGTGAGCAGCTTCTGGCCGTTGCTACTGAGCAGTGGCGAGCTCAGCGGGACGCAGATGACATGTGCATTGTGGTAGCGCTGCGAGGCCGGTTTCCCCGAGGCCCGTATATAGACTTGCGACAGTAAGGCTGGTATATCGGGTCGAGATGCTGCAAAGGGAATCCGAAGGCCGTTGCCAGGGAGAAGGACGGTGTCCGTTGCAAGGGGGATTACTGGCACTTTTTGGACTCTCGCTGGAGCCATGACTGGAGTTGGTCGCAAAAGGGGCGGTTCGTATAATATATATTGGAGTCGTATTAGATGTAATCCGAAATTAAAGCGTATGTGCGATAGATATGTGCAAATTCGAAGTGTTCCAAGACGTTCTATTGATATGTCGTATGTTTAGTGAGCATCGAGGACGTCGCCGAGCCGCGAAGTACCTCGGCACATGCCATGCCATGTCATAACTAGCACCGGCCAGACCAGTCCCCAGAACTTAACTACAAGGGTAACACACGACCACAACCCACATCCACATGTGCCTCTGTCAGAGACCAAAAGCATAGATGCAACTGAGTACACACTATTGCGGGGTAAATGAGCATTCATCACATCACCTCTTGAAAATGTCGCCACTCGTGACTTGACAGCATACGGAGACAGACGCCAGACCATTCACGTCGTATTTACACAGGAGAGGCACCTAGAGCATGATCTCGCCGCCCAGAAATTGGCAAATATGAATAGTATAATCACCTAACAAATCCCCCAAATGCATATCCCATACGCCAGCTCAGATTAGCGCCGAGTCTACCACCCAACTCCTTTCAAAATAGCACCGTAAAGTAGTGTACCAAACCAAAAATCACCCAAGAACCTTCATCTTCTTCTTCTTCTTCCCGTCCGATGAGCCCTTCTTTCCCTGCTGGAAGTCCCTCCAACTCCCAATGCGTTGCTCCCTCGTCTTTTCCCAGTCCTGCTCATGTTCCCTCTTCCGCTTCCGCGCCTCAAGCTCCTCTTCTTCCTTCTTCTGCTCGCGACCTTCCTCCTGCATCTGCGCCTTCACTTGTCTCCGCCTCCTATGCTCGTTGTCTATCAACACCATCTTTGCCTTTTCGCGCCACGCCTTCGCAAAATCGTCGGATTTAACCTCCTCCGAATCCACGGTAAGCTCTCTCTCGCGCATAAGCAGCATCCTCGCGTCGGCAATGGCCTCATCCAAGCGCTCCCTATGCTTCTCATCCGTCAATTCCGTCTGCGCTTTCTTCAAGCGATCGAAGGCATCGGGCGCTTGTGGATTCCGGGTTTTATCCGGATGGATGAGCAGCGATTTTGTTCTGTAGACCTTCTTGATGTCGGAATCGGGTACACCTGGCTGGAGGTCGAGCACGGCGTAGGCATCGAGACGGAAGGCGCGCAGGATACGGTCGATTTCAGCGTCCTAGGTAGAATAGTTAGTATATACCACAGGATAGGTACTATATATAAGTTGACTTACCTTGATGAACTCCTTCTGTTCCGCTTCTAACGCATCGAAAGCAGCTTCATCGTCTTCGATTTTCTCTACTTTGGGCAACTCTTCAGTCTTTCCAGACGACGCCGACTTCTCCTTCGCCCAGCCTTCTTCTGCCATGGCTGAAAAGAGAGTGTCAAACTAAGCCCCCTTGTGGAATTGCGTTTTATTTCAGAGTACTGTTTGAGATTGTGGTGGCCATCCGTGGAGTCAGGCTGTCGTCGATAAGATTGGTAGACGCAAGGCTGAGGCGATCCTTCGAAATGCGCTTGCTTGCCACTGCCATGGCTGATCCAGTACCCCACTCACACTAGCAGACCACTTTACACGCTCGACGCGTCCACCCCGACGACGAACAAAGCACATAGAAGACTTTACGCGTCAAAACACCCAAAACGCAACGATGGGTAAGAAAACGGAGATTGCACAATTATTAAAAGTATTTTACTGATTTAGCTGTATAGCAACCTCATACGGATACGGCGGCTCCTACACTACAACCTCGTATGGCGCTCAAGGAGGGGCAGAAGGCGGCGGGTTTATGGGCGGTGGCTCCCAGGCTGGCAGCCAGGATACTCCAGGAGGGTCAAAGGTGCGAACAAACGTCGTACCTTAGCAGGGGCAAAGTCCCTTTGCCAAAAGGGCCTGCTAACAATCCCTCAGACATACGGCAAAGACACTCTCAGACCCGTAACAATCAAACAAATAATCGACGCCCAACAGCCCCACCCCGACGCAGAATTCAAAGTAGATGGCCACGAAATGACCCAAATCACCTTTGTCGGTCAAGTCCGCACGATCTCCGTGCAAGCCACAAACCAGACCTTCAAGCTCGACGACGGCACCGGCCTCATCGAAGTCAAGGTCTGGCTAGACGTCGACGCCGGTCCCTCGCCAACCATCTCTTCCATCAAGGAAAACACGTACGTTCGTGTCCTGGGCCGCCTCAAGGCCTTCAACAACAAGAAACACGTTGCAGCACACGTCGTCCGCCCCGTCACAGACTTAAACGAGGTTAACGCTCACCTCCTCGAGGCGACATACGTACACCTTTACTTCTCGCGTGGACCGCCAGAGTCGCTGCAGGCGGGTGGTGGAGCGGATGGAGGAGCTGGAGGCGGCTTGTTTGTCGACCAAGGGGATGGAGCTGGTGGTGCGGCGGCGGCGGCACGTGGAGGCAGGCAGTTGCCGCAGTTGAGCGCTGTGGCGAAGAAGGTTTATAACCTGCTCAGCAATGCACCACAGAATAACGAGGGCCTAAACGTTCAGTATATTAGTGCAAACCTTGGATTGCCTATGAACGAGGTGTTCAAGGCTGGAGATGAGCTGCTTGGGTTGAACATTATTTACCCTACTATGGATGACGAGACGTGGATGGTTATGGAGTATTAGATGGAAGGGCAAGAATCATGGCTATGTTTGGGCGGTGGGGAGATGGTTAATGGCGTTTCTGGGTGATGAAGTACTGTTCGTGTTGTGTGCAAATATCACCGTTACCTTCTCATGTATGAGCGGCGCGTATCTAGACTACACTACACTACGTATGAGCAAAATGCAACGAGCAGAGCTCGACGAACAAAACCAAATACGAAACCCAAAAACATAACTTCCAGTCTCTCAAGAGCCGTGCGTCCATTCTGGGCCTTATTGTTCTCCCTCTTTCTGCTAGTGTTCAACTCTCAACATAACTGTATCGATCTCTCAAAGGCCATGCGTCCATTCTGGACCTTATTATTCTTCCTCTTTCTGCCAGTGTTCAACTCCCTATACCCTTCTTCGAAATATTTTTGTGTTTTCAATCATTCAAACTAGACAACAAGCCCAACAATCTTAACGCTGCATTTCTGCTTCGACATCGGCTGTGAGACTCCAGCATTAGTCTTGGGCTCTCGGACCATGATACTCAGCGAAACCGGTTTCTCATCCCGCTGCAGGTGAACTTCTTTGATGTATTGGAAGCCGAATTTCTCGTAATACGGCACATTAACCGCCGCTGTGCTTTCCAAATATGTCGGTGCGCCCTCGGCATCCGCCTATTAGAGGTCAACACCAGGGAGCATGACTAAAAATGGGCAACGGGGGAAAAAGGAATATCCTACCATTGCCAAGCCGTGCTCGATCAATTTCCTGGCATAGCCCTTCCCGCGCGCCGAAGGTTTGGTACCTATGTAGTCAAGGTAGTAGCTCTTGCCGTCTCGCTCTCCCAGTACCCTCTGCTTGGTATAATGGAGGAGAGGGAGGAATTCCGAGTAGAAACGGGTTTTTCCCTCACGGGAAAGCGAGAAGAAGAGACGCCACGTACCACTGCGAAGGATGGTCCACCAATCGTCAATGCCCTTTCCGGGAGGAAGCCTGTGGATAATCAGTCAGGCGCGAGTAGGTAGCAAAGGTGAGAGATAGTGTACCAAAGAGCCACAGCGTCGTAGTTCGGACCGATCGTGGTGACGAAGCCCTGGTAGCAATGAGCTGCGACAATGTAGCGCATTATATCGGCATGGAGCTTCCACTTTCGCTCCTCGGAATATTCCTTCGTGTCATCAGCGTCGATGAAGTAGCGGCATAAAGTATCAGCCCCAAATGCTTTGGCGAGGCATTCTGCGGCGCCTAGATACTCAGATATTCCAATAACCCGGACTGTTTCATTATCCGGCGAAGGGCTACGTTTCTGCTCAGTTATTGTGGAACTAGCTTTACTGCTCGTCATTTTCAAAACGTTTGACAAATTGATGTTGCGGTTCTATTGACCCATGTTAATGATAGTGGGAGAGAATACCTTCAGGTTGAATATTTACTAATAGGATTCTCTGTTTCTCGAGTTCCTTCTCCTGTATGGGGTTTAGATAGTTGCGATCTCGATATCGATTCGTATCGAGATGGAAATCGCAAGCAATTGAGGCTCTGTCGTATATCAACCGACATCAATCTTAAGATTCTGATGGTCCTTCGGAGTCCGTTGTCCGTAGGAAGTTGACGAGGCCTTGGGAAGGCCGATGAACCGTGGGGAGCGATGTGCTTTATAGTAGGTGATAAAGCGTATGCAAACCGGATTTTCAAACTCTAAGAATGGTTCAAGCCAGTCCTGGAGTTTAGTCTTAAGCTAAAGACCGTAACAAATATGTATGTTATAAAATATTTGGCTCTGATAAACGTCCAGATTACTTTAAATCAGGTGGTTTACTGCAGGGTTAATGATCGCAGACGTTAGCAAGTGCGGCCGTCGGCTTTATATGTATGCTTCTCTGTATGCTTGTGTATGCACCAGCATGACAATGTATATGCATTAACAAGGGAGCGCCTGGATCACAGCAAAGACACTGGACGAGGCGATCACCCACGTAGAGAAGGCATGAGACAGAGAGCGGTGAGGACCCACGTGGGGCCCGATTGCTTTGAAGCACTCACAATCGCGACAGGCCAAGCGGCGACTTATCACCATGTACTACAGAAACGGCTACAGCCAAGGCTGGTACGCTGCATTGGAGCAAATCCTGTAAATGCATCCCAAAAAAGAAATACAGCAAAGCTGAACACTCGGAATTCACCGGAATCTAGTTTGGGACTTTGTACTCTGGTCAGATAAAGGCCGAGTTGCAGCCGTGCCTTGAGTGAGCACTTGCATTAATGCCAGCCACTTAGAACAGACGATACTGTCCTATTTGGCTGCTTTGTGTGATGTGGAAAAAGCAAATGGACAGTTTGAGCGACTCATATGGCTGATACGTGCAGGATGCAGCTCGAAAACGGCTCTATGAAGGTCTGATGACAGCATGAAATCATACTTCCCGAGTCTGACACATGAGAGAGCCGAGATGCATTTGGCGTCGGCCAAAGGAGAAACTGTTGAGTAACGTCGCTATCCACCAGGGCCGTAACCGTGGCCAATAGTCACGATGGCAAGCAAAACATCCAAGGGAGCGTGTCGTGGTATGACTCTCACAAGGAGGGATTGGTATTTCACAAAGCACAGGGCACAGGAGCCTATCGCTACATCTCATAAGTAACAAGAGATCCACCCAATGCTATATGCAAAGTACATCAATTGCTCAGCGTACTCAGCTGGGTATATGTTTCTTCTTCGTTAAACGTTAAAACGACTGCGGAACTACCGTGAGCCGAGAACTGTGGCGATTGACCGTCAGTTATCTATTAAAATATGCAAAGCGCCTCTACATTCTTCGGATCTCGCTCTCGTTCTCAAACTTCTCAAGTCCTGCATCGAGATGCGCCCACCAATCGAATAGCAGCGACTCGCAGATAAGCTTGAACCATGGTGTAAAAACCAAGTTGGAATCCTTGAACATGGCCTTGAGCTCGTCGGCAGTAACGTACTTGACGTCACGCACTTCGTTGGGGCTTGGGTTGAGGTCAACGTCCGCCTTGATAAAGAGGATGTAGTCAACTAAAAAAGTCGTCGTTAGCTGTCATTGTCCAGGGTCGACATTTGGAGATTAGACGTACTCTCGTGCTCGCCCCACTTCCCATCACCACAAGGCGCCTTGTAGTGAATTCGGGTGAGGAAACGGAAATCGTCAAATGGAACCTGCTCGGGCTTGATTCCTAACTCGTGGTCCAGCTTGCGACGAGCGGCATTCTTCACACCAGACACGGCTTCGGCCAGCTCAGCGCCGCCTTCCCCTGGGATACCCAGTGGGTGAGAGCAGCACGTATTCGTCCACATATCCGGGAATGTAATCTTCTCCGTCGCGCGCTGCTGGAGGAGCAGCCTGTTTTGGGAGTCAAAGAGGAACACCGAGAATGCGCGGTGGAGGAGGCCCTTGTCGATGTTCGTCATTAAATGGCCTGGGCGATGTTTAGTACGAGCAACAGTGGATGCGCAGAGCGTATACATACAAATCTTCTTGCTAAAGTTTCCAATTGGTTTGTCGTTCTCATCGAGGACGATGCAGACCTCGTCCATCAGGCGGATCTGCTCTTCATCGTGCCCCTCAAATGCGGCGCTTGAAGTATCGATGTCGGGGAAGAGTCGGAGGATGTTGTCCGCCGTGATGGCCTCGACCTGGGTGGTAGAAGTCGTAGCAGCCATTTTCAGTCGAGTTACAGCGTACACAATATCAAAAAGTGGCGTAGATGAATGATTTGATGTTTTTACAACCCCTCTTTCTGGAGTTGTGCCCAAGATTGTAACAACCTTGCTATTTCTTTGGGGAAATCGCGCTAAGGTATCTTAGTGGCCGTGGACCCTGCAATCGGAAAATAGCCTCCGTGCCCCGCCAACAGCCCTTGTAACGAGGCTGTCAGAAGTCAAAATTTCCAAAACCTTACTTCCAGCTTCTGCCCCCAATACACCGCAGCGCCTTTTAATATATATACTGAATACCCTGTGTATTATAAATATTTTATTAACAGTATGGGCAAATTCAACAAGAGGTCGAAGGTCAAGAACCACCCGAACCCGATAGCGAAGCCAGTTAAACCGCCCACCGACCCAGAGCTCGCAGCCGTTCGAGAGAAACAAATTCTTCCCGTTATCAACGACTTGAAAAGCCCCGAAGTGAGCAGGCGATCTGCTGCGGCGATTGCCATTGCAAACTTAATTGAAGATACGAAATGCCGAAAGCTTTTGCTGAGGGAACAAGTCGTGGGAATCTTGCTTGAGCAGACAATAACAGATTCGTCGTTGGAATCCAAGAGTGCGGGATGGGGCATATTGAGGAACCTGGCGCTGGAAGAGGAGGCAGACTTTTCCATACATCTCTACAGACAAGACATCCTGACGCCTATCACTGCAATCATCCAAATGGTTGGTATTGTATGCAGTGCCTTCCCTTCAAACTCTAGCTAACACCAAGAAAGATAATCGAGACCATTGAATCCAAGGAGAACCCAATAGCCAAGCTCCCAAAAGCTCAACAATCTCTTCTCTGGACCTTGAGCAGCTCAGTGGTTGGCTTATTAACATCTCTCGGCGAAGCCCAAGAAGAGATACTCGAGGCCATTTCCAGCCTGCCTACCATCCTCAACTTTTTATTCGGCCTTCTTAATGTCCCAGCGGTTCCTGGAGAACTTTTTAGCGATGTCTTAACCTGTTTGTCCACTCTGACAGAGGATAACAAAGTGCTTGCACAGCAGATTGTTGGGCACGAGTCTTGGCTCGTGGGCCTCATGCAGCTCCGAGAATTAGCTGGTCCGAGAGCAGTACCTGCTTGCGCAATTCTCCACAACATCTTCACATGCTTGGAGTGGTTTGACCACAACACTCCTATGGAAGGAGCATCGGACGCCATTTTAATCCCAACTCTCGTGCAGTGCATGAGCCAAGTTCAAGGCGAGGACAACCTTTCAAACGGCTCCAGCCATCTCAACCCAGATCAAATTCTCCAGTTGGCATTGGAGATCACAGCATCCATAGCTACGAGTCTGCAGGAAGCCCTAGAGCATGGTGCCAAACATGAGAAGGAATTCGAAGGATTCGACGACAAAGCGGATGGGGAGGACGAGACCATGGCGGACGATATCAATGACGACGCTTCCGATGCTGAAGATGAAGATGAACTTAATGAAGAGGACGAGGAGGAGGATGAGATGACTATTGCAGAGATAGCAGAGGATATGGATCGCGTAATCGGCGACGGCTCAGACGACGAAGATGACTCGGAAGACGTGCCACCCACTCTCGACGCGCTCATCCGTGTTGCCTCTCCCTTTCTTCTCAAGCTCGCTCAAACCGATAACGAGGCAGTCAAAACCGGTGCTATCTCAGCCTTGAACAACATCGCATGGACAATTTCCAACGTTGATTTCTCGACTGCTTCGGGTCGCTTAAAGAAGTCTTGGACCCCTCTTGCTCAGCAAATTTGGTCAGAGGTTGTCACTCCTGTGCTTGCTTCAAACACAGCCGACATCGAGCTTGCTTCCTCAATCACTAGCCTCGCTTGGGCTGTGGCACGTAGCGTTCAAGGGCAAGTTAAACTTGCAGGTGATGAGCACAGGAAGTTCATGGCGCTTTACCAGGCCTCCAAGGATATTCCCGCACCTTCCGACACAGAGGGTGTGGATCCATTCCAGGGACTCGGTGTTAAATGTGTTGGTGTCCTTGGTCGCCTTGCGCTTGACCCAGCACCGCTAGCATTAAACCGCGAGATTGGCGTTTTTTTGCTCACTGTCCTTGCTGGATTGCCCGAGACTCCTGCTGCGGATGCAGTGGAGGCACTAAATGAGATCTTTGATATATACGCAGACAAATCATTCGCGTGCGATGAGGTATTCCGTAATGATGGATTCCACAAGCATTTATCGGAGCTAAAAGTGAAGGTTACCAAGGCAGCGAAGGGAGTTGACAGGAGGAAAGAGACCGAGCTTAGATCGAGGGCTGATGAGGCAGGGTTGAACCTGACAAGATTTTTGGCGTACAAATTGAGGGAGCAGAAGAATTAAGTGTTGGAATGGGATACTAGACATGAATTGACGTAGATATCACGATGTAGATAAGTCAGAGGCAATATTGCCGCAGAATGGAAGATTAAAGAAGTGTGTTACAGATAATCGATACTGGACAATGTAAATAATGCATACACGACTGTGAACGTGCTAAAAACAGGAGTCGATATGGCTATGGACAGGTACACGGTTGAATAAGTAAAACGGCACCGTTCACCACTAAAAATGCTCGGTCCGCTTAAAGATCTAAAGTAGTGGCTGTAGAAGACAATAGTAGTTACTGCAATTAAAATACAAGTAAAAGCGTTCAATTGCTCAGGGTTATAATCAATCGGGTAGTAACAGGCAAAACTGTTTTCATTTATTAAATATATATACACATATATAAACATTTTTTTCAAATTGGTATAAATTTCTGCAACCATAGAACCTGCAAGTTAATGCGGAATGTGGCTACTGAATTTTGACTATTGTTTGCAATGAATTGAGCGCAAGCTCTAAGACAAACCATCTCGCTGTGGTGTTGACGTTCCCAATCAAGTTAGGCGTAAGGGCAGCCTTCCACTCCACAAGGCTGAAAGGCTGTGTCCAAACTCGACCCAGCAAGGAACAACTTCATAATTGACAACTCGCATCACTTTATTTCAGAGGTATTAAGTAAAGGCTACTATATCGAGTGCCATAGTCCAATGTCGTTGCCAGGCCTCGGGCTTCTAGCCGCCCAGGTGAGCTTCCAATTTCCAATACCACACAGCAGCTAACAGTGCCCAGGCGGGCCCATCTTCAGTCCCAACCTCATCCACCGCCTCCGCGCCTGTGGTGCATGATCTTGCCGCCAACTCAGAATGGCGATTTGAAGTAGACATCGGCACCTCGATTGAAGTCAAGGTACGCCTCTCGGGGTCCTACCCCCCCCATCACCACTTCATATCACCTGACCACCTCTAGATCCTCTCCGGCAGCGCTGAGCTCTTCGGCACTGAGCTGGCTGTGAAGCACGCCTACACATTCAACGGCACCAAAGCCGCGATCTTCACGTACCATGGCTGCCGCATCGAGGTCACCGGCCAGTGCGAGGAGTACACCGCGGAGGAGTCGCCCATGACGCAATACGCCAACCTCCATTTTGCGCTGGAGAACCTGCGCCAAACCGGCCAGGCGGAGCCTCGGGTGTTGGTGGTTGGACCGAATAATTCGGGGAAGACGAGTCTGGTGAAGCTGCTGACGGCGTATGCGACGCGGGCAGGGGGGCAGCCGGTAGTTGTTAATACCGATCCTGGAGAGGGCATGTTGTCGATTCCAGGCAGCCTGACGGCGACAGCGATGAGTAGTGTAATTGATGTTGAGGAAGGCTGGGGTAGTAGTCCTACGAGTGGACCGAGCAGTGTCCCTGTCAAGCTACCACTGGTGTACTTCTACGGACTCAAGAGCCCAGAGGATGAGCCGAAGTTATATAAACCAGTGTGTACGCGGCTCGCACTCGCTGTGACGGAACGGCTGGCGGATGACGAGGAGGTGAAAAAATCGGGGGTCATTATTGACACGCCTGGTGTGATCTCACAGGGGAAGAATAGCTACGATCTCATTTCACATATCGCATCAGAGTTCACAGGTACGTTCCACTTGCTAATATCCGTTAGAGCTTCGAATACTAATATGTTCCAGTCAACGTAATCATCGTCCTGGGCTCCGAGCGTCTACACAGCGACATGCTTCGACGCTTCTCCAACGCAACACCCACACCCGTAACCGTGATCAAGCTCGAAAAATCCGGCGGCTGCGCCGACCGCGATGACGCCTACATGTCTGCCTTCCGCCAGTCTCAGATCCGCGAGTATTTCTTTGGCTCGATCAAGCGCACACTGTCGCCACACACCCAGACCGTCGACTTCTCCGCCATCACAGTGTACAAGGTGCACGAGCAGAGCGGGATGATGAGCAGCTTCCTACCCGGCGGGGACGAGGAGGTGGAGAGCCCTATTTTCGATCGTGTGGAGCCTAGCAGCCAGATGCTACATTGTGTCATGGCAGTTATGTATGCGGGGACACATGATGCGCTGGAGGTGATTAGGGACGCGAGTGTGATGGGGTTTGTGTATGTGGCGGAGGTGGACGATAAGAAGCGGAGGTTGAGGGTATTGGCGCCGGTGAGTGGGAAGATTGGGGATAGGCCATTGGTATGGGGGAGCTGGCCGGAAGCGTCGGTTAGTTTGATATAATGTACAAAGCAATGGCATAAACTTTGAAAAGCGATCCGCAGTGGCATAACCTCGGAATGACAATTCAAGTGTAGTATGTATTTTGTTTTCTATGGGTATTTCGGACGCCGAGAAATGCAGGTAAAAAATGTCTCCTCTCTAATATCCCGTTATGACTCCGTATCCTCATCTCTTGTGCTGCCATCTCCACTCCCTCACTCATTCTCAACCAGCTTCGCCCTACTTAACCTCGCCTCATCTCGCGGCGCACTGATCGTATCCAAATACGTCGCGTCATCGATCCCCGACTCCAGTTTCGGCAAGTTTTCCGTGTCTTGTGCAAACAACTCCTCGAATGTCTCCCACGCCGCATCGCTATTATCGTCAATATACCTCATCTTCTGCCACTTCTCCTCTTGTGCATTCTTGATTCGCTCCGCCATGCTATCCTGCCCATCCTCCTCACCCTCCCCTGTAGTCTTAACAGTCATATGAATCGCCCTTGCGCCCGCACCCGCCGGCCCCGCCTCCGCCCTCGGGCGAGCCAGCCTGTCCAGTTCAGCAGTCGCGTCGATGTGGTGGAATTGAGGGCGCATCTGCACGATCTCGCTCACGGGGCTCAGATGCAGTTGGCCCTTCCTAAAAGCTCCGATGAAGTAGTTCGGGCTGGCGCTCTCCTTCGGCACCACCTGGCCGCCTAGCGTCTGTTTCGTAAGGACCCGTTGGCGCGTTATGCCCCCCGAGAAGTCATCGAGAATCTCTTGCTGGACTGCTAGCGAGTCTTCCTGGACTTGTCTCCCTCGTCCTGGACCAGGTGCCACACCGCCAATACCGAAGCCGCCCGCAAGGCCGTGGCTTCCACCCTGTCCTCCCGCGGTGCCGGTATTGGATTTCGCAGCGTTGGATTTGCGCATTGCCTCTCCCCACTGCACACCCTTGGTGCGGTCGTAGTTTGTCCATGGGTCTAGAGGGACGTCGAGCTCAACGAGGCCAGCTTTGGGCTTTAGGCGGAGTTCGATGGGGAGCGAGGCGTTTGTCGAGGAGTAGTCTTCTTTGGAGGGGCGGTTGGGGAATTGGAGGATGTAGAGCTGGCGGCCGTCTTCCCATTGCGGTTTGATATAGACATCGTACGAGGCCTGTATGGGGTCATCCTCATTGTCGTCAATCACTGTGTCGCGTTCAGTCGAACCCATTTTGCTATTTGATCAGCGGGAATAGACCTATATAGGCGTTGATGGAGTTGACTAAATCACATCAATCATAGCAATGAGGGGAGTTTTATGTCGGCGAAAATGTATCAATCGCCGATGGGCTTATCGATAAGCTGGTAATCTTTACTATAGCCTGCTTCTTCGGGTATAGCGGGGCTTACGACGACAGAAATGACGCATGAAGCGAGCGAGGGAAAGGCCAGGGTCCGACCATTTCGTCTGCCCGGTTGACAGGCAACCATACAATCGACCAAACATCCTACTCTCTTCCCATTCACCTCCAACCTCATCGTCCTACGCCGAACACCACAGGGTTCAAAAACAATTATATACCAGCCGGACACTCAGCCAGCTCTTCAGCTATGTGCAACTCTGACCTTTTCCTCGCCTTCATCGCCATCCTCTTCCCTCCCCTCCCAGGTACGCCTCCCATCCCCCACCCACCGCTTTACAACCGCAACTAACAATTTCCACTAGTATGGGTCAAGTCCGGTCTCTGCTCCGCCGACTCCCTCATCAACATCCTCCTCTGCATGCTCGGATTCCTCCCTGGCCTCCTTCACGCCTGGTACATCATCGCCAAGAACCCCGAGCTCGAGTCCTACGACGCCCTACCCCAGGACGCCGAGGCCGGCAGCCGCGTCACCTACATCTACGTCCAGACCGACGGCTCCGGACCGCGACAACAGCAGCAAAATCAGCAAGGCCAGCCACAGGGCTACGGGACCGTGAAGCCGATGGATGCGCCACAGCTGCAGCAGCACCAGAATGGGACGTGGGGACAGGGCAGCGCGCCACAGGAGGACGGAGAGGGAAGCCACCCAGCACCGCCAACATATGCGCAGGCTGTAACGGGGGCGACGGGGGATCATAAGGTGCAGACGCATGAGTAGGTGGGTGCTTGGGATGTGGTTTTTAAGCAGCGAGGAGTGGGTTGGGATCAGGCTTTAATTTTCTTTGTTGGCCGCGTTGCGTTCGGTCTGCAGAGCATGGGAGAATGGCGTAATTTATTGTTTTCTTGTTGGAATAGGAGGGGTCTGTATTGGCACTGGCGGCTGACTGCGATGGCAGTTTGCTAGAACACCACTCTTTGCATGCATAATATGATTGTTTCCCGCGTCAAGGGTTTGGAAGAGTTCGCAGGTCGTGCTTCGTGAGGGATCCTGGCTTTAGTTAAATACAAATATTGACCCTCCGATGATCTTTATTATCTTTCTAAGCGTGTTTTATAGGTCGAGTCTATATAACCTAGAACCCTGGCTTTAATATTCACACCTTCCTTCGACTGCCGTTCCATAATCCTCACAATCACATAATATCCGACCCTGCCAAACGCCAATGGTAGACATGCTAATGCATCCTCCTCAGTCCCTCTACCAAATCCCTAACCTCCTCAACCTTAGCCAGACCCTTACACACCACTTCCTGCCTCTCCTCGTCCAAGTCCAGAAATCGTTCAATAAGCTCCCCGTCAATAAACCGGTAAGGCTCCTCCGTCTCGCGCTCTGCGTTGCGGAAGGATCGGTAAGTGGCAAATGGAATGTTACCAGGAGTTTCGACGTTCTCAGCTAAACGCTGTTGGAGACGAAGTAGCAAATCCTGGGAGGCCGGTGCGACGCTGCCATAGAGGAAGAGGGAGCCCTCAGTCTGTATATATATTAGTCACCACATCAAGCATGCATATCTCCGTGTAACAACGGACACAAACTGCAAAATAAGGGAGGAAAGGAAACTAACCGTAGCCAAGAACGCCCTTGGAACCACCGTCGCATCTTCACTTGCGTCGACCCGAATCTTTCGTATCCGATTCACCAGCTCGCCGAGGTGAAACTCGCCCGTAACTTCCATCTTCTTGCGGTCCTCGAGCGTAACCCCTGCTTCGTTGCGTCTCAACACAATCAGATTGCCATCCGCATCCGCTTCCAGCCAACCTTCATCCACATGCGCCACAGCCGTCGCCCACACGCTCTGGAAGTGTCTCGCGACCTCGACGAGAGTGGGCGCCTCGCCCCCAGTCCCAGCACGATACTCGACGAGCGAGACGGACTTCATTAGGTCCGCCACGGCGATGGTGTTCCCCTCGATAGCGAGGTCAACTGGGCACGTGCTGGTACGATAGCTAGCAACCTTCTCGATACGCGCGCTAGTACTGCTGAGCTCTGTGTACTCAAAGACGACGACGGTCTTGACGAGAGCGGCGACGATCTTGCCATCGAGAACGCCGAGGCAGCGACAGGCGCCCTTGACTTTGTATTCAGCAATCTTGTAAGGGTTTCGCGAGGAGTCTACGCCGAAGACGAGGATGCGGCCGCGGAAGGAGAGGGCGGGGTTGTCGTCGAGGAAAGATGTGCCGACGATGAAGCGCTCTTGGGGCGTGCCGTAGGTATTTGGGAGCGCGGCACGGATGACAGTCTCGACTAGTTCGTCACCCTGGGGAGTGCCGAGTTGGAATGGTTTGCCAAGCTCTGAGAAAACGATTTCGTCGACGAGGCGGAAAGAGCTTTCTATAACTTCTTCGCCATTGACGAGCTCGCGCTTGATGGTGCCGAGGCCGAAGACCTTTTCAGAGGGAGAATAGGCAACACGGCGAACTGTCTCACCCATGGGAAGTGTTCTTAAGTGTGTGCGGCGCTCGGTATCGATTTGGCTGATCTTGATCTCGGAAGCTGTGGCAACCACTATTGCATCGGGGTAGGCGGCAGCGTTAAATGGACAGATATATGTAGCGTCTTCGGCCGTGACAGCTGAGTAGATAATGCGCCCTTCTGAGCTGTAGATCAAGCTGGAATGCTCACAGGTCGCAAAGACGTTTGTGAGGCCGTCCGCACGGGGAAGAACGCGCAGGTTGGCTTGCTGGGTGCCGAGAACAACGGACTTGCGGTTTGTAAGGGCGAACGTGCAGGGCGTGACCGAGTATGAGTGAACAACTCCATCAGACATGGCAACGAGGAGCGTTGGTCCGGAAGTTTTCTTTGGGAGGATCTGTGCTAGTACCATACTTCGAGGTACGGCGGCAGTGTCGCTATTGCGAAGAGTGTCTCCTTGTATGGGCTGCAGCGTCCTGAGGTCTATAATAGACACCGACCCAGACTGCCAGAGTCCCACAAGTCCAATTGGTGTTTCGGTATCAGGGACGTCTATACAGGCAACCTGATCAGTGTCCCCAAAGTCCTGTCGCGCAATTTCTGATAAGTCGTTGTCTAGATTCAAAGAGATGAGCGATTTCCCGTCTGCAGATAAAAGACCGTAATCCTCATTTGCCGCTGCTGCAGTGATAATCTCTCCTGGCTTCGGTTGCCATGATGCGACAGCTACACCGGACTCCGAGTCTATTAGCAGTGCTTTTGAAGGCGTGATCTGTAATATCCTGCCATTGGACACATTTGCCGCCAAAAGCGTATGTTCTTCTAAGGAAAGTCCCAAGAATTCCTCCACCTCTTCAACCTCTCCTTGGTCATCAAATCGGAACACTCGTGTCTCTGTCGAGAATGATATCACAAGCGTATCATGAAACTCTGAGTTGTTAGTTTGAAGGGTATACAACCCCTTGACGTTGTCCATATCCCCAAGTAGACCGATGTCTTCCAACCCGACGCCACTTCGGACACTCCTCAACCCCCCTTCTTGGAACGCGCCACTCCCAGTCACAATTCGCGCCTGCCCCGACGAGAATTCATTCGCCCGCGCCTCCTCCGAGCGGCTCCCCATATCCATCACCGTGAAATCAACAATCGGGGCGATGTTATCCAGAGTCTGCACCACCTCGGCAACCTTGGCATCCAGGTCCATATTTACGACCTGCGAGTCCCCGTCATGCGACCCGATAAACAGCAGATTGTCCTCTAGACAGACCATCGTCGACGGCCGGGAGATCCGCACAAGCTTCTCGACCTTCATTCCCGTAACGACCTCCGCATCGACCACCAGCGTCAGCAGATGCAGCCACCCATATTCATCGCCCAGCAGATACCTCAACCCATCGTATGCCGTCCACGCCACAAAGATGCTCGCCTCGTCGAGCACATGCTCCACGGTCGCCTTGCTCTCATCATCCAGATACAACATCCTCGTCTCGCCAACCACAATCACACCTCCCAGCTGCGCCTTCGCACTCGCATTATTCCTGACCACATATCTCCTCTGCCCCCCCTCCCCTTTCGGCACCGGAATCAGATGGCTCGCCCCAACCTCGACCTCCAGCTCATCTTCCCTCTCCTTCCTCGGATCGAACCCCTGATACTGCCCCCTCCCATCCGTCACCCTATATGTCGCCAACCCTACCCTATCCCTCCCATCCTGATATAGCAGCGCCAACTTCGGACTCGTAGACTCCGTATGCAAAAACACTGTTGCCCGAACAAACAGCTCCGTAACCCTTATCTGCTCAGGCTCATCGAGGTAGCTCCCAGCGGACGCGATCTTCCTCGGCTTCATGACCTTGACGAAGCTCAATACGCCCTCGAACAGACTCAAACACAGCTGCCTCCCCGTCGGATCGACGGCACACACCTCACCCCCAGCAGCGTCGCGCATATGCTTCTCGCTCGCATCGACAAAGGCGTGCACCGTCTCCAGCCGCCGCGTCGAGGCATCCCAGGCGAGAGTGAAGTAGTGGGCGCGCGCGGTGCCGACAAAGAGGTGGGCGGTGCGGGAGGTGGGGGGTCGGATGGCGGCGAGCATTGTGATGCGCGCATGGAGGGTGCGGGTGTGTGCGAGCTGGAGGCCGGTGGGAGTGGGCGTCCATATTTCCAGACGATTGGATTTTCTAGAGGGGGCAGGTCAGAAGTGGTTCTTGAGGAGGGGGCCTTGGTGGGGAGGAGGGGCTTACGCGACGATGAGGCAGGTGGAATCGGGGTCGAGGAGGTTGAGGGAGAGGGCGTGGCGGACGCTGCTGGGGCGGTGGATGGGGACTATGTAGGACATGATTGCGGGTGTGAGGTGAGGGCGGCGTGGAAGAGGTTGAGCTGGTGAAGAGACCCGAACATGGGCGGGTTCGTGGCGAGGTCGAGAGCTTTCTTTGTTTCCTCCGGTCGTTCCTTGAGGTACGGGCTTGATTACCTCACTGTGCTGATAAGATCTTATCGCGAAGCTCGGAGTTAAGAAATCAATCCAGGATTCATTACACACAAAACTTTATTTCAGACACACGACCTCAATTCTATTCATGCAAGTATTTAAAAATGTGTTTTACTGATCTTGTATTGCGGAGGTCTATTCTTTTCCACCAAGATATCTATACACCACTGAGAAGTCCTTCCCCTTGCACCTCTCATCCTTAGCAGCGAGATCATACACCTCGTTAGCCTTGTCACCAAGCTCCAATTGAGCTCCAGCTTCATGGGCAGCTTGAATGGCAAGTCCAAGATCCTTCTTCATCAGCGATATCCCGAAGCCGCCGCTGTAATCGCGTCCGGCAGGCGAACCCTCAACAACACCCTTCACGGGGTTGTTAATCTCACTGGGCCAGCACTTGCCAGTGCTGACATTGATAACGTTGGCGAGAACCTTGGGGTCCAGACCAGCCTTGATGCCAAGGTTCATGGCCTCAGCAGTGGCGATGTTGTTGATAGCCAGGAGGTAGTTGTTGGCTAACTTCCCGACTAAGCCAGCTCCCTGGTCTCCGCAGTGCAAGACGCGCTTGCCCATCATCATAAGGACGGACTCTGCGCGCTGCAAGAGGGATGACGGGGCGCCGAGCATGAAAGTCAACGTTCCGGCCGTGGCGCCGACGACGCCACCAGACATAGGTGCATCGACGAAGTTGCCTTGTTGGGTAGCTGTGACGGTATTGGCAACCTGTTTTGACGTGGCGGGATCAATTGTGGAGCAGTCGATGAAGAGCCTGTCCGTATGCGACCCGGAGGATGGGGGTTGTGCGAGCACCTGGCTGAACACGCCCTTAACATGAACCGGTTCTGGGAGCACGGTAACGACGGTTTCCTAATTGCCACTTGTCAGTCTTATGCCCTCATGAGAATAAACATGAAGATGTGCAAAGAAGCAAGCTTTTTGAAAGTTCAGAGGATTGGCTTTGTTGTATAATAATAAAATCACGCGAACATACTCCCAAGACGGGAGATGCCAACTTAGTATCATGAATTGGAACAAACTCATCACGTAAAGCTGGGGAAGACATGGAGGGGAAGGGAGGGGGAGCTTACACTTCCATCTGCCGCCTCAGCTGGCGACAGGGCGATCTTGACCTGGGCACCACCACCAGCTGTGGCCACCTCATCCGCGAATCTTTTTGTGGCCTCCGCATTGATATCCTGAATTAACAGCACATCCGTGGTTGGCAGCTTCTTTTGCAAGTTTTTGGCCATGTTGTATCCTATCGTCGGCGTTAGCTCGCTGCACCCCGCCAAACGGGATCTCCAGATAAACGTACCCATCTGCCCAAGTCCAATAAATCCATACTGAGCGTCCCTTGCGGCCGACGCAGAGAAGCATCGTAGCTGCACTCCGCCAAACTGCCGCCTCAGCACCGACGCGGTCCGCATATTAAAAGCCATAGCGAAAGATCAAGTTGTGTTTAATCCTGAGCTGTTGCACCATCGAACACTGACAAGTCAATGCTGCGACTGACAAGCGGGCGTGGGGAAAGGTACAGCAAGGTTTGTACCGAGGACACTAACTCGGGTATGTGGCCGAGATCTTCTGACATATAGAGCCGAGGATATGCGTGCCGTTCTAGAGCGACTCATGGAAGCAATTTATAAATAAGCAGGGAGCGCACGAAGGCGGCTGCGAAGCAAGTTCTTCTTTCACATCTTTGCAGGATGGTGAAGAGGAGGAAGAGGGAAGAAAGAAAAGACTGAGTGTGGAATTATAAGGGAAGGGGGAGAAAATAAACTGCCGCTAGGCCGTTTGTGGTTGGGCTGTCATTCTGGCGGCATGGCACGCAAGGACCAATAACTGAAGCTCGTGGAATTTATCTCGGTGGCTCCATTTTTGAGGAACTGGTCATCGGAAGGCTATAATACGAAAACTATAACCCTGAGAGACTTGAAGTCTCCGTTCCAATCGTAACTCTATATGTTATGCCTGAGCCATTGTTCGTGATACCTAGGTGTCACGATTACTTTTGAGGCTTAAAGATAGAAAATCATCAACAGAACTACAACGAAGCGTCACTCATCGCATGTATAGAACTAGTAAAGCATGTGCCATCGAACACCCCGCCCATAAGATAGTAGACAAGAACAACTCGAGAATTACAACTTCCTATCGAACCCTTCCAGTCAAGCCGCCCCCTCCCATAAAATCCCCGCTTCACATCACACATCCCGTCCTCCACTCCGCACACCATCCTGGTTTAAAGCGGAGAACCATGCATATCATCCGTCTCCCCCTCTTATCCCCCTCTTTACCACTCAGAAAGCCCTGGGTATCCCACGACCCATGGTGCCGTACAAACTCTCATGTATAGAAATGGAGCAACCACACCATAGATAAGCCCCTAGAAAAACAAGCCTCACTCAACGCCGGGAGATAAAAATCGAAGCGGAACGTGGCGAGACGACAAATAAATAAGGGGTTGGGCGCGTTGCGCCCATTATAAATTAAACTTTTTCAACCACCTGCGGCACCTAGAAGGCGCCCATAACGTAGGGGATTAAAGCACTGGGCCTGTCAGCTTGCGTTCATCAGGGGATGGAGAGAAATAAGGAGTCATGAACATACCCAATGGCCAACGTAGCGCTAATACCAATCAGTGCCCTCGCGCGCACCTTCTCCTTCTTCAGGTCGCTCTCGACCTTAGCTCTCTTCGCAGGTGCCTCGCCCCCGTTCTCCTTCTCCGCCTCTTCCTCAGCCTTCCTCTTCACCTTCTTCGCCACGGGTTTGCTTGGTCCCGCCTCACCCTCCGCCGCCTCCTTGGCCGCCTCGTCTGCCTTGACAGCCGCATCGACCATCTCCTTCGCCTTGGCGATCATGGCCTCCGTGTCTTCAGGTAGGGGCAGCTCTGCGAATCCAGCTGGCATCTCGACCTCGACGTGGGTGTGCGTTGTCTCTACGCCACCCTCAACCACGACCTCCTTGTCAACCTGGACAGTAACCTTGGGCTCCTTCTCCGTCTCTGCATCAGCCTTCGCCGCACCGGCCTTAACCACCTCCGCCTTCGCAGCCTTGGATTTCCTCTTTGGCTCCGGGCTAGCAGTTTCGTCCTCCTTCTCAGCGACCAACGAGCTAGACGGGGACGTCTCTGGCTTAGTAGCCGATTTCAGTGCCTGCTGCAGGTTCTTGCTCGATGTGCTCGCGCTCTCCTCCGCAGCAGCCTTCTGCTTCAGCTTTCGCGGGGTCGCGATCGTCTTCTTCAGCGGGCTCGCGATCTTGCTCGGGCTCACACTCCTCCTGCTTCTCCTCAGCGCCTCGCCGGAGCGGCCAGTCGAACCAGTTGGTGCGGCAAGGTCTTCAGGCGCAAGGAGGAAAGTAGGTGGCGGCGAGATTTTCTTGGGGGTTGTATCTCCCTTGGGGTTCACGACGATAGGTGTCGGGTCGAGCAGTGCCTTAATCCATACGCGAATGCCATATTCGTCAGCCAACTCAAGCGCGTGCGTGGGCGAGATCCAGACATTTCCAGCGGTCTCGTTGGGGCTCGTAGTGGGGAGACTCTTGATGTAGTTGCGCTCGGCCTCCTCCTCGGTAACCTCAGCGTAGGGGAAGGTGGCCTTGAACATGCCAGTCGCGCTGATGTAGCCGTCGTTTGAGCGGCGCATGAGGAAGTAGCTGGCAGGCGCGGGCTTGAAGATGCCCGACACGACGTTCTTGGGCAGGGGCGCGCGAAGGTGCGCGTAGTCGAACGTGCCGAGCTGCTTCGCCTTAACTTGCAGGTCGGTCTGGCCGAGGCGACGGCGCTCGACGAGGCTCTCGTCTGAGGGATGGGGTTAGTTGCGCGAACGGTGGGAGGAGGTGGGTGGTGCGATGTGCTTACACTTGGGAGCATTCTCGACCATAAGCAGCGCGTTGCGCTTTTCGGGCAGGTGGCGCGTTGACGACATTGTGGCTGGTTTTATGTATAGTACCGGTAGAGCTCAAATCAATGAGGCCTTTATCTGTTTGCGATGTGTGTTGACGACAAAGCGCGAGGTGCTGCTTGAATGATCTGATTTTGCGCGCCGAATAGTCAGAGCGACGCGATTATCTCCAGCGTGATGAATTCTCGCGCAAAGGTGACCTCAGTATTGCGCCCGAAGATTCCTGATATCAATGAAACTGGATGAGTCCAAGCTGATGTTGTACGAATCTCCTTCCCGAGATAACAACGGTTGGTGATGATGGGACGGGATTGACGGATCACGGTGCAGCGAGTTTGACACGTCGATTAAGTCCCTGCGACCGGCGAACAAGCGCCCGTTGGATGCGATTGATTGGACGACGAACAAAAGTGAGGATCGCACCACCTTCAGGACTACTTTCAAGCTAATGAAAAAAGACCCTGCGACAACACAGTGATGAATAATAATAAAAGTAAGGTAGTAGAATGGTTGGAAATTGTTTGCGACGACGTGATGTATTAAGGAGAGCGCAATCGATAATGGTTGGGGCAGAGAAGGAAGTTTATCGGTCTTACCCCTGGATAACTAACTAAAATCTTTCTGGCGCGGGTCACTGGACTGGGGGACGGGCACTGGACGAGCGCTGACGGGTGCACGGGTAACCGTATCCGCCCAAATTTCCTAAATCTGCTAACTCTGCTAAATTTGCCCAAATTTCCCCAGGTCATGCTGGGATAAATTGGCCGGGATAAATCCGTAAAAAGCGCTGGGGACAACCAAAAACTGCAAAATCGCGTGGCTGGGGCGGCCACGTTGGGCACGTACTCCGTACACGGACGGTTTCCGCTCCTTTCGGACGGTCGGCTCCTTTTCCTCCGCCTGCTTACTAAGGCGCTTCGCCCAATTAAGACGCCATCAACTCCAACTCACTTGACTGATTTTGATAAAAGGGTTCATGGTATATTTCTATTTCGCTGTATTTAAGCTCGTAGGTACTAGTGATATATGGTATATAGCGGTGGTGTCTTGCATCTAAGGGTCCATCGGGTCCATCGGGTCCCCTTACATTCATATTCGTTGACCTACTTACTAGTATTAAGACTACACTCGCTCCATAGATATCACATTCACACTCAAACTGTACCAAAGAATATATTCGGCGCTTGAGCCACTGAGTAGCCTATCCCTTACCTATCCCCATGCTTGCTTCCTAGCTGTGAATGACGGTAATACTGGTCATTACAATGAAGAGGTAAATCGAGAGTTGATGTGGATGAGTTTGAAGGGACACCATCCTACTACTTATAGGAGTCACCCAGGAATCCAACCTCCGCCTATCTCAACGGGCCTGAAGGATCCATATCATCAGCGACCACTGCGGCGAAATAGTCTCATACTCTAGTCGCACAAACCACCCACTGGTACTAGGCCAGGCACCAGAGTCTCATCGACTTTAGACAGGCCAGCTCCTGCTCTCGACTCGTCGGAGTCGTCCCAACTCAGCCAGACTTACAAACATCCAATATGCACAGACAAAACCTTAAAACCTTGAACCTCAGCTCGTACACGCTCACACTCTGAGGTGGGGAAGCGGGGAATGTCTCACAGCATACCCCGTACAACGGCCATTAAGATAGCGTTACACGATCTCGATATCTGGCTCACGGAGGGACGTCAAGGATAACTATCAGCGGGTCGGATAACGGAGAGAAACTCGCGATGACGATCCGCGACGGTTTTTGAAGGGATGGGGGGGTGGGGGGTGGGGTTGGCTTGGTGGGGTAAATAGGGGCTGTCTTCAGGCAACGGCTTTGCCCATCCTCTCAATAGACACAAATGAATAAGGGGTAACGCGTTCCCACTCAAAACTCCCATGGCACCCCTAGTACAGCAAAACACCACAAATTCAGTCGCCAAAAATCCCATGGCACCCCTAGTGCCGCAAAACCCCAAACTCAGTCGCCACCAAAAGGGACAAATAGGGGAGTGAATTAAACTAAACAAGACCCTAGGGGGTACACCTCCTGGATTGGGTGAACACCATATACATCAACCCGGGACCCTACCTTATCCCCTGGATCCCGAACGACTAGGAGCAGCACGGCGACAGGGACACTGGCGGCAGGAATTGTGCTACATTGTGAGCCAAGGATTTGGTTAAATTGGTGATGTATACTCGCATTGGGATACACCACCAATTTAACCAAAAGCTTAACTCAAAGCGTAGCTCGATCCCTGCCACCTGTGTCCCTGTCGCCATGCCTCTGTCGTCGTATTCCTTGTCACCGCACTTCTGTCGCCGAAAATACATCGTCACGTCATAGAATCGTGGAGATTATATTCCTTCTCAAGCGCCAGCCACCAGCTGACGCCCTAAACCTATCCCATTCATTTCTCATCGTCCTACATGGCATGAATTCGCGAAAAAATGACGCCCTTGTTTCCATCAGGCTTCCTACCTTCCCACAAAATTTCCCTGCCCCTCCCACCAAGAGAAGATTCAAACCAAGAAAAACAAGACACTACCGCACCGCAACGAGGTTTTCGCCCCAAAAAGCAAAATCAACACAAAAATTGCAATAAGTCAGTCCCAACGCTCCGTCCCTCTTTTCTATTCCCACTCGTTGCTTTCCACTATACCCCCCTAACTCCCCCACGCAGCTCCCCCAACCAAACCCCCATTCCCACTCCACCCCACCCCAGCCGCCGCCTGCATAAAATTCATCCCCATCCCCTCATCCGAGCCAAACCCCCAGTTCTCATACTCCATCCCGACCCCAAATGCCGCCACATCGACGCCATGCATGTTGATCTGCTCCAGGGTTCTAAATGCGTTTTCCGGGCTCGGTACCGGGGAGGCCCAAGCGCCGCTGCCGGTGGACGCAGGTGGCGGGACGGGTTTGTATGTCTCGGGTGAGCTTTGCGAGGGGGGTTCGTAGGGTGTGTTTGTTGTGTTGCTGGTGGCGCCGTTTGCAGGGCGGGCGTAGAGAGAGTTCAGGGTCGTCGCTGCGGCGTAGGTGGAGGTGGCCGGGTAGTACGTAGCGGTATTCTTTGGGCTAGACTGGTGATTCGCGTATCCCTTGGCAGAGGGCGTGTATTCTTCCGCCGCGCTGCCATTGCTCGGGGGAGCGGTGGTGTTAACAGCGGCCCATCCGTTATCGGCGCCATTTCTGGATACGGAGCGTGCGTGTTCCGACGCCGGGGCCTCGGATTTGATTTGCGGCGTGGGCCGCGAGCCGTTTGTGGCAGAGAACGGGGAGACACGGTCTGGGGAGTCATAGCGGTCTTGTTCGAGGGATGGCCCGAAATCCTTGAGTTCCTTCTCGAGGAGCTTGTATTCTTCGAGGCCGCCGCCGTGGCCGCCCTCACGGAGGCTAAGCTCGGCGACGCGGCGTTGGTGCTCGGAGCTGGGGAGGCCGAGGGCCCCGATGTTGTCATAGTGGTCCTTTTTGATGTTCTTAAAGTACCGGCCCATGCGCTTGATCCAGACGCTCCAGCCGCAGGCCATTTTGGACCGAGGCAACATGAGGTTGAGAGTCTTCACGGCGAGTCTAGTGGCATCATTCAAGCTGCTAGAGTAGGTGCGATTGTGGTCGGGTGTTGTTGGGGGATTGCTCATGTAGCTGTTCTTGTCCATCCAAGGGAAATGGACGGAGTAGATGCCAACAAAGGCCGCGGTCCACACGGCGAACCCGACTTGTGGCGACTCCACCATGACCTGCCTGTCGCTAGTGACCCGGACTATATCCATAATATCGCGCGCGGATTTGAAAATTAACTCGGCACTTTCTTCCCAGAACCCCTCTGGGATGTCGTATTTATCCGGTGGAAACGTCGGCTCGTCTAGGGGCCCGGATGGTCCATTGCTTCGAATAGGGATGAACGGAATATATTCGCGATGAAGGACAATGTTGCAAAGCGAATAAAGCGTATGGATGGCCGTGTACAACGTAATTGACCCGCTAGCGATATGTGCGGCAATCTTCGTAGGGCTGAATGTCAGTTTCGGGGGTAAGGAGTCGTGGAAGGCTACGAGCTGCTGCCGTAACTTGTAAAATTCGGATCGCTGGTCCCATGGAGGGTATTGCTCCTCCCGTCTGCCACCTCTGCATGACCATCGTGAAAACCGTCCCCAGATCTCAACCAGTCGGATATATATGCTCAACACCTGAGTTGACGCCATAATCCTCGATCCATCCTGGCTGTCAGGCGCCCGCGGGCTATCCTTTAGCGATCCAGTCTCAACGTTGCTCCCAAACCGGAAATCCTCCTCTGAACAAGGGAGTTGCACGTGCAGGTCATCGATGTTGATGATCTGTGGCCGGTATCGACCGGATGCCTGGTACCGGTCCAGAATAAAGCAGCTATATGCCGTTCTCCGCTTGATCTCGCGCTGAATCAGGGTCTGCTCGTCAATTCTCGCTCCTGGCTCCGTTGCATTCAATTTCACCCCCAACCGCCGCGCCTCTTCTAACAGAGCTGGCCGGTCCGGCTTCTGGTTTATCCGTGGGTCTTCTTCAAACATGAGTTTCATAGTCCGAGCCATCCTATTATTCTGTTAGTAACGTCTTTTGTAGTGTATGTGGGCGAACTTACCCAATAGCAATAGTGATGTACATATAGGCGCGTTGCCCACGGCACATTCCCCAGTGATAGAGACTGATCATGAGCAGTCCCTGGACCCTTTCTAACGACGGCTGCCCAGTCAAAGCTGGCGTATCAAGGCGAGCCGCGAACGCTTCGGCATAGAACTCCGATGCCGCGAGAGGGTCAGAGGGGTCAGAGGTGCTGTGGAATGTCACCAAATCTGGGATGAACCGGGCCGTCAGCGCCAACATGCCAAGTAGAAAGATCTGGGTATCCGCAGACCGCTCCGCAGCAGGCTGATGGACGCGGGTATGGAACACCTCCTCATGGAGGAACGGCAGCTCGGTCGAGCAGTGCAGCATGAACGTATTATACACGTCCTTCCACAGCTTCGCCGTGATAGGCGGCGACTCCAACGGGTCATCGCTATGGCGGAAGCTTTGCTTCCTCACCGCATCCGACTCGCGCTTGCGCACGCGCTTGACATCTCCTCCCTCCCCATCGTTCCTCGACGCGCCAGTCGATTCCGGCCGCTTGCTCGCCAGCTGGCCAGCGTTCGGCGGGGGGTATGTACATTCGCGGCTCTGGTTTGCGCAGGCGCGGCAGGCGGTGTTCGTGCCGCTGTTCTGGCACTTGATCTTGCTGCGGCGGCAGCGGAAGCAGGCGATGCTGGAGCGCATCTTAGGCAGAGGCTTCTTCTCGTCGGGGTCATCGTGCATGTCTACGTGGCGCGGGGCGTCATGCCGCGCGCCGGCGTGTTCGGGGCGGTGGGCGTAGGCGCCCGCCGCGGGCGTGGTATTGGTATTAGTGTAGTTTGTGGTGTCGCTCAGGCGTCGGCGTGAGGGCGACGCCGCCGGGCGATGAGAGAACTCCGTGTCGGCTTCGGGGAAGGCCTCGGCGTGCGGCCGCTTCGGCGTCGATGCTTCTGGGGTGTCAACTGTCGAGGACGGGTCGGAGGGCGAAAGAATCGCGGCGATGGAGTGAGGGGAGGGAATTTTGGCGGTTTGGGGGCCCTGCGGGGACCTTCGCTGCCGGCGTTGGTTGTAAGCCTGTTTTTAGGGCGATATGCGGTGCGCGGTGTAGGATGTTGGGATGGAACTGGGCCCAATCGCTTGCGCAGAGGGTCTTGTATGTGTCGAGAGACGTTGGATGACGGCAGATGGTGATGTGATACCAGGAAGAGGATCGCCGAGGGAAGTTGAAGGGTGTGTTTGCGTCGTACAGGTCGATGTTGGTGGCGCGATCAATTGTCTGGAGAGTATTGGTGTTGGAGATCCTAGGAAGCGGCCAGCCAGGTTCAGGGCGCGCGCGGCCGACTAGTATAGGGTAATGTCTGTCGGAGGCAGGAGGGTCCAGCGAGCGGGAGATGGCGTAAAGAAGGTACGGTAACGGGAAATAACAAAGCGATCAGCGCTTGAATGGAAATGCTCTAGAAACAAGAAATGCTTTTAGATCGAAGAGAGTATGTACAGCATAGGAATTGTGGGCGGTAGTAGATAGTCGAAGGTAGGAGTATAGTACAGAGCACAACACAGTACAATATGTATGTACACACAAGATGGACAGGATAACTGCGGGAGAGAGATGCGAGATGTGAGATGAGCGCGCGTTAGTGAATGGCGTGCATATGTATAGCATTGACATAGTATAGAGTAGCAATCAAGGTCAAGCAACAGATGGATGGGGGTGGGGGAATACTAATTGGGGGGGAAATAGAGTATAATGGAGTATAATGGGGGGCTAACTGGGAAGAACCACCACGGGAAGGAATTACGGTGGGGGGAGGGGAATTGTGCTCGGGATTGTGTACCCGGCAAGATGTGGTTGACGATAACTGGGTGGTATTTCTCAGCTGCTTTCACTATTTCTTGTTTATGTTGTTACTCTGGGGAAGCACGAAAAGAGCGCGTGTGGCACGAGGAGCGGAGGAGATGGAGTTGCACTGTTACTAGATGCAGTGTACACACGGCATCTGAGATGAAACGAGGTAAAGCCAGTTAAAGCTGCTAAGGCAACCCTCATACAGAACGCACAGTAACTGGACCACAAGATCCTTAGATCAACACCAAAGGAATGCCGTCGACTAGGAGATAAAAGGCCGGACACGCCGAATCCTGCACTCTGTCTCACGCTCCCATCTTCGGACAAACAGACATACGCTCTCCCCACAACCCAAATGTACTCCTCGCTCCAGAACCCAGAAAAGCCGCGACATGGTAATCACATTCACCCCCCGTCGGCCGTGGGGGAACTCACCCTGTGCACACACGCGACAACGGCATCCCAACCCGCGGCCCGATCACGGCCCAGTGGTAGTCGCACAGCGCAGCACGAGTCCTCTAGGCGGAACAGCACGGCCGGGGATAGGAGGATATAAGAGAAGCGTCGGAGCGGCTTCCGCGGATGGCGGAGGGGGGTATGAATTAGGCATCGCTCGCGTCGCGCTGGAGAGAAAGGCAAGCCAGTCGGGTCTACTACTGCTGCTCAGGCCGATGGAGGTGGTGGGACGGCAGAATTAATTCAGACATAAGTTAAGGACGACACGAGGCGGGCAACGCGGTGTCCACCATAACCAGCACTTTAGCACTGTTCCGACCGACGTTTACGAGACTCGGGAGAAGGATCAGCGTGACGATTCAGACATAAGTTAAGGACGACACGAGGCGGGCAACGCGGTGTCCACCATAACCAGCACTTTAGCACTGTTCCGACCGACGTTTACGAGACTCGGGAGAAGGATGTCTCGGCGGATAAACAGCGGGTAGTTGGGTTCAGCCGGGGGGATATCTCTTCCTCCCCAGCGCCACGATGTGATCGCGGACCCCAGCTGGCTGGGCGTACAGCGATCTCAATGCGCCTTGCAAGCGAGCACCAACAGGCAGCCCTGGGGGTCCACTACAATCACAGCGCATCAACGCCAGGCTCTTGCCCTGGCCCTGGCTCTGGAAAGAGCCCTGACAGGAACTCGAGTGGGAACCAACACGGCCGCCGCTCCCAGCGGAGCAATAGCCGCTGATGGCGCGGTGATGTTGGATTTGTTGGATTAAAGGGGGAAGGAGTAATCAAGTTTATTTGATCCTACTCTTTTAAAAGCGGTATGTGCGGCTCAGCCTTCACTCTTGCTAGGTTTAGGTGCGTAGGTCGCTCCTTCCTCACTAACTAGCTGTTGGCGTTGGGCGTTTTCAATCCTGTACGTAAATCCTCAATATGCACTGTAGACGCTGCTGATGCTGTACTCCCACAGATCGTAGCCCAGCCCAGCCCAGCCAGTCTATCCACAACGCGCCTCACGATCTGAAACAAAGAGGATCAGGTCTCAGCCTTTTCTATTCTACGTAGCATCTAGCCTTCCCCTATCGAACACACTCCCAATCCCTCACTCATACGATTCATACAGTATCAGTAAAATTACAAAAAATGACAAGTCGCCCCTCAGCCGCACTTCAAGCCATCAGATCCCAACACCCGCCACCGCGCCCCGCCGGAGGAAGTAAAACACGGGACAGGCAAGCGACGAGTACAAGCAAACGACACGCCTCGGCTAGCGGCTGCGGTGTCCTACTTCCGAAAAGGGGGTCGCGAGCTCGTACGATTACAGTATCACAGATTGGAGCGTGGGGGTTCGTGGTGGTGGTGCGCCGGTTAGGTTCGGTGGTTGGGGATGGGTAAATGGGGTCGCCGATCGCGGTGGTGGTGTGTGGGATGGGATAGGGGGGGTGGATGACTTGAGGAGATGGGTGCCAGAACCTGAATAGTCACGTGATATGTGACTTTGATCTGGGAACACGCAGCTATGGAGGATATGATAACTCTAGGCTCCGGTCCTGTAACAGGGTCCAGTAAACATTCAGCGCAGAACCGTTCTCTTCAAATACATTTTAGTCACGTGCATCATCCCCCTTCTTACCCTCCCTTGTTGCTGTGAAATCAGATTACGACGTCCCTATCCACAATCCCGCGGGGACGGCGCAACGTATCATCCGGGCCCTGTGTCGACTCCGCTACGCTGCGTTCAGCGTGCGTCCTGAGAGCGATCCCCCACCACGCACGTAGCCGGAAGTGGTCTGGGAGGTCTTGGGGTGCTTATTGTATGCATAGACTGAGGTATATAAGTTGCTGTGTTCGGGTATGGATGCAGCACTTTGGAGAGTAGTTTGCGGGGTTCGGTACTGCATCTGGACCCTTGGACTCGATGAACGAGTACTTGTTGCCAGTTCCGGCGCGGACGCACGTGAGAGGGTATATATCACAGTACTTGCGCCGCTGATGCCACTTGCATCTGCTGCTGCGTCTGCTGCTCTGTCTGCTGCTCCTGCGGCCCCTTGGAAATGGTGGGATGTCGGCGGGTGACTGTGTACCTGACCCAGCTTTTCCTCCCCGCCTTCGTTTCTTATTCCTGATATTCCAAGGATGAACAAGCCACACCTCCACCCATTTACGTGCCAAGTTCACCCCTCCCACCGCACCGTGCCACAGCACCCACAGTCTGGGAACACTCAACGTCCATCACTTCCCCCACTGAGTGGTGAGACGCGGTGCTGCGGGAGGGGAGTATGTTATGTTATTTGTCAACCCCGCGGCGAGGCACGGGAGGGTTTTCTGAGAGGTAAGGAGTGACGGGGTCTAGAACGGTGGTCGTGTGCCGTGGCGCCGTTGGGGTTGCCGGATGCATCGACACTTGCAGGAGATCGGGGGGGGAGGACGTCATGTACGCCCTTTGGCGACTGGGGGGAGCTCAAGCTCTGCTTACTGAGAGCACAGGTGGTCAGCATGCCACACGAGGTCAGCACTATGGGATTCGAGTCAAGGAAGTCGGGTTTTGTCTCTGGAAGGCGGCCACTCACAGAGCACTCGGGAGAGATGGGCTTGACGCGCTTGCGCTTATGTGGTATGGCATGAGCTTCTATTAACGGTAGAAGGCCGAGAGATATCCGGGGTTTGTGGTTCTAAATTCTCTTTTGGGAGATTGATTAGTGATGCCCTGAGTGGACTATGACTCCTATCAAAAGTGGATGAAGAGGAGGAGACGAGGTACAGTACAGAATAATAGAGTACAGGACAGTACAGTATTATACATTACACATATATGTACACAACGGGGAAGACTTTAGAAGCAAAGCTTTCACTTCTCTCCTTCTGCCCCTCCTCCCCCTCATAAACCCCCACGCGATGCTTCAAATACTAGACCAGAAACAAACTAACGCCTCCCCCCCCATCCAGGCGCAGCAGCTACCTCCCACGCCGTTATGCATGATGTTTCTCCATATTCTTCTCTATATCCCAGGTCCACGTTTGTCGTTTTGTGACTTGCATCGTCCGCCGAGCAAAACACGAGAAAAACTGGCTTCGGGCAAGCTATGTCATCGGCAGTTCCGGAAAAATAATATGGGCTAATCGTATGTTGATTACGAGTAGCCCCGTATACAAATCTCCACTATACTCACCATAACTATATGTCCGGTTGATTCTGATTCCTCAGCATGATGCCCGGTGTACTGGAAGTACTGTTGTGCTATATTGTGCTATTCGATACTATACAGTACTATACAGGACTATACAGTACTATGCCATAATATATGTCTGTACAATACTCTACTTTGCATGACTATGCCCGCATAGTACGTAAGGTGCAGCTCACAGCTATCTTAGAACTGCACTTCACTTCCTACTCGGCGTAGCCATGTACTGTACATACCGGACATCACCTCCCATCTAGCCACTCACCGGAAGACAAAAGTGGCAACAACTACCGTAAATACCGTAAATACCTCACGTACCTTCTTAGTCTTTCTGCTTCTTGTTACCTCTAGGTCCCCTGTATCTCACTCCCCGATCTCCAGTTTCTGCCGATCTACTTAAATTCAACGTGACAGCCACTAGAGCAAGACATATATAACCGCTTGAGGGGAGCACACATTACGTTCCTGCATAAATCTCTCCCATTTCCCACCATACGCCCTCCCGGAAAAAGAAAGCACAGCTCATTTATACCTACCTCACCCCCCTCTCTCCTCTCCTAACTCCAGGACTCTCAAAATGACCATCTCAACCACCCCTCCCCCAGACGTCGACGCCTTCGACAAATACTATACCCATGACGGTCCCCGCCACGCAAGGCTGACAGCCCCAAGCAAGGCTACAATTACCACCCACGCGACCCCGCCAAGCCCCCCGCATAACCACCTCGACTTCATCGATATCATCGATATCCGGCGCGATGCGCTAGGGCTCGAGCTCGATCTCGGGCGCGATATAATGGCGCAGCTGGCGCCGGAGAGGGGGATGAAGAAAATGCCGACGTTGTTGTTGTACGACGAGAAGGGGTTGCAGACTTTCGAGGAGGTGGGGTGGTCCCCTGTTGATATACCCTGGATTATAGTGGTGGTGGCTAATTGATTGTGGTGGTTGATAGATTACCTACTTGGAAGAGTATTATTTGACAAATGCCGAAATCGAGGTGTTGGAAAGGAATGCGGAGGAGATGGCAAGGAATATACAGGCTGAGTCTATGGTTATTGAGCTCGGTAGTGGGTGAGTTTGTTGGTGGTCGACTTCCTTCTGGCTTAGCCCAGGGGAGGAATTATAAAACAATTGGGTACATACTAACACAACGACAGTAATCTACGCAAGGTGAGCATACTACTTAATGCCCTCGATAAGGCGGGAAAGTCAATCCATTACTACGCACTCGATTTGTCGAAGAGGGAGCTCGAGAGGACGTTGAGCTCGGTGCCGAGATTCGAGCATGTCGTATGTCATGGTCTACTGGGGACATATGATGATGGGCTAGAGTGGATTAGGTCGGGGCGTAATGCCTCGTGGCCGAAGTGTATTATGTCTCTTGGGTCGAGTATTGGTGAGTATCCCCTCTGGTTTCAAGTTATCACTTATTAATGTTGGTAGGTAACTTTAACCGGGATGATGCGGCTGAGTTTCTTAAGGGGTTTGCGGATATGCTGAGACCGAGTGACTCGATGATTATTGGGCTGGATGCGTGTAATGATCCGGCTAAAGTATAGTGAGTTTTTTCTCATATCTGGTTTGATAAGATGGCTAACATGTGTTTATAGTCACGCGTATAATGGTGAGATTTCCAAGCCTATTTGGTAGTTATTTCTAACTAACAATTTTCTTTCTAGATTCTCTGGGCATAACACACAAGTAATATCTCCTGATTTTCAATTTCCGAAAGGCATGAAGCTAATATGATAATAGATTTATTCTAAACGGACTCGATAACGCCAATAGCATACTCGGCGAGAATGTCTTCGACACCAATGACTGGGAAGTCATCGGCGAGTACGTCTGTGACAAGGATGGTGGAAGGCATCAGGCGTTCTACGCTCCTAAGAAGGATATTACTATCCGCGGTGTTTATATCGAGAAAGGTGAGCGCGTGCAGGTCGAGCAGAGCTTAAAGTATTCCCAGGCCGAGAGCGAGGCTATGTGGGCGGCTGCTGGCCTTAAGGAGGTTGAAAGGTGGGGGGCTACGAAGGAGCAATATAGTAAGTTTTCCCAAAGTCTTCTTACACCAGCGTCTTTAATTATACTCGAGCCATATCAGAAGTTTCTGGTATTAATTCAAGTACTCGGGATATTATACTGTTTAATTCCATCATCATTACTCACCGTGATTGCATTTAAACCAAAATATATATAAAATTCTAACCTCCACCCCAACAGACATCCACATGCTCACCAAACGTGCCAAACCCTTCCAACTCCACCCATCCCAATATGCCACCCACCCAGTCCCCACCCTCGAAGACTGGCGCGGCCTCTGGTCGACTTGGGACACCGTCGCGCGCGGCATGATCCCCAACAACGAGCTCCTCGCCAAGCCCATCAAGCTACGCAACGCATGCATATTCTACCTGGGCCATATCCCCACGTTCCTAGACATGCAGCTCAGCAAAGCGACTGGGATGCCTCTCTGCGAGCCCTCGCACTACCCGCAGATCTTTGAGCGCGGTATTGATCCAGATGTGGATAATCCGGATAATTGCCACGCGCATTCTGAGATCCCGGATCAGTGGCCGCCGGTGGAAGAGATTCTGGAGTATCAGGCGCAGGTGAGGAGAAAGGTGGAGGGGCTGTATGCATCTGGTGCTTCTGATGCGTCGAGGAGAGTGGGGAGGTCGCTGTGGATTGGGCTTGAGCATGAGATTATGCACCTGGAGACACTGCTGTATATGCTTCTGCAATCGGATAATCGGATGCCACCACCGCGAACCGTGAGGCCTGATTTTGAGGAGAAGGCGAAAAGAGATGAGGAGAGGGAGGTGGAGAATCAGTGGTTTGTGATTCCGGAGCAGGATATTACGGTGGGGCTTGATGATCCGGAGGATAATTCGGGGAGTGGACATTTTGGATGGTATGTTTTTTGGACTCGTGGAGAAGATGGGTTTACTGACACGCGGATTAGGGATAATGAGAAGCCGGTGAGAAAGGCGCATGTGCGGTCTTTCCAGGCGAAGGGACGGCCGATTACGAATGAAGAGGTGAGTGGATATGATGAATAATGCTTTTATTCGCTATTCGTGGTACTAATACCATATAGTATGCGATTTATCTCGATGCTACGGACAATGAAAACCTTCCAGCTTCATGGACCAGGCAGCATGCAAATGGGGATTTGTCGGCTTATGAGGCTAATGGCAAGACGAATGGCTATACGAACGGTAACGGGCATACTAATGGAAACGACCACATGAACGGAAATGGTCTCACCATTGGAAACGACCATTCCGACAGCAATGGCCACGCTAATGGCAATGGGTTTCTCACCAACGGCCACATAAATGGGCACACAAATGGCCACACCAAGCTCCACCAGTCCTACATCTCCAACATCCTAGTCCGCACAGTCTACGGCCCCGTTTCCCTCGCGCACGCTCTCCACTGGCCCGTTAGCGCATCCTACGACGAGATTGCACGCTGCGCGAAGTGGATGGGTGGACGCATTCCGACGGCCGAGGAGGCAAGGAGTATTTATAGTTACGTGGATGGGTTGAGGTTGAAGGAGGTGGGGAGTGCGAGGCGGGTGCCGGCTGTTAATGGGTATATTGCCCCTTTCCCTTCTCACTACTAACTCCCCTATTTTGGGTTCTGGATCCCAGATATTAGATTTGACAAAAGCTAACGTCTAAAAGCCACCTCGTCAACGACGGCGTCGAAGAAACCCCGCCACTCCGTAACCCCGCTAACGACCCCGCCACCCCCCAGCACGCGCTCTTCACGGACCTCGAAGGCGCCAATGTGGGTTTCAAGCACTGGCATCCCGTGGCAGTGACAGCGGATGGGGATAAGTTGGCGGGGCAGGGGGAGATGGGGGGTGTTTGGGAGTGGACGAGCTCGGTGCTGGAGAGGCACGAGGGGTTCAAGGAGATGGAGTTGTATCCGGCATATACTGGTGAGTTCTGAGTCTGGCATGTTGTGGGGAACGGTAGAGGCTAATGGTGATTGATGTAGCGGATTTCTTTGACGGGAAGCATAATGTTGTGCTTGGCGGGTCGTGGGCGACACATCCGCGGATTGCGGGGAGGAAGAGTTTGTGAGTTACCCCACCCTCAACCCGATATAGCGGGTGGGTAGGATGGATTACTAATATAAAACGACAGCGTAAACTGGTACCAGCGGAACTATCCCTATGTATGGGCCGGTGCGCGTCTGGTTCGGGATATCTGATGTGACCGACTAATTAATTGATGCTTGGGTGGCTAGCTCCTTATGTTCCGTTGCTGGGAAAAGCGTTTGGAACTGAAAATTTGCTTAGCTAGGTAATGTTTTATTGCTATTACTTTGATGCTTTGTTTCTCTGGGACTTTCTAGTCGGGGGGGGAGGTAATGTTTTATTCTTCGATGCTTCGGGTTCTGATACTTTGGGGGTGGGAGGTAATTTATGATTTGAAAGTTACGCATTGATGTTATTTATAAGAGTAAAAATCGATGACTTATTTACATGCTGCCTTCTGGTGAGCTATGGTGCTATGTTTGTGTAATCGTCTTTTACCTTACGGATGTATTTACAGCGTGGTTTATGTTATAAGCAGACAGGTATGTTACATTATGCCAGCCAGAACTGCATGATGATCGGTTTTGACACAGAGAGTTGCTTGAACTTGGCATTAGGTGAGTTATCTGGTTTAATATTGTCTTGTCTTTAAACCCATCCGTTGAGACTACCTGGACACAAATAACTTTCTGAGTCCTAGAGCTTGTCTAAGAATGCATTTTTCAAGACTTGATGTTTAATTTGTTTGAAGATGCCTCGTGTCTCAGCTTCATGAACTAAGTATAAGTGCCCCTTTTATTTAGAGAACGTCCTTTCCACGGAATGTGTGATCACGTTGCAATGCTACTATTAAAGCAGCTGTCTGTTTGCCCCTTATATATCCTTGCACCTACACTGAGGTTTATAAGATGAGTCTTGCTACAGACCTGAGTTGTGATAGGTATGGTAGGTATATCCCCTTAAAATGATGACACATAATTTCTCTCGTTCCTCAGGTACCTCCAATTTGTTATTAGTTAACAGATATTCACTTCTCCATACTTGATTCTAGCGTTGTCATAGCTTCGTCAGTTTGCATACCACAAACAGCGGTACCTCTTGTATCATCTCCATACAAGCAACAATTTCAGTTTGCTTCACAACACTGACTTCAGAACCAACAACAATCTTTCCAATTCCTTTGCACAGTCTTTACCTCTATCAAGAAACCAACTCTACCAAAGATTGTATAGCTCTATTGCTTTGCTTTATACTCCAACGATCATTCCCTTGCTGACTTTTGCTTGATACTTGCATTGCACACACAACACTGGCTGACCACGAACCGGTCCATCAAACAATGGGTTCAATGGCTTTTGATCTGTACAACTTCAAGTGGGAGGCCTCCCCTGGGCTTGGTATGTTTGATATCTCTCATATGTTTGTTCGATCCCTGGATCTTTTGCTGACTGATAAAGAACATCACTGTGGGATCTGCAGCAAGGGGCTGTCAAGTATGTATCCTACCCCAGTGAAGAATTTCGATCTTAGACTGACCCCTTTAGATCCTCGATCAGTCAGCTCCTGCATCGGAGTCCACTGTGAGCCATGCCGAAGATACCATCAGCAGCTACACTTCATTCGTGAGTTGATTTTCTTTGGTTCTGCGTTCCGATGGCGATTGCTAACCCACATGTTCCACAGAAAAGGCACATGAATGTAAAAGGTATGAAGCTTCGCCGTGCCATTATCTTCTGCAGGTGCTGACTTATCTGTAGTTGTATCAGAGCAGATCAGATGCATCATCGTCGACATAGATCTATTGCAAAGCTTGTCAAGGAACTTGAAGCCCACGATAGGGAAGTAGCCACCCGGGCAACCAGAACAAAGACCAAGAGCGCCAGGGCTACTCAGTATGTCACTCTGGGAACAGGGCAGTTTGGCAAGGATGAGCATACCCGGCAGAGGAGAATGTCTAAGACCGGGAACGACAATGTCGAGAACTTGGAGCCTACCATATCTGTCAACAATGAAGAGTCAGATGACGATGATGCGTATGATAATCAGATATTTGGTGGAAAAGAGACAGAACCGTTTATTACCATGCCAACCACGCCGTCTCATATGACTGTTCCGTCAACTCCGAAGCCATGCTCTTCCATATCCTCGTTCGGCTACGAGTCATCTCCTGCGATTTCTGCAAAGAAGAAAGATCTCAAAAAGGCTCGCCGGACAGCACGATTGGCCAACAATAACGCCCAGAGCATTATCAGCAGTGACTTTGTAGATTTCATAGGCGAAGCTCTGCATGGGAGCAAGATCACGGATATATGCAGTGCAATGTTTGAGGAAGAAGGCGAAAAGATCGGTGGGAACCAGTTCAAGAATGAGGACTTGATGCGAGAGAATCTCGGGTTCCAGGCATTTACACGGAACTCATCGCAAGTTCGACATGTGAAAGAAAGATGGAGGAAGCTGGGCCCCAATGGGAAAGCGCAAGAACGCGCGGCATTGATCCCGACGACTGCACCTGGCTTCCTGAAACCAATGTTTATCAACATAAACGAGACGACTCGCTTTGATGTCAACTTCTTTGCCCGTCTTGGGGTCAAATATGAGAACAAGGATGACACCAGCAAAATTCGGAGCGAGATAGTTCTGAAGCTCGCAAATAGTATTCTGGAAGACATCACTGCCATCGGGCGTGAAGTGTACGAGACGCAAGTCAGAGAGGCCGGGTTTTGGCGGTTCGTAAACCGTGCCGCAGCGCAAAACCTTCAGGAAGCCCATCAGGATTTTAGTTGGGCAACTGGTGAATACAGGAAGCGAAGAAGACCGGGTATGGAGTCTGAAGGCACCGCGGAGACCGATATTGGTGCTGGAGGCGAGCCAGGGCAAGCAATCCAAGACAATGAAGACGATTCTTCGGATGGTGATAGCGTTCCGGGCACACTATCTTTGGTGGGATCTGCCTTTGAAACCCAGGCCGAAGAGGAGAAGGGAACCCCACAGATTAAAACTCCATTTATCCTGAAATTCACAAACTTTGGTAGCGCCAAAAAAGAAGTTTTATGGACCGAGACTCCATCCAAAGTTTTGCCCTCGCCCAAGATTTTACCTCCAGTCGAGCCTGAATCTTTGTCCCACCCCGCGGTTTTGTTGCCCCTCGAAGATTCATCGCCGCCTGCAGTTCGGCCCTTGCTCAAAGCTTTCTCTCCGAAGGTATCCTCCATGACCAATTGTTCTTTATCTCCCAAAGTTTCGTCAGCACCGAAGGCTTCTCCCTCCCCCACACTTTCGCCCATGCCCACAGATTTGTTCTCGCCCAAAACTTTACCCTCACCCACAGTTTGGTCGTCAATAAAGAAAAGCAAGTTGAAGCCGTCCAAGCCAGTAGTGAACCAGACTGGTTCCGGCCCAATGAACTCTTTTCGACTGGTAAAGATTGAGAAAAAGCATGTGGCCGTGCAGTTGAAAACCGAATCTTCGAGCGAGCTTTGCAGAGACAAACCTAGTGAACAGATACGCACCACGGCCCTATACTCGGAGTTCGCGCTTCTTGAAGCCGATGAAGATAACTCCCAAGATGACGATGATACTTGGGAGGTTGTACGTCCTTCACTGGCAAATGTCAGAGCGAAGAATCCGTATGATCTCCTCAGCACTGTCGACGAGGGCAGCGGCAAGGAGGATTCCTCCAGTGAAGAAGACAGCGGGCCAAACTAACCCATAGTACCTCTTGCTATCAACAATTTCAACCGTCACTAACACACAATTCCGCAAAGTTTGCAGCGTCTCTCTTCAGTTTCATTTCGCTTCATACCAGTTTATTTCATTGCTTTGCATGCCATTGGCCGTGACAAGAACATCCTTCTCCGCGATTACTCAGATCGACACGAGCAAGCGCTCAGAAGCAAACAAATCGGCCGCACTCCACAACTTCACACTTGTACCATAATGTTAGAATTATTGTCTCATTTACTCCCTAATTTCAGTGGTTTTTGCTCGGCCCCTCCACAGAATTGAGCGCCTCATCGATTGCCAAACCAGCGCCATTCCCTTCTCCCAACATCGCTTTTTAACCGACCTGCGGCCTCAGCATTCGTCCAACTGACAGCTTCACAGGATTACTAACAGGATTTCCTTTTCTCTTCACTGCAGTAAAGAGGAGGGTTACGCTGGTGATGCCATTGGAGGCTTTCATTTTTGAGAACGCTAGTACCACTTCATTACAAGACAATACAATATGTATCCAATACCCATTGCAGACCACTCCCACAGGATGGGAAACAGTGATTGCTCCCTGGTGTGGTATCCCCTAACGCCTCATTGCCGTTACTTTCCTTCAAACCCCGTTTCCCCAAACCTATTCAATCTTTCCATCGTGGATCTCATAAAAGATACTCCCACCAAGATAGAGCAGTTTCCCCTCCTCTCATAACAATAAAGTAATAAGAATGAAACCCCGCCCTCTAAAGAGAACCGGCTTTTCCAGCATCGCATTAAGCGCAAATAACCTCCCAAACTAGCCTGCAAACAGACATCAAATCGCGCCTCCCAGTACAAGCCGTCATAAATAACCATATACCTTCGTTAATACAACTCCTCCAGCTCTCTCTCCTTCGCTCTCAGATCTTCTCTCATCCTCTCAGCCTCGAGCTGCAACATCTCCCTCCTCTCCCTCTTTCGCCTCTCTCTATCCGCATCTGCTTCGGCATCGTTGCCTGTTTGTGCCACACTTGCAGGCCCAGCTCTCGGGCTCCGGCTCTGTCGTAGACTCGGGTCCAAAGCCTCTTCATTCGCCTGCTGCGCCGGGTTCAAAATGGCCTTAATGCTCGAGAGACGCCCCAGACTCTGGTCACCAGCAGGGGCAGTCTCGCTCTCAGCTGTTGAGAAGGAGCGCTTTCGATTAGGAGTGAGAAGGAAATTCGGTGAAAGGGAGGAAGGGCGGTGATTTGGCGACGGGTAGGCCGTGATGGGCGGCAGCCGATTATCAGTGGTCAGGCTCGAAGGATCGTGTTGAGAATGAGCGTGCGGATTTGACGCGTACGACGTAAGATCATTGGTTGGGATAGGTTGTTGCTGGTGCCCATTTTGGCCACGGAGAGTGCTCGCAAGTTCGGGGAGGTTGCGGGATGGCTCGGCGCGCCTCCTGAAGCCGAGGCTTACGGATCCATCAGGGTTGAGGGCTCCCTTTGGCGCGTCCTCGTCGTTGGGGACGTTAGAGTCGTCAGATTCGGGGGATGCAGCCGTACGTGGGGATCCCATCTCGTAGCCACCGGCTGCCGCAGGCACCACACGCTTGCGGCGTTTAATTACCGACTTCTTCATTGTGACGGGTCTATGGACGCCGTGGAGTTTGTAATATAGGCCTGTTGTATATTAGTTACTGTTTCCTTAGTTCTTTCAAATACAACTCACCACATGCGTTGCATATCGTATGTCCGCTTTCGTCGCGGCGCCAAAGTGGGGTAATCGTAGTCCCACAGTTCTGGCAAGCAACAATGACAGTTGTACCCGGATTCTGAAGAGCATTGATATCGGTTTCTGCGGAAGGATCGGCTGCAGGGTCGTTCGGTGGCTGCGAGGACCGTTGGCCAGACCTGACAAGAGTGACATTGGCGGTTTTTGAAACGCGGTTGTTAAAGGCAGGACAGCCTCCACAGCCTGATGCGCCACCAGTTCCATTACACTTTCCACCGCCTGGGCACGAACCACCCGAAGTCTGGTCGGCAGTCACATACGTGGCAGTGGCAGTCGAGTAATGGGTGGGCGCATATCCTGGCGATGTCCCCTTCTGTTCTCGGTTTTGGCTCGGAGCAGATGTGTTCGTACCATGGGCTTTCTTCATGGTAGTCGGCCTGGAAGCGTTCCGTGCCTTCTGGTATAGACCACACGCATTGCAAATAGTTGCGCCTTGGGGCGATCTCCTCCAAAGGGGCGTGCTCGTGGTGCCGCAGTTGCTACTCAGGGGTTAGCACAGGTTAATTATTAGAGGTCTATAGGTACTCACCTGCAGATCTGTCCATTGGGAACGCTATCCGGGTTGATGACTGCCTGGGGAGAGTATGATCCCTCCTGCTGTTTGCGCTCGGCTGCTGTTGGCGTCGGCGTTGGCTGTTGTTGGCGGGTGTATGAACCTTGGGCATGATTCGATCCATTGGTGGCTTGTATTTCATAAGAATGGTCATTCTCATGTCTACCGTTCCCTGTCCTATCCCTGCTTTCGCGCAGTCCTTGAGAGTGATCCACCAGCTGCTCTGCCAACTCGATGTCCTCCTTCGACAATGTTCTTGTCGGGAGAGATGTATGCGCAGGCTGCTCTTCGTGGCGCGACGGCGCTGAGGCCATGATTGCTGTTTCCGCCATGATTCTCGTTTTATGCCTCCTTCCTGCCCCGGCCAAAAATACTGGTTTTGTTGTCTGTCCTCTTCGCCACCGATAATTCCGATTGTGGCTTGTCGCTTTCGCAGGGTGTCCCGATCTCCAGTCTGCCTGATTGTACTCGAGTAGGAGAGTCGCCGATAAGGATCCTGCTTGCGCGTCTTTTGTCTGGCTTCCGGCTTATCAGATCTTCGTCCAGTCTCCTATAGACGTATGAAGATGTTGATGACTGAGGATGGCGGCAGGCCCTCAATCCTACGCGGCGATTATCACGGGATCTCGCCCAACTGCCAGCGATGCCTTGAGATTGGTGGCCAATCGACAACTCCCCATTGGCCGAGCGCCGAAGAGTTTGAAATAGAATCTATTTCATTGGCCGTAACTCTACGCTATTTATTTTGCTAGAGCGATAGCGGATTTAAGGTTTCTGGATTAATGTTGTTTTAGGAAAAATGCGGTAATAATCTAACTATATACGGTAAGTGAAACGCTTATGGAGCCCCTCTTGGATCATATCTAATCATATCTGGTGTCACAAGATTCCATCTCAATCTGGTTTGTAATCTGGGTGCCTGTAAGTGCCTGAGGATCTATTTGTCTATTTTGGTAGTTTGGTTGGTTCAGTCACATGACGAGGCTGATCCTAATCGCCGAAAGGAGTTACTAGCGCGCGTCATCAGCCAAGCGTCATTTCCTACTCCCTCTTCAACCTCCATTACGACGCTTTATACGCAACGACATTTTCAAGTCCAACTCCATCTATTTGTATATAGTCCGCGGTGCTTGACCCGACGATCTTACTCTTAACGTCATCCCATCACTCAATAATCCTCAATATCTCACGATGGACTTCTCCAACATCTTGTATGTTGCCCTTTATTGCTTTGCGCCTCAACAGAAACACTACAATCTATCCCTCTCAGGGCTGGCAGAACATGGCTAATACTTGCTTTCTAGCCGCATCGTTAACCTGGTGATTGGGGCGCTCATGATAGCGGGTGGAATTTCGCAGTTTTTTGGTGCAAACACCAACGTGTAAGCTCTTCGTCGCAGCTCCCCAATACTCAACCTAATGCGCCCCAGACAATCGATTATCGTCGGTGTTTATGTGCTTATTTTTGGACTCGGTATGGCCGCCTTCCTCCCCACAATCTGAGGATGCACTGCTAATTTTCCCCAGCCATTGGCGCATTGGAATTCCAGATCCCACCCCAGGTCTCGCGGTACGCCTCGTTCCTGTTCTCTTTCCTAGGCCGAGGAATCTGTAAGTCAACACTCTTTGTTCAGCGCGAGAACTAAGCTTACATGGAACAGTCTACATCTTCATTGGCACCATCCTCTTCCACGACCACGTACTCCGTTACATCCTTGGTGCGATTATTGGCCTGGTTGGAGTGTCATACAGCGCTCTCGAATTCATCCCATCGATTGAGCCACCTTCCAACATGCGCGAGGCGGATGCGGGATGGGGCGCGGAGCAGGTTTAAGCCTATCGCTATGATATGCAAACCGCAAATCCAACGCTTCAATTCAGCATTTGGACAAATATAAAACGATGCGGTGCTGGAAACGCTGGATATGAGAGTGAGGTTCAGTGGGGGTGAAAGAACTACGCTGGCTGTACGACGAGGTGGGCTATGTGAGGATATGAAATGGTGTTGGAACTTGTGTTATCAATTATGATTGTATTATTTGCGAGATGCCAGGATAGCTTTCGAGTATTTAGATTCACGGATCGTCTCCGGTAGCGGAGATTGGTTATATAGGAAATGACAGGCTGTCACAGAATTGAATGAGATGGTTGTTGTGAATAATGATAGTACAGAGTGCCACATTCTCTACTGGGCGCTGTGCACTGGCTCTTCCGCGTTGGAAGATGAGGAGCTTGATGCTCTACTAGGCGTCAGATATACTCCTCCCTTCTTAGTCACCCAGCTCTTCTCCTCCCTTCTCAGCCACCTAGCCCTACCCCCCCTTTCTTAATCACCCTACCTCCCTCTTCCTGCTGTCATCCCCAAGACCCCCCATCCACCAAAAAACAGCCCGTTCGCAGCCCTGAACCATGCAGTCCCAATTACCCCTTCTCTCCAGCACACCCAACCATCCACTAACCCCACAATCCCCACACAGCCCAACACCGTATCCACGGATCCTAGCTTCCCCTGCAGATACAGCAGCCAGATCGCGGCTCCGAGCGCGATGTTGCGACCGGCCATGATAGTCATCATCACCTGAGCGGCCGGGTCGTCGGCGAGAGCGGGGGGGAGCCCGAAGGTCGTCATTGCGCCGGAAGGGCTGAAAAACGGCCATGTGCCCCCTAGCCCCATCCCAGTAGCTACAACCAGGGGGGGGAGGTGGCGGAAGGAGAACATTCTGGATGGTTTGTGTGGAGATGTGGGGTTGACGGCGTTGGTGTGGGACTCTTGGGACTTGAATTGACGGTTGAGAGATAAAGAACTGATGGTGATATAGTGAGATATATGCTGTTAAAGGTTGGATTAAAGATTGAGAGATAGGGGTAGTTGGGTGATATAGGATGGCTGGGGATTGTTGTGATCGTGGAGCAAGGACACAGATACGAGCATAGGAATCTCACGTCAGCCCAATCAAGAATGCTTCATTGCAACGGAATGCTTCATTGCAACGCTGAAATTTTAAAGCGCGACTTCAGGTTCTCACCTGGATAAATTGACCGTCAGTTTCCAAGATTATTTTAGCTTCAATTAGACGCCGATAGTGTTCACACGAAGATCATTGTCGCCAAAGCAAGTCCATTCATTCATTATCATTTAACAGGTATCACTCAATCCCCTTAACCTGCATCTTAAGCAACAGCAGTATCCAGAGGTATTCCCAGCACATTATGCTCCCCAAACGCCGCCCAATTTCCTGTTTATACCTATCCCACATCACCCCGGCGAGCAGACCAAGATCCTACAACGACTGCTCCATTTCCGTGATGTACAGCTTGATGTGCGAGTCCATCTTCAAGAATTCGTCGTGCGCAGTGTGGATCTCATTCTCGATGTTCTCCTTCAGATCCACCATCTATGCAACAGTTAGCGTCAAATCTCATCAATCCGAAAAACTGAAATATAGACATACCTTCTTCTCAGTCTGCTCGATCCTCACCCTCCGCCTCTCCATCTCTCGTCCCTTATCTCCCCTCTCCTCCGTCAGCGTCCGGTGCACGGCCCTCAACTCCTCCATCCTCTCCTTCGCCGACTGAGCCTTCTCTCGACTCCCCTCGCGCAGTTTCTCTGTGCGCTCGTTGTACTTGGCCAGCTGCCTCTTGAGAAGCGACTCCTCGCGCTCGACTTCGCGCACGTTATTCCCGCGCTCCGACAACGCGTCACGCTGCCGCGAGTTCTTCACGTTCTCCTCATCCTCCTTTTGTAGCTCCGCGGCCGTCTCCTCAAGAATCTTAGACACGGATGCAACATCTGTAGACACTACTCCAAAGGTATCGGTGCTCGTCTGGAGCGCTCTTGCGCGGCGATCGAGACTGTCGATATGTGCCTTTTCGTTGCTCAACGATGCTCCCAAGTCCGTCAGTGTAGCCTGCAATGCCGCAGGGCTCTGCAACACGTATGGCCTCAACTTCCCGCTCTCCTGCCTCAGATTAATTGCCGTTGCCGTCTTGTCTTCCAAGATGTGCGTTAATTCGTCCTTCTTCTTCTGAAGCCCGTCGTATCTAGCCATCACCTCTGTCTGGCTGACCTGCAGCGCCCTCAACCTCTGCTTCAACTCCTGGTTGCGCTTCACCTTATCCGAAACGTGACTTTCCATCGCCTTCCGATTCCTCCTCATCTCCTCCAGCCGGGCTTCCATCTCCTGGTTCTCCATATACAACGTCTCGATTCTCCCCTTCGTCGTCTCAGCCTTGTTGAAATGCTCATCAATCACGCCTGTCTGGCTCTCTCTGAAGCGCACAAAATTGATGATGTAGCTGAAGATCTTGCTCAAGCGCTCGTGCGTCGGCTTCTGCAGGTCCTGGAACGAGAAGTCGTGCACACCGCACTCCAGGAGCAACTTGCGCAGCGACATGTAGAAGCCCATCAAGTTGCGCACATCTGACGGAACTACATCCATGTACTCGCCACAGACGTCCTCGGCGGCCGCGCGCATGGCAGGCCCAATGGTATCATGCGTCGCGTTCATGAGCAGCTCGGCGAACCATTGGAAGATCTGTTGGATCTGGAGCGGATTCGGCTTCTGGAGGTCGGCGGCGGTGAATGGGACGCCAATATCGCTGATGCATCCTGCGATTTCCTTGTCGGGCTGTGGAATCTCTCGTCAGTTCTTGGACTTACATTTGGTTTGCGCTGGAGGGGTGATCTTACCAGGCGCATAAACGCATCGCTCTCTTCTTCCTTTTTCGTGACGCGGCTTTTCTGCTGAGATGGCGGGGGAGCCATGCTCATGCGCGGATTGTAGGACATCGTGAGGTTTCAATGCGCGACTCTGTTTGTGTAGATGTGGGTTGTAGATTCGTTATCGCATTCAATATGAGTATTGGTGGTCGCTGTTGTTACCAAAATGTACAATGTAAACAAACCCATGCATGTATGCCTGAGGCCGAATTTGGCCGAGTGGTCTAAGCTGGCTCTGCCCAATCACAATCACGTGACATATGTCAATATAGGTCACGTGCATTTCAACCATTATTTCTCACATGAAGATTAATTCTTGCTTATATTATGTTCATCCCTCCAATTACTTATCCTTGTACCTTTGTGGAGTGTAGCCAGAATGGCAGTAAAATCTTCAACTTGACCGTGTTGTCGAAACAAGAAATATGCGCATGGATCTGGAAATAATACCTCCTCTCAAAAAGCAGCGTTTTAAAAGATGGTGTTGATTTGAACGACGGAGGAAGCGTTTCTTGCATCATCACTGGCTCATTGAACCGTAATGGGGCGTTGATGGTACGCTTGCTAGGAAATATCTCAAATGGGTGGAGTGCGGTGGTCCCAAGATATGACTTTCCCTTATTATATGGCGTCCAGACAGCGGTAGAGCTACAGAGAGCGATGGTATAATCTCTGAGATAAAATTCTGGAAGCCTATAATTGGATGTGGGAGTGTCTGTTTGAAGAGTGAATGCTATCGTAAACGGCTGGCCAATAATTATCGCTGTAGCGGGTGCTGCTAGCAGAGAGAGGTTTAATTGGTAGTTATTGGCATTTTGCTGCATGGTCCCTTTGAAGGACTCGGTTTTGGTGAGTGCTCTTGGAATATCCTCGTTGGTAAACGCATAATTCTGCTTGAATCCGTCCCGGGCGTCTTGCCTGAGGTACCCTGGACCTGGATTTAGGGAAGGTCGAGATGCGGTAACAACAATGGGCAGTTCATCGCTTAGACCAAACATACTCTTCTCACCCCGAGCAGAAAGAGAATATGTAATACTCCAATTTGTGTATGTGTCTCGGAGTTGAAGTGCATCGTCGCATGTAGGCGGGGTTGGCCACAAGGAGCCTGGCGGAATTGAGTAGAGATCGGTGGGGGTTGAAGATCCCGACCATTCGAGAGGGCTCGTAAATCCCCTCGGAATTTCAAACACAAAGGGGTATTCGTAGGTAGACGCCGTCATCTTGAAGGGGCCTTGCAACAACGTTGCGCTCAGCTTAAAGATATCAACATTGTAGGTACCCTCCAGGTGTCTCTGTGTAGCCTTGGTATAGAGCGACCCTTTGAATGTGACGGATATGCTTTTGATATTTTCTCCATCTTTTGCAGCAAATATTACTTTGCCTGATATTGGATCTCCTGGGAGATAGTGATGTGCCTTCTGATCCGCCATGGGGTATGGCGGATCCAGGGCGATCCAGAAACGCGCAACCATTGCAGCAGTGATGTGAGACCTCGGCTTTTTTTCTTGCGAAGTGAATTGACCTTTGTGAATGGGCAATAGACAGGATCCAACCCTCTAAGGTGGGAGTTCAGGTTGAAGATAAGGAGGTTTGTGAAATACTGTGAACATAGGGAGAAAAAACGCCACTTGGACATGGAAAGAGGGGTTTACCTGTCGCAACAAATAAGAATTATTGCTACATTATACACACCTTACCTAGGTTAAGATGTTGCACATCAAAAAATGGTTGTTGGCTCAGGCGCTTCGCAAGGCTTATCGCTTGCGGGGGGGAGCTAGTGTGGGTATGGATCTACAACGGGTCCCCTGTCATATGCGGGAGGCACTGATAGCCTTCTGCATTTGACTTACCATAGGTTGCTATTACACGTAGGGGGGGGGGGGGGGTGTTGTTGTTGGAGTCGCTTCACCATGACTGCATCTTGACGACGACTGTCCTCTTTTCCCAGACCATACTCTACTTCGGAATAGAGTCACCACACATACAATGTTCCTATCATTCCTCACCTCGCTCCAGGATTCATGAGTTTCCCGACAATGAGCAATTCGACCGCCCCCGTCGGCGCAACCATGCCGCGGATATTTACCTGTATAGGTTGGTTTCGGGCCTTCCGTATCATCCCGCTCCTCGCCCATCGTATCATACTACAACCTGTCGGTCGTGTCCTGGGTGCCTCTGCGTATCATGGAACTTGGCTCCGAGCCTCGCCCTTCTTGTGCGCCCTTGACACTGTGTCACTCGTCATTCGGTTGCTGGCGTACTGTGCCTTCCTCCATGGCGCCCCGCGCAACGTCATTCTCGCTGTAAGAAGGGACCGCTTTGAGAACTTTGAGTGTAATTATAGTCGAGAAACGATGTTCGAAACGATACGACGCCTCCTGGAGTTCCTTTTTAGCACTTGTCCGCTTATATACGCGTGGGATGCGCGGAGTGAAATCAAATTGACGGTGGCTTTTGCATTGATGTATATTGCTTCATTCGTGGCATTGGAGACTATAATGCAGCTTACGAAGTATTTGCATTCGGTGGCACCAAAAGCTGCTTCTGATATTAAGCTCCAGACAATTGTGTCAGCCCCCGACTTTGAGCTGAAAGCGTCTATTCGGGGAAGGAAGGATGACGAAGGCTATGAAGCACCACTCATCAAGAGTACCAAAGACACGGCGGTTGGAGCGAGCGGCATTGGGGAGAAGGACATGAAGGATGAGATTAGCTATGCGGCCCTCCAAGGCCGCTCATGCAGACCGGCAAGCAGTACCGGAGGAGGCGACAATGACAGCTCCGCCCCCGTAATCCAAAAGAAGTCCACAAAATCTGCGACCAGAGCTAATGCTACCGACCTCGAGGCTGCAGAGGATAGCCAAGCCGATGACCCCCTCACGTCAGCTCGGTTCTTACGACTCAAAAACATATTAGATTCTTTTGATACGGTCCTTCTGGGAGTAGGTTGCATTCTCCATGTGACATTCGTCTACTGGGCCTTCCTCGACTTCATCCACCCCTATCTGGGGAACAGCATCCGCTCGACCAGCTTCTGGAGCTTCCCGACCCACTTCGTTTCCATCCCTGTGACGACCCTCGTCTTGTTCACCATACTGGGCCTAAGTCTTTTTGTCATGTTTTTTCTCTGCCTCCTGGTCTATGGTACTGGGGCCTTCCTCTTTGCTTTAGGAAAACCGGCGTGGTTATCCTTCCAAGCTTTCGTCCGGGGATGGATGGATAGGTATCCTACTATACAGAGCGTAGTGGCTATAACCACTACAAAGGTTGGAGAATGGGCCAACAAGACCATGGCGGTATTTATGTCAGTCACTGACGAGTACCCTTTCATATTTGCCATCGTAATGATAGTCACTGTGGGTCCATTTATGATCGCGGTGTTCTTGATCTGGAGCGCTGTGGCAGTATTCATAGCACAGTTCCTATGGACGGAGTACATGCTCTGGGTTTATGACCTTATTTCCGCAGAATTTGCAGTTCTACTCATCTTCGGGCTGGTCTGTTTCTGGTTGCGTGGCTGGCTGAAGTGGGTGTTTGAAGAAGGTTGGCTTTCGAATGAGGGATCTGAGGTTTCTCCGTACTTGGATGACATGGGAATCACCCTCTGTACGGGCTTTATTATCTCATTCGTGGTGTTGACTCTGTGGTATGGATTCCGGTACCCATATTTTGAGGTCGGGAAGTGGAGGGACAACTGGCGGGAGAACTTAGACTTTTGAGGCTGCTAAAACAAAATAGCCAAGTTTATATATAACAAGGACATCGTGGAATTGATGTGACCCAAAATACCATATTGCTCACAGATCCCTAAAAGCAATAAAGACGCTGGCGACTCTGAGAGACTTTTACGGGATGCAGAAGCTATTTACTGGCGATGAATCTCAGACTTTTGACGCCCATTTTGATACCTGGCATGACCAATAAAAGAAGGTCAAGCTGCGGCGAACGAACAGTGTATAGCTCGCGCCTTCGGAGGTTTGCTCGTCGACAATATGGGGCTAGGTAAAACACTCACCTCATTGCTACATCTAGAGTGAGTACTTTAATATCACAGAGTCTACCAAGTTAAAATATCTTAAAGCGACGCCTAGACTCAACCGACAGCAAAACACACGTGGCAGCAGTACTTAAGTGACAGCAAGAATAAAGCGACAGCAAATTACAGCAACCGTAATTAAAATAGGGACTTCCATTTACAGAAAGCAATGATTTATCCTCAATCTTTTCTTTCGCGGCATGGAACAGCGCAACGTGAATCCTTATTGACAATGCGGATTCTCTTCGGATTTGTCGGTATTGGTGAGTTCGGCTTTTATTTATCTTCTTCTGCAGTCTCCCCCCGTTGTAGATTCAATCACTTACCTTCGAGATTATCATTTTAGCTACATGGGAAGTTCATTTATACCGCCCAAAAGTGTAAATAAAAAGTGTGTATAATAGAATTGGTATAAAAAATTTAATTGAAATATAGGCTCTTAATCTCTCAACGCTAAAATTATTATTCTAGTTACCTAGAAATGAATATAAAGAAAGAGGTCCTATCATGACCAAGGAATGATATTATAGATAGAGCCATCGTCTCACTTACTGTATTCTCACTTCCATGTGCACGTGATCATTAATATACAGTCACGTGAAAGGATAACCATAATCTATCATGTGACCAGCTTCCAGAAAATCACGCGGAGAAAAGATCTGGCATTTCTCCGCTGTTTCAGAACAGGTTTGCGGGAAAGCGATGGGATCGCCCGCCACACCAACCAGAATCGCCAGCCGTGACGGTCAGTCAGGTGCAATGTCTCAGTTCCTCCCCCATCAAGTTTAATATTGCACATGACCCTCTAACCGCCATGAGTGGCTGGGCCGCAATTAAGAGCCGGGGCCAGGTTCACCATCGACGACGATCAATCAACCCACTGCCGCTTGGGCAGTGGAGTACGGTGGCGGGATGGGGCGGGCTGGAGGTGTACGCGCATGCCCTTTCTCCATGTCTGGTGACGCGGGGCGGTGCAGCTACTCGCACTATCGGTGTTGGATTGGGGCTCGGTGGAGGATCCTGGACGTGCCGTGTGGCGATGAGCTGGGGCTTGGAGGGAGAAGTCCCATCACCGCTTCTTCGTTCTCATACGGCGATATAACGGCGATCATAATGGAGGGGGGAGCTGATACGGTCTCACTATCCCGGGCGCTGGAGAGATGCCGAAGGGAGGGAAGAGACGCGAACCGTTTCTAGTGCTCCGGAAGACCCATTAATCCCCCACGGGAGGCTACGTACTGTGCATAGGCACAAGTTAACAGTTCTAACGCGAGCGAATGGAGGGCGTTAAGCAGCAGGTTTGCGCAACGATGAGCACATGGCTTGGCGATTTCTGGACTTCTTGTGGAGGATCTGCTGGTGCATGCGCGGTAGTGGGTGAGTAGTGGCACGGCGAGCAGACCGACGGACGGCTCGGAGTGGCCCAACGGAACAGGGTCCGAATGAGGGACTCCCGTTGGAGTTGGTGCGATTGGAGTTGCCCATTGGGAAATCCATCCGCAGCTATAGGATCAGCTGCTTCGAGGGCAGATGGGGGCAGATGGGGCAAGAGAGGGGGGCAGTTCCAGGTAGGGAGCTGGAAGTTCCAATCGTGTGACTTGCTTTGTAGTGGGTGTTTCGTCAGGAGGATGGGTACAACGGTCAATGGACTCGCGGCTGGTGCCTGTCAGTTTCGTCTGATGGGGGGAGTGTTGGAGGTTCTCGAGTAATATTCCTTGAAAGCTGCGGATTCTGTCTTGTCTGTCTTGAGTGCCACAGACATCATTGAGACAGCCCCAGAGCGTGCTGCCTTGTAATTGTGCGGTGTGTGCCTTGTTATCATGTCAGCCACACCACCCCGGTGGTACGGATGCTGACGAAGGCAAAGTATGTATGAGTACTGTGTGTACATTCTGCACCGTCCTCCAACAGTTCGTCATGTACTCCAATATAATCCAATATAATCCAATATGCTGTCGACACAAATAGAACCGGACGCTTGGACAGCAGGTGGCTCGCCCCGGGATGCAAGTATTGCCTGTCGCTTTGTATCGTGATAATCTCAGAGGTGGTTGAAGTCGCAATGGCAATGGTCGCAATGCACGCACTGAGCCAACGCAGGGCCAACACACTTAAGCTCCTGCAGAGCCTGTCACGGCTGTCACGGCTGCCACGGCCAGTGTTTGCTGTACAGGTACTGGAACTTGCAGCGAGTGAGCATGAGAGGAGCATGAGAGCGATATGCAAAGCTAATTCCAAACAACACCGAAAGGATACAAACAGAGCCGGCAGATAGTGCGCTACGGCAATGGTATTCCGTTTGTATCAGAGATCAGACATCATCTCACCTCTTAGCACGGCCGACGCGCAGCAGCGCACATGTACCTTGGAGGAAAGAAGGATAGTGGCGGAGGTGTGATGCAGCCGTACCTTACTCAGAGTAACCCCTCCATGTCAAAGTCGCAACGAGCAAAGATGCGCAGAGAGGACAGGGAAGACAGGGAGGGCAGACAGGGCAGATAGAGCACAGAGAACACAGAGAAGGCACAGAGGTTCCACGTTCCAGTGCATTGTGCATTGACGGGATTGGGATGACCAGCGCATGGAGGAGTCGTTCATGGCGATACTATAGTCGCTGGTATAGTCGCTGGTATAGTCGCTGGTATAGTCGCTGGTATAGATCAGTCGCTGACTGTTATTTTCTCCACAGAGGGCCAGAGGGCCAGAGAGCCACAGTCAGGGCTACAGCAGAGTTTCCAATACGGTGTAGAGATTACTCCGTAGAGTAGTCTCGCTCCACAGGCGGGCCTCGTTCCTGAACACGCACTCACAACTCGTATCGATTTTCAGGCCGTGGCCCGTTCAGATGGATGTACCATTGCTGTAAGTACCGTTAGCAGGCCTCTTCAATAACCAGAACGCAAAACGAAAATGGCTGACAAGGGGAAATACAGAACCAAAAGAGGTAATCTCTCCAGCGACACCGTTTCTGCCTTGTAGACTTGTAGAGCGATAGAGTGCTTTAATATCCCTTGCCCGAGGTCATGGCCGATCTGGAAATATCGTCGTCGCCCATATATTGCTAAGAAACGCACAATACAATTTACGGGATCTGTGGTAGAAAGTGTACATACAGGCAAAGTACCTTCCACCAAATATTAGTAACTTTTGACTGGTGCGGGTGCGGACTAAAGTGGCCGCTCTATTATTGGAGGCCCCGAAGGTACTCAGGTCCTTGTACTGTACTGTACTTTCGCCTGGGGGACCTTTTCCCGTCACACCCTTCAACTCCCTTGCCTCGCTGTACTCGCAACTCTCCAAACACAAATTTCCTTCCCTCACTCATACTCATACTTCTCACACACGCCTCCGTTCGCTCAAAATCACATTCGACCAACAAATAAATCACCCGTCACTCACTTAGAATCTATATCGAATTATATCGCATTCCGCGCATGCGACTGCGACCGCGACTGTGCGTGGATTAATAGTCTGTACGGCCCGTCCCCGTTGCGCAAACGCACCGAATTCCCCACCACCAGCCCCATCGATATCGGCAATTTTACCAACTCAACGGGAGAGGAGGCGACCTAATCGCAACATAATAACTATTCGAACAACCTGGCCCCAGGAGGACACACCTAACTACACATCCGGGATTATGTCTGGCTCATCTGCAGTCGCGACAATATAGCACGAACCGAACCCGCGATACGAGGCAATACGCCAGAACCAGACGGTCGCATCGCACCCACGACAACCGAGACGCATGAGAAAATGACCATCTGGCCTTTTGGGAGGAAGCACAGTCGCAAGAAAAGCAGTCTGGGGTTGAAGACGCCTGCGACAGAACCGACGATGAATGTGAAGAGGGTGGGGTCGCGGGAGGCTGGTCGCCTGACTGGAAGTGAAGTTGGCGCGGGCGAGCTTTCGCGAAATAGAACTGGGCGCGAGAGGAGGCGGCGCTCGAGGGAAAGCAAGAAGCTGCAACGCGATCCGCCGAAGCGGGCATACAGCTATTCTCCGGGTCGGTCGGAGAACATCCGAAGAGATGGTCGTCGCGACCACCCGCCGCTACCCGACAATGCTGCTGCGATAGTGGCAAGGTCGACTTTCGGTGCCAACGGCAGAGCGCAAACTGAAGACATTGGAAGGGTTCCGACACTCCATAAACGAACTGCGCAGGACCTGAATAGGCGAAAGTCGAGCAAGAAGCGGAAGGAAGACCATGATAGGGCGGCGGAAATCAAGGCCATGAGCAAGTTCATGCCAACTCCAGTGCGCGCAGCGACTACACCGGACTGGAGTGGAAGCCCGATAAGAAAGGACACGAAGAAGTTGCATGGTATCAACAGGTTATTCACGAGCACCACATCAGACGTCTCATTGCCAATACCAGACTCGCTTCGCTCATCAATGTCGTCGGATTCCGAGCGATTCGCCGCATATGAGCTCAAAGGCATGGATTTATTTACGCCGCGACCTACGATACGGTATAGCGAAAACCCAAGGTTCAAGCACTACGAAAGCGGGGTCGGTATGGAGCGATCCAACTCCTCGAAGAGGAAGAGGGCGTTAGAAAAGGTGCCCGTACCCGAGGAAAAGCCGGCTTATCGGAAACGTATCGACGACCTGGCCGACGATCTTGATGCAGGCGCTCTGAGAGAACTGATGGAGAGGGATAATAGGCGTAGGGAGCAGAAGAGGACTTCTGACCGGGAAGCGATGGCGCAAAAGGTGGCAAGGCGGAGGGAGAGGCAAAAGGCCGAGGAAAGCCAGGCTATCATCCATGGGAACGAGCCGGCGAAAGTCATGGACCGAGGGGTAATGGGACGAGAGTTAATGGGGCTTGGAATTGAGGGTCAACAGCCGGTAGAGGCTGCGGCGCAACAATCGACGGAACCTGCGACGACCAGCGATGGTGCTGCGGATGCCAGGAATCAAGTTCCAGAGAGCGCCGCGCAAAACCCTCCCGCTGGCATCCAAGTAAACGGAAGCCTGCCGGGTTCAGACCTGGATTCTCCAACGAGTGAACAATCGGAACCAGTCTTAGCGACTGCTCAGGTAGCTCGGTTGTCACGAGCGACCATGTCTCCCCCGCCATCACTGCGGAAATCTGGCCACCAGCGAAATACATCGAGTGTATCGCAGATCAATGATCTGCCAGCAGCACCGAAGTCGACTGAACTACCTGCGCCGATTATACAGGTGGAAAACACCCCCGCGGAGCTCTCAAAACAAGACACCTCGAGGACAAGTTTTGACACTGGAAGTAGCAGCAAGCAGCAGTCGTCGTGGAAGTCGTGGTTCAAGCGGAGCTCGAAGGAGAAGCGATCATCAATTCAATCGTCTTTCTCGAACACAACCCGCGAATCTACCACTGCACAACCTCCACCAGCTACGGTGGTCTACGCAATTCCAATAGTACACCCCCCTGGACCGAAGAGGATAATGTCGCGCTTCAGGGAAGACCTACCAGAACTGCCCATGTCGCCGCCGTATTCTAGAGTCCAGTCTCCAGAACTTGATGTGCTGCGGGTACAACCAATCGAACAATCGCTTCCAATGAACATCGCCAGTGGCCGAAGGTCAATCGAGCCGTTGTCACGAATGCAGCTTGATACATCAAGTGGCCACCGCTCTCATTTGCGCTATGAGACCCCTACCCGGAGTCACCCCGCAGATATGCCGTCGCCGGAACCGAGCAACGCCTTGTCGCAATCGTTAGCATCTATTGACTCTGAAGGATCATGGCTTTCTGGACGCGCAAGAGCAAACTCGAAGAGGAGCTCGCGCCAGATCCCACTCTCGCAGTCAAGAGACAGCCATAGCTCACTCATGAAGCGGTATAGAGATCTCTCCGATTCCGCAGAGGAGCTCGGCATCGCTGAAGACGAGTACTACAACCGTCTGACACCGGGCCCAGAAGACATGTACAGCAAGGCAAATATGGCCAACCGCGTCAGCGGCAACCCCATGCCGTCGAGCGACGAAGAGGATGGCGAGAGCCTAGGAAGTCCCGTTTCGAAAAGCAGCAAATGGGGTGAAGTGGCCCGCACGCCAAAGATCGTTCACCGCGAACCACGCGCCACATCGAGGCAGGGCAGGTTGAACGATTTCCAGGACTACGATTCTGGCGACGACGAGAAGGTCGATAGCCCGCTCGCGCCTTACAAGGGGGACGTGGACTCGGAAACCGCCGAGTCTCCAGTCACGCCCGTAGGTGGGGGGAGCCTGGAGCGAGCAACGAGCGTCGACTACAAGAAGGCACATATGAGAGCCATCAGCGCCGGGAGCGCGAGGCTACTCGACCTCAAGCCGAGGGCTTCGGGGGAATCGAAGAGGACGAGCATCGGCTGAGTTGAGATACGGGGACCGTTGGGTTTGGAGACGACCGACGCTGGATGAGGGATTGGAATGGACGAGACTCGATTGACGACGACGACTAGCACCACACTCCTTTTGCAATTTCCTTATGTCGATGCCTTATAGGCGCCCACACTCATTTGAACATTTCACAAATACTGTTTTGGGGTCCAACGGACCCCTGATTTTACCGCTACGTCTACGTCACCGAGTTTTCTCACACATCCCAAAAACCACATCCAGAGTCGTCCGATCTCCCATCTCGCGATCAAACCGACATCAACACTGCCGACCGACACCCCACACGGGCTTCACCAAGCAAATTTCTTTTTATCGTCTAATTGTCCGATATATATCCGCTTATAGATTTCACCTGATTTTTACGGTTTTTTACTGTCACAAACAGCGGCAGCCAGAAAGCACCAAACGACTGGGTTTCTGGACTTATCTGCTTCTTTGCTATCATGTCAATGTATGCTCTCCTTAGTCTGGCGGGCCCTGGGCAGGAAACCATGTATGTTGGAGTGGGAGTGGGGGCTGGGATTGGGAAAGGGGAGAGAAACCGAATGTACTTTGCACAATATGCTTGTTTAGCTCAGGGATTGGTTTAAAGGAGGCGGTGTCCGCCATGGGATGGGAAGGAGGGAAGGGGGGAAGGATCAATGGGGGTAATACTGTAGAAAGGCAGTGCTGTGCCCGCGCCATAGCTGCGCGTGGCTCCTTGAGAGAGGATGGGGGGAGTGCCAGTGTGACAGGGATCCAGGGAGGATTTTCCCGTGTAGCTGGAGTCGTACAATACCACTTTGTTTTGAATCTCACATGCTGTGCTGCTCTTTCATGACACTCTATCCTTAACACAGTCGTCGAATATGCCGTGTCGTATCCGCTAAACCTGCGTCGCCACCACTTGTGTCCATGCCCGGCGTAGCGATTTGAAGGAAGTGTCTGTGAAGGCGAGGAAGGTAGGCTTCTGAATGAAATGGTGAATTTAACGTCACATGACCAGAGTTGTACTGGTCTGGTCACGGTTGAATAAAAACTCTGGAGAGTGACTAGATGACAATGGCAAAATTCAAGTTGAGGCGTTCAGTTACTTAAGCTATAATAACTAGGCTAGCTATTAACAAATGAACTGAAGAGATAGGCTCTTCAACCTCTCTTTTGACTGGAGGGTGTCTATGGATGACAGTAACGACTACAGCAATCAAACTATAAGTGAAGGCGTTAACATGCTTAGGGCTACAATTAGTACGCTAGCTACTAATAAATGAAAATGAAGAGATAGGTCCTATGCCTTTGAACCGCTAATTAGTATAGATCCTAAGAGGTATCAGCCGCTCTTCAGACATCCAGGCGACACGAATTTCCATAAATGTGTTTCTACCAACAGGCTTCAAAAGAAATGCAACATGAAGTATCACATGACCTGATTGTCTCGGGTAATGGCAGGCACGTCATAATGCCTCCAATTAGCGTCAATTGAGGTCTGGCCTTCGAAATTCCGTAAGCAAAGCTCACTCATCAGAAGTACCAAAGTACCCAAATCCGACCCCCCCTCCATCCATACCCCTCCTTCCAAATAACTCAACGACACTGCCTACCACCTACAAACATATCAAACGCCGAAACTGATTATCGAACATTCTCACGCTTTTCAAAAGACCTATTTGTAAGCACTCTCTCTCTCCGAATCCCTCTCTCCCTGAGTTGCCGAAGAGATAGAAAGCTCTCGCACATCCTCGCTTGCCGAGCCGATCTCTGCGCCGCCGCCGTCTTGATCACTAAGCAGCGACGGACGCGGTGCGGCGAGCGCTGCAAACCCCGTCCGGCAGCGCAAAAGCGTCATCAAAAGACATTGCTCACCTCAACCATCACCCACCACTTCCTATATAACCCCTCCCTCTTCTCCTCCCCCCACATCCCCATCAAACTATCTTTCCATGTTCTCCCGCGCCATCCCAAGGACTCTGCTAAAGACGCCGCGCATCCAGACTTTCCGACCCTTTTCATCTACAACCAGAATCATGGGTGTCCACAACGTCCAGAGGTAAGCTCCTGCCCACCTCCCATCTCCGCCTCCCCAGGACCCGCGCTGACCACCGCCTCCGCCCACAGCAAGGCTGAGTTCCAAGCCGCCATCAAGGAGCACGAATTCGTCGTCGTCGACGCCTTCGCCGTCTGGTGCGGCCCCTGCAAGGCCATCGCGCCTACCCTCGTCAAGTACGTCCCGTCCCCTTGAGCCGATAATAGCCACGCCACAAACAGCAGCAGATCACTAACCAGGGGAAAACAGGTACTCCGAGGAATTCACCAACGTTCACTTCATCAAGGTTGATGTCGACGAGGTCCCAGCCGTCGCGCAGGACCTCGGCGTCCGCGCCATGCCTACTTTCATTCTCTTCAAGAACGGAGTGAAGTTTAAGGAGGTCGTGGGCATGAACCCACCTGCGCTGTTGGCGGCTATTCAGGAGGTTACGCGGCCTTCGACACCAACGGCTTAGAGAGGTGATGTGCATTTTGGACGAGGAATGAATTTGAGGTGGATGGGTTACATTAGAGCCGGATAGCTTGCGCACTTAAGGTGCTGCGGCTGCTGGTGGGTAGGAGGGAAAGGAATACATTCATTCTGATGTCGATGTTTGGTGTCTGTGGTGATTGATGTGTGTGGTCATTGTAAATTGCTTTTTTGGTGACCTTTATGCTCTTTGCCCAATTGTTTGCAGACGTCAAGTCCGGGAAACGGCATGACTTGGACGGAATTGTGCATATCGCAGCTTACACCACATAAAAAACCCCTTCATGCTACCCGTTCATCGTAAAGCCTAAAGAGGAGAACTACAAGTAAATCAAAGTCTCGCGTCCACGCGTTCAAGGTGAATATGCACGTCACAATCAACTGACTGGGCAAAAATACACGGTTATCAAAGATCTCCATTCCTTTCATCGCTGCATGTTCGCTATATGCACGCCGTTATTCCCTCCTCTATTCACACCTCAACCCGCGGGTCGACTGAGTGACTGACTGCTCATATATATATCGCAGCTTGTCCCACCCCCCTCAAATCCCCTCTATATAACCCAAGCACCCCAACGCCAAACCCCACGTGATGTCCCGAGCTCTTCAAAGCCATCACTTCTATGCTCACCAAACCATCCCCACAAAATCCAGTTATCCCAAAAATTAAACAGATCCCGCCTTTCGAGGTATTTCAGCCTGGCGTGGGCGTAATGCAAATCCGAGCTGCCGCATGCCCACATGCCCCTTTCGCTCATTTCAATTCAGATGCTTGCACCGCCCATGCACCTTCGCTCATGTTTCATGCTTTCCCCCAGTTTTCCCGTAATAAAAAACGCCCCAAATGTGATATAAACCCATGTCCCCAGCCGCCGTAGAATAATTCGCTATGCCGCCCCATCTTGCAACTCCAAATCCAAAACCGACGATGAAAGAAAATAAAATGTCCCCGCTACCCGTGGGATGTCCTCAGATATATAGCGTGCGTATACCCATCCCCAGCTCCGTTGGTGGAGATGGTGTTGGCACCGGTGCTGATGTTGGTGTCTCGCTCTTGATTTCTACCTTCTTTGCCGTCCCTGCAGCAGCTGCACGTTTGCTCTCTTTCCTTGCCGCCTTCTGTGCTGCTTTCTTGAGATCCCCGCGTTCGCGAGCTGTAATGCGTTTGGGCAAGACTGCAGGTGGCTTGACGACGAGCTTGATATTATTTTTCGGTGTGAGTGTCGGGCCTATTGATGACGAGCGGCTCGGCGACGCGGATGACGCGGCTGATGAGCACGACGGCGAGTATGTCCCAGAAGCTGAGTCGGATATGCCCTCTTCGCCAGTCTTGTGCTTCAGTCGTGACTTTGGGATGAGTTTCCTGCGTGGCGGGTGTGTGGGTGAAGATGCCCTCACGACGCCATGGTCGGACGAGCCGGTGGTATCTGCTTCGGAGACGAGGCCTGCGGCTTCGATGGAGAGAGCTAGGCGTTCTTCGGCCTTTGCTTTGCGGACGGCACGTGTGGCACGGCTCATACGGCGGTCTTGCTTTTTATTCGGGGCGGACAGATCTTCATCGTCGGAGTCGGGGTCACGTTCAGTGCTGGCGCTGCCATCTTGCGAGGAGATGCTGGAGCCGTCTTCAGCGTCGAGGAGCGAGCACACGGCTGCATCGATGTTGCCCTTGTGTGATTCGAGGATGCGTTTTATAGTTTCTTCGTCGGTGAGGTAGGGGAGGGATTGCTGGACGACGTTTATCATCCAGGGGAAGACCTGGGGCATTTGGGAGGCGGCGGCTTGGTTGGCGGCTTCTTCTTCGGGGGTGAGAGGCTTTTCGTGGACATTCGGGAGGCCGGTATAGGGGCCGTCTGTGTTCCGTATCGAGGAGTAGTGCTGCCAGGTCTGTGAGGTTGTTAGTGAAAGGTTGTTCAGAAGGAGGACCGGCTTCCTCGGGTGGCACTTACGTGGTACGCTATGTGAGCGACCGGGTGAACTGTCCCATCTTCCGGGGCAGTGATCATGTATGCGAAATCACGCTGGTATATCTTCACGTCGACCTTATAGACCGAAGTGAAGGCCGAAATCTCCATGTTGTCTCCATAAGTTCCACCCCGAGCCATGGACCCCAGGTGTGTCTCAAACACACGGTCGATTTCATCTTGTGTAGGCGGAGTGAAGTTCGCAGGCGTGGAATATACGTTTGCATTCTTCCTTTTGGGGTTTCGGCGTTGGCCTCCACCAGGGAGCACCTCGATGAATTGCTTAAAATATACGGCGTGCTCCCGCATGTATTCTATCACGCGAGCTCTTATCTTGTTGTGCTCGCTCTGGTCGCCATAGAGTTGGTCGGAAAGGGCGTTAAAAAGGCAGTTACCTGAAAATAGTTCGCAATCAGTGAATGAGAAATAAATTATACAGCTTAAAACTCACCATCTCCTTTGATTTCGGCGGCGTAGAGGTTGTGGGCAGCCAACAACGGGAACTCGCCCGCGTGGTTGTTGGCCATTTTGGCGGACAAGACAGGGACAAGCAGTAAGTGGTAATGGTACGGTCGGTGGTGTTGTGTTGGAAGACTGCATCAAGGGGGAGATTTTGAAGATGCAAATATATAAAGAGTGGGTATATTTTGAAATGGACCAGACTGTATGAGAATGAGGCTAAAGGGGTCGTATGGTAAAGGGTGAGGTCTAAAGGTGAATCCCAAGCTCTAGAGTCGTGAACTCACAAGTTTGGGGGTTTCTGCTCCGTGACAAGGAGTAGAACCGCGTCACATTTTAGTACGCAGTACCATTTTAGCACCCAACTACGAAGTACCCCGTACTGACCACCTTGGCCGGAAAACCACCAGGGTTGGCTTAGTCAGCGATATGCATTATTTCATCACGGGCAGCGAGTCTTCATTTAACTTAATCTATTGATTTATTTTGATGGTGACGATGTCCAGAGATTATATAACACGGCCAGCGGTTACCTGAGGAGTTTTGAGAATCATATCCAGGAAAATGCAGCCCATATCAGGGGACTGAACAGAGTGAGAAGATGTCACTAGGACAAACTTCACGTGTGGAAAAGGCTAAAGAAGTCTAACTTTTAACACATTTTTCCGGCCTCCCAAGTCTCTCCAAGCGCCACTCACAGAGGATCCAATGGCTCAGCGGACAAATTAGCTTATGCACCCATTTTGTTTTTGCTTTCTAGTTCTGTTTAGTGTCTTCGTTGAACTTTGAACTTTTTGAACTTTCATCAAGCCCCAATTTACCGCCAAATATGAAAAGAGGACCGGCTCTCTTTGTCAAATTTCCGAAACATCCAGCCCCTTTTTGCCCCGGCAAGTTGCTGCTGCACAGTGACCGATGCATCGCCGGTGAAAGTCAAAGCACCAGCGGATGAGACGGGTCTCGGAAGTTTGACGGTAACCAGAAGCTCCACTCCCACGGAAAGAAACCCGCATACCGCCTTCATAAAAATTCTTATCGGGCTTCTTATCCATACTCACGTGCACCTCCTTTGTTCTGTCTCAGTCAGACCCGGCGATCTCCATAGGTCCTGTCAACGTGAATGGCAATGGCGAGCAGAAACTGCAGGCTTTGCCGTCTTATTTTTGAGAATTGGATCGTTCGTCACCTGCTAGGAGTGCTGCGTCGGCCATAAGAGCTATGTGGCCCGAGGCTGAAGAGCAACGGGACGCCATTGGCTACGTCATCGCTCTCCAAATTTAGATAGATCACGTGTTTCATCCTCGCTCCTTTTTCGGAGTATGCGGGGCTGCTTCCCCATATTTTAGTAGTGCTCCAAGGTGGGGTAACTCTACTTCCACTTCTCCGAAGATTTATGAAGATGAGGAGGTACCACATACTTCCTCCTTCTTTTGGGGGTTATAATTTATATCAGGCACCCATCTCCAAGCACCCCGCAGCGTCGTAATCGTCAAGGCAGAGTATAACCATCTACAATTTACTGTGAATGTGATTTTAGAACATAGGGTGACACTACTGCTTCATCCGAGCTATGGCGAACATCGTAGTTGTTGGGTGCGTATTATGAGAAACCCACCTCGGGAAGGAGTTACCCTGACATTTTACAGTGCTGGCGTCTCTGGACTCACCACGGCACTCCTTCTCTCCAAGAATCCCGCATATAGTGTCACCATAGTAGCCAAACACATGCCAGGTGACTATGATATCGAATATACCTCGCCATGGGCTGGAGCCAACTTTTCCCCGTAAGCTGATCAAATTACTTCCAACCACCTACCTCCCCCCCCCTCATCTAATAACCACTGACCCGAATCCAGACACTCAAACGTTGAAAAGGGTCCCTGGGAGAGAAACACCTTCCCCGAACTCTACCGCCTAGCCAAGGAAGTCCCAGAATCAGGCATCCACCTCCAAGGCAACCCTCCCAGCCCCTCCATCTCCACCCGCCAACTAACCACCTGCAGACTCCCTAGTCCTCAACCGCTCCAAAGACGCCGAGGCTGGCGCAGCCATGAGTATGCCCTCTGACCCAAACCCGTGGTACACGGACGTAGTCCCCGACTACCGCGTTGTCCCCACCTCCGAGCTCCCTCCTGGTTACGACTTCGGCCTCCGCCACTCCTCCGTCTGCATCAACACCGCTCTCTACCTCCCCTATCTCGCTAGCCAATGCCTCGCCCACGGTGTCCGCATATCCCGTACGGAGCTTTCCCACATCGCTGACGCGGCATCGCTGCACCAGTCTAGTAAGCCGGCGGACGTAGTGGTGAACTGCACGGGGCTCTTGGCGTCAAAGCTGGGTGGTGTCATGGACGCCAAGGTTACCCCAGCACGTGGCCAGACAGTCGTGGTCAGGAATGAAGCCACCCCTATGATTGCGACGTCAGGCACTGACGACGGGCCGAACGAGCTGTGCTATATAATGCAGCGCGCGGCTGGCGGAGGCACTGTCCTGGGCGGAACGTATCAAGAGGGCAGCTGGGAGGCGGCACCGGATATGGATATTGCGGCGAGGATTATGAAGAGGGCTGTGGAAGTGTGTCCGGAGCTGGCTGGGGGGAAGGGTGTTGAAGAATTGAGTGTCATTAGGCATGGGGTTGGGTTGAGGCCGGTGAGGGAGGGGGGAGTGAGGGTTGAAAAGGAGAAGGTTGGGGCGGTGTGGGTGGTGCATAATTATGGGCATGGGGGGTGGGGGTATCAGGGCTCGTATGGATGTGCTCAGCGGGTTGTGGAACTTGTTGAGGAAGCGCTGGCTGTGTGAGGGGTGGCTTGGGAACTTGGATAGAGTTTGGAATGGTATATTGGACTCATTTCTATCACGTATTAGTGTTTTGGATATAATGAACTGTTTCATGCAAACAAAGCCGCAGTGAATATTGTTATAGCTGTCGCTACAGATGTAAGGTGTCCGTATTTGACTCGAGCGTACACACAAGAAGATTCCGAATGCTTTTACCGATCTAATATAGCGTCGTCCTATCTCTACGTGGGACAATATAACATAGCTGGACCTCAAGTATGGTCGACTAGATACAAAGACACAATACCTCCAAGACCCGTAACAGCTCCGAGTAACCAGAACGGCAACCCAACATAACCTGTTTGTAGTCCTAATCGGAACAGAGGTCCGGAAACTGCAGGACCCAAAGTCCGCGCGAGACATCCAAGTGAAGCAGCGGCTCCATTAACAGTCGCCAAGTAGATGGGCGAGGGCACCGTATTTGTAATTCTGTACGCAGGTGAGTGAGTGTTAATGCCCCCCATTTGAGATGAGACATACAGAATCGCCGAACATGTGGTTGCCAGACCACTTGCCACTGCATATACCCACATGATGATTAAAACCGACGGTAGACCAGTCCACGTGCTCCAACTGGCTGTAAATGGAAAGACGCAGTAGAGGCAAAATAATATGACAACTACCACTCTATAACTGTGGAGCGGCCCATGCCGGGAAATAATTGCTGGGACAACTAGTATTTGGCCGCCAATAGCAGCTACTGCTTGGGAAAGGAGCACGTTGCTAATGCTCATCGTGTCGAGTCCGAATCCACCCTTTATACATAGCACTGACTTCACTACCTGTAAACGTCTGGTCGAGCTTGATGGCTCATCGGGCTGTGGCGGTGTTGCTAGAAATACTGGCACTATGGTGAGTGTTGCGATTTTTAGGAATCCTTGGATTGCAATAGAGAGTATCTGGAGCTTTATTTGTCTGGTAAATGCTGAACGAGGTTTTATTCCATGCTCCTCCGGAGATTCAGTCGAGGATTCGCGGGGCAGTGGCAACTCCGCTTCGATTTCGTCAGTTCTAATAGGAGTATATGCGTCTTCGTGGGTCTCCCAGCCATTTCCTGTCAAGACATTCCGAATTCGTCTCATCAACGTCCATCTGATATCGATTTGATCCCGAAACTTAGGGTGGACCTCTTCTAGTCGAAAGAACCCTACAATACAGCTGCTCAGGAGAAACATTACGACGACGAGATTTGGCAACAAATAAGGAAATTGGTCCCATATTGTTCCTTCATGGAAGAGGGAAGGATAATGTTTGACTGGCTCGGCCAAGTAACCTCCGATTACTGGTCCGATTATAGTCCTGGAAATTGTAAGCTTGCACAATAAGGACCGATATTTAGACGTACCCAAGACCCCGAAGGAAGGGAACTACGGAAAATCCTTTAGCTATAGTGTAGAGCAACAATATTAGATAAACGAAACAAAAAGCAGTATGATAGCCAGCCACACCTTGTTGGTCTTTGCTTACTAGCTCGCCAACAAAAGTTTGTACAACACCCAAATTCGGATTTAACAACCCCGCAAAAGTCCTGGCCACTATGGCCATTGGCAGTGAAGTTGAGAATCCAAATAGGAGGGCTGAAAAAACAGCCCCCATCGAACCAACGAGTATGGTTGGTTTTCGGCCAATGCGGTCGCTAATCTTCGCCCATTGAGGTGCCATAATGAACTCTCCAAAAGTGAAAACGGAAACCATGATTCCAGCATAGATGGCAATATTCTGATCGCTCGACTCTGGGCTGGAAAACGACTTAACCATGGAATAAATGTATGGGAAGATGGTGGTCCAAGCTACTCCTTCCGATAGTGGAAAGCAGCCTAACATATTTAGTTACAATATTCAAGGGATTTAGGAATACATTACTGTCGTCTACCTAGAATAATCAATTGTGTTCGTATCACAGAGTACGGCCTTTTCTCCGCCTGCAGTTCCTCCAACTCTACGTAGGTGTCCTGATCTTGAGCCATTGTATAACTGAGGCAGACAAGGGCGGTAAGCGTGTGCGCGGTCAAATAAGGCTCAGGTGTGCCCGTTATTAAAGTCAGATATAAGTTTTTAATATATCTGCTGCGACATGGATGGAATATTCAAGCAGAGGGGGATTTCGAACTGTGGCGGTCGCGGCAGTTTGTATTTGTTCTAGAAGCTAGCTGCAAGACAGCATCACCAACCAACGTTGGACCAGGCGATGCGAATTGCTGTTTGGTTGGATTCAACAACATGGGGGGCAGTGCGGGCTGCACCCCGCTTTTGTTGAGTAGGGTGGGGGAGGGAGCTCTTCGTCTGTGTTTTCGTATCATAGACACCATGGGGATTTTTGTCCATACTAGTTACCTCATTGCCTAGCAGGATTAGATAATAGATATAGTTGGTACAGACAGCACAGAGAGGTGGAAGGAAAGAGACCGATATATTCACAACATCAGTGTCGGGCGAACGATTCTAAACTCCATTGCCTCTAAATAGAGTAGCAAGCCTTATTCTATTACGCAGGTTACGTTTCGGGCCTCATGCCTCGAAATAGGATGCCATACGATCCCACGAATGAGGCTGCGAAGGCGAATACCGCCAGGGGCTTCTGGGCGCTTGGAAATGTGGGGCTCTAGGTATTTGGCAGGCGGTTAGGAAGCTGTCGCAGATGACAAAGTATTTGTATGTACTCAAAGTATCGAAACAGGAATCCTAGAGAGTTGCATCTCGGACGATCACAGCCAATTAACATACAAAACTAGAATACGGTGCATGAAGTCGCTTTGGGGCACTAGCTAGGGGTCATGACTGGCGCTATTTGCGCCCTCGATCTAGTGGAACCCCGCGACCCGCCCCGGGCCGCAGCACTTTCAAAGCGCTTCTAAATTTGAAGGCAAACATAAAGTGGGAAAATCCGATCGAGGGGGTATGGATAACGAGCGGTGACTTGCTCGGACCCTATGATCTACATATAATTCGACAATAAGTTGACTCCGCTTGATTACGAGGCGTGTCTCTAGTGTGTAAACCCTTGTTTAATATGGTCAAGCGTCGGATTCCCCGCCTGGGGAGGGGCCCAAGGCGTTTGCTCTATTTCGACCGGACTAAAGTTTGGCTCTTGTGGCGCAGCCCTGAAATCTCTACAGGGAATGATGATTCGCTTGCTGACCCTACCGCGTCTGGGCAGGATTATAGAATAAGACTAGCCACCGTCCCACCACCATGAAGCACACTTATTCAGGTATACGCCTGGTGGCGACTCGCTTCTGTCATTGCGTCTGTCAGGATGGTGCGATCGGGATTGCAGAGGTTGAATCCATTTCGATTCCATCGAGGCGATAAGGTATTCTCGCGTCCGCTGTTCATTGCGCAAGGCTGACACAATTTAGAGTGACAAGGAAGCGAAGACAGTACAACTCCAGCCGACTACCTCTCAAGGGACGAAAATTGTGACAGAAGGGCAGGCATCAGCTCTACAGGCTCTACTGCTAGCTGATGTTGATGCAAGCCTAGGTGGGGTGGACGCTGGGACCTTAGATGCTTCACTAGAACCCGGGATCCAAGAGGGCCATAATTTACACCAGAAACTCTGGAATGACGCATACGATAGCCTCGAGAAGGATGAGGATACGGCACAATTTGTTGGACCGTATATGGAGACACTAGCAGAGGTCCTCGACGAGGAGAGAGCAAGCGATACCTTTCCCCTAAGAGCCAGTAATGGTTCAGCCAAAATCGAAGGACGCAAGGCTAATAAAGTGAGCGATGGGTCTACTGATATTTCGGCTAGACTCAAGGACCGAACTAGACGACAAGAGCATATGAAAAAACTTGTGAATGATGGCAAAGAGAGAGTAGCAAGAGCGTCGAGGATTACAAACGCAGTGGGTGAGCTAACCAAGCCAATGGTCGATGTTGTGATGACTATACCCCATGCTGCGCCTGCTGCGCTACCGTGGGCTGGTTTTTGTGTTGCACTACAAGTAAGTAAACGTTCGTTCATTCCCTTAGTTTAGTGTTGCTAATATCCATCAGATGCTCTCAAACCCAGCAAAAGCGACTAGATCTAATCTTGACGGCATCACCTACGTTGTTAGCAGAATGAACTGGTATTCCGCCCTAATTGAACATCTCCTAGGCACGGATAACACCATCATGGATGGGTCATTCGAATCAGTTCTACAGCGGCTAGAAGGGAAGGTTATTGAGCTTTATAAGGCTATTCTCCTCTACCAGATGAAGAGTGTCTGCTCCTACTACAAATGCCAAGGCTTAGTCTTTCTTCAAAGTCTTATAATCCAGGACAAGTGGACTGAGGATCTAAAGAGTGTTAGGGCCGCTGAAGAAGAACTTCTTAAAGATTGGAAGAAGTACGACATAGCTAAAGCTGGCAAAGTCCGGGGTGAACTCCTTGACCTTACTAAACGCATGGATAACCAGCTTCAGATCATTCATCAGAACCTTCGAGAGTTCATTGATCAGCAACGGAAAATACAAGCAGACGGCGAGAACAAAGAATGCCTCCGGGATCTCCGCATCGTCAATCCGCAGGATGACATGGAGAGAATTGAAGGCGAAAAGGAAGAATTATATCACGGCGCTTACAAGTGGTTCCTTGAAGACGACAGGTACATCATGTTCACCAACTGGGACGAGTCCAGCCTCCTACCATGTCGACTGCTATGGGTCAAGGGCCATGCCGGCACGGGGAAGACAATGCTCATGATTGGTATCATTCGCAAACTCTTCAAGCAGTTAGCTGTGTCCGCACCAACCCTCTCGTATTTTTTCTGCCAAAGCCAAGGCAAAACAGATCCGCCTTTGAACAACGCAACAGCGGCCATGAGATCCTTGATTTGGATGCTAGTTATTCAACAACCACATCTTATATCACATTTGCAGTTAGAATACGGATCTTCTGGCAAGGCTCTTTTCACAGACACGAATGCACTAGTTGCCATGTCTCGCGTGTTCACGAATATGCTCAAAGACGAGGGTGCTAGGCCAGTGTATTTCATTATCGATGCCCTCGACGAGTGTGACCAGGGGTTGGAGAACCTTTGTAAACTCATCTCGACTTCCCTTACTCTGTCCGATAAGGTGAGGTGGCTAGTCTCTAGCCGTCCTGAAGTAGATGTCCTCCCCAACCTCAAGAATCTACACATTTCTAGAATAATTGACCTAGACGGTCAAAGCCTAGAACGTCCTGTCAACGCATACATCGATCACAAGCTCTCTACTCTGAAGGGAAGAGAAGGTTACGACGCAGATACTTTGGCAGTGATTTCAATTAAGATCCGCCAGCGAGCCATGAACACGTTTCTCTGGGTAGCTCTCGTTTTTAATGAGCTCGACGCAGTGGAGGGATGGGATGCTGTAGGTATAATCGAAAAGATTCCTCCTAGCTTATCAAAGCTGTACGATTACATGATGATCAGAATTGAGGATGGGAACGAGCAGAATCGGCAACGTTGTAAGAATGTCCTAGTGGCTTCTTCGCTTGCACTACGCCCACTCTCCCTCTCCGAGCTTGCTGTCCTCGCTGGTTTGCTACCTAAGATAAACCCAGAGACAATTGTTAAGAAATGCGGCTCGTTCCTAATAATCAGGAAAGAAATGGTCTCTCCGATCCACAAGTCCGCGAAAGACTACCTAATGGATCACCAGTCGAGACTTCAGGGTGGCACTATTCAAGGCCATGTAGATATTACTAGACGCTCAATCGATACAATGTCACAGCGGCTTAAGAGAGATATCTACAGCACCCAACATTATGGTTATAAATCAAAAGATATAACAGTACCTAATCCAGATCCCTTAGCTCCAATTCGATATTCTTGCGTGTTCTTACTTAACCATCTTCGCGAAACGATCAAAGCAAACCTTGGAGCTATTCCGGAGCTCTGTAAGCTTTGGTTCGAATTTTTAAAGGAACATTTTCTACACTGGCTTGAGAGCTTAAGTCTCCTCAACAGTCTTTCATACTGGGTTGTTTCCATCAAAGAAGTTCGAGAAGTCCTCCAGGTACGTACGTCGTGCCGATTGCATCTACGTTTGCTAAGTAGTAACAGTCGTGCCCCGGATCGAGCTCGGAAGTCGTTAACTTTTTGAGAGATGCAGAAAGATTCGCAAGTAGCTACGGGTCCATCATAGACCAAGCTCCTCTTCAAACGTATGGTGCCGCGCTTGCGTTCTATCCAATGGATAGCGAGATGAAAAGATGCTTTTGGAAGCAAAGACTACCATTTATTAATAATGTTAAAGGCATTAGACACCACCAGGACTCATTTCTGCACGTTCTTGAGGGCCATAAGGCTTCGATCAACTCGATCGTCTTTTCGCCACACACTACTATGCTTGCATCAGCTTCAAACGATGAAACGGTACAGCTCTGGGATCTAGCCTTAGGGACACATCAGCACACGCTTAAGGGCCATAAGGGTCCAGTTAGCTCAATTGTCTTCTCGCCATATGGTAATATGCTTGCGTCAGCTTCAGACGACGGAACGGTGCAACTCTGGGACCCAGCTATAGGGACGCATCAGTATACGCTTAAGGGCCATAAGGGACCAGTTAGCTCAATTGTCTTCTCGCCACACAGCACTATGCGTGCGACGGCTTCGAGTGACGGAACAGTCTTCTCGCTACACAACACTATACTTGCCTCGGCTTCACACGATGGAACAGTAAAGCTCTGGGATCCAGCTATAGGGACGCATCAGCACACGCTTAAGGGACATAAGGGTCCGGTTAGGTCAATCGCCTTCTCGCTATGTTTGCCTACTATACTTGCGTCAGCTTCAGACGACGGAACGGTGCAGATCTGGGATCCAGCTACAGGGACGCATCAGCACACGCTTAAGGGCCATAATGGTTGGGTTAGCTCAATTGCGTTTTCACCTAATGGCTCTATTCTTGCATCAGCTTCGACTGATAGAACAGTACAGCTCTGGGACCCAGCTACAGGGACGCATCAGCACACGCTTAAGGCTACAGGTCCAGTTAGGTTGATTGCCTTTTCGCCACATAGCAATACACTTGCATTAGTTTCAGCTGACCGAACAATACAGCTCTGGGACCTAGCTACGGGGACGCATCAGCATACGCTTGAGGCTAAGGCCCTAGTTGAGTCAATTGCGTTCTCATTATATAGCACTATGCTTGCATTAGGTTTAAACAATGGAACAGTACAGCTCTGGGACCTAGCTATAGGGACGTATCAGTATACGCTTAAGGGCCACAGGTTGCCAGTTAGCTCAGTTGTCTTCTCACCGCATAGTACTATGCTTGCGTCAGCTTCAGCTGACGGAACAGTACGGCTCTGGGACCCTACAGCTTCAGCTGACGGAACAGTACGGCTCTGGGATCCTACAGCTTCAGCTAACGGAACAGTACGGCTCTGGGACCTTGCAGAGACTCATCAGCAAACACTCACAGGCCATAAGGATCGGGTTAGCTCAATTATGTTCTCACCACACGGTACTATGCTTGCGTCGGCTTCAATGGACGGAACAGTACAGCTATGGGACGCTATAGGGACGCATCAGTATACACTTAAGGGCCACAAGGGTTGGGTTAGCTCAATTGCGTTTTCATCTAATGGCTCTATGCTTGCATCAGCTTCAGTGGATGAAACAGTACGGCTCTGGGACCCAGCTGCAGGGACACATCAATATACACTTAAGGGCCATAATGGTTGGGTTAGCTCAATTGCGTTTTCACCTAATGGCTCTATTCTTGCATCAGCTTCGACTGATGGAACAGTACAGCTCTGGGACCCAGCTATAGGGACACATCAGTATACACTTAGGGGCCATAAGGGTCCAGTTAAGTTAATCGCCTTCTCACCAAATAGTAGTACACTTGCATCAGCTTCAGCTGACCAAACAGTACGCCTCTGGGACCTAGCTACAGGGACGCATCAGAATACACTTAAGGGCCATAAGGCTCCAGTTATATTAATGGCCTTCTCACCACATAGCAATATGCTTGCGTCAACGTCGGCTGATGGAACAATACGGCTCTGGGACCTACCCGCAGGAACCCATCAGTACACGCTCGAGGGCCATAAGGATTCGTTCAGCTCAAATCTCCAAAATATTCAACAACTTTCCTTTTCCAGTGACGGATATTCCCTATATACTGATTACGGAACCCTTGACATTACGCGCGAAAACGACGATCTCCTCGTAGTCTCTACTACTACTCGAGCTCTAACTTTATTCGTTAAGGAACAATGGGTAGTTCGCGGCTCGGAACCTCTGCTTTGGCTTCCTTTTGATTATCGGCCTACAACAGTGGCCGTTTTCGAGAATACCATTGCTCTGGGAGATGCATCGGGCGGCGTGTCGATAATCGAGTTCACCGACATGAACAAAGAAGCACGATGAACCGCCTCCCACCCACCACCTTTCAGGTTTAGGATCCCTTTTATAACATTTTACGGATACAAAATAACTCGGAAATCGCAAGATTTAGCATTGATTACATGGAAGACAGAAGGTGGATATTAGCAGATCGACAGCTAATGATAGGATCATGACGATATTGGCTGATGTATAGATTAAGGATCATATCAATTGCCACTGTCTTTTCTAATAACTAGTTGGAATTTCATTATCAATGTTATATTAGAGATAGTTACATACATCAGAAATATCGTGGCTGGAGTATTCAAGCTTCCCGCCGGTGCGCGCGTGAATGTTTGATATGGATGGCCTGCTTATAAATACAGTAAGTTTTAAAAATACATTCTAAATATCTACTGAACTGGCAAAGGAGGGCATGTACATGCCTAAAGAGCATGGAAGACCGCACTTGCCATGATCAGTTCAAGCAACACTTATAGGTGTCTAGGGTTCATCAACGGGCGATGGCTTTCACCGTTTGGCTCACCTGCTAATTTCTCCTGAGCAATTTAAACGGGAGCAAAGAGAGCAGCAGAGTTTGCACTTCCGCGGCTGCCGGCTTTTGCCGGCCGTTGAAACACTATTGACGAACCCCAAATCCGCCCAAAACGTAGATGGAAATAAGATTCATATTGCGTTGGCATCAAGCAGTGAAAAGAACGACTATGAGATAAAGACTTTGCGGTCTGAAACAAAGGAGATATTTAGCGTCTTTGAGGATCAGTGTATCCTTGGAGATGACACACGACTCCAGAGTGGCAGGGGATAGCCGGCTCCGGACATCTTTTTACTTGCACTACAGGTAATCAATGAAAGCCTCAGTGGCGGTGAAAAAGCCATCGAACCCTCGGAATGTTTAGTCTTCGAGGACAGCGTACGCGGCGTCGAAGCGGGAAGAAGGGCTGGCATGAGAGTCGTTTGGGTTCCACTTCTAGATTTGGATGACAGAGAAATGGCATTTATATAGCATAGAATATCCAACTTCTAACAACATATAATGCGAGCTACATAAACCTTACTCTAGTAGGATAAAGGCACTCGGATCTACAGCAGGTCCTCGATCATTCTGCTTCTCCCCCGACTCGACCTTGGCCCGGGCCCCTTTCCCCTCCATTTCTTCTTCCTCTTCCTCTTCATTTTCTCCTTCCTCTCCCTCTATTCGTTTGCCATCTCCGCTGGCTACAATTGAGTTTGTCAAGTGGCTAGCCTTGTTTTGAGATATGCGGAGGGCAATAAGCTCTTGTTGGAGGTCATTAGGGCAGAACATCCTGCAAAGCGTAGTCATATCATCGTAGACCCTTGAATTGTCAAATATTTAGCAAATTTCCATCATTATTTATATTTCCGGGGCTACTTACACTTGTCTCTGACTAGATCCAGGAACATAGATGGCATTGCAGATGTTAAATGTCAATGAGTAGAGAAGATTGCGGGCGTCCCAGTCCTCCGCTTCCAGCCGCCACTTCATCAGACTACACTCTTCAATTATAGAGTCTCAGAGAAGACTAACCTGGTTCAGAAGCAGGGACATATTTTTTGTAGGTCTCGATGTATGCCTGTTTACTAAGTCGATGTCTAGGTGCCCTCCAATTCCCGGTATCATATTCATTGTGCCCATAGAAAGAACACACATCAAACACGAAAGCCTCGCCAGTGTTCATATCTATTGCCGTATTGCCATCCCAGCAGTCGCCATGGAGAAGGGACGGTTTGAGAACACGCCTTCAGACTGAAGTGGTAGAAGTAACCTAGGAACGACTTTCTCAAGAGTTAGTTTGCAAACAATGCCAAATTCAGGCCACTGAAGGATGGGCCTGGCTAAATCCATGACTTGACGGAGGTGCTTTGAAAACAGTGTGCACCATGAGTCTTCCCAGGAATTAACAGCCTGCGGAATTCTAGCATGGCAAGTGGAAATATGGAAGCCAAATTTTCCCGTAGGAGAAGTTGATCGCTGATGCAATTCCGCGAGTAGTGTCGCAAGTTTCACTGGGTCTGCTGGCTGCACCTTGATATCTCGAAACTCCTCGAGAAGAAAATATATGCATTCTTCATCAATTTCAGTTGCGTCAAACTTCCCCCATGCGTGTATCTTAGGGACAGACCCAGGCGACACCGAATAAATGGCCTTGAGGGATTCAAATTCCCCTTCGCACATACGCCGTCCAATCTCTCCAAGTGTCACGACCTGAATCGTGAATATGAGCTACAGCTCTCGCCATCTGATTCGGCTACATTTACCTTTAGAAAGTAATTTTCAGTTGCTCCCCCTGGTAATTAATGATCTTTGCCGCCATTCCCCACAGTGACTCTCCATAGTGGAGTGCGCGGAGCACTTTCGTGCCAGTTATTGGCAAAGCTAAGAATAAGTTGCCACAATAAGTACGAAGATTTGAGTCTAAGTGGCTAAAGTTTTGCAGAAACATACCATTAATAACGCTGCTGTTTACAACATACGTTCCACTCGCCTCTGGGACTGGATAGGGATCGGATGGAGTGGTCTCCAATTGCCTTCGGACGGATATACGCCCTATCATCTTTCCAGATTCGGTCGCCGACATATTTGTATGACAGCGATTGATGTAAATGCTCATATAAAGTGTTTGGTGACTTGAAAATGTAAGTTACGAGACCCAAGGAACACAACCAAAGGCAAGGTCGCTGAAACCCTAGTTTCTGATCCGCGCTGCGTAGCGCAGTTGGTTGGGCATGTCGTGCTAAATTCATCGTTCATGATCTGAACATGGCAGGTTTTGTACCTACCATGTATTCTGCTCAAAATAGAGACTCGCACTTGACATGCCGGTTAACGAGAGGCAGGGGATGCGTATAATGCGTTTGCTGAGGATGAGGGGTTCGTGCTGCCTGCAAGTATACTTAATATGTACTGCACAGGTATCCAATCGCTACAAAAATAGCATGGGTACTACAGGGAACTTCTTGTCAGCGACAACGCTGGTCGAATGAAGATCGAAACGTACCCCGCCAAAAATCCGAACCTCTGAGTTGTCAAGCCGCCAGCCAAGCCACCTCCAATCCACTCCCGCGATCGGACGGCCCGCACCGAGGTTTCAAACGCAAATCTCGCGGACAAAAGCCGTAGGCGCCTATCTACTTATGTGACGTGGCGGGGTGATATGAACAAAGCCTCATCCTCTCTACTATCCGTGGTATTGGGTCGTATTAGAACTAGTCTGCGCAACCCATCCTTCTCGGCCGAAGTAACTAGGTCGCCAACTTTAATGGGAGTCATCATCCCACGATCTAGTGCTGCGTAAGGAAAGTCTCAACCTTCCAGACTTGCGAGCATAGTTGAACCCCATGCCTCGAGATATATTTCTTGGTAGTTCATGACTATGTTATAAAAGAATGGTTAGCTTAAACTCTCTCTATCTCTTAGCGCCTGCTCCTTTAAATGTGCAAAGTTTAGGTGGAAGCTGATTCACCTATTTCGGATATAGTTGCGCAAATTTGCCTTTATTGGCTCTCGAAAACGAGACTCAAAAATTGTGACTGTCACAGAACTTGGCGACGCTGAACGAGATTTGGTTGGTACCAGTAACATCTCAATCGAAAATCCACAACCCGCCTCTCCTGCCGGCATTCAATCTGGCCGCGAGTCGCAATTTGAGAATTTTAATTCCATTGCGAATTCGAGCTTCGCCCTCTCCAATTCTCATATCTTCTCCTCCCATAATCAAACGCCAGATCGACTAGGGCTTCAGCTACTGCTTCCTAATGACGACCCCGCTGGCGATATAATTTTCATCCACGGGCTGGGCGGGTCAGCCCTGAGAACATGGAGTTGGAAGAGGGATGTGGTCAACTTTTGGCCAACGTGGTTGGGTGACGAAGAGGGCCTGTCTTCGTTTCGGATCTTCTCGTTCGGGTACAACGCAAATTTTAAAGGTGCTGCTACCAACTTAAATACCATTAATTTTGCCAAGGACCTTCTCTTTTCTATGTTATCATTTTCGGGACGGTCTCGAGATGGAACAGAAGGATGCGTGCCGATTGGGTCGAGGCCAATAATTTTTGTTGCCCACTCAATGGGAGGGTTGGTAGTTAAGAAGGCATATATTCTCGGAAAGCACGACAGACAATTCTCAGAACTGATTGCCCAGGTGTATGGAATTTTGTTTCTTGCAACGCCTCATCGGGGTGCACAGTATGCCAAAATACTGAACAATATTCTGTCAACAGTTCCCTTTGGAACTGCATCCAAAGCTTATGTTGCCGAACTTGGACCCCAATCAAGCTCGTTACAGGATATAAATGAGCAGTTCAGCAAATTCTGCGAAGAATTACAACTTGCTTCTTTCTTCGAGACTATGAAGACGAGCGTCGGAGTCACCAAAATTCTTGTATGCAACGTCCCCCTGTCGTCTGCGTATATATCCCGACTAACTTATCAAGATCGTTCAAAAAGACTCTGGAATACTTGGATATCCTCAAGAAACCTCGATGCATTTAGATGCAGATCACCACAGCATTTGCAAGTTTGAGAGCCGGAAAGACTCGAACTATATCACCGTGAAGAATTTACTGAAGCTCTGGGCGTCGAGGCTACTAAAATTGCCACCTAATGCCACTGAACTTCAGGAGACCAGAAAAGACCAAATTAAGCAACTTGAGATTGCGCTTGGAATTCAAGACTCGTCTGAGGCAGACTTGAACGCGCTACGAATTAAAGTCCTTGACGGAACATTCCAATGGATAATTTCAAGGCAAGAGTTCGTAAACTGGGTCGAATCAGCGCCGTCGGTGACGCCTAACATATTTTGGCTTGTTGGGCACCCTGCCACGGGCAAAACAGCACTGGCACGAAGCGTGGTAGCACATCTTAAACTCCACAACCAAGAATGCGCTTATTATTTCTTCTCATCGAGCCACCAGTTGAAACGAACGGCGGGATATTGCCTGCAGTCGATAGCATTCCAGTTGTCGCAAGTAAATGATGAGTTTCGAGAACGGCTATTTGCCGTTGTTACAGATTCTGGAGTTCAGTTTAATTCACAAACTCCGAGTTTTAACCTCGTATGGCAGAAGATATTCGAAGACATACTGCTCAAGTTAGAGCTTCAAAAGCCACTTTTTTTGGTATTGGATGGGATAAACGAAGCGGACTCGCTGGATTTCATTCGATGTATAATCAAGATGCAATCGCTGGTCCCGATTAAGCTGTTTCTGACGAGCCGGCCGACGAAGATACTGTTGAAACCAGATGCAAATCCTTTGAAGACGACATTGTTTCTGCACGAAGAAGATACAGTTAATGACGTTCGATCTTACGTTTACAATGCAATCAGCGACGCCTTCCCCGATGACCTCGAGTTTCAGAGGGGTATAATCAGCCAAATTTTGGCCAAGGCATCTAGATCATTCCTCTGGGTAAAACTAGCGCTGGAAAGATTAGAGAATAATTGGCACACGAAAGATGATATCCAGAAAGTACTCAACGAGGTACCGAAAGGTATGGAGACTTTATATCAACAGATGCTTGACATAATCACAGCTCAGTCACCAAAAATTCAGATTATGGCGAAGAGAATACTAACTTGGGCGGCCTGTTGCTGGAGGCCCCTCAGTGTGGCAGAACTTCAAATTGCGCTCCAGCCTGAATTTAAAGGATTTTTTAACCTTGAGAATACGATCATTCAGATATGTGGTCACTTTATTTCTATGGATAATGCGATGGTTACAATTGTCCACCCCACTGCAAGGAGTTTCCTTCTTCATTATAGAGGCAATATTCCTCCGTACATAAATTCTCATGAAGGGCATGAACATCTTTCTATAATCTGCTTGAATTATCTTTCAAGTGAGCGTTGGCGAATTGCCCTGAAAGACGACAGCTTGACAGACAGAACAACCGACTACAGCTTGGGACGAAATGGGCTGTCAACCATCAATAAAACCTATCCTCTGTTTGGATATGCGACAAGATACTGGGCTTACCATGTTTCAAAATCGCCGTGTTTATCTGAAGAACTTAAGATTGCCCTCGAACTATTTCTGAAGAAATATTCTTTGATTTGGATTGAGGCTATTGCCGTGTTGGGAAACTTGAAAATCTTAACACGGTCTGCTCAATATCTAAAAACATACGCCAAAAAAAGATCCGGGAGCTCAAATTTTGATATCAAGAATAACTTATTAAGTCTACATGAACCTCAAAACGCCACAGCCAATATATTTGACACATGGGCAAATGACTTTATTCATATTGCTGGGAAATTCGGCAGGAATCTGGTGCAGCACCCACCTTCTATTTACCGATTAGTTCCTCCATTCTGTCCTCAGCGGTCTATGATTGGAATTAGCTACAGAATTACAGATAGTAATTCTGTTTCTGTCGCGGGGCTACCGCCCGATGAAGGTTGGAGCGACTGCTTAGCAAGTGTTAATGTTGGACAGGATGAGACTGCTTATAGGGTGGTGGCGACAGATGCATATTTTATCACCTTAATCACCAGTAATTGGACGGCTGTCATATGGTATGCAGAGACTTGCGAAGAGGCAAGACGGATACGCCACAACGAATATGTTATGATAATGGTACTTAATAGATCTGGAACTCGCCTTGTGGCAGCAGGGACCTCGACATATCGGGTATGGGATATATCTTCTGGAAAAGAGCTATACCGCCTGCCGAAGACGGCAGAAGAACGCACAATGACTGTCGCTTTTGGGCATACGGATTCCGAGCTTCTCATAGGTCTCGATAACTGTTCCGTAACGTGTTACGATTTAGAAACGCTGCCTGTAAAGTCCCGATGGGTGGCTCGAAACTCACTCTACGAACTTAGAGGCTGTCCATCCCTGATGTCCATCAGTCCTGATCTAAGAAAAATAGCAATGGCTTGGAAAGGAAACCCCCTCATGGTATGGGACCTGGCACAATCCATGTCACCTCATAGATGCAGCGTCACAGGGATCTCTGATCCGTTGAGCGCTCCTGAGCTGGTGAGGTGGCAAGCGGATGGAAATTCGGTTGTGATCCTCTGTTTCGGCACTGAAATCTTTGAGTGGGACCTGTACAAAGACGAAAAAACCGAATACGACAAACCCCACAGCATAAATACTCGGGAGATGGCCATCAGCGCCGACGGGAGTCTTCTGTTAACCAGTAGTAATGCTGGGACCATAAGCGTCTGGGCGCTCCCGCGGATGCAGCTAATATACCGATTAGTAAATGTGAATGAGTTCATTCGAGATATCGCTTTCAGCCCATGCGGACTGCGTTTCTACGATACAAGAGACTCGGTATGCAATGTGTGGGAGCCAGACGCTCTTGTCCGATTAGATGAGCAAGATCTCTCTGATTCCTCAGCTTTAGAAGCAGTTATACTGCCAGACGAGAGCAGCGAAAGCCAAGTCTCGGCACTTGCAACTGGTCCCGATGATATGTATTACTGTTGTGGTAAAGACGATGGCAGTGTTGCAATTCACGAAGCTATAGGGGGCACAAAAGTCCGTAAAGTTTATAGTTACGGAGCGACAAGTACTGTGATATTACTTGCCTGGTCGAAATCAGGCCGATATATTGTTGCATGCGATGACTCTGGCCATATAATCTCAAAACGATTGGAAGTAAAGGGCGGCGGGAAATGGCCCGTGTTTCCAGGACTCGACATACGAACCCGCTACGCGGTTCCTCAATTCGTCTTCAGTAATGACGAGAAGTTATTATTTATTTCCACATTGTCGGTTGATTTTGTGTGGGATCTCAAAAAGAAGATAGAAGTATGTTCAAGGCATCACGAGTACCTCCACGATGGGAAATGGATTGCAGACCCGACGAATGCGGAAATCATCCTCTTCGTCTCTCGTGAGATCGTCTGCCCGTACAAATGGACGACGCTGGAATGCAGTGATTCTAGCCGCCCACAAGCAACAGAACTTGGACCGCCTGACGAGCCCAAAGGAACTATTGGGAAACTCGGCCTGACGAAAGGCGGGAGGAACCTTGTGTACGAGGCTGTTCCCTCCCAGGTATCTGACGGTCTACAGATATCGACAATCGCAACGTCTTCTCTCAGCCATTCCTGGAAAGTGAAACTATCGTGTCAAGTCAAAAGATTGATAGGAACCTTCCAGGACCGGATTGTGTTCCTCGACAAGGATTATTGGCTGTGCACCTGGGAGATTGACGCAGGTTCTAGTGATGTGACAAGGCACTTCTTCCTGCCGAAGAACTGGCTTAATAGTAGTACGCTGCACATGGCGACATTGAACGAGCAAGGAACGTTCTTCTGCCCAAGATTCGGAAAAGTTATAATCGTGAGGAATGGAGTAAGGTTGTAAAATGGCTCGGGAAACTGGTTATTATAGTAACACTAATTAAGTAAGCATGTGAGATATATATCATTCTTGTCCGATCTATAGTTCATCTACACTTTGCTGGAAACAATATGACGGCTCGCCGTGAAGTTTTACGCAGCAAAGAAGAAGATCGGGGAGAGAAAGGAGGCTCTCGTTATAGCAGCAGAGGTAGTGGAGGAGGCAGCGGTAGAGGAGAAGGAGCTGGAGAGGCAGCACGCAGAGGAGGAGGTGCTTGCGCAGAAGAATGCCTTCTCCGCTCTTGTTACCACTCCACTCTTGCTGTCACTTTACTCTTGCTGTCACTTTACTCTTGCTGTCACTTAATTTCTTCCCAATTTCTTGCCTCTTTGTCGAACATCTCAGATTGTTCCCAAGAGCCTCTTGTACCAAGTGGGTGGCTATCTTCATCTTCGTCATTTTCTAGAAGTTGAATGGGTACTTTAGCATCCTCGTTTTAATCGTCTTCTAGGGCGGGGCTGAATGACCACGTCCGGCATGCCGTTAGGTGCTGCTTCGACGACGACGTGTCTGTCAATGATCTCTCGATTTCCGACATAACCATGCGCGTAAATCTTTTGCTCCTCGATCCACTGATTCAACGGCTTGTCTTGGCTGATATCAATCTGCCTGCTGTTCTCTCGGAGGACTTCAATAGCGCCTGTAAACGCATCGTCGTTCTTGTTGTCCGGCGCCATATCCGACCTAGAAGAAATGCTAGCAAAAAATAAAAATAAAGAGGGACGGGGTTGTATAGAGTACAGACTCTGTCAGTAGCTGGTGCTGGATCGTTCTAGTTAGAGGCAGGTAGCGGAAGGAGATGAGGTCTCTGTAGTTTTTCCAAGGGGGGGAGGCCAGCGCGAAATAGAAGCAAGGTTGGAGTATAGTAAGTAATCAAGCACTACTCTGTACTATTAGTGGCGATAGAGGTGAAGTTGGTAAGAGCTAATAGAAGATTGGCAGAAACGAATGAACTAAAATAAAGCGCGAAATAGATGAAGCTCGTGGGGAGAAAAATTCACATACATACTTCGAAGCCACATATACTTCGAAGCCACAGCACATCCACCAACGACTTGGTCTTTCCCACATTTGATAGGACGCCGAACAAAATAATTTGCTCAATCTCATTTCATCTCGACATTCACGCTTCAAGTTTCACTTTGCCACAGCTTCAACTCGAGCTCCAACTGCACATTGTGCTTCTTTTCTTGTTTATATTTGAAGCTTCCACCGCAGTACGGCGCTTTCTGTAACTTTCCTCAGTTTCAGGTTCCATCTAGATTGCTTCAAGGTACACTTCGAGGCGGATTGAAGACGATTTCTCAGCTCTCACAATATTTCCTTGAGCCATTTTCACGAAGTGTCAACAGTGGATCACACCTCCATATCACACCAAATCTAATTCAGCATCAAGAACCCTCACGGACGCCGCCATGGAATATGTTACCACAGAGCTCCCGGTACCTGCTATCAACACAGCTCACACACACACCCCTACCTACCTATCTTCTATCAACACAGCACACACCCACCAGGGATCTGATCGCTTGATCGCTTCTTTTGATCCTGGTGGGTGTGTGCTGTGTTCTATGGGCTTTTAGTGGATTTCTTTCTTCTTCCCAAATGAGAAGATAAATTTGATCCAGAACTTGGAGTGAATTGTTATGTAGAAACAGACCTCACGTGTGGGGGTTTAGTTGGGCTGTAATTTAGTGCCTTGTATGTTAGGCCACGATGAAACGAGATATCACCAACATCCGGTTGCTTTTTGCGAACACTCAACAATGGATCCAGACGGATTCATGGTTAAGAAGAGTGATTTTTTGCCATATTAAGTAATTAATAGTCGACAGCGGTGTTATTTTATCTAGGTGCAGAGTTATGAACTCCAATAAGAATATATACAAAAAGGACGTAAACTTTACAGAGTTGGCGTCCCAAGATGTCGAATTTAAGAACATGTAAGTGTCCCAATTATTCCATTTCAGCTGCAATACTTGATTTATCAATGTTTCCATTGTTTTCAATATACCTGTACTGAAGAATTTGCCCCCTAGTCTAAAACCAAACGGCCAAGTTGATTTCAGCGACCCCGAATCTGTCCAACAGCTCACCAAGTCGCTCTTAAAACGGGATTTCGGTCTGAAACTCACCCTCCCACCTGACAGACTCTGTCCCGCAGTTTGTCCCTCCTCCTTCGATCCCACATATCCCTGTCGTACTCACAAACCGCAGATCCCAAACCGCCTCAACTACCTCCTCTGGATCCAAGACCTCCTCGATACCAGCACCCCCACTCCCTCCCTCACCGACACCCACGACCCCACCCGCCCCGTCATTGGTCTTGACGTTGGCACGGGAGCGAGTGCCATCTACCCCCTCCTTGGTTGCTCGCACTACCCTACTTGGCGCTTCGCCTGCACTGGTATTCCTTCCCAACCCAACCCAACTTTTCGGATGTCACGGGGAACCTAACAGACGCAGACACCGACCCCCACAGCCTCACCTTCGCCCGCCAAAACATCACCCAAAACAACCTCTCAAACCGGGTTCGGCTCCTCGAAACTGACCCAAATGGCCCCCTACTCCCACTCGACGATTTGGGACTTGACACGTAACTCCCCCTTTCCCCAGATATCAGCCATAGAAAGCTAACCTATCCGCCAGCATCGACTTCACTCTCACCAACCCACCTTTCTTCACCTCCCCCGACGACCTCCTCGCCTCCGCCACTCTTAAGTCCCGGCCACCATCCAGCGTCTGCACAGGCGCACCGTCTGAAATGGTCACCCCCGGCGGCGAAACCGCGTTCGTCGCCCGCATGATCGCTGAGTCTGTCCCCCTGGCTCAGCGCGTAAGATGGTTCACGGCGCAGTTAGGGAAACTGGGTAGTGTAGCGACTGTGGTAAAGGAGTTAAAGGAGAAGGGGGTGAAGAACTGGGCGGTTGGGGAGTTGGTTCAGGGGAGGACGAAGAGGTGGGTTGTGGGATGGAGTTGGGTAGGGTGGAGGCCTGCGGTTAGAGTGGCGAGGGGGGCGGTAGGTGTGGCGGGAGGAGATCTGCCGTTTCCTAGTGAGGCGGTAGCTGTCAAGATTGCAGTGGATGAGGAGGAGGTAGGGAGGAGGGTGGATGGCGCGGTAAAGGGGTTGGAGGGAAAGTGGAAATGGGATGAGGATGATGGGGTGGGAGTGGGTTTTGTGGCGAGAAATACGTGGTCGAGAGCTGCGCGGAGGAAGGGAAGGGGTGCGGAGGAGGAGGAGGAGGATCAGATGGCGTTTGGATTTCGGATTTATGTGAGGGTTGTGTCTGGGGATGGGGAAAAGTCAGCGGAGACGGAGGTTGTGGTGAGATGGCTGAAGGGGGATGATAGCGTATTGTTTGAGAGCTTTTGTGGGATGATAAAGAGGAAGGTGGAAGCGCAGTAAGTAGCGCTCACCGAGCTTCAGGTCAAGTTTGAAATGGATAATGCAGGCTAGCAATGCTTTTTATAGCTTTATATATATGCTTGGGCTGCTACTGCTATTTACAGCAATACACTTGTGGAAATTTTGGCCGGGAATGGGGATGCAATTCGTTGCTGAGAATATCCTGTTGTAAATCTCGACCCTAAACTTTTTCAGGGGGGGATACTCCAAAACAGTTATAGCAAAATTGCTCTGGTTTCCATATTCCTAGCCTTAAAAGAAAGGTACAAGTCCCGGTGAGCAGATACTCTGGTTATATATGTTTGGATATGTCTTTTTCAAATAAACTGTGGAAGTTATTGTTGTGGTAGGGTTTATTATCTCGCTCAGATTATTTTGAAGGTGGAAATATAAATATAAATATAAATTTGACAAAACCAACTGTTATTTATTCCTAAGTGCACCACCCCTTCCATTCTAATAAAGTTCATATAAACATTAATAGTATCTAGAATTAAATAACAATAATAACTCTATATCTTGGATTAGCACACGAAACGTCACCAATGACTAGATGAATGGTCCTCACGGGCAATCTCATACTCCTATCGACGAAATTATGAAGAGAGGCTGGATATAACCCCAGGTTAATACCAGCAATTTGAAGTCGTAGTTAGATTACTAGTCATAGATTTGATCGATTGAACTCCCTTGTTTACATTAAAGTTGCTCCAATTGCTGTTATATACAGCCCATTTTCAGACTTTGCAGCACCACTGCCGAAAATTCGTATATTCGCGCAGCCCAAATATCCAGAGGGAATGCCCCGGACTGGGATCCCCACGATTTGCTCTGTTTGTATAAGAGTACAATTGCTAACATCTCACTCTTATCCCAGCACTTCTAGTCTCTATGAGGACTCCCGGGCCGCAAGAGGACATAAAAACGTTCATGACCAAACACCTGACTCTCATAGGCCATATGTACGTCTATATCAAGCATCACCATATCAAGGTTACACCGCACAATCACCACCTCAACCCGCATCCACCTCTTCGCCCCCAAAGCATCGAAACAAGCAGACAAGCTTCCCCTCATGTTCGTCCTCATACCCCTCCACCGAGCGAAAACACGAACAAACATGCAGCTGCGCCCCAAACCAACGCGACTCCACATGACCCAAACACGCCGACCACTACAGCTCACCCCGCTCCATCACGACAACGTGCAACACCGGCACCGCATCTGCACCTCCAGCTACCACGAAGCTATGGTGTGCGATGCGAGAGCGTTTTCTGCCCGGAGTCCCGGCGATGGGGGTAGGAGGTAGATTATCTCTCAAGTCTCGTCGAGTCGTCTAAAGTCCTAACTGGTATTATCAAGTCCTACCTGGTATTATGAAGTCCTCTCCAGTATCATCAAGTCCCATCCAGTCCCATCATTCTCTCCGGTTCCAGCAACACTGCCGTGCTACCTCTCCGACCCAAACGCAAGGAACACACATCACTTCACGACCTCGACACCCTCACACACCCTCTCCTGCCCCCGGCTCAATGAGCCGACCCTCATCCCCGGAAACTCGCACAGCAGACAGACAAAGACTACATTACAAACCATTCCTCGCACTACAGAAACGCCCCGACAGCGGCACTTGTGTGCCGAGACTGACAAAGGAGGGGGAGGGCAAGATAGGGTGTGATTCAGCGCTGCGAACACAACGGCGCGATGAGTGTCTTTCCGGCTCGTCTGGTGTGTGACGGGTGGAGTGTCGGGATTCGAACTTGGGGACGCCAGTGTGTTACGAGTAGGCCCTAGCTGGGGAGGAGGGGGTTTCAAAGGACAGACGGGGGGGGTTCCTCTGTGTTGGAACCCTCGGTATTGGAATTGTGTGACGCTGTGGTTTGAGGGCTGTGTTTCCGAGGCGGGGGATCGGGTCGCGCGGGAGGGGTAGGGAAATAGGAAAAAGCAGAACCTTCCGGTCGGGAGGGGTAGAGCTCGCGCCGAGCCAGCGGATCGGGCTCACAGCTCACAGAACAATGCTCTCCCTCCCGCTGTCGAGGAATGATGGGGGAGAACCCAGAGTAATCCCCATGCTTCCCTTCCATTGCAGTCTCGCCAACATCGTCGCGCATGCCGCCCTCCACGGGACAGGCCTTGTCGAGGACGCAGATCGAATGCACCGCCGCTGCGCGCCAGCAGCAGCACCAACCACGCCACCCCAATCAACCAGCCCCCCCACTGCAGTCTCACCGCAGGCCTTGTCTGTGAGACCACTCGCGCAATGTCTCGGTCGCGCACACGTTCCCCTGCCTCGGAAACGGTGTGACGACACTGCTGATGGGGCGATATGTCACGCCAATGGCGAGGGAGGTTGGGAGAGCAAGATAGAGACGGGAGGAGGGGGGCGAGAGGACGAGAGAGAGAGAGGGGGGGAGATACGAGAGGAGAAGATGTAGATGAGACATACTATGCCTCCGGTCCTGTCACGTCCTGCCGTCGCACAGTCCGTGACGTGAGAGGGGGTGGTGGGATTTGCTTACCTCCGCTGGCACCCGAGCTGGGCAACTGTCTGGGCAGGCGTCTGGGTGGCCAGATGGAAGGCGTGTCTCAACGTCGTGCGATGGGCGGTGCCGTTCCACGGCCGCTACTGTAGCCTTACTCGCGGGACTCAGTTCCACGGCAAACCTTGATCGCGGAGCCGTAGATGCGGGAGCTGGTCTCAGAGCTTACTCCGCGCACTGGTCCTGCTCTGTCTCTCTCCCGCGAGACTCCGCGTGCGGTGCGGTGCGTGGTGTGCGGGCGGCGGGAGGGCGGCGTGTCTCGAGAGCTGTCTCTGCGCTGTCTCGCTCACCTGCTCGATCGCGATGGGAAGGGGGGGGGAGACGGGGGGTGGTGGTGTGACGACTGTGTAGCTGTGGGTTTCCGAGGGCGGTGGTGGCGGGTCTGCGGTGCTACTTTGCTGTCTCGGTCATCGACTGCTGGTGGTGGGCGGGGAGAGGTCTGGATTGGTATCTGACCTGGCGAAGAGAGGCCTTCGTGCCTGGCAGGTGTGCGCGCCATTGGCTCTCGCCGCCGTTGTTTTTCTCATCACCTTTTTTCTTCTCCTCACCATCCCATCACGCCCGATTCCCCTTCCCCCCTCCTCCCGGCTCGACCTTCCCTCCCTCCCCGAGCTACTCCGAGCTATCGGAGCTACCTCCAAGCTACGGGTCCAAGCTCCCGAGCTGGTCTTCCCAGGGTAACCGCAACCTGCGGTGCTCTCGTTGTCCTTCGACCCGCCTCAACATAACCTCTGAGACAACGCCCACCCGGCGGCCCCCACCCGTTCCGTGCCCCATCCCCGCGGCGAACGGACGGCGGGCGCCGTTAGATCCCATATCACCATCCGCGATCGCGCCCGCCGGAGATGAGACAGCACTAGGAGCCGCTAGCGGATTTCCCAGAGAGCTGGTTGGACGGCAATTGTACTATTTGTACTCTTTGTATCCATTGTGGTACCAGTGACTATACGGGCCAGCACGGAAGCTGTTGTAACTGTTGTACCACCAGCCAAGCACAGGATCGAAGTGCAAGGTTATTGCAGCAAAGTATCGATTAATGTACCCTACGCACCTAAAAGCACTGCAGCAGATACTCGAGGTACTCGACACCGCAGTTGTGGTTAGCGTATAGCCACTAGCGCCCGAAGCAGCGCACGGACTCCGGAGCCAATGGACCGGGGGTGCGTGACAAATACCTCTAGACAGGGGGCGGCGACGCTGTTTTGGGGATAGACCGCGTGTGGGCGGCTGAGGGGCGGCAGGCAGGCAGGTCAGGCTGACCTTTTTGATTTGCGGGAAGGGAGGAAAAGGGGAGCGAAGGGTGGTTTTTCGAGGGAAAGGGGGCAAGAAAGGGGACAAGGAGGGTGCCTTTTCAGTTCACCGAGCTGAACTGATCCAGGACTCAACTGAACTGAACTGAACTGGACCAAGCTCCCCCTTTCCCTTTCCCCTTCTCTCCCTGCCGAACTCAGGGGAAAACCAAAGAAACACCCTCGCCCTGAGCTCTCGCGCCCCTAACCCCCCCCCTTCCCGCGCATCAGTCAGAAAACGACACATCCCCCCTCGCCGCCCCCCTACCCCCTGCATTCTCCTCCCTTCCATTCCACACCCCCCCCCGATCACGTTGTCCGCTGCGCGCCTTGCCAAGACCTGCATTCCCCATCCCCATATCCCCATCCAGCGTCGTCGGGCCCAATCCATCGCATCCCCCCGGCCTCAGAATCACTAGCCCAGCCGCCTCCTCGGGGATCAGCATCGCCGTCACCTCACCGGTGCGCTCCCCACTGGGCGCACCGACGCCACCCATCACCGCCGACGCACCGACGTGTCGATCGAGCCCGCCGCACGCTATGGGCGGGTATATGAGACATGCAGCCGGTGGCGGGGCGGCGACGTCAAGATGTGCTGGGACGGGACTACGTACACTGCTGGGACTGCTAACGGTACTAACGCTAGCACTACTAACACTACTAAGAGTACTAGCACTACTAGCACTACTAACACTATTAACACTACTGGCGCTGCCAACACCGCCACCACTGACACTATACAAACGCTACCAACACCACCGTACCCCCCCGTCCCACCACGGCGCCACGCTCAAACGAGACACCCAGCACAGCGCCTCACATGTATGGCAGGCGCGGCATCTCTCTTTGGGATTCTGCCCTCCCCTGTCTCCCCCGTTCGTGCAGGGCAGGCGTGCGTACACGACCTCCTCCTCCGGGGAGTGGATACTCCGTCCATCACCTTGGCACGCTCTCCTCTTGGCTCGCTCGGGGAAAGGGACAGATTGGAATCACAAAGGGAGGAGGAGGAGGAGGGAGGGAAATTAACAATGCCTGCCCTTACATTGGCTGGCTCGCTGGCTGGCTGGATGGCTGGCTGCTTGCTTACTTTGCATAGGTAAGCAAGCTGGACGTGGGCAGTGTCGTGTTGTGCGCCTGTGCTGGCCTGTACCTTACCTTACCTTACTCACCTCCCTCGATTCGCCTTGCAGCTGCACTATACAGCGCTGTACTGTGCTGCGCTGTGCTGTGCTGTACAGCGCTGAATGTATCCCTGGGCAGCTGGCGCGGATCGCCTTAGCTCGCGCTCTTCCACGCCCTGTCTGCGACAGAGGGAAGGCTAATACGCGCGCCGCTTCGCAGCGAGCACGGGCTCTGTTGGTCAAGGAGACGACGACACTGTACTGTACATACTACACACGCACGCTCCAGCTCCCACCCCCTCCACACCAACGCGCGTCATACCAGCTCGTCGCGTCCTCCTCCTCTCCCCCCCAGCGCATAATCGATGAGCAAACCCCGACCGAGCATAACCCACCAGCCCAGCAAGCTAGCCACGCCGGGGGGCCGGCATCACGTTCCTCCTCCCCCGTCCACACGCGCACCCCTGCGCGGCGCGGCGGCGGCAGCGGATCAGCTGCGCAGGGGTGACAGTCCGGTCCGCCCAGCAGGCCGGCGCTGGCTGGGATGGTTGGTGTGGTGTCGATCATAGGATGTGCGCGTATTGCACGGGCATGGTTTATCCATGCCCTGTCCTTCGTCTATTGTGTGGGTGTTGTGTGTGCGGTCCAGTGGGAATGAAATGCTGGATTTTAATGGATTTTTTTTTTGGTGTTGTTTTTGTCCCGTTTAGGAATTATGTTTTCCCAGTTTGTGAGTTTGTTACTGTGCAGCCAAGTCCGCTACGTACTGCTGTTGGTTGAAATGGGAAAATGGGATTCACGACACTCCCTGGTTGGTTCGTCATACCAGGCCCGCCGCAGTGACATCTCGGCACCCAGCGTTTCCCCAGCGGCGGGGGGGTCGTGACCGCACTATTGAATCTAGCGCCGCGCTCTTGTTTTTTTTTCAATCACACAATTCCCGGGATGCGGAGCGGAGCGGATAAATTAGGGGAGTGGGAGCCGGAGCCGGGGGGGGGAGCTTACTTTCGTCTCTTGCCCTGGGTTGTCCATACCATGCCGGACTAATATCATACGATCTCGGTAGGGTAAACTGCCTGCCCTGCTGCCCTGCTGTGGTGGTGCTGCATACCCGAACCCTCCAGCTCCAGCTCCCCCTCGCGCTCCCTGGCACCGATCTCCCCTACCCAACCTACCCTACCCGACACCAGGCCCGGCGCGGGGATCGGCGCTGGGGGAGAGGATGGAATTGATAGAGTACCGTAAGATGCTCATCATGAATTTTAAACTATCGACCGCGTAGACGGGGAGTGGGTAATTAGTCGTACGAGTTCCAATGCTCGATGTGGTTATGCAACATAACAACCTGCGGCTTTTACTATCAACGCCCACGCCCACGCTCACGCCCACGCCCACGCCCACGCCCACGCACGCAGTGCACAGCGCTCGCTCGCTCGCTCGCTTGCTCCAGACCGTCGCGTTACACGACATCAGCAGTGCGGCAACCGCGGCGATGAACCTCCTCTCCCTCCTCTCTGTGGCTAGCTGGCCCAAATCGGCATGGGCATGGTAAAAGCAGATACACCAGTAGGTATCCCAATAAACCCACCACCCACCACCCACCACCCGCTGCACGCACCTGCACAACAACCACACAGACAGCGCGCTCGACGCGGTAACGGTGCACCACCCACCCATCCCGCCCCGTTGGCATTCCCGTGCCACCTCTACCTCCCCCCCTGTTGACTACTGGTAAGCGAGCAGTTAAGCCAAACTGGAGGAGGAGGAGGAGGAGGAGGGTAAGTTGGTTGTTTGTCTGGTTAGTACAGTGTATTTGACTCTCCGGACCAAGCACCGATCGATCAAAACGTCTATCCCGCTCTCATCCTTCCCTTCCACCTCCCCCCTTCCTCTGTCGTCCTCTACAGCCAAGTATCACAGTCACATCACTGTATATCCCCCTCCCCAAATCACATTCCCTCCCCAAACCCAAACCCCCGTAAAGAAAATAAAAACACACAAAAAGCTGACAGCTCCCATACCACAGCTCCAGTGCACAGGGGGTGTACCAGAACCGTTAGCGGGAGTGCGTGATGGATACAGAATAGCGTCCAAGGGATCGGCGGGGCTAGTGCTGTTTAGGGTAGATGGCAGGGGTGGTGTGGTGGGTGGTGGATGGATTGGACAGGGGGGGCGGGGATTGGATTGGGGATGGACTGGATTGGATTGGATTGGGGGAGACAGACGCACGATGCTGCATATGCAGTCCGTATGTATGTATGTATGTATGTTGCAGCCCAGCTCCCACCGTTAAAGGCGGGATATCTGGATTAGGCCTTTCCCATCCCTATTAGGAAATGCAGCCATCTCGGCCCAGCCTATCCGGGTCATTTAGGACATGCTCGATTCGGCCCGCTCTCTTTTCGTTCAACGTGCGTGCGTGGGTGGGTGTACTTGTTTACTTTCCCTGCACCTCCATACAGTACGTTTACTTTACATATTTTAGCGAGCGAGAGAGAGGGGGCTGGATACTGATGGCTTTGGCTGGGGAGGGGAGTGATGAAAGTGATGGGGAGTGATGGCGAGAGTGATGGGTTGGCTGACGCGGTAGCGGCGACGGAGACGGCAGGTAGTACCGCTGGCGTGAAGGGATCGGCGGGCACTATCGGTCGTGAGAGCTGGGCTGGGTTTGTGTGTGTGGGGGGGGCTGCTGGGGGGGAAGGGAGATCGATCGGGGCGTGCTGGGGGGGTGCTGGGGGTGGGATTCCGGATTCCCGGATTGTTGTTGGTGGTTAGTGAGGTGCTGGGTGGTGGATGCTGGGGTGGGTGTTGAGGTGGTGGTTTTTGCTGCTGGGATGGTGCTGGGATGGTGCTGGGGATGGTGCTGGTAGGGTATGGAGGTTTGCTTGCTGGGATGCGAGGGTAGGGCGGGCGGGAGATGAGGGTGTGGGTTTGGACGGGGGTGAGATGGATGGGGAGGATGGTAGTGAATTTGGTGATGGATTTTTATGATGGAATTGATGATGGATCTTTGTGATGGCCAGTTGGCGCAGCGGGCGGGGATGGGATGGGGGTGGCTGCTGCCGTTGATGGTTTGTTCTGTGAGGTCTGCGATGTGTGTGGTCTGGATTTGAGCGGTGGTAGAAATGGCACCGAGGGGTGCCCGTTGTGTGCGTTTAGAGGAGAGCGGCGAGACTCATATTGGACCGATCGAGTGAGTGAGTGAGTGAGTGAGTGAGTGAGTGAGTGAGTGAGTGAGTTCTTCACGCGCTGTGGTATATCCCATCTCATCCCATCCATCTCCTGTCTGTGTCTTGGAAATAGCTTCCCCCCTCAAACCGCCCTCAAACCTCACCCATTTCACTCACCCCTTCACCCCTTCCCTCACTCCCTCACTCACCCCTTCACCCCTGTCCCCCATCCCTCAGCCTTCCCTCACCACCCTCACCACCCTCACCTCCCCCCCAACACCCCATCAGGACTACGTTCCATCCCCCCCATCCCAATCAAGCCCCCTCCATCACGTCAGCCCTCCCCATCGAGCATCGCACCCTCCCAAAGGCACGGGTGCGATGCTACGGGGGAGCACCACAGTTACCACAGTTGTTGTTTACCACCCGCCTTGCCTGCTGGACTTCGTATTATCCTACATGTACACTGTATGGTACTGGCGTACATAGGTTGGTTACGTTTTACGTTGTACCTCCGAGATGCAGTGCAGGCTGCAGATGGGCGCTAGACTGGTTTGGGGGCGGGGCATCGCTGGTCTTGCTGGTTTGGGGACCCCTGTGCTGGATGGTGCTGGGGTGGGATGAGATGCTGTGGTTTGGTGCGTGTGGTGTTGGTGTGTGTGGTTTGTCGTGTGTAGTTTGTCGTGTGTGTTGTGGTGTTGCTGTGGTTGTGGTTATTGGTTACAGAGGGGGTGATGCGGTGGTGCAGTGAGTGAGGATGAGGGTGCGTGTGGGTGCTGTGGATGGGAGGTACACAGCTGGGAGTGGGAGAGCGGTAGTGGGAGAGTGGTGGCAGTGGTAGTGGTGGTACTGGGATGGACTAGGGTGGTGGTTGTACGGTTGTACTGCATGGAGTTTATTGGAGAGTGTAATTAATTATACAGTTATAATACCAATACCAACACGCTGGAGTGTAAGCTATATTATTATATTGATTATTCTTGCTGTACTCTCCTCTTATTTTCTCTCTTCACCCCAGCTCCCAGCTCCCACCTCCGAGCACACATTCCACCACAAACCCATAGCACATAACCCAACCCATAACCCTACCCATCCCCATCCCATACCCTACGCCCATCCCTGCCCTTCCGGTGCGCTGCTGCGATGCACGGTACATCCCATTCCCCATCCCCATCCCATCCCCATCCCCATCCCCATTCCCAATCCCATCCCCGTTTCCATCCCCGTCTCTCGTCTCTATCCATCACCACCACCCACCACCCACCACACCCACCCCGGCCGGTCCATCCTCCTCCCCCCAGTCGTCGGCGTCCATCCCTCCCGACCCATCGCATCCACATAAACTCCACAACCCACAATCCGCAATCCACACTCCAAATCCACATCCCATCGACAAAAAAAACACATCCACCCTCGCTTGCTTGCCCCATCGGTCATCGGTCCCATCGGTCAATCAATCGCCGCCCCATTCCCATCCCATCTCGGTCGCAGCGCAGGGGGGGTACGCACTGTATCTTGGCTCCAATCTGCATCATCCCCATCTCCACCAATCTGTCAATCATCAAATCTTTTGTGTGTGGATATGCACTTTAGCTGTAATTGTAATTGTAATTGTATGCTCGACTCAAGGTTATAGGACTAGTGTTGTTAAATTAGTTAGTTATTGTCTTCTCCCCCCCCACTTGCCCTCCTCCCCCTTGCTCTTTCATCCCTGCACGTCAGTTTTACATAGCAGCAGCAGCAGCACCAACAACAACAGAAGCGCAAGGAAGAGTAAAATTGTAAATAGTACGCCCGGCCACTATTCGACGATACTTCCCACTCCATGTACCCCCCTTGGTATCCTCTCCCGTGAATTTCGCTGATCGCTCCTGCCTTCCGCCTCTGCTGATATACAGCTGTTGACACTATTGGAGTACTCCCCGTCTCCTTACTCCAGTTTGTACTCGTATGCTGCACGGAGATGTACCCACACACTCTTGGTCTTGCTCCCACTACTCTTGCTCCCACTACTGCCACTCCCCTTCCACTCCCCTTCCACTCCTAATCCCACCACCTCACTCTATCCCTCCCTCCCTCTGTCTGTCTGTCTCTCAGCCTTCCTCTCTCTTCCTATCCCTCTCTATCCCACACCACCACTATCACCTATTTGCTATTGCTATATCCACTACCTACACCACCCCCCAGCTCCTTCCCCCCTCACCCCCCTCTCATCCCCTCCACTCCCTCCCTCCCCTCTCCTCCTACTTCCTGCTTCCACTCCCACTTTCAAATCCACCTCCACCCCCCCCCTCCCTTCCCCATCCATCCATCTCCTCCTCCCTCCTCCTCCCCCTCCCCCTCCCTAAACCTACAATTCTCCACCTACCCACCTACCCACCTACCCACTTTCCAGCTGCTGTTACTCTGGCTTCTTTGTGCCTTGCTACTTCCCTTTCTGTACCGACATGGGTTTGTCCTCCGCCTCAACATGGGTTTTTTGGCCCATGTACTTATTTCAACTTATGCCTGGTACCGAGTTACCTCCACCGGTACTTGATCTACTTTGGGTTACATGGATATCCACCCATCTTCCCCCCCTCCACCCCCCCATCGACCTCCACCAAGCAAGCCCCCCCCCCCCCCCCCCCCCCCAAGCTCCATGCCCCATGTCCCATGCACCATGCACCACTCTCCTCAACTCTCAACCTCTTGTCGTCTTCTCACCAATCCCATAAAGATAAAGATGTCTAGCCGTTATGGATGGTTCTTATTTACCTTTACCTTTCCTCCGCCCTCTCCGTCAAACCCAAAACTAAAGCTCAAGCTCCATCTCAAACCAAAAAAAAGGACACAAAACCTTAATACAAATCCGCAACCTGAACCAATATAACAGACAGCCGTGCGCCTAACTCGTCGCCGCCGTCTTCTCACTTCCATCACTCCAGTCCTTCCCTTCCTCTCATCTCACCACACAACAACCAACAACCACAACAACCACCATCGCTACCACAACCACTACACCGGCAGAGATCCAAAACCACGCATAAGCAACGCAAAGCTATTTTTACATCCATCCGGGAGGACGAACGAACGCCTGCTCCCGCTTCGCACCGACATGTTCGTTCGTGCTTGCCCTATTCACACCTGCTCCTGCCGCGAACTGGTTCACGCCGACAGGCTACCTGCAGCTCCATCATCCCGGGTCCGCTTCGTGGGAGTTATCGCAAGGGATATCTAGATTTTTATTCAGAGAAAGGATCACACACACACGCTTAATATTTGCTCTTCTTGAAATAGGTACGTGCCCATCCATCTGCCTCCTGGATCATTTTTCATTTTCAGTTTGGAGGAGGAGGAGCTGGGCTGGACGCACGGGATATGAAACGCGCGCCGGTTTGCTCGACCTCCTTCCTTGTCTTTCTACAATCCCAAAGTCGAGATGAGGTTCACAACTTCCCTCCCCCCGTCCGTCCGCCCCCCGCTGGTTCGCCCGATGCCGGCGATAGCGACGGGATCTTGACACCCCCGGCTAACCCATGAACCGCCTCTTAGATTAGCCAACCTCACACACTCACTCCCTCCTTTATTCCCTCCATCACGCAGTCAGAACCGCGCTTCCCGAGACCGCGTTTCCTCCTAGGCTCGGAACCCCCGGCCACCTTACCGCTCTCGTCGCACTCGCGACCGCGCCGCTCAAAGGAATCCTGGATCAGGGCTGCATGAACCTGTCTCGGACTGTGCTCGCCGATATCTGCCGGACCTCAAGACGAGTTTTCCTTATAAGGAGAGCCTGCTCTAGCTCGTTTGCTGGGATTTAATCTTGCCGTCTCCTTTTCTATCTTTGACTGCTTCTCTGGACGAGTCAATCGTTGTTTTTCTCACTCCTTTTTAACTCTCACACCGACTCATCTCGGGTGGGCGCCGTTGCGAAGAAACACCAAACTTCTAAACTTAATATCTACGAAGACTTATTGGTCTCATAATCTTTACTACTTACTCGCTGCGACTCTGAAAATCGAGCGCTTATAATTCCGAGCGACACGGGACTTCTCACCAAGTCCTCTGCAACCGCAAAAGTGGCATTCTCAACCTACTCAACCGTTGAGGTTAGTTTAACTTCTCACTCTGACATACTCTTGTGTCTTACGGCGTGAACGCAAAACAAGCTTGTTTTTGAGAACATAAACTGATCCCTGCATTTATAGCCCGGGTTTCATTCGACGACGCCAGTCATCGTCGACGAAGCATACGAATCGCCGGAGACGGTCACGCTCAGATACGAAGAGGCCTGCGCGGGAGGCTCTATAGGCAGGTCGGACTCCCTTTCGGGATTCCTTCCCATGTCTGCCTTCGGGAAGCCCCCACCTCCACACCTTCAAGGTACGTTTAGTCCTCCCCCACACACCCTCATATTCTGGCAGCCACACCTTCACGGGCGCATGTGCCGCTATCGGTGCACGTGGGGCTACAACATCATAGTTTACAGTGTTAATGTTTTTATATTACAGGATTTGATACAAACAGATCATTCTCCGATCCCTCCTATGCATACCCTGCTGCGCCACAACATGCGTCGCAACCACCCCCACATGCATCGCCGTTCCAAAATGCTACGGAGATGGCGCAGGTGAGCTACGGCAGTCATGCGACGCGCGGTAGTTACGACGAGCAGGCCGGCTCCTACGCCTCCTTCAACTCTAACCCAACCCCCGCGTCGATCCGCGTAACGTCGCGCCAACCGCCGCGAGGCTTGCCGGGCTCTAAACTCGATGTTTACATCGCCTCCGTCTACGAGCTCATGACGACGAGCCTCGAATCCATCTTCCTCATGTTCGGGCAGACGAAGTGCCAGGCCTCGCTCATGCGATACGAGCAGCCGAGCAGGGACTACCAGTATATTGTCTCGGCTGAGGTGCCGCCGATGGCGGCCGATGCGTGGGAGTCGGCGGAGGTGCCGCTGTTCCTGCTCATTGAGAACGCCGAAGGCGAGCTCATGGAGAAGCTCGATGTTGGGCCTTTCACGTACGAGAGGGGAAGGCTGGGGAGTGACGCCGAGTCGCTCAAGAGCACGGAGCGGTCGTCGTCGCTGGTCATGAAGCCGCAGGAGGATTTCTCGACCTACTCATATCTGCCTTCGGATTCGTACTCGCCGCAGGTTCAGTACGGAGCGTATGAGGGGATTCACTCCCAGCAGTTTGGGAGGGGGAACTCCATGTATCAGCCCTCGCCGCCTGGGAGAGGCATGTACCAATATTCGTCTGGATCGCCTTCGTCGGCCATCAAGGCGCGGTCTAATCAGGTTCCAACCTGGACTTCGTACAGGAATGGAAACTCCGAAGGCCATCATAACCAAGGGATGCCCGGTCGGACATCACTCCCATCGATCTCGCCGAGCCCACTGTTGGTGAGGACATCGACGATTGACCAGAACAGAAATAACACGGGAGTCTCGATGAACGCATCTGGCTCCTACTACCACCAGGCGATGCACCCGCTTGCTGTCATTCTCAACCTCCACAACGACCTGGACTCTATGGGCCGACTGAATACATGGTCGACGGAGGAGATCCAGTCGAGACGTCGGATCTTGCAGTTCAAGCGGTCGCAGGCCGGGAACACAATCAACATCCGCGTGAAGCCGGTGATGCCCGAGGAGCGTCAGCAGCACTCGATCTGCATCAGCTGCATCCTGTGGGAGGACAAGAACCAGTGCTTCGTGACGAGCGTGGACACCATATACCTGCTCGAGTACATCATGGCGCAGAAGTTCCAGACGGAGGAGAAGAACCGAATCCGCCGCAACCTCGAGCACTTCAAGCCGCTGACTGTCAAGAAGCCCATCCCGGACAAGTATGACGAGACCAACGCGTTCTTCACGGCCATCATGGGCTTCCCGCAACCGAAGCCGCGTAATATCGAGAAGGATATCAAGGTTTTCGCGTGGAAGAGCCTGTCGAACGCGCTGAGGAAGATCACGTCAAAGTACTCTGTTAAATCGGGCTCCTCGCAACCTCAGGCCTCGCTACCGCCCCCAACACTCCTCACACCCGCCAGCTCGACGGGTTACGGCGATTCCTCTACAACAGCCGCATATGGTCAACCCACAGACCGCAACGGCATGTTCTCACCCCGCTCCTCCACCCGCTCCATGTCCGGCGCCTCAACGCACCCCCCACCTTTCGCCGGCATCCCCGCCCGCCTCAACTCCCCGCCATACAACCACCTCAACCCCATAAAAGGTGATAATAACAACCATTCCAACAGCGCCCCCGACCTGCGCGCCAACCTCCCCTTATTCGCCGACACCAACAACCACTCCACATCAGCACCGCAATGGTCAGCGCCGACACAACACCACATGCCCACCCCCTTACAGCAATACACGCCGCGCTCTTCGTGGGACCTCACCGCCGCCGCGGCGGGGGGTTACGCGGACCCTGCTGCGCAGGCGCAGGGGAACGCGGTGGGCGTCGCTGTCACGGCGGCGGGTGGGATGCCGAGTGTCCTCCAGCGTCCGGCTGTGGTGGTGGGGCAGATGCCGCTTTCGCCGCTGAGGAGTAGGGGGGGCCTCGAGGACGGGGGCGGGGTCAAGGATGAGAGGCGGGGGAGTCTGCAGGCGCTGCGCTCATAGGTCGTGATTGAGGGTCTGTGTGTGTGTGTGTGGGGTATGATTTGATCGGCGGCGACGCGATGCTATGCGAGGGCGGGAAGATGCGATGCGTGCGGAGTCGATACGATACGAACGGTGCGTGCGGCGATGGGGAAGTGAGAATGGAATGGAGGAGTGTGCAACGAGCGAGGGAGTGCGGCGGGGACGGGGCGCGTGTAGTCATGCGGCCCAGTCAGATCCCGTTGCTAGTCCGCTAGCGTGGATTGTGCAGCCAATCAGGGGTGTTGGGGGTACACCACCCTTGTCTTGGGGACGGGGGCACGCGCGCAGTCCCTGGATGGATACCCTAGGGTGTTTGAAGGGTTGACGGTTGATTATGGCGGTCTGGGGCGTTCGATATACGGTGATAGGGGGGGAAGAGCCTCGTATCGCGATTAAAGTGGTGTGTGTGCCGGACGGATGCCGGTTGGGGTGTCGGCTTGGCATTTGTGTCTTGTGGGTCTTGGCGGTAATGGGATGAGATGAGATGAGATGAGGCTTTATAAATTCCTTTTTAGAGGAATGGCGTATGGGCATCTGGGGATGGGATGGGTTATGGTGGGATTGGGGGAGGGTAGGAAGGGAAACAGAAGGGGAAGGAAAGGAAGGCGTTATTTTGCTTTGTTTATCTTTTGCTTCGGCTTGTTCTTTTTGGCTTCGGCCTTGGTGTGCAGGGTTTTTGTTTGGCCGGGGCCTGGTTTTTTTGGTGGCCTTTGGAAATCCGGGTTTGGATGAAATGGGCAAGGGATGGGCAAGGGATTTGGGAAAGTCTGTACTATCATATTACATCACTGTGCATTTGGGCGTTTATTTTTGTGTTGGATGGTGATGGGGATTTTGTTTTCTTGTGGGTGTATGTGTGGGGAGGGTTGTGTGTTTATGGATGGTGGGGGGTGGGAGTAAATACTCGGGAGGGATCATGGGGATGGTGGGATGGGGATGGGGATGGGGCAAGTGTCTGCGATGTTGCTGTCGATTTGATGTTACTGTGGGGAATGGGGGGTTTATAAAAAAGTAATTGGCGGGGGATGGGGGAAAGGTTTTGGGTGGCGGGGTGGGGGGGAAAAAGAGACATACAGTATATGCTTACCGTTTTACCTACTTAATACCTGTTTGCTTTTGTTTGGAATTTTGTGTTTGGATCTTGGTTGTTTTTTTTGTACTAAATAGTGGTGTGGTTAATGTTTTAAGTCTATACCATAGGATGGATGGTGGGATGGGATGAGACTTGGAGGAGAGGCTCGGGGGATGACGGAAGGGATGGGCTGGGGATGGGGGATGAGGAGGGATGGGGATGGGATGGGGATGAGATGAGATAGGATGGTGTCTCGTCTTGGATACCAGATACCCACCCCCACTTCGCTTTCTTGCTTGCCTTCGAGCGAGCGCGTGTGTTGATTAGAATCGAAGTCTGTTCACTACCATTATTTACCATCTATCCAATGCCAGTGTGAGCCGTTGTGGCGTATAGTGTGTGTGTGTGTATGCCATAATCATCTGTGGCGGTGAGTGGGCCTGGGCATGGACATGGGCAAGGGATGGGTATTTGGAATTCCCCCCATCGGCGGCTTGGTGGACTTGGGTTTTGTCTTGAAGTCTGGGCTGAGTTGGGAGGTAGAAGGCGCGGGGGGGGGGGGGGGGGGGGTGGTGAGACACTGCGCGGAGGGGGGGCTGGGGGGGGGGGGGGGGGGGATAGGGGATCATCCGGGGGATTACGGGGGGGGAGATCGGGGGATTGGGGATGGGGGATGGGAAAGTGTAAACAACTCGATTGATTGATTGATTGATGGGGAGGCTACATACACCGCTACCGCTCCCCACTCCCCACTCCTCCATCTTCCCGCCCGCTCAGCTACTCTAATCCTAGCACAGCGCAGCAAAAGCCTAACAGAACCACCAAACGCACGCACACAGTCAGCCCCGCCTCCCGCCCCCCTACCCTCCCCACTACCCACCAACGAACGCGCAAACAGGGAAGCAGATGCAGAAGCAGATGCAGAAGCAGAAGCAGAAGCAGATGTACAGAAGAGAGGAACCATGGCCCGCCCCCGCACCCCTCTCTCGTACGTCTGTGACGTTACTGCTGCGGTGAGGTGAGGTGCAGTGTCGTGCAGGATGGTGGGATGGTGGGATGGTGGGATGGGCTGAAGATATGCGGGTGTGTACGTATATGCAGCTCGCACTTGCTTATGCGCGGCCGTTTGGAGGGTGCTGGTGGTGGTGGTGGTGTAGTATCGCTGCTACCACGCTAGGGCGGTGGGGACGGGAAGGACGGCAGGGAGGGGGGTGGTGGTATGACGGGGGGAGGGGGGTTTGAGGAAATGCGTTTGTGGAGGGGGTAGGAGGGGGGAGGGTGGTGGCGCTGGGTGAGGCGGGCTTATTTCCCGGCGTCTTCTTTGAGGGAGACGATGCGGTTGAGGATTGTGTGGTCGGGAGTGCTGTCGCTGTCCATGGCGAAGTAGGCGACCTGGTGCGAATGGTTAGTGGTGGGCTTTAGAGGGGGGTTGGGAGGGGGATGGTGGGAAGTGCGCGCTACTGCTGGGATAATAGTAGGCGGGATAATAGATGAAATTGAGACCATGGGGGATAGGTAGATGGACAAAACAAAGAAAAATAACCCACCCGCATCCCCTGAAACCTCACTGTCTCCGCGCCTCCATCGCCCAACTTGCTCTCCCCCGTCTCCTTCGCCTCCGGCCACGGTGCCCGCTTCCTCACCTCGTCAAACCCAGGCTCCACCAGCGCATCAGCATAGATCGTCTCGCTCTCCGGGTTGACATCCTTCATGAACCCTCCCTCAACCTCATCTGGCTTCTCGCTCTTGAAAAGCTGGTTGTACATCCTCACCTCCACCTTGCGCGAGTCCTCTGGCACCCACTGGATGTAAGTCTTCGGCTTCGCGCCGCTGCGGTCATATTCAGCCGAGACGGAGGCAACTGTCTTCCCGTCCTCGGCGAGCGTGAAGGATGTGCATTTAATCGGGAAGGGGAGCTGCAGAAGCCCAACGGACTTGCCAGGCGCAAGGCGGAAGTATCCCTTGCTATCCTCGGTGCGGAAGTCGGAGGCATCGATAAACACCGTCTTGGTGAGGTGGAGGGTGTGCGTGCCCATCGCGGCGTCCTTGGGGGAGAAGGGGATGACGAGGTCGGTGGCCTCGGCGTCGCTGATCTCGACGCGTAGAGGGGTCAGGACGAGCATTAGACGCGGCACGGAGCGCTCGAGGTAGCGGCGCACGGTCTGGTCGAAGCGCGCGAGTTGAATGGTGGTGCCTGCCGTCGTGACGCCGAGTTCATTGACGAACTCGAGGATGGCTCCGGGGGGCACACCGCGCCTCCTGATACCGATCAGAGTGTACAATCTCGGATCGTTCCAGCCGCGCACGACGCCCTCGTTGACAAGGCGGGCAATCTTGCGCTTCGAGAGGACGGTGCCGGAGATGCTGAGGCGGCCATATTCGCGCTGCATGGGCTCGTACACCTCGAGGGACTTGTTGAGCCACTCGTAGGACACGCGGGATTGGATGAACTCTGTCGTGCAGAGGGAGTGGGAGATGCCCTCGAAGGAGTCACAGAGGCCGTGCGTGAAGTCGTAGGTGGGATAGATCTTCCACGCATCTCCCGTGCGGTGGTGCTCTGCGTTGAGCACACGGTAGGCGGCAAGATCCCACATTTGTGGATTGCCGTCTGTGATGTCCTGCTTCATGCGCAGGAACGCGGTCTTGGGCGCGTACTTGCCGGCCCGCATGGCGCGGAACTCGGTAAGGTTGGTGTCGATGTCGCGCTCAGCGTGGTCGCAGCGGTAGCGTGGGCGTTTGCCTTCGTCGCCGCGCTGGAGCTTGATCTCAGTGTCGGAGCAGTGGCAGACGTAGGCTTTCTCGCGGCGGATGAGCTCTTCGGCGAGCTCGTATAGGCGCTCAAAGTTATCGCTTGAGTGCGTAATCTTTGCAGGTGTGAAACCGAGCCATGTAATTATCTCCTTGATCGCGGTGAAGTAGACCTCCTCCTCGGCCTCGGGGTTCGTGTCATCGAAGCGCAGGTTGCACTGACCTCCGTGGAAACGGGCAAATCCAAAGTTGATAGCGATAGCTTTTGCGTGTCCGATGTGTAGGTATCCGTTTGGCTCGGGTGGGAATCGGGTGTAGACATCTTTTACGGGGCGTTCCTTGTAGACACGGTCGAGAAATCCTTCTTTGAAGATGGCATTGATGTCGACTGGGACGTCCTCCTTCTTCTCGGCAGCGGGTTTCGCAGCCGCGGGCGCCTTTGCAGGAGCTTCGCTCTTGGCCTTGGCCGTGGCTGCTTTCTTGGCCCGCTTTGCCAATCTCTTCTTCAGCTCGCCCTTCGAGACCATGTCGCCCGTCTCCTCATCGAGCTGGAGCTTCGCCGCTCCTTCTGTAATTGCGTCCGCCATGACGTCAATAGCTCCGTATAATCGCTACGAAGTCTGTTTATGTACCAAAAATGCGTGCTGATAACCCAAAGCTGTTTTTCGACACCTGTTGTGGGAATTTTGTTGGAGCGACGTTGACTTGCTTTATCGGTGGACCCCTCGTTGTTGACTCAGAAATGTTCTGCGATTTCATTGCCCCGCGCTTCAGCCTTGTCACTCGATACGCGAACGAGATAAGATTGCCGCGCCACCCTCGCACAGACCAAATGTGCTGTACCTTGGGGATTGTTTATTGCCTAATCCGTCAATACCTCACCACCAATTCTTCGTCCTATTAAACATCGAGTCACAAAAGTCATATTCATCTTTGATGTTAACATCATATCTTTCCAAACGTCTAGCCTCAATATCCTCAGCATTCAAGATGGCGACTCAAGTCTCTGAAATTCCTACTGTTGCACAGCTATATCAGCTCAAGAAGCTTTTAGCCCCAGGCACCGAAAGTAGCGCTTCCGTGACACCATCACAGGCTCTCAACAACAAGGTTTCCATTTATCGCGGCAATATCACAAAACTCCAAGTTGATGCTATTGTGAATGCAGCCAACAAGTTTCTAGCTGGAGGAGGTGGCGTCGACGGAGCAATCCATGCTGCAGCTGGCCACGGCCTCCTAGAGGAATGCAGCACTCTAGACGGATGTGAAACTGGCAGTGCAAAAATTACTGGTGCTTATGAGCTGCCCTGCAAGAAAGTTATTCATGCTGTTGGTCCAGTTTACTCGAGGTCAGGACGTGAAAAGAGCGCCGCGTTGCTGGCTAGCTGCTACACGACAAGCCTCCAGTTGGCAGTTGACAATGACTGCAAGACTATTGCATTTAGCGGCCTCAGTACTGGTATTTACGGCTACCCAAGCCAAGATGCTGCGTCTGTTGCAACTAAAGCTGTGAGGGGGTTCCTGGAGAGTGCTGCCGGAGATAAGATTGACAGGGTCATTTTTTGCACATTTGAGATGAAGGATGTCAATGCTTATAACGATTGGATCCCGTAAGTCACTTCATTTGAAACCCAAATGAGATTTACTGACATGTGATAGTTGGGCTTTCCCACCGACAGAGCAAGATTTGAAGGGAGGAGACGAAGGCAACGAGAGCGAACAGATTGAAACCGGTGATGCGGCCGAGAACCCGGATGCTGTTGAAGCCAAAGAAACAACCGACGACAAAGAAAAGGTTGAAGGCAAAGATGAAGCTAAGAAACCGCAAGCTGTTGAATCCAAAGAAACCGCTGATGGTGATGTTTCCGGATACCTCTCTGGGCCCCACGCAACCGTTGATGACCTTCCAGAGGTTCCCAAAGCAGAGCCATCGGTCGGGGACGAGCCAGAACCAAAGAGGCAGAAGCAACAGCAGCCATCAGACTCCTAGAATGTTAATACTTGAATGAATTCAACTACGGGGTCCAGTTTCAGAGAGTGTCTTCATCATTATGATTATCCTGATGTATTTACAGAAGCTTGGAGGAATAGAAGTCCGTTCTGGACATGACTAAGGACAATAGATGTGAGCAATAGACGCGGTCAATAGCTACAGCTACCGTCCACCAAAATAAACCTCATTGATACTAATGTACGGCCCTAATGTAAATTAATGCTGGGTTATCTCACAATTTAGGTGGTTGTATCGTTGCCAAATTTATCATTCGATTTTCTCGTCTTTCCTTTTGGAGTAGTTTCTCATGACCATAGCGCACTGGCCAGCCAGGTCTAAGGCACGGCTTTCGCAAAGATGCATGCTCATTCATCCCAAATATCTCTTGGGAGACAAAATGGACAGCCGATATGCATTTTCTTTATTATACCTCATAGTTATCAGCTTGAATCAGATAAATGGCGCTGACACCAGGGGTCTGAGTTCCCAAGAATTCAAACTGTGGGGAAATTGCGTGGGGCCGGTCCGTTGTGCGGGGTATTGGGGTATCCAGCCGAGCCGAGGAGTTAATGCGCGCCAAGGTCCATCACCTCGAAGCTATTGCCGAGGGAGGAGCTTCAAGACCAACCAGTATCACCAATTCATTCTTTTTAATTTTGAAATCAGTGTCTGCTTCAACTCGCTCAGCATCATATACACCGATACCTCAACCACCTCCCACATCTAATCATGACGGCCTTACAATCCCCACCCCCAACCTCAGAGGCTTACCTTGTGAGCTATCCAACCCAATATGTCGTTCTCCTCACTATAAACCGCCCAAATGTCATGAACTGCATTCATTCACAGGGTCACTGGGATATGGATGACTTTTTCACGTGGTTTGACAACGAGCCCAGCTTGCGCGTCGCAATCATCACCGGCGCGGGCCCGAAGGCCTTCTGCGCCGGCCAGGATCTCATCGAGCAGGGTCGCTTCAAGGTGAACCCACCACCAAAATCATCCAGGAAGCACCCACCGGGAGGGTTTGCAGGGCTGAGCAGGAGAATTGGGAAGAAGCCAGTCATTGCTGCTGTCAATGGGTTTGCGTTGGGAGGAGGGTTCGAGATTACGCTTAATTGGTTAGGAACCCTATACTGTGTTTGAGGCAAAAGCTAACTGGTGGATAGTGATCTTGTTGTAGCTTCTCCAACAGCGTCATTTGGACTACCGGAAGCATCGGTTGGTCTGTACGCCGCTGCCGGTGGGCTGCCCCGTGTCGTCCGCAATTGTGGGCTGCAGATTGCTTCAGAGATTGCGATGACAGGTCGCCGGCTCACTGCTGAAGAGGCCCTGAAATACAGCCTTATCAACCGGATTGCCAAGTCTCCCAGCACTCTCATCGCCGAGAGCTTGGAGCTCGCGGCGAAGATCTCCAACCTCTCACCAGACGCCATCATCGTGACAAGAAGCGGACTGCGCGAGGCCTGGGAGACGGGGAGCGTCGAGAGAGCAACGCAGATCACGGCGGATAGATATGATTACCAGCTAGGCACTGCCCCGAACATGAAAATCGGGCTGGTTGCGTTCGCGCAGAAGAAGAAGCCGGAGTGGGTGCCGAGCAAACTGTAGAATCGCGATTTTCGCGAGCGTTGTCGTTTGATCGTAGCATTTGTATTAGTTATAAAAACGATTAGCCTTTCACTTTGTCTATATTTTCTCACACTTTCGGTTGTGTCCCCGCTGAGGGCCCATGTGAAACTTCCCCGCATTCCGAGGCTCATCCAATAAACTATGGCAGCTGAGAACCGATGGCAGCTTGAGTGGACTCAGTTAGACACCAAGCACCCTAGCAACGCGACCAACTCGGCAAGAGGATCATTACCCCATATTAGTATAACCGTCGAATAGCCATATATATACCATCTCCCTTGGGAGCTACCCCCGTAATATTTAAACACAGAATTGAATATCTGTATCTACTGTAACTCTTATTCTTATCTTTTAGCGTAAACCAATATGTCACTCGTTACGCCCCTCACAAAGCTGTTGAATATTCAGCACCCCATCCTTTTGGCTGGGATGGGGCACACCTCGGGAGCGCCTCTGGCAGCTGCTGTCTCCAATGCTGGCGGACTTGGCGTGATTGGCGGGGTTGGATATTCCCCGGACCAATTGAAGGAGATGATCGATGAGCTCAAGGCTGGTCTCACTGAACTGGTCGCTTGATTATAATTCTAATATCCGTCTAGAGCCTCCTGGTAGACAAAAATGCCCCGTTCGGAGTTGACCTCCTCATTCCTCAAGTCGGCGGAAATGCGCGGAAAACAAATGTAAATGCTCCTCCGCCAAACCCATTAAACTAAACACTTTCTAATAAAATAACCAGGTTGACTACGCAAAAGGCAAGCTGAACGAGCTTGTTGATGTTATCATCGAAGGTGGCGCCAAAGTCTTCGTCTGCGCCGTCGGTGTCCCCCCCAAAGCCGTCGTCGAGAAGCTCCACAAAGCAGGTGTTCTCTACGCCAACATGGTCGGTCATCCAAAACACGCGCACAAGGCCTGCCAGATTGGTGCCGATATCATCGTCGCCCAGGGTGGTGAGGCGGGCGGTCACACAGGCGATATCCCCTTCAGCGTGCTCATCCCTGCTGTCTCCGATGCAATTAAGTCGTATAGGTCGCCGTTGACGGGCCAACCTGTCTACCTCGCTGCTGGGGGTGGTGTCTTTGATGGCCGCAGCTTGGCATCTGCACTGATGCTGGGTGCGAGCGCAGTGTGGGTGGGTACGCGGTTCGTGGCGTCGAAGGAGTCGGGTGCTTCGGAGCACAACAAGGAGACGCTTGTCAAGGCAGGGTTTGACCAAGTTATTAAGACGACGATCTTTACAGGACGCCCGGTGAGGCACTATGCCACGCCTTATATTAAGGACTGGGAGGAAAATCGCCAGGGGGAGATTAAAGAACTCCTAGGAAAGGGGATCGTGCCGCTGCAGTGGGAGTTTGAAAAGTACGACAAGGAAGGAAAGTCGACGGAGGATATCGAGGACCAGACCAGCTTTATGTATGTTGTCCCTATCTCCGCGCCATACTGTATACGAATTTTGGCTGACTTACTAATTTCGTTGCTAGGCCTATGGGATATGTGGGTGGTCTTGTCACACAGTTGAACCAACCAGCTGGAGACATCGTGCGGGAAATGGTCGACCAAGCATATAGGTTACTTCGTAGCCCAAGCAAATTTGTAAATGACTCTAAATTGTAAGCAAATTTAGATCTCAGGGACAAGGAGTCGATTGGCGAGTATATATCAATTACATATTGTTAATTGCCCTCGAAGTGATGTAAAACTGTCATTTATTTCTTAACTTGGACTCAAGATCATCATGTGGGCTACTTCTTCAAGTACAGAGTCTGCACGTTACAGTAGGCCTTGACCCCACCTAGGCCGTTCTCGTAACCAATTCCACTGTCCTTATGACCGCCGAATGGATAGTTTGGGTTGACTTCCATGTGGGAGTTAACCCATACGGAGCCAGCCTCAATCTGCTCTGCGATGCGGCGCGCCTCAACTTTATCATTGGTCCACACAGATGCTCCGAGACCCATCCTGGTGTTGTTGGCGCGAGCAATGACATCGTCCTCATCGGACCACGACAGGATGGGCAATATAGGGCCTGTACTAGTTAGTATAGGGCTATGTTTTTGTTCCAAGAGTACAAAAAATTCCTTACCAAATGGCTCCTCGACCACAATTCGCGAGTCTTCCTTGGGCCTATCAATGATAGTGGGGTTGATGAAGTAACCGTGGGTCTCTTCAATCTTGTCGCCAACGGCAACCTTCCATCCCTCCTTCTCGATGTCATTAAAAAATCCCTTGATACGCTCATACTGCATCTCGTTTTGGACTGGCCCAATATTCACAGTTGGGTCGTTCTCGCCTTCTCCAACGCCCTCTCCGAGCTTAAACGCTTTGACAGCCGCAACCAGCGCGTCACGGAACTCTTCGAAAATGCTTTCGTGGACATAGAGCCTCTTGATAGCAAGGCAAACCTGAGACGAGTTGGTGAATATGACGCCGGCGAGGGCGGGAGCAATCGAGGCAACATCGATGTTCTTGGTGATGATGGCTGCATCGTTTCCACCAAGCTCGAGCGTGACTCTCTTTAGGGACTTGGAGGCCGACTCCATGACCTTCTTTCCGGTAGCAGTGGAGCCAGTGAAAGAGATCTTATCCACTCCTGGGTGCTCGGTCAACAGTTGACCAAGGCTGTCGTCGCCACTAAGGACTTGGACGACTCCAGGGGGAAAGAATTTCTGAGCCATCTCAACAAGCTTGAGGCCAGAGTATGGTGTGTATGGAGAGGGCTTGATGATGATGCAGTTGCCGGCAATGACCGCGGCGGCTATTTTGGTAGCTGTGCAGTGGAGAGGCAAGTTCCAGGGCACAATTCCAACAGCAACGCCGAGGGGAAGGTAGCGGACTCGGACTTCGCGTTCCGGGGTGTCCTCAACGATCTCATCCTTGGGATGGAGCTTCGCAGTCTCAGACAGCCATCCGGCGCCCATGTGGACAAGGATTTCGGCAATTGAAACTGGTGCTCCCAGTTCGTAGCCGTTGAGTTTGACAAACTCCTGCTGGTATTCGTAAATAGTTGCTCCAAGGGCAGTCAGACCTTTCGCGCGCTCCTCGAAACTAGTCTCCTTCCATTTGGGGAAAGCGGCACGCGCAGCTGCAACTGCGTCGTCAACATCCTTGGCCGTAGAGAGAGGGACTTCGGTCAGGGGCTTCTTGGTATGTGGGCTTATGCCATGGCGGGTGGTAGAGGTGGTCTTCAACTCCCCGTTTATGACATTGTGGAAGGTAGTGAAGTTGAACTCCTTCTTGGAGCTATCGTTAGTTACTGCAGCCATTTTGTTAGATATAGTGTAGTAATAGAAACAAGAGCTTCGGAAAGGCAACAACTGGGAATAGTTTGGGCTATATAAACCCTTATTGTCTCATGGTTGGTGATATGCCCCGCTGCGGATCGATGGAAGCTTTGCAGGCGTGGAAGGCATACCTTACCTAGCCGCAGAAACGGCTCGAATAGCTCCAATCTTTACCAAGCTCGTCTATATCTTTGACTCCTATTGCTCCCTTCGAGCAAAGAAGGCTGAACTGGTGCTTACAGCCTCGGTGCTGACGTCGGCAAAGGCGTGCAATGATGCTGGGGTAGCTGACGCGGTAGACCCGTAGTTGGCCCGAATTCTCCCAACTGACAAGCCGCTGCTGACTTGCTCCCCTCAACAAGGTTGCAAAATCGATTTAACAGCATTAAGGCATATAGAGGGCTAGAGTATATAGCAATATATGAGAAAAGGTGGACTTCAACAGTAAATCGATGCTGTGGAACAGCCAATAGTGGCTGTTTCATGAGTCTATAGAAAGTGCGAGTGGGAAGTTAATCAATGTCGCTAGCAGCTGTAAGTATTATAGCATGGGCATTCTTATGAGCTAGCTTGTTAGACATTTGACAGATATAGCAATGCCATTATATAAAACTGCAGAACAGTCTCACTGCAGACTTTGTAGACTCATCCGTGTCGTTACTGCGGAGTCATCAGAATCGTTGTAGATAGAGAGCATCTGTTTCTGAAGTCTATAGAGAGGTACAACCGTACATTGAAAATAAAACTTACTACTTTCTATAAGCTGTGGTTATAATATCAGAGGTTTTTTGTATTCCTGCTAGATAGAAAGGTCAACAGCGCTGCAGCTGTAGGCAAGGTTGACGAGGAGAGAATATGTATCACGTGTCATTACCCCAGAAATGCTAAATCGGGATAGATCACGCTAGTCCCTATTTGACCATCACGTGACCATACCGGTCGCGCTAAGGTTCCGCCGCGACATTGAGATTTTGGTGATAAGGCTGGATGAGGTCAACAATTCGACCCCTTCCGCATCCTCATCCGCCCATAACTCAACCGCCACGATGCCCGTCGTCAAAGGAGGAGTCTGGACAAACGTCGAAGATGAGATACTTAAGGCGTCAGGTGAGGCTATGAAAATATCGTCTTCAACATTGGTACTAACTCAACCTCAGTCTCAAAGTACGGATTACAACAATGGGCGCGAGTCTCGTCGCTGCTGGCGAGAAAGACGCCAAAGCAATGTAAAGCGCGATGGAGCGAGTGGCTGGACCCTGGCATCCGGAAAGTCGAATGGAGCAAGGAGGAAGACGAGAAGCTCTTACATTTGGCGAAGCTCATGCCAACACAGTGGCGCACGCTCGCTCCTCTTGTCGGCAGAACCGCGAACCAGTGTTTGGAACGATACCAGAAACTACTCGACGAAGCAGAACAGAAAGAGGCTGGGGATTTGGGACTCACTGGAGTCGGTGGTGAAGCGCAAGCTCCGTCAGCGGACGATGTGCGAAAGTTGCGACCGGGTGAGGTGGACCCCGACCCAGAATCGAAACCTGCGAGGCCAGACACAATAGATCTCGATGAGGACGAAAAGGAGATGCTAAGCGAGGCGCGTGCTCGTTTGGCAAATACACAGGGAAAGAAGGCCAAGAGGAAGGCCCGAGAGCGTCAGCTAGAGGAGTCTCGCAGACTGGCTGTGCTTCAAAAGCGTCGCGAACTCAAGAATGCCGGAATCAACGTCAAGGTTGTTAGCCGAAAGAAGGGGCAGATGGACTACAACGCCGATATCCCATTCGAAAAGAAGGCAGCCCCTGGATTTTACGACACTGGAGAAGAGGCGGCGATCAACGAGAAGCAAAGGGAATCATTCGACCCTCGAAAACAACAACTTGCGAATAAGCGGAAGGGGGACGCCGATGAGGACCCGGACCGTAAGCGGAGGAAAAACGAAAAGGATGCGCCATCCGCATCATATCAAGCTGCCATTAAGGCAGGACAGATGCAGAAAATACGAGAAGCTGAGCAGAGCAGCAAGCGACGAGCTCTCGTGCTACCCTCGCCACAGGTTGGGGAGGGTGAGTTGGAAGAGATTGTGAAGATGGGCATGATCGGAGAACGGGCAAACGAGATGGCGCGTGCCAGCGAGAACGACGCGACAAGAGGTTTGGTAGGATCTTACAGTACGATTAACACAGGGGCACCGATCCGGACACCTCGAGCCCCAGCCCAGGAAGATCGTATCGCGAACGAGATTAAGAATATTCGAGCCTTGACGGAAACTAAATCGTCGCTGCTTGGTGGCGAGAATACGCCATTATACGAAGGCGCTGGAAGCACTGGCTTTGAAAGCGTGGCTCCTCGCAAAAGTCAAATAGAAACACCCAATCCCATGGCCACGCCATTTCGTGGGGGTGCTGGTGTCGGGGAAACCCCCATGCGTACACCAGGTGTCGGGCAAACACCGATGCGAGATAACTTTGCCATCAACTCTGAAGGCGACATGGAACTCGTCAGCGCCACGCCGCGGGATATGAAACTCCGAGAGTTGGCACTGAAGCATCAACTTAAGCAAGGTTTAGCCTCCCTGCCAAAGCCGAAAGACACAGAGTGGGAGCTTGAGCTTCCCGAGGAGCAACAGGAAGTCGCTCGTGTGGAGGTATCAGAGGAAGACGCGGAAATTAGAGACAGGAGAAACAGGCAGATCAGGGAAGCGCAGGAGCTTCTCGAGCGCAAGCGCCAGACGCAAGTTCTCCAGAGAGGACTCCCGCGTCCTGCCCTAGTAGACATAGATGCGATTATGAAGGAAGCGTCTGCGATTTCCGACCCAATTCAAGCAAGCATTGCACAGGAGATGTCGCTCCTCATTGGAAACGATGCCGCGAAGCACCCCGCTCCGGGCTTGAGACTCAAAGGCAAACCAAAGCAGCTTGATTTGTTCGAGGACGATGTGCTCGCACAGGCAAGGCTGGCGATTGCTGTGGAGTCGTCTCGTGACGGCTCCGCCGTGGGCGCCGAGATATTCGACAAGACGTGGAATGAGCTACACCGCTCAGCACTTGCACCTGCACTTGTCGATTACGAAGATGAGGAGCCTAGCGAGCGGGAGCTGCTGATGCAAGCATTCGACGTAAGTACCCTGACATCCCGCCCATTCACCGAAGCTAACATGCGTCCTAGACCGTCCAGAGCGAAATCACCACCACCGCCGAGCGCGGTAACAAGCTCGAGAAGAAGCTCGCGCTACACTTGGGAGGATATCAGAAGCGACAGAAGATGCTGCGTCAGAAGATATCCGAGGCGACAGAGGCGCTAGGCACCGCAACAAACTCACTGGATGCATTCCGTACGCTGCAAATCGGAGAGGAAGCCGCGATTTCGTCGCGGCTGGAGGGACTGAGGGCCGAGGTTGGGTTCATTACGAAGAGGGAGAGGGAAGCGCAGGAACTGTATCGGGATAGGAAGGAGGAGCTGGACCGGATTGTAGCGGCCAGTGGGACGAATGGGTATCATTAGGTGTATGAAAGGGATATTTGTACAGTACTATAGGTAGCGACGGCTGGGATGGGCAAAATCTCGGGGAATCATAATATTATAGAATCATCTCGCTGTCTTTGTACTTTAGATCTCATACGAACCGCGCTCCGTGGTTTTAGTTATCTTTGTATATCGGCATGTTATGAGGAAGGCGCGAGGTGAGTCGCGCCTTCCCCAGCCTCGCGTCCCGGTCAGGAACAAAGGCGTGACCCACCGATCTCCAGCCAGTCCAGCCACCACCACAGGGCTACAGCCTTGTGGCGTCCAAGGTTACATTTCCGAGGCCGTAGGTAGAACAACACCAGTGTAACCCTCCGGTTCCATCCCCAACATCATAATAACCCGTCTTCGCGATGTCTACCCCCTCAATAATACCAACGCGCTTCTCTGAGAAGAAGGAGTACGCCAGCGAAAGCACCAGCGCGCCACTTGCCGGTTCTAAACGAGACCAGCCTTCGGATTCCCCGCATCCAACTGACTCTAATTCTTCGCCGTCTTCAGCGCACACTTCCTCGTCACGGCTTCCAACAGCGAATAATATGGGTATTCAGTCACAGATACAGACGCGCGGTGCAGGTTCCGCCAGGGGCCGCCCGTTCGCGGTCGCGCTCATGGTTGCTGTGGTTTTGTATTTCGCGTTTACGATGACTACGACGGTAATTGACTTCAGTGGCTTCACATCTACGGCATGTCATCACCAAACGAGCAATGATGCGGCTCCAGCTGTGGTCGAGAGGGCAGGGAACTTAGTCCCGCTTGAAGCGCACGTCATGAGCAAATGTCCAGACACAAGGGTATTTATTCCTAAAAGTACCTCCGCGCACAAGCTAACACACCTACCAGGCCTGCCTCCGCGAACTCGTCCTCCCTGCCATGGAGCGCGTCAGCTCCAAAGTCGACTTCACACTCACCTTCCTCGGGCGCCCGACCGAGAATGACGGCGTGGACTGCTTGCACGGCCCGCCGGAGTGCATGGGCAACATCCTCGAGCTATGCGCCGCCCACCTCTACCCCGAGCCGCGCATCTATCTCGGGTTCGTCATGTGCCTCTCAAACGACTACAAGGAGATCCCCGATGAGGCCCTGGTCATGGGCTGCGCGCTGGAGCACGCCGTCGACATCCAGAAGCTGAATGAGTGTGCGGGCAGCGCCGATGGGATGGGTATGGGACTGCTGAGGGATAGCGTCCAGAGGAGTATCAATGTGGGCGTCAGGTCGAGCTGCACGGTGAGACTGAACAACGAGGTGTACTGCGTGCACGACGGGGGAGATTGGAGGGACTGCCCCAATGGTCCGGGGGTGAATGATCTGGTTATTGAGATAGAGAAACTGTACCGCGATTCTTGAGCGGCTCGAACACGTCGATCCATAGCTCGCTAGACTCCCCAAGACCATATGTTAGGCTCACGCTGTCCAATCCGGCTTCATCGCCGCCCGGCATTGTCTCTAGCTGTGAAATGAGGCTCTCGAACCCGATGGCCTTGCCCACTGACTGCGTGGCGCCGGCCTCGAGAGCGACGTGCACCACGTGGATATGGAAGTGATAGTATGTAGGCTGATAATGCACATACAACTTCAACTGATCCTCATCGAGCTTCGTATATGTCCCCACTGTCGCCGCCAAAATCTTTCTCCTCATCTCCTTCAGCCACAAAACATGCTTCTTCCGTAGGTCGCGCAGACTCCAGATGTCCCTGCGCTCCACCAGGGCGAGAAGGTGTAGGCTCTCCATTGTCTTGCGGTCCCAGTTCAGGTCAGGCAGCAGCAGGAAGCCGCGCTCTGTGTCTACTCCACGCACTGTGCGGAAGATCACATCCTCCACCTCCGTCTTTCCCTCAATGATATTGTACACCCAGTTCAACCTCCCCCCCTCCCGCTGTCGCTGCATGTATGGCCTCACGGAATTTTTATATGTCTCCGCCGTCTCTGTCACCATCCGTGTCCCCTGCCGGCTGTACTTCTTGATATGTTTCTCTGTACACGGGTAGATCAGGTTGATCTTCAGGTCGTCGTGTATCTCAGCCGCACCACCGTCGGCTGCGTCCCCGCTACACGCCATATACCAGAAGTAGACATCGTTTGCACCGAGGTTTCGGCACGAGCGCAGCGCGCGCGGGAGTTCGGCGAGGTGTTCGGCGGAGGCGGAGAATGGAGCACGCTCTAGTAGGAGAAGGGCCGGGGTCGTGGAGATGGCGCCGAGGAGGACAATGCGGCGTCCGGCTTGGTCTGTGGTGGGGGTGGGTGGTTAGCGGGGTCAAGGCGGCCGGGGGAGAGGGCGGACCTTGGTTTAGGACGCGTTCGAGTTTGAAGTTGGGGATTAGAGATTCGGCTGCTGAGGGAGTTGTTATGCCTGCACTGGTCTCCATGGCGCCTTTGGATTGAGGGGTTGTACTGTGGAGGGTGCTTGGTGGGAGGTGGTTGGTTTGTGGGGGGTCTTTTTTGGTTGAGCAAGAAAGTTGCGGTGAATGCAAGGTACGCGACAGGGGGTACCCGCGCGGCCCAAGATCCGAGGATCGATGGCGCGCGGATAGGTATTGATACCGAAATCAGAGCTTAGACTCTTGCTAACTACAATCCAAGGCGGTTGATGGCCTTCGCTTTATTCACGGTTACTATAATTGTTTAAAGTGACCATGGCCTCTGTGCGGCGTCCTAAATTCTTGGGAAATGGAGCTGAGGGCGTAATAATAGGGATAGTGTGGTTCGCGGTTGATTAGAAAAATACTCGTGCCACTCAAAAAGTCTTTTAAAGAGTGGCTGTAGACGACAACAGTGATTACAGCGACTGAAATGCAAGTAGAGGTGTTCAATTACTTAGGGCTATAATTAATAGACTAGCTACTAATAAATCGAACTACAGAGATACAGCCTGTCCTCAATGAACGCTGTATTAGTAATTGTTCTTAATAGACCCTATATCAGTGACTGTCGTCGGTAAATGCTATATCCGTAGCTGTTCTCAATTAGCGTCATATCAGCCACTGTCCTTCTTATCCATGTTGGCGAAAACTACATGCCTAACATGTTACTGCCTAGAAGTTAAAAGAGTGACTATAGATAATATCAGCTATTATAGTATAGTTAAAACTCAACTTAAGGCGTTTAATTACTTAGGGCTACAATTAGTAGGCTAGCTACTAACGAATAGAACCTAAGAGGTAGATTCTAGTTGTAGATTCTAGAGATATCAGCCTCTCGCTAGACTTTTGGGCGGCATTTAGAGTATTATATATCGATTACAGTATATTATAGATTGTAGATCAGTTCTCCCCAATTAGACCGAGGCGTGGTGCCAGAGTGGTTAATGGGTATGACTAGAAATCATATGGTTTCGGCCGCGTAGGTTCAAATCCTGCCCACGTCGTTTAATTTTTTTTTTTTGCCAATTCAGCCACCTTGAATTTTGCCTAATCTCGCTCATATTGTCATGCTTCTCTCAAGCTTCTATAATTAAGCCCTTCTCTGTCATCCTCTGCTTGCATTCCTCTAGTCGCTAAATGTATTTTATTTATTTATTTATTTATTTCAGCAGTTCTTTGAATAGCAAGTCTGCCCTTTGTCACAGTCATGACCCCTGGACTGGATCCCGTGCCAAAGAGGACCCGAGAAAGTACATCCAAAGTTCGAACTGGATGTAGCACTTGCAAAGCTCGTCGAGTGAAATGCGATGAAGCAAAACCAATCTGTCGACGGTGTGCCGTTGGAAATCGGAAATGCGAGTACAACGCCGCGCGTGCAGCACCACTACCTCGAAACGTGATCACGATATACATGCCCCCTATACAAAGTCAACCGGAGTTCTTCGTAAATTACCGCGGCCTCGACTATTTCCACCAGAACCTTGCTGCGAAGTTGGACGGGCAATTCACTTCACAGTTCTGGAGCAAGCTCGTCTTACAACTATCACACTCTGAACCATCAATTCGACATGCCGTATCAGCCATCAGCATCATTTCTCAGGACGTCGAGTCATCTTTACGGAATCCGGCAGGCTATGTCAATGCCAACCCCGAGGCTCAACATGGGTGGAACAAAGCAATGAAGAGCCTATCAGCTCGAATTCAAGCGCATCCCAACTCGAACTTGGTACCTTTAACCTGTTGCCTGCTGTTCACGTGTATCGAGCTCCTTAGGGGCAATGGTGAATCTTCAATGCTTCATGTTCAGAGTGGATTCAATATTCTTACTGCGCTCCGTCGCAACAGCGACGTGGCCCCGGAGCTAGGGCCGAATATCCCGCTCAACGATCTTAAAGCCATTGAAGATTACATCGTTCCGATGTTCTCGCGTCTGAATGTACTCTGTTCTCTCGCTGGCAAAATAACTCCGCCAATATACCTTCCTACAGCTAAAGAAGACTCTCCTCAGGAAGACCTTACTCATTCTAGACAACAGCTCGTCGAGATATCAGATGCCTGTATCCGATTCATTGGCCCAGCTTCTACAAAGGCATTCAAGTTACAAATTGACGTCGACGATATCATTGAACAGGTTAAACTTCAAAGAAGACTAGACGCATGGCACGACCGGCTAGACGAACTTCTTGAACGAATGAAGGCCGCCGGCAACCCGGCAAAACGGGACGCGCGCAGTCTTCTTTTAGTACAATACAACGTCATTTACATCTGGGTGCGAGTCTGCACCATAGTTGGGGAAATGGCCGTTGACGCTTACCGCACACACTTTGAAGAACTTCTGTACCACGCGGAACAAATCACCAAGCCAGGCGTGAGAATGGCAACACCGCAACCGCTATCTTTCGACCTCCAAATCCTAGGGCCTCTGTACTTTACCGCGCTGAAATGCCGCCACCCCGCAACACGGAGACGCGCGTTGGAAATGCTGCAATGGGCGCCTCGGCGGGAAGGACTCTGGAATGCAAGTTACGCATACGTAACTGCCAAACGAGTCATCGAGCTAGAAGAAAGGCATCTCAATGGGCAAGAATTGCCAGACGAGGCTTCGAGACTCTATGGTCTCCCCCTGCCCGATGATGAGTCGCGGATCGATAGCCTTGGTGAGATGCCTTTTGGCTTTCGAAAGTTTGACTACAACATCGTGCCCAGCCCGGCCTGTCCAGGCACTCTTAAGGCTGTGTTCTACCAAAAGCCGCGGGGGCCATTTGGAGGGTGTGAGACAGTCACGGAGTATATCAAGTTATGATCCGGCGGATATCTGTTGTTAGTTGTTCTACAGATAGAAGGCTTAGAAATAAGATATGTCTCAAGGTTTTTCTAGCCGCCGTCAATATAGTGAACAAAAACGGCTACTAATCCAAATTGTATTGCTGATCGAGCTAATATATGTTCCAGGCCAGCCGCCAATGCTGCTCGTTGGTGAATGGACTAGACCATTCACCAATGGCCTAGGCCACCCATAAATACGAGCATTGGTGGGTGGCCTAGGCCACCCGTAAATGTAAGTAGGCAATAGTAAATTGATTCTAAATAGTGTTTCCTACTGTATCCGCTCGTGCCCGCTTCCGCTTTGGTCTCTCAACTAAAGCTATTTCTGTACGTATAGCTAGACCTGATAAGTAGCCACAGTCATGATCATCGTTATGGCAGTGTACACTACACTCCTTAGCTTCCTTATAACACCGGCACCTCTTTGTACTGCACTGCCCTTTGCATTGACATGATATTCCAACCCGAGCACTTGTAGAAGCCTCTCTAGCTGCAAGCCCTAAGGCTACTTGCTTTGTAGAAGTAGGAATTATAATATTAGACCATAGAGCTTGCTCTACAACTCCAAGTGATTTTGTAGGGATAAGGCGTTGTATAATGCCAGAATATGTAAGAACCCGATATCTATGAGGGTAAGGCTCCTCTAGAATTCGTGCAAATAGCCTCTTATTATCAGTTGAAGTTCTATCAGGCCGAGGGATCTTTATAGAGACTATAGCTCCAATATCAAAGTGTTGAATATCATGCTTCTTTGTATACTTGCGTATCATAGAAACCCTCGCCCTTTGAGTAGCTGTTATAGCTCTCTCAATTATAGGGTCGGGTGTAGCCTGAAGCTCAGTCCTAGGCTGAGCTGGCACTCGAGCCCGGGTCCCACGCCGGAGCTCGGAATTGAGCTCTCGAGCCGGCTCTAGCTCAGAGCTAGAGCTAGGCTCGGAATTGAGCCCTGAGCCAGAGAGCTCAATTCCGAGCCCAGCTCCGGCTCGACTTCCAGCTTGAGCTTGGAGTCCTGAATTGAGCTCTAGCTCAAGCTCAGAGCCAGGCTCAGAATTGAGCCTTGGGCTAGAGAGCTCAATTATAGGCTCAGGGGCTCGAGCTCTAATTCCTGAGCTCTCGAGCTCGCGAATGAACTCTGGCTCGGCCTGGAGTTGAGCTAGAGCCCGGGCCTGAGCTCGAGTAGGAGCTCGACGACGGAGCTCGGAATTGAGCTCTATTTCAAGCCTAAGCTCAGGGCCAGAGCTAGGCTCGTAATTGAGCTCTGAGCTAGAGAGCTCAATTCTGAGCTCCAGGCTCGAGCCGGAACTCGAGCCAGAGCTCAGGCCAGAGCCCAGCTCCGCCGAGCCCCTAAGCTCAACTCTGGCTCTGAGCTGTGCTCTGGTCTGAGCTCGAGCTTGAGTTCCGGCTCGAGCCTGGAGCTCAGAATTGAGCTCTCGCCCTAGCTCAAGCTCAGAGCCAGAATTGAGCTCGAGCTCTAGCTCTTGCCGGAGCCGTGGGTCGATTAGAGCTTCCGACTCAAGCTCAGGCTGGAGCTCACTCTCAAATATTGGTGCCATCGTTGGGTCTTCCTGCTCAACTCCAATTGAGAGATCCTTCCGGGCCTGGCTATTAAGCCAGTTAATATGAGAGCTCCTGTCTCGGAACAGCAGCTCAGCTGGTGCGCACCCAATTGTAGAGTGGATTTGAGTGTTCATTGCAAGCATAACCTCAAGTAGCCCATCCTTCCACTCAGTAGACCCATGGTCCATTTTCCATGCCCGGAGCTTATTCTCAACAACTCCATTAGCCTGCTCAACTAGGCCTTGGGTTTGTGGCGACCGTGGCGCTCCATTTACCACCTGGATTCCATACTTCCGGAGTAGAATAAGGAGAGCTCCCTTAAATTCCTTTCCATTATCAGCTTGCATAATCTTCGGAGGTAAGAAAGCTGCAATAAATTGAGCAAAGCAGTCTGAAATTGGCTCTGCGTGCTTGCTTTTCAATGGGTATAGCTGTGTATACTTTGAGAAGTGATCCTTTATATGTAAAATCCATTTATACTGCCCTGAAGGCTCGTGGCGCATATCAATTAGGTCGATTTGGACCCTTTCCCATGTGTAAGGCGGCCCTCACGTGAGGGCACGTGAGGTGCCACGCCGAAGGCAGCCCTACGGTGGAGCTGCCGCTCGGGTATAGCCCGGTTATTAGGGCTCGCCGTACGAAGGATATCAGGGGCTGGATCCTCAGTTGAGGACTCCAGTCAATAGTCGCTGTATTCAGGTAGACCTATTGTTACGCTATATAACCTCGTATTCCTGCCTTCTGATCTGGTTCCCTGAACTCCCGTGTGACACAGGGCCTACGCCTTTACAATTCTATTGACTCAACCCATATTCAGCCTATCAGATCAGGATGGCCAGCCAGGAAAAGAGGGTTACTCGAGCGACCTCTGGAGGGGCCACACCGGCAGCAGAAGTCATCGAAACCAGCCCTGCAGCCCAGGGCCCTGGTGCGAGCGACGCTGCCACGAACGAAGCGGGCAGTATGGCTTCTAAGCTGGCCGCCCTCAGGAAGAGGATCGACGAGGAAAGGGCCTACTTCACCACTATGGAAGAAGCCCTCCAGATATTCCGCCGATCGCACGGCGAGGACTACGCTGCCTACCCGGAAGACGTGAGAGCCTTCGCAGAAAGGCAAGCCCGTATACAGGCCGAGAGCCGTCGGAAAAGGCGACACCAAGACAGCGATGAAGAAGGTCAAGACCCCCAAGAAGGGGCAGATCAGGCGACGACTCCTACAGTATCGGAGGAAGCAGCCCCAGCCCTGCCTGTAAGATCGTTTGGGAGGGTCAAGGACCCGAAGGTCTACAAGGGCGATTCGGCCAGGGAGCTCAGCGAGTTCATGGCCTCAATCCGCGCCTCCTTCCGATACCAACCCAGGATGTTTCCAACCGAAGAGGCCAAAGTGGCCTTCGCTGCCCAATACCTCGAGGGCGACCCCATGAAGGAGTGGGACAATCGCTGCGCCCTACAAGAGGAAGGGTATGAGGAACCCTTGGATTTCGCTGGGTTCGAAGAGTTCCTTCGCGACCTACACATCGACCCAGCCAACCGACAACGTATTGCAGCCCTCAAGTATAACACAGCCCGTCAGCGGAAGGGCCAGGGTATTCGCAAATTCGTTGCTTACCTTGAGGAGTTAGAGCGGGAAATGGAACCCTACACCGAATCGCAGAGTACTCACCTCTTGATAAAGATACACCCAGAGATGAGGCAGCGACTCCTTGAGGGTGGCTACGCCGAGCGTTCCACAACCCACAGGGAAGCTGTTGTCAATATCCTGGCGATGCTGGAGACGACCAGCCGGTGGGTGACTGAGAAGAGCCCTTACGCAGAGGGTGGATTGAGCGCGAAAGAACCCACAAACAAAGGCGCCTCGCAGGGCGACTTCCAGCCCAGAAAGGGCCACTCTAACGGCCACAAGCCAGGCAGGAGGAGGGAACGAACGCCCTTTCAAGATCGCCGAAGATCAGATCAACAACCAGCAAGAAGGCAGGGCAACGCCCAAGGTGGAGGCCCTGCGCAGACAGGCGGCACCTGCTACAACTGCGGCAAAGCAGGTCACTTCGCAAAGGAGTGCCGCAGCCAACATACAGGACCTGGAGTAAGGAAGTTGGAAGTCCTGAAGACCGAGTGACTCCATACCAAGGCTCCTCGACCCACGCTAGGTAGGAGGATGGAAATCGACGTCGAACTACAGGTAGGGTCGACCTGGCACCAAGTCCGAGCCCTCCTAGATTCAGGATCGGACGCATCCACGATCCACCCCCTTCTCGCAAAGGATATCGGCATGGATTGCCACGAGAAGGGACCCCCTCGAGCGAGAGGGGTTGACGGCAAGGAGGTTGCCATATACGGGGCGGCGACCGTACAGGTCAGGGCGCGCGATCACTTTCGAAGGGAAAAGGCCGTAGACCAGACGTTCCTTTCCATGGAGACTCCTGGTGTGGATGTTATCCTTGGGATGGACTGGATCATACAGGTCAACCCCCAGATCGATTGGCAGACGCAGATCTGGCGCCACCCTTTCGATATAGCAAAGGCAGTGGAATCCGACATCGAACCCATAGACGAGGGCGATACTGCTTTCGTCCTCGCTTTCGCCACGGAAGATGGGCAGATTCAGTGCCCAAAGGAATACGCAGAGTACGCCGACGTCTTCTCGGAAGAGCGGGCAGAAGATCTGCCCGAGCTGGGTAGGAAAACCCACGGTATCGATACTGGGACCCAGGAACCGCCCTACGGCCCAGTATACAACCTTTCGGAAACGGAGCTGGCTACACTCCGCGAATACCTCCAATCGAGCGAGAAGAAAGGATGGATCCAGAGGAGCGTGAGTCCAGCGGGCGCGCCTATACTGTTCGTACAGAAGAAGGACGGCAGCTTGCGCCTCTGCGTCGATTATAGGGGTCTGAATAAGATCACCGTGAAGAATAGGCATCCGTTGCCGTTGATTACAGAGACCTTGGATCGGCTCCAAGGAGCGAAGGTCTTTACGAAGCTGGATATTAGGAACGCCTACCACAGGATCCGTATCCGCCCAGGCGACGAGTGGAAGACTGCCTTCCGCACTCGTTATGGCCACTTCGAGTACAAAGTGATGCCTTTTGGCTTAGCCAACGCGCCAGCTACGTTCCAGGCCTATATGAACGAGACCCTCGAAGGGCTCGTTGACACGATATGTGTCGTATATCTCGACGATATCCTTATTTACTCCTCAAAGGAGGAAGACCACACCCACCACGTACGGGAGGTCTTAGGTCGCCTACGGGAGGCGAACCTATACGTGAAGCTCTCGAAATGCGAGTTCAATACCAAACAGGTAGGCTTCCTCGGGTATACGGTCACAACAGAAGGGGTGGCTATGGAAGGCGACCGGGTTGCTGCGATAGCTGAGTGGCCTACACCAAAGACCTATCGAGAGGTCCAGGTGTTCCTTGGCTTCGCCAACTTTTACCGGCGCTTCATAGAGCAGTATTCCTCTGTTGTGGCCCCATTGACCGGCCTTATGAAAGGCGCCAAAGCTGGCAAGCAGACCGGACCCTTCGTGTGGGGCTTAGAACAGCAGAGCGCGTTTGATCGCCTCAAGGAAGCCTTCACTACGGCCCCAACACTGGTCCACTTCGACCCAAACCGCAGGATCAGGCTAGAGACCGATTCCTCTGGGTTTGGGCTGGCTGGAAATCTGTCCCAGTTCGTGGACCAGCCAGAAGGAAAGGGTGTATGGCACCCAGTCGCGTTCTACAGCAAGAAGCTGGAACCGGCCGAATTGAATTACGAGGTCCACGACCAGGAGCTCCTGGCGATCGTGAGATCCTTTGAACAGTGGAGGCATTACCTAGAGGGTAGCCAACACCCAATCGAGGTCCTAACGGATCACAATAACCTCAAATATTTCATGGAAACCACCGCCCTCACAAGAAGGCAGGCGCGGTGGGCGCAGGCGCTGTCAGCCTACGATTTCCAAATATCCTATCGAGCTGGAAAGACGAACCCCGCAGACGGGCCGTCAAGGAGACCAGACTACGAGGAAGAGAAGGGTAGCCAGAACGTGATGCTTCCTACCCTTCGGAACAAGCTCCAGGAAGCCATACAGGCAGGAGAAGCCCCGCAGATCAAGCGGGTGGTGGCTAACCTACAAGAAGTGGGCACCACACTGGGCGAAGACCAGAGTAAGGACACCAAGAGTCCAGGTCTCGTTGTCCCTCGAGTTATGGTAGTAGCCATGGCTCAGGGAGAGAGCGCCTATAGTGCTACGGCTGAACCCTTGGCAGACTTGATCAAAACCCTTCAGGCGGCTGACGAGCTTGCTGTTCACAGGGCCAAGGAAGCAGGGTCAGCGCGAGCGAAGGGCTCTTCAGGTTGGAGAGTAGACGATACAGGTATCCTACGCTTCAAGGGAGCGGCCTACGTGCCTCCCAATCAGGCAGTACGTATGGAAATCTTCAAGATTTGCCATGACGACCCCCTAGCTGGGCACTTCGGATACAAGAAGACCCAGGAGCTGATCCGGCGGAAATACTACTGGCCTGGGTTAGACCAGGAAGCCAGGGAGTACGTACGTGGCTGCGATCGGTGCCAGAGGATCAAGCCAGTGCGGCACAGACCTTACGGCGAGATGCAAGGCCTCAAGATGCCTTCAAAGCCATTTGAATCCATAAGTATGGACTTCATCACGGACCTGCCGCCTAGTATAGGGCTAAACCAAGCCAAGGCGTCAGACTCCATCCTTGTGATCGTAGACCGATACACAAAGGTGTCCAAATATATACCCTGCAGGAAGACCATCACAGCCACCGAGTTAGCGCGGGTCTTCCTTGAGTATTGGGTCAAGGATTTTGGAATTCCTGCTGAAATTATCACAGACCGAGGCAGCGTGTTTACGTGCCACTTCTGGTCGGCTTTCTGCTTCCACCTCAAAGTAAGGCGTAACCTATCGACAGCGTTCCACCCCCAATCCGATGGCCAGACAGAAAGGCAGAACCAGAATATCGAAGCCTACCTGCGGCTACACTGCAATCAGCACCAGGACAATTGGGTAGAGCTCCTTCACTTCGCCGAGCTTACCTACAATAACGCTTTCCACGACTCAATCCAGATGTCACCAAATCAGGCCCGGTACGGTATCAATATCGACCTACGGCAAGGGATCGAGGACGACCCCACCAGAAGGGAAGTGCCAGTCGCAAGAGACCGAGTCGCGATGATCCTTGAACTGCGGAAGGAGCTCGAAGAAGCTTGGAAGCGGTCAAAAGAAGCCCAAGTCCGAGGCTACAACAAGCTCCATAAACCAATGCAGTACGTAGTCGGCGAACGGGTGTGGCTTTCAGCCAAGAATATAAGAACCACCCAGCCAAGCAGGAAGCTGGGGCACCGGTGGCTCGGACCGTATGAGATCACCGAGCGGATAGGTAAACAGGCGTACCGATTAAAACTTCCCCCACGGTATAAGGCAATCCACGACGTATTCCACGTCTCATTACTCGAGAGGTATTGGAAGAATATCCAGGCCGAAGGGGTAGAGCCCCCGCCTGAGCCAGAAATCGTGGAGGGAGAAGAAGAAGAATACAAGGTAGAAGCGATCCTGGACCACAGGATCGTAAAGCGAGGAAGATCGCAAAGGGAAGAATACCTGATCCGGTGGGCTGGGTATACAGCTGCCGACGATCAATGGATCCCAAGGCTCGACGTAGGACTTCCATTAATCGAGGCATATCACAAGGAACAGTCACAGAAGAAGAAGACGAGTCAGAAGATAACGCAGTAATATTAGGCCCTATTGGCCAGGGCAGAAGTAAGGCGTCTACTCGTCGAGGGAGCCCTCCTCAGAAGAGGAAGGCGTGCTCACAGAAGAAGGGCCGCCCACGGAAGAGGGCTGATCCCCAGACCCCTCGGAGCCTTCAGGAGAGTAGGCCGCAAAGAAGGTGCGGCTAACCCTAGCGGGAGGGGCGACAGGACGATCGTTGTATACCCACTGAGAAGGACGAACGAAAGATCGCTCCAACCTAGCAAGCGCAAGAGTTTCCGCCGAAGGAACTTCCACCTGGAAGCCTGGAGCGACGAAGGAGCTCAGTTCCGAGGGTTGGGAGCTGGGGCGTGGTACTGAGGAAAGCAAGTTAGCTGAATATCCAGGAAGGAAAGGGAATCACCAACCTACCAAGGCCTCCAACTCAGCGAGGGAGTCGTTCAGTCCCTGTTGATGGGTATCGAGGACCTTGCCCACAGCAGCCTGGAAAGAGGCGAAAGCGGCCTTCATCCCACGGCTTCTCTCCTTGCCTAGCTCCACGAGGACCTCGGCCTGATAGATCGAGAGGACAAGGGGATCAGACAGGTCACGATCGGCAAGATCGACCACAACAGGGACCCCGGGGACAGAGTTGGGGGGGTTCGATGAAGGCTCGACGGAACGAAGAGGAATATCCTCAGGCGCAGGGCCCTCAGCGACGTCGTCATTGACAGGTCCGTTGGCGGGTTCCTTCCCCTTGCTCGTACGCGTCTTCTTCGGCTTCTTGGGGTTAGTGAGCAGGGTCAACGTCATTTGAGCTTCCTTCAGGACCTGAAGGAGCTGGTCCGATCTGTCAGAATCCTCCTCAAGGCCGGCGTCCTCGTCGTCAGCGCGGGCGTCAAGGAGGTCGTCCGCGCAGGCTTGGACACGCTCAAGGGCGGCCTGATGAGCAGGAACCACCTACGTACTGGTTAGTAGGAAGTAAGAAAAGGAAGGATGGATCCTACCGGGTAGCAATGATGGTTGCCCTTGTAACAGTCGGCGCATTTATTAAGGCCGGCCGGGAACCAGCAACGCTGGTCAGGAAAGTTGGCGTAGGTAGTGGAACACTTCGCACAACAATCGCGAGGCCCAGCGCCTAAGGGCCCGAAGGTCTCAGGAAGGGCCACCCTGGAGGTGAACTTCCACCCCCTCACGGTGCGCTCGTCCTTGTATTGGCCATCGCCAACGGCCTCGCCGACAGGAGCCACGACTTCAGGAACTGCAGCGGCAGGAATAGGACGAACAGGGCGAATAGCGCGGGGGCGAGAGGGAGCAGGACCAAGGGCGAGTCTCCCTGGTTGGGCTACGGCCTCAAACGCAGCAAGGACTGGACCTGGGCGCTGAGGCGTTGGGGTCGCATCTGGAGATTGACCTAACATCTGGGCTGAGGTACGCTTCCTGGAAGCAGTGGAGGGGGTGCCGGACATCCGACCCTGGTTTGCTGGAGACGAAGGCCCAGCGGCCTGGTTCTGAGCACGCAAGGCAGCGAGAGCTCGGGTCTGGGCTTGAGCAGCCCCATCTTTGAAAACCTTCCTGGGAGGCATGGCGGCGACAGCGAGGAGCTATCCAGGTTAGCCATCGAACAAGGAAGAAGGAAGCCAGTAACCTACCGTATCGAGAGTATGGGTAAGGTGAAGCAACAAAGGGCTGAGCTGGACTCAACCTGGATCGGTGGTATGAGGGTTGAGGAAGAAGGAAAGTGGGGGGAGCGCAGAGGGTGAAGTTAGGCGCGACGCGCCACAACAATGGGGGGTGGCCGCGGCAACCCACACTCAGGGGGGTCACGGGACCCAACCCCCAAGCGCGATCACAACAGCCACCCACATAGGAATTGAGGGGGCGCCAGCCATACTCCAGGCGACGCCTGGAAATCGAGGGCAATTGAGGAATTGAGGGCAATCCCCCAAAAGGGAGGGGTAATTGTAAGGCGGCCCTCACGTGAGGGCACGTGAGGTGCCACGCCGAAGGCAGCCCTACGGTGGAGCTGCCGCTCGGGTATAGCCCGGTTATTAGGGCTCGCCGTACGAAGGATATCAGGGGCTGGATCCTCAGTTGAGGACTCCAGTCAATAGTCGCTGTATTCAGGTAGACCTATTGTTACGCTATATAACCTCGTATTCCTGCCTTCTGATCTGGTTCCCTGAACTCCCGTGTGACACAGGGCCTACGCCTTTACACCAAGCCATCGCCTTGATACTGGCAACTGGTCGACAGGTAGGAGAATACCTTCTGGAATCGATGTCGAGCGTCTTCTCACCGAACCCGTTGCTTCCTTGGCCGCCCTCGTGATCCTCCAGCTCAATGGGAAGCTGCCTATCTTACGCCTTTACCTCCGGTTGATATTACCGGACTTACGACTACGGAAGTCCTCCCTTGCGATCCTCCTGTGACACGGATCCCACGAGGGCGGCCAAGGATGGAACGAGTTCGGTGAGAAGATGCTCGCTATCCTTGGGGGCGGTGAGTTACTCGAGACCATGGGGGGCTACTTCCCCTTGGGGCGATAGTCGCCGCCGTCCCTAACTCCGCACGGAGTCGGTGCTCGACTTGTGGGGGGTCTGGGCATAACGCCCGGAGCTGCCGCCGCCCACATCAGTGGGGCCGGCGGCAATATAGGAGAAATCTAAGGGAAAGGCGGCGGGTCTACGGGGCTGGATGGCGGCAGCGAGGATACTCTTGGGCGGTGGCGATGGCGGAGCGAATATTACGGCATATGGGTATATAAATATTATGCCCATGTAGTTAAAGTTGACATCTGGGTCCTCGCTGACGTTGACAATGCTGCCAAAGTAGTAGAACAGGCCCGCGGCAGTCTTGTACTTCTCGACGAGATCGATCAACTTGGTGGCCCCAAGCAGGTCGGAGAAGTTTGTAGCAATGTGCACAACGGCTTGGAGGTTCTGGCGAACATTGGACTTCATCATGGCGTCTAGAAAATCCAGTGACTGTTCAACGGAGAAGCGACCGAAGAAGTTGGTGAGCCAGTCTTGGTTGAAAGTGGGCGTCGCAACGATGTTGACGATGACACGCTTGATAGCTGCAGGGTCCTCGTAGTGCTCCAAAGCGCGCTGGGTAACCCTAATGTACAGGAATCGGGTTGCTTACTAGACTTTGATTCTGGACTGGCGTACGCGTTAAGAACCAATCGTGATCGGCACCTAATCTGGCTACAGCCACATGAATCTGCGTGGTGGGATTGCGGACCTTATGCCCCTCATCAAGTATGACAGTGTGGAAAACACCGTTCCATTTACTCGTGATCCATGAGAAGCAGGACTAGGAAGTCTAGCTCGTCCTGGTCATATATTGCCCTTTCTTCACAATCTACTTCTTGGTGTCTCGTGGAGGTATGGCTTAAGAATCACTCAGTCCAAGTTTCCCCCCCGACGTCACGGGGAATCACGTGATTTGTCCACACATTCCCTCGCCACCCACTTCCCCATCTCAAACGCACGCCGAACGGAAGCTTCTTTAGTGGAGCCCACGCCGCCGAGAACCCTTATCGATATGGCGCGCGCGCGCCACCCGGCGATGGGAGGCGAGGGAAAATCTGGGGTAAGAGGGATGGATGGGGCGATGTAGGGGGGAGGTGGATATGAGGATGGACGGGGGAGAGTGGGTTTGGGGAAGTTATCACTGGGCAGGGGTTCCCTCGTCTGGTGTGAGGGAGGGATGGGCTGATGGGATGGGCTGGACAGGGCTGATGGATGGCTTACGGTTGTGTGAGGTGGGAGGGCGGGTTTGTGTTTTTTTCAGCTCGTGGGAGGGCGCAGGAAGTTGTGTATTGTGTGATGCTGTGATGCTGCCGGCCTGTCCTTGAATTGGTTGGGGTTTCCGGCTTATGGTTGTCTGTTGTGGTATCTGAGGAATATTTGACAATATTTTTTTTAGGCGGCTTTTAAAATGTGACGGGAGGGTGAGAGGATGAGAGGCGGTGAGTGGCTTGGGGAGGCCGAGATGCATGATGTAGAGTACCGTGTGTACGGGAGGATATGTATCAGTGAGGCGGTGGAAGGAAAAGATAATCCCGGGATGTAGTCGTCGTATACGGAGATAATCAGTAAGACCCGGCAGTAGAATCCGGGATGAATGTCGTGCAATTACTCGTTTCTCTTGCCGTTATTATAGAAACATACCGTCCTTTCCATACAAGACTCTACGAGAACGTTCCCCAGATATGAGAAATGATAGGGCGGCAGACTTGGAAGCGAAAAGTGGAAAAGTTCGTCCGGAGACTCGAGTTTGGTACGTACTTTGCCACAAGGCAAACCATCACCCTTGTGGAGGCGGTGAGCAACGTCGAGCCAATAGGATGTCGCCGCCCTCCATGGCAGAAGTATTCTGATACATGTCCGTTGTGCGGAAACATGTGAGGGCCGCCTCACAAACCCCAAGTACTCGACTATCAGGAACCCGTACACTGCACTACCACGCCGGGCTGTGTCAAACCAGGGCAAAAAAAGTGTTTCACCCAATAGCGTGCGGTTACTAATCTAAGATTTTTCATGCGGCGAGCGATACACCACACCTCGCTTTAAAAAAAAAAAAAATCCGTCGCCGCGCCGGCGTAGAAAGTGGTGTGGTAGTAGTAACGGTGGCTGGTTTGTTTGGAAATAAATAGGAACATATAATCCCATCCCCCACTAGTCTTTGATCTTCCTATTTCCTCTCTCCTGCCCCTCTTACACTCTCCACTCTATACTACTACCTACTACGCCTTCTTTTCTTGCTCCTCCGGTTCTCCTTCGTTAAGAGTCGCGGTTATACATACGATACCCTACGAATAATCTCGCCATACTCGCATTTCTCTGCTTTTTTTCTTAGACGCCAAAAAAAGTAATAGACAAAAGTCGACAAAGAAAACCACATACTCCGAAACATCAAAGCACGGGAATTCGCCCCCAGCCGCCGAATCGCATTCGCCCGATTAGCTCCCACTAGGAACTCTTAGGGACACTTTCGATACCGAGCCAACGCCGCCTGGCGTTTTCGCGCTAAAGAAATTCTTTCGATACCCACAAAAAACAATTCACCCCCCCTCCTTCAAAACACCTCTCCTCTCTCCCCTCTTTTCGATTCCTCCTCTTCCTTCCATCACCATGCCATCCGTCCAAGCCATGGATTCCTCAAACATCAAGAAGGAGAATGCACAGTCCATCAAGGTTCTTGATGACCTGATGGCAAAGCTGAGCGTGTCCAAGTCGCAAGACGAGGTCAACGCTGTCACCAGCAACATTGCCACCTTCATCAACAGCCCTATTGAGGAGCAAGACGCCCCTACAAAGTGAGTTTTAAAACCCTCTTCTTGATATCGACCTTTAACATGTTACAAATACTTCTGTTGTGTTCCCTGCGCCTCGAGATAGCCCTTTATCATCGGGCTGCTCTAGGTGGGGTTAGAAAATAACCCCACGGGCGCAATAAGAAGAAATTTTTCACACTTCAATTTTGCCTCATTTTCACCTCAAAGGACACATTGCTAACAACAAACTCTACAGGGCCGTCGATGCCATCACCAAGCAGCTCAACAACAAGAAGGATGCTGCCGCCCGTGAGCGTGGCCTGAACGCCATTCAGGCCATCGCGGAGCACTCCCAGATCGCCCCCAACGTTGAGCCATACCTCATCGTCCTCCTCCCATCTGTCCTCGCCGCTGTCGGTGATAAGACCCCCGCTGTCAAGACCGCTGCCACCGCTGCTGCTCTTGCCATCGTTAAGGGCGTCAACGCCAACGCCGTCAAGGCCCTCCTCCCTCCCATCATCAACTCCATCCTCACCGCCCAGAAATGGCAGGAGAAGATCACAGGTCTCACCTGTATCGAGGCTCTCGTCGAGACCTCGGCATCACAGCTCGCTCTCCGCGTGCCAGACCTGATCCCAGTCGTCTCTGAGTCGATGTGGGACACCAAGCCAGAGGTCAAGAAGATGGCCTACGGCACCATGGAGAAGGTTTGCGCTTTGATCGTCAACAAGGATATCGACCGCTTCATTCCCGAGCTCATCAAGTGTATCGCCAAGCCAGAGAACGTCCCAGAGACCATTCACTTGCTCGGTGCCACCACCTTCGTCACTGATGTCCACGAGCCAACCCTTGCCATCATGGTTCCCCTCCTGGATCGTGGTCTTTCCGAGCGCGAGACCGCCATCAAGCGTAAATCCGCCGTCATCGTCGACAACATGTGCAAGCTTGTCGAGGACCCCAACATTGTTGCCGCCTTCTTGCCAAAGCTGATGCCCGGTCTCACCAAGAACTACGAGAACTTGGCTGACCCCGAGGCACGTGAGAAGACCAAGCAGGGTCTTGACACCCTTTCCCGTGTCGGTGCCGTCGTCGATGGCAAGATCCCAGAGCCATCCCACGCTGGTTCCATCCCCACCGTCCTTGCCATCCTCAAGCAGATCATTGCTGTCAAGCACAAGGACGCCGTTGCCAAGTTCGAGCCATCTCTCTACTATATCGCTGCCCTTGCCGGTCAGATGATTGATGAGAAGGATGCCGATACCCACAACTGGACCTCCGGTATTAAGCCATACGTCGTTGCCATCACTGGCGAGGCTGATGCCCAAGGCATCGTTGACGACCTCCGCCGCCGTGCCTCCCCAGGTGCCGAGGCTGAGGATGCCGCTGAGGCTGACGATGAGGAGGGTGAGGATCTGTGCAACTGCACCTTCAACTTGGCCTATGGTGCCAAGATCCTGCTCAACCAGACCCATCTCCGCCTGAAGCGTGGTCAGCGTTACGGTCTTTGCGGACCTAACGGTTCCGGAAAGTCCACCCTCATGCGTGCCATCAACAACGAGCAGGTCGAGGGTTTCCCCAAGAAGAGCGAGGTCAAGACCGTGTTCGTCGAGCACGACCTTGACTCTGCCGATACTGAGCAGACCACCATTGCCTGGACCATGAAGAAGTTGGCCGAGGTTGGTGTCACCACCTCCCAAGAGGAGGTCGAGAAGCAGCTGGCCGAGTTCGGCTTCAACGAGAGCATGACCAGCGGTATGATCACCGCCCTCTCCGGAGGATGGAAGATGAAGCTGGCTCTTGCCCGTGCCGTTTTCGAGGACCCTGATATTCTGTTGCTCGATGAGCCTACCAACCATTTGGATGTCAAGAACGTCCAGTGGCTCGAGGAATACCTGCAGAACTCCCCCTGCACATCCATCATCGTTTCCCACGACTCCAAGTTCCTGGACAACGTCTGCCAGCACATCATCCACTACGAGCGTTACAAGCTCAAGCGTTACCGCGGTAACCTCAAGGAGTTCGTCAAGAAGTGCCCATCCGCAAAGTCCTACTACGAGCTCGGCGCCTCCGAGATCGAGTTCAAGTTCCCTGAGCCCGGTTTCCTCGAGGGTGTCAAGACCAAGGCCAAGGCCATCGTCCGTGTCAACAAGATGAGCTTCCAGTACGAGGGTACCCCCAAGCCCCAAATCACCGACATCTCCTTCCAGTGCTCGCTCGGCTCCCGTATTGCCGTCATTGGCCCCAACGGTGCTGGAAAGTCCACTCTCATCAACGTCCTCACTGGTGAGCTGATCCCAACCATCGGTGACGTCTACACCCACGAGAACATCCGTATCGCCTACATCAAGCAGCACGCTTTCGCCCATATCGATCACCACCTTGAGAAGACCCCATCCGAGTACATCCAATGGCGTTTCCAGACTGGTGAGGATCGCGAGACCATGGACCGCGCCAACAAGATCGTCACCGACGAGGACGAGAAGGCCATGGACAAGGCTTACCGTATCGAGGGTACCCTCCGCCGCGTCATCGGCATCCACTCCCGCCGCAAGTTCAAGAACTCTTACGAGTACGAGTGTTCGTTCGCCCTCGGTGAGAACATTGGCCTCAAGAACGAGCGCTGGGTTCCCATGATGACTGCTGACAACGCCTGGATCCCGCGTACCGAGATTCTCGCCTCCCATCAAAAGATGGTTGCCGAGGTCGACCAGAAGGAGGCCCTCGCCTCTGGACAATTCCGCCCGCTCGTCCGCAAGGAGATCGAGCAGCACTGCGCCAACTTCGGTCTCGATGCCGAGCTCGTCTCTCACTCCCGCATGCTGGGTCTCTCCGGTGGCCAGCGTGTCAAGGTCGTCCTCGCCGCCTGCTCGTGGCAGCGTCCTCATTTGATCGTTCTTGATGAGCCTACCAACTACCTGGATCGTGACTCCCTTGGTGCTCTCTCCAAGGCTATCAAGACCTTCGAGGGTGGTGTTATCATCATCACTCACTCGGCCGAGTTCACCAAGGATCTTACCGAGGAAGTCTGGGCCGTCGTGGACGGTAAGATGACTCCTTCGGGACACAACTGGGTTCAGGGACAGGGAGCTGGCCCTAGACTAAAGGGGGACGATGAGGAAGAGGAGAGATTCGATGCCTTGGGTGGGTTCACTTGTTTCCCCATTAAATGAAGCTATACTGACTGAAAATAGGCAACAAGCTCGAGAGCACCAAGAAGAAGGCCAAGCTTTCGTCCGCCGAGCTCCGCAAGAAGAAGAAGGACCGCATGGCCCGCCGCAAGCGTGGTGAGGAGGTCTTCACTGACGAGGATGAGTAAACGGATATACAAAATGGGTTTATGTCTCTTTGTTTTCGGCGTTTTTAATGTTTCTCATGCGCCATGCGAAAGTCACGTGGGAGGGGGGTTAGGAGAAGGAATTCGCGCCGCGGGGGATGGATAGAGGTTTTGGCGGTGGAACCTGAGTTTATGGATAGATAGAACATAGATCGTAATAGACAATGTTTGTTCTAATCGCTGTTCTCTTTGTGATTGATAAATGTTGATCGCGACGAGGCCTTTGTGAGGACTATTTACCACGTGACTTCGGAGAGTGAGACTAAAAATTATACTTATTATCACACAGCGCCCAAGTATAATAGTACTTTTAGCAAGCTCTAATAATTTAAACACTCCTCATATATGAATAAAAAGATTAGTAAGAGATATAGATATATGCACCCACTTCTTATGACGCGATTTTGGTAGGACTTGCTACCATCGCGGTGCGCGGGGTTTTGTTTTCCGGCTATCTCACCCCCACTTTAGACGGATACAACTGCCCTTTATAGTACACGATCCAACCTCATATAAACCCCGCCTACTACCCCTCTCTCCAATTATTCTCTGAGTCAAGCTTACACTGTTTACATGCCACCAGTTCGCATTCTAAATACCCTCGTCCGCTCCGCCCTACTCCGCAAACCTGTCCCCAGTGCATTACATCCAAGCTTTATCAATCCGACACTCCTACGCGCCATGTCTGCCTCGGCCATGTCAGGTCGCCTCACGGGCAAGACCATTGTCGTCACCGGCGCCTCCTCCGGTATCGGTCGCTCGACCGCGATTGAGTTCGCAAGGACGGCTCCCAAAGACCTGAAGCTTATTCTTACAGCCCGCCGCCTCGAGACGCTCGAGGAGGTCGCGGCAGAGATCAAGAAGGAGGTCGGAGATGGTGTCAAAGTGCTGCCGTTCAAGTTGGACGTTAGCAAGCCGGAGGAGGTGAAGACATTTGTGGAGCGTCTGCCGGAGGAGTTCAGGGAAATTGACGTACTAGTCAACAACGCGTTGGTGACACCCGGTTGGTCTGTGGACATTTCTGACGATTATATAGGGGACTGGTGAAGGGAGTAGCGCAGGCGCCCTCCATTGCGGAGGAAGACATCAGCATCATGTTCGCGACGAATGTTTCGGGACTCATCAACATGACGCAAGCGGTGCTGCCGATTTTCAAGAAGCGTGCTGAAGGAGGCAAGGGTGATATTATCAACATTGGCAGCATCGCTGGCCGGGAACCATACGCGGGAGGTAGCATTTACTGCTCTACAAAGGCGGCAGTGAAGTCTTTTACGGAGGCGTTGAGGAAGGAACTGATTGCTACGAGGATCAGGGTTATTGAGGTTGACCCCGGACAGGTCGAGACCGTATGGTAGCCTATCCGCAAGGGAAGACACACATACTGATTGGTTATAGGAGTTCTCTGTTGTCAGATTCTATGGCGACAAGTCGAAGGCTGATGCTGTTTACGCGTGAGTCTGCTTCAACGTATAGAAAAGGCAAGATGCTGATAATGTATAGCGGCTGTGAGCCATTGACCCCAGAGGACATCGCCGAAGTTATCGTTTTCGCTGCTGGTCGCCGAGAGAATGTAGTTATCGCCGATACATTGGTTTTCCCCAGCCATCAGGTAAGGCACCCTTTTATATTCGTAGACGTCGGTACTGATATTTATAGGCTGGCGCTGGCGTGATGCACAAGAAGACCTAAGTGATGGCTGTTAAGTTGGGTTGTAAATGAAGTCGAATAAATTAGTTGCTAAATAACACTAGAATATTATATACAGAAATCTAAAAGTTGGCAACGTGGAATTCAGTAGTTATCGTGGGTTATGAAAACCCATAGGGTTGGGTTTCATACCAATGTTGGGAACCCCAGATAAGATAATCTACCCCGCTATCAGCCCCAGGCAGCTCTTGCCGCCTCATCGTCATCATCCCATAACCCAATCGCTAGCCTAAAATCGGGCTACCCAAAACATACTTTAAAACCTTAACTATTTTCCAACTCCGAAGGTATTTTGCTAGACACTGGCACGCCTCGAGATATCGTATCTGTAAGCAACTACTGCGTCTTATTCCAAGGTCCCATCGACGCCGCTACAACTCTCCTCGTCCCTACACCATCAGCATCACCTTGCAACATCCATACAGCTCGACAAATATAACCGCCGCCATGGCATCAGATCCACTGAGCGTTGAGAGCATCATCGGCCACATGGCTGAGGCACTTCCAATACATGAACAGGGCGATACAACCTCAGACCTCAGCTCGTCATACGAAGCTATCGCACTCTTCGCCCACGCTTGCATGACAGCCGTGGGCTTCCGCATCCTTGGTTTCTCAGAAGGCCAAAAAATAGGTAAGACAGGTCCATTTTCCGTCATCTCAAACTCCCATAGCATCATACTAACTATTACCTCATCAGAATCCGAACTCGCAGCCGTCGCCCCGCGTCTCTCACCACGGTGGAACGACTCCTACGGCTCCTACTCATTCCTCTACGCCCACTCCCAATCCTCACTCCAATACATCGTCAAAATCGACCGACTCGGCGGCAAAGCCGAGATCCGCGGCCTCGGCCTCGGTGATGAACGCATCACCCGTTTCGAAATCGTTGCCAAAGACTACATCTCCTCCTCCGCGCTCCCGCTGCGCATCCCCTTCACCGCTGACGGTATCGAAGACCGCACCGACCTTCCCCGCAAGCTCAAAGAAATCTTCATCTCCGAGTCTCGCATCAAAGACCTCGCCTCCCTCTTCAAAACAACTGTTATACAGAAGCTCATCCCCGGCCTCAACAAGGAAGGCTACGAGGACTCCTCGGCGCGCGAGCAGGCACAGGACGACAGGGAAGACGCTTACGCGCGGCGCAACCCCCGCCAGGACCCGCTCGCCGATCCTGGCATCCCCGAGCCAGCGCGCCCTCACCCCTTCCCGCTTCACGACCCCCTCGCTGCCCCTCCACCACGGGGTCCCATCCCAGACTTCCCCCCGCCAGGCTTCGAAGACGAGTATGAGCTCCAGCGCCCGCCGCGGGGTATGGGTGCCGCGTATCCCGGTGGTGGGAGGAGTCCATATGGGATCGGTGGGGACGATTTGAACCCCCCAGGGCTAGGACCGCATGATCCGCTACGAGGAAGCTTTGTCCCTGGAGGGCGGCCGGGGGGGTTCGGCGGTATGCATCCAACGTTTGACGATCCGTTGTTTGCAGGGAGGAGGGGGGGTGGAGAGGGAGGTGGGTTTGATCCCCAGGCACCGGAGGGGGCGAGGTGGGATCCTATTGGGCCTGGGGAAGGGCCCAGGGATAGGATGGGGAGGGGGAGGGGGGGCGGGGGGTTCCCTGGTGGTGGTGGGAACCAAGGAGGGCTGGGGGGGAATGGGAGGCCGCCGAATCCGTTTTGGGGGTTTGGGAATAATGATTTCATCTGAGCTACGCAGAAAAGAGGGGTGGTTTTGAAAAAGTAAGGGGGTAGTATACTGTAATGATAACTTACCAAATAATGACGATAATGTATCCCACTCAATTCTTTGCACCGTTCTTTGCACTTGCAGTAATTATAGTCAGCCTGCGCTTCCCTTCCGCTCCCCTTCCTCCCTTCCTCTCCCTGTAAAGAGAAGAAGGCTTGTGAAGAAAAAAAAGCTGACTGAACTTGGGACTGTTAGTTCTACCGTCCTAGACAGCGACAAGGTTGATAACGACAAGGTTGGCGACGACTAGAGTCTACATACACCTATCAAAACCTCCACCAATGCTTCCCGAGCTACAGATATAGCAGAGGAGATATACAAAGGTAACGACATACTTGCTATCCTTGACGGAGATGAAGTCGCCTTTGGAGATGCCATTAGGGATGATAGGGATGAGGATTTCATCCCTGGTCCTAACGATGAAGGCTCTGATGAAGACAACAACAGAGAAGCTACTACTGATCTGTTATTGTCTAGCGACGAGATCGCTGCCAGTAGCAGTGGTGGGATAGCTGCAGAAGGTAGTACGAATCTACTAGCAGCTTTAACACCGGCCCTACAGATGTTAGATGACATATGTAAGGCGAATTTCAAGCACCGTATACGTACGGCAATTACAAGCTTGAAGGAGTTTGCAAAAGGGATCAAATATGATCCAACACAGCAAGGGGGAAGGTCAACTTATCCCTTAAGCTATAGCTTCTAGTTTTTGCTTTGTCGTGTTTTAACAGATGACTTGATAGAGTCATATATGGCAGCAATACCACAAAAGGTGCAGGTACTATTTGGGCGAGACTATATTATCTTAGAGTCAATTCTAGCGCTCGATAGTGATTAGAAGCACTATCATCTATCAAGGGGAGTGTACGTGAATCTGTCATTTGACAAGTTAGCTAATGTTTACAAGTGTTACATTAGCTCAACATGTCGTACTCTACACAGACGGATTTCTGAGCATATGAGAATTGCTCAGTTAATCGAGATTTCACATAATAATGCAAAGAGTCTGCATTATAGCTATATTTGCAAACCAAGTAGAGCTTAGAAATTTCGGGTTATTGCTGCATTTCCGAGCAGAGCCGTCCTAGATGGCTATGTACAACTACTAGAAGCAATCATGATGATCTTCTTCCAGTCATGCTGTCGCCCCTAGCACCGATCTAGATTCAGGAATCCCGAATCTTATGATATCATGAAAACTATACGAATTGATGTAGATATTCCCCAAGTCTAGTGGACTAGACTAAATGCTGCGTGGCTAGTAGTCTAGGGGTTTCGCATGAACCGAATGCCTTGTACAAATAAGGGTATGTTTTAGGAAGGTCCCTCACAATATTGGCTTTACACTCTATGCTATATATGCTATACGTTCAAGACATCAAAGGGCCGACTCCCTACAATTGCAGAGATTTCTTGGCTTATGTTAGAAGGGCAGAAGTTAGAGGCAGCTCAAGTGAAGGCTAGCCCTAACGCCCCATGTAGAGATTGTGGAAAGAGAGAATACTCCTTTGCTAATAGACATCTTATGCATCATCTTGCTCTAGGATTGCTTCTCTGTGGCGCATGTGTTATGCAACTCAAAACTCATGTGTTATGCATACAGCAGAAGAGAGAGCCAAATTAGTTAGAGTCTCTGCATTAGTCTTCAAGCGAAGGACAGAGGAGATTCTCTGCGATAACTGCGTAGTATCTAAGAGCTCCCAGCTTACCTGCTAACACATATACAATGACAATATACGACAACAGCTTGCCCTTAGCTAAGACTTAAATACTACGACAGATGGTTGTTGTGTAGGCCCGACGCAATGCAGGGAATTTGAATGTCTTCTTTTGGCGTTAGCTCGTCGGCTATTGCCTCGTCTTCACCATTGATAGAGAGGGCAATGGGAAGTCCAAACCCAGTTTCAGCCGCATCCCAATGCATGGCGAATCCAATATATTGCTTATCATCCGCATGAATATTTTCACTAGTAACGGTCTCACAGGTTGTGACTGGATGAGCGTACCATGTTTTCGCTCGCACATACCAATTACCTTGGCGATAGCTTACCCACCTCTAACCGTCCACTCGACTGAATGTTCAGCATCATCCTAGCCCCTTTTGCGTCTAGGAAATGATATTAGAGTCTCGGGAACCCATTCCTCTCTCCCGCGCTTTCTAGATGTGTTTGCTGTTGTTGTTGGAAGCTCTGATCTCTACATTGGCGTCTTCGGGTGAGACGCATAATTCCTGGCGTTTTGTTGATGCGGATGTACCTTCCGAGGTGCGGATTGGCGCCCTCGCGGGGGGCGCCAACAGCTCACACACACACCCTTACCTACCTATCTTCTATCAAAGCTTGGTATGGGCTACGTTAACCACCCACTCTTTATTGGCCGTTTTATCTTTATCTATCTTGCCTAAACATACCCCTGAGGGGAGGGGAATCTCTTCACTCTTTGTTGATTAGTCGTTTTATCCTTGTCTCTCTTAGGCAACCATTACCCAAAGGAGAGGGGAATTCCTTCATCCTTCATCCTTTATGCTTCATCTTTCATCTCTCACCCTTCACCCCTCATCCAACATTTGTCAGTTCTCCAAGATGCCATTCTCAGCGTTGCCATCTGAGATAGTTCTTTTAATCGCCAAGGAATTAGACGATGAAAAGGACATTTCTTCACTTATGAGGACAGGTGCACGAAACTACAAACTTCTCCTCTCGTTTCTATATGAGAATAATGTCAAGTTCCACTCAGGATCAGCATTGATATGGTGCGTCGACCATGGCAACGAAACAGGAGCGAGACTATTGCTTGACTTTTGCGCAGATGCGAAGGATAGCGCAAGTTTATATCATTCCGACTCAGAACTGCTGCCGAAAACTCCAGTCGGACCTTTACATTTTGCGAAAAGCGAGACTATGGTCCAGCTACTCCTTGACGATGGAGCTGACGTGGACGATTCACCTGACGAGTGGGGAACACCACTGCACGCTGCTGCAGATAGGGGTGATATTGTCATAGCGAAGTTCCTACTTAAAAACGGAGCAGACATAGACTCTTCAAATGCCTATTCAGTAGCTCCATTGCATATTGCTGCGGTTATGGGCGATCTGGACATGGCTACGTTCCTGCTTGACCACGGGGCTTGTGTCAATCTTTATGTTCAAAACCCCCAGTATCAGTATCCAATGATCAATTATTACGGAACCCCTCTTCATTTTGCCCTTAGGTGCGAGGACGACGACGCCAGATTTCAAATGACAAAACTTTTGCTTGAGCGTGGTGCGGATATTCAGGACACGAATGGAGATTTAGGAACCCCTTTGCATACTGCCGCCGCAGAATGCAGTCGAGCAATTGCAGAGCTACTCCTCGACCACGGAGCACTGGTCAACATAGAGGACAGTAGGGGGATAACGCCTCTGTACAGGGCTGTAGACCATCCGGATTCAGTCATGGCAAAGCTTCTCCTCGATCATGGTGCACTAGTCACTGTGCAGCATATTTCACGGGTCAATACCCAGCATGGCGAAAGGCAACTCATGAGCCCCACCCCCTTGCACCACGCCGTGGCGTTTGGCGTTGTCGCTACCGTTGAATTGCTCATTTCCCACGGCGCACAGGTCAACGAACAAGACGAAAATGGTCAGTCTTGTTTACATATCCTGCTAACCCATCCTGATCCAGACATGATAAAGCTCCTTCTTGACCATGGCGCATCGGTCGACATCCAGGATAACTCGGGGTGTACTCCATTACGCGATCTTGTCAGAAAGGGCCGTTTGACCAAAGAGGCTCTGCTCCTCCTTAAACAAGGGGCATTGATCAAAGTGCAAGATGAAGATGAAGTGCTGACCGCAGATAAGTATGAACTGCAGTGGATACGGCAGGATTTGGACTACGCGAAGCTACTCCTCGACTACGGGTCCGATTTCAACATCCAGGATATGTGGGGCAAATCAGCCTTGGATTATGCTGCAGAGAACAAGAAAGACGTCGTGCTAAGTCTACTCGTTAGCCAGGACACCGGTCATGACGACGAGCCCAAATAGACTTGCCCCCAGGAGCCCTTCTATAGCTACGACAAAAAAAAAACAAGTGCAGGAATTGGGGAATCTCAACTACTTTGAAGCTACTATTGCCTGGTATGAAGAGCGCCACGCACGTTGGTAGAAGTGGTCGTTATCGAGAGTTTGCCTTCATGGTTACGAGAGGGGCGTTTGGGAAACTGCTCACCCAATTCGAGTTTCGGTGGCTGTGATTTACTTGCCTTGCAAGACTGGATTTGGTGGGAATTGGCGTTATTGGGAGTTTGGGATCATGGCTGTGAGGGCGGTTTTCAGGGAACCGTCGATTTACAGTCAAACCCCCACTCAAAAATTACACTCAAGACAAATCCCTGACTTAATTGCAGTGCTCTGTCCCGTTGAAATATTAGCATGCGGTAAGGGTAAACTTTGGGACACAAAATGACACGAAAATAAACTGCCATGGGTCATATCCGACGGAAAATGCAAGCTAACAGTGCTTTTCATAGAGTCATGTATATGCTAAGGCCGTTACCGCTATCCACAGCAATTCTCCCCCGTGTAATGTTTCCACCCCTCACCCTCTCACCATCTACCACTTCGCCTCCGGCCTGTCCAGGAATCCCTTCAGGATAGCCACCTGCGTCTCCAGAGCCTTCAACCACACCGTCAGCCCCTGTTGAACCACCGCCTCGTCATCCCCAAGCTTCACATAGAAGTCTTTGCGGTACGGGCACGCCGACATGGCAGCGCTGAAAATGGGCTTCACCAGGAAGCTGTGGTGGGGCTTGAGGGTCGAGCCGTAGGCGTTACGGAAAGAGACGGAGAGCTCCTCGGTGGTGAGCTGCAGGTTTTGGGAGAGCGCGATGCAGGTGAAGTCGAGACCGCTTGGGGAGTGTTAGTCGGGTTGATTGAGGGGGTTGGAGGGGTGGGGAGGAGGGGACGCACCGGACGAGCCAGATGAGGCCTTCGGTCGCGACGTGCTTCTTGGTCTTGAGCTCATTGACGACGAGCTCTTGGAGGGTCTCGGATTCGAGAGGGGCGGCGAGCTGGCGGTCGCGGATTTTCTGGGTGCGGGGTAAGTCTCTTGAATACCTTCTGGGAGCGAAGAAATGAGACTTCATACCTTGATGTTACCCAGCATGTCGTTCTTGACGGGCTGGAAGGCCACGGAGCCTAGAACATCTATAAAAGGGAGTATTAGAAGCTGAAACGGTTCGGGGGAGGGGAGAGCGGGGTACCGAAGAGGGTAGTGAGGGACTCGGCGGCCTCGAGGAATTCGGTGGTGTTGATGGCATTCTCCTTGTCCTTGTTGACGGAGACGTCGACGAAGGAGCGCTTGATTGTGTCGAGGAAGTTGGGCATTGTGGCGGTGGTGGATGGAAGTTGGTGGTTGTGGTGGTCGTGGAGGTCGAGAGAGTGGGCGGTGAGATGGTGGGGTTGGAGGTCTGGGGATGCATGGATGCCTGAGATTTGGGATGTGGAGAAGGTGTACGAGGGGTCACAGATGGGCCATAGAGCTAGCCATGTTGTTAGAACCGTGAGGGCGAATACTAGCCACATAATAGGGGGTTAAAAGTGGGATTTTTATTATAATACAGACGAACAATAAACAGAGAATATCGGGTCTGCCGGGTGTGCTTGCAGGCTGGTTGGACAGCCACTGTTTGTTGTTGCATGGTTCATCATAATGAGATTGGTGTTCCTGGCGAGCACGACTATAGGCCTACAGCTCAGGTACAAGTGGATGTATTTCTTATTTATTTACTTTCAGTATTTACCAGAGTGTTTGGGATATAAATAAACAGGTATAAATATAAATATATAGCTTGAAGACTAGTTATGATCATCGACCAAGCCTGCGCCAAGAGCCTGTTTATCTTATCTTACCTTTGTCTGTTCGGTGTCCGGCAAGGGTCGCAGCAAGCGAAGTTATTTATATGGGAATCAGGTTCTGCATTGGATACGTCATCGCCACTCTGCCGCCCTCAGCTTGAAGATGCCTGGGTGGATCGCCAGCCTTGCTTGTCTCAGTAGCGAACGAGTCGTGTGTATCCCTTGAGCGCCAGTGTGTGCCACCTACCAAACTAACACATCTTGTACCTTACTATGGTACCCAAACAGCGTTTACCGGAGCGACCGGCCGCACATGTGAGCGCGTGAGTGTGTGCTAGGATTTTAGTTTAGCTACAATTCAGACAGTAATGAGGGGTCCCGCTCTTGCACATTGACAGATACCAACTTCCTTATATACACCCTTGCATCTCGCTGCGGATCGTCTCTGATCTTCACTCCGTTATTTATATATATATACGTGCTGTCTCGCGCAGACTCACAGTATTCCTCAAACCACCACTGCCTCCCTGCCAATCGCCAAAATGTCTTCAGGTGCCGCCCCGCAGGACCCAGCGGTCGAGAAATCCCACGATGTGAAGGGCGCATTCAAGCATCCCTTCTCGCGCCTAAGGGAGAAGTTCGAGAAGACGAGCCTGGAAGATGTGAAAATTTCTCTAATTGTAAGTTTGCGCAACAATTATGCCCATTTAGACCAGCTACTGACCAGGCAATAGCACAAGAAGCAAGTCGCCCCCCGCCATTAACCCCGCACCCAACTAACGATTCCAGGCACGAGCTGGGTAAATTCGCAAACCTGGTAGGTTCACCAATCCAAGAATCCCGATCGCAACTAATGGGAGTAGCTCAACAGCAACCACCGTCACGACGAGGAGCACGAAAAGGAGACAGACGAGAAGCGCACCGGCATTTCAGAAGGCCACAGGTTCAAGTCGTTTGCGCCGGAGCGCCACGACAACGATGTGAAGTGGTACGTGGATGGACGGGATTACTACTGGGTAAGCACTTTCTGACGCCTGCGCGCGCATTGAGCTGACCATACAAAGGCTGTGTCGGTAGCCCTCGAGGAGGCGAAAGAGACGATCTACATTGCCGACTGGTGGCTCTCGCCCGAGCTGTTCCTGCGACGACCTCCATACTATAACCAGGAATGGCGCCTGGACCAGATTCTGAAGCGGAAAGCCGAGCAGGGAGTCAAGATCTTCATAGTGTAACTATAACCCCAGAGAGGCTGCGACGAACGTCGCTAATTATCCTGCGCAGCGTATATCGCGAGGTGGAAGCCGCACTTACCTGCAACTCGGAGCATACGAAGAATGCCCTGAGGGATCTTTGCCCGGAAGGCAGCCCTGGGTACGGAAATATCGTTCTCATGCGCCACCCCGATCACAACGTGTTTGAGAATGCTGCGGATATGACGTTCTACTGGGCTCATCACGAGAAGTTCATTGTAATTGATTACGCTATCGCGTTTATTGGTGGCTTGGATCTGTGCTTTGGGCGTTGGGATAGCCACCAGCACGCGCTTGCGGATGTGCATCCTGCTGGTGTTGCAGAGGAGATTTGGCCTGGCCAGGACTTTAATAACAACCGAGTTATGGATTTCCATAACGTGGATGACTGGGAGCAAAATCAAATCAGCAAAGCCGAGTATGGACGTATGCCATGGCACGACACCGCCATGGCGGTCATCGGAGACTGCGTTATTGACATCGCAGAGCACTTCGTTCTCCGCTGGAACTTTGTTAAGAGAGACAAGTACAAGCGCGACAAGGACTACCCCTGGTTAATCATGGAGGGCAGAGAAGGCGAGAATGAGGATATCATTGGTGTCCAGAGGCCTAAACACCCCGTGGGAGGATACGTCAAGCACCCCCTGACTCCACTTTCGACCAAGAAGCTCGGAAAGCAGGGCACGGTCAACGCGCAGATTGTGCGGAGCAGTGATGACTGGAGCAGTGGAATCCTCACGGAGCACAGTATCCAGAATGCGTACTGCGATCTGATTCGCAATGCAGAGCATTATGTTTACATTGAGAACCAATTCTTCATTGTAAGTGCTACTGGTCGTTGAGTCTCATGTTACGGAAGGTGCTAATATCTTTGTAGACCGCTACTGGTGAAGAACAGGCTCCAGTCAAGAACCAAATCGGAGCAGTAAGTGCCCTGTATCATGCATATAGGCTGTAGTATTTAGAGACTGACACAATGAAGGCTATTGTCGATGCCATCCTCAAAGCTGCAAAGGAGGACCGCAAGTTCAGGATAATCCTGGTCATCCCAGCGGTACTTATATCCAAATCATTCCTTTATTTACTATAGCTAACGGAGTAACCTGTAGATTCCAGGATTTGCTGGTGACCTCAGAGATGATGCCGCAGCTGGTACACGTGCTATCATGTGGGACTCCTTCTCCCCTGGCAAACAAAGGTCATTCTTACTGACTAACTATAGGGACTACCAATACAAGTCCATCTGCCGTGGCGAGCACTCCATCTTCGGGCGCGTCAAAGCAGCAGGTGTAGACCCTGAGAAGTACATCTACTTCTTCAACCTGCGCTCCTACGATCGCCTTAACGTCACCCCTAAAGTCAAGAAGCAAGAGGAGGAATCGGGTGTCTCGTACCAGGAGGTCCAGAAGGCCGAAGCCCATAAGATCATGGGCGATAGCATTGATGGGCGGAAAAAGGAGGACAAGGATGGTGTCTCTGGACCCCAGGAACCAGGCCACACTGTCTCGAACACTGCAGAGCAAGAGATGGAGACCGATGCCATTCGCAGATTCGAAGCGCATCGCGATGAGAGTGATGGCAGACAGCCCGAGAGTAAAGACAGGTTCGTCACCCATCCCACCACCTCACCCCATACTTGAAGTCTCATCATTAACACAATAACCAGCGTCGCTAAAAACGCCATGCTCGGCCAGCCCAGCCTCTCGTCCGAAGCCTGGGAAGGCGACGAGCAAGAGGAGGCCAACCTCTGGATCCAAGAAGAACTCTACGTCCACGGCAAACTCCTCATCGTCGACGACCGTATCGCCATCTGCGGCAGCTCCAACATCAACGACCGCTCTCAAATCGGGTACCACGACAGCGAAATCGCCATCGTGATGGAAGACACCGAGATCCTCCAGAGCACCATGAACGGCAAGCCTTATGAGGCGCGCCGCCATGCTGCTACGCTTCGTCGCTACTTGTGGCGCGAGCACCTTGGTCTTCTGCCGCCCCAGGAGCTGGATGCGAGTGGTGACCCGAACGCGCAGCCGCCGCCGACGAAGAATGATGCACAGGAGGATGAGCATTATGAGTTTGTGGCTGATCCGTTGGGAGATGAGCTGTGGAATATGTGGACCAAGAGGGCGACGCAGAATACAAGGGTGTTTAGGCAGTTGTTCCATGTGAGTGTGCCGTAGTTAATATGGGTGTGTGTGGGAGAGTGAAGCTAATACAGAGACAGGCGGACCCGGATAACTGCGTGAAAACGTTTGAGGAGTACGAGGATTACCTCCCGCCCAAGGGACATCGCGCGGGGCATATCTTTGATAAGCAGCGTGCGGCATCGGAGATTCGTGGGCAATTGGATACTGTCAAAGGACATCTGTAAGTGCTCACCATTTCTTCTGGGGGGTTATAAGACAAAACTAACATGGAAATAGGGTATGGATGCCGCTCGAGTTCTTGGAGAATGTAGATCTAGCGGAGAAGAACGCGGGCATGGCTGTGAACACGTGGACGGAGAGCATTTACACCTAAAAATGGGGGGATTGGGCATTATTATATTTACTTTTAGGTCTATATTTTCAGAAGGCTGGTATATATATACAGTCTAGTTGAAATTTAATGGTGTTGATCTTGTCACATTTAGGGCAGATCGCTGCTTGTGCACTATGGACATCACGAGCAAAACCTATGTGTGGTATTTGCTGTATATGTTTCTAAACCAGCACGAACAGCCTGATCTTGAGAGAGGCTTAGATCATGCTGTTCGGCTCCATTGCTTGTTCCGCTTTCCTACCGACCGAATTCGCCTTCTATTCTTATTTGTAAGTGCTCCTTCCTGACCGCATAGCTTTTTCTTTCTCTCTGCCCATTGCTGGCTTGTCGACTTCTGTAGCACCAACACCCTCTAGTTCGTCGTTATCTCGGTATCGTTAGAAACACATGAACACCGCGAGATCCTTATCTGGAAGCTCATCATATTCTCTTAACATCTGTTGTTAATACTCCGCGGATCGGTCTTTGTAACGCCTTCCTCTCAGGAGCAGCAGCAGACTGTTGCGCCTCGATAGCCGGGCGACCCTGGGTGCCCTGGACAACTTGTGATACACGGTATAGCCGTAATCTGCTCGGTCTGACCATTCTGCAACCTTTGCTGTGGTGACGCGCGCGGATCGGAAGAAACCATCAAGGCCTATGCTAAAGGCCGCGAAACACAACCTCCGATGAACTGCCATCCCCATAGGGCTACCCTTTGCTGACCCGATCTCTACTCCCCCCCAGCCCTCCTCACATCTGCCAATGTCGCCTCGTGGATATTTGAGTATACTTCTGCTTGTAGTACATCCATTCCAAGTTCGACGGTCTGGATCCTGTAGCGAGGTATGTCTGCTCCAATGATGATATTCTCCCCTCTAACCACGACGACAACCCCCCTTGACACGACGAAGCTGAATGGTACTCAAGATGATGGGAAGTACTGCAGCCGCAGTTGCTGTTCCTAACTGTAGCTCACTCGCCAAAATCTTCTTAAAGGTCGCTGGGTTTAAGAACTTCACCCGGCCGAAGTGCTCTGGGTTGAATGCGTTCAATTTTGACGACGAGTACGACCTCATGGCGTGTGACGCGGCGCTGTATTCCCCCACATCTACTTCCTCGGGATCATCCTGGGAGAAGTCCAGCTGCTCCACCAAGCCGCTGCGCAGGCCGTTCCATATTAAGCTCAAAGTCCCGAACAGGTCAATCGACTTGTTGATTGTAGGTGTCGCGGTGATCAGCAGCATCCTCTGCGCCCCAAGGCGCGCGATCGACTGATGCGTGCTGGTGTTGACGCTCTTTAGTTTATGGGCCTCGTCGGCCAGCACCGTCCCAAACAATCCGGCAGCATTCGTATGGAGTGTGCGTAGTTGTTCCACGGAGAGCAGGAGCTCGTCGTCACCTGGCTCGTCGTCTTATTGATAGTTGGGGTTGCCGTAATGAGGAGGAGTGGAGGATAGCAACCCGGTGTGGATGGAACAAGATTCTCGCAAAATATTGCATTAGTTTTTGTGGGTAACGGGCAGCAATCGACAGCGTAGTAGGCCTCTTATTTTTCAAGCCCCTAGCTTTAAGCAATGACACTCTCTGTATAGCGGTCTCTAACTAGGCTTTGTAGGAATAGTTGTTTGTTTCCGTCAACTCGTACTCTTTTTTATCTCCTCCACCCTTCGTGGCCCTGGAAGCAGCCACACCAACTTCGTCTTGGTCTAGTACCCCGTTCGTGGGCTTCGTCGTGGGCTTCGCAGTCATCCCCGTCTGCCCGCCCCTTCCCATTCGCGCTCTCGAAAAACATGGGTTCTGGCTCGATCCATAGCCGAGGAGCGAGAACAACGGAGTGCAATTCTAGGTCCATTGAATCAGAGCCAAACTCTAAATGTCATTAAAAGGTAAGGGGGCTTTGTTCCGTGGCGTGGCATCCTTCCTGGTTTGCCTCTCTGCATCTGTCGTTTTTCGAGGACTTTGAGCTCTTGTAGACCAACCTGGACTTGTACACTTGCTAATAGATACTCCGTACAATACAGGAAACAGAACAGAATGTCAGTGCGTCCCTATTGCAGACACCGGAAGCCGGGCTATAGTCGGCGGGATACCCGTCCGGAGTATCATCTTTCAATCTGATCTGGTAGTTGACCTAGGTATTAGATAGCGTACCTAGCGCACGTTGACCTCAAACAACGCAAGGAAAAGGGGGATTTGGAGCGGGGATCAGATCTGGCATATGGGTTTAAGGTGAAGTATGTAAGGAGGTTGAAATGGAAAGAGGGGGCTGCATACCTCATTGATGCCGCACTTCCTAGATATGGGCGCTTGAACATGTCAATTTTCAACTCTTTCCGTAGGTGAGCTGCCGAACTTTGAGCTCTGCGTCGGTGTCAGACTCGGGCTTGTACTCGATCTCGATCTCGGACTCGTAATATCATCATCTTCAGGCATGCGAAGCTCTCAGAAGAGTCTCAATAGCATAAGTACAGACTGCAAAACCTCTAGTACATATAAGATCTGGAAAGTTATGTCGATCCCGATTGTCGATCCCTGGAAAGGCGAGACAACTCCCACCATAGGCGGTTGTAATCGCAAGATATGCAAAGAAGCACAAATCTAAGAATCCACCTAGGGAGGTGGACCGCAAGTGAAGATCTTTGAGTGGTGGATCTCACTTCAACGCAATGAAATATTCTTTGAGCTCGAGGAAAATCCTTCTCAGATGACTATAGGTTTTAGAATCCAAAAGTAATAGGGCGACAGCGAGGAGATTCTTACCATTAATAGCGCATGACAACCAGCCGATGCAACTCCCAGAAAGCTGAATATGACGTTTCAATTGTGGCGGGGGAGTGGTTTTTTTCTCCAAGGCATTTTTGGATATGTCTGGGAGAAGAGGTTATGGAACCCCACACCAGCGACACTATCCATGCCGCAATCGCTTCGGGCACTCGTGTTGTGAGAATATCAGAATGAGAGCGGCAACTAAGCGGATGAGGAAGAAATAAATTTTGTTCAATGTTGTGAATATATATATATATATATGAGAATATAATGTGTGAAGAGTAAGTTCGGTTGTGGAGGAGGCATTGCCTGTTTTATAGACAGCTTCCTGGGATACAAGCAAGACCATCAGAATCGAGCAGAGCAAACAGAGCAGCCCAAACTTCGCCTCTTGAGATTGCCAATCTCTGGTGGATGATACATTTCCAGCATTCATTGCACCGTATAATCTGACATTGTTTGACTTGTGATTACGAATAGCGATTTCCTCAAGGCGACAACTTTGTAGCTTGCAGACATGGCATGTTTGTGGGAGAGTGGTTTTTCTTTGCCTGCCATTTATTCCGCTCTTTAGATTTGCAGTGGCACTAAACAGCTACCGCCAAGTCAAACACGTTGAATGGGAACCTGTTTGCTAACATGCACCCAACCAAAGGGTACTGATCTCATCCCGTTTTCAAACCTTGCTATCGACATAGAGGGGTTGGAAGCGCGCATAGGGCAAAGAAAATGGACCGGGTACCAACAATTGCAGATGGCAGCAAGCAGCTTTCTAACACGCGCAGAATTTCTGGATCATGTTGTGGCCCTTGCTTTCTTTCCCCGCTCCTGCATGTCTGGACTCGGAGCTTTGGTAAGCGCGTAATGCCAGAGTAGGTGAGCAAAAGCCAAGTAACATATGGTAAGAAGTAGATTGCCGACAAACGTTGCATCACTGCCCTGCGTCCTTTAGACGACCATGCCTTGGACTCAGAGCCCAACGAGAACAAATAAGCACCAAGTCCAATGTCGGATAACAAAAAGCAATACCGTTATGCATAGGATCACTAGATCCCTTTCTCACTCTCGTTTCGTTTCACCGCTCATGCCTCGGTTCAAAATGTTGGTAAGGACGCGCGGAGTTTGAGAGAATCAACATGCGCCAAGTCTAACGTCGAATAGCAGCAAGCAGCCTGCCGGCATGCGCTGCATCACGAGAATTTACCAGCCTCATATTCCAGTAATTGTCGGATGTTTTCTTGTGTTTGTATGATCATAGAGGGCCATGTCTCGGCTCGCATGATGTAGATGCGTACAAGCAACATGCCATTACCCGATCCATCAAGGGCCGAGCCCTTTGTAATTTCCAATGTTTCTTCGCTTGGGTTTTAACAGCATCGTGGATGTAACACAAGCTGGAGTTAGCCCCGTGCAAGGGAAACCGCAATCAACACACACCATATCACGGGACATCGACCTCGTCGTATTTTGGCAAACTTATTGTGTTTGTTGGGCCGTGGAAAACTCCAACACTGAGAGGATGTCTCAGCTCTTGCACTAAACCACAGATGTCCAAACATAACGCGGACGCAAGGGCAATTCACGGGGCCCCGCATCTATTCTACCATTACAAATTTTGCTTCCACGGTGGAGGCAAGTAGCGCTCGATATTGGTTTGCACACGGATAATCGCAACGTTTGTGGGGCAGCACCAAGCCACCAACCAGCCACCGACCTCACCGGCAACTGGCGACCGAAGCCAAGCCAGTCAAGCAACGGCCGGTCTGCGGCAGGTAAGTGCCAAGTCTGCCACCCAGCGTCTCCACCAGCCAAAAAGTTAACCGATTCGAATTACCGAAGGCTTGATTTAATTGGCAAACATTGGCAGTGATAAGCTCCCGCAGGGATCTTCCCCACGCAAGACCCCGTATTGGGAGAATACGGCTTTTTATACGTACTGTACAGTACAGTAATACAGCATTCGCAGTGAAATACCGCAGTAAAACACCGTACTACTGTCGAAATTCCGGCTTCCCCACCTCTGCGCCGTACGCTGAAGGATGTGGTACACATAAGTAAAACTAACTACTCCACATGATAACTGGATGCGGGGATACCCTCAGTATCATTTCTGCCGCACGGCACCACTCCATCGAGCGCGTTACTAAGTACTTGCAGCGATCGGCGGATTATCTGGACCCTGACTCTCTCTAATAGGTCGCCAGCAGGAGGAGCACGCGATCCTACTTAGGCCGACCCTCAAGATGCCCACAGTGAGAACGGCAGTTTGTCTTCGTTGCAACTGGAGCTCCGACATGGCGGCCACCCCATCGTCATGAGCGGGGTACAGGGTAAGAGATGGACCGACAGTGACACCGATTATTGTGATTGGAGTGTTTTGAGGCGCAACTGGCGGCAGACTGGTCACATTGGCGAGATGGGGATGCATTGTAATTAGTAGAGGAGTGTGGAGGGCGACGATCAGCATGGCTGTCTTGACTAACACGGCGGGGGATGATCGCTCTTCCCCAACCGGTGTTGTGGAACTCGTGTTCCTGCGAGTCGTTTCTCCGCACCTACTACCTCTATCCCCTCACTTTTATTTGGACTTTTCATCTCAGAATTTTCAAGACATTGGATTTCTTAACGTCGAACAGTGAGATATCAAGCTCAGTAAGTTAGAACTCGTCGTATATGTTCTCACTCACTCACGCGCTCTAACGCGCGAACGTGACGAACCGGTGCATCAGGGTAGCAACAGTAGCTAACGCACCGCGCAGCTCATCATGGCAGAAACCCACAGCGCCGAAAAGAATGGCTCTCTGGAGGAGCAACCAACTATTGAGAGCCAGCGCAAAGTCGCAATGAGCCCTGGCGAGTACCTTGGGACTCGCGCCACCACTCTCAAGCCGCCCATGAACCAGGCGCCCAACCCAATCAAGCTTCTGATGATGCTGACACGCAAGCAATGGGCTTTCTTTGCCGTTGCCTTCATCGCCTGGTCGTGGGATGCCTTTGATTTCTTCACCGTCAGCTTGACGGTTGAGCAGCTCGCAGAGGAATTTGACAAGACTAAGACGGATATCACTTGGGGTATCACCCTTGTACTCATGTTTCGTTCAGTTGGCTCCATTCTTTTTGGTATTGCGGCGGATAGATATGGCCGCAAGTGGCCGTTCGTTTTGAACAACGTCCTCTTCATCATTCTGGAACTCGGCACGGGATTTTGCAACACCTACGGACAGTTCCTTGCCTGCCGTGCTTTGTTTGGCATCGCCATGGGCGGTCTCTACGGTAACGCCGCTGCTACTGCCCTCGAGGACTGCCCGGAGGCGGCTCGCGGTCTGATCAGTGGGATGTTGCAGCAAGGATATGCGTTCGGCTACTTGCTTGCCGTTGTCTTCGCCCGCGCGCTGGTTGATACCACTTCGCACGGCTGGCGCCCATACTACTGGTTTGCTGCCTGCCCTCCAGTGTTGATCATTGCATTCCGGTTGATGCTACCAGAAACCGATGCGTTTATTGCAAGGCAGAAGGAGCGTGTTGCGACGGGCAGTATTACGGGCACGTTTATGAAGGAGGGCAAGGTCGCGCTGAAGAGGCATTGGCTTTTGTTGACATACATGGTCCTCCTGATGGCTGGATTTAACTTCATGGTATGTTTTCTGACAAGCCAAATCTGAAGATAAAGCGGCTGACATCATTTCTAGAGCCATGGATCTCAAGATCTTTACCCCACAATGCTTTCGAATCAGTATAACTATTCCCCAAATGCCGTAACCGTCACTCAGGTGGTTGCAAATCTTGGAGCCATCACAGGAGGTAAGTCAAACAGCAAAACATTAAATGACCACTGCCATTAACACATATCTAGGTACCACGATTGGTTATTGCTCGCAGATATTTGGTCGCAGATTCTCCATCATCATCGTCAGCATCATAGGTGGTGCCTTGCTTTACCCATACACCTTCGTCTCTTCATCGGCCGTCAACGCAGCCGCATTCTTCGAGCAGTTCTGCGTCCAAGGTGCCTGGGGAGTTATCCCTATCCACTTGATGGAACTGTCCCCCGGCGCCTTCCGCACTTTCGTCGTTGGAACCAGTTACCAGCTTGGTAACCTGGTCTCCTCGGCCAGCTCGACGATCGAGTCTACTATTGGCGAGAGGTACCCTCTACCTCCCAACCCCAAGACCGGCGCGTCGAGATACGAGGTATGTGCTTCCCTATACCCTCAGAGGCGACCAATACTAATGGTTTATAGTACGGCCGTGTCATCTGTATCTTCATGGGCGCCGTGTACGCGTACGTGATTCTCCTTACCTTCCTCGGCCCGGAGTACCTGAGGAGATCGTTTGACATCGAGCACGACGATGATTTGCGCGAGGTTACGGGACGACCAGTGGGTGCGAATGCGACAGTGGATGGCCATGGAGAAGTGAACGGAAAGGAGAGCGGGGAGGACGCTAAGAGAATCGAGAAGGCAGAGACCTAGAATGTTTCGGTTACCATTGATTGAAGGCCTCGCGGCTTGAGAGTGAGAGATGATCGGTGGCGGTAATTTTGGATGATTTAACGTTTGCCAATGACTGATAATTCACGATGTTATTTTTGCCCAGAAGATATGAAAAAGATATAGGAGAATTAACTGTTTTGTCTTCCTCCATACACGACATTAGCCCCGATCTGCATGGCAATTTTCATTGCCATACACAACATTAGCTAACATGTGCGTGACAATTGCCATCGCTACTCTTGAAACATATCAAACCCATCGCAATAGCTACAAATGGAGCTTCAAACACATACTGAACGCCAATTGGATACTATAAAAATGCTTGGTTCTCCGATTGCGCTTCATGATCAGGCTGAATGACGAAATATCCTTACAACACGTGATATTTGCCTACCATGTCAGGCCGCTACTAGCAAAATCATAGTGCGGTCCGTGCCGATTTCCCAACAGCTCTCCCTTCGATTTCTCCCGAGCCACCTTTCTCTCTTTCCAATCCATAACCACAAATACCCAATTCCTCTCCTCCAATCCACCCTCACAAAACCCATCATGTTCGCAGCACGCACCTTCAGCGCCGCTCAGCGCCGCGCCTTCTCGGTCTCGGCCAGAGATGTAAGTATAAGCCACCATTGACAAAATTTCTCAGACCTCGGCCGACCACTCCGAGTCCGAGAGATGGGGTGAAGCAATTGCTAATACAGCTCGAACAGCTCTCTAAGGTCACTGTCCTCGGTGCCGCCGGTGGAATTGGACAGCCTCTCTCTCTCCTCCTCAAGCTCAACCCCCGCGTCTCCGAGCTCGCTCTCTACGACATCCGTGGAGGCCCAGGTTCGTCTCTGCCATCATCACATGTCCAATTGAGCCTACAAAACATACTGACTCGACTCCACAGGTGTCGCCGCTGATATCTCCCACATCAACACCGGCTCCAACGTCACCGGCTACGAGCCCACCCCCTCCGGCCTCGACGCCGCCCTTAAGGATGCCGAGATTGTCCTGATCCCCGCTGGTGTTCCCCGCAAGCCCGGCATGACCCGCGACGACCTGTTCAACACCAACGCCTCCATCGTCCGCGACCTGGCCAAGGCCGCCGCTAAGTCGGCCCCTAACGCCAACATCCTCGTCATCTCCAACCCCGTCAACAGCACCGTCCCCATCGTTGCTGAGATCTTCAAGAAGGCTGGCGTCTACAACCCCAAGCGCCTCTTCGGTGTCACCACCCTCGATGTCGTCCGCGCTTCCCGCTTCGTCTCCGAGATCAAGAAGACCGACCCCGCTGATGAGGCCATCACCGTCGTCGGTGGTCACTCCGGTGTCACCATCGTCCCCCTTTTCTCCCAGAGCAAGCACGCCGACCTTGTCGGTAACGCTGCCCTCCTGAACCGCGTCCAGTTCGGTGGTGACGAGGTTGTCAAGGCCAAGGACGGTGCCGGATCCGCCACCCTCTCCATGGCCATGGCCGGTGCTCGCTTCGCCGAGTCGCTGCTCAAGGCTGCGCAGGGCGAGAAGGGTGTTACGGAGCCAACCTTCGTTGACTCCCCTCTCTACAAGGACCAGGGTGTTGACTTCTTCGCCTCCAAGGTCGAGCTCGGCCCAAGCGGTGTCGAGAAGATCCTTGAGGTTGGCAAGATCACTGCTGAGGAGCAGAAGCTTTTGGATGCTGCCCTCGCTGACCTGAAGAAGGTTTGTTTATCCCCTGTCCCTATGAATTCGCAGAGAGAACCCAGCTAACCCTTTTCCTTAGAACATCGAGAAGGGTGTCCAGTTCGTTGCCACCAACCCAGGCAACTAAGCTTATCACCTCTCCCTCGTCCAAAACTGCTATGCGCATGTCTAGAAGAGACATGCTTGCATCACAATCGGATCTATAAAATAAAAGTGTTTCGAGACCGTGCGCAGTTGTATATTTCTTCTTTGTTGTTGTGGCGTGGTGGCTGCGGGCGCAGAGATATCGTGGGTAGACGGGTATATAAATATGGTGTCTAGGCAGGAATCTATGCGTCTGTAGATATATTTGTGTGTCTAACATTGTGTGATGCGTTGTCGTTGATTGTGAGTTGTAAGTGTTTGCGTGTTACGTGACTGTCAAACCTCGAGTCAGCTGCCTACATACCTCATTCAAAATGTCTAGGTCAGCCAGCCCATGGTGAACGCAACTGCACTAACTCACATACAATTTTAGCATTTGTCGATTATATATCAAGGCAGACTAGAATTAACAAAGCCTCCCACATGGGCATGGCAGATGTGGGGTACTGTAGCCCTACAAGAGAGGTCGGACGGCTGCGGGGGAATTACGGGGGTGAGACAACGCGACAGCTGGCTGGATACCTGATTCCCGGTCTACGGATTCCAAGCGGGAGAGGGGTAAACATGCATAGCTAATGTGTGAGGCGGGGTAGCGTCTTGGGAAAGTTTGCGGGGATGGCGTGCAGTAGTTCACCTCCGAGATCCTCACATCGGGGGTTCAACTGCGCGATCGTCAGATTAGATATGCACACATCACCAACCATTTCATACTCTATTTACATCTCACAACCACCGACATACAGCCCGTCCCGCAAGCACAGCTCCCACATCCCATCACTCTACAAATGCCCTCGGCCAAATATTCATTGCCGTCTTTCTCCCCTCCTCCACTGGCAGCCCCGCGTGCATCACCCTCCTATCCCCACGCCCACTCGGCATCAAATTGACCCAAAACAGCGCATTCCCCTCCACCGGCGTAAATGCCGTCCCGCCTTCATGCTCCCTCCACCTCTCCCCACCCGGCAAAGACACGTGCGGAAAGTACGTTTCCCCACCCGTGCAATTCGCCTCTAGGAAAACGAAAAAGCTGGCTGGTCTGTTGAATCGGTATCCTGTTTTCTCGAGTACCTGGGGACTCTCATACCAGTCATGGTGTAGGTTGAATTTCTGGCCGGCAGTGTAGCGGACTAGTTGCGGGTAACCGATGTCGCCAATGGGGAGGGTGGCGCCGAGGAAGGCGCGCGCGCGGGAGAGGATGCAGGAGGTTGTAGCGGTGATAGGGAGGGTGGCTGAGAGGGATGTGCGGTCTGAAGTGGTGGTATCGCGGCCGGAGATGGTGACTTGGGAGGATTTGAAGAGGGGGTCGCCTTCGGAGAGGAGGGCGGATGTCTCAGCGGGGGTGACGAATGAGGTTATGTAGATGAGGAGGGGATCGATGGAGAGGATTTCTGTGCTGTAGTTGTGGGCTGTGCAGCCTTCGAGGGGAGGGGAGGATGGTTCGAGGTGGGGGACGCTAGTAGGGAGGTACGGCGAGAGAAGGGAGAGCGTGCGGTCGTAGTTGGAGAGGATGAGGGCAGTGATGAGAGTTAGGAAGCCGAGCTGTGTAGTCTTTGAAGACTGCAGGATGTTAGTGAGACCTCCTAATGAACGGCAATGGAGGGATGAGGCATACCATGGCGACGGTCAAGTGAGGCTCGGATGTACCTGAGTAGGCTTCATGAAAAAAGCCATCCGATTCCTACGGCATAGCTACCTACACTGCTCTATATCTACCAGTATCCATCCCATCTACCACGACGTGGCAGCGTGGCACCCTTGGCCTCTGCCTATAGGAAGGCCTAGTAATGCCACCACGACCCCTCAGCGGCAGATATCATCCCGATGCAGTGCAACGGGATAAACCATGAGGGTTTCCATAGATCCAGCTCCGTCTACCAGAGGAACTACCCATTGGCCAGCGAGGAGGGGTTCCTGTAGTGCCACGCTAGAACCGGTATATTTGAAGGACAAGGGTTTGTCGTTCGGAAGAACGATTAAGGAGCCAGATCATCCGTAGGCCCGGGATATAAATTGAGCTCTGGTGGGTGGCCATGCGCGAACGATGGGTCGACGGCGGCATGATGCCGTGCCAGTCCCGATACGTATCAGATTTGCCTGCGGGGAAGGTGGTATACCGACGGCTATGCCACTCGACCAAGGGCTAGGCTTAAACAAATGTTCATAGCTAAAAACCTTCAAAATGTTGGGCTTCGGCGGTAGGTTGGGCAATGAGGGAAGGAACGCAATGGCTTACAGCTTTCTAAAGACTTCGTGCGAGACACAGGAAGGAATGACGACTCACAGAGATACAGCACTCATGACGACGGTGCATCGGCAACATTTGCGGTACCATACTAAGCATATAAGTATGTGCATGGCTGCTTTTGTGTATATTGGATCCCATAGGACGACAATCCGGGCCGACAAGCGACGACCAGGGCTTCTGCAATATAACGAAGTATCATTCCGTCGTTTTGATACACGATCACGTGCCAACATAAAATATTGCGCACGTGATCTAAAATACTGGACGTCCTTTCGTTCGCGTTCAGATATCGAACAGACCAAGTAAAAGACGCAGGCGTCAAGGATGCTCTTCAGGAGAAATAGTAGTGTTGTTTGCGCCAAGGAGAATGAACAGAGATTTGTGGTGGCTCCGAACCTGCGACAGTGTTATGTGGCGCCAGGGGTAGCGGCCGCTTGGCCACGAAAGATGAGACATGGTGCACGTCTCATCGTCTCCTCATCGACGCCCCTCCAAACTCGAAATGCTAGAGCTGTCGCCGAGTTTGGCTGAATACGAGAACAACTACGGTATGAGTACAGTATTCGAGATTCTGAGATGCACTCGTAACTCTTGCTGAGATGGCTTCGTGGAATATTGTAGGTATTTCTGCGGTATCTCGTCGGTGATTGATATCATGCTACTTGGCAGTGCAGTTCAGTCAGTATGGGTCTCTCGGTCTTCGGTCACGTTCAGTACGGCGCTTGAAAGCCCCTGGGGTCAAGGCCGAGCACGTCGGCTTGATACTGCCATGGAACCATGCGATGGGTCTGCTTCAGAGCTCACAGAAGCGTTGGAGGTCATAGAGCCTCCTGACAGCCCGACTATGCAGTTTTCATACAGATGCCACACAGCCACCATACTCTACTATGCCTAATTCGATACCCTCGAGCCTTCCATGGCCCTGGCAACATCAGACCCTCGTCTCAGAAGCTTATTCTTCCCCACAGCCTCGTGTCGCAGCTGTTGCTGCTTACTCCATGTGAAGTCTCATACATGACCGCGTTTTCGCCTCTAACGCTTGGCTTCCTTTCTACCGTACCATTGCATGACCATGATCTCCCTCGCCTTGCCCAAGGGTTCTTGTTCTTGTGGTACTGCCGTTGTCTAAACAACTTCTTTCTTGTTTCTCTTCTAGCCATGTTTAATTCTTTCCTGCTCGTCGGGCCTGGAAACTAATCGTCAGTCGCTGGCACTGCGGACCATTCTTTTCTGGGCTGGCCCATCTACATTCAATTCCTATTTTTAATACCCTTTTTTTTTCTCTGTTGCTCTGCTGGTACAGGCAGATTATTGATACATTCGTTCCAAAAGAGCTGCCTCGTTGTCAGGAGCCTACTCGTTGCCTCCGGATCTCACGACTTTACTAGACAAGACGGCCACCGCATGGAATCATGATGCTGCCACGCCTAATCACCACCGCGGCGCTGCTTGCAGCCAGCGTCTCGGGCCTGTCGGCCGCAGACATTCCACAAAGCATGACAGACGACATCGCGTCTCGAAGCAAGACCGAAAATGTGGCGGACATCGTTCTAGAATACGTCAAGAACCTCGATCTCCTCCCCGACAACACCAGCGTCCTCTATCGACGCAGGTCCCCTCCGTCACCCGCTGCCAACAATCCCGCTGCAGCAGTGGCAACCATCAACCGCCGTGCCGATACCCCCTCTGATCTCCTCAAGAACTACATCTCCGACATTCCCGACGATGGCCACGACCTCCTCTACCGCCGCGCGGACACCCCCCTCCCTCCAGCTAACTGGAACGCTTCCACCATGGAGGCTTGCACCACTGCCCTCGTGATGCTCCGAGGCCTCGCCAACTCCCCTTCCGGCATGTCAATGTGCTACAACCTCCCATTCCTCGACAACTCCACCGGCGTCTTCCAAGCCGACCTACGCCTCTTCTCAATTGGCCCAGCAACCGGGGCCTTCGCCGGCGTCGCACCCGCAGATGTCAGCATCGACGTTCGCTTCGCCGGCGCGCAGGTCCAGCCCGTCCCCGTCACCGACCTGGTAGCTAGGCCCAGTGTCGCAGCGCGTGGGTTGCCGCCATCATGGCCGCCGTCGAAGAGGGGGTTTTTAGCGAAGCGCGCACAGAATCCAGTGATGTCACAGAGCTTTGCCTTTGTGGGACAGATAAACCCAGAGCTGCAGAATGCAAATCTGAACTCGTAAGTTTCGCTCCAGACCCGTGCAAGCCAATTGAGCTAATGCGTCTTCTCCTAGATCCGCACTTCAAGCTATCCTCATCCCAATCGTCACCCTTTCCGTCGCCAATCCTGCCGCGAATAGCTCCCTCTCCTCCCTTGAAGCGACCTTTGTCGCCGGCCTCTTTAGCGATCAGCCCCATACCATGGCGACCATCTCGGCCGTTGGCGTTATCGCCGATGTCGCGTTCGTGCTTCCTGGCACCCAGATTCTGATCTTCCCCATCGGAGGAATCATCACGGGCTCATGGGCTGTCATGTTCATTGGGGTTATAGCGTGGGGAACCGTCGGCAGGATGCGATTCAGGGAGAATTATCGGAGGAGGCTAGCGAGAGCCGATAGAGGCGGGGAGAAGACTATTTAAGGGAATGATGGGATGCATGGGATTAGGGGGGTTAAGGCGTAGATTGGGCTCAAGCGACTGTTTGGTGATTGGAAGCGAAGTCAGCTATTTAGAGACCGGGTGCGGCAGTTTAGACATTCATTTTAAGGCTTTCTACAGCTCTTTATACTTCTATGCCAGCCACTTCAGTATCGTGCATGCTCTCTACCTCATAATGCCACCAGACAATGTCTTAACCGTGCACACGCGGCCATCAACAGAAACGAGCTTTCCGAGCCCCGTCTTCGGCTCCTCTCCCTCCTTATTAAGCTCCTTCACTGCGCCCGCGTCAAACGCCGCCTCCAACTTATCCGTAGTCGTAAACCCAGGCTGGATCATCTCCCAAACCTTCTTCTTCGGGTTGAGAATACCTTCTGGCTCCCCAGTCCATCCCTCAAACCACAAGCGGTCTCCCGCCTTCGATCCTTCAGGTGGTGTCACCAGCTCCACCGGCCCAGCATGGTTATCCACCTCACCCTCCTTCAGCCTCGGCGACGCCGCAAGCACCATTGCAGACGATTTGATTCCACGCATCTTGACGGGCTTGAGGTTGCACACAACCACCACATAGCGCCCCTGCATCTCCTCCAGCGGAACTAGCCCATTCAGGCCCGAGCACACCGTCCGGCACACCACACCATCCACCTCCTCAGTATCATCCGTCCCAGCCTTATCTCCCATCGCAATCGTCGAGACGTACAGCGAGTCCGCTTCCGGGTGCTTGATGGCCTTCACAATATGTCCCACGCGGAGATCAATCAGCGACGGGCTCAGCGGTGCCGTAGGGGCAGGGGCCTTCTGTGGCTTAGGCGCCTTCTCCTTCTTCTCCTTCTTCTGAGTCTTCTGTCCACCCTCTGCACCAGCAGCAGCAGCCTCCTTGGGTCCCTTCGCGTTTCCGCTGCGATCAGGGAGCGTCGTCTGTGCACCACCCGCCGCGGCCGCAGCAGCAGCAGCCTTCTCCTTCTTAATCCTCTCCTTCTCCGCCTTAGCATCCACCGGCGGCTTCACAAAGAGCACCTCATCTTTATCCACCTTGATCCTATCCCCCTCCCCAATGCCGAGTCCAAACAGGTCAGACCCCTGCACAAAGTCCATATGGCGGACCAAATTCGGGTGTCCCTCCTTCCCAGTGCGCTCCTCGGCGCTCCAGGCCGCGATGGCGGGGGAAAGAGCCTTGTACAGCTCCACGTCTGCGACAGAGGGCAGGGCACCCAGAAGCGTCGTGCGCGTGGCTAGGTGCGAGTTCAGGGTCGCCAACAGAGCGGGGCGGGCGGCGGCGTCTGAGAGGCGCGAGATGGTGGTTTGCCATTGCGCGATCTCGGCGGATTGGGCAGGCGTGTAGGTTAGGGCGGCGAAGGACGACATTTTCCGGGAGTTGGGGTTGAGGAGGGCACGGGTTGTGCGGTGTAGGAGGCGTGGGGTGTACAGTGTGGCGGTTGTTCGAAGGCGTGTTTGTAGTATTAGGTGCGTGGTGGGGTGTGACGGGATGTTTTTGATGGCCAGGGCGAGGGGTAAAAATTGTGGTCGGTTAATTGTGGGTTCTGGGGGAGGTTGGGTCACGTGCGAGATAGAATTCCAGATGCTTTCAACTTCACACGACAAGACATGACTGAGGTGATTGTGTTATAAAGTAGAATATATAAAGTTCTCATTGTTTAATACCTTAACTATGGTATGGGATATATAGAAAGTTCCTGATATCGTCGACAATTCATCACGCTCGTGATTCCCACCTCTTATAATCAGCCTTCCCAACCACTGATAGAAAACTCCCCCATAAAAGACCAAAAAAACACCCAAGGCTACATCGTATAATCCATCTCCCACCCCTTCCCAAGACTCCTAATTAAAACTCCTTCAGCTTGATATTTTTAGTCTTACAAAGCCAAACCAGTGCCATCTCCCGTCCACCTGTACAACGAAAGCACTTCCCGTCGCCGGAGCTGCTGCTCCCCAATGTCCTCTGGTAGTCTACCGCGCACCTGCGCGAGCGCCGAACGCATGACCTTGCGGAAATTTCTCTGTAGAGTTGTTAGTTAATGCTCGCAAGTTATAGTGTAGTAGTCTGGTACGAACCTGATACTCTGTGTTCAAGGTAACCACGCAAGCCTCGTGGGCTCTGACGATTGTCTCGCATGCCTTGACCACGCTGGGACTCGCCTCGCTCTGCAGCTTATCCGCGATGAGTAGGAGCAGGAAGCTTCCTTGTAGGAGGTAGACGCCGAAGAAGAATGGCATGAACTCTAGACCTGGATCGAATTCCAGGATGCTCTCGATTGCCTCAGCAGCCGACACGGCGTGGCCAGTAGCATTAATAAAGCTCTGCGACGAGATCCAGAGATCATTGTCGTCGAGAAGAGAGATCGGATCCCACTTCCCGGTAAGGAGGATGTGGAGAACATGCATGACATGCGTGCCGTACGCGACCACGATACGTGTCTGAATATCCGACTCAGTCGTCATACGCGACGTCGTTGTATTGACCGAGTGCGGTGACGAGGTGTCATTCTGGCCCATGGCCATTCCATCAGCGCCATTATTCGCACCCGCGTTTTCTTCATTGCTGGAGAGGTGCCTCAACTCGAAGTCCTTCAAGCTACGCCCGTACGCCTCGAGCTGCTGTGTGATCTCGTTGGCATAGTCGTCCCACTCTTGGGCCGAGCGGAATCCAACGCCGAACCGCGGGTGATTCTTGGCGTGGTTGAGATCTACGATCTCGCCGAGAATGGTCATTAGGGGCAAGAAATACCCGAATATACTATGGCCAGTACACTCAAAGTTAGGTCCTTTCCTTCTGATTCGGGCTGAGCCGTTCGGGGAAGTAATATGAAGGCTAGAATCACCGGAATAGAACTCGCCACTCTGCCACAATGTATCATCCATTGGCTGTAGCAGACGATCGCATTCAACATCCAGAAGAAACAGGGGCTTGTTGTAGCACAGCGACAAGTGTCGGTCGACTGTGTAAACTAGCCACCAGATTCTCCGGCGCTCTTCACGCTCCTCCTCCGTGATGCTACCCGGTGTGCCGGTAGGAGGATGCGGGGCCTCCAGATCATCATCTGCTTCACCATCGGCATCCACATCATTCTCGGGTTGTCGTGTGGAGCTTGGGGGTAGCTCGCGACCGAGTTTCAGTTCGCGTGCCAGCGACCAGGCTGCATTCCACCAGCGGAGGCTTGCACCTTTGTACTCGCTAGCAGAAACGACAGTTGCTAGGTGGATGTATGTCACGACGTCGTCTAGGGCACCGGCAGCACCAAACGCGCCGCCTTCGCCGGTCATGGCCTCTTCACTGACAGTCCCAGGCATGGCTACGCCCAGTCCACCCAGCGCAACTCCGTTGATTACGGTATCGGAGAAGTTGTTCGATGCTTCATCAGCTGGAGGACCGTGGATAAGCGGCTTCAGTAGGCCGACAGTAAGCTCTAGGAGCTTCTGACACACTCGTCCTCTAGCAGAGGGCGGAATGGTCAGGAATGCAGCGTCGCTAGTCTGGGCAGCCACCCAAAGCATACTCGCCAGGAGGGCTGGGGTGCATTGCCGCGGCTTTGTCTGGTGCAGGAATGACCGTCGACGGAAGACGTAGCCCAGTACATACGGCGACATGGGGTGCATCTGCGCCGACGACGAGCTGGCGAAGTAGAGGTCAAGGAGCTCGCATGCTAAAGAGACGGGTATTATTCCAGCTAGATGAGGGACGAGAGGCTGCAGGACTGGGTATCTCAGTTGTGTCTGGACGTGATGGTGAGGTGTCATGTGATATTGGTTCATGGGAGACTCGATGGACGCCCAGCCAGGGGAGGTGACGGTGGGTGTCTCCATCGAGTATCCAGGCATGGGGCTGTCCCCTAGCCTGAATCCGGGGGATTGATTATTCGTTGGATAATGTGGGGGACTCTGGATGGCGTAGGGGGGAAGGTCAGGGTATCCGGGTAAAGAAGTAGATGAATAAACAGATGCATTGCTGTTCATCAGATGGCCATTGACCGATCGACTATAGCCATGCATCGTGCCGTAGCCGTTGAGCCCTATTTCTGTTGGGCTGTCCATCTGTGACTGGCTCATGGCGTCGTCGTGTCGGGTTGTCATTATTGGTTGGAGCTGGTGTGGTAAATCTCCTAGCTGTCCGCTGGTTGGAGCGCGTCCGTTGCCTTTCATTAGATGCGCGTTGTTGACGTTCTGTGACCCCGCGAGTTCATTCGCAGTTCCCGAGTTTCGTCGATGCCCATCGGATGAATCGTCGAGCGATGGTTTGTGCTCCATTCGCGAGTCTATTGGGGACCTGTCGCCCGACGATCCGGCCGTGGGAGATTTTTGGCCATCGCCTGATGCGGCGGCTGCTGCTGCTGCCGCTTGTTGTGCGAGGTCCTTCCTCGATGCCTTTCCGCGCTTCTTGCGCTCACGTATATATTCACAGCCTAGGTTGAATTCTAAGGCATGGCGTTAGCATAGTCGCACAGCAATTGTTGGGGAAACATACCAACACAGTGCGCACATGGGTTTTGCCCATCGCACTTGGTTCTAAGCTGGTTGCACTGGTCGCAGGCCCTGCTGATTCTTCGTCGGACGGGGCCGGAAGCCTGAGATCCATTCATGCCAGAGCTACGACCGCCCAGCATCCCACCCGCTACCCCGTTGTATGGGTGTTGCCGATGCTTTGAATTGGAGTCCCTATTCGAATGAGAATTCTGATGTACATCGATCTGCCGCTGCAGTTGTTGAAGCGCATACTGTGAGCCATGCGCCAGGTTGTCCAGGCCGCCCCCGTGGATGTGGTTTGATGGGATATGGCCAGTCGGCAACATGTTGTTGACTGGCATGTTGTGGTAACTCGAATAGCGATGAAGAGGGTTGGAAAGCATTTTGGTTGGTGAGTTTTCGAGGAAGCCTACTCCCAGGCCGGTCGGTAAGACAGACTGGAGTGGGGAGGCAATGATAGTATGATGGACAGACACTGGTTATCTCAGGAGACGAGGCTCGGCGAGCTTTAAACCGGGCGTATGAGTCTGTAGTGGAGGAGTGAAACGAAGTGAAGAGATACAGAGGATAAGGGCGTCAGAAAAGTGGTGTCCAGCCCAACTATATCTCAACGTGCATCTCTCCACGATCTGGGGAAGGTTGTAGCGTCGGGGACCCCAAAGCGGCAACGAATCTATTTTGTTTGTACTCCGGAGAATGGAAACGAGCAGCAGATTGAAGTGAGACTAGGGAGGGAGGGCGTGCCACACTATGCCAGGGACAGGGCAGCTAGAATGGCGGGGTTGAGCGTTAGAGAGTTAGTCGACGTATGCTTCCTGGATGTACAGTGTAGTACATCTACCAGGGAGCGGGATGCCTGCTCAGGGATATATTGCTATCGAAGGTGGGGATGCGAGGAAAGCAGAGCACGTCCTCAAGACTGGATGGTGGCCGCTGTGCATGAATTATCGGGCATACATATACGCCTTGTGCTATAATAGCAGTAATAATGGGCGGTCCACGAGACGACAGGGTCTCTGAGGTGTGGGGAGCGTAGAGTGGATGGATGGATGGAAGGATGATGGGCAGGCGGATGGATATGAGGTTTGGATGTCAGAACACTTTGAGTGGACTTGGGGAGGCGAGGAGGTTGGCTGATCACGATCAAGGATGCGCCGGGGGGAGCCAGGCAATTTGATTTGCTCGTAGAGTAGATGATGGGGAAGGGAAGAGAAAATGAGGAGGGAGAGAGATGGGGTGAAGGGGGGGGCCAAAGTGAAGACGACAGGGCGACAAGTGGACTTAATCACACTATTGTAGCCGCCATCCATGCTAATTCTCGACAGCGGGGCGAACGAAGGTGGCGAGGGGGCGAGTTGGAGAAGAGCACCATAATAGTACAGAAGTTCGCGTCCTGGGTGGTTCTGGATGGTTGTGTATGGCTGTGTATGTGTGTGTGGAGGCCGTTGGGGTGAGTCTTCCGATAGAATTTTGCATGGCGGGGAGTTGAGCGGGGAGATGCACTAGGAGTAGCTTCGTAAGGGCCGTATTTCGTACCAACACATGGCGTCCCACGCAATTCGCAGTACAAAACTGATGTAGAGGTACATCCACCCCCTCGGCCACCTTTTTGTGTTCTATTGTGGAGAGCGACTTAGCATAACGCTGTACTTCTTTGGGTCTAGTGTAATTGATAGACTGGCATTTCACCAGAGGCTAACAAGGGGTCCTGGCCCTCTGAGATCTCGCTCGGCCATGGTGGTGGATCCGAAAGCGGCATCATCAATACCAATGTGCAGTTGTTGTTGTGTTGCGGTGTGCTGAGCAGCGCCGAGCTGCGCGGAGCTGTAATGCGCAGTGCTATACAATGCTATGCTCCGTTATGCTTGTAGTGCTGTGCTATACCGTATGCGCATGCACCTACATCGTGGAGGCAGGGGAGACCTCCCTCCTGGCCAATGCCAAAAGGCCGCTTCCATTGCCGTCATACTCTGGGCTGTGAGTGTGCCGATCATGGAAGCCTTCCATGGCCGCTAAGATGAGGCTTGCCAAGGACTGTGAAGAGAGCAGACCAGGTTACACAGGTGAACCTGGTGTTGAAATGTGAAAAAGTACTCGTACAGCCCTCCACTCTGTCGGCGGCGGTGTCTTCGTCAGCCGTGACTGTCAGGGCGATGCAACTAGGTATCAAGGTTCCTCATGCGGCAGGATCTGGCGTGGACCTTCGGCTGCGTCGTAGCATCCCGTCACCCCGCTCAGCAAGCATCAGAGCCAATACTAACCAAGGGGAGGTTATGGCTTTCTCGGCGCGCGCGGATCTCCTATCCACATTATTGTGAGGGTTTCCTGTCCTGCGTTCCGTACAGTACCGTGCTGTGCCCTAAGTGGCGCACCCTGTGCCGCATTCTTTCCAAGGCGCTGTCGCCGGCACGATGCTCTCTTCCCGCCAGCCACATGTTACATTGCAAGATGCCGCCAGCACTAAGAAGAACAAGTCCCAAGTCTTTGGTCTGTTCGCCGGAGTTGCTGCCCATCATGGCTGATCCAGCACCCAGCAGACCCTTCGACTGTCCTTCCTTTTGCATTCCTAAAAGGGTGTCAGACCCGACTTTCTGGCCAATCAACACCACATGGTGGAGAGCGGGTCCAAGTCAGCTCAGTCTGGCCACTTTATGTCACTTCACATCACGTTATAACATGGCTGACATGCCATCCAACGGAATAATTCCAGCGAATCGAAATTATCTCTTTTGAATCCTTTTTCCTCGCTGGCATAATTTAGAGACTCTCAGACCTTCAACATATTTATGCCGGTGCCGTGTATGCCCCAAAATGTTGTGAGCGATGTTGAAAGCAGTTGGTGGCTTGCACCTGCCGGCCGTGGTCGTGGTTACTTCGTGTGGCGCTACTGAAGTCGCCTCTCGACTAGCATACTTACTAGTAGAGCATCCCCTACTAATCACGACTCGGCCTCCCCTCAATTGACAAAAGGACAAGAAAATAAACAGTTAGTCGATCCGACTTGGAATGGTGCTTTTCGCCTCTCCAAGTGCACTACCGTATAGTTAGGTCTGGCTTCTCCATGCCAAACCCACTTACCGCGGTTCTGGATAGAATGTGGCAGCTCCTGTTCTGGCTTCGATCTGCTCGTACTCTTCTAGCCGACTTCGACCGAAGGACTATCTCTACCCTGCCCAGCTGTCCCCCACAGTCTTGTTTCAGCCAGCACGTTGGTTCCCTGCGTCTTGGAGACATTGCCATCACGTTGCGCGTGTCTTACCATTGCAGAAGCAGTGGGAGACTTGTCTACAATCATGAACTTACGCCACTTCAGGCCCTGTCAGTCTCTATTCTCCGCTCCGCCAATCCGCCCTTAACCTCTCAACGAGGTGCAATTAGATTGAGGCGTCCCAACTGGGACAGGTTATCCATGTTCTTTGTCCCTTCTGTGACCAAGGCCTGGCCGAATGGAGGGAGAGATCGCCCAAAACGAAGAGTCGCGAGCATCTCGTCGACTCCCAAGGCTTGTATACATGCTTCCTGAGGCCGCCTCTATGCCCAGTCGCCCTCCATGGCGTTCCTGGCAACCACCAACTCGACCCCACCCCCAACTTTGTAAACGGTCCGATGCCTAATATACACTTGCTTGCGAGCCTGGTCTGGCGCGCGCTCATTCGCCCCTTCTCCTCAACCCATGGATGGCGGCCTGGTCGCAATCACGAATGTGGAGCGCAATGGACAAGCCTCTGCCGAGTGAGAAGCCCTAAGCAATCTATGGAGCTCCCTCCCAGCATTTGCGAGGATGTGTGAGGGGCGGCATCAAGCCACGGCTCAACCGCGAATCATATGCCCTTCACTGCGAGGTGGCTGGCACAACCTTGTTGCTGTATACGAGTAGTCTGAGTTCGGACGGAGGGGTAGTGGCTACAGGGGGTGGGGATAAATGGAATTTATCCGACGCACGGTCCTCGAACAGAAGCCTTTCATGGAAGGATTTCACGTTCCATACGCCGTCGTACCCAGATCCTTCATCATGTGTACCACACGAATGGTCTCAGCCACCGCTCTTCGTCCGCGCGATCACAATTTATCCCCGTTTACACGGCCGACGACGATGAGCTAGCAGGTGCGCTAGAACAAGTCAACGAGGAAGTCAACCCACGACTCATCACGCTGCCAATGTTGCTAGAGAGCCATTGTAGAGTATCCTCGGTTGCAGCCACAGACACAATATAGCATCTCTGCAGCAATACCCAAGTGTCAGGTAGATCAGCCCACCGAGGTTGTCCACCATCATGCACTTTCCCCGCGACTCCCCACGAAACTAAACCCCGTAACCCACCCCCATCTCACACCACCCTCTTCCCCGCCCCCGGCCTGCTGCTCTACTCCAGTTGCCGAACCCCGATTCTACTGCGCCCATCACCACCGCAACTAACTACCCCGTTAACTCCGTGCGTGTCTCAAGCCACTGCGTTCGCCGTCCAGGAGAGAGCACCAGGTAAGCATTCTCACACCAGCTTGCGCCACCTAACATTCTCACCGACATGCTCACGGCCCGAGAATCCCGCATGTCCACGCTGCCAGCCCTCCACGAATGGGCCGTGCTACGGACGCCGATGTGCTGGCCAATGGGGTGGCGGTGAGATGTGCTTAATTTGGGGGTGTGATGCGTCGGCAACAGGGGATGGTTGGGGGTGGCAGGAGAACGGGATGGGGGTGATGGGGGTGACAGATGGCGATTGAAGTGATGGACCTGGGGTGAGAGTGCATGTTGACCGGGTACGGGGATCATGGACTCATTGTTTAGAAGGTTGTATTTTTCGGGTCCACTGGCCAATCCTTATTTGGAACTGGGCGAAGAAAGGGGATGTCGTTTACCTGGCGCTGGTGACTTCGCATGACTCGCTTCGAGCTTGTTCCTGTGGCCGCGACCGGATCGGCGCACTTGGTGGTGATGTATTTTGTTCCATACCGTCCATCGCATGCTGTCTCGGCCGACAACGAACGACTGTTCTTCTTCTAGGCGTCAAAATCCCTAACAGAGATGATCATCTTCAAGTATCCTGATTTATCGAAGCGAACTCGTTCGTCTCTTATCACATGACATGTCTTTTCCCTAGTCCAACGAAGAAAGGGGCTTCAATGGCGCAGTATGAGGTCCAGGTTTGTTTTTCTATTTGCATTATTTCGTCGTTTTCTCGAGGCACGGCGAACAAAGAATGCAGATGGCAACCATCGTGGGATTTGAAGTTCTTATACACCTGCTGAAAGTCACGTTTTCTACCCCTTGCTTCATACACCAAAGGTGTCCTCACGATGTGGCTCTGGACTGACAGCTGTCGAGGGCCACATTACATGCCGAGGCACGCTGGAATCCATGGACAGCTGCCATTCAATGGCTCCATCCTTCGAAACTTCTCCTCTCCTTGGTCCAAATGATGTCACTGTTAGTTTCTCCACCAAAAGACCCTCACCGCACTATTGAAGAGGCGGACTTTTTCTTTTTGTGTCGGCAGTTCCACCAGCGACCCAGCCCGGTTAAACTCCGGATAATCAGAATCCCGAGAACTTAAAAACCACACTTCCTATTTTAAGACATCAAACAAAGCTTGTGAGCTTCTTACAAACAACTTCAGTGTCATTGTTTGAGCTTCAGAAGGATTTATAAGCCTGGAGATTCATATAGCCATGGCATTTGTCAATTGAGGCTCGATCCACGCTTGGCTGGCGGCTTGACCAGTTAAGAGCCGCTGTGTCCACCGACGGTGACGTATTTTTTACCACAGGTTTCTCTTTGCTTTGTAATGTATATCATAGGCGGTAATCTATGATATAAGTTTCTGGGGAACTTTATAAGGCCGTTATATCGCGGTTTCTTTACTGCCAGGTTAAAATTAATAGAAATATCAAAACCAGCCCATATCTCCTCTTGTTATACTCAAAATGTCGCTCCCTAAGGCTACCGACGCGTGGATGACGAAAGGGACCACTGGACTCGATAACCTTGTGTTTGAGAGTGGGCGCCCTCTTCCAGCCGTCGGAGATCACGATGTTATGGTTAAATTCCATGGTGCATCTCTAAACTATCGAGACATCTCTATCCTCACAGTAAGCATATCCAACATCCTTCTAGTCAGCAAAGACAGATAGTGGCTAACAGGTCGCAGGGCTCATATCCTTTCCCTATAAAGGACGAGGTCGTTACTGCATCTGATGGTGCTGGTGTCGTAGTCGCAGTTGGATCAAAAGTCACCCTATTCAAGAAGGGCGACAAGGTTGTGACCCTTTTCAACCAAGGCCACCAAAGCGGCTCTGTCTCTATGACATCCGTCGCAACCGGATTAGGAGGCGCTGTTGACGGCACTTTAAGGAGCCATGGCGTGTTTCCCGAATGTGGCTTGGTTATGATGCCTTCTAACTTGAACTACCTCGAAGGTGCCACTCTCGTTGTAGCAGGTCTGACGGCTTGGAACGCTCTTTATGGCCTCACTCCTGTTAAAGCAGGCGATTATGTCTTGACACAGGGCACCGGTGGAGTGTCTCTCTTTGCTGTTCAGTTTGCAAAGGCGGCAGGAGCAAAGGTTATCGCTACGACGTCGTCAGCCGCCAAGGTAGACATCTTGAAGAATCTGGGAGCGGATCATGTGATTAATTATAAGGAGACGCCAAACTGGGGCGAGAAGGCAAAGGAGCTGACTCCAGGGGGCGTCGGTGTGAATCACGTGATTGAGATTGGAGGACCTGGTACTATGGCACAGAGTCTCAAGGCTGTACAATATGATGGCATCATTTCCATTATTGGATTTGTGGCGGCCGCTACTAAGGAACAGCCAGGATTCCTTGACGCTCTTGCCAACATTTGTACAGTCCGGGGTTTGCTCGTAGGTAGCAAGGACATGTTCGAGGACATGGTTAGTGCATACCGCTGCATATTCTGAATTCGGACGTAAGCTAACTATCACTTCTAGAACCGGGCTATTGTGGCAAACAATATTAAGCCATACATCGATTCCAAGGTATTCTCATTTAAGGAGGCTCGAGAGTATGTCCCCCACTCAAACCATCTTAAGAAGGTCTCTAATGATGAACCAGGGCAATCCAATACATGGCCGATGGGAAGCATGTCGGAAAGGTCTGTATCAAGATTGAATAAGTCACCCATTAAGCCAATGAAATACTATTACTACCTTGATCCCTTTCTATTCCTACCCAACTGCATTCAGATACCTTACGCCTGTTGAGATGATCCATGCCCATATGTGAAATCTCCGATGCACGTCGCTGCATCGAACGTTCGATGCAGACAGCACTATCCCCAGTCCCATCTCCCCCACACCCTCTTCACCTCTCAAGTGCAATTTCGGGGAATAAGTGATCTGCTCCGGCAAAAGTAATCTACGATGCGCCATCTGCATCCCCATCAGGTAGTACCCCGTAGCCCTCCACCCAACAGTCTACTTCTCAGTACATCGCCCCGCTCATAGATGAAGCATCCTGCCAAACCCTCCCGTTCCTTCCTCTCCGCACTTCTAGCGGCCTTCCCCAGACCGTAACCATTACCCGACGAGCTAGAAGTCTGGGGAACATCCCTAGACCGCTCTTTGACAGCACCCATCGCCTGCGCCATGCCCAATTCTGACACATCCCCTTCCCATTCTACAAGACGTCCAGGACAGGGTAGGAAGCACGCCCTGTATTGCCCCTCATGCCCCTCCCACGTGCACGGTCTAAGCGCGACTCATTTATCCATTTACCCATCCGCTCACCACACCCTTCTGCTAGTGGAGTGCTGCTTCTAGCGTGGAAGCCTCAGCAAGGACAGGATATGGCGGGATCGGTGGCTGTCCACGGTGGCGCTGTGCGGGCTGCTTCATGTAGAGGTGCAGGGTGGGGGATGGCGGGGGTGCGGGCCGGCAGTGGGAGGGATCGCCGTGGTCGCAGTGAAACGCCAAGGATGGCAAGTTGATGGAGGTAATCTGTAGGGTATCAGGTGCACCTTGGGGGGCGACTCAATATCGAGGTCAGTCACGATGTTGGGGCAGCCGAATATAATGTGTTGTTGTATGACGTGGTGCGGTGCAATGCAGGGTGGCTTGGTGGTTTTCGTTGTGAGAGACAAATCATTATGCCTTGACGATGGACCTTCAAGCTTCCGGAGATTTTCGAGCGCATTGATGAGCACCCTTCTATCTCGCCGTGTCCAGTAAAGTTATAATTGAGGCTACTACCAGGCCTTACCATGAGAACGTCTTGGCTTCTGTAGCGCTGTCCAACACCACTACTAGCACCAACACAGTATGGATCCCAGGTCCTAATCCGTAACCCAACGTACGTGCATCCCATCTATCCCGTACGGCCGCTCAGCATCTAACTCCTCGCCTAGGTATCCCATTTCATGACTGTCAGGGAATGCTGTTGTCATCTTCAGTTTTGTCGATCGTCTTGGTTGGATACGGGCCGCCGGGCCCCTTATTATCCTCAAGGGAGGATGAAGATCAACGTCTTCATACAATTTTCAGGCCAGCTCCATGTCGACACTAATACATGTGACCATAGATCCAGTGTCCGGCATCGAGAATCCAGCTCTTACGCCCTATGCGCTGGTGGAATGCCGTGCTTGGCTGCATAGAATAGATGATAGCTTGTGCCATCTAGAGAAAGGCCCCGCGGGATTCAGGAAAGTGGGAACTGAACGTAGGTAATCGAGACAGATGCTCTCGGATTTTTAAGCCCAGTTTTTGCATTCAAAGGGAGGCCAGCTTCCGCTCTTTCTCTTCTTATTTCCTCATTCAGTTGCATCAACAACTTACCATCTACCATTCTATATTTCCCTCTGCACAACCTTTCTACTACATCTCTATATCTACAATAGATTGCAAGCATGAAATTCTCCGCTACCCTTGCTGCCCTGGCAGCCACATCCGTCTCCGCGCACACCATCTTCCAGGAGGTGTCCGTCGACGGCGCGTCGCAAGGCCTACTCTTCGGCGTCCGCGCCCCTGATTCCAACTACCCGGTGCAGGATGTCCTGAGCGCAGACATCACCTGTAACACCGGCCTCCACAGCCCGGTTTCCAGCGATGTTATCACCATCCCAGCTGGAGCAAAGGTCGGCACCTTATGGCAGCATCTTATCGGCGGGCCTCAGGGTGAAAATGACCCTGACAACCCCATTGCTGCCAGTCACCACGGACCTGCCCAGGTTTACCTGGCAAAGGTAAGTTATTTGGATATTCATGATGCCTCAATGCTGATTCAGGTGTAGGTGGACGATGCTTCCTCCGCTGACCCTAAAGGTCTCTCGTGGACCAAGGTCGCTCTCGAGGGCCTCAACAATGGCGTCTGGGGAGTAGACACCATGGTTGCTGGAAACGGGTGGTGGTACTTCACCCTCCCCTCCTGCATTGCCCCTGGTGACTACCTCATGCGTGCTGAGCTTGTCGGTAAGTTTTTCTCCTTAATTCATGATTTTTGACCGGTCATACTGACAAATATAGCCCTCCACTCCGCCTACAGCGCCGGCGGCGCGCAGTTCTACATGTCCTGCGCCAACATCCGCGTCACTGGCAGCGGATCCAAAGAGCTCTCTGGCGGCGTCAGTCTCCCAGGCGCCTACTCGTCCGGCGACCCGTAAGTCTCCATTTTGTAGCCCTCTGCCTCCCGTGACTCTGTGCTTCAAACGCCGCTTTCGAGTATGACCCTGAGCATCTGCTGACTCTATCCAGTGGAATTACTATCAACATCTACGGCTCATCTGGGTTGCCAGACAACGACAACAAGCCTTACGTCGCACCCGGCCCTGATGTCTTCACTTGCTAGAATGGTGTCGTCAACTCTAGAGCTACCAGTACGTGCTGATTGAGTAATTGCTGCGCGTAGTTAGTGTTTTCTTCAAATTGAAGAAAATGAGATGCTGAGACGCCGCTCGGTGACGGCGAGAGGAGATGGAAATGGTTGGGGAGAGGAAACTCGATGGAAGTTGTTATTCTTGCATATAGTAGTTCACTTACTGTATATACTTTACCAAATACTTGCTGTTATAACAACAGCTATTTGACTCGTACCGTCTTCCTAGGTTCTCACTTGTTCTCAAGATAATGACTAACTTGTGGCATCATTCCTGCGCTTCAGGTCCCCTCACATGCTGGAAATCTTGTTGCTGTTTTGATAATTTCAACATAAGACTAAGTTGATGTTCTTGTAGTGTTAAAACACAGTTATTTGTTGGTATACAGTTGTTCCGTAACCCGTTCGTACATTTTGGTCTTCTACCAATTCCGTGCCCCAACCACTTATGTCCGCCTTCTGATATCCAACATCTTATATACACCTTATTTCACATATATTCGTTATGACGATGGCCGTGTTCCTCCAGCTCCATCCGTATTGCCTCCTATTCCGGTAAATGCAAGTATTTTCCCAACTGTTCCCCCTGGTTTCGGTATCGGGCATTCTCTCTTCTCCCTTGTCCCAACAATCTCCTCGAGGTCTTCACCTCCCCCAACAGCTACAACCGGTGTACACGCTTTTCCATCCTTGATCAAGCCGTCTGTAGCGACCTCAGGTGCGCACCTCTTCCTCCGCCTCCTCTTCCCATCCGGACATATTTCCCCCTCTGTGTATGCCACCCGAGGCGCGGGACACGGCAGGACATGTGGCAATGTAACGACGGCAAAGCTGGCGAGGAGGGTCGTAACGAATATTGAGGAGGTCATCCGCGAGCGCGGGTGTAGGTGAGGTGGCATTGCGGGCGTGCCGGCGACGGCGGAGGCGCGAGAATTCAGTCCGTGGAGAAAGGCATCCAGCTGCTGGAGGGTTTAGCATTGGTCGCTGCTGGGACAAACAAGGCACTTACACCAATAACTAGCTTTTCTGTATCAGCGAAGAATTGGCAGAGGTGAGCGAGCGTCGAATTGGGTCGCAATGGCACGAATGGAGGGGTGTCTATAAATTTCTCCACAGGGAGATGGTCTGAGGTTAGATCCGGCTAGCGTAATCACAAGCTAGCACCCCGGCATCCATTATCGCGAATGTCGTGGGCTGGGAACTTTTAGATCGACATATCACACAGCATCCAGGAACAGAATTGTCGCACGACAGGAACGAATCTATTGCATTTACGCATCTCTTTACTTTGCCATACTATTGTAAATTGTACAGAAACCCAGCAATATTGCTATTCAGCGCCTTATTCGACCCTGTCGCATCCAGTGTGCTTCAACAGAGGGTCCATATTCTGTGTCTGTGGGTTACCCTGCGCCAACTTCCAGCACCCAACGTCTGGTTGTGTTGTGGCACTGAGGTAGACACGCGCTCCAAACTTTTCAGATAGGAGGCGCGACCTGCGCGGTCCAAACCCCGAAGACAATACAAGATGAGCGACTTGGATAAGTGAGCTTTGCCCCAGCTACAGCGCAGTAATTTCGAAACTAACCAGAGGACGTAGGGCTATTGCACAGTTGCGGGAATGTCGGCCAATACCAGAAGCACAGGTTAGGGAATTATGCTATAAGGCGCGCGAGCTGTTAGTAGAGGAAGGGAATGTTGTAACAGTTACAGCACCTGTAACGGTATGCCTTCCGCGACACCATTTCCCCGTCCACACCAGCTGATGAAAATAGATCTGTGGCGATATCCACGGCCAGTTTCACGATCTCATGGAGCTCTTCCGAGTTGGCGGCGATGTTCCGGACACAAACTACCTCTTTATGGGCGACTTTGTAGACCGAGGCTTCTACAGTCTCGAATCATTCCTGCTTCTCCTCTGCCTCAAGGTCCGCTACCCAGACCGCATGACGCTCATCCGTGGAAACCACGAGTCGCGCCAGATCACAACCGTATACGGATTTTACGATGAATGTCTACGTAAATACGGCTCTGCAAACGTGTGGCGCTACTGCTGCGACGTCTTCGACTACCTTGCCCTGGGTGCCATCGTCCTAAACGCCTCCGCTACCTTGCAGCCGAACGACAAGATCCCCATCCGCCCACAAGCGCCAGAAATAACCAACACCGAGGATTACGACGAGGCGGACATCGAGATCGAAGTCCTCAACTCTGAGGGCGGCATCCTCCACCGCTTCCCCCGCAAGGGAAGCAAACGAAACGACGTCCTCGTGCGCACACCTCCCGCTACCACAACCCCAACCAAGACCGGCCCCCCCGGCTCCGGCGCCTCAGCCCACAGCAACGGCACCTCCGGTAGCAACTCAAGCGCCGTGTTCTGCGTGCACGGCGGGCTCAGTCCCCTTGCTGAGACTCTCGACAAGATCCGCCTGATCGACCGCAAACAGGAGGTCCCTCACGAGGGTTCTATGTGTGACCTTTTGTGGTCCGACCCAGAGGATATCCAGGGCTGGGGCCTCTCGCCTCGCGGTGCCGGGTTCCTCTTCGGCGCCAGCACGGTGCAGAACTTCAACCACGCGAATAATATCTCTATGATTGCGCGCGCGCATCAGCTTGTTATGGAGGGTTTCAAGGAAATGTTCGACAACACCATCGTCACGGTCTGGTCCGCGCCGAACTACTGCTACCGCTGCGGGAATGTGGCGGCGATTATGGAGCTTGGAGAGGATGGGGGCGGGGGAGATGGCGTGTTGGCAAGGAGTAACGGCGAGGTTGGCCGCAGCGCCGCTCTCCAGCAGGGGGACCTGGATGAGAGCGCCATGAGCCTCAACCCAGGACCGGCGAGGCGATACCGAGTTTTTCAAGCCGCCCCGCAGGACTCTCGAGGGATGCCGGCTAAGGCGCCTATGGCGGAATATTTCCTTTAGGGCATATAGGCTGCATGGGGTCGTTCTATTTGAAGAGGGGGGATCTGGTTTGGGACGAGGAGTTGTGTGTGGTGTGCTTATGAACCTTGATGAATTTTACGGGCATGAGGCTAGTCGATATCCACGGCGCAGGCGGGGTATGGGTAAGAAATGCATACATACTATGATACCAAAACGATTGTTCTACTTAAAGCAAACTCCAACTCGCAGACAATTCTACCATAAACCCCCTTGACCAACACACCTCCACTCACAATTACCCTCTAGGATTCCGGTCCTCACCGCCCCCCACCTCGACAGAAATGCCTCTTGAACTCCTCCAGCCCTCGTCCAGGCGATGCTGTTGCTCCACCTGCGCTGCCTCCTGTCAATGTGGCTTCAGGGCCGTGTTTCCTTAAAGCTTTAAGGGCGACAAAGTAGCCATAGCGCTTTGCTGGCTGCCGGGTTTGCTGCCGTACCCCCCATTTGCAGTCATCCACTCATAGATGACATGCAATCGCCCTCAGCGTGCTTATGCATAATGCTAAGAGCTTGGCAGACCTTCCCCAAGTAATCAGTGCCGATGCACGAGTAGTATTGTTCGCGAGACTACTAGTCTTCCTCAGTCACGGGCTATCCGTTAGGTCAATCGGCGCTTGGCCATTTAGAGCGGCAATCCGTGGTGGGCTATCCGTAAGGTCGATCATCGTTCTTGTATCTGTAAGATCAATCACTGTTGGACCTGCTTTCGCTTTTGCCATTTCAGCCATTGTAGCTCGGATGAGGGCAGTCTCGGCGTCCATGGCGCCTATCGCAGCTATACTGGCTGCTACTGAAGCTTTGCAGGCGGCTATCCGGGCCATCCCTATCTGACGTTGCCAATCTACGGCTCGTGTAATCTCGATTATGATCCTCTCCGCATCCCAAGTTTGATGGACTTCGATACAGTATTTCTCACATAATGCTTTAAGCCCGGCCCCGCTCCTCTGTCGATACATATATCTGCTAGCAAGAAAGAAGAGGACCTTGACTTCGTTGGGGGGCTCCTCGGATTCGATAGTGTTGGCCGGCAGCTCCATAGCCTCTTCATATTCTGCTACTGCGTTGTTGTTGTTCATTAATTCCTGATACCCCGTCTCATATAGCCTCGCAATCTCCTCTCTTATTCGCGCTTGATTCCATTCGGGGCTAATAATGATATCTAGCCCCTCGCATATGTGCCGCTGCTCGAGTTCGCTACTCTCCGAGACAGCAGCAATCATGTGTTCCGCACGGGCGCGCGCTTCTCTTTCGGCTATACCACCGCCTGATTGGTTGTTAGCTCTCTCTACCTCTTGTGCGGAAGGGTAATGTGGTATCTTCACCTTTAACAGTTCATCGAGCAGTTTTGCCCTATCCCACGAAGGGTCAACACAAATTCCAAGACGCTCCATTAGGCCCTCTAGCGCCCCGGTACTCATATATGGCGCGGTCTCATATTTCAAATACTGCCGCGTCCCAGCAATCCTAGGCTGTAGGGTCACAGTAGTGAATTGATATGGAGTCATAGGGCCGTTATTATTTGGAGTCCCAGTATTATTCTGTTGTGGAGTCCCAGTATCGTCTTGTTGTGGAGTGCCAGTATTGTTCTCTTGCGGGGCGGCGGCGCGCAATTGTTCGCCCGCGGCAGCATATTGCAACGCTAGTTGGCGACCCCTCTCTTCCATCTCTTCCTCCACACTTTGTGTACCCCGGCCAATTACCCCAGTAGCAGCCTGTTTCGCGGCAGGCGGTGCCGTGCCACCTTCACTACCCACTGGATCCAGATCGGCTTCCGTGCCTGCTCCTCCGCGCAGCCCCAGCCGCTCTAGCCCGCCCAAAGAACCCGGCACAAACTCCGGTGCGTTTCCCCTAAGAGACACCTGTCCTGCAGGCTGGCTCAGTGTCTGGCCAAGTTGCAAGTTCTGAAACCTCGCTATCGTAGCCCCAACAGGGGACTGGAAACTACCCCATTGAGGTGCCTGCTGAGGAGGAGTGAGAGTCCATTTCGACAAGGCTTCTTGGCTCGGAGAGTGTCGTGCAATTTTGACGCGGTTTCCATCCCCAGGTGCCTCTTCCTCTGCCATCCTCTTCTCGGGCTGGGTCGTGGTGTTTGGATCATAATCTCGGCCTCCGACGCCGAACCAAAACGCTGCCTGCCCGCCAAGCTCAAGAATGGCGAATGCAGGGAGAGGGCCCGCAACCGCGCCTGGCTTTACGTGCACGCCATTGACGATGATGATTCGTTCCCAAGGATCGTTGTTGATGAGAAAGTAGCGGTACCATCTATCGTGGTCCCTTTGGCGCTCGGAATCATAGTCCCGGCCTTCGAATCCGCCGATTGGACCCCATACATCCCCCGTTGTGTCATATTCGAACTCATCCTGGAGAAAACTGTTGGGGGGCTTATCGTCGCCCCCATTGCCACCTAGTATATTTGACCCGTTGCCTGGTGGGCTATGAGGTATTGGAGTATCCGCTTCCGGATTGTATGACCTCTTATCGTTCTGAGGGACCTTGGCGCGATCTCGATAAACTGTATTCAGACGTCGCGTTGGTCTGAAAGTGAGCTTTGGCTGAGGGTGAACAGTGCCGGGTTTAGGCTTTACGGGGATGCGGCGTATATCAATAGCGAAGGGTCGGTTATCGCCTTCGAGGTGGGTGGGATTCAATTCGTCTGGCCAGAAGTGCGGCGGCAAACGGAACGTATGCCCAGGGATCCCGTCCCAGAGCTTGAGTTCTGGACGCCCTATGTCATGTCGCGCTGGCAAGACGGTGGATTGGAGAGCCTGCATTATATCAGCTCATTGCTTCTAATGATGGTGAAAGTGCATTGGAATTTTTTCCAGCAACTATAGCGGCTATAGACTTACCGGGACCGGGAAGTATCGCGTGTCCAGTATGCATGCATCTGCCAACGGCGGCCTTACAAACCTCACCATAGACCCATCCACGCCCTTCAGCTTCGGAACCCAAATGCTGTTCTCGATCGGGTCTGGGCGGCCATCGACAACTTGAAGTGGTTCATACAAGATGAGTGGCCCCGATTCGTACAAGTATTCCTCCGAAATCTGATAGGTTGATGGGTCGACGCGATGTGGAAAGACATCTTGGGGACAGCTGTTCTCCAGAACCATGCCGAGTGTTTTAGCCAGAGACATGTCGTTCTCGCCCATGAACCAAAGGATATTCCCAACCCACCACGAAGAGCAGAGTTCGATTGGCAGGGAATTGATGCGGTCATAATCTGCATCCATCTCGGCGTCTGTGCATCTTTGAGGCGCGAGCGGAGACCGAATCTGTGGGTGAGGGACTAGTAGTGGTCGGATATCCCCATCTTTGAATAATATTGAGAGGCTACTGAAGTCGTAAGAAGCTTCTCCGGGACTAGGAGCGGGTCCCAGACTAGGAGGCGGCGGCGGCGGCTTCTCCCCGAATTGAAACTCGACCTCTCGCCTCCAATCGTCGAGCTTATCATCCAGTGCACAAGGGTCCTTTTTGAGCTCCTCGTCGATAAACGTAGTAATGTCATATCTACCATCAATATTCTTTGGGGCTATGTTTTTGCCTGCTGGCTCGTTCCTGGTATTAAATTTTCGAAAGTACGGCCCGAAATTTCCAAATTGAGGGAACTCTACAAAGTTCGTGGCCCTATCATCGGCTTCGGCTTGGGCTACATTGTGGTGGATAAACGGATCATCATCCCTCCGCACCAAAGTTTCCCTTGGACGCCCCCAAGGATCGACCTCGTGCTGAAAGTTGCCACCTTCGGTAGGTCCTTCGGGCGCCTCCTGCGGATAGTCGTCACTGTTGTAAAAACTGGGCCTAGGGCCAAACACTGCCTCAGTACCATACAATCTGACCGCCGCCAGTCGGGCGCGCATATCGTAAATTTGGTGCAAAGGCGTCAAAAATCGCGGGTCAGGGATACCCGCCATATCCCCTGGACCCATGTTCCCTGGCGCCGCCATCTAGTCGATATAAGAGTCAGCTTGTTCACCAACTGAGTCGCTCATTTGACGGCCTAGACAGTGCATCTCCGTAGACTTACCTTGTAAATATAGAGGTTATAATATGATGAAGATCCTTTCGTACACCGAGTCCAAGTCGCAACAATCAATATTCTCCCCGCGCCACCAAGAGATTATCAAGGGTTTTGGAACCCATTTAGCAGACAAAGGGCGACTTTCTACGCTCTTCGTCGCCGGAAGCGTAAGCCCTCAGCGGCGCCATTCTTCCCATTCAGCAATTTCAAACAAAGGCACATTCGCATCCGGCAACCCTTTATCCCAGAAAAACATCAGGGGCGGGATTCAACTTTCTTTCATTTCATTTCAAATCATTGTTGTCGCATCGTACAACTATGCCCCACTGCTCTAACATCGAAGGGGGTTGATGATGCAATCGCAGCCGGAGAAACAAACAAAGACTCGTGTGGAATGCAAATTTTCAAAAAACGCCACAAATTGTCGTACATGGGGGAAAGAAGACATAACCAAAAACTCTCACGGGTATCATCGAATGCGGCACAAAATAAAAGTAACGAAAAGGGCATCAACGTCCTATACCGGAATACCGATCCATGACGTCGAAAACGACGTGGTTGCTCACTTCGCAATCCGTGCTGCATTGTGGTGAGCATCCAAGGTCGGTTCGGACATCTGATGGGTGGGCATCGGTTGCCATCGCGGTAATCATGTCGGTGGCATAGATGCAGCTATTCGTCCCAATGGCCTGGGCATTCGGCGTACTTCTAGGTGGGGGCATATTGTATGGTGGAGTTTGAAACGAAGGCGGTCCAGGTCGTACTGGAAGCTGAATTTGACGGGGTTGGGCCTGTTGATATGCAGACCAGGCAGGGTTGTAGAGAGCTTTGGAGGGGTCATAGAGGGCGTGTAGCTGCTGGAGGTAGCGGTATTGGTTTGGGTCAATCTGGGCCTGCACTTGGAAGTCGAAGGCTTTTCTTTGTTCCTCGTGGGTCGCCATAGGGCCCAGCAAATTAATTGCTCCAAGCAGCCCCCCAGGGGATTGTAACTGAGGCTGCTGTTGAAGCGGAGCTTGTTGCTCTCTCGGATTTGGAGTGCAGCTATTTCCTCCACAGCACGGATTTGTGTAGCTATACGAAGATACCGGCGTGCAAGGGTCGGATTCTCCGGCTAGTTTCTGAAGTCCTTGGTATTGCATGTCATCCGACGATGCCGTCCACCCCGGTTGTATTGTATTCAGGGCCAGACCCGCGTTATCTAGCTGTTCTGCGCCGTGGTCCTCCATGCTCTCTGGCGATGGCATCCACGTCGCCTGTGTCGCGGGCGGGCTTGTAACCATATCGACATTCTGTTCGCCAGGCATCGTAGGCGCCGGTGTCGTCTCCGGCGGTGACCCCTCCGTCTCGGTGCACCTCCATCTTCGAACGTCGAGGAGTGTCTCTAGGACTTGTGCATCTTCGCTTCTCGGTGTGTTCGCCGACCACTGCTGGCTGCTATCGTCATCGTTCGCATCGTCGGGGTTCAGGCCATGCTGGGCAAGCAGTCGGCGCAGGTGCTGGTTCTCTTCGGCCATTTTGCGGTTCTCTTCGATTACTTTGCGCGCCGCGCCCTGGATCTCGGAGCTGGCTTCGACGCCCGTGAGTTCGCATTGCCGGAGCCGACCTTCGAGCTCCTGGAGGTACTCCTTCCTGCGCGCTCGGGACCGCCTTTGGTTGTCGCGGATGCGCGCCAGATTGGCCTTGTCCTACGGTGCGGTGTTAGTGGGCTTGCTCGTGGATTCTGCCCGGCATCGGTCAAGTATAGGCTAGTGTGCAGTAAGTAGCTTACGCTTTCAGGCATGTTGCTTGCTTGTTGTGTCGCAGTATCTGGCGTAGAACTTTCCAATATTAAAAGAGATCTTCAGTCCAGCCTTGCTGATAGCCAACTTTCGCAGTCGAGGACGAGCTGTCCATATAAGGAGTGAGGCCGGAACGACTAAAGTGGCAATACCCGTCCTACCATCCTCCGCAAAGAACAGCCCTATTACAAAGTCGGCCCTTGGTCTCGAATCTAGCCCTCAGAAGGAATTATCGGTGTACAGACATAACACGAGTCGGGTTCTCTAGATCGGCGACCCGAACCTGGGACGCGGCGCTCTTTCAGTAATCCACAGCGCCTCGTCTGCGCTTGTAACCGTCTCGCCCCCCCCCACACAACCCAACTCATCAGCGCACCCCACGTAAAAAAAAAAGCTTATTTGGCAAGGCTATGGAAACCAATCTCCCCAGTACCGGGCGCCAAAATCAACAAACTTCCCACTCTCCACAGTTTTATCGCGCGTCGCACCGCTGACGTCCGTTCTACTAACCGTGAGATCGGCCCTAGGGTATCTACAAGTCTAGGAGCCCAGCCAACGCAGCCTGCGACCGTTTTCTTAGGCGTCGCCGAGCAGGAAATTGGGCTCCGCGGGGCGGCTTGGGAAGATAGGGGGGATTCACGCTCTTTTGGGATAGGAGAATCAGGGGGGCGCTCGACCCCGATGACGAAATGACGAGGCTCCCCGTCGGGCGTATCAGGGTGGATTTGCTCACTAATAGCGTTGTAGTACCCCCCACGCAACCCCCACCACCGATAATCCCAATTCCATGATATAATCATGCGACAAATAACTGTCTCGGGCCTCGTGCAGGTACGGCGCAGTTCAGCACAGCAAGGGTACGTTGGGACTGTTTGAACGGTGTGTATGGTTGTTGTGAAGCTACTAAATTCTATGGATGGTAATCCTGTCTCTCTCTCTGTGGCCCAATAACGATGAGAGCTCCACCTCCGCCTCCTAAAAACTCCAAGTGATCAATCACTATAAATATGATAATCCCACAAGTAAATAAGATGGGACGCCATAAACCTAAAATCACTCATGCCACGCTCTCGTATGCAATAAATATCGCTCGCTAACTCGCTCTCTCGTGCAAGGGCAGGGGGCAAGATTCGATCCAAATCTAATGATAATCGCAAAATCTCTCGCCCCTCGTTGCCCAATTCATAAGACGTGTCGCCTGCAATTAGAACTTCAACAGACGTTTGGGCGCCGTCGATAGTTCGAGTTTCGCGCGATGATGGCGGCATACTCTTTCCTGTAGGCGTCTTCGTCCATCACATCATCGTCTGCTTCCATAACGTCGTCTACTTCTAGAACATCGTCGACTTCGATAGCCGACCCGCTATTTTTTTCCGCGGATTTCACCTCAAGCTCTTTGGGCGAATTTTTCGAGGCTTTTTCCAATGACTTTTGTGCCGGCTTTTGTGCTGGCTTTTGTGCTGGCTTTTCCGGTTTCTCAAACATCTTTTCTGCTTCCCTCCTGATCTGGATCTGCTTCAAAGTCCGTGGCAGCTGCGGGTCCGGTTTCAATGTAGCGGGGGCAGCGGAGCCGGCATTCGAGGCAGCAGCTCCATCTTTATCACCCGCTCTGACAGAGTCAGCTTTCCCGTCTGTCGAGGCGCTCGGGTCCTTGTCCGTACCAACTTCCGCTCCCGTCCCTTTCTCCTTCATTTCCTCATCAGCCCTATCCCATACCTCAGTCAGTCGTGATTTGATCCCCTCAATCTCGGCAGTGCATTGTCCATCGCGCAGGAACTGGTGGGCTGCATGCTCGCACATGCTCTGGCACCACTCAAGCCCACTGTCCAGCTCGTCGAATATACTCGAGCCCAAATCAGATGGCCTTGACAATGCTCCAGCACCGCCAGGCCGAGCCTGCCCAGCGCGTCTCACTCCAGGCGCGCCGGGGCCCGCACGAAGGGCTCTGTTGGACCCCAATTCCCTCATCGGTCCCATGCGACGTGTAGACACGAACTTCAACGCCGGCAACGGCGTCCCATCGTCATCCTCGTCACCGGGCGACGCGGAAGCTAGCATCGTATTCGGGCCATCGATAGGGCCACTTGCAATGGCTCCCACAGCAGCCGCCGGGGTATCATCCACCTCCAACTCTGGCTCCGGCTCATCGGCTAGTGCCTCTAGGTCGGCCAGCATGCGCATGCTCGCCATCCGCGCGGCCATCTTACCCTTGCGCATGGAGTTGCGGGAGGCGCTTATATGCTTGACGAGCGTCTCGAAGTCGGTCTGAACAGCCGAGTCGTAGTAGACGATAATCATGGAGCGGGTTCGGTGCTTTGGCTTCCCAGATTCGGCAGACGCTAGAGACTCGGTCTTGCGCTTGCGGAGGACGGGAGGTGTGAGTGCGGGGAGACCCTTTGCGATGGCCCCGCGGAGGCGGTTAGGTGTGTTGCGTTGGGGGGATTGCGGGGAGTTGTCGACTTTCGGTGGTGATAGTGCCTTGCCGTTGGCGGGAAGGGTGACTGTAGGGGTTGTCGTGTCATTATTTGTTTGGGGGGTATCTGTAGTAGAATTCATGGTGATTTCCATGTTCTCCGGTATAGCATCATTGCCGTCTTTTGGCCGTAGGGACTCGGTTGAACCCTTATTCCGTAATGAGCGCGTCGACGGTCTGCTATTCTCGGCTTCCGCCAGTTCGCCCTGTCGTCTTGCTATCTTGCCATTGAGGTCATCGAGAAGAACCTGCCAGTCGGGTATCGACTTGACAAGGTGGCCAAGCGGATCCATGCTGAATGCTGCTATGGACCTCTCGCCTTACTATGGTGTTTGTTGAGGGAGGACCAAGAGTCCCGTTGGTGTCGTCGGGTCGTCAGGTCGTAGTTGTTGGACTCTTAAAGTGATTCGTATGCCCGGCTTGCCGCAGGAGGTAGGTCCTTACGATGAGGCCATCTCTCAGACGCGCTTGGATGTCAGGTGGAAGCGAGGCGGCGGATTGAAACTGACGATATGGGGTTTGAAGATTGTGTTGGCCGTTAGGGAAGTTGAGGTACGGTTCGGTTGCACAGCAGTGGTGCTGTCTTTCACCCTGCCAGAATGATCGCTGCTTGGCGTGGAGGTTCGCCCTGTCCGTCCGGAGCTTGGCAAGCTTCGGCCTTATCGCTTGTCACGAAACAATAATATCCGACTATGAAGAGCAATCTCCCAACAGTCCCCACTCGATGCTAATTCTCGAAGGTGTTTAGAAGGAAGCGGAAGCGACGACGAGAGTGGTGAAGGAGGAGGAGGAAACAGAGATTAAAGGTCAGTGAAGGTCTGTATAGATGTTGAGTCGGGAGACTTGTCGCACTCGGGGGGGTTGTGAGGGGTTATGTATGAGAGTGAGTGTGAGTATGTACTACGTATGTACTCTGCAGTACTTCGCAGGGAACCATATGGGAGACTCGAGGTATGTCACCGGTACGAAAAGAACCGTATAATCTTGGGTGTACAGTATATGGGCCAACCACAAAATACCTCTCTATCCTAGCCCACAAAGCATAAGGAAGGAGGGAGAAGGAGAGGATCTCCGATGATTGTTTCTCCATAGACGTGTACTATAGTATGTAGTATGCATATTAATTGACTGCTATACCTTTCAATTCTACCTATTCTTCCTATACCTGCCCTACGTTGCCATGCTGCCATGCGCATCGTACGTATGTATGTGCGAGGTATGCACGAATATGTATGTCTGTAAGTCCAAAACTCTCCTCCCCGCACCTTCCTCCCCCCCCCCCCTCCCCCTTTAGCCACGATGTTAATTCCATGCTCAAAGTGCATTCTATTCCATATTCTACCTTCTTCTCTCGCAAACTGTGATCTACGGGACGAACCAGATGAGCAATATACGAAGCTTTCTCTGATAGAGTAACTCCAGTATATTACTCCGTATAAACGCTGGCATGGCAGGCAAATGCCAACCTTTCCTTTGTCCCTCGATGTACTAGTACAGTAAGAAGCCGCATTGAGTGGGCCAGTCTTACATCTCTAGTACGTACTATGTACTAGTATAGCCTGCTAAACTGAAGCCCATCGCGACGGCCCGCAGAGTGAGTCTCCCCAGCAGGTGCGCCATTACCACGCCGCACACGAGCGGTTCTCGTCTCATGGTCCTCATGGGCAAATTCGACGTAGCATTGCACAAATTGCACATTGGCCGTGTATGTATGCTGTACATCACGGCCATGAGCGGCGGTTTTCTCAATTGATTCCAAAAGCCCCCTCGCACTTCCAACGTCGTCGGAGAAACACGTATTCGTCCAACCTCACTGGCTCCCTGATGCCCAATGAAATGCCTGTGACTTCCAACGGCATCGGCAAACTCGAAACACAAGAAGCAACCAGACGCTCTTGGCTAGAGACGCGAGTGTGCAGATGATGCGCATCACATCTCCACCACGCGAAGGGCTTCTCCAGTACGCGGAGGGCTGTCGCTATCCACACGAGGTTCCGACGCTAAGAACGCACCGTCTGAATCCTAACGGCACATGTTGCCAGACACGATATCTCTGTGCCATACGCCTGCATATCTAATGAAGACTTCCTTGTCCCAGCGGCTAAGGCGCACGCATAACTAGAGTGTTTTAATGGAACCAACACTCTTCTCGTCGCACAAGGCCTCGGGGTGCCCGCCGTCAATTTATCTCCCTGTCGCACAGCAGCGCCGAGACCTTAATCCCCGTTTCTCATCAATCTCAGATCTGGTATAAGATTACTTCTTCCTTCGCGGTCGCCAGTTCTCCCCACCAAAGCGGCTGAGAAAACCCTGAAAAATATTGTGTGTGGCATTCTTTGGACGCCCCGAGCGACGGGCGAGACAAGCGTGATCGGGGAACCCTTCCGCCCGATCCTAGCGAGTAGATCGCCATATCTCCTCTTTCTCAACCCTTCCTGCATGGCCAAGGTATTTGCTTCGCTGTAGAATTGTCCCGCTTTGTGCTCACACGGTACTCGAGTCCACTCGAGTACTTACTTTGCCATGGCACGGCGGCCGCTCCAGAACGAGGTTCACATTCAGCAAAGCCCCCAGACAGCCACTGCGGCCGAGACGACGAGTCAGGATTGCAGATGTGAGTACAGGGCTTCACGACTTGCATATGTGAGAACAGGGCATCTTCCTCTCTCGCAACTCCACACCAATGCGCGCCATTCCCCCTCCACCTGTTCCTCTATATACCCATACACCGCCTCTCAGTGCCAGCCCGTTGAAGAATTTTGCATGCACCATCACCACCGAAGCATGCCGCCAATCTTTCCTCTATCCATGATGCAATTGCTGGGGAGTTGTCGATTGAGTTGCCATTAGGACCCTAGAACCCTCTCTCCACGCCTCAGCTCGCACATTCCCCCACGACAATCTGGTCAATGGGTGTGTCTTCGGAAGGAGCGTGGGCGGAGGGAGGAGGCTGGGCGAAGATGTAGGTGACGAGGAAAGCTATGGCTGTAATGCACAATAAGAACAGAGCCCACAAGAAGAACCGCAAATAACGATGAGACATGTTGAATAGAAGATGATATATAGCAGACTAGAGCTGTTTCTTGAAGCTGAGAACCAATGGCGTCAAGCTGCGAATGTATGATATGTCGCGATTATTAGGGATACACAGTATTAGGACAACCACGAAACGAAGCAGGCGCTGAGAAACTTCCTCACTAGACTTGAGACCGGGGATAATAGGTGCAGAGGACTAATGGGTACTTTCTGGAGAATTTCGCCAGGTTATAGAGAGAACGAAAGATAGGAAGATCGAGAGAGAGAGAGAGAGAGAGAGAGAGAGAAGATAGGAATGGCAAGGCTGGCAACTCAGCTGTGATGTGTCTCAGGGCAGGGCGCAGCACGAGGCTCTCTGGTACGATGGATGAGACAGGGGTTCATTCCTTCGGTGAGGCGAGCGAGCTGTGTCAAAGCGAATGAGTTGCATAAATCAAGTAGATCTTCAGTTAATTGTATTCTACCATTATGATAAACCAAACAATTTGCATACGATACAGTACAATCGCGAAATGCCTCTTGCAGTTAAATATTTTCGCTTATTTTAATTAATACCCTTCCTCTCCCATCCACCACGACACCTCCCTCAATCATCTTCGGTACCAAAAACAAAAATATAAATTAGAAAAAAAATGCAAAAAAGAAGATCCGTAGACGAGTTTACTCGCCTGAAGAGTTATTGTCCCTTCGCCCGGAATCGAACCGGGGGCCCCCGGATGATTTGCGTTACATTACAGTCCGATGCTCTAATCCAACTGAGCTACAAAGGGGTTTTTGTTATAACTCGGCAACTTATCTAATTTGATGTACCGTAGTAACTCCCTAACCACAAACTTCCATATCAAAAGACGTTGTGTGGGAAAATAACCCAACTGACATCGCGACTTTGGATTTGGCAAGAGCGACTTAGAACAATTAATAGATGTAGGAACGGCAATACGTAGGATGCTCCTTCCCTGACTGCATCCTCGTAAGAAACGGAAAGCGCGTTCTTGCTAGCGGCGAATTGCTCCTTCCCAAATATTTCAAATATTTGCGCTCATAATTTATTCGCTTCAATATAACCCAGAAATAACTTCAATACAATAGACAGTGTTGCCCGAGTAGTACTCGCCGTGAGTACTACTCGCCGAATACCCCGAGTACTACTCTACTCGGTGATATTTTCGAGTACTCGAGTATTCGCCGAGTAGTACTCCGAATACTCGAATACTGCCAAGCCCTTGGCAAAGAGGGGTAATATAGATCGTAGAATAGATAATAATTGAAGCTTCTTCTGTATTACTTCCTGTAATGAGTGACTCTTCGCTGTCGCTAGTGCCGGCTGAGTATCAGTCTGATACTTTAGAGCTGCCGCCCCTTATTCCGATGCCCCTTATTTCGATGCCGCATATGCCTCTACGGCTTCAATTACCTGATTCTACTTCAATCCTCTTTTCTAAAGGACTATTCTACCGTACTTTATTAGATACAGTACCTACTAGAATTCAATACTAATGCCGTCAAATCAATTGTGGATATACGCCGAGCTAGCCCCTAAAGAACCAGACAACGAGCAATCTATGGAAGCATCTTAAGAAGCAGCACCCATCGGTGCATGCAGAATATGAAATATCCTCAATTCGAAGCTCATTAACGCCCTCTACTTCTACTTCTACTTTCTTCCAGCCCCGCTAAGCACCTAGTAACGCACTAAGTTCGTCGAAATATAGAGAGCTTGTTCTCTCCTTTATAGTATCAAATAACCTGCCATTACGCCTTATCGAAAGCCAATCGTTCTGGCAATTAGTTCACCATCTAAATCCTACGGTCTTAACAGTTAGTAGAACTACTATTGGACGGGATCTATATCGACTATTCTGCTATCATAAAGCACGGCTTTAAGTAGAATTACAGCAGCATATTAGAAGCGGTAGACGACTAGCAATAACGACGGATACTTGGTCTGCTCGAAACTATTCCGAGTATGCAGCGGTTACAGTACACTAGATTAATGATAATTAGCAAATGAGAAATACTATACTTGACGTTATATACCTATAAGAGCCAATCCACTCTGGCGAATACCTTGCTGAACAGATGATAAATGTGACGGACGATTATAGTATTACGCCTACGATCTTTACTATTACAAGAGATAACGCCTCTACGAATACAACGATGCTATTTGAATATGAGAAGCTGGCTTTAGCGCAGCCTGTTACCCTTAAACAGCCATGGGCTTTTATAGCAAAAGTAGGAGACGTACGCTATATTAGGCATATTATTAATATCGCCGTTCAAGCTGCTTTAGCCTCTTTAAAAGCAACGCCAGATGAAGGCCTAGAGGCATATCGGCTTGAGATTGGGGTGGCACGGATACCGCTTGCTTCTGAAAATGATATCGTCACTATTCTTACTAAGCTCCGGCGTCATATATATGTATTTCGGAACCGCCGCGGATGGAAAGACGCCTTAAAGAATCAGTGTAGAGCTGTGGGTATTAAATCCTGTCGGTTAACGCTCGATATGCTAGTCCGATGGAGCTCGACTTATCATATGATTAATATAGCTTTAAAGCTTCAGGTTCCGATTACAGCTTTATGCGCATCACAGCAACTTGATATTAGTATGAGAGATATCGCTTTAACAGCAAGAGACTAGGCTACACTACATGACTTATTAAAGCTATTCTATATCTTCGTCCGCCTAACTAAGAAGTTACAGGGCTCTTCTTATCTAACTCTCAACTACGCTGTTCCGCAGTATATGAGGATGATTAAGAAGCTTAAAGATATGAGAAGTGAGCTACTAGAACGAAGCCCAATTGCTACTACTACTTCAATTGCGTTAAAGAAGCTTAACGATTACTATACTCTAGCTACAAATTAGTACTAGAGCCACTCTACAATTGCTACGATCTGTGATCCTCGGTATAACTTCAACGTCTTTAATATTATATGGAAGGATAGCACGCACTTAACTAAGAAGAATCGGGCAAAAGCGTAGTGGCAGGACTGCTTCTATTAGTATTTAGGCCGCGAGTCTAATATTCAAGCAGTAGAAGTTATGGATAGTATTAAAGCTAAGGATCTAGCTACAGAGCAAGCTATAAATATCGATATTGACTCAGAAGATGAGTTATACGTATCACAAAGCCGCTACGATATTGAGCCGGAGTGGAAGCGATGGATGAAGGAGCCGACAGTTAGTCGGGATACGGACATTCTCAAGTATTAGCAGAGTAAGCAATACTAATATCCATTGATTAGTTCTATAACGAAGGATTATCTAGCTATTCCAGCTACCTCAGCGGACTCGGAACGAGTATTTAGTGTGGGTGGTGATATTATCACAAAGAAACGGAACCGATTATCACCTTCTACACTTAGATATCTACTCTGCCTACGGAATTAGGGTGTTTTATCACAAGGCGACGACGAAGACAGCGGCGACGATGCAGATAATGAGAGTTAGAATAGTAATATACAGTATTATATCAATATCTATTTAAAGCTCGAGTACTACTCGAGGTATTCGAGTACTGGTATTCGAATACCGGTACTCGAGCTTCAATTTTGAGTACTCTACTCGAGCATCCTCGAGTAGTACTCAGAGCGGTATTCGGGCAACACTGACAATAGAATATGACCCCCCCTCCCCTACAACTCTCCCCTCCCATCACCGCCAGCAACTAAATCCAACCACTCCGCCAGCCTCACCCCCGCCCTCGCAACCTGCATCTCCACCGCCCCAATCGCCTGGTCATAATACTCCCCACTCAGCTCCTGACCCTGCAACTCCTCCCAACCCCCCTCCGGCACGACATTCTCGCACACCACACGATTACTCTCCCCCGCCCACCGCATCACCGAGCCCTCCACATCCCCCAAACTAATATCCTCCCTCCACCGCCCCACCAACGGGGAGTAAATACCCCCCTCAACGTCGCCGAGAAGGGTACCCGCCCATTCCTGCGCGTGCCGCGGCGTGTAGCCCCCGATTAGGTGCTCGGCGATGGCGGAGTCCCAGACGGAATGCAGGTTGGAGTTGCGGCCGGCGAAACGGACTTTGATGCCATTGCCGCCGCGGAGGAGGCCCTCGGTGTGGAGGGGTTGGTGGATGTCGCCGATGAAGTGGACGACGAACTGGGGAGGTGTTAGTATGTGGGGTAGGTAAAAAGGGGGAAGGGGAGGACGGACCTTGGCGGCTATAGCGCGCTGGTAGGGATCGAGGTCCGCATCCATGAGGCGGGATGTCTGTGGGTGTTAGCTATTCAGTCGTCCCAGATGATGGGGGTACATACGTAATTCCCGATCGCAGAGACGATACAGAATTCATCCGCGCAATCCCTCGCTATATCCAACCCGCACTTCCATGGCGGATTGTCATCAGCATCGATATAATGGAGATGCGCCGAGTACCGTCCATCTTTGGTGTAGCGGTAGGAGTCCGCCCAGGTGGCGATAGAGCCGAGATACCCCGGAGTAGATGGGTTATTGAGGATCCGCTGCATATACACTTCCGTTCGGGGAGCGACGAGGTGCTCGGCGAGGTATGCTACTGTCATGTGACCCAGGGACCCCCATGCCTGGACCGCAGGGAGGATGCTGGGGAGGAGGAGGAGCGGGAGGTGGAGTGAGGGTTTCATTGTTGCAGATGTGGCGTTGTTGCGCCGTAAGTATATGATCAAAAATATGCAAGATGGCAAGACACGAAGGGAAGAACGATGGGGGATAGATATACAGTTGAGACGTTAGGCGCCACCCTTATCTGGTGCCTTGACCTGATGACCCGTTCGCGACCACGGGAGTCACACAGCGGCTGTGCCACGCCGGTCTACCTGCTGTTGTCTCACCACGTTGGCAGGGTGATGTACCACCTTCCCTACCAACCCTTCAGCCGCGTCGGCGAGGCTGAACCTCACAACAACACCCCTCCATCTTCACCTTCACTTCCCAATCCCCAATTCAATTCCACTATTTTCAACTCACACAACCTCCTCCCACCACACCCACTACGACGGCATCACGGCACCCGACAACCCCCCAAAAATGCCGCCCTCACAAAACCCCCCCCAACCAATCTACCCCCTCTACAACACAACCTACACCCTCCACCGCCTCTCCCCCCTCCACGCCTTCCACCCCTCCCACCTCCCCACCCACACCACCGCCCTCCACGAAATCCTCACCGGCTCCACCCTCCGCGGCGTCCGCATCGGCCTCTCCCCCACCGACGCCGCCCTCTCCCGCGCCGGCGCCCTCCAGCGCGTCTCAATGCGGCCCCTCCGCTCTCCCTCCGCATGGGACGCCGTCCACGCCGCTGAGGAGGGGGATGATACTGCTGTGCTAGATGAGGAAGGGGGGTGGGGCGTGATTATCGAGATTGTGTACGAGAAGGCGAATTACACTGCGATTCTCCTGCGCGACATCACCGCCACCACCAACTCTGCCAACGAAGGGGGGGAGTTCACGCACTTCCCCCTCCTGCTAACGCGCCTCCCGCCGCCTCTCCGCACGACACTGCTTGATTTCCTGGCGACGCGCTTTGATACCCGCGCCTCGTCTTTGCATCTCTCCTCGTCGTTTTTAAAAGGGGCGTTGGGGGGGTATATTGACGCGCTTATAGCTGGGGGAGGGGATGTGAAGGGCGCGGTGGGGGATGTGGTTGTTTCTCTTGGTTTCCCGACTGGTGATGTCGGAGAGGGGGGGGAGTTGAAGAGTATAGACATAACAATTCCGCGCGCTGATCTGGATGGGTTTATTGAGCGCGGCCGCTCCTCCACCAACACCACCACCACCTCCACCTCCACCACAACCCCTCCACACGACCACGAACACCCCCTCTGGACATCCCTCTCCAAACACCTATCATCCCACCTCTCCCTCTCCCTCTCCACCCCCTCCATAGCAGTCACAAAAATCGCCTGCGGCGCCTTCGTGATGGCGAGAGAGGGGAGGGTCAAGATTTCTGCTCCTGGAGGGGGGGAGGGGGAGAGGGAGGGGGCGGAGGGGGTGGTGGGGGGGTTGGTTGGGAGGGCGGGGTGAGGATACGGAGGTGGGGTGCAAAAAATTGTGGAAGGGGGATGGGAAGGAAGGGGGTGTTGCATACGCGGTGGGCGAAGCGGCGGGTCGCGGTGCTGGAGGCGGAGATTGAGCGGGAGGGCGGGCTAGGGGAGATGGGGGGAACAGTGGAGTGAGTGAGTGACAGCTCCCGGGCGATCACGCATATACGAGCCACGCACTGTACACACTGTACACACATACCGCTACATACCGCCACAACTTAGCGGCCAGCTCCGTACCCACACGCCACACGGCCACGACGCCAGGAGAGAACAGCCTATGACGGCGCGGGTAGTACATGGCCTTGCTGATGACAGAACGATACCCCCATCCACCCCATCCCATCCTGGTCCATCCCACACCGCTGTCGCCCCCAGCAGCGCCCCCAGCAGCGCCGTCGTCCCCAGCAGCGCCACCCCCAAAGGTACAAACCATCCAAACCATCCCAGCACGAGCAAACCGGCACACCGGCACACCGGCACAGGAGCACATCATATGAGAACCCCCCACCCCACCCAGCGCCTCGCTCACTCGTTTTCTGCGGACGAAGCTACACACGAGTCACAGCACACGCTACCAGCGCTGCGGTTAGTTGTTTACTCGGTTTTCCGCGGGGGAAAGGGGGTGGGGGGGGGACGTAATGGATGGATGGATGGATGGCTGGGAGGGGATGGATTGGGGGTGGGGGGGAAATAGGTGATGGGGGAGGGGAGGGGAGGGTAGGTATACTCCAACGAGGAAGAGGGTTCTTGATGAGTGTCTGTCTGGATGAGGATTTGTGTAGATGAGAGGGGGATACAGAAAGGGGTACAGAAGGAGAAATGAAGTATGATGGAGTGGTTGATCTAGATACATACGATATAATACCAAAAAGGGGATTATAACGGACTGGGTGTACTGACTGACTGAGTGAGTGAGTGACTGAGTGATAAACAGATAAATCAATAGATAGATAAAACAGACTGATATGACCCTATATAAACAAAAACGCCTATATGAACAACCACCATTCCATCCCTTTCAACGTATATAAATACCCCCATCTTTTATATCATCCTACTTCCCCCATCTCGTCCTACTGAGGGGGCAGTCATTTCTCTCATTTTTCTCATTCTCATTCTCATTCTCATCTCTTTACCATTAATGATTCCTTCACGCGACCGACTCGACTGACGAAGTGACGTGTGTGTGTGCAGTGTGCAGTGGGTGGGAGAGAGAGACCCTACTTAGAGCCGCTAGGTCCGAAGATACTCTGTACCACCTCACCCCCTCTATGCGCGAGGATGGAGAGGAGTGTATCAGACAACTGTCACGTATTAGCCACCGCTCCCCCCCAAAGTAATAAAAGAAAAGAATGTTAAGAAAGAAAATACTAACCCCATGAGTCTTCTCATTGCACCCCTGCAACCAAATCCCCGCCCCTTCCTCCACTGCCCCGGGTGCGTATTGTACTTTATAATCCCTGCCGACGGGGAAGATGGCTGGTTGGGTGGTTATGGAGACTGTGGTTTGGACTTGTTCTGTCGTTGTATCTGACTCCTTGTTCGCTGGGATGGTAGTTGCTAAGGGGGCGGTCTCGGTGGTTGTGGTTTCTGTGGTTTCTGTGGTGGTGGTCTCGGTGGTTGTAGTGGTGGTTGTCGTTTCCGGTACTGGCGCGGCAGCGGTGACGGATGTGCTGGTCTCTGGTGCGGGGGGAGCAGATGGCGCGGGAGTAGATTCCACGGTCGTCTCGGTGGTTGTCTGGACCTCTACCGGCTCTGGCGCAGCAACCTCGGGGGCAGTCTCAGTAACCTCAACAGGCGCCTCCTGAACAGGTGTCTCGACCTGCGCAGCCTCCGTCTCGACAACAGGGGCAACCTCCTCAACAGGGACAGTCTCCTCAACAGGTGCTACTGGCGCAGCACCACCACCCTCAGCAGCCAACAACGCCCTCGTCCCCTCCAAAATCCTCACATGCGCATCCCTCACATAGCCCGTCGCAAACACCACCAATCCCACCTCGAGCGTTTCCCTCTCCCCATTTTCTGCTCCCGTCTTCGCAATCTCCAGCTTCACCCCTCCACTCACATCGAGGCGCTCCACACCCACCACAGTCGTAGAATCACGCACCCTACACCTCCACCTCTCCTCACACGGCTCATCAACCTCCTGCGCATACAACTCCGCGTAAATGCGCTCTAGCAGCTCAAGACGCACAACGCCATAGTTGGTACCCTTATCCTTCTCCCTCTTCGCCGCGCGCTCAGCAGCGCCCAGCTCGTAGGTCGGAGTGACGCGGTCAGGGTCGAAAATCTCATTCACAAACGGACTATCATCCGACGGCCTCAGACTGCTATCCTTAACCAGCAGCGTGACTTTCGCCTCCGGGAAGCGCACGCCGAGATCGACGTAGATCTCCGCTGCCGACTGCCCCCCCCCAACAACGACAAAATGCTGCGGCGAGGCGGGGGAGAGGAGGGTGGAGGAGAGAGACGGGATGGCTGTCGCGTAGTGCGAGGAGTGGATGAAGCGCGCGTCGGACCCGCCGGTGGCGAAGGGCGCGAAGAGGGGGGGGACGGCGGGGCTGCCGCCTGTTGCTACGACGACGTTGCGGGCGCATGCGGAGCCCGGGAGGCCCGTTGCGAGGTCTGTCCAGTGGACGTTGAATCGGTCGACCTTGCCGGTGTCCGGGTTGTGTACAGCGTCGACGCGGGTGATTTCGGTGCCGTAGCGTACGGCGCGGGAGAAGTGGGACGCGCACCAGCGCATGTAATCCTCGTACTCTCTCCTAGCGGGGAGGAAGGTGCCTAGGTTGATGAATTTCTGGAGGCGGCCTTTGGAGAACAAGTAGTTGAGGAAGGAGAAGGGGGAGGTGGGGTCGCGGGGGGTGGCGAGGTCTTTGAGGAATGAGATCTGCATGTGCGTCCCTGCGAGCTGCATGCCGGGGTGCCAGGCGAAGGAGGGTTGTTTTTCGAGGAAGAGGACGGGGGGGCGGGGGGAGGAGGGGGAGGCGGTGAGGTGGTCGGAGAGGGCGATGGCGATGGCGAGGGAGGCGGGGCCGAAGCCGATGGTGAGGAGGGTGAGGGGGGTGGTGGGGGAGGGGGTGGTGGGGGAGAGGAGGGAGGCGTGGGTTAGGGCGGTTAGGGGCGTGTTGGGGGGTGTGGTGGAGGGGGTGGTGGCGGCAGTTTGATGAGAGTGAACTGAGGGTGTTAGTGGGTGTATGGTATGAGGGGGGATTTTTTTAAGGGGGAGGTTGATGGGGAATGGGAGAGGAATTGGAGATGCAGCGGAAAAGTGGAAGGAGATAAAAAGACATACCATCGCTGCTGTTATCACCGACAGAGCTAGTAGGTGTTGATTGGCCGGGGGAGAAGAGACTCTCGGTGCTCCTGGACCTGGAAGGAGGGACGTTGGCCATGTGTTTAGGTGGCTCGTGGTGGTGCAGCAAGCTTGGTTCCTGGGTTGGATGTTAGTTAGATTCGAGTTTGGAGGTGAGTGAGTGAGTGTGGTGGTTTTCCTTTTTCAATAGAGTGCTTGGTGGTGGTGGTGGGAGGGGTAGGTAGGTGACAAAAAGTGCAGATGAGAACGTGACAGCCAGGGTGAGAATGAGAATAAGGTTGTGAGCGCGCGTAAGGCTAAGTGATAGAGAGGGTGTGAAGCAGCAAGGCAGCGTCATAGGAAGAGGGGTGTGACGTGACCCCAAGTGAGACTTCTGTGTGACAAGACATGCCGTGTGTGTGTCCTCCCGCAAAATAAATAAATTAAGACAACTCACCAAGTCAAGAAAAACTCTAGAATAGTAGTCAGAACCGTAAACCCGGGAATTTCGTATAATAGTAATCGGTATATCGGTATGAGAATAAAAGTTCAGTAAGGGTTGCCGAAATGCCACCCAAGTAAGGTTTTAGCTTGACAGGAACAAGCAAGCAAAATGACAAGCGCAATGACAGGCGAAAGGCGCGTGGTCAGGCAAGAGAGTCTTTCAAATAAATAAAAAATAATATCTCTCTCTTGGGATGTTCCGAGTTGATGCAATGCAAGCAAGCAGGACAAGCAAGATGTGATGTGATGGGAGGGGGAGGGGGCGGATAGATAAAAGAGAAAGCAAGATCAGATTAGATGGTAGAAAGAAACGAGATGGGAACCCGCACCACCACCCTTCCCCTTAACCCTTAGCTCTTTGCCTTAGCCTTGGCTTACTTAAGGGGGGATTTTTTGTGGACAAGGTTTAGCTTGGTTCCGTAGAAGGGGTGTTTTACCGAGTGAGGTGAGGGAAGGGGGGAGGTTAAGGTTAGCTTTGGCGTTTGGAGGGGGGGGGTTTAGGTTGGGTGTTTTTGGGATGTTGTATTGTGGCATGGGAGGTGGGGTGAGTGGTGAGTGGTACGTCGCTGATGGAGTCGATGGACGGTGGGCGTAGAGAGCTAGATGCCCGAAGTGGAGCGTGGCGGAAGTAATTTTTTTTTGCTTGTGCGAGCGAGCGAGGGCGGCGTGGGAGAAGTGAGTGGGAGGGGGAGGGAGTGTAGTATGTGTGTGAGCTGTTGTGAGTGGGAGTGAGCGGGAGTGGGAAAGGGAAGCGGAAGGGGAGAGAGGCAAGATCATCGGGACATGTGTGTAAACGCGGTGTAATAGTAGCGTAAAAGGTGGGAGAAGGGGTCGTGGGGGTGAGTGTAACTCCCTCTCCTCGGAGGGAGTAAGTATAACAAGTACTCTACTACACCATACTATACTGTGTGTACTTACAATAGACACATAATTAGTAGACGGGGACTATAGGAAAGCTACGTGCTACGTTCGATGGAGTATAGTGGGATAGTGGGATAGTGGGATAGTGGGATAGTGGGATACTACAGTACAGACGGACGGATAGCTTTACCCACAGTAGTATGTGTTTGAGTCCCGCCGCCGTCGTATCCCATGCCCGTCCACCCACCCACACACCCTCGCAATCATCTTCCCGTCCCATCTAATCTGATCTCTTCCCTGTCTGGAGGGGTTGGGGGGGTGGGTGGGCTGACGGACGGGGCAGGGGGGGGTTGTTGTGGCCGGGGGGTGAGAGCGGGAGGGGTTTGTGGTGTTGTGTGATGTGGTGTGGTTTGTGGTGTCCAGAAGGTGTATAATCCGTACAAGGGTGGGAAGTACATACATGATGTGCTCACTCTCTCTCTCTCAGTACAGCTTCGTGCATCCAGACATGCAGTTCTGTGCAGGAATGTGTAGTTCTGTGCAGTAGCAGCGTGTATTCGCCTCGGGAAGGAAGCCGGAAGGGACCGGGGGCAGCTCGCACTATCCTCGCCTTATCCTCGAGCTGGGATGGACTCGGTAGTCGGTACTGGGGAGGGAAGGAGAGGGGGGTAGAGAAGGAAGTACGTGGGGTGGGGGGGTTGATGGGAGAGAGAGGGCGGGTGTCGGCATAGTGAGGGAGCTGGAGCTGGATGGAGCTGGATGGTGAAAAGTGGGGAGTGGAGTGGAGTGGAGTAGGGTGGAGTGGGGAGAAGTGAAGGCAAGTGAGTGAGTGAGTGACTGAGGCGAGAGTAGGCGCGGCGTGGGAGTGAGGGTGTATTGCCGTGGTAGAGGCATTTTTGGGTGAGGGAGACGGGGAGACAGGCGGAGGGAGAGCCGAGGAAGGAGGAAGGGGGAGGATAGAGTAGATGTAGATAGACAGTGAGGGCAGATGAGTGAGGGAAGGGTAAGGCCATGTAAAGTCACATGAGGCAACAGGATAAAAGGGTAGAACGGATCACGCTCTTCCCTCCCTCGACAGCTCTCTCTCACACCTTGCACCTCCCACCTCCCACCTCCCTCTCCCTCACCACACACACCTCCTTCACACCTCCCACCTCCTTCACACCTCCCACCACCCCCCCCAAGCCACTAACCAACCCAACCCTCCACGCCCTCCACGCCATCGCCGCACATCCTAATTGCTTCTTCCTCTTCTTCCTCTTCTTCCTCCTCTTCCTCTCGTGTTACCCGACTCCCGTCTCCCGTCTGCCGTATGTACGTCTGTATGTATGACTGTATGTATGTATGTCTCTGTATCCCACCCGCACGTGTCTGCACCCCATACATACTGCGCTGCACTGTCACTGTGCACATCACTCACTCACTCACTTAGTGAGTTGGTGATTACTGATAGCTGTCTCTTGTCACTGATGTCTCTGTCACTACTGTCTCGCATTCACGTGGAGAGGGGTGGTGCCTGTCTCAGTTGCCCGTCTTGGGGTATGGGATGTCATTTCGAGGTGCCCCTACTGCTGCTGGAGGAGTACAGTACCGCATTGTCATACGGCAGTTGGTGCTGGGAATTGGTATTGGCATTGGCATTGGTATTCTTTCTTATTACACACCCCCGTTTGCTTGCCCGTCCGTCCGTCTGGAGATGGCACATGGAAGTATCCGTCGTCCGTCTTCGTCTCCGTCTTCGTCTTCGTACCTTCCCTTCTCTTAACTTCCTTTCTCATTACCGCTTTTCTCCCACACCGCACATACACAGCCAATGCCTTACTCCCCTCCTCCACCCCTCCCTCACCCTCTCCCCTCTCCCCCCTCCACCCCACTCCCCTCCGATGCCGCCCGTCCACTTCCTTGGCTCCCCTACCTTGAAGGGTACACTCCCCCCCCCCTCCCCCATCTAGCCCTCCTTCTAGCCCTCCCTCCTCCCGCCCCGCCGCACTCGCACCATCTGATTAACACCCCAATACCACGCCATACGAACATCTGATTATTTACCCCCAGTCGATCTGATAAAAAATTTCATCCCCCCCCGGCCCCCCTGCCCCCCACCTCCCCACTTTATGGTTAATCTGATTAGAATAAGGCCGATCCATCAGACCCATCGCGTCTCCCATCCCTCCAATCCGCCCATGCCGTGCTGACGGACCCTGGCGACGAACGCAACCCTGGCGTACATGTAAACCGGCACGGAAATGTACGTGGTTACTTTATATCTGTATACACCCACGGCAGAGACAGGAATGAGGTCAGATGAACGTGCGAACCCATACCCCCCTGCGATCTATCGGATAGATTAGGGAGGGAAGCCGACGGTCTAGGCTGGATCCACCACATCGCATCACCCTTCCCACCTCTCCCCTTCCCACCTTTCCCTCCCTTCCCTCCCCCCAACCCCAAACAAACCCTGTCCCCGATCACACCACCCACGCATGCCTCCCCCCGGTAAAGAATCTTCCCTGTTGTCCCGCGGGTCCCCGCCAGCTCGTTCCTGGATTGGATTAATCTGATGATCTGATAAGATTTCTTCACCTTGGCGCCCCGCTTGGGGATCCACTTGTGTGACAGGGGTGGTGGGGATCCACTGTGCTTTTCCTTGCTTTTCTCGCTTCTGCCATACGGAGTACTCTGCTAGAATTGGGATGTCCACACTCCCCTTCCGTGTCTTTCTCGCGCGGCACTGGTGTCGGTTGAATGGAGGGGTGGAAGGGGTGCGAGATGTCGTGGTGATGGATGGGTTTGTACCGATGACGGGATGAAGTGCGCGTGTGTGCGGTGCGGGTGGTAGAATGCGGCGGGTGAGTACAGTACCTACCCCTCTAGATTTTACCCCTCCACACCCTCCTGTATGTACGGGTAGATTAACGCTGTTGCGCTAGGTACACACCTTCCACTTCGATGTGCGCCTGCGCCGGAATGTGTGAGCGGTGGGGGGGAGAGTTACTTGGGGCACACCGGGGGGGGACCTTCCTTTTTGATGGGGTGGTGTGGTGCATTGGGTGTGGTGGGTGAGCTATTAACTGTCACTACTATATCCGGCTCTGTTAACTGCCATCATTAACCACTACTAACTACACCCATCATGTAATCTACTCTACCTCTATTCTGTCCATCACCACCACCACCACCTTCATCACCCATCAATCATCTCCCATCTCCATCATCACTACTATACTACTAGTTGCTAGTACTACTTCTAGTACTCTACTGCTTAAAACTCACTTACTCACTCTTACTTCCAGTAAGCCTTGTCACTACTGCCCATCCCCACTACCACACTTAGTGGCCTTAGTGCCATACCCATACCCTCTTCACATCTTCATCCCATCTCTATCCACCTCCATCCTCTCATACTCCACTCTCTCACTTCTCCCACCTCCCATCTCTCCTTCCATCCCCACTCCATCATAGGTTCCCATCTCATTTCACCATCCCCTCCTCCTTCCCTCTTCAGCTCTCATCACATCGCATCACATCACTAGCCACCCGCCCATTTTCCTTTTTTCTTCTTCCCTTGGGACCTGGCCGAACATTTCTCATACCGCACCCCACCCTATTACACTCCATCACACTCCATTACACTCCATAACCCTCCGTCCCATCCCATCCCATCCCATCCCACCGCATTCCCATCTTTGCATGTGCCCCGCCCCTCTACCCATCCCTAAACCACCCCTGCAAAACCCTAATGGAGATCCCAAGGTGACCGGCGACCATCGCAGATCTTCGGTGATGATTCATCCCAGAACGCCCTCAAACTCTCACCCAAACTATTTGCCCACCATTCCACTCCCTACACTCAGAAACAGAAAGCCGTGTCCCACTCGACCCTTCTTTTCCCGCGCAAATACAGAAAGAAGGGACTGTCTCACTCAGCCGTCGCGTTCCCAACAAATCTCATTACCATCCCATCCCATCCCATTCCATTGCATCCATCCATCCCATTTATCACATATCACAACACCAAAAACCACCCATCCACCGATGCATGTTTCTGTCTCACGTTACACCCTTCCTCCTCTGACCTCTCACGACCAATCCATTCCTTACACTCACTGAGACGAACACAACACAAACCCCAATAATGCCCGCCCTCTCCATCCTCAATGCGGACCCTCCGCTCCTCGCCGGCCCAGCCCTCCTCCACAACCTCGTGGACTGGACCTCCGCCGCCGCCTCCCCCGCCCTCGACTATCTCGGCCCCGAAGGCACATCAGCACGTTACAGCTACACGTACAGCGAGCTGCAACGATGCGTCGCTAGCCTCGCATCCCAGCTGCACTCGACTCTCATTTCCACTGGTCGACGAGGCAACCCTGACACCAGCACCAACAGCAGCCCCCAGCTAATCATCCCCCTGCTAATCCCCCAGTCCCCCGCCCTCTACATCGCGCAGCTAGCCGCCCTGCAGGTCGGCGCGGCCTTCTGCCCGATCAACCTCGACGCGCCCAAGGAGCGCATCAAGTTCATCTCCGGCGACGTCAAGGCGCAACTTATCATATCGACACACGACAACGCCGATGCCGTCACGTGGGAGGGGGGACCCACGCCCATCCTCCTCGACGCGCACTTCCCCATCCCGCCCTCCCCCGCGGTGGCCCTCCCCCCTTTCCCAGAGTCCACCACGACCTCCTCCCTCGCCTACGTCATGTACACGTCCGGCTCCACGGGCCTGCCCAAGGGCGTCGGCGTCAGCCACCGCGCAGCAACGCAGTCCCTCCTCGCGCACGAGGCACTCATCCCGCGCTTCACCCGCTTCCTCCAGTTCGCAGCCCCCTCCTTCGACGTTTCCGTCTTCGAGATCTTCTTCCCTCTCGCCCGGGGCGCAACGCTGGTATCATGCCACCGCGAGCGCCTGCTCAACGACCTCCCCGGCACCATCAACCTCCTCTCCGTCGACGCGTGCGAGCTGACGCCCACAGTCGTCGGCTCGCTGCTGCTGCGGCGCGCGAACGTGCCCGGTCTGAAGCTGCTGCTTACTATTGGGGAGATGCTGACGCGGCCCGTCGTCGACGAGTTCGGGTACTCGGATGAGCGGCCGGGGATGCTGTATGGCATGTACGGACCGACAGAGGCGGCGATCCATTGCACGGCCTACACGAACATGGCCGCCGGCGCTAAGGTGGGCAATATAGGCCGCCCCTTCTCCACCGTCTCGTGCCTCATCGCCGCCATCCCCGACCCCGCCATCCCCTCCAGCGCAGAAACCCTAACCATCCTCCCCCTTGGCGAGGTGGGAGAGCTCGTCCTAGGCGGCACGCAGCTCGCAGACGGCTACCTGAATCGCGAGAAGGAGAACCGAGCCGCGTTCGTGACGTACGATGGCCAGCCCGCGTACCGCACCGGCGACAAGGGTAGGATTCTGGAGGACGGCACGGTGGAGGTTATGGGCCGCATTAGCGCGGGGCAGGTTAAGCTGCGCGGGCAGCGCGTGGAGCTGGGCGAGGTGGAGGAGGTGGTTTATAAGCACCACGGCATCGAACTCGCGTTCGCGAGCGTGCTGGAGGGTATGCTAGTTGTCTTTGCGCGCGCTGCTAGGGGGGAGGTCGTCGTGGTGGAGGAGGTGCTGGAGACCTGTGCGAGGTGGCTGAGCGGGTACATGGTCCCCAGCGAGGTAGTCGTCATGACACAGTTCCCCTACCTGCCTTCGGGCAAGATCGATAAGAAGAAGCTCGAAGCCGAGTATTTGCGGTCACGCGCTGAGGATGGTGAGGAGGGCCAAGGTGGGGAGTCGGAGACGCAGAAGATTGTTATGAGGGCGGTAAAGGCGCTGTTGAAGGTTAAACCGCACCCCACCCGGCGGCTCGCGACGTATGGCTTGGATTCTCTGACTGCGATCCGGCTAGCCTCGCATCTTCGGAGCGCACGACTACGTATTTCGCCCACGGAGATCTTGGAGGCGGAGACGGTGGGGGAGATTAGTCGGGTGTGCGAGGAGCGCTTGAGTCTATCCTCTGGCACCGCCGCCGATGACGACGTGGTTACTGAGGTCTTTGATTTCTCAGTGCTTGAGGGACCGGTGAGGGATGTTCTGGCGCAGATGGACGTCCACGAGGTGTTTGAGGAGGTGATGCCGTGTACGCCGCTGCAGGACGCGATGTTACTCGAGACGGCGGTGGAGAAGGGGGCGTATAACAATTTCCTCGAGCTGCGCGTTGATGGTGCCGCGCTTGGTACAGGGGATCCCGCGGGCAGGGTTGTGGATGCGCTGCGGGAGCTGGCGGGGTGGAATGCGGTGCTCAGGACGGGGTTTGTGGAGGTGGAGAGTGAGTGGAGTGGGTTTACGCAGGTTATCTGGCCTGGGTTGGATGGGTCGCAGATTATTGTCGAGGAGTCGGGGGGGTCTGAGGGAGGGGAGGACGGGGGGGAAGGGGGGAAGGAAGGAGAGGAGGTGGGGGAGTTGGATATGCTCAGGCCGCTGAGGATTAGGGTGAGGAGGTGTGGGGGGGACGTGATGGTGCGGGTGGGGATTCATCATGCGCTTTATGATGGGTGGAGTTTGGAGCTGCTTATGAGGGATTTGGAGACTATCTTGTCTTCATCAACCTCCTCCTCTTCCACCACCTCAACGTCTTCATCCGACGATAACAGCACCTCTTCCACCACCGCCGCCATCACCGCCCTCACCGCCCCCCGCCGCCCCCCTTTCCGCACCCTAGTCGAGCACACCCTCCGCCTCGCCACCCGCTCCCTCGAGCCGCAGAAACAATACTGGAAAGACCACCTCGCGCACTTCTCACCGCGCGCCCTGCCCTCCTTCCACGCCACCTCCACCTCAGTCGGGGTAGTAGCGAGGGGTCTCGATGTCATCGGCTACACAACCTCCATCTCCACATCTGCTCTGGATATCGCAGCAGCGAAAGCGGGCGTGAGCGCGCAGGTGCTCGTGCAGACGGCGTATGCGATTGTGCTGTCTGGGTATGTGGGGACGGGCGATGTGTGTTTTGGGGCTGTGTTCTCGGGGAGGTCGGTGGATGTGGAGGGGGTGGAGGAGATTGCTGGGCCGTGCATTGCGACGTTGCCTGTTAGGATTGATGTTAAGCCGCAAACGGGGTTGGAGGGGGTGCTGGAGGAGATGGGGAGGGTGGTGAGGAGGCATATGGAGAATGAGGGGTTGGGGCTTAGGGAGATACAGGGGTTGGTTGGGGGGGATGGGGTGGGGGGGTTGTTTGATACGTTGGTTGTTTGGCAGAGGAGTCTTGCTGATGATGGTGGGGAGGGGGACGACAGGAAGAAGATGGTGCAGGTGGTGAGGGCGAGGGATTATCTAGAGTTTGTGCTCACGCTTGAGGTTACCCCCGATGCTGGGAGGGGGGGAAAGGTGAGGTTGGATGCTAACTACCAGACTGCAATTTTTGGCTCGGAGATGATCGCCGTGCTGCTCAAGCAGATTGAGGGTGTTGTCCTAGGGATGGTCCAGGGTAAGGGTCTTGAAGGCGGGGTGCACGACTTGTTTGGCACTGTGGAGGAGAGCGTGATGGCTGTTTACGAGGGGGTGGGTGAAGTGAGTCCCCTTGCTGATGCTAATGGTGAAGAACCCACCCCCGCTGCAGCAGCGATGGAAATGTCACAACACCCAAGGCGGAATGGGAGGGCAAACCAGATCGCGCGGCTGGTAACAGCCAACCCGGACGCGGAGGTGAGTACGCAGCTCCCCCGCGCCGGGAGAGTGCGCGGCTGCATCGGGCGCGTCGGGAAGGGCGTCGTGGTCCTTGTCATCGACCCCTCTTCCTCCGACGAGGCGCTCGCGCTCCTTCCTCTCGGTGCGGAGGGCGAGCTTTGCGTGTCTACCTCTGCGGTCGAAGCTGAGGGGGATATTGTGGAGGGGGGAAGGGCGGTGGAGCACCCTGTTTATGGGAGGCTAGTGCGCACGGGGGATTTGGTGAGGTTGTTGGTTGGGGGCGTGGTTGTGTATCTGGGACGGAAGGGGGGGGATGTCCTGGTTAGGGGGCAGAGGGTTGAGGTTGGGGGAGTGGAGGGGGTTGTGCTTGGGTGTGCTGGGGTGGGGGAGGGGTGTGCGGCTGTGTTGGTGGGTGAGAAGTTTGTTACGTTCTTCACACCCGTCGATGTCTCGCAGGGGGAGAAGGGGGAGGGGGAGTTCAAGATCCTGGACGCGCAGCGCGATGTCGTCGAGGCGATATACGAGACGCTCGATTCCGAGGTCCCGAGCTATGCCGTCCCAACATCCATCATCCCCATCTCCTCTCTCCCCTTCACAGCAGGAGGAGACGTCGATACCTCCTCCCTCGCTCGCGCGTACAGCGCGCTCCCCGCGCCCCAACTATCGCAATACGCGAACCCCTCCGCCTCAACAGCGGAGTACATCTGGACGCCCCTCGAGTCCCTCATCCTCGCCGCCGTGACATCAGTAGCCAAATCCCCGTCGTCGTCGTCGTCCGCGGTGGTGATAAAACCCACCACCCCCTTTTCGGCGTTGGGAATCGATTCGATTGCTGCGATTGGGCTTGTGAGACGGCTTAGGGAGGGGGGGGTGAGGACGGATGTTGGGGCTGTGTTGAGGTTTCGGAGTGTGAGGAGGCTTGGGGGGGTTATTGAGGAGGGGGAGAGGGGGAGGGAGAGGGAGGGTGGGAATGGTGGGGGGGGGGGGGGGGGAGGGGATGGAGGGATTGCCGACGCCGGAGGAAATGGTGTTTGAGCCGGCGCTGGTGGATGAGGTGCGTGAGGCGGTTGGGCGGAGGGGGTGGACGGTCGAGAGGGTCCTCCCGTGCACGCCGCTGCAGGAGGCTATGCTTGCTGCTAGTGAGCTTTCCTCTGTCTCCCCCTCCTCCTCCGCGGGCGACGAAGAGGGAGCATACGTCAACCGCGTACTCCTCGACCTCAAAGCCAGCATCTCGCAAGTCGAAGACGCATGGCGCTCGATGGTGCATCGGCACGAGATCCTACGCACCTGCTTCGTGCGCGCCGGCCACGCGCGGTACGCGTTCTGCCAAGTTGTGCTCTCTGGCTTCGCGCACGAGAGCCGCGTTGTGGACGTCGCGGACGCCGCGGGGGTGGAGGGTGTGATGCGCCGGGGTGTGAGCTGGCAAGACGGCGGGGTGAGACCGCCGTATGAGCTTACGTATGTGCGTGTCGCTGGGGGAGGGGTGAAGTTGGTCCTCGCGATGCATCATGCGCTGTATGATGGGTTCGCGATGGGCGTGCTGTATGAGGAGATGGAGATGTGTGTAGCGGGGCGCCAAGCGGAGATGGGGGAGGCGGTGTCGTTTGCGCCGTTTTTGAGGTATGTGGGTGCTGTGCGGGCGGAGAGGGCGGATGCGTTTTGGAGGGGGGTTGTGGGGGGGTTTGTTCCGGTTGCTTTTACGCCTGAGCTGCTGGAGGAGGGGAAGGGGGAGGGCGAGAAGGGGGTGAAGAAGGTGGAGGCGACGAGGCAGAACCACGTTGTGAAAATCGCGGCGGCGATGAGTCTACAGAGTATCGAGGAACGGCTCGCGCACCACGACACCTCGCTCCTTTCCGTCTGCCAAGCAGCCTGGGCATCCCTCCTCGCCCACCGCGCCTCGAGCACGGATATTTGCCTAGGGAGCGTGGTGTCCGGCCGCACCGTCCCCGTCGAGGGACTGAACCGCCTCGTCGCGCCGTGCTTCAACACCATCCCCTTCCGGCTGCGCAACCTGCACCGACTGAGCTACCTTGAGGCCTTCCGCACGCTGCAGGCGCAGAACGCCGAGGCTGTGCCGTGGCAGATGACGGGGCTGCGGCGGGTGCAGAATCTCGCTGGCGTGGAGGGGGGGGAGGGAGGGGGGTTGTTTGATACGCTTGTGCTTGTGCAGACTGCGGAGCGCGAGATGGATGGCGCGGTGTGGAGCGTGGAGGAGGATAGGGGCGGGATGGATTTCCCGGTCGTGGTGGAGATTGTGCCGCGGCCTGGGGTGGGGGAGAGGGGGGTGCTGGAGGTGATCTTGCATACGCATGGCTTGCTGCTGGATGAGGGGGAGGTGAGAAAGGTGGTAGCGGAGTTTGAGAAGTTCCTTGAGAAGGCGCTGAGGGAGCCGAGGGAGCAGATTGTTCCTGCTGCGCTGAAGGGGGAGTGGGCTGCTAAGACGGCGGAGAGGCGGGATAGGAAGGCCCGCGCCACTAATGGCAGTGCAGCTGATGAGGAGGCTGCGGGGAGGGAGTGGACGGAGCTGGAGATCACGGTCAGGGGAGTGATAGCGGCCTTCACGACTGTGCCCGAAGCGGAGATTGGGCGGGGAACAAGCATTTACCGCCTGGGGCTCGACAGCATCAATTCCGTCCAAGTCGCCACCTCCCTGCGCGGACTCGGCCATAAAGTCGCCGCGAACGAGGTGCTGATGCATCCCTCTGTTGGGGAGCTGGCGGACTGGATCGCAGCTAAGAGCGAGCACCCTGCCACCACGACGGCGACTGGTGAGGCGAGGGACTTTGATTTCAATGCCTTTGATGAGCAGCACCGCGCTAGGATTGTGGAGGAGCTGAAGGGGATGGGCGTAGAGGGGGGGGTGGAGGGCGTGTACCCGTGCACGCCTGTGCAGAGCGGGATGTTGGCGCAGACGCTGCGGAGTGGCGGGGTGGAGTACGTTAACTCGTATACGCTGCAGCTGCGCGCTGATGTCTCGCTGGAACGGTTGAGGGATGCGTGGGGGGTTGTTGTGAGGGCTTGTCCGATGCTGAGGGCGGGGTTTGTGGGGACGGGGAGGGGGTTTGCGGTGGTTGTTTTTGAGGCTGATGCTGCGACGGTTCCTTGGATCGAAGGTGGCGAGGGGGGAGGGATAGCCGGGGGGGTGACGGCGAGGGAGCTTGCGGGGAGGCCGTGGTGGTTGGAGGTGAGGGAGGGGGTTGTCAAGTTCACGGCGCAGCATGCGCTTTATGATGCCCAGTCTTTGCATCAGATCTTTGGGGATGTGCAGGCTGTTTATTCGGGGGGTGCGGTGCCAAAGTACCCTTCCTTCTTGCCGCTTCTCGGCGCTATCCTCACGTCTAACGAGCCCGCTGATGAGGAGAGGAGGAGGGCGTTCTGGGTGGAGCAGGATTTTGCTGTTCACCGGTTCCCGGATCTGACGCCACTGCGCGTCACTAGCACAAAAAGTATTGCGCGCACGGCGACGTCGAAGCTGGCCTTGAAGGAGATTGAGGAGAGGTGTCGGGAGAGCGGTGTCTCTGTGCAGGCAGTGGGCCAGGCGGCGTGGGCGAGACTGTTGGCTGCCTATGTGGGAGAGGGGAAGGTGACATTTGGGGTTACGCTTAGTGGGCGCGGAGTAGCTGGTGGTGAGGAGGTGGGGGATGTGCCGTTCCCGACTATTGTTACGGTGCCTGTTTGTTATGATGTTGGTGGGGAAAAGGGGGGGAATAAGGAGTTGTTGGAGAAGGTGATGAGCGGCATTGCTAGGGTCGGGGAGTGGCAGTTTACTCCGCTCACGGATGTGCAGCGCTGGACGGGGAATCAGGGGGGGTTGTTTGATACGCTTTTTGCGTATCAGAAGTCCGCGGGTGATGACGACAAGGAGGTAGGTGGGGAGGAGGTGTGGAAGATTGTGGAAGAGGATGCAGAGGCCGATTTCGCTGCCTCGATTGAGATGTTGCCGGAGGGTGGGGAGATGGTGCTGCAGCTTACGGCCAAGGAGTGTGTTGTGCCCAGCGAGCAGGCGGAGTTGATGTTAAGCCAGTTTGACGCGCTGTTGGTGGATATGTTGACAGAGGGGAGTGATGGAATCGTCGGGCGAGGCGATGAGAAGATCGTTTCCATCACGCCACCGGAGCGTCCGACGCTTTCGGACTCCGATGAGAAGGACATGCTACTCCACGGCTTCGTGGAGAGGCAAGCTCGCCTGACGCCGTCAAAGGTAGCGCTCGAATTCACGACTACCCTCGAAGCCGGCGCCAACACCGCGGCGTGGACGTACGCCCAGCTGGACGCGGAGGCGAATCGCATCGCGCATCTCGTGCAGAACCTCGGTGCTGTGCAGGGCCAGCTGATAGCGATTTGCTTCGACAAGTGCCCCGAGGCTTCGTTCTCGATCGTGGGCGTCATGAAGGCGGGGAGCGCGTATGTGGCGCTTGACCCTGGGGCGCCTGCTGATCGAGTAAAGTTTATTATCGAAGACTCGGGGGCGACGGTGGTGTTGAGTGCTGGGAAACCTGCGGAGAGCTTGAAGGTGATTTTTGAGGGTAGTGAGATCCAAGTCGTTGATCTGGGGACTACGGAGCTACTGGAAGGGTGCAGCACTGATGCACCTGTCCTGGCTCGCCCGATCGATCCGCAGGATTCGTCGTACTGCCTCTACACCTCCGGCACAACAGGTACGCCCAAGGGGTGCGAACTCACCCACGAAAACGCCGTGCAAGCCATGTTCGCGTTCCAGCACCTCTTCGGCGGCCACTGGACCGTGGAGTCGAAGTGGCTCCAGTTCGCAAGCTTCCACTTTGACGTCTCAGTGCTGGAGCAGTTCTGGAGCTGGAGCGTGGGGATCTGCGTCGCGTCCGCGCCGCGGGATCTGATCTTTGAGGATATCCCCGGCGCCATCCGCGCCCTTGGGATCACGCACCTCGATCTCACGCCCAGTCTCGCGAGGCTGCTGCACCCGGATGAGGTGCCGGCTTTGTGTGGCGGGGTGTTCATCACGGGGGGCGAGCAGCTGAGACAGGATATCCTGGATGTGTGGGGGGAGCATGCGTGTATCTATAACGGGTACGGGCCGACGGAGGCGACGATCGGGGTGACGATGTACCCGCGCGTGCCGCAGAACGGGAAGCCTGCGAATATCGGGCCGCAGTTCCTCAACGTCGGGTCCTTTGTCCTTAAGCCCGGGACGAGCGAGCCGGTGCTGCGCGGGGCGGTGGGGGAGCTGTGCGTTAGCGGCAAGTTGGTGGGGAAGGGGTATCTGAACCGCGATGAGCTTACGGCGGAGCGATTCCCGTACCTGGAGGCACTGGGGGAGAGGGTGTATCGCACGGGCGACCTGGTGAGGATCTGCCATGATGGGAGTTTCCTCTTCCTCGGGCGCGCGGACGATCAGGTTAAGCTGCGGGGGCAGAGACTGGAGTTGACGGAGATTACGGAGGTGATTAAGAAGGGCGTGGAGGGCCTGGAGGAGGTGGTTACGCAGGTGCTGAGGCATAGTGCGCAGCTTAAGGAGCAGCTTGTTGCGTTCTTCGTCCCCACTGCTGATATCGCAGAGCCGCTGGGGTTGATCGGGGCGATGCGCGATGCCTGCACGAGTCGTCTGCCGGGCTACATGGTCCCCACGCATTTCGTGCCGCTCAAGGCACTCCCGCTCTCGGCGAATAACAAGGCGGATGGCAAAGCGCTGGCGAGGATGTACGATGATCTCTCCGTCGAGGAGCTGCAGCGCCTCAGCACTGCGGGGCAGGAGGGCAGGCAGTGGACGGGCGCCGAGAGGGAGGTGCTGCGCGTGCTGGCGGAGTGTATGGATGTGCCCCTGGAGGAGCTGGGGAGCGGGACCAATATCTTTGAGCTGGGGTTTGACTCGATTTCGGTTATTGGGCTGGCGCAGCGGCTTCAGAAGGCTGGGTTTGGGGGCGCGAAGGCGGCGGTTGTGATGGGGAATGCGGGGGTGGAGGGGTTGGTGGGGGTGTTGATGGGGGATGCTGGCGGGAGTGGAGGAGGGGGGGAGATTGTTGCGGCACAGCAGAAGATTACTGCGTTCGCGCACCGGAATCTTCTTGGTGCTGTGGAGGAGCTGGGGGTTGATGCTGAGGAGGTTGAAGCTCTTGCGCCCTGTACGGCGACGCAGGCGGGGATGATTTACAGGTTCCTTGATAGTGAGGGGGCGCTGTATTTCATGAACTTTGCCTTTGAGCTCGCGGAGGGGGTGGATGTGGAGAAGTTGCGTGGGGCGTGGGAGAGGGTTGTGAAGGGGCTGGAGGTCCTGAGGATGGGATTCGTGTTTACGCCCGACGGATGCGCGCAGGTTGTTTTGAAACAGCGCGAGGTTCCTTGGGGTGTTGATGCGGAGTTTGCGAGTATGGAGAAGGGGGAGGCGCTGGCGAGGCCGTGGAGGGTTACCGTCACTGAGGAGGAGGGGAGAAAGGTGATGAAGCTTGAGATCTTCCATGGGCTTTATGATGGGGCTAGTCTCCCGATTCTGCTGAGGAAGGTGGAAGAGGAGTATAAGGGGGTTGAAGGAGTCGAGTATGGACCTTCGTTCATGTCAGTGCTCCCACATGGACCGCTTGCTGCTGTGGAGGGGGCGGAGGCGTTCTGGAAGGGGGTGCTGGAGAAGGCGGAGTTTAAGCCGTTGCCGGTACTTGAAAAGGCCCAGCCTGGGGATGTGAGTGTCACGAGACGCGTACCGGATCTGGAACACTTGGAGGCTCTCCGCCAGTCTCTGGGCGTGACCTACCAGGCTATCTTGCAAGCTGCCTGGATCTCAGCGTTCCGCAGTCAATTCCCTGCTTCTGCGGCGCCGTCCTTCGGGAATGTCATCTCGGGTCGCGCCATCGATTTCAGCGGTGCGGAGAACGTGGTTGGACCGCTTCTTAATACCCTGGTCTTCCATGTCGACGTCGCTGAGGGGATGACCTGGAAAGATCTCGTCCAGGCGTGCCACGCATTCAATGTCGGCGCCATGCCGTTCCAGCACTCGGCCTTGAAGGATGTGCAGAAGTGGTGTGGTGGGGACGGACGGGAGTTGTTTGACAGCTTGTTCGTGTTCCAGCGCGAGGAGGAGGAGAGTCAGGAGGGGCTCTGGAGAGAGGTGGAGGGAGAGGCGGTGGCGGATTATCCGTTGGCGTTTGAGGCTACGTTGATGGGTGGTGGGGATGTGACGATTGCGCTTGTTGGGCAGGGCAAGTATGTTAGTGAGGAGCTTGCGAAGGGCCTGCTGGATCTGGTTGAGAGTTCACTTGCTGCTTTGAAGTCGCCGGGGGATGCTAATTCTGGTGTGTCGGGATCGGTGAGAGAAAGTCAACCGGCCAAGAGCGCCAGTGAGAGTCAGCCGCTGGATGCTACTTCTGACAATGACTTTGAGTGGACGCCGACGGCGAGCGTGATTCGTGCGCAGATCTCGGAGTTGAGTAAGGTGGAGGAGACGACCATCGCGGCGAACACGACGCTCTTCTCGCTGGGACTGGATAGTATCGATGTCATCAAGCTTGCGTCGCGACTTAAGAAGGCCGGAGTCAAGATCTCGGTCAGCGCGATTGTGAAGAGTCAGACGGTTGCGAAGATGATGGGGAGTATCCAGGTCGAGCAGGGGCCGGTGCAGGTCGGGACTAGTATCGATGAACTTGAACGGCAGTTGAGGAGTTCGTTGCCGGTCGAGGGGGTAAAGGGTGCGACGGCGGTTCTTCCGGCGACGCCGTTGCAGGAGGGGATGGTGGCGGAGATGGTGGAGTCGGGGTTTAGGAAGTACTTCAACCATGAGTTGTATCGCGTTAAGGAGAGCGTTGATATGGCGGGGCTGAAGAAGGCGTGGGAGACGGTGGTGGCGGAGTTTGATATCCTGCGCACTTCGTTTGTGGGGGTTGAGGATGTGGAAATTGATGTTGGCTTTGCGCAGGTGGTGCATCCTGCGACTACAAGCAGCATCTGGCGCGCCGCTGCGTTTTCGGAGGAGGCGGATCTGGGAGTCGAGACGAAACAGCTGATTGAGGAGGCGGTCGAGAAGGCAAAGACAGGCAGCCTGCTTCAGCTTGTGGATATCACCCATGGAGGGGAGAGGTACTACCTCCTCTCCATCTCGCACGCGCTCTATGATGGATGGTCTCTCCAGGCTCTCCATGCCAACGTGCAGAAAGCGTATAACGGCCAAGCACTCGCCAACCCGAGCGTGCGACTACCGCTCGAGCAACTGCTCAATGCGAATGGACCCGATGCCACGAAGTACTGGCGCACGGCGCTGAATGGCCTGCCCAAGTCGGAGTTCCCGCTCCATAACTCAACTTCGGAAGGCGTTAACCGCTTCGAATTCGCGTCTTCGATTCCATTGGACGATATCCAGGCTTTTTGTCGAGGAAACAACATCAGTCTCCAGACTCTGGGACAGACGGCATGGGCCATATTACTCGCCAGCTGCCTCAAGCGCCTCGATTTCGCCTTTGGAGTCGTCCTGTCGTGCCGCGACACCGAGGAGACTAGCGAGCTCATGTTCCCGCTCATGAACACTGTCGTCGTGCGTGCAGTTATCCACGGCGATCGCGAGGGGATGCTGCAGTATATGCAAGAGAGCAGCAATGCCATGCGCGCCTACCAGCACTTCCCATTGCGGAAGGCACAGGCGCTCGCCGGTCGACAAGGGGGTGCGCTGTTTGATACGCTATTTATCTATCAGGGCAAGGCGCAGGAGCAGAGCGGCGAGGTGCTGGCGGAGGCAGTGGAGAGTCAGGCGGAGGTCGAGTTCAAGGTCTGTGTGGAGATGGAGGTTGTTGCTGGGGAGCTGGTGTGGAGGACTGCGTGTCGGGATGCCGCGAGGACGCAGGAGGAAACTGAGGGGCTGTTGAGGGATCTTGATGCGGTAATGGGGAGAATTGTGGCGGATGTGAAGGCGCAGACGATTGTTGCTGCACAGGGGCAGGTGGCGCTGTGTGGGCTTGAGCCGTTTGTGGATGAGACGTCGATGGCGCCGGTGAACGGTGTGGCGAAGTTACCAAAGAGGAGGGAGAGCGAGTGGAGTGCTACGGAGCTCGCTATTCGTGCTGTGTTGTCCCAGGTCTCAAAGACGCCGGAGGGGGAGATTGAGAGGGATCATAGTATCTTTCATCTTGGGCTTGACTCAGTCAGTGCTATCAAGGTGTCATCGCTGCTGAGGAGGCAGGATATCAGGATCACTGTGGGTGAGATTATGAAGAATAGCAGTATTCAGGAGATGGGTGCTCTGCTCGCGCAGAGGGTCGACACTTCGACGGCGGTTCAGACGAAGGATGTTGATGCTGTTGTCGCTGCGTCTGTCTCGCACATTGACAAGACAGCGCTTGCGAGGGATGTTGGAGTTGAGGAGAGCGAAGTTGAGGATGTCATGCCCGTTTCGGCGGGACAGCTTTATATGCTCGCGCGCTGGGAGCAGACTGGAGGTGCGCAATTCGAGGCGAACTTCCAGTATAAGCTCGATGGTGCGGTTGATCAGGAGAGGTTGGAGAAGGCATGGGAGGCGCTCACGAAGCGACATGCTATTCTACGGACGGTATTTTCATTCGTGGAGGACGAGGGGGTGAGGGCTGTGCAGGTCGTCCTGAAGGAAAAGAGCAACCCCGTCAAGTATGGCAAGTCTACCGAGACGGCGGTGTCGTTGCTTGACCCAGTCCTCCTCGTTGTGGAGGAAGTGCAGGGCCAAAAGACAATCAGTCTCCGTCTTCTTCACGCAGTGTACGATGGGATAAGTCTCCAGCTCCTCATCCAAGATCTTGAGACGCTGTACTCCAACCCCGACTCCGCGCTGCCTCCGCCACTAAGCTTCAAGGAGTTCATCGCCCGCGACCTCGACGACGAGTCGCGCAAGGCACAGAGGACGTTCTGGGAATCCTACCTCCCGCTCACCGAGCCGGCAAGCGTGCCGGAGACGCCAGATCTTACACGCCGGGTGGAGATCTTCAAGCCTAATCTCCCGATTGGGGATATTGCGTCTGCTGCCAGAAAGGCGGGCGTGACGGTTGATGCGCTGCTTTTGGCGGCCTTTTCAAAGGCGTATGAGGTGACGAGACAATATGCCAGCGATGAGACGGTCGTTGGGCTCTACCTCGCTAATCGCTCTGCTACTACTGATTTATCAGACCTGGTGGCGCCAACGCTTAATCTGTTGCCTCTGCGAATCAAAAACTCGAGCAGTGGGCTTGAGGAGATTGCTGGGGGTGTGCAGAAAGACCTTTTGAAGTTGAGCGAGGTGGGGAATGTAGGTGCCAGTCTGGCGGATGTGTATCGTTGGACGGGGAGGAGCGTGGGGGTGTTTGTTAATGTGCTTAAGACCACCTCCTCCTCTGACAATGGGGACGAGAAAGCAGGGGAACTCTTTGCAGAGAGTCTGAGTGAGGTGGATATGCTCAGGCCCAGGGCTGAGGTTATAGATATCGTGCCTAAGCAAGAGCTGCTCGCTGGGTTTGAGAAGAGAGGAGACTTGAAGGGGGCGTATTTGGTGAGTTCTTCTTCATTTATAAATACACCTTTTTCGAGGGAGGGAGTGCTAACGGCTTATCAGGCTTCGGTGGATATTGAACTTCGTCTTGTGGATGGTGGGAAGGCACTTGATGTTGGGCTTTTTGCGCCAGAGGGGGTTGTTGGGCTCCAGGAGGGGGAGAAACTGATTGAGGTGTTGGGAGAGGTTTTGGGTCGGTTGTAGAAAGACTGTTCAGACGAGGAGGGGATCGGAGGTGTCGGAGAGACGGATAGAGAGAGTTGTTTTTGAGAGATGCGGGGCTCTGGGTTAGAGGGATGGCATCAGCTGGCTGATGTGGTTCCTCTTGCTTGCCCTTTTGTTATTGCTTCTTGTTCATTTTATTGGAGTTGTCAAACTCGCTGTTTATGCATGGTATTTCTGTACATGCGGGTTGGGTTTGGGACATTCGTACATACTTTGGTTTGCGGTACATAGATTAGAATTTCCAAGTTTCATTGTTCACATGCCTCAACATTTGCTCAAGAGGAAGGAAGTGATGATGATGAAGCTTTTTCTCCCAGTTTTGTGTGTAAATGTGCTCGCTGTACAGTATTTATCTGTACATATCTAATTGTAGTGCAGTCCCCCTTAATTTTTATACAACCCGAGCCAGATGCCTCAGCATCCTCCACGTTTCCCCCTATATATACATACAATGATCTTACAACACCCCCAATGCAGTGACCTTTTCTGGCCTTTCTTCCCCTCTTTCCGTCTAAAACGCATGCTACCTCGCAAACGCCGCGTGCTTTTAAATAAACTTTCCAAAATTAAACGCCTTTGTGTGCTTTCCACAAGCAAAAATAACCCTCCCTGGATGAATGAAAATCGCCGAAATTATTGTGATAAATAGGTACGTATATATACAGAAACGCTCCAAACGACGGGAGACAGATCGGAAAAGGGGGGTGATGTCAATGGTGGTCACGTGAGGCGTGGCGACAGATCTAGGAGAAGAAATACTGGCTGTCCTTCAGACGCTTGACATCGAAAGAGCCCTGTGAATAGTTAGAAAACGTAACGTGGAAAATCAAGGGTGGGGATGCATACCTTCTCGGGAACAGTCGGGAACGCCACCGGCAGCCAGACCGACAGCGCGGCACCCTTCGATCGGACGCGCTTCTTCGAGACACTCCTGGAAAAGGCGTCCTGCTTCTCAGAGCCGCCCTCATCGGCATCATGCTCGACTTCCATCTCTCCCTCACTATCATCCTCTTCTTCCGGCTCCTCTTGCTCCTCGTTCTCGTCGACATCCTCGTTTTCCATATCCACAGCCTCGGCTTTAGCTTTCTTCTTCGGCTCCGCGGCACCCTTCTCTCCGAGTCCCACGACGGGCGTGTCGTTCCCGCCCTTGATATCATTATACGCCTGCAGTTCCTCAAAAATGCTCGCCGGCGTCACCATCGCCTTGCCCTCCGCGACCCTCTCCGGATCCTCCGACGCAAGAAGACGCGCGCGCTTTCGTTCGAGCAGTGCCTCTACGAGCTGCATGTTCTTCTGCGACTGCTTCTTTGACTTGTTCGACCCTGAGACCCGGTAGGGGTTTTCGATGCGGCCAGACTTGACGTCCGCGCGCCACTCCTGGACGCGGCGGAAGAACTCGGAGTCAGACTTGACGTGAGCGAGGTAGAGACTGCCCTTGTATCTGGCATCGAACTCGGCTGCGAGGCGGACGATGACGTTGTCGGAGTGCATCTGGATGAAGGCGTCACGGAGGACGCCGTTCATGGTATCGATGTCGGCTGCGTGGGTCCAGAAGGAATCGTGGACGGCAGCGAATGAGAGGCCAGCTTCGTCGCATTTGAGGGCCGAGAGCATCATGTGTGTGGCGTCGAGAGAGTGCACAAAGTTGGGTGGGAAGCCTTGAAGTTGTTTTCGCTTACTGACTGGGTCAGACCGGTGAGGCTCTGAGATGGTTATCTGCTGTAGATTTGTGTGGACAGTTCGTGACTTCGTTGCGCGGTATGGCTGTACAATGGGCATTCGTAGAGGAGTTGTCCATACGACACTGGACTTGAACTGTAGCTGCTGCTCTGCATCAACCATAGAAGTCTGGTAGCGGTTCTGCCGGGGCGCCCTTTTATCTAGTGCCTCTTCGTGGAGCTGTTCAAGTTTGTCCAACTGCTCGGGTGTGATAGATGTCGAGATTCGACTAGCACACTCGCCAAGCCAGTACTGAATATCGTGTGCGCCTCTGAACATGGTTCCCAGAGCTTCAAAAATCTTCGTGGCGACATATCCAGATAGAAGACTAACATTGAAGGTGCCTTCGTTGGGAATATCGGAATGAGCAGCAACAAGCTGCTTTCTGACCTGGGCCTGGGCTCCAATGTAGGTGACACCGTAAACGTTTGTCATAACCGTTTGCTTGACAACCTTGCGCTTGATTTTACCCTCGAGCCAGATGGCGCACTTGTTGCCATTCTTCCTATCAATAGCCATCTTCTCCTTGACCAATTCGGCAACGGCGCTGTATACATCAGCTGGTCGATCGCCCGGTTCCAAATTAACCTGTCTTGCGCCCCATTCGTCGCCGCCAAGAGCCGCATAATGCTGAAGTCCGTTGCAAGTTCCATCTTGATGTACGGGAAGATGTGATACAAACTTCGTTGGGTCTCCAGACTCCAACGCATTTTTGAGCTCATGGCAAGCGGCAAGACACTGCCATGGATCCTCCGCATCTAGCCACCACCTTCTTCCCTGGAGTGGGTTCATTGCGGAATCGTAGATATCATCAATGTGATCAACAGTATACTGTTCACGCTCCTTTAAGCTTGCTTTGTCATAGCCATGGACGTTGGCAAGATGAACTCTCAGCCATTTGAGGCCGGCTTCACCAAGCTCCCGCCCTTTGCCGAATTTGAGGAGACCACGGCAGTGGTCGGCTCCCATATGGTTCAGGTATGGAGGTATAGGATAGGCCCGTCCACGGAAATCTAGATTGTGAGGAAAGTAGAACTTTTCATCTCGCAGTGACCGCGCAATCTCGAGCTGGAAGTTCTGGAAGCAGCGGGCAGAATGAAATCCACTTCGTGTGTTCTCTATAGTCTTCAAACTCCGTATCCATTTTCGCCTTTCTGTTGGATCTTTGGAAGTCGGAGGTTCTGGCGGATACTCCAACTTCGGCTCCTCGGCTGGAAAGTTCGCGATGGCTTCTCCAGTATTCCATGCTTCCAGCATGGTGTCGAATACAGGTCGGTTGATCACCCAAGGGGTTTTCCCGAGGACATCCAGCCCCTTAAACATTTGCTCCATGTCCCCCCTTCCAATGGCAGCTTCTTGATAATGTCGCTGGTTCTTGTCGCCGCCTTTAATTCGCACGGCCTTTGCTGGGTGGGAAATGAAGCCACCTTGGTTAAATTGTGACCAGGGCTCTGGTTCAGCTACCATGGGCAAATGCTTTGCCAACAGACTGTGGACGGGCTCACGCTTCAGAGATGCTACCAGGGCACGATTGGCGAGGATCATGCCTGTCTTTTTGCCGATTTTGTACTGGTGAGTGTGCGAGAAAGCGGGTTGTATTTGCGTTAAGATCTCCTGAGTCTTCGTATTTTCCATTGTGACTGGTACCTTCGCAGTGTCAATGAGAGCAGAGAGAAGATATGATCCAACTTTGGCTTTAATCGTCGCTGACCACTCTGTGTTCCATTGGTCGGTAAGATCATGCTCGGCCGCGGAATCTCCTCGTACCAACTTTGCCAGTGAATCTGTCAATTGCTGCCGGGTTTTCTTGTTTCGTATTACGCGGGCCAGGCCCTGTCCTTTACCCGCACTGGCGGTCTTATTTAATTGTTGCCAACCTTGCTTGGTAGTGTTGTTGCGAATAGTCTCGGTGATGCTTTCGTCCTCAAGGTTGGCTCCAATTGACATGATGACAGCAGCAAGTGGCATTCCTTTATCCGTACCATGCGAGCTTAGACATTGCATGGAGGTTAAAATCGTCACCGCTGCCAGCTTATCTGTTGGTAGATACCTTAGAAATGGGCCATATATGCAACGCTCAACATCCAACTGCGATTTCTCCTTTTCTGGTGTTGCTTCCGCCTTGTCAATATTTTTAAGTTCCTGGGTTAGGCGTTGCTCTAGAAGTTCCTGCCATTTCCACATTCTCGCACCCAAAGACTTGGTTTGAAGTGATGTATCAAGCCCCATCTTGGAAAGAGAGACGCTCTCTTTCCGCCATCTGTCGACAGCAGAAGTGATCGAGTCCTCCTCCAATTTCATTTGGCGTAGGCGTTGTTCTTCAACAGTCAGGACTTCGGCATCAAACCCTTCAGGCTTCCGAGAAAATAATGACAGGGACTGCTTGAGTGCCTTCAGCCCAAAACCTCTCTGGGGAGCTGCCCGAACGTCCATGATGACCCCAGGTGTCGTTTTCGAGGATTCGAGGTCGGCTGCTGCAATATCGTCCTCAAAATTAGGCTCTTCGTCAACCAAAGAGTCCAGTTTGGCAAGTATGTTGTGGTCGGGCGCGATCTGATTGATAATATCCAAATCCTCGGCGGACATGATATCAACCATGCTTAGAACTTCCAGTCCGACATCTCCACGAGCCATATCCATATATCTTTTTACCAACCTGTCCTGTCGAGCTCCTCGAGGCGACTGTAGTGAAGTTTTGAGCATAATTGCGATTGTCGCAGCTGTAATTTCGATGCCCTTGCTTCGCACCATTACTTCGAACCATTTATGCATGTCGTGGGCATGTTCGGCATTAGGTTCCCTGAGTATTCGTTCCAGAGACGCCTTCAGATACTCATTGTGAAGCCTTCCGAGCTCCTCCGGGGAAAGCTTCAGGAACGGCACAGATCGTTTTATTATAGCGGCAGCGCGCTCAATCCGCCCCAGCCTCAAACATGCCTCCAATATCGCAAAAATTTCTCGCTGTTCTCCAGTAACTCCATTCTTTAGCCGCATTCGTTCTGCCGGTAGCGCCAGCGTGTTCTCCAGAGAAATTGTCTTCGTTGGGTCGAAGGGCATGATAGTCGACAGACGAGACTGGTCTTGCGAGTGTCCAGGGTATTTCGATGCAACTTGGTTTATACTATCAGCGAATGGAATTTCATCCGTCAACGGCATATGTGCAGCAGTTGCCAACGACCGTCGAATTGTAGGATTTGCGCCATCGTTCGAATTCCGCCTCTTTCTCAATGGAGCCGTACTCTCCCCAGGCGCAGTAGTCAAACTTCGGTGGCATGGTTGGCGCAGTCGTGGGTATGTTGGGCACAGCCAGGGAAGGTATAGTTGCTCTCGTGCTGCATTGTATGATCGGATTGTCCGTAATCGAGTATGCCTCTGTGCAGCTCGAGACAACATGATGATTTACGAACGGAGAGCGGTAGATTCGAGAGACATTAAAGATCGAATAAATTAAACAAGAACTAAATAATCGGACATATAACTTGAAAAGAAAGTAGGGAAGAAAGTGGTGAAGGGGTGAAGAGGTGTCGCGTGTGCTCGTTCAGAAATTGTTCCTGGCGGCCAAATAGGGATGGGTATGGAGATGGGCGGCGATTTTCTTTTTTGCCAAGACTTCCGCTCAGTTGGGTTCGCGACCTGACTAATGTACGGGTCCAATGCTTGTCCAGCACGGAGTGAAGGCGGTGTCCCAATTCAGCCAATCATACCCATGAAGATTCATCCTTTTCTTGAATCCATATACTTGAACGCTTTATACAACGCCCAATTCTGATATACAACGCTGGTCATGGTTCAAACTATGAGCAGGGCCATAAGGGCAACGGCATGTAGCAACTGTCGGACCTCGTTATTACGATCTTTTACCTCGATAGCTGGAGTTCAGTGGCATTCCAACACCGCCACCGCAACCCGGTTATGGAGGACACCAGGCGCGACCCAGACTTCGATTCGATATTCGTCCAATGCAAGCGGTAGCTCGTCACAATTTGATCATCAAGCATCTGGGCCGACCGTGGTGTCTGATGCCACACAGCTGAGAAATAAAGCAGCGGCAGAAATCGCTCCGGCGCAGGAGCTGGCAGGAGAGGAGGCAATTGAACAAGAAGCAATTGAACCCAAGGCAACCCCAGAGGCGGAAGCGTTACTCGAAGAAGATACACAAGCCGAATCGCAGGCATCCTCAACGCCATGGTATCTCCAAGTCGACACTCCCACGAGCCATATTCCGACCCTATCTGAGCGCCAGAAAATCCCCGACCTCCCCACCTCGCCACCTACAATTTTACAACCTCTCCTCGAGCGCATCTCCGTTGATCTCGGCCTCGATGATCTCTCCCTACTCGATCTCCGCAAACTAGACCCTCCTCCCGCTCTCGGCTCTAACCTCATCATGATCATCGGCACCGCCCGCAGCGAGAAGCACCTCCACGTCTCCGCCGACAGGCTCTGTCGCTGGCTACGCACAGAGTACAAACTGCGCCCCGACGCAGATGGACTGCTTGGCCGCAACGAGTTGAAGCTAAGGCTGAAAAGGAAGGCAAAGAAGGCAAAGTTGACAGGAATGCCGCATGAGGACGACGCAGATGACGGTGTTCGGACGGGGTGGGTGTGCGTTAATGTTGGGACTGTGGACAGTGCAAAGGGTGCGGAGACCGAGGTGACGCAGCTGGATACTGGGTTTGTGGGCTTTGGGCGCCAGACTGATGGGACCAAAATTGTCGTCCAGATGCTCGTTGAAGAGAAACGTGCGGAACTTGACCTGGAGCGGTTGTGGGGTGGTATTGCCAGGAGACAGACTTCCGGCTTGCTTGCGGAAGTGGATGAAGATGGACTTGTAGACACTTCAGAGGGATCTGTGGCCGAGGCCCAGCCGCAAAAATCATCGCCGGCCGTCAAGGTTCATGACGCCTATGCAGCCCCATTTCCAACCACGTCGTCATTTTCGCCCGTCGCTATCCAACCGAAAGGCGACAACTAAGCTTCAAAGGCTCCCTTACGGAATATCTGTGATCATGAGTTGATATCACTGGTGGCTTGATTTTGTGTTTTGGAGATAGCAAAACCCTGCAATCGGCGCTACAAGGTGCGTAATGGCGGGTGACGACTTAGGCCATCTTTTGTATACGATGTAAAATTATTGTATAATATGTAGCTATATACCTAAGCACGATTTTCACTTCTAACTTGTCTAATTGAACCGAATCAATTGTGTTTAAAAGCCATCATGGACTGTCGTATTTTTATTTGGTAGTCTTAACTCTAATGTGATAATTACCCCCTTTCCAAACCAGAACTCCTAGCCAGTGAATCCTACCAAATTTCACGCATATCCAAGCCAGATATCGCCAAATCTTCCCAGCCCACCCTCAAAGCGCCATTCACAATGCTAACTTCCGTACTCTATGCATCAACAAACGCGTCATGAACCGCCTCACCCTCCTCGGGCGTCAATGCATTCTCAAGTAGTTCGTGCGCCTGCTGAGATGTGTCTTCCCCTATTCCATACTCTAAAACACCATGCTCACCAGCAGTATAGTTCAGCCGTGCCAGTGCAATAAGGTACTTTTGGCTGCCTCCATGGACCACCGACAACTTCTGCTGCATGTCGATCTCCGGGTGTCTTTTATACAGGTAATAGAGGAGACGGATAGACTTGGTAATAATTTGAGAGAGGGTAGCATGGTACGATGGATAAGAGTACAAGGCATCCATTGAGCCCGATAATGCTTTGACAATGCGACCAATCGCATGGGGGTGAGCTGCGAGGGCGGCAGAACCAATGGTTGAATATGAGAATGAGATAAGTGTCGTTAGAATCTGGGAGCGTAGTTTCGCCAACGTCTTTGCGTCGCACTTTGGCTTGCCTTCCGATGCGACGGGGTTGTTCCCAAGGAGATATCCCACACGATCGAGAATGTACTTCATCTGGTCAGGCTGCGAGTCAGGTTCGACAGAGATGGGACCAATTGAGTCTTTTAGCACGCTCATGGCGAGGAGCTGCAGCATCATGTCAAAGTCCTCCACGGGTTGGTGTTGGCTCAATGTCATGAGGACAAAATCAAGGCGCATCTGGCGCCAAAACCGAGTAGTATATTCTCTGTTGCATATGCAGCCAAGAGCAGCTAGATGTATGGTCACAAGGCAGGCGTGTAGATCAATATCAGCCTCATATTTTGAATATGATTCCTGCCGAAAACGGGGAAGAGCAATGAGAACTGCTGTTTCTTGAGCGGTTGGTAGCAGGGCGTCGAGGATGAATGGAGCAATGGCCACCGTGCGAAGCTCTAGGGCGAAGGAAAGGAGGTCGAGAAGGAGAAAGATAGGCTTGTAATACTTTTCGGATAAACAGCGAGACCACAGAGATATAATGAGCTCACAGAGCTCTATGGGAAAGTCTGTACTAGGCGGGTTGGTGTTCAAAGTTGGAAGCTTGCCCAAAATCAAGGATGTTAAAGATTCGTCAGGGGTGGTCGGGAATGCAAACTTCGTAAGCTCCTCAATGGTCTTCAGATGGCCTCGATCAATCTTGTGATCCAGGACTGTTTTCAGAAAATCAAGGCTGTCATCAGGTTTACCAAGCCTTTCTGAAATAGTGTCACCCGGTATCAAACTATCACTTTGGCCGTGCTGGTTTGTAGCTATCTCTCCTGGCGCAACATCTAGCGGCGGAGCAGGACTTTCCTGACCCTTTCTCTTCCTTTTGGCGCCGAGCTTCCTTGGTGAACTCTGATTCGATTTCCTGTCATTAAATTTAGAAGGAGACCTTATCTCATCATCGTCGAAGCCATCTCTAAAAGCAGATGTCTTGTCCTTCTTCGGTGTTGTAACTTCTATCCCTAGGGCTGCCTTCTCCTTCTGTCTTAATAGACTTCGAACCTTTTCGGACTCTTCGAAGAGGTCTCTCTTTGCAAATTCCAGTTCAGTGGCTCTGGTCTTTTCCGCTTCTTTTGCTGCTTCAATGGCTTTCTGATTTTTGGAGAGGTTTTCGGCGTTCAGTTTTCGAAGGGCTGTCAATTCTCGCTCGTGCTCTTTGACTTCCCGTTCGTGCTTGCTTCGAACGATACTTATTTCACCTGTCCTGGCTAATAGGTCTTGCCCAAGCTGGTCTTTCTCTTGCTGCAGCGCTTCAAGTTTCTTGCGCAGAGTTTCAACGTCTGCCTCCGCAGGAGGTCCCACATTCTGGTATGATTGGTTGCTGCGAGCAGGGTCCGGTTGCGTGCTTTGCCCAGCTGTGACACTTCTAGAGGTTGGGAGAGAATTTTTGTAATGAGGTTTATTTTGAGGCTGTCTTTTGCTTCTATCTGAGAGAGGTTGTGCTGTCTCACTCCTACCAGGTCGTTGTGCTTGGAACTGACGAGCTTGTTGAATAGCAACAGACGATTGGAATTGCGTTAACCGGTTCGTTGGGTCAATCTGCGCCCCATCAAACACTACAGCATCATCGAGATCTTCATCATCGAGGTCGTCTCCATAGTCAGACGACGGAGGGAGGGTGAGAGCCTGGGTGGCTTGGTATTGAGTATAGCGTATTGCATTGTTCTCGATTTCATCTAACGCGTCTGGTGCTAACCCGTCTAGCCCATCATCGGAGAAGAAGTCATCTCCGTCGACTGAGTCCGCCATGCCATTGAGAAATCATTAGGAGGAATTAAAGGGAAATCGAAACTCGCGATTGTTGCCCACGGCGGGACGTAAATACGTTGATTGTGCCTGTTGTCACCGCTTACAGATTTGGATGCCCGGAATTCCTTCCGAGGCTCCGCAGTTCAAAGCTTGGAATTGGCATACATATGGGCAATCAACGCGAGCGCAATAGTCTAATATAGTAGAGAAAGCATTATTTCTACTGTTATCAAATATCCGAATTTATGGTGCTGGTATTCCTAACTATCAAGACATACCCCACAACTAGCTACACGTGCTAGGTTCACCGGCTGTGTCGATTACGTATGGAGCTTGTGCGGCAAAGCTAAGAAAACTAACTGCGTCAGCGGCCGCCTACAATTTAACGTCAACCAACGCTACGAAAAGGGCATCTCGACAGACGTCAAAGGGGCACCTTCAAGCCACAGTACAGTTTTTGCCATAACCCCTGCGGTCCACGATCATTTAATTCTCATAGAAGTAACTTTCTGAAGGCCCTCTTGAAAGTTGAGCACTCTCCGAATTCCTCGATCATTACATTGTTGAACCCTGAATCGCAAAACACGACAACGGCCCAAAAGACCCCGAACTCTTGCGCCGGCACGCGCGGAAATCCTCAATAATGGGAAAAACGCGCCGTAATGTCAAATTTAACCATAGGAATGGAAGCACAACTGGACTCGACGGAGGACGGCGAAGCAGTTTTTCGGACATAAGTGAAGGTTCCTCAGAGCATACGTTGGAGCAGAAGACTGGAGCTGGAGGCGATGCTTCCATAGAGGTGAGGCCTTCAACCACGAATAATGTTCCCCATTTGTGCTAATACATGTGTTTAGCTGCTACAGACGAAGGCGCAAGAATACGAGAAAAAGAAGCAGACTTTCATCACGAGAACAATATGGACGCTTGTCATGGTTGCCTTCTTCTTCCTAGCTTTGGGCATGGGACATCTTTACATTATCGCTATCGTCACAGCTATCCAAATCATATCGTTCAAGGAGGTTATTGCTATCGCCAACGTGCCTAGTCGGGCGCGGCGCTTACGGTTCACAAAGTCCCTGAATTGGTACTGGTTAGCGACAACGATGTACTTCCTTTACGGGGAGAGCGTTATATACTATTTCAAGCATATTGTGCTGGTGGACAAGGTTCTTCAGCCATTTGCGACCCATCACAGGTTTATCAGCTTCACTCTTTACGTTATTGGTAAGTGGTATTGTCGCAACGATTATGGTGCTGTACTGACTGGCTCTCGATAGGTTTCGTTTTCTTCGTCGCATCCCTTCAAGCCGGCCACTACCGATTCCAGTTCACCCAGTTCGCATGGACACACATGGCGCTCTATCTTATCGTTGTCCAGACGCATTTTATTATGAACAACATCTTTGAAGGGATGGTCTGGTTCTTCTTGCCAGTTTCTCTCGTCATTTGCAACGATATCTTTGCGTACCTTTGTGGTATTACTTTCGGACGCACTCAGCTCATTAAGCTGTCCCCAAAGAAGACAGTGGAGGGCTTTGTCGGCGCGTGGGTTCTCACGGTCATCTTCGGTGTCTTCCTCACGAATGTGCTCATGAGATACGACTACTTCATCTGCCCTGTCAACGACCTTGGAGCAAACATCTGGACTGGACTCCACTGCAAAGTTAACCCAGTATTCCTGACACAAGAGTACCCGCTGCCAATCTGGTTCCCATTCGCTTCATCAGTACGCATCGCGCCGATGCAGTTCCACATTCTGGTCTTTGCGACTTTTGCTTCTCTGATTGCGCCGTTTGGTGGTTTCTTCGCGTCTGGGTTGAAGAGGACCTTCAAGATCAAGGACTTCGGAGATTCGATTCCAGGACATGGTGGTATCACCGACCGTATGGACTGCCAGTTCATTATGGGTTTCTTCGCCTACATGTATTACCACAGCTTCATTGCTCTTAACAACGTCACCTTGGGGGATGTTATTGAGACTGCCATACAATTGACAGCGGAGGAACAGATGGAGCTAGTCAAGGGCATCAGCAAGCATCTTCATAACCAGGGCGTAATTTCTGACACAGTATGTTAAAGCAAATACTTCCCCAGGAGTGGGGTGCTAATATATGACTAGGTATTGAGCTGCTTCAACGGTGTCACTCGTAGATGAAAGCCCAAACTCACCACTCTTATGACTTACGGCAAAACACACATAGCATCCAAGCTCATTGTTTTTTTTTTCAACAAAATATGTATAATAAAGGAAAGGGCTAATTGTGCCGCTATTCTACCCCTTACAAAACTTCGAGGTCTGGGAACTTGGCTAGCAGGCTTTCATCGGGGCAGAATACGACTTCCCAGCGACGAGGAATATTCGAGGGGATGGACATAGGGTGATGGGATATAGGAGAGAGCTAGCCTACAGGTTGGGTAATGTCAAATACGCCGAGGGAGGCCAAGAAATGCGGCCGGACTTGGTTCCCCTGCCATTGAATGGTTTGCAAGCGATGGGTGGGAGATCCGTAAGTGTGGGATCTCGAGGTATACTAGTAATACCAAAGCGTAATTTCAAAACAGAGCAGTAACTGGCTTAAACTATGAATATCCCGCTTCATCCCGTCCTTCTCTTTCCTGAATCCACCATGCATCAATCACTCTTGCATACTCATCCAGGCTTGGTTCTGGTGGGTGTCCAAATGAACCCTAGAACATCTGTATAACTCCTGGCCCTCGAAAAATCGGCTACTTGTTTGACTACCGGACTCGACGGTGTCAAGAGGTGCTACGGTGACAAGAATTTAACGGCAGCGTTAAGGTTGTCCATCGTCGTATTATTCTCGCTTTCTGACGGGCGATCTTGTCACCGTCCCCTCCCGTTTTGGCGTATATCTCTGCAAGCCTCAGCGTCTCATGCCATTCAGCATTTGATGGATTGGGGCCAGTATCGTCTATAAATATCCCTGGTTGGGTCCTAAGTCGTTGACATATTCAACAGCTCATCTCTGATTCTATCATCGTGCCGAGTTAGGGTCGGGACATTACCCTGGATGATTTCCCCTATGAGGGGTGCTAAAATGGTGCACAGTGTTCGGCGGATATGTATCCGGGTAGTATCCGTGAAGCCCACGGGTAGGGTATATACCCGGCGAAGATCTGACGGGTAGAGTAGGGTATATACCCGGATACATGAGGCTGAATAAAAGCATATAAAAATGAAGGTTTTAGTAGTAATAACTTATTATACTTTTTATAGTAATATTACTACTATTACTAAATACCCGTTCTAAGACTATAGAGGTTACTAGAACTACTAAATAGCCTAAGTAATAAGTAATAACTAGATATTAAAGATATTAGTATGCTTATAAGGTAATAGTTTAAGCATAACGTTAAGACGACGTCTGTAAAATGAAGCCTTAACGATGCTTGGCTGCTCTTGGCATATACCCGGGTATATACCCGGATACACCGGATACTCCAAAATATCTACGGGTAGGGTATATACTCGGGTATATACCCGGATACAAAGGGTATATTGGTATCCGTGCCGAACACTGATGGTGCATAACAATTAAATCATATGCCCAGTAGCATCTACTCTGTTCGACATTGCCATCTCCTTGTCTCATCCAGGCCTCCAGTGTCTGGAATATATGGGATCATGAACTAAGTATATTGTCCCATGTTCCCGATACGTAGCCCTTCACAGAAACCTATATATTCATCTCACGTGCATATACAGGCGGGTTCAACTGGAAAATTTCGTAGCGGTATTGTTTGCATTGTACATTCCAAAGCTGCCATGAATATATAAATATCCCCCCCATTCATTTTACATTTTTCACAATCTCAGCAACCTGCCCCCTTTACTGCTCGTTAACAAATAGACCGGCCATTCCCTGTCCAGTTCCGATACACATGCTGGTCAACAGAATCTTCTTGTTCTGCCTCCTGCACTCGCTCAGTCCTGTGACAATCTGTCTCGCTCCGGTGCATCCCAGCGGGTGACCGAGGGCAATAGCACCACCACGCGGGTTCATCTTCTCGTGTGGCAGGTTCAGCACCTCCTTGCAGTACTCCGCCATCGATGCGAAAGCCTCGTTGACCTCGATGACGTCGATGTCGTCAATGGTGAGCTTATGCTGCTTCAACAGCTTTGGGATGGCAATGGATGGGCCAATACCCATGATGCGGGGTGCAAGTCCTGCAACGGTGGCGCCGACGAACTTAGCCAGGATGGGCTGGCCGAGCTTGATGGCGGTCGAGCGCTTCATGAGAATGACAGCGGCGGCACCATCAGTCACCTGCGAGGAGTTGCCACCAGTCGACTTGTCACCCCACTGGCTGAATGCCGGGCGGATCTTAGACAGAGACTCAAAGGTGGTGCCGTAGCGGATACCCTCGTCCTTTGTAACAAGGATCTTCTTCTCCTCTCCGGTCTTTGGGTCCTTAACAGTCGTCTCGATGGGCGTAATCTCGTCATCGAACCATCCAGACTTTTGTGCCCTCTCGGCACGCTGGTAGGATTCCGCAGCATACCTGTCCTGCCTCTCGCGGGTGATGTTGAAGTCCTTGCCTACATTCTCCGAGGTCTGGCCCATGGGCTGCTGGCAGTCGGCGGCGTCTTGCGAGGCCGCGATGACATCAGGGTGGAAAGGCTTGTCGTTGGAGGCGGTGACCTCAGACATGACCTCTGCACCAACGGCAACACCGATTTCGATGGAGCCCTCGGCGATTGCGTTGGCGATGTCCTGAGTGGCCTTTAGGCCGGACGAGCAGAATCGGTTTAGGGAGTATGCACCAGAGGTGTTGGGGATTCCAGCAGCGAGGGAAGCAGCACGGATGATGTACGCGGCCTTGCCATTGTTGACCTGATGGATGTTAAACTTTGCACAAGCTAGGGCTGGAGAAGTGTACGTACGTTCCCGAGGCAGACATCCTCAATTAAACTTGGGTCGAGGTTGCTTTGAGCGACCACCTTCTTCAACAGCGAGAAGAGCAAGAAGTCCAAGCTGGTATCCTTGAAGCTTCCCTTGCCAGCCTTTCCAAGTGCCGTGCGGGTAGCAAGAGTAATCACAATATCGTCGGCATTCTTAGATGTGCTGTTGTGCGATAATCAGCATACTGTCGTTGCGTTCTCGGAAAGCGGGGATTGTTCAGTAATCAAGTTGGGGTTTGAACTTACATTGTGGAGAGCCCCGAGCCTGGGGTGATGTGCTTGAGGATGTTGGAGAGGCGTTCGGTCATCTTGACGAGATAATAAGAATGCTTTATTAATTACAGTGGATTTTGAGATGTTTGAAGGAGGAATGAAGTTGGGAAATCTGGGGTTGGGGGGATTATATGGATGTTTTCGCCCGAGGCGCCTTGGGTGCTTGACCTCGGCATCTTCTGCGAGCGGGCTTTTCCGCCACTAGCTGTCGTGGCCAAAATTTGGAGAAATAGGTAGATGACGTAAGCAGGGTCTGGTCTCCTCCTCCACAATGCGGGGTATACCTTGGAGTATGACACTAATCAATAAATGCTTTGCCCTCAACGCTATTTGTATCTATAACCTCCATCTATTTCTCATTTCCTTGCTGTTTGTCTAATATAGTGGTATCAACGCTATTTAACATGGAGAACGTTGGTCAAACTCAAAACTCGAACTGAAACCCAAGCTCAAAATCCCAATCGATCAGGCCTTTACCTTCGGCGCCTTGCTCTATCCAAGGAGCCAAGCAACTAACCAGAGCCCTCAATTCTCGACTCATGCTCGTCATCCGATAATACGCCTTCGATAGTCTCCGTCAGTCTCAGCGCGTCTCCAACATCATTGACATAGTGCGTTTCGCCCCCAATCATCTCCACAATGCGACTCCTAACCAGTAAATCCCATACCTCTCCCTCCGTAGGTCCCCTCGAAAACCACACTCGCACGCCTCGCTGCCTGTAGCCTTCTACTATCTCCACTAGAACTTGTGCTCCGCTACCGTCCAAGCCTGTCACGCCGTGGATGTCGAAGATAATGTTCTGGTTATGGTACTCCTGGCGAACGCGTGGGAGGGCAGGGTGTGCAGCTGTAGTCCCGTAGAACTCCAGTCGTCTAAGACGATTCTTCAAATCACCAGTATTGGCAAACGTAAGAGGCTCTGGGATCTTTACGATCAGGCACCCCTCGATAAATTCTAAATCATCGGGGTGGGATTCTGCATTTTCGAAGTGGTTGGTGTGCGGTCGTCTGCCCAGAATCTGGATGCGAGGGCGGGTCGAGTGCCTTATGACGGACAATAGTGAGAGACCAACTCCAATTGCAATGCCGAAGGTCAAGGAGTAAAAAATTGTCGACAAGAAGATGACGGCCATGAGAGCAAGCTCCGGAAGCGCTCGAATACGCCAGAAGAATTTGATGTCGCTTGGAGCTTCTTCTACGAGACTCCAGGCGACGACAGTAATCATAGAAGACAAGACAGCTCTCTGCTTTTTGTCAGTACCGTTCGATTTTGACATGCTGGAATAAAATATAATTCGGGGGGGACTTACAGGTAGGAAGTAGAAGTATGGCAAGAGAAACAGGATGCAGATAACAGTGATGAGGCTTAGAAAGATGCTGCTCATCGGAGTCTTCCCTCCAGTTGACGCATTGACTTTACTTCGCCCGTATCCACCGAAGCCTGGCAGGGCCATGAAGCAGCCGCTAACCAGGTTTGCAAATCCCAGCGCAATAAGCTCGCGGTTCGCGCTCAACTGGATGCCCTGAATTCCACTACCTTTCTTATTCTCTCCGCCGCCGAGTGCCTTCGCTGCAACTGTAGATTCAAAGAACCCGAGAAGAGCGATCACAAAGGTCGTCCCAAAAGAATTACGAATATGGTTCATATTCGACGCCCTAAATGGCCAGCGGAATGGGAAAGGGTTCCCGCCGGCTGTTGACTTAATGTCCCCAAGAACCTTCAAGCCGCGTTCGTCCCAGGCAAATTGATAACAGAGAACAGCAGACAGAACCACGACAAGGAAGCGGTCCGGAATGTATGCGACGTTAGGGTACCGAGGTTGGAGTCGTCTCTTTATCTCCCTAAAATGGTATCAGAAATTGGCCCTGGCCTTCGTAGCCTGACAGTGCGTCCAAACATACCTGCATGTCATAATGATAAGAAAGCTCCCACCCGCAACAGCACATGTTAGCTTATGTGCGTCGTGAAAATGCGAAAACAAGAATCCCAGCTTCTCGATACTGCTTCCATGTGTCACTCCAGCTTCCTTCGCAATCGCCCCAAGACCCATCTCTTCTACCAATTGGTCAATCAAAATAATGAAACCAACTGATGAGATGAAGCCGCGCATGAAAGGGCGGCTTAGCACATTCTCTAAGAATCCCAGCCTAGTCAAGCCGGCAATAAAAATTATTGCACCAGCCAGCCCCGTCACCAAACCAGCCATCTGCGCCTGCGCCACGCCATCTTCGTGCCCGACATCTGTGGTGGAGCTCACAATGGAGCCAACAAGGAGGGAACCAGCGGCCTCAGGCCCTGTTACCATCAGCGGGCAGCTGCCAAGAAAGGCGTATATCAGGGGGGTGAAGACGAAGGAGTAGAGGCCATTGATCGGGGGCACATGGGCCAAGTTAGCGGCTAACGAGAGTGCCATCGGGATGTAAAACGATGCCACCGTGATTGCAGCGATGAGATCTCCACGCACGTACGCCCATTTATATTGCTGTATCCACGCAAAAAACGGGATATAATATGTCACGTACCTATCGCGGGCATGTTAGCAAAGTCGCCATACAATAACTCATGCTCTTCAAATATAAAAGTGGGAGGGGAGACATACATAGTCTTGTTCAGTATTAACCCATGCTCTTCTGCTAGCCTTGCAGTTGTATTCCTCTTTACATTATTCGACGGTGCAATTCCCGCTGCAACACTACGAAAAAAGCCCCTCTCCCTGGCAGAGTCTGTCGTCTCTTGGCTTCTGATGCTTGCTGGTCTGCTTGTAGTATCAGGGCTGAAAGTCCCATGGTTGCAAGGGCCTTCATGTGCCCGTTCTGACGTAATCTCTAGCGGCCTCTGTAGGAGTGGTGTAGACTCTCGTGAAACATCCCGAGCCAGCCTTGGGGGGCGACCGAGCCAGTGTCTCGGTTCTCTTGAGGGCGGCGGACTAGGTTGGTTTTGAGCTTCTGGGGAATTGGACGCGGCATCTTTGTCTTTATCCGCTATATTGGGTGTCTTCGAGCCGGTTTGTTCAGCAGTAGGTGTGACGCTGGGAGGGGATTGGGCGTCGCTGTTGCTGTTGCCAGCCACTCCGCCAATGCTACTGCCTGGGGTACTCGCTCCCTGGTCTGGCGACGACGAGAGAGTGTGAGCTTCACGCAGTTGGCTTGGGCGCGCTGGCGCATGAAGATTTGGAGTTTGGCTCCTAATTGAGGCCGAAGGAGACTGATCAGGTCGTGGAGTCGCCGGATCTGGGCTGTTCGGCCCTGATGGTGAAGGTGCCATGTTCGGAGACTTTAGCTGAAGGACATGTGCTGTGTGACTGTAACGCAATGATAAGACGTAACAACTCGAGCCATGAAGCAAACAACAGTAGCTAGAAAATTTCGGATGTGTGAAGAGAGTCGATGAGTATGTCAGCACGAAATAATCTAGAGTAGGTACGTAGCCAAACTTTTGGGAATATGCGATGCAAGCGGGGTCTAGGTCACCCTCAAGGTTGGCGAGGTGTTTTATTAGCGGAGCCAAGTCTCCAGATTATGTCATGGCATTGTTTTCACATCCAGGTCCCAATGCTTGGCCCCATACGTGATTCCGATAAATATTGCTAATGCCAAACAGAAAATTCACGATGCTGTGGCCAATACTGCGTGCCTCCAATACTTTGGCAGGAAAACTTGAATAAGCTATTATAAGCATGTTCAAAGGGAAAAGTGGAAGGATGTGGATATAGTGGCAAATATTATTGGTGTCACATGTAGATATAATATAGATATACGTGTAAAACTATAGGTAATTTCTGTTTTTTTAATTTAAACCACAAAACCCATCAAAAGCTAACATGCTTGCTGCTGTTCATGCAACAAAATATGAATCCGCTATCACTAAAACCATTCCATGGTATATACACCTCCCGACTTACAACGACAACAAATCCCCATTAGCTCCTTGTCCGGTAACAGGCGCATACATCTGTTGCGGTTGGTTTTGGTTCACCACGTAGCCCATATCATGGGTCCCCTGTGTTGGACTGCCACCAAACCCCTCATCGCCATCATTAACGTTCATAGCCGCCATCTGGCGGTTTCCAACACCTGCAAAGAACTCATCTGCTGCGCTGACCGCAGCAGCAAGGCTGTTGTTATTTGCGGCATTCCCATTCATGATATTGCGTACAGCGGCGTCGGCGGGTCGTACTTCCATCCCTAGGCTTGAAAGAGTCTTCTGAGAATCCGGTCCGAAGCCGTTCGTGTATCCTGGCAGCTTGTTCTTCTGGAGGGCTGGGCTGTCGGCGAGGCGGCGAGGCCTTGCAGTCCGGAATACCTGCTGGACAGGCTTGAGATACACTGTGGCAAGTGTGCCTACCACGAGGCACATTTCCTCCAACGTCTGCGGGTCCAGTTTCTCACTTTCGGCGGTGATGGGCGGTTTCTCGCCCATAACAATTTCCTTTGCAGCCGCCATGTCCGAAGATAGGAGGCGCCAGTACATATAACCTCTGTCTCTCAGATCTGGGTTATCAGTGTCCTCGGTTGCCCATTTAAGTACCTTTGGCACGAGCTCTTGACCTTTTGTAGGGCGCTGGATGAACAGTTTTACGGTGGCAGTGAGAAGGGCAAGTTGAACTTCAACTGGCTCGTCCGCGAATGTGTCCAAAAAGTCTTCCAAAAGAGTGTCCGAATTCTCGATTCGTGCCGCGTATTGGCCAATAATCCAAATCATAGCAGCCTTTGCTTCGGGCTCGTCCAAGGAATCCAAGTTCTCGCAGAGTGTGGATATAATGGATTCGTATTGATCCGGGTATTTTCGGAAGATGTTGCGAATGACCACAGTAGCTTCCTGAACGATATACGTGACTTTAGTCGCGACAAGCTCGAGAAGGGTGTTGATGCATTGCTTTGCGGCGGGTTCAATTTTGATAGCTAGTTTTCCGATGGCTCGCACTGATTTTCTTACGAAGTGAACGTCGATCTCAGTCGCGTATTCTCGAAGCTCTGTCAAGACCTCGTTGATGTTCTTTTCATTTGCAAGCATGAAGATTAATTCCAATTTTGTAACTTTGACGTAAATAGGGTCGTTATATTTGCAAAAGAAGACACGGATGTCGTTCCTCAAGACTTCCGGCCGGCGTTGCAATATCAAGAGCGCGTTACGTAGAGCTAGATATTGGATCTCGGGACCCTTGGCCAAAAGCGTTACCAGAGGCGGCGAAAGCTTACGACATAAAGCCGTTATCTGTTTGTCGTCCTTAATATAGTTCATGAGGTACAAAATTACCCTTATGCAGGTGAGGACAACGGCCGAGTTTGAATGCGACAGCCTAGGGGCGATCCTCTCCGCCAGGAGTAAAGCCTCGGAGCACTCCTGCGGCACATACGACATTAATGCTTCCAGAATGTACGTCTGGCCCCATCTGTTGTCATAGTTAGCTTTGCGAGGCAAAAAGGTAGTGGAATGTCATACTCTGAGCAGTCTGGGAGGATTTGAACCATCTTTGATGCATTACCATAGTCTATGGTAAGCTTAATCGCATCGCTCCGCTCCCAAATGTCCATGAGACTGCCTAAAGCACTCGCAACAACGGTTGGGTTATCATCTCTAAGCATAGAATTCAGCCTCTCAATGAGATCTGATCTCTCAACCAAGTCTTTGTCATGGTCGTATAACTTTGCCACGCAAAACGCAGCTGTTTTCCGTACATATGGATCCGAGTCTTTCAACAGATGTTTGACGTGCGGAACCGTCCCTTCCACAAATTCCCTAACATGTATATAAGACATCGTTCGCAGCGCCAGCGCTCTGACTAGAGGGTTCGAATCTTTCATATCCTGTGCCAAGTCAGTAAACCGGCACCTATTATGCCTCCAACAACCCGACTTACACCCTCGAGCGTCGGAAGGGCCTTGACCGCAGTCTCCGGCTTCATTCTGGCATAGTTGACGAGGAACAAGAAGCACCTATATCTCCGTCAGCCTCGTCATGACCATGCGAAGTCCCAGTAAGGAGTATATCCCAGTTGCACATACATCTTCTTTATCTCCAAGCTCTGTATGTCCATACAAGCAACCACATCTGGAAAGAGGGCCACCATATCATTATTACTCATCGTCATGTTCGCCACAATCTTCTTGAGCGCGATCTTCTTTGCGGAGTGATTCTTGTCCTTCTTGCCCCCAAAGTTGAGCTCCTGTCGCAGCTCCGCCACCTTGCCCTGTCGAGTTTTTGGTAAGCTATATGTATGCATGTAAAGCGCTGGGGCAAACATCGCCATGGTTCGAGCTGATCAGAGATTCTCTGGACCGTATGTGATTCGTGGCGCATCGTGCGGCGAAGCGTCCCAGGTCATTTGATGACAATATCGAATCCGAGAGCAATGCGCTCGAGTAATATAACACGAGGGATGGAATGGAATATGAATAGAATAATAAAGACGTACTCTTGCAAAGAGCTTGGCATCTCCCCCGCCTGAACTCATCTTGACTTGGTCTGGTGGTCACTGACCAAAGTGTGTCTGTTACCCCTCCACAAGCAACCAACGGGGAGCGTTGGCGCAATCGGCAACTCGCAGCAAGTCACTCGCGCGCTCGCCTCGTTAGTACAGGTCGTGAGGCGCAATTATCTACTCATCGCTACAATCCGCGCATTTAAAGCCGAGTATCGAAAACAAATATTGAGATCGTGTTGTAAGAGTGTTGATAGGGGTTATTAACCGTTGTCGTTATGGCTGGTGCTGACTACGTCTAATAATCCAATCCACAAGCGCGACGATACGGCCTGAGCTCATTCCTACCTTAGCGGCACCTCCACAGGCGCGCGGCCCACCGACGACATACGTACAGTCCAGTCCAGAACACTTCACATAAAGGCCATCAACCAGCCAACATGTCTCAATCCATGGCCCCGCCTCCACCTCCCCCGCAATGGGTTATCGACCTGAATAACCCTCCCATCTCGAAGCCAAAGTCCTCAGCTATCCCGGATCCACCGGGATTTACAGGGGCGCCTACCACCGGATCAAAAGTCAGCCTCGTCCACCCCAGAGCTCAATTGCCGTTTCAAGAATCGCATCTAACGTGTTCTAGAAACAACAAGTTGCCGCAGGCAAGAATGCGCGCAAGCCACCTACGACAGAAGAAACAGACACGCTGAAGCTGAAGAAGGCATGGGAGGTGGCGTTGGGACCTGTGAAGCAGATCCCCATGACTGGGTTTATGATGTACATGTCGGGCAATGGGCTTCAGATATTCTCGATTATGATGGTTGTGATGGCATTCAAGAACCCATTGATGGGGCTACTGGCGACAAATTCGACGTTCCAACGATTCGAGAGTGAGGGAACGGCGCAGAAGCTGATGTTGGTGAAGGCGGCATATGTGGCAATGCAAATTGCATCATTTGGCCTGGGAATCTGGAAAGTAAATCAGATGGGGTTGTTACCGTACGTATTATGCTCCATATGGATAACAAGCAAAATTGCCGTCTACATGAACTAACTTGGCTTCCAGGACGACGAGATCAGATTGGCTGGCATGGGAGAGCGCGAGGGAACCATTGGAATACGCCATACCAGCGTTTTAATAGGTGTATTATATTATCTCAAAACTTCAATTGCCTGTCCGTTCCACGTGATCCCACCGCTTTAGTACGGCTCTATTTGCTAAGGTAATGAACCTCGTTCTGAAGCACCCATCTGATGGGCCTTCCACAATGAAATGTAAAACTTCAAACAAACTTGGCGCAAGACTCATCAAACATAGTGATCCCATAACTGATCATAACTACATTGTTTCATTGTATTGAGTTCTTATGTTTACTATTGCCCTCACAACTTGCTTCCTTTGCCGTCCTTCTTAATCTTGATTATCAACTTGCCAAACTGCTTTCCGTGCTTCATGTCTTGGAACAGCCCCTCCACGCCCTCAAGGTCATCCAGCCCATCTACCACTTTCGATACGACAGGCACAATCTTCTTCTCGTTGACAAATCGCACCATCTCCCTGAACTCCACTCTCGAACCCATAGTCGACCCCCTGAGGTCAATGTTCTTCAACACAGCTGACATGGGGAAGTCGATCTTCGGCCCCAGCGTCATGCCATAAGACACAACGACACCACCCTGCTTTACGAGCCTAACACTCCTCTTCATGATATCCCCTCCCGCACCATCAATAATGGCATCGATCCATTTCCTGTCATTCGGCAACAGCGCCAATAGCTCTTTATCCCATGCCGCGCTCTTGTAGCTCACCCCTCCCTTCGCGCCCAGCGCCACTGCTTTCGCAATCTTGCCTTCGTCCCCACTCGTAACCCAAACACTACACCCCTTTGCCACGGCAAACTGCAGCGCATTCAGCGCCACGCCGCCACCAATCCCTGTAACCAAGATATTCCTTCCCTCTAGCGCCTCTCCAGACTTTGTCACCAGTGCCCTCCACGCAGTCAACCCAGTCAGTGGCAATGCTGCGGCCTGGGCATCACTGAGATGTGCAGGTGCGAGCTCTACCTCTGCCTCCGGCACAATCGCGACCTCTTGCGCCGTGCCAACCTCGTTCATTGTTGTTCCTCCTAGGATCCCAATGAAAGTTTCCGGACCGATGCGCTGAGATTCCCAGCCATGGGCCGGAGCAAGAATAACTCGCTTGCCATTGAGTTTGGAAGAGCCGGAGGTGACCACTCCACAGCCATCGGCGAGGAGGGGGGTGGTGAACGAGACGGCGGGATAGAGCGATTGGCGGATGAAGAGATCGCGGTGGTTGAGAGCTGCGGCGAGGATCGATACTTGGATTTCTCCCTGGCCCGGGGCCCGCGTCTCTACATTGGCCAGTTTAAGGCTAGAGAGACTCGTTAGTTTCGGTTGGAGGCAGAGGTGCTCGGTGGTTCTCACGGGTGGTAGACAACTCCTGGCTTACCCTCCGCCTTAGTGATGCTGAGTGCGAGAGGCATTATGAGTTTTATATTGTTCGGATATATGTATACAGTCAGAACAGATTTATACAATGTTGTTCGTTCAATGGCTCAATAGATCCATTATATTATAATTTTGCGGATTAATGGCACAGGAGCTTATGTTAGGTCCCCGCATTCCACTACCGAGGCAACGTCAATGACGGCATTGGCGGGACGGTAACCGCAAATCACCACCAGCAATATCATACTGTACCGGTCCGCGAGTACGCGGAGTTAAGGAAGGGCAGCCACCTATGTATGTATTCTGCCGACCCCATACCGAATTCCAACGGAGGATTATTTGAATGGATATTTGCAATTTAATAGATCACATGTGAAGATTGGAATACTCGACGACAAAGTCTCGATGATCAGTAATCAGTCTCTGGTTTGGTTGATGCGGTGTATTCACTCATTGCAATTGGTATGCAGTTTTAACATCATAACCGAGCCGTCATCTGAACGGACAGGATAGTAGATCTCAATAGTTGTAGTGTACAATAGTTCATTATTACCCATAATACAGATACAGCTACTCTAACAGACGAAACAAACCGCTCCATCCCTGTGATGACGCTTCTTAACTAGAACTGGATATGCTAGGCGATGATGTTGATACAATTGCATCACAGTAAAATTAATACACATAGAACGATCACTTGCGACCCTTCTTCTTGTTGGGCACAACCTTGAACCCAGATGCGACTGGTTCCTCCACCTTGGCTGGCCCCTTCTTGGCTACCTCGCTCCATCCACCGGTAGACGCACTTCCCGAAGCCCCTGCGGTCGAGAATCCAGTAGACCCGGCGCCGGCACTCTCAACAATGCCCTTCTCGGCCTGCTTCTTGCGGCGGAGGAACTCATCGGCGAAACGGCGACCATCCATAAGCTGGGAGTTGGCGTAGACGCTATCGGCGATGATTCCTGGCTCTCCTGGGAATTCGCAGAGCATTTGGACAAAGTTGTCAACTGTAAAAAGTTAGCCTTGAGCATTAGAGACGTAGTGTGCATTAATCTTACCATTGATATCAGTGTTGAGCCCCTTGGCAAGCGCGGCACTGGCCCACTTGGTGAACTCCTGTTGGGCAGAAGATACTCCACCTTGAGTTGACAAGGCTGCAGTGGTGGTGTTGGCTCGGTTCTCAACAACAGCTGGCCTAACCACCTTTGCAAGTGCTGGTCCGGCAGTAGAGCTGGCCGGGCGCATCACAGGGGATGGTGCAGCGCCGACTGGACCTCCAGGGACCTTGACCTTACCACCAGCGCCAACCGTAGACCAAGCAGAGTTCATTGCTGGCTGTCCAGTAGTGGGCTTGCTTGCAAGCTCTGCATAGCGCTTTCCACCAGAAGGTAAGGCTGGAGCGGCAGCAACGGCAGCTGCTGCAAGCTTCTGCTTTCTAAGCTCCTCTTCTCTTTGAATATCTGCTAGCGTCTTCTTGCTGGTAGCGGCTGCAGGCGCTGGGTTCTGCACCTTGGTAGTGGTGGCCTTGGACCAAGTGGAAGTGGTTGTAACGGCAGGGCCGACTGGCGAGGCACTACTGGCCCAGGTAGAGGTGGTTGGTAGCCCGTGAGCAACGGCGGCTGGCTGAGCACGAAGTTCTTGCTCAAGGAGAGCACGACGAGCTGCAGCGGCAGATTCCTCTAGCTTGGCGGCCTTCTTGGCTTCAGCCTCTTGAATTTCCTTCAACGAAGGTCCCTTTGGAGCATCGACAGGCTCCTTAGCCCAAGGAGCAATAGATGGAGCAGTTGCAGTATCAGGGGTCTCGGATCTAGACCTGGTTCCTGCGTGAAGAGTCTCCGGAAGGTTGGATCGACCGCGCTGAGCAGCAGGAGCAGGGAGAGGGGTCGTTGACTGCGGTGGCGGCGGGAATGGCATTGGCAGGCCACTGGAAACCTTCGCCCACGGCGACTCCGGCTGAGGGGTCTGCTTTGCGGAGGCAGCCTTTTGGATCTGCTCAGTGAGTGACAGAATCTCCTCCTGGTCCTTACGTTCTACCGCAACTTCAGCTTCAGCGGTGACAGTCTCTGTGCGGGACTGCTGACGGTTCTGAGGTGGGCGGATAGGCTCAGTGGTCGCTGGTCCAGGTGCATGCTCGGCCTGCTCCATATCATGTTGAGCTCGGAGCAGCTCAAACTCCTGCAGGCGTGCCCGGAACCCTTGGGGGTCATTTTCGGAATGCGGCTGATGTTGAGATGCAGCGGGCTGTCCTTGGGATTGCTGCGAGAAAATAGCAGGCAGTTGAGAACGGGACGCCTGCGTGGCACCAGTTGGTGCACCAAAAGACTGCTGGCGGTCCTGTAGGCTTAGTCTCGCAACTTCATCCTCGCGAAAAAAGTCTGGTGGAAGGTTTGAGGAACCTGCCGTAGTAGGGGCTGGCCGGGCACTGGCGTCAAAAAAGCTTGAACCGCTAGTTGGAATCTGTTGCTGTGGCATGATGGGCCCGATTGGAGACGTAATGCTGCCAAAGCTGGGCTGGCTCTGTAAGCTATGCGCGCTAGAATGGTGGTGCAGAGCCGAGGGGAGGCCACCTGGCATTTGCATCTGCTTCATGTTGACTTGCTGCTGCGCAAGGAACTCCCTCTGGCGCGCCATGAGGTATTGCTCCTCTTGTTTACGGCGCTCGAGGTTATTCTGCTGCTCTGCTGTCAAAGTCGTGCCGAAGCTTGGGAAAGCCCCAGCAAACGGAGGCTGGACAGCACCTGGTTGAGGACCGGGCGCACCGGTCGTAGCGGTGGGCGCGAATGGAGCTCCAGATTGAGATGAAACAGGACCGTAAGGGATACCAATCTGGGGTACCAGGAATGGCTCACGAGAATTCCCAATTCTTCTAATTAGTTGACCAAGAGGTTCAAACTCAACATCTTCAAGTTTCTTGACAGACAAATCTGGTGTGAAAAACGATGCTTTGTACCAGTCGTGCATTTCCAATCCAGACCAAGGACCTTGGGTCTGTCCCTGAGGATCAAGATAGACCCAGCGCATGCGATCGGGCATAACCATAGTGCGCTGCTGGGTCTGTGGAAGGTTGCCCGGGGTCGGAGTTTGCTCTGCCGAGGTCTGACCTTGCTGATAAGCTTGACCTGGAGTCTGCGAAGTTGACGGTGGCTGAGAAGAAGAAGTGGTCTGGGGTTGAGCTCCTTCAGTAGGAGGGTGCTGGCCTTGACGGAAATCAGATGCCTGGAACAGATCATCAAAAACGCCTCTTCCGGATCTCAAGGGGCTATCAGTCTCTCTTGGAGGGCCGAATGCATTTCTGCCAATGGCCCCGAAATTGCTCATTTGTCGTTGATCCTCCCCTTGGTGGTCGCTATCAGTGGTGTGCATCTGTGCCTGCATCGCCGCCGGGAAAAGCGAGCCAAGCTTGCTACCACGACCAATCGTGTTTGATCCAGAAAGGCCGCCCGATGCTGGTCCTAGATTCCCCAAACCACCCAAGCCGGGAGATTGCATGTCACCCATGGGCCCGAAAATGGAGTTGCCAAATGCGCCTTGGAACGATCGCTCTCGGTCAGGGGTGCCAATAGGATTGGCGCTTGTTGGCCACCCTCCAAGTCCGCCTAAACCACCAGCGCCTGCAATGCCAAGGGATGGGAATCCCTTACTGCCAGCAGCACTGGAAGTCTGGCTGCGGTCACTTCCATCGAAAGGCGCATTAGGGAATCCTCTAGCAAGGCCCCCAAACGGGTTAGAGGCCTGTTCCGCAACCCCACCTAGGCCATGAGGACGAGCTTGGTGCATAGGGTTGCTCCCAATACTAGCCTCGTCCTCTTCGCGTTGGGCACGCTCATCCGGCGGACTGGCGTAAGGGTTGGTTTCCGTCGGGCTTTCCAACCCACGATGGCCTCCAAGGCGTTCATGAGGGGTTTGGAGACCATGTCCATGCATCCCATCTCGGAAGCCTGGTGCGTCGGACATTCCAAGATCACCTGAAGCCTGGCGACTAGGAGTATCAAGTCCTGGAGCCCGACGATGTTGGTTGAGCGGAGGGCTGATATCCTGGCCTCCCAGGGCGGCGCTTCCCGGCCTAATCGATTCATCATCAAATGGGTCGGTATCGGTTCGAGCTCTTGCCCTCCACGACTTAGCGGCGTCAGATCGAAGGCTTTCGCCTTTCGACGATAGCTCTTCGGAGCTTTCCTTAGGCATCAAGTGGGCAAGTCTACTCTCGCCTCTCCCAAAAGCCGGGCGCTTCTCGCCAGGAGTCGCTGGGGGGTTCGATCCTGACGGAAGCGCAAAGCTCCCGAAGTTACCCATTGGCGACATAGTGGTAGCGGAAGTTGGAGCGCCCCACGGAGAACCAGGCCCATTGCCAAGACCGCTTCCAGCAGTGTTGCTTCGGGAGATGCCACCAAATGGAAGCGAGGTCTGGCCGTGCTTCGATCCGTCGTCACGCTCGTCTGCGAGGTTATCGGCGCCCTTCCGGTTGAAAAATGGCGAAGGCTCGTCTCGGTTAAATCTGCCCATGGTAGCTGGCGACGTGAGCGAGCTATAGCCAACAGACTCGCCGGTCTCCCTACGTCGAGTTCCGGGTCGACCGGGCGTAGGGGGTGTAACTCCGAAAGGTCCAGCTGGTCCCCCCTGACCATGGGAGACGGATGTTTTCCGTCCGTTCGAAGCGCCCCCAGGTGTCCCTTGTTCCTTCGTATTCTGCGAAAGTGGCTTAAGTGGCGAGTTGACGTCGTTGGAGAAAATCTAGAAAATCGTCAGATGGAGGAGGCCTACAAGCATCCATCGCCAGTACTTACAGATCTTTCCACTTCCGACATATCTTGAAGGCCAATAGGTTGCACCTCGCCACTTTGATCCCAGCAGATCTCCGGCCCGTGATTGTGGTCCCTAGTATCGTTCGATTTTCCCCAACCTCTTGTGCCCGAGCTATTCTGCTGTTCGGGGTTCCAGTTATTCACAAATAATCTCGCGACGTCGTCGTTGGAACTAACCGAAGCCTGGTGAGCCTTGTAGATATCAAGAATCGCGTCTTTCGAATATCGCGTGTCAGCAGGCGCAGGTACAGGCGCCTCACTTCCTGGGTTGTTGGTATATTGAGTGAAGAATGAATCCGAAGCTGATGATGTGGTTGATTGCTCAAGTTGTTGCAAAGTTTGTCCTGGTACGGCATTAGGGTTCGCAGAGGATCGTCTGAGCGTTAACGTGCCGTTTAAGGATCGAGCATCCTTCCTGGCCCTAATACGGAAGTCAGTACGCCATGTAAGAGTCTTCACCATCGCGGCGTATGGTCGGGGAGTGTGTTAATGAGCATTGCCACTATCACATGTGATATATAGCTAGTAGAGCGGTGCATTCATTGCGCTGCTCCGAATGCCAATAACAATCTCCCGCATCCATCGAGGTCGCTCGCGTGAGGGGCAAAATCGCGTATAACGTACCAGTCGCCGCCTCCTCGCGGTTCGTTCCTGCCACTTGGTCGTGTGTCGCGGGAAGATTGGCCTGCCGCAGCAGATGCGAAGCTCGATGGTAAATGTGAAGGCATTGCTGGTTGTTGGGGTTATGGCACGAGAGCTATTGCTGAAGTACCAAAGGTGGTGACGGTATCGTCTTTAAGATCGAAAAGTGTAGAAATGCGCTTTGAAAAACACAAAAACGACGAGGCTTTTCGTAATAGGAAGATTGGCTTTGAGTCTCTGAAGACGCGGAGGAATTGTTGTGGGGATCGATTAAGTTGTTGATTTCAATGCTGTGCTGCTGTGCTCCAAGTATATGCTGATGTTCAAAATGAAGGCGAAGAAAGTGTGTATGGTGGTAGAAAAGAAGCGCTAAATGGGTTAGCGCGATCTGGCGCATCCGGAGGTTGGTGTTCAGGAACGCGGCGTCGGGAGACGAGTCAACGCCAGACCGTTTCTGGCGAATGTCAGATGCATAAAGAGAGACGGAGGCGAATAATTACTTTCCCACGGGGAGGGAGGGGTTTCTACCGATTTCGTCTATAAATCAGACTTTACAAGTTACATCATACTATATTCACAGACATACGCAACAGACATACGCATATTATATGCCCGGAGCAACGATATGGATCCGTTCGTATGGGAAAGTGTGAGTTGGCGATACCTGTCGGTCGCCATATACTCTGTCCCATTGTGTTCCTCTCGCTCGCCTTCGTGCAGGCTGATCCCGTCCAATTAACCCAAAAATTGGCCGACTTCTCTTGAAAATCTCCGTTTTTTTATGGGCGCATGCGCTATACACAATTATCTTCCATGTTGACATTTCTCTGGTAGCAGATTCTTTCATTTCTCATCACATTGACAGGTGGCGGCGTCTTGGCAGCTGTGCCTAGAGTGGTACAGAAACATATTTCATTTTCATGTATTGGGTTTGCTCTCTCGGCGACCATCTCGGCTTACTGCCACGATGCCGCATGGACCGAGAGCGCAGTATTGTTTGGCTGTGTATATTCGGTGGGACAGAGCAAAGATCAGCTGCTGGTGATTGCTCCGATACAAATCAGTTTCTATATTATTTTGATCTCTTTCCCCCAGGCAAACGCTCTGCCTTCTCTTAGCAAATCCCAAAGGCATTACTACTAGAGGATTTGCTTTTATCGCAACTTGCTCGTTGGAAACATTGAGGCAGCTTTGGATTCGAGATCTAGTCTTGACGCCCTTTGCTCGTTCTCGAACGCCTCATTATTGGGCCACACCTGTATTGCATATGCTGTGCAATCACACCCACTTACGAGCTGCACCTTCGAAAAATGGTTGACTATAGACGATATTTAGACTGTACGGTGTCCATACCTGAATCAGACTCTACCTACTAATCTGAAGTAGACCCTGGTGGGAGACTTGTATACGACATGATGGCCAACAGAAGCCAGGGGTGGCGAGATAGACATTTACGTGCGGAAATTCTGCCTCCTGGGTGGAAGATGGGAATATCTAGACTTGGGCGTACCCCATTCTATGACCCGCTCATTGTTCAAGAGCCAGTTGAGCGTCTACCCATCCTCCCAAGGCGAACCCTTGGCCCACGGTATCAAGCCACAGATCCATGCTACGATGACCTCGATGAACGGAACCCACGGCTCTACCCAGAGCACACCGACCTTGTCCAGCGTCAGGGACCTGGTCCAGTAGCAGGTTTTAACGACCGATTTGACGACCGCCTCAGAGATGAGATTTACCTAGACTCCGACGATGACTATCCGCCCAGAACTGGCCGGATACGGAGACCTCTACCAGATAGACTACATGGGGATATCACGGCTGGACCGCGATTAACGTCTCACGATTTGGACGTTGTACATCACAACCCTCACCTTCAACATATGCGAGATGATTTCAGGCAACAAGCGCTGAGGCCAATCCTCCAGGATCGCCCGCACCACTTTCATGGGCACAATCATGGCCATCGCGGGCCCCATCACCCCCTTGGCCATCGACGACGCGTTCACTTCGCGGATGACTTAGACGACGACCTTGATTGGAGGAACCCTTTCGAACGACGCAGGATGCCATATCGCTTCCTCGAAGAAGAACTGGACTATCCATACGACGAGGTGGTATACTCAGACGATGAGCTCGACCTCCATCGTAGGTACGCAGCCCATGAGAGGCTCCTCATGGCACCCAGGGAGAGGGGATCAAGGGAGCGCTGGTGGGAATTAGATGACGACTAGAGCTCTCATATTTACTACGAAAGGGATAGCTTACTGTTCTATCACATCTGCATTATGACGAGGGATAGGAGCGATTGTTTTGATTGCATTTGAATCGTCTGCATGTCCACTTATGTTGTTCTCTTGTAGTCCGAGCATATCATCTATAGAATCACATTGTGCCAGAATATCTTGCCAGACCACAGAGTGATGCATCACATTCACTGCCAAAGTAGTCATACGAACACCACTTCTCGGCTTTCGAGGCTCCATCTACTCCGTATCCATGCCGGATACCCGTCACAAGCCCACTCTCACGTAGGCCAAGTGGCCGCCAACGCGCCCGAAGTTCCCGTATACAAACGCAGGGTCCGATCCGTATGGCTCTAAAGAGACACTAGAAATTGGCTCTTGAATGACGCTGCAGGGCCAGGTGATGCATTAACAATAGAACAGCTCAGCCTCTCGGGTCTGGCCGAGTAAGAGTAGTGGCGTAGGAGAAGTCGTACTTCGTATACCATAATGTGGTGGTGCACACGAAGTGAATGTGTGGCTGAAGACACGCTATGGCGGAATTCGAGGCTGTGCTGTCCGAGCTCCCACCACTAACAACGGAATCATTGGGCTGTGGCTCACCCCTGCTCCCCCACGACAATCCTTAACCCCTCCAGGTAGATTCACTCTGGGGCGGGGGGCCCCTCCACATGAAGCCCTGGTGCGTAAGCAATCTCAGCCATCTCAGCTAAGTATATCTCTCATCTCTCATCTCCGGCTCACTCACACCTATAAATCATCGTCATCCCCATCTTCTTCATCGCGACCATCAAGCAGATCAATCTCAACCACAAACTCCATCTCCCTTTCTCGATTTCAACGACCTAAGCAACAAAATGTCAAGCAACGACTACTACGGAGGCGGCGGCGGCGGCTACAACCAACAACAGCAGGGCTACGGCGGTCCTCCCCAACAAGGTTATCCTCCACAGCAGCAATACCCGCCCCAGCAACAAGGTGGCTACCCTCCTCAGCACCAAGATCAATACGGCCAACAGCAACAAGGCTACAACCAAGGCGGCGCACCCCAGGGCTACCCTCCCCAGGGCCAGTACCCTCCCCAGCACCAAGGCGGCTATGATAACCGCGGCCACAGCCCAAACCCCCAACAACAACAGGGCTACCCACAGGGCGGCTACCCGCCTCAGGGACACCAGCAGCCGGGCCAGTACGGCGCTCCTGGACAAGCCTACCCTGGTGGCGGGCAAGAGGGCGACAGAGGACTGGGAGCTACGCTGATCGGAAGCGCCGGCGGTGGATTCCTGGGACACCAGATGGGCGGAGGCATGCTCGGAACGGTGCTCGGTGGTGTTGCGGGAGCAGTCGGCGCGAATGCTCTTGAGAGCAAGGCCAAGAAGCACAAGAAGGGAAAGAAGGACAAGAAAGACAAGAAGTATAAGAAGAGGGGTGGCTCGAGCAGCTCTAGCTCCTCGGACTCCGACTAAATGTTGGATGGGGGTGCGATGAGATTCTCTCGAGGGATGGGATCTTTGTAGTTAAGGGTGGATTTCTATTGGCCCACGAAGGTGGTTGAGTGCTACGAACCGTTATGCTCGGTCTATGGGACCTTTGATTTTTTTACGAATAGGCTTGTTTATAGCTGGTTGTGTCTATTCGCTGAGTGCGAGCGGGGATTTCTAATGCAGGTCAATAGAGATAGCTTAGAGTGAGAGCCGTAGCTGCCTCTGCTTTCCTCTGAACAATGACGACAAGTTATCAGGGTTGTCTATAGCTCTGTTTGTTAAATTGCCCACAAGTTACTATCTATGCGACCGTTTATTCTAGGTGAACTCCCTACCTCGGTGCTAGATATCAACAGATCTGCGATATAAAATTATGATCAATGTATGTTTGCTGCACGCTAAGACAATGCCAATGCTTTATCCCACGGATGACGTGAAAAGCCCCTCACAAACGCTTGCCCTTGGCGGGGTTTTTCTTCGCAGATGAGAGTCCTAACTATCGCAGTTCCGACATGTATAGGCTATATAGGCCAGCGGGGCACTACAGGCATCCTGGCACCATGATTTGCGGTAATTTATTCCTCCGATTTATCATCCTCTTACAGCTTCATATTATACATCCGTAGATCGGCCTGCGCGGCAAGAACCTTGTCATTTATATATACACGCATCTTCTCATCTATCCAAAATGTACAGCATGTTCTTTGATTTCTTTTGTCGAGCTACCATCATACCTGCCGCCCAAAACCACCATTTGCGATGCTCAACCATATGTATGAAGTTACGGGCGGCTCGACCGATAACCGACCCCGCCAACGATTGAAGGATCCTGATGAGAAACCAAAATTCGAGCACCTCGGCTCTGTGAATGGCTCAACCATACCCCGAGACTCCCAAGCTAGTTCCTGCAAACACAAAGGCGTTGCCCTCCTCGCTTGGGCGGAGATCGAGCCATGGCGACAGTACAACCGCTTCATCATTCGCAGCTACAGGCCAGCAAGCAACTCCTATCTGAAGTCCATCAGCAGTCTTGGCTACCTCCATGACCAGACCGTTAACATCTATAGTCATCTGCTAGGCGCTGTGGGGTTTGTAGTTGCTGGCTGTGTCCTCTATTCCCTAGTTTCCCCGAGATATAATTCGGCAACTTGGGCAGATGTTGCGGTATTCGGAGCCTTTGCCATGGGCCTATTCATGTGCCTGACATTGTCTGCTGCATTCCATACCTTCAACAACCACTCTAGAAATGTTTACGACATTTTTTTCATGTTTGACATGCTTGGGATCAGTTTTCTCATAATGGGATCCTTCTATCCCAGCATTTATTACTCATTTTACTGCGAACCGGGACCGAGGTATTTGTATTGGGCGATGGTATGCTCTAAAGGTAGCTCACACAGAAAAGACGCCTTTTACTCACAGCTCTGCAGATCACGGTGTTCGGATCGGGGGTTATTATTGCTAGTATCACCCCGAAATTCCGGCACAGATCATGGCGGCATCTGCGGACTGCTTTATTCATGGCAATGGGGCTGACTGGCATCTTGCCCATGACACATGCAGCTTTGACTTTCGGGATCGATCAGGCGAATCGCCAGATGGGCTGGTATTGGTATATCCAAGAGGCTCTGTGGTATGTGGGAGGCGCCGTAATTTATATGGTAAGTTTCGCACTACCCATGGCTGGCAGGGTCTAATATATTTCAGGCCAAGGTCCCTGAACGCTTCGCTCCGGGGAGGTTTGACGTCTGGGGAAGCTCTCATCAGATATTTCATGTCTGTGTCCTTGTGGGAGCTGCGGCGCATCTGGCTGGTGCGATTAAGGGTTTTGACTATAATCATGACCCTAGCACGCGCCGATGTTGAGAGAGAAGTATGACTGGCAGTGTTGTTCTCAGAAAGGCTAATTACCTTCTATATATGTTGAGTATGAGTGCGCCGACAGCAGTGGAATTTCTAGATATCAGAGATGCGAATGGACTATGTTTCCAAGGTGGATGCGAGGCATACTTGGACGATGGCGATTTCAACAAGCCACAGGACACGAGAATTGAGTAGTATGTAGTAAGGGGTAACTTTGGAGACTCAAGCGAGCCAAGCGTGTTGGAAAAGGAAGGAGCCAATCTCAATGTTGTGGACGGAAGGAGCAGCTTCTCATTCTTCAGAAGGAAGGACCTGTTCGTTATGCTGTTAAAAGAAGGAGCAGTTCCTTGTCCTCCAGGAGGAAAGAGCGGCCCCTGATTTTTCGTACGGAAGGAGCAGCTCTCCTATGTTGCGGGGGGGAGGAGCAACGGCTGGGATTGGAACTAAGATTATTAATACATTTTGCATGTATGGAAAGAGCGATTCACTACGCAAGTCATATACTCGCACCTTCCCTACTAACGGTGATGTATTTCACAGTGAAGAGCGCAAAACCGATCCGGTGCCAGCAAAACTGTGCCAAAGTCATTGAGAGCTATTGAGCAGGTGACACTGTATTGTAGGATACAGACCAATATTATCTAAGTTTCTAGATTTGAAGTTCATATCGCCTTCATTAAGATTCGTAAAGCGTCGTGACGGCGAGATACAGCCTGTTCTCCCGTCTCGTCTCAGGTGCCGGCCTTCTCATCAGCACCCTCCCTCATATCTCCCTCCAGCATGCTACCAGACCCATAGACACCTCCGTCGAGGATCATTTCTTCATTATCTTCGTAGTCGTCTTGCACTCTTCGCCATGTCTTTTTTCTCGTCTGCCCCTCGCCGTCTTCCACCCCCTTACCTACAGGGGGCGTAAAAACTGGCCTTATCAACCCTCCAATCAGTGGGTTTCGACTGTACGCTCCTCCTGATGTCCTAGCATCAGTTTGCTCGATACCACCAGTATCCATACCTTCATCACCATCTATATTCTCCTTATCCTCCATGGTACCCTTGTACTTAACATCCACCCGCTTGTATGTCTTCACAAGTTTCCCTCCCACAACATCCAAGCTCACCATCTCCCTCTTCTTCTCATACTCCGGCTTAGCATTCCACTCCTGCTCCCTCAATACCTTCTGCTGTTGCTTCAGCAACCTCGCCCTCTCCATCGGCCCCGCCCACTGACTAACCCCTACGTCCGGGGTAGCAAAGTCGGCCGCCTCATCGTATACCCGCGTTCGGCTCGCATTCTGTGCCTGGAAACCCAGCAAGCGATCACGATGCGCCTGTGCTTTCTCCGCAGCGCTCAAGCCCTCCCCATCGCCCCTTGAGAGTTCTGCTGGCGTTGGCCCCGCAGGCACGGCCGCCGCACGGCTCACATAAGGGTTCTTAGTTGTGTCAACCCGGCGATGCGCTGCGCGGTCGATAGCCTGTTTCTCCTGCGCCCTGTCGGCTCTCAGTTCACGCACTATGTTGTCGCGATCTTCTGGCCTGAGTATGGGTTGGCCGCAGAATGTGCATGGTCCAAAACCTTCCTTGACGCAGATGACTTTACCGCAGTTGAGGCAGTTCGGGGCGGCGGCTAGGAGAGCGTGCTTGGTTGCTATGCAGTTGCAGGCGCGCGAAGCGTTAGATACGGCGGATGTGGATGCGTTCTCGAGGCTGTAGATTAGAGCGTCGAGTTCGGAGAGGTTCGCGGAGGCGCTGCTCATGGGCGTGCCGCCTGTGATGCTGATTTTCGCGGGGCGGGTAGAGGGGCGTGCGGGAGAAGAGGTGCGTGTCGTTGGGGCGCTGGATGACTTGATGGGATCGGAGATCAGGCGTCCAGCTGCTGATGGCGGAGCGCGTGGGGGAGGGGTTTGCGTCTTCTTGGGTGGATCGCGGAGACTAAGGTTGTTGTGCTGTTGTGATGGTCCTGCGCGTGGTGGAACGTAGGCATCGTTGCCTTTCTTTTGGTATGCCTTGCCTTGCCCCGCATAGGTAGTATCTTGCACCTGGCGGGGAGCGGGAGTGTGGATTTGCGCCTTCTTCTTTTTAGGCGCGCGGGTTGACTTTGGGACAGCAGATGATGAGGAGGAAGCTTGGTTGTTTGCTGCATTGGCATAGCCAGAGGCAGAAGAACTTGGTGCTGGCTGACGTCGTGAGTTGAAGGTGGATATGAATTCGATAGATCCGGGTGACTCCCCCAGCAGATTGTTGAAGTGTTCTACAGCTTCTTGTGGAGGTAGAGTTGATGCGTACGCAAGGATCTGCTGGAGGTCCTCCTCCGGCAGAGGGAGCAGCTTGGACAGCTGTTGGAGAGACATTTGGAATGAATGTCGCGAATATATAGTTGTATGAAGTTAGTGTTGCGCAGTTGACATAATAACTTCTAGAGCTTCGGAGTTACATGAGGCCGTCGTTTGAGCGGCCAAGCTTTGAGAAGGTTACTCGCGGAAGGTCGCTAAGTACCTGCCGCATGTAACTTAGCTGCGTGTGTACATCGTGGCGGATCGTGGTGGAGGACAGGAACAACAAATGAGGGGTTGAGGGGTAACACAGGATCCAACAACCAACAAGACATCTTTGTCGTCCAAACTGCGCCCTTTCAATCACAAATACATTCAGGGCCAGAGGTCTTATTCTGATATAGATTACAAATTACATTTACTCCTGCAGATAAAACGTATATCTAGAAGTTATACATTTTCTTACAGGTTGAATTTTGCATAAGATAAGAGCGATTAAACCACCAGCAATCCTCAATAGAGTCATCCAGGACTACTGCGACCAAAAGCTTCAAGTGACTCATACGTCTATATAAAAGATCGTTTCTGCATCTTTTACTAATTCAGGAGCTCTAACATTGCCATTGGCATATTCAAAAGAAAACTTATCATTTATACCCAACATCACACAGTCAATTGCCTCTTCGTATCATTCAAGATGCAGAACGTTTCCTCACTCCACATCGACCTCCACCTGAGCGAAGCCAAAGATGTGACTTATAAACGAACCCCATTCGGAAAGGAGATGCGGAAGCTCTTCACCTTTGACCCTGCTTACAGAAACCTGAACCATGGTAAGTGCAACTTGATGCATAAGGGGATCAGAGGCTCATAGTCTCCCTAGGATCCTATGGCTGCTATCCCCGAGCAATCCGGGAGGTAGCCAACTACTTCAAGGATCAGAAGGAGAGTCGCCCGGATCCCTTTGTTCGCTATGCCTATAACAGCTATCTGGACAAGTCCCGCGCCGCCGTTGCTGCCCTTGTCAATGCCCCAGTAAACAACTGCGTGTTTGTCCCCAACGCAACCACAGCCGTCAACACTGTTCTCCGTAACATCCCATGGAACAAGGACGGCAACGACGAGATCCTGACGTTCAACACCATCTACAGCTCTTGCAACAAGACCATCGCCTACATTCACGACTCCACCGGGCTTGTTTCCAACCGCACTATCGAGACGCACTATCCAATCTCCAATGCTGACTATGTTTCCCGTTTCCGCGAGGCCATTGCCGCTTCCCGTGCAGAGGGCAAGACTCCCCGCGTTGCCTTCTTTGACACCATCGCCTCCATGCCTGGTGTCCGCATCCCCTTCGAGGCTTTGACCGCAGTCTGCAAGGAAGAAGGTATCCTCAGCTTGATTGACGGCGCCCACAGCGTCGGCCAGATCCCGCTGGACTTCGCCACGCTCGACCCCGACTTTTTCGTCTCCAACTGCCACAAATGGCTCTTTACCCCACGCGGCTGTGCCATCTTCATCGTCGCCGAGCGCAACCAACACATCATCCGGTCCACACTGCCAACATCGGAGCATTACGTCCCTGAGGGCACGCCAAAGACTCCATCGCCTTCTGGGAACCCACATTTTGTTGCCATGTACGAGTGGGTCGGCACTCAGGATGATGAGCAGTATCTCTGCGTCCCCGAGGCTATCAAATGGCGCGAGCAGGTCTGCGGAGGCGAGGAGGCAATCTACGAGTATAACAACACTCTCTTGCGAAAGGCAACAAAGCTCGTGGTGTCAGAGCTCGGCACCGAGGCCCTTGAGAACGAGGAAGGCACGCTGATGAACTGCACCATGTCATTTATCCGGCTGCCGCTCAAACTCCAGAAAGACGGTGGGACCGTGAAGGCTGAGGAGTTCAAGTCTATCCTCGTGTGGTTGGGGCGAACAATGGCGACGGAGTACCAGTCTTACATTGCGACTAGTATCTTCCAAGGTGGCATCTGGTGCCGACTAAGCGCACAGGTTTATTTGGACGAGGACGATTTTGTGTTTGCTGCTAAGATGCTGAAGGAGGTGTGCGAGAGGGTTAACAAGGGCGAATACTTGGCTAAGGATGTTGAGTCTGTCGCGAAGGCTTAGATTAGGAGGCCAGAGAGACAATGGCTGGATGACGATTGGCATCAAGGACGGTTACCGAGGAGACTGGGGTTTCATATGTATTCGTAGCATTTTGCCATGACACCATGCCAAAAGAAAGACGACATCTTTTGCATGGCTTATACATTCGGAAACCTGAATGTTGTTATTTGCGGTTTAGCACAGGAGATATTTAAACCAAGTGATAGCAACTGCCACACTTTACTTGAATTGAAATTCGCCATGGTATATACGACCAAAACGGTCCTCGACTCCTTCAAACTCCTTCGTCACTTCATATACAGAACTACTCATAGTCTGACCAAACCAAAACTTTGGGTGGACTACTCAGAGGGCTCGACAGAATAGCTTCAATGCTCGTCAAGTTCTTAATCCTCTGTGCTCTAGGCGTCATTGGCTGTGGCAGCGTGGCATTGCACAGCGGCCCGGAGTCATCACTAGTCGGCGGCGACGGTAATGCGCGACGCTGGCCTTTTGTAGATTTCGACTTGGCCTTGGTTGGGAGTACCCCTTGCCCTTGCACATTTGATGACAAAGTGGAGAGTGGGGTTCTCGAATTCTCCTTCTTTGCGGCTGGCACCGAACGGCGACGTGGAATGGTGCACTTTGGAGCTGTTTGCTTGAACATCCCATTTATCCTCTGGATAGTCTTCGCCGATTCTTCGTCTTCACCACGACCTGTTAGCTTCCTCAGAGATGCGAGGATCTTCCATTGAAGGTGGGCGCCATTCGTGTGGTCCTGCCTCATGGAGCTGGGGTTCCTGGGTGGCATTTGTGGCTTGTCGTCTTTGGGTGTTTCCAACTTCGTCCCTTGCGGAAGCCATATATCATCTCTCCTCTGCTTTAAATCCGCGACCCACGCATCACAATCCCATTCTACCCAATAGTCAATCACGTCTCCCCATATACTGTCAGGCGGCTTCGTCTGGTTCACAAATACCACCGAGCCGCCTCGTCCATGCACTGCCTTTGCAAACTCTCGGACCATAACCTTTAAGCCATGGACACGCATACTCGTGCCTAGGATGAGCAGCATTTCTGGGTTGAGAGACAAGTCATGCGTGATGAGAGGCCCAACGAGATGCGCACTTGGATGTTCTTCGCCATATAATACGATATCCGGTCGCAACCTTCCGACAGCGAGACTGCGCCTGCCCTTGCCCTCTCGCCTGGCGCTGTTTTCTGAGCACCAGGGGCATTCGGGGCCCTCGCCCGCTAGAGTAGTAGCGTGTCGGTCTTCATCCTCCCAACTCGCCAGCCGTGCACAGAGGCTACACCTGAGAGAATGCAAACTTCCATGCAGATGTACAACTTCGACGCCAGAGTAATGTTTGTCGCCTTCTTTGTCGTTTCCCGTCCGCGGTTCCTTCAGGAGTTTTGGGTTGAAGCGTCCGCGAGCGCCTGTTCCGAGTTCCAACTCAGCAGAGAGGCCTTCGCGAGTTTCGAGCATGTCTATATTTTGAGTATAATTACGGACAAGCCTGCCTCCATCACGCAATGCTCGAATAAACTTATGTGTATCCGTCGTTGACTTGACATCGTTAATAATTTTTTGCCTCAGGCTCGATATAAAGGTATAGAATATTGACGTCGTCAGTCTGTCAGTCCATATTATGGAGTCGAATAGGTCTTTGCCCTTCATATTCGGAAGGCTTTGTCTCGATGCCGTAGACCTGCCAGACGCCTGAGACGAAATTATAGGTTCGTTAGCAGCTTCAGACGCAGCATCTTTTGGGGGCTCCGCTTCCACTTCTTTGGCGGGAATATCTGAAGGGGTATCTGTATTCGAGCCTAGGGCAGCCGTTGCATTCGAACCGGCTGTCTGACTGTGAAAAGACTGTGATGATCGAAGCTGCCTACGTAACGGCACCTCTTTCATTATGCCATTATCCAATTCCGAAGACCCAAGAGAGCATGACCTATCAAGCTTCCTCCGCTTTATAGGCCGATCATCACTATCGCTAGAGTTGGAGTTCGTCTTACTCGCTGCTGCTGCATCGTACTGGGCTTGAATGAGGGTATAAAGCCCGTTTTCCGACCTGAAATCCTATAGAAACCATGAGCTCAATGGTTGGAAATTGTAGGGTTAAACTTACAGGTATGCCGCAGTTTGTAGAGATCCCAGCTCCAGTTATGACAACTACCTTCTTCGATTTTGACAGGGCATCTGCGATTTCTTGCAGCTGCAACTCACAGGTCGAAGACACATTTGTTGTTGGCATTTCGCTGTGTTCCCGTCTTGTGCTGACAATCCTTGGTGCCCTCCAGTTGACGCGACTTGATATATCTTCGGAGTAGTTCTGCCCATAAACGCCTTGAAACGCTAAAACGGACAGGAGCTTGAACAATCCTTCTTCAAACCATTATATACATAGACTTGGCGTATATATATATCTGAGACCGCGTTTGTCCTCACAAAGTACCGGTCCTTCGATCTACTTGTCGACCGCGCAATATCTCGCAGTATGAGCCCGCCAAATATACTGTCTAATAGCAATAGCTGCAACTAACTGTGGAGCAGATTCCACGCGTTTTGTTGACAGTTTTGACGTTGTATTCTTGGGAATCGGAGCTGTTCGTCGAAAGCCGGATAAAGTGTCGTAGGGAGATTGAACCGGGGCGAATTAGACTTGAATAGACATCTCAGATAAAATAAAAATTCCAGGTTCATTCGCTCGGCGAGTGGAGTATTATGGCTCACGGAAGATCGCTCGGAGCTTCAGAGAATTCAAGGCCAACTTCGATGTCGCCGGCGCGTCGGCGAACAAGCACAATTCGAAAGGCGGGCGCGACTCGTGGCTAGTTGATGTTGTATAAAAAGTACGACGGTGGGATTTATTGCACGACGTGACACAGGCCCCTCAAGAATCCTGGATCATTTCGTGTTGTGGTAGTGTCGCCGTCGCGCTTTTGATGGTAGTAGGTGTAAACAATGAGAGCTTGTTATCAGACGATTGAGGCAGCTCATTGATTGTCAAGTATCAAGGTCCGATTGTCAACCAGCAAGCTGGTCCGTGCATCAAAGCCTTCCCCACGAGGCTGGCCCCTCAGTTTCCTCCTACCATCTTTCATTGCTCCTATCCTTAACTTAAGGGGCGACGACAAACTGGTCTTGTTGGAGAAATAATGACGCTTTGTACTCTTTGAAAACTAATCAGTCTACAGCCAAGCCCGGTTATGATATGGCAGTTTTAAAAGAGTAGATTGTTTGCCCAACCAGCATGTTTTTGCCAATCCATAATATCTCATGCAACGCCTTGAGGGTTTGCCTATAGAAACAGGCAGTGGCTTGAAAGTATCATTGTTGGCAATCAAGCAAGCTGCATTTGTGTGTATCGTTACAAACCCAAACTCGAGGTCGGGTATAAGTCGTCAAGTTTTCCTCTCTGTCATTTTCCTATTGTTTTTTTCTATTATCTCTTTTGTTCGTGTCGTTCTTGGATACGCCGGTTTCAAAGTTCAGAGCTGACCGCAAGGGCAAAGCTCATCAAGATGGCTGGTGGGTCTGGGTCCATGTTCATTGGAAGCCCTCGCGCTGCTTGGGATAAACAGTTCGTTTGGCCTCGAGAAGGAAGGAAAGGGAAAACACCAAGAAGCTGGTGGGGAGGCCTAATCAGCATTATGACAAACACTGGGCCTGATATTTTTATAACCCGGAAGAACGATACTACACCCATCAAGCCGGATCATTGGGGGAACTGGCAAGTTCGTTTCCTGGCAGCTCCAATTATCCGCTGACCAGCCACACAGGGACAGCTATGATAGCCCAGAAGCCCAATTGCGCGAGCGCCGAAATCAAACATACAATGCCGACAGAGGGAACCGCCGCTATGATCCGTATACGCGGAAGTATGTGCTGTGGGAGTACGACAACAACTATGACCAGGACCCCCTCGAGAAATATCCTCTCTTGACGCGCGAGGAGCATGATTGGCTTGCTCGACACCCTCGCAGGCGACGCCCCAAGACCAAAGACTGGAGTGCTGCCGGACCAAAGGTAATTCCTACATTGCGCTCGAATGGAGGATATTAACTATTCATATAATAGAGGTATAGGAGAGAGCATAATGACTTTTGGAGAGATGCATTTCGCATTGGAGAGAATATACGGAATAGAGTCCCTGAGCCCGAAGCAAGCCCGACAGTCAATCCAGGGCTGTTTATGGATGATACGTGGCGCAACCTGTACGACAGGAGGCAGGGGCGGTGGCCTCCACTGCGGCGTGGGACTCAAGATGACTCGCTGCTGATCGAGAATACGCGTCATAATCGAGGTCAGATGCGGAGATCAATGTATGACTATGGCGCATATGAGGATGACAGGCCATACGACGCTGTGGATTATGAGGATAGATCGTACTATGTCTATTAATCTCACTGGGCTGGGTTTTGCAGAATCAGATACTCCTACTGTTTGATTTATTGATAGTTTTATGTAGATTGGGTAAAAAGTTAAAATTCTCTTAAAGAACAAATGTTTAAATATTCAATAAAACGCAATCAGTATTTCAACACCCTCCGAACTGTGTCCGTAAAAGAGCTAAGGACTACCGGCGTCTCTTCGAAGCTCATCCAACTGCTCCCAACCGCAACAAATACCAGCTTTTGCTTCGGTGCCACCCAAATAACCTGTCCACCACTGCCCAATGCCATATACGCACCTACGGACCCGTCCCCGGCAGCATGTCTGCCTCCCTCATTAGTATGAAAGAAATACCCATAAGGATAATCACCCTCGCTCGTCTGACTCTTCGTTGCCTCCTCTATATAATCAGCCGATACGATACGGTTTCCACGATACTCGCCACCCCCAAGCAGCAGCTCGCCAACCTTTGCGAGGTCAGTAAGCGTGAGGCTAAGCCCACCAGACGGCAACACGAAAGGGGCGCCATCCACAGAGTTTTCGTGCATGCGCGTCCAAGTGTAATTGGTGATGCCAAGTGGGCCGAAAAGATACTTGCGTGCAAAAGCCTCGATGCCTAACCCAGACCGGCGCTCAATGAGCAAGCTGACGATGGTAGGAAGGCTGTTGTCGTAGTGGTATTTAGCGCCTGGAGCGCCGTACCGACGAGGGGCATTGAGAATAAGTGGTGCAGCAGAGGTGGAAGTGAGCATTTTCCCGGTGTCACGCTGGCTAAAAGCGGTGCCAGATGTCATAGAGAGGGCATGGCGAAGAAGGATGGGTGGGGAATCGTTCCAAGCCGAGGCGATGGGGAAATCGGCTGCGACGGGATCGTCGAGGGAGAGAAGGCCTTGGTCAATGGCAATACCAGCAAGCATAGAGACGATAGATTTAGTGACTGAGGCACATGGATGGGGATCAGAGGCAGTAAGACCGTAGTAGTAGGACTCGTGGACACGGTAACCATTTTTGAGGATGAGAAGGCCTTCGACGCGGTTATCTGGGTGGCTATGTGGCCTGATAATAGTTTGAATTGCAGCGTCAAGTTGCTCTGTGGCCATGTTCAAGACCTCTGGCGCGGCCGTAGACGTAAAGTCGGCATTCTTTGGGAGGCTCTCAGGGGCTAAATTAAGATGTGGAACCAGGAACTTCTCGTGTTCCGGGGCGCCTTGTTTAAGATGGACTTCTATAGTCTCTAAGCCTGTTAGGCCATCTCCCTCGATTTTTGCAACGAGAACCACACCGGATCCATGGTTGTGGAAGGTCCCCTTAATGGCAACTGACCCGCCGAGCCATGTCGGCACGGTACTCGTGAAAGCATTGTCTGATGTAAAGACTATCTCACCCTCGAGCGGTTTTGGGGATCGCCGGTCAAGGCGGCAAAGATAGATGTTCCCATCTCGGTATGAAATGTCAACAATGGTGAAATCATTAAATGGTTTTGTTGTCGACGTTCCTGACCAACGGCCTACATAGGGGACATGTGTGTGCGTGGTGGAGGTAGACATTGCGAAAATATTGTTATGAATGTACGTCACTGCCGGATGATGTGACGGACAGAAAGAGACTAGGAAACAGCAGGATATATATACTCCTCTACTTACCCTTGTCTATCTGTGACCTCCTTATAGAATAGCTCAAAGCTTTCTGGTGTGGTCTTGGGCTCCCAGACCAAAGGTGCCTGAAGTAGAACCCCAGCTTCGGAATAAAACAAAATATTAAAAGAAAGTAACTTCATCTTGCCATAAGCCCATGATGAATTTATTTAATTAGCACGAAAGCCGAATGTGGGATTATTTGTTCAGCAGTAGATACATGTACTTCACAGGAAACAGTTCCAAAAATGAAGTCCTAGGTGATGTATTGGATGACTAATCCAGTAATCCAGTAACTGCCGAATAGGCTTCCTTCCCTTTGTGTAACGCAACGAAGTTGAGTTGAGTCCTAGACAGAATAATTAAACGTTCACAGTCAATCAACCGTCAGATAATATGGCGTTCACGATGCATTCTCATTCCGGGCAGTTTTGTCCCGGGCACGCGAAAGATCAACTGGAAGAGGTGATTCAGCGAGCTATATCTCTGAACATGCGTCTAATATCAATCACTGAGCATATGCCTCGAATTGATGACCAAGATTTATATCCCGAAGAGGTGCGCATCTCTCCCTAACCTATGATTTATTGCCTCAACATTTTGTATTGCGACAAGTTATGTTAGCGTGGTCATATACTGACGCCATCAATAGATCGAAGCTGGGGACACTACAGCACTGTTGCTTCCAAGGCATGAGGGTTACCTCGCCGAGGGCATTCGTCTGCGTGCCAAGTATGCAGGTCAGATTCAAATCCTCATCGGCTTTGAGGGAGAATGGGTTCGCCCAACGTACGGACCTGTCATCAGGTGTCTTGCCAGGGACACCCGAGTAGATTTCTTCATCGGCTCTGTGCACCATGTCCACGGAATTCCTATAGACTACGACAGGGCTATGTATGAGCAAGCACGGCAAGTAGGGGATGGGAGTGATCAAAAGCTATTTGAAGACTACTTTGATTCTATGTTTGCTATGCTGCAAGATGTGCGACCACGAGTTATTGCGCACTTCGATTTGATCCGACTGTTGAGCGATGTACCAAACCAGGACTTGAAGACTTGGGACAGTGTATGGGCAAAGGCAGCACGAAGTCTGAAGTTAATTGTTCAGCAAGGTGGCTTACTGGAGGTTAATAGCAGTGCGCTCCGGAAAGGTTTGCATGAGCCGTATCCGAGTCGGAGTGTTTGCAAGGTATGGTTTCTGCGCTTTATCTATCGAATAACGCTGACAATCTATAGGAATTTTTGGCCCACGGTGGAAAATTTACGCTATCTGACGACAGCCATGGTGTTGCCCAGGTAGGGCTAAACTTTGAGCGAGTAAAAACGTACCTTGAGGATGTTGGCGTCGAGACTCTGTGGTATCTTGAAAGACTCGGGGATGCGCCGCATAGCACAAGCGGAACACTTCGCCTCAAGAGTGTACCGTTAAATGAACTCGACATGAAAGGTCATCCAAGTACAGCCTAAGATAAAGGGATGATGGGTTTCGGGTGCCAATGAAAAATGCACATCTTTTAGCAAACTATACGATATGGGTATTCTCTCTGTCTACTATATACTCCGACCACCCTCACTTTTCCTGGCCAGTTTCAACTGGCAGAGCGTCATTACTCTCTTCCAACTTTCTTTGGTGGTCTGCCGCAGCTTTGGCATCCAACCTCACCTGTCTCTCCTCTCTCCACCCAGGACCCCATTTGATCTCCGCTAACAGCATCGGCATAGTAACCGTGCAAACCAAAGCAATGAAAGTAAAGCACCATCCTCTTCCCATTTTATCTACCATGATATTAATAATCCCTGTGCCTCCTGCTCCCATAAAACACCTGACAAGGTTATTCGCCGCTGTAGCTGTCGCTGGGCTCTGGGGATATAAGTCCACGATTAGAGTGCTCAGTATATTAAATGAGCCGTTGACACAAAACCCAATCAAAAATGTAAGAACAAGCGGCGCAGCAAGTGGCGCATTCATCTCCATAGCCCAGCCATAGCACAAAATGCTTGCGAGTCCGACGCTCAGAATAGGCCACATTATTCCTATTCTCGCCTCCTCGATTGGAAAATAGCGCAGGTCGTCGCCATGCTTTCGGTCAATTGAGAAACCGATTCGTTTTGCGATCCTCTTGTAGTTCCTATCGAGGAGCTTCCCATTGAGGAATGATGTCACGGCACAACCAAAGCCGAATGGGAGATAGCAAAGCCCTATTTCGAGATCATTGAATCCATAGGTATGTTTGAACATTACAGGCATCGAGGCTATAACATCATAAAAGGCGGTGTAGATAAGAGAATTGTAGATGAGAACCAAGGCGACGTCTTTTTCTGCGATGATGTAGATCGTCTTGAGAGGATTGGGAAACCTGAGCTTGCGGTTGCTGGCAAGTTCAGCTTGGGCCCTACGACGCTCATCGGCAGTGGCGGAGCGGGAAAGAGTATCTTGAGACTTCGACTCTTTGCGCAGGCGCAGGTAGTCTAGCACGGTCATATTCCAACCTATTGGCGGCACCGAGCCATTTCCCACCACATTGCGACCTGTCTCTGGAACGGTGAGAATAAAGGGAACGAGCCATACAGCTGAAAATATGAAACAAAACCAGAATATTGATCTCCAACCCAGGAACTGGGCCAGAATCCCTCCAATTACTGGGCCTAGTGCGGGACCCAGCATGGTGCCAGCGCCCACGATTCCAACATATGACCCTCGTTCCGAGCTCGTTGAGATGTCCGCCACAACTCCAAATCCCAAGGCAATGCCGCCACTGCTACCGGCGCTCTGTAGGCAACGCAAAACTAACAATGCTGGGAAGCTGTTCTGAAGCGCTAGCCCAATGTTGGCGCCGAGATAAATGATGGAGGCCACAATATATGCCGGCCTCCTCCCCGCCATATCAGCAAGATCGCCGATGAATGTAGGTGCTATCCCCTGGAATATCATAAATGATGTGAGGGTTACGTTGATAAGTGCATCCGAAACATTCAGATCCCTAGCCAGTGGATTCAGCGCGGGAAAGTAAATATTCGCAGAAGTTGGCGATATGAAAGCCGCCACTGTGACCATGAAGACGAGATACTGCTTCTGCCTTTTGGAAAAGACCGAATAGGGCGGTCCAGTCCGTACTGCTGTTAGTTCTTCAAGGTCCCCATCCTCGGCAATGGCCTCCTCGTTAGCAGGCCGGCACCCCGGGCTTGCTGATATTATGGTCTCGCTGGGAGATGGAGTTCCTGTGGTTTTTTTATCGAAGTCCTCGTCTCGAATGTCACGAGAGATTGGCGTCCTCGAAGGTTCTTGTGGTTCCACGTCGAGGTCATTCTTCTCTATGCCCATGATGCAGTATTACCTTGCCGCCGAATATTATCCATTAAGACGCACCAAGGAGTCAATCGGTTTGAATTGAAAGAGCAAGAGAGATGCAAGATTAAGAAAGACAGAGACGAACAACCTACCTTGAGACGGATTTAAGCTATGAATGGTTCATAGCGGCTATACGGAACTTGGGCGAACAGCGGTGCCGTGCCGAGTCGAATCCACATCTGTTGTCTGGTGAGTTGCATTTCAACATGGGTTGTGACGGTATAGCGTGAGCGGATTATCATTTGATTCGCGGATATTGAGCAAATCTTGTTATTCCCGTTGGAGAAAAGTTGGAGAAGAGAGGGGTCCGGTAATAAATTCCGGGAATAAAAACACCCCGCGGTACATCAGGAACAGCATATCACCACACGTGGTATTGTCTTCCCTGCTGTAACACTGACTTTGGACTTGACTTAATGACAAAAACATTTAAAAAGTACATGAAAATATACAAATAATTATAATATTACTATTGTAAAATGGCTACCGGCTTTGGGCGCTCTGGTTTGCCTATACGTGATGCCTAAACCCAAAAGTTTCGCTTATATTTGATACCACAAATCGTCCAAATCCCAAACGAAATTTTGTCCCATGACGTCCAAATAAGGTTGCTAAGGAACAAACCATCCTTCACGGGTAAATACTCAAATCCTGTGACATCGACAAAGATATAATGTCCGACAAGACATTCGATGAGCTAATATGCGACCTCGAGCCCCTAAAACAGATTGAGGGGCTCCAGGAGCTGACTGAAACCTACCTGCAAGGAGACTATCAGAAGCTTCTCGCTGGAAAAGAGGCTCAAGCTCTGTTTGACCAGTTCCTGGAGAGACTTTCAGCCGATAGCACTGGAAAGCCGAAACCATGGACAACGGAAGAGAATAACTTTCTGGCTTCTGCCAGGGCCATATTGACGGGTCTGGCGTCGTTTGACGCTTTCTTACAAGCTAACGTCACGGGACCACCCTTCTCCTCACGCTCCCTCCTCTTTGGCACGGAAAAGACCTCGGAAGATGTTAAAAAGCACAGACAAGAATGTCTTCAGAATCTTGAGGTGGATGGCCTCTCAGTCTATCAACTTATTCCACACGTTGAGCTTTTCACGTTTGCAAGGGCGATTTTCACGGAGTACTTCCCACGTGTTGTCGCTGGTCAGACACTCGATTCGAGATGGATGCGAATCCGCATCAATGCCTATCATCAGCGTCTTTTATCTTCCGGCATGTCAAATACTCGTCTCAGTGATTCAGTGGCAACCCTTCAAACCCAATCTGAGGCAGACATGTTCGCCCTTGAACTTGAAATAATGGCCAGGAATTCATCTTATTCTACAGAATCCAAGGTCCAGTACTTTCTTGAAAAGTCACAGATCTACATTATGCAGGGTGTGGATGCCAAGGCCAGAGATAACCTGAAGCACGCAAAGGAAGCATCTCAGTTTCAGTACGCGTTGTCTGGTGCATTGGGAAAGAGAACAAAGTTTCAAGAAAACGATATTTCACAATTGGTTGTCTTTGCGAAGAGCAGAGAAGAATCAAAATCGGGGACCGAAACTAGCGAGGACACAAACGCCTCCTCGAAGGATGGTGCATCCGGAGCTGCCGGAAGTGAAGCGGAAGCTACTGGACCTACTGCACTTGACCTAAATGACGATACATTACTCGAGTCAATCGAGTTCACAAAAGTTGACAAGGATCCGAAGACGGATCTTCCGGAGGAGCTTGCAAGCCTAGAACCAAGCAACCAGCCTCAGCTAAAGCCAGTTGACCAAATTATGTTACTCACTGAGGCCACATTAAAAGATGTTTCGGCTCCTTTGGATAAGTTGAACAGCGAGGAAATTTTGCCATTTGCTGTCCGTGTCCTCGATGACAAACCTACAAACTGGCAGGTCTACACCCAAGCGCTGCTTGTCAGGAGCAGAATCGAAGCCCATAGATCGAGGACACAAGAGCGTAGCGTTCTTCAACTGCAAGCTATTGTGGATCAGGTTATCGCAGAGACCCAAGAAGAGCCAACATCCGGTGGTGATGACGTTCCTCAAATACAAATCACTCAATTCTTACCTAAGGCGAAGCCATCTGAATCAGCTCCGATTACCGAGAGGCTGAAGTTTATCCATCAACTGAATTCGCCCACCAGGTGGGAGATAGAAACCGAGTTAGCCTATGCTTGGAGCAACGCAGGAAGTCTTGTGAGTGCCCTTGAAATATTTAAGCGCCTGATGCTTTGGCCCGAGGTTGCCCTCTGTTACCACTCAATTGGCCAAGAGGACAATGCGCGTCGGGTCATCCGCCGCCAACTATTCTACTCCACCAAGGGCCCAGAAATGGACAAGTACGGTATCGACGACGACGAAGTGCGCACGGAGAAGTGGGAAGGGGAGATGCGCTCACCTCATCCCCCTCATGCACCACGCCTGTGGTGTATCATTGGTGACCTCGAGCAAGACCCATCATGTTGGGAAAGGGCATGGGAAATCTCCAAGCACCATTATCCGCGTGCTCAACGGACACTAGGCGAGTATTATACCCGCAAAGGTGACCTGCCAAAGGCGCGAAATGCATATATCAAAGCGACAATAGTAAACCGCCAATACGGAGACACCTGGAGTCGTCTTGGAGATATTGACCTTGCGACTGCAAATTGGGATGGAGCTATTATCGCATTCCAGCAAGCAATTATGATTGATGACGATAACTCGAAGACGTACAGCAATCTCGGTTCCGCATTACTATCCAAGCACACTGAAATGATGAAAATCAAGCAGCTTGAGGCCTCAAGCAAAATCCAAGAGGTGGAAGAGGCAGCTGACGATGACGAAGTTGGTGTTCACAAGCCACAGATGTCCCAGTTGGATCCGAAAGACATCCTTCGCCAATCACTTATTGCATACAAGAGAGGCGCTAGCTTACAATACGACAACTGGCAAATTTGGGACAATGTTATCACGGTTGCTGGCCGCATGACGCCACCTTCCTTCCCTGAGGTGCTACAGGGCCTCCGTGCTGTAATTCGCATCCGCTCCCCGAAGGAAGGGGAGAAATCAATTGACATCGATATTCTGCGTGCCCTGGTCGGAGAAGTTCTGACGAGAGAACGGGATACCAATCCTGCGACAATGGAAAACGGAATATACAACCCTCCTCGTGGAAGCCTGGCGCGCGCTGTTATTGAGATGGTGGATTCGGACGTGGTGCCGCTAATAACTGCTAACAGCGAGCTCTGGGCTTTGGTGGAGAAGCTGAAGTTCTACCGCCGAGATTTTGCTGGGGCTCTGGCATGTGCTGAGAAGAGGTGGAGAGTAGCGACGGCAGGTGAGACGTGGTTCGAGGATAGGGAGGCGTGGAAACAGGTATCAGAGGCAACTGATGGACTGGTCAGTGCCTTTGAGAATTATGGGCCGCAAGAGAAGGCAGATGGGAGCGGTGAGGTAGAAAAAGGTTGGAAGATGAAGGCGAGAAGTGCTGTGAGGGGTATCATGAGCAAGGGGAGGGCTATTTGGGAAGATACAAAGGAGTTTGAAGTGTTGAAAGAGAGGCTGGAGGAGTTGAAAAATATGTAGAACCCGTTTATACAAATTCAAACAATGTGGTGCGTTTTGTATGCGTCACTTTACTCTCATTGGACTGAATGTTAGGTTTTCCTCCATACTGACTAAAAGGAGAAGAAGATCTACATATCCTATAAAATGCCAACAAAGATTCATATGCCCAAAGCTAACTATTGATGGGTTTCTAGGGCCGTGTGAGGTTTATAGATATTTTATATTTTCGCAAAGGTGTATGGTTCTTTTTTCCGCTTCCGTAAAAGAAGTGCTAGCTATCCCGTTGTTTATCGGTTAAGGAATGGGGTTCTCGCTCCTTCCTCGTCTGAACAACAACAAGCTGTGCTGACAACAAATTTGGTCGAAGTAAAAGGCCTAATTTACATTGGTACCCTCCCTTTTCTTCTTTTCTTCGAATAACTCTGGTGACAAGGTACTTTTTGCTATGCCACCAACCTTCACCTTGACTTCCCACTAAAACAAATTCATTTATGGTTCTGAAATGGCTATGGATTCAGAAATGGATGACACCACGGTTAAGCTGCTCGACGAGAATTCCAACATCGAGGAAATCAATGCTGAGTATGACCGTTTGGAGAGGGAAATGTTTGCCGTCAATAGGCAGAAGGCAAAACTCATCGAGCAGCGCCGGGGAGAAGACATATCTACTCGGCACAGTAGAGCTCAGCAAGATGAGCTTATTGCATCCATTCGCCGAAAAGAGGATTCGGACGCTGTGCCAAAAATAGGTGAAGATCAAGACTGTTTTCTGGCGGAACAGTCAAGAATTCAACTCAGCAGAGCTCATCAGGATGAGCTACTTGCCTCTAACAGACGCAAAGAGGATGCAGGAAAAGCATTGAGACGTATTGGCGAAAACAAAGAGAATGGTCTTATTAAATTAGGCATAGCGCAGAAGCAAAGCGTATGATTGTTTGGGATTAGTATGAGAGAATGGCACTAACAGTTCGTAGGAGTTGAAGTCTGCGATTGAGAGCATCATTCGCCAATCTCCTAGCCAAGATGAAAATAAGACCATATCAGAGAAGACAGGTCCCCAAACGACTGAAGAGCAGCGACTTGTCCAGGACATGGATAAATTCGTTGGGGAAGAGTTGAAGCAGCTTGGAATGGAGTGTCGTCCGTCATCAGATCAAGGGTTGGCGTCTGAAAGAGACGTCCCGAAGTCAACCCTGTTCCAAGCTCCAAGCTCTCCGGCTCCTACGCTGGTGCACCGCGAAGGGCTTTCAAACTGCCAGCAACTGCAAGGTAGCATCCATCCTTCTCGTCTCCAGTTACTTGCTCAAGATTCGATTGGGGTCTCATTCTCTCCCCCAAACTGCCAGCAACTACAAGACAGCGTCCATCCTTCTCGTCTCCGGTTACTTTCCCAAGATTCGGTGGAGGTCCCGTCCTCCCCCTCAAACTGCCATCAACTACAAAGTAGCATCCATCCTTCTCGCCTCCAGTTACTTGCCCAAGATTTGGTGGTGGCCGCATCCTCGCCTGCAGTCGCCGCCGACAACACTAGTACCAACTCCCCTCAGCGATCACGCTCAGCTCTCACGCCTATTCCCGAAGGTAGTGGTAGCCTGAATGCTCATGTGAAACCTTCTCGCAAACGAAAAGCTACATCATCACCCCGATCAGAAAACAGTGTCTCGACCTCCCTAGCTCAAAAAAGGCGTGTGTCTTTTGACCCCAATATTGACAGTACTCTATACTCCATGAGTTGCGAATTCCAGCCATCTCTCCAATCGTCGCTCCAACCTCACGGAAACACAAATGAAAGTCCTAGCCAAAACCTTGCTCCAAGCCTTCTTACTGGCTCTAAATTGTCCTCTAATGCAAAGGGTATCAGAGATACTCCAAATAAGCAGCTGCTTCCAGCCACTCCAACTGGCCCCACGTCGCGCCTCAGCGCTGTGGGCATTCCCTAGGCTGATATACGCTGCCTGTGGGGCTACAGACAGAATTCCGGAATTTTCAACTGCCAATCTATGCTAATTCTTCACAAAAGTGAGCAAGCGCACGCGCCTGTCGCCGAAAGAGCCCAGGGAATATACCACACTTTGCTACGTCCAGAGCCACTTCGATTTGGGCAGTTCCCGGTATTGGTATGCGAAAAGGCCGGGGGTACGTACAGCTATGTGGGTAACTACGTCTTTGGGGGTTCGAGTGTGCTACAGGACAGCGAAGTGGACATCCTAGGTGAAGAAACGTGTCGTGCACTGGTGACAAGCCAGCTCATGTTTGTACCTAAACAGGGGACTGCAGTTGTGAAGACAGAGTTTTACGATAATTTGATAAAGAAGGGGATCGTGAGGACAGAGAGAGAGGCTACCAAAACAACGGCACTGGACTTGGCGAAAAGAATGAAGCATATCAAGGTCAGTTGGGAGTTAGCACTGTGGCTTTTTGTATGGGCGTCGTCTTGGGCTAACTAGAACAACTATTGCAGTTAAAGCCAACCTTTACCGGAAAACCGGTTAAAAAAGTGAACTGTTTTGCAAACAGGCTTGTGTTCCGCAGCTTCACTGAGGACATTTACACCCATTACTTCGAGAAGAACCCGGCTTGACAGAGAGTCAAAGTGGAGATCGACTTGAGATGGATGTGTATAGTATTATTGTGCATAGGTCTTGTGCTTCTGTAGATAAAGAACAAATGAGTCTATTACTCTGTAACCAGTGTGACTCAGAGCATATAAATATATGAATAATACACAAACTGATGGGTTTGGATGGTGCAAGGGCGAAAAGGAGGCCCCTTATGGGTACCCAGCCACACTATCCCGTGCGCCACAATGCTCCAGCCTCAAGTGACGGAAGCTACCATAAAGCCACACCTGTGCTTGTTCACAGCTTGCGATAACAGTTATATTGTAACTTTGTTGCCCATTATACCGTATACCCAACTCAAAAAGAGGTTTCTGCAGATGGGTTTCTTTGGTGGCATGATACAAGAAGGCTGAAGGCAACGTACAACCGACATTGTACTTGCATCTTTGCTGTACCTACAAAATGACAGATATCACTCCGTACTTCAACGAGACGCTCAAGGCCCATGGTGCCCGCGCAACCGCTGGCGTCTCTCTGTCTATGCAACATCTTGACGAGTTTCTGAAAGAGGCATATCGAATAGTAAGATAGAATCATTCTTTATGCGCAGGTGCAATTGCTCATCGATAATCCAGAACTCCCACATTGCCTCGCTGAACGACTACCTACGGGGAATTCGACAGTCCTACCTATCTACCACGCAGCCACCGCGACGACAGCGCCAGCTTGCCGCCGAAAACTCGAGGCCCAAAGATAAAGAATGGCGGTACTTGACTGACCGCCAGCGCGACGAGATTGACGCCGAAACGAAGCAACTTCTCCGCGAACTCAACTATGGCATCCGAAACCTGGCAGATGCGGAGCAGCTGCGCCAAGACACCGAGACGACACTGATAGAAAAGAAATATGGTACGAAACTGGGCGCCTTGGGTAACTGGGCGGTTGGTGGGATTGGGCAATCGAAGCCTCCCGAGCAGGAGCGGGCGGAGAGCAGGGCGAATACGATTAGCACCCACAGGGAGAATGTGCTGTGGTATTTACGGCAGAAGCTACAGCAGTGCGGAGGATTACAGGCGGCTATGATGGAGACACGGATTATGCGCGAGATGGAGAAGAACAAAAGCTTGCTCTATAAAAGTAAGGGAGGTATGGCGATGGAAGGTGGCGGGTCGGGCGAACCGCCTATACCAGCATTCGAATACAAGGGCGCGGCTGGGAGGCAGGTCGAGGAGGAGTATGGGAAGAATGTCGAGGACGAGTTGACGCCAGAGCAGCTGCAGCTGTTTGAGAAGGAAAATCAAAATATGGTTCAGCACTATGAGGATACCCTGAACCAAGTAAAGTAGGTCCAGCTACATCTGACCCATCACAATCCTCTGCTAACATGACCCTCCTAGGACTGCACAAAAATCACTCGTCGAAATCTCAGAGCTGCAGACACAGCTCGTCAACAACCTAGCTACGCAGTCGGCACATATTGACCAGCTTGTCGCAGACTCGTTCTTAACCGCCGAGAACGTTGGGGGTGGAAATAAAGAGCTGAAGAAGGCGTCGGAGAGAAGGAGCACAGCGAAGTACGTCTTCTATGCATCATGCGGGCTGAGTGCATTCTTGGTGGTGTATGATTTGATCGTATGATTAAATCACGTCGACGTGGGTTCAGTTACAGTATGTAGAGAGTGCCTGGCACATACATAGCGCAAGAAATATAGAAGGGCTTGGATTGGATCGATTTCATCTATGGCGCTCATGGCATGCATGTGATTTGGAGAGAACAAAACACTGTGCGAATCAGTGCATCGGTGAACGAGAAACGGCCGCTGGCATGTGAGACTGAGTTATACCCCAGATATAATGTACGGAGTAAGCTATAGAAATTTACTCTAGCTGTTTCTCTGCTAGCGGTTTCCTGCGATGATGTCTTAGATTATTGCTCCAAGGCCCACGTCCACGTCGGTCTTTTCCTTACCGTGATGCCTCGGCTTCTCCAGGAAAGTACGTATCCTGTCACAAAATGTTATAACATTCCAATTTCCGCGGTTCCCAGACCGAATTACTCTAGCAATTATTATACCTGTACCATCATTCAACTTGTCTCCTTTCTATATACCATTTGTACGAAAATTGTTCGCCATATTGTTTTTATATTCCACTGATATTTGCAGGTCACGTTTGCGCGAATTACGTACCATACAAACCCAGCTTATTCTTGATTACCTGATAGCGACAGTATAGCGTTCCGATAATGGCAGGTAAAGCCGCAGCAGCATTCTTTGCGAATACATCTCCTTCATCCAAATCAACCTCCACCACTTCGACAACATCAAGACCGAAAGAAAGATTACAAAAGATAGCCGCACACATGTCTCAACCACAGACTACCAACTTTCCCCAGGATGCCGTCCCCCAGGCTCCGGAAGATCCGCTATTTGGATTGATGGCCGCTTATCGGGCTGACACCTTTGACAAGAAGGTTGACCTGGGAATTGGCGCATACAGAGATGATAACGCAAAACCTTGGGTTCTGCCGGTCGTCAAGAAGGTGAGCAATTCAATTCACTGTTTAACTTCACTCATTTCAGCGTTATGCGATTCTCAAGTTGCGTTGCTAACAGCCTTCAAGGCGGATGAGATTCTCAGAAATGACCCCGCACTCAACCACGAATACCTCCCAATTGCTGGACTACCAGACTTCACATCCGCTGCTGCCAAAGTTATGCTAGGAGCTGATAGCCCAGCACTGAAGGAGAAGCGCGTCACATCAGTGCAAACAATTTCGGGAACCGGCGCTTGCCACCTGGGAGGAATGTTCATCTCGCGCTTCTACAAGCCAAAGCCCACCATCTACCTTTCCAACCCCACATGGGCCAACCACAACCAAATATTTACCAATGCCGGACTTTCGATCGCCCAATACCCATACTTCTCTGCGTCCACCAAGGGCCTTGACTTCGATGGCATGAAGAAGACGCTGCAAGAGGCACCGGACCAGGCCGTCATCCTCCTCCACGCCTGCGCTCACAACCCCACCGGAGTGGACCCCACCCAGGAGCAATGGAAGGAGATCGCATCCATCATGCGCGCCAAGAACCAATTCCCTTTCTTTGACTCGGCTTACCAGGGCTTCGCTTCTGGCGACCTCGCCAAGGACGCCTGGGCGGTCCGCTACTTCGTTGAGCAGGGATTCGAGATGTGTCTCGCTCAGTCCTTCGCCAAGAACCTCGGACTCTACGGCGAGCGAGCGGGATGCTTCCACTTCATCACCAGCCCTGCCTCTGATGCCACACAGACCATCTCCCGTATCGCATCGCAGCTTGCCATCCTGCAGCGCTCTGAGATCTCGAACCCGCCCGCGTACGGCGCTCGTATCGCCAGCACGATCCTCAATGACGCGGGCCTGTTCTCGCAGTGGGAGGAAGACCTGCGGACGATGAGCGGACGCATCGAGGAGATGCGCAAGGCTCTGCGCGGAAAGCTTGAGGAGCTCGGTACCCCAGGGACGTGGTCCCACATCACTGAGCAGATCGGCATGTTCTCCTTTACTGGCCTGACAGAGGCGCAGGTGCTGAAGATCCGCAAGGATGCGCACGTATATATGACGAAGAATGGACGGATTAGCATGGCAGGATTAAATACTGGCAACGTGGAGTACGTTGCGCGGGCCGTGGATAAGGTCGTGCGCGAGACGGCGAAGCTGTAAAGCTTGTAAATACTAACGAGCGAGGGCGACGTAAGATGAGGATTGGATAAAAAAGAGTTATGTTTGATGATGTGATGTCAATCGCCATCTGCATGGGTATTAAAGGATAGATATTTTTTTCAAATTCTACTCAACCGGTTTCTTCACCAAAAATGCTTATAACTCAGAAATGATAAATTTGCTATGCTGCTCCTTCACAACTTGATTCCCACGCTTAGCGCCAAACGCAAACTACCTTCGAGTCGGGGTCCCGTCCTTCCAACGGGGACTCCTCCGGTTGGTGAAAGTATTTAGCAAAACAAGCTGATGGGTATATTATTCTAACACATATTCGCACAGAGGATATGAACGCGCACAGTGCCAGAGGCGACCTTTACCCACATTAAATCTCCAGCCATAACTCTTCTCCCATATCGATCATCCAAGGCGTCTATTCTGCCCCCAGGTGTCATCACTAGGGTACAGCGGGTCCATAAACCGGCCGGCTATCGTCGTCCATTCTTCTCGAAAGTGATCAATCCACAACTATCCTGCACAGGCACCTCTCCTGGCCTACACCAGAATGCCCCCCCTCCAGCGGTCCTGTCCACCCCTCCAGGCCCCCACTTCTTCTCCATCTCTTCCCTCTTCGCCGACTTCTTCTTGCCCTGCTTTATCCGCAGCTTCTCGAAATACACATACGCCGCGTAGAATATCCCCGATGAGTTCCCCTCAAGCGGGCCCTTCTGCCGCATAAACGTGTTGACCTGCGGCGACCTCAGCGCTCGCGGCGCCAGGATATACTGGGCGCCGAGCTTCCGCAAGAGCGACGCCTGCGTGCAGTCAGGCTGTCGGAAGAACGCCCTGATCTTGGTCCGGATGTCATCGCATGTGTCGAACACGGGCACCGCATCGCGCTCCTCCTTCTCCAGATGGATGTCCGAGACATCATAGATCGAGTTATCAACTATGCGCTTAGCAGCCGGAACATCTTGCTTCCTCCGCTTCGCCGCCGGCTCGCTGACGACTGGCGCCACAGGCGCAGCCGGTGCAGCCGGTGCAGCCGCAGAGGCGCCTGGGTTTGCCTCCGCCGCCCTCTTAGCCCTCCTATCGCGCTTCGCAAAGAACAGCACCGCATTACGGTAAGTCTCGGCCGCAATCCCTGCGTCGCGTCCCTGCTGCTTCATGAACCCATTATAGCTGCCCGGCGTGGCGCGAATGAGCTTGCGGAACGCGACAGCAGTGTTGCCCTCCGCGAGGAAGGCGCGGATCTGCGCGCGCACGACGTCGCAATCCATGTCGAGCTCCTCGACGAGCTCCTCGTCGGCGTCTTCATCGGTCTCTGAGGAGTCGCCATCGGCGTCGGCGCCGGTGGGTGTAGGCGAATCGCTGGTGTGCGTGGGTTCATAGGTGCGCTTCTTGGAGAGGCAGGCGCTGGAGATGGGGTACGACCCTGGCTTGACGGTTGGGAGAACGTCGGTGCCAATTACAGACGGAGCGCGCGCGCTGTTCGTCAGGTCGATCAATGGTGGTCTAATGGGCGGCGGGGGAGCCCTTTTCGTGGAGGTCAGGGTGTTTTCCTGGTTGATTATTGTTGTGGGTTGGAAGTGGACGAGGCTCTCGAAGGGCGGGAGAATGGTTTGAGATGTTACCATGACGGGCGACTTTGCAAGCGGTGCTTTTTATGAGGACAACAGCCAGAAAGGCAAAGACCTGGCAATGGCGACTGGACGTCGGTGACCTCGCAATTGTAACTTAACGTCGAGATATGGACGCGAACTCCTATACGCGTTCGAATGTGAGATGTATCACACTCAGCTAGAAGTGGTAAGAATTGTGCATTTTGATAACGGCTGGACGTGTCGGTGGCGCCGCTGATCTGCGTCCATTTGGCGCTTGTTAATGGCCAGGCCTTGAATTTTATCTGTTTATGTTCGCGCGTCGTCGTATCGGCGGTTCGGATAAATTTTATGCATCCCAAACGCTCACTGCAGAGAACCAGTCACAATCCCAACGGTCTATCCTATTACCCCTTTTATCGTGCATGCATTGGGTTTAAAAGCTACTATTGCCGTAAATCAGGTTCTTCTTTAACGGCAGTCAAGTCTTGATACTAGTAAATATATTTTGCAAAGATAAATGACATATAAATTACCTTCCCACCGCCATCTAATCCTAGAATATTCTAACCTTCACCTCAGTAATTCGTCTTCTTCACGGCAGGCCCAGCCGCCTCATCTTCCAACTCCGCCAGTGTCTCCATGACCTTCCTTTTTCCATTCGGTGGCAATGCCCCTAACATCTCCGCGTCGGGATTTATCTTCCTGACTGATTTTCCGGCCTGAATGTCCAGGCCCGGTGCATCCGTGTCAACCACGATCTCATAGTCGGCATCAATACCATCGAGCACGTCCATAACCGTAGGAGGCACTCCCCCAATCGTCTCGCCTCCAGCGTTGCCTAATCCAGGAGCACTGTGCCCTACACTATTCCGGCGACTGGCGAACTCAACCTCCTCGATCTGGACTCCCTCATCCTCTTCGTCCGTTATAATGGTGAACTGGTCTCCATCGCTGCTGTCGTCCCAATCCGTAATATCCGTCTGCGTGCCGGCGTTTTTCACTTTTACGACGTTGGGCTGTGCTGGGCGATAGAGTCCGCCTTCACATGCGGCGCCATACTCGTCGGTCACGGAGCCAGATCGTAGCTTCGTGAGATTGCACTGAGGGTGGGGGTCGGTCTGAGTGCGACGGCTGGGCTTTGTGGCGTTGTGGTTCTCAATAATCATAGTGGGTGGTTTCATATTAAAGCTATCGTTGGCGGACCCAGTAGTGATATCTTTGCCACGTCAGCTCACAATAACACTCATTTGATAGGAAGAAGGGCGATCTAAATACCTTCACTGTTGATCCGTTCGGTAGTAAGCTCAGGGTTACCACCACTAGATGAGGCTAATTGTTCTTCGTAAGTATGCATTTCCGCTCATAACCTGCCGCAAAATGCTATATAGGTGGTCGAGGATCTTAGAAATATATACGAAACCAAGCAGCGACGCAGGCAAGTGGCGGCATCTTCTTAATTCTAGAGTCGAATGTAAGCACGTGTGTAAACGGTGAGTAATTGATTTTTGAGATTTCGGGAAGAGGGGGTGAGAGATTGGCTTAAGATGTCTGTTGAAAGTGGGTGGATGATGACGGAGGAGATGGAGATTGAGTCATGACGAAGGCATTTGACGTTCTTGAGAAGAGTATATAACTAGAAATCAATTCCGAATCCCTAGAGGCAGTTGATCCGAAGGAGTCCAACTAGATCAGTACTAATGTTAGCTCTGATAATAAGTTCTTGAGGAGCATCATCACTATCACGTGTTTGTATTTATTTGATTAATGCAGGATCCCGTATAAAAATGTATTGCCAAAACAAACTTCCGAAAGCCGAGTGACACCAGAGCTGGGATATCGACAAAATATGTTGCATAGTACAAATGAACAGCCTTCCGTTCTCCGCTCCCTGGCAGACTCCTATCGTAGACACCTTATTGAGACATTACCGCCCTCCTTCTCTCTACTTGCGCTCGGGGTACTTGTTCTTGAAGAGGTACCTGTAGCTATGATTAGCACATAGCGCTGGCTAAAAGTAAAAACGTGGTATCTTACTTGCTGAGGTAGAAGTCGCCAGCAGCGAACAACCCCACGAGTCCAGTCCAGGCACCAATAACCTTCCAGGTCAGCTCTCCATTAATATACTTTCTGTATGCGCCAAATCCAAGTCCTGCGCTCAAGGCAACAACGGCAACGGCGTTGCCAATGAAAACAGGGTTATCAGAGTTCTTCTCGATTCTCGCCGCAGCCCTCTTGGCCTTCTCCTTGGCCGCCTTCTCCTTCTCGGCAAACTCCTTCTTGAGCTTCTGCTCCTCGGCAATGGCCTTCGCCTTTAAGGACTCGGCTTCGCGCTCGATGCGCTCGGCCTGCGAGTTGGTCTGCACATCGTGGGCCTTGAAGTCTGAGGGAACAGTGTGCACGGATTCGGAGTCGACGTCGATGAGGGACTCGGTGGATGCAGATTCGCTATGCTCAACCTCCGGGGGTGCTGGTGCGCGGGCCTAAGTGGTGACTCGTTAGAAAAGAAGGGCAATGTCGCAAGATGCAGTGAGTCGCATACCTCCTCTGGGGATTGCTTTGGGCCCTTTGATGCTGCTGCTGCGTATGACATGGCGGCTAGTGTTTGTTAGATATTGTCCTCGGTCAATACGTGACCGATAGAAGTTCTCACCGGCTCTGTATGATTATGTGTGATGGTACAGTGCGGTGATAAAATCTAGGTCGTGGGAAGATGATATTTAAGTCAAGGCGGAAGAAGTCGCGTGGAGGTATTCCCTTCAATAGCGTCTGGCTGGTAAGGTGGAGTTCTAACGACGATCGCGCAACATGGCACAGGCAAATGGGAGCTTGGGAGTGGCTGCCAGGTCTCGCTTATCTACATGTCTTGAATTACAGTACGACCGAGAATGATGACGTAGGAGGCACTTCAAAGTGGACAACACAATAACGAATTTATCGATTTGATTTTCTCACCCGCGTTGAATTTGCAAATACACATAGTGAGCGGGTCTCGGATATACCGATGCCACTATAATATTACGGAAATGTAGTAGAACTGGGATATGCATTTTCTGTATTTTGATGTTGGTTCCATGCTATCCACTATCTATCAGATTTGAGGCGACGTCTTGAAATAAGGGGTCTAACGAGTAGCAAATACTCCCGCGAGGACCTTCCATGCGCACACAAACATAGTTGCAGTCTGATGTTCTCGAACGTTTCAATGGTTTTGTCTCACGCGGAATTCCCTGGATCCTTCACGATAGCTATACTAAAGCTCCTGGCCGAGGATGGCAGGCACATTGAGCCCAACCTTTGTCTCGTGGTGCGTTTGACAAAAGATGTGCGCGAACCCTCCAGTTATCAATCATCTGTACCAGTAGAGTCTTGATCCAAGCAGATCCGACTTTCGTCAAGTTGGGCTCGCAGTCGAAAGATAATTGCTCTCGGGTGGCACATTCTCAAGCCTTCCATCCCTGCGCATTCACTTATTCACAGCACCGTCTTCGTACTGTATACGTCGTATCTTTGCAATCAGAGCAAGAGTTTCCTGGCCTGCTCTGTTCGAGGTCTATTGGAGTTTATCGCTCGCTGTCTTCATCTGTAGATGGGTTTTTCTCTGGGCCTCCCTATCGTCGACAATCTTGATGTACGCCAAAACTTGGAGTATTACCATCACTGCGGTGTAGCCCCAGCACAGTCCATCGTTGGTGTGCACATAGAAGTACGGAATCTGGTTTCCCGGAGGTCCACAGTTTTCCATCCATTTGTATCGCGAGTAAGATGCTGCTGTTGAGATTGCCGATGGTATATAGTGCGATGCGAATGTGTTGAAGCCGTGGAGGACTAGTATGGGGTTCAAAACAATACCCGGTAGCACATATGAAGAGGTAAATGAAATTCGCATTTGAGGGTGGAATTCTCCGTTGAGGTCGTCAGGGCGAGGTAAGACGGCAAGCTGGTATATGGTTCTTGGACACTGAGTATAAAAGCACTGGTTGCAGAAGACTCGCTCGGTATGATTGTTTTATGACACGGCTGTGCTTGGTGAGGTTTTGGAGTTCCGGATAATAATGCCACTGGCAATTTTGGGAATCTGTCCAGAGATGGGCAACGGCAAGTGGGCTGTCTCATCGTGCTTATTGACTGTTCTTGATCCGTCGCTTATTCGCAACGGGAGTAGGATGAAACGTATTAGGCGGGATTTAAGATATTTTAGGACTCGAGGTTCTTGGTACGGATCAACAACAAGATGAGGAAAACATGTTGTTGGGAGAAGAGGTGGAATACAATTTAGTTTGTATTTGCATTGTGAGATGCTGATAGATAGATCCATATCAAAGCAGAGTACTAAGCAGAGCACTAATATCGATAAGAAACAGCGTAACCTACATGCAGGAGCGACGCTGTGCACACTGTCTGCACTGTCTGTACCTGGAATAATCGTTCAGAGTGCCACATAGCCCATTGCTCTTTCCACAGTACCTTGCGGGAATATACCTGCCTTGGATAGCCGTCATATACCGGGTCGCAGGACGGGTCGGAAGTCCGATTCTGGTCGCCAAGTAGACCGTTATCCTTCGGACTTGCAATATATGGCGCAAATATGTCAAAATGAAATAAGATATAACTTCAGATGTACGAGACCGGATGACTTGATCCCCGCAAAATAGCCCCCCGCATAATAGTCAGCAAATAGTCAGCAATATGCCAGTAATCTATAGTGAAGTGAAAATGCACGGCCTTTGAGGATCCCCCGTTAACTCCATTTCGGCCTCTGCCGCCTTTTAGCACATGTCACCAAATATAGAAGGCGGTCAGAATCAAGATCCGGCAGTATGCTCAATTCAAGTCCGGTACAAGCCACGTTTATCACACCCATGACGACCCGTTGATAAAAATAAGGCAACTGTGTTTCCAGCTATCTCCAAACTGCACGTATACCCAAACTGCGCACATCAGAAGAAGTCTTCTTTTTTTATACGAATACCTTCAAGATGGTTCGTCTCCACCTCCACCTCCACGTCGCTCCTGGCTACCCTAACATTTGCTATTAGAACTCCGTCTTCAACACGGCCCTCAAACAATCCACCTCACTCCGCACCGACCTCGCCACCCTCTCCTCCAACCCTCTATCTGCCCCAGCTTCCCTCACAGGCCAAATATCCGCCTCCTTAACCTCCTTCTCGCGCACACTCGACTCCTACGCCGACCTCGCCAAGCACGAGCTTAACACCCAAAAAGCCGAGAAGGCAACCGAGCGCCTCACAAATTTCCGGCACGACCTCGCAGACTACAAGTCGCAGTTCGAGCGTGTAAAGAAGGATCGCGAAGAAGCCACCGCACAGTCAAACCGCAGCGAGCTGCTCGGGCGCAGGCCACATCATGGCGGATCCGGAACACCCGATAACCCGTATGCGAATGCACAGATAAGCCGGAATGCGCAGGCGCATAACCCCTGGGCACCTGGCAGCGTGGGTGGGCAGCAGAGCATGAGCATGGGGAGTGGAGAGACGACGAGAGAGGCGCATGCGATGCGCGAGCAAAACTTTTTTGGAAATACACATAGCGCCCTAGACGATTATTTAGCGAGAGGACAGGCCGTACTGGAAGATCTGGGGCAGCAAAGGGAGATGCTTAAGGGGACACAGAAGAGGCTATACAGTGTGGCCAATACGCTGGGCATAAGCGGTGATACGATACGAATGGTGGAGCGAAGGGCGAAGCAGGACAAATGGATCTTTGCGGCAGGGGTGGTGATTTTCTTTACGTTCTGCTTCTTGGTGTTGAAGTACCTGAGGTGATTTACCTCCAGAAGCGGAGGAATATACGTAATGATTTTGAAGAACGGGAAGCTATCTTGACGAACCCTCCTGAATTTGGGTTATAGGAGCGAGGCGTTTGGAGCCGATGCTGTACGAATACCTTGCATAGACCTTGTATGGCATATGATTGCTTTCCGGCACAGCTACCCATCGTGTGCCCTGTTGTGCCTCCCCTCACGGGAAGATGAGTTAGGTCAAAACACAATAGTTGAAAATTCGGGACCATAATCCAGAATTATTTCATCCGAGTCTACATTAAAATCCTCACATATTTCTTAGTGTAGGGCGTCCAACTGTTCTATATATCATATAACGTAATTATACTATTCCTCGCCAATATCTAAATCAATTGTAAATAAGACATCTGCACTTGTCGTGATAGTAACCTCTGCTTCGCGCACCATATTGCTCGTGCTCAACTGGCCCCCAAATCTCGTCTCCCAATTCTCAACGTCCCACCTCAGCCCATTTGTCGTGATCTTCGCCGGCCCGCCCACAGGTAGAATCCCAATATTCGGTCCTAATACCCGAGCCTGGGGATTCTTGACAACGATTTGATGGGTGCCCGCGGTCAGAAGAAACGTAATCGCCGAAGGGGACACCAGGTAAATGCGTCCATGTGGATACATCTCGGGTCCCTTGTACAGGTGGTGTAGAGTAGACATTCCCTGGTCTACTCGGCCTCCTAAGCCACCGAGTACTACGATGTCAGGGGCGCAGTCACGCTTTGGCACATAGTGTTGTGAGATGTATGAAACACACTTCGTGAAGTCTGTGGAGTCCTGGGACGGGTCAAGGACAACCTCCGTAGAATGGGCGAGAGCCCAAGATCTAGTGGTCTGGTGCAGGGAGTCAAGGTCGCCGTGGATAACTTCAAGTGGCTGGATTGGCGTTAAAAGGGGTTGAAATAGGGGGGCACGTGATTCAACGGGTGTCTCGACGAGGCCGGTTGTGCTGGGGAGTACTGACAATCTTCTTCATTAGGTTCTCAAATATGCTATCGCCGTGGAATGCTTTGTGCAGCCTATTCCCACCTCCATCTGCCGCAATTCGGTACCCAGCTGCCTTCAATTAGTATACCAATATCTGGTATGACGGCAAGGGGGCGTCATCAAATACCTCTCTCCCATAGCGACTTGAGTAAATCCAAATTATCAAGAGGTTGATTTAAAGTGAGCAAGGCAAATCCTTCCCACCCATGATCATGAGATATGATTCTCGCCGGATCCCACCTCACGACGGGGCTCACGCCACCAGTCGAATTCTCCATTAGTGAAGGACAGCTTCTTCCTTCAAAAAATAAGCAATTCTGTGTTAGTAATTTACAAATAAATATCCAATATTCGAGAATGCATTGAATGGCGTGAAATGATTGGGTTATCAAATTCCTGCCAGAAAAAGAAATGACGTCCAAGCCCGTGTGTGTGAGGCGACTCCTCCTGTTAGCGATAAAAGGGGTTGTCTTGGTAGTCGATAACAACTTTTCAAGATGGTATTTCGTAGTGACTGTGCAGCATGAGCTATATAATAGAAGCCAACATTGCGCTATATAGACTTATAGTATTATATTCCATGATGTCTGGCTCAGCTTCGATAAAATGTGAAAATGGGGGTTAAGGTACCATTTCACGTGACCTCGTGATGACCAGGCTAAAATTAACTAAATCCAACTGGGCACAGGCGGCGCCGCGTGGTGCCGACTACCTGACAAAATCCCATAATTGTGGCTCGAAGTGGAGTTTTGGAAACCCAAAGGCCACATAGACGACCGCCGTCGCGATATTCAACAGTAACGTCGACAACAAGAGACGGCACCGATGTCGACTTGATTTTTAGAAATACCTGCCCTTCGCTTCTCTTTCGGGAATTCTTTTCTGCATCATGGCGCCCCTCGTCGATAATCCGCAGATTGCATCTGCGACATTACACAACCCGCTGCCTTTATACTTACACACTTATGTCTGGCCATTTATGATCATTTGGCCTGTCTTCTTTAGATATTACCTCTCCGAGGAGCTGTACGACAAGCACATTGGTGGCCAGGAATGGACCTTTGTGTGGTGCGGCGCAATAATTACGGTACAGAGCCTGGTTTGGCTCAGCACGAACTGGAACGTCAACTTGAAGTCATCGTTCACGTCTACAACCGCCAAAACTGTGAAGGAAGCTCAATTGATCAAGGTCCTGCCAGTTGCAAATGCCGGAACGTCCGAGATCTGTAAGATTGTCAGGGACAATGTATGTAAACCCCATCCGAATCATTACTGTGGCGCTGACAGTACCAGGCCGGAGGCAAGCCCAACACCTCCTTCCTCTTCCAAAAGCGCCGGTTCCTCTATAATGAGAAGACCAACTCTTTCTCGCCGTTGACCTATGCAATCGATGCCGAGCCAAAGCCACGCATCGATACTTTCCAGAAATCGAGGGGTATCTCATCGTCATCTGAGCTCTCAAGGATACAGCAACATTATGGAAACAATACTTTCGACATTCCGGTCCCTACTTTCATGGAACTCTTCAAAGAGCACTCTGTCGCTCCTTTCTTTGTGTTCCAGATTTTCTGCGTGGGGCTGTGGATGTTGGACGAATACTGGTACTACTCGCTCTTCACCCTCTTCATGTTGGTCGTCTTCGAAAGCACTGTCGTCTGGCAGCGCCTGAGGACTCTCAATGAGTTCCGTGGAATGAGCATCAAGCCTTACAATATCTATGCTTTCCGTGAGAACAGATGGGTCGAGACGGAAAGCGACAAGCTTCTACCAGGCGACCTTGTTTCTGTTGGCCGAACGAAGGAGGACAGCGGTGTTGCTTGCGATATGCTCTTGGTTGAGGGAAGCGCCATTGTCAACGAGGCCATGCTTTCTGGTGAGAGTACACCTCTGTTGAAAGATTCCGTACAGCTCCGCCCTGGCGATGCCTCGATCGAACCTGAAGGACTTGACAAGAACGCATTCCTGTATGGTGGCACCAAGGTGCTCCAGGTCACTCATGCCTCTAACGATGAAGAACGGCCAAAGATCGCCTCTGGTGTTCCGGCCCCACCTGATAACGGAGCTATGGCTATTGTTGTTAAGACCGGATTCGAAACTTCCCAGGGAAGCTTGGTCCGCACCATGATTTACTCTACCGAACGTGTATCTGCCAACAATGCAGAGGCTCTCTTCTTCATTCTGTTCCTCCTTGTCTTCGCAATTGCCGCATCCTGGTACGTTTGGGATGAGGGTGTGAAGAAGGACCGCAAACGCTCTAAGCTTCTCCTCGACTGTGTCTTGATCGTCACTAGTGTTGTCCCACCTGAGCTTCCTATGGAGCTCAGCTTGGCTGTCAATACTTCTCTGGCTGCCTTGAGCAAATTTGCTATCTACTGTACCGAGCCTTTCCGTATCCCATTTGCTGGACGCGTTGATGTCGCCTGTTTCGATAAGACTGGTACTTTGACCGGCGAGGATCTCGTCGTTGAAGGCATTGCTGGTCTGGGACTTGGCCATAGCGGAACTGATACACCGCGTGAGAACGATGGTGCTCACAGCCATATCACAAAGGTCTTAGATGCCGGACTCGAGACCACACTGGTTCTAGCTACAGCTCATGCATTGGTCAGACTTGATGAAGGCGAAATTGTCGGTGACCCTATGGAAAAAGCTACTCTGACATCTCTTGGATGGAAGCTTGGGAAGAATGACACCCTCAGCAGCAAGAACGTTGTTGGCATGTCGAAGGGACCAAACGCCATTTCTGCAAACACTGTGCAAATCAAGCGCCGCTTCCAGTTCTCCTCCGCCCTCAAGCGCCAGAGCTCTGTCGCAACTGTTACCACGGTCGATCCCAAGACATCCAAGAAGACGAGAAGTACTTTCGTTGGTGTTAAGGGTGCCCCGGAAACTATTCAAAAGAGACTTGTTAATGTACCGGCTGATTACGAAGAGACATTTAAGTACTTCACAAGGAAGGGTTCGAGAGTCCTCGCTCTTGCATACAAGCATCTGACCACGGAGAATGAACTTGGATCTGGAAGGATTAACGAGCTGAAGCGCGAGAACGTCGAGGAAGGCCTAACTTTTGCGGGTTTCCTCGTCTTGCACTGTCCCCTCAAGGACGACGCCAAAGAATCCGTCCGAATGCTCAACGAAAGCAGCCATCGTGTTGTTATGATTACTGGTGACAATCCCCTCACTGCTGTCCACGTCGCAAGAGAGGTTGAGATTGTGGATCGCGAGGTTCTAATTTTGGATGCCCCTGAGCACGACGATTCGGGCGAAAACCTAGTCTGGCGCAGCGTCGACGATTTGATCAGTATTCCTGTTGATCCTACTAAGCCCTTGGACAAAGAGATCCTTGCTACCAAGGATCTTTGCGTTACTGGTTATGCACTGGCAAAATTCAAGGACCAACCTGCACTGCTCTCTCTGATTAGACACACTTGGGTTTATGCTCGCGTGTCCCCAAAGCAGAAGGAAGAAATTCTCATGGGATTGAAAGAACTCGGTTACTACACACTTATGGCTGGCGATGGTACCAACGACGTCGGCGCACTGAAGCAGGCCCACATTGGAGTTGCGCTTCTAAACGGAACCAAGGAAGATCTGACCAAGATCAGTGAACACATGAGAAACAGCAGAATGAAGGACGTCTACGAAAAGCAGGTCGGGATGATGAAGCGCTTCAACCAGCCAACTCCACCAGTTCCAATCTTGATTGCGCACCTCTATCCGCCAGGACCGTCCAACCCACAGTACGAAAAGGCTATGATCCGTGAAGCAGAGAAAAAGGGTATTACCATCCCAAATGCAACTACCGATGCTAGCAAAGAAAATGGAGTCGAAACTGTTACGTCCCCTGCCGCTCAAGCCCTTATCGACGGTTCGCCTCACAAGCGCCAAGAGCAAATGAACAAGGCTGCGTCCCTCGCCGACCAACTGACTGCTTCCATAATGGAATCCGAGCTTGATGATGAGCCTCCAACCATTAAACTTGGTGATGCTTCAGTTGCCGCTCCATTTACCAGCAAGCTCGGAAATGTCATCGCTATTCCGAACATCATCAGACAAGGTCGCTGCACTCTCGTTGCTACAATCCAGATGTACAAGATCCTCGCACTGAACTGCCTCATTAGCGCCTACAGTCTGAGTGTCCTGTACCTTGAGGGCATCAAGTTTGGTGACGGACAAGTTACTATCAGCGGCATGCTCATGAGTGTCTGCTTCCTTTCGATCTCCAGAGCCAAGTCTGTCGATGGTCTTTCCAAGGAGCGCCCGCAGCCAAACATCTTCAACGTCTACATCATTGGATCTATCCTCGGCCAGTTTGCCATTCACATTGTCACTCTGATCTATATCGCCCGTCTGTGTGATACTATTGCACCGTGAGTACCTTCCACGTCCTAGCGAGACACCCGATACTAACTATCTCAGGCGTGACCAGGATGTCGACCTCGAGGGCGAATTTGCGCCGTCTCTGCTTAACAGCGCCGTCTACCTCTTGCAACTGATCCAGCAGATCTCAACCTTCGCAATCAACTACCAAGGTCGCCCATTCCGTGAGAACCTCTCCGAGAACCGCGGCATGTACCTCGGCATTCTCGGCGTGTCCGCACTCGCTTTCTCTTGCTCTACCGAGTTCATCCCTGAGCTCAACGAGCAGATGAAACTCGTCCCATTCACCTCCGACTTCAAGGTTCGCATGACTGCGACCATGCTCGTGGACTACGTAGGCTGCTACGTCATTGAGAAGGGCCTCAAGTGGGGCTTCAGTGACTACAGGCCCAAGGACATTGCCATCAGACGGCCAGAGCAGCTCGCCAAGGAGGAGGCGAGGAAGGCGGTCGAGGCTGTGGAGGCGAGGAAGAAGAAGATTGAGGATGATGAGAGGAAGGAGAAGGAGAAGATTGAGAAGGCGGAGAAGATCATGGCGGATATGAGGGCTAAATGGAGTAGGTAGATTATGGGAGAGCGGTTGGGTATACATACTGTGGGGAATTGATAGAATGTAATGATAGGCTTTTGATTATCTGTTTACTCTATTAATTATTATATTGGTGTGCAGTAATCAAAATACAATTCTAGAGCCTAGCTAGGCATTACAGTGACTATATTCGACCATGTTGATTACAGATACTGGCGCGAACAGTACGCGTCACAGTGATTATAGGTTTTTGCAGTTACTGGCGCCAACACTAGCTATTGCAGTGATTGTATTTGTGCATATTGTTAACAGTTACTGGCGCGAACACTAGCTGTTACAGTGGCCATATTCGTGTATATTGATTCAAGTTACTAATGCGGACACTAGGCATTATAGTGATTATTTTTATGCGTGTTGTTTAGAGTTACTGACGTGCACACTAGATATTATAGAGCCCCTAAACCTTACTTATAGGGAGTTCCACCTAAACTTTAAATCATTGCCTCGAGCGATAGCATTATGCCACGTCTGCTGGCTTTCGATGCATGCCTCGATCTCATAACAGTCTCTCTCTCTTTCCTGAACACGCACGCAACCTTCAAGTTATATACTCATGGAGTCTGTAAAGTCTTTAGTAAGCTATAACAAACAATAGAGCCAAATCTCGCATCAAGTCCTCCCATCAAAAGGAGCAAGGTCTTGGCAATGAGGCCGGACGATATCACAAGCTTTAGGGGTGTTTACAACCCCTGGCCCTTTGCTGCGTGAACGAACCACCCTGATCTAAACAACCTGCGCATTTCAGACAATTTCGGTGCAAAGATAATTATCCGTAACATAATGGGGATAGGAGACAACAACGGGCAAGCCGTGGAGCCGACAAAGGCGCAGCAAACCAGGGGTTTCCATTCGTCTATCAGGGCAAATACGCAAGTTTCGCGATCGAGTGCTGGAGGTGATAAGAATGCGGGAAGGTGGGGAGAGGCCATGGGTGGCAGGAACACCCGACGGTGAGAATACAGCAGCGACGACAGCAAGACTGCGAGCGGGTAGGCGTCACAGTGAATGTATTTGTGCATGTGCATTCGAGTTACTGACACGAACACTACGCATTACATAGCCCCTAAGCCTTGTCTACAGGCAGATTCACCCAAACTTTGAATCGGCGCAGAAGAAAAGACCTGCTCAGCGTAAGTTTCCAGTGGCTATTATTTAGTTGATTATTTAAAGTAAATAAATAAGAACTCGAAGAACAAGTCACTAACGGCGTAATACATCGTTGAAAATAACATCCCATCCGACTATCCAAATCCAGCCCCAGTCACATACTCCAGCGTTCCCACCTAAGCGTTGATAACAGTCTCTCCTCCAGGGTATGTCGCCTCATACTCCAAGACCAACTTGCACCCTCTTCCAGGGTTAATCATGACATTAAAGTTGATCTCCCCGCCCTTCTTCGCCGTTGCAACCGCGGAACCCCACTTACTATCCTTCCCAGTCCCATAAACATCCGCCCTCGCCGCGCCCGCGGCACTCTTCCCCGCCGCCAACGACCCAAAGCTCTCCCTCGGCTTATCCCCATCCTTTGCCACCCCAGCCAACACCGTCTCGCCGCCAATCCGCAATCCCTTCGGCGTCTGGACCTCGATTCTCAAACGCTCCTCTTCGCTAATAGGCACCTGCTCCAGCAGCGTGACTCCCACGACGCTGTTGCTCTTGGTATTCGTGAGCGTGGTGACGCGCGTGAATACCTCGCAGTTCTCCTTTGTGAAGAGGCCGCTGGAGGAGCGCTGGACGGAGGGCCGCGAGTAGCCGACTGTCACGGCAGGGTCGACGCCGAGGTTGAGCGTGAAGGCGTCGCCGGCGGAGCAGCGCGGGATCGTTGATTGCCCCAGGAAGGACCCATCGACCGTTAAACCAGCGCTGCCCTTCAGAAGAGTGATCTTCGAGGTGTTGCGCAGCTTGGCTTTGAGAAATGCTGCCGCGCGAAGCTTAGGGACTACAATGTGGTTGAATATCACGGCTTTAAACTCCACGCGGGCAATCTTATGTTTGGTTGCCGTGCTGACGGGCGCCAGGGTCTTGAGGCCTGGGAGGTCGTAGGTGGTGGTCAAGCCCGACTCCTCGAAGCTGCTCTCCTCGAACAAGAGGGCAGGTTCTATCATGCCTGCAAGTGTCGCGCCATCGACATCCTCGGAATAATAACCGCCACCCCCCTCATCATCTTGGATCTCTTCGTCGTCTGTGCTTTCACGTCTATATGCCTCACTCCGGAAGCCACTGCGCGATACCTGCTTTTTCTTGGTCGACGCTGATAATACCCCTTGAGCACCTGGTGGTGGCGGTGGTAGCGCGTTGCCAAACCCTCCAGCCGGTGCCATGGCCCTAGTCATCGGGGCAGCTGGAGCATAAAACGGCTCACTGTTGAATGTACTCTGTATAAAAAAGAGTTGATTAGCACACACCTTTTCCTGTGTCCGACCATGAGGGGGTTCTAGAGGAAGACTTACCGGGTAGTTGGGGACGCGCGACTGTTGCGGCCTGAATTGACCTTTTGAAAGTCCCCCGTCGTTACGGTCGATTCCAAAAAGCTCGTTTCGGGGTTTGTAAACCTGTGGTGGGAGCTCTTTGCGGTTTTGCTGGGCTTGGTTTATCTCGTAGTTTGACTTGAGCGCATCGTTGCTATGGCCATGGGCATCGCCCTTGATGAGACGAATGTGCCATGGCTGGAGCGTGGGGATGGTATCTGACAGGCCTTGGTAAGATGACTGTGATGTTGAGAGAACAACCTTGGCATCACGCCAGGTCTCAGATGTCACATTGGTGAGCTCGGCGGAATAATCGAGTGTGCCCGTATTAGTGACTGTGTTGAGGCTCAGATCGTATCGTGGGGTCCACGAGGCGGAATAGGTAATGTAGGAAAGTGAGAGATTGATTTCTGCAGTGTCAATTGGCTCATCGGCTTTGGTGACTTCTGGAACTTTGACGGTGCTATCGATAGAGCTGCGCCTTGATGAGGCCGGCGTAAACCCGGATGGTGCTTCAAGGCTGATGGTGACTTTGAATACATTTTTGGGCCAGAATTTGACTCGTTCTTTGCGGATCCTAGCTTTCTCTTCTTGCTTCTCACGCTTCTTGCGCTCTTCCCTCTGTCTTGCTTTAGCTTTCTCCTTCTCAGCCTTCGCCTTCGCCTTTCGCGATTCTCGAGTGAGCCGGCGTTCCTCTTTGGTCAATTCAGCAACCTTCGCATTGATTTCCTGGATTCTCTCATATGCTGAGGTCTTCTCTGCGAAAATTTTTGCTCGCTCATCACGATAACCATCAATTACCTCGCTCAGGTTGATTGGATTCCTGTTACTACCTTGGGTTGTGAGATACAAATCAACCATACTCAGCCGTTTGGAGACATTATTTTGGATTTCTTGTTGCTGGTAGACTTCGCTCCTAAGCTTTGCCGTTTCATCAGCAATTTCCTTCAGCCTGCCAGTCACCGTCTCTGTTTCAGCATCAGACTCCTCGGAAGTGTCCTCGTCGGATTCATCTTCATCGGGGTATATATCAGCATAAACTTCTGGGTTTGGAACCAGCTCAACGGTGAGATCGGTGATGGTGGCCGCCCCTGTCCCATCAACCTTGATGGAGTGCTCGTCACAGGTAGGAGTCAGCCCAACGATGGTGACTTGGTTGGGGCCAGGCTATTGTCATTTGTCAGATGTAATTCCACTTGACAGTTATAAGAATAAATCTACCTTCAGCGAAACGCCATTAACATTGCGGACGACTTGAGCCTTGGTGGGATATAACGTGACGCTTTTCGTGCCGAGCTTTCTTATAGAAAACTCCTGTTTTGGGATTTCAGTATCCATGGTGAAATGTGAAGATGCTGTTTAGCAGCGGATATGAGACAACAAAAAGTGCGAATTCGATTTGATAATCAGTGGAATTTCGACGAGACAATGTGGCAGTTTAGTTTTTGATGTAAAATGTAGAGAGGAAGAAAACTACGAAGAGGAGGAGAGGCAAATACTTATATGGTTTAGACAAAGGACGATGGTCCATCTTGGAAAGCCAAGCATGTTGGTGCCTGGCTAGGTACGAAAGTTGAAAGCGGGGTGTGGCGGTGGCTGGGGGGGCCTATCCAAAAGATCAAGCTGCATATCTGGACATCTGGCACAACACAAAGAACCACATCGACGTATCACATCAAAGCACCACATCGCTGGGAAAGCTGAGGAACAACAGCTATATTGACGCGGATGCGTAAATATAGCCATGAGCTGTTAGGACCCAAAACCTCCCTAGCGCACGCGGTGCACACGTAGTGGAGGAGCACGTCATCAACGAGGGAAGGGTGAGTATGGCTATTGATATGCTTGTTGTTTTCAATAATCAAGTAGATTGTTAAACGGCCGACTATTTTATATGGTCGCTATCACCAATTTCGACTTTTAATCATGCACATCGTGTTAGGACTCACCCCTAACTTTCCCTCCTCCGCCACCAAACCCCACGCACAGTCTAGCTGATGCTTTGTCCAATGCCAGTCCGTATTATCTTCATGCAATACCAACTCCCTCTTACACCCCGTCCAATCACTCTCTTCCCGATTCTCGATCAGCATGTAAAGCCATAGACTGAACGCCTTGCTGCGACAGTGGCTATGTTCGTCGCCAACTAAGTACTTCAGCCTCAGCATCTCCAGCGCCCCTTCGCGCACCAGCCGCTCCAACTGATTAAGTATCATTATAACCTGCGAACCCTGCCAACTACCCACGTCCCACACATTCCCGATCGTCATCTCGACGCGCTTGACTCCCTGGCTAGCTGGGCCAAGGTACTCTAGCACTTCGTGCCCAGCGGCATAGTCAGGGAGGACGAGCGTGTTGGCGTCCCAGAATCTGCCGGCGGTTTCGGCATGGAGCTGGCGGTTGACGAGAGGGAGGGAGTGTGCGAGTGGGAGGAGCGTTCTGGAAAGGGGGACGTCGGTGGTAGGGCCACAGGGGACGAGGTGTAGAGTTTTGGTAAAGGCAATGCGGAGGGCGGCAGCATAGGAGGCGTCGTTGGCCAAGGGGGGGAGGGGATCGGGGCGCGTGGCTGTCCAGGTAACGGGAGATGGGGGGTCGGCGGCGGGTAATGTGCTGTAGGAGACGGGGAGGACGCGATGCGTGGGGGAGACGAGGCAGTGCTCCCAGATGAGGTCTCGGATTTCGCGAGGGAGGGTGAGTAGGGTAGATGGTGTTTTGGCATCTATCGTGGCCCTGGATGCCATGATCTTGTTTAATTAGAGGCTGGAAAGGTAGGCGACTGCAAGCATTGCAGATCTATTACTTGTCAGTCCTAGATAGAGCCTTTGTCTGTCGATATAATCGTAGATACACATACTTGGAGCGTGGTGTTGTGTATAGAATTTTACTAAGCTTGTCTGTAGTTGTATCAAAGCCCGCCTACTTCACAGTTCCTACTCCACAGAATGTCATCGTCAATAAGCTTCTATAATGGTGCAGTAATGGACCGCTCGGTAGGCTTTACAAGGGAGCCTGTCATATTCTGCGTGAGCGCTTCTACTTACTGTACTGTACTATACATCAGCGCACAAACTAATATAGCCAAGCCTTGTGTTGACTTTGACTATCGCAACTATCTGGAGCAGTTTGCTCTATTTGTACTGCCTCAGAAATTAGTCTGCGGTTGTGAGCAATCCAGGGAGGTGGCTGTAGCCTAGAGTATCCCTGTCCAGTTTAGCATGATTTATAGACTGCCATCGTATAGGTTAAAGGCGAGTACCCTATTTGCAACTTAGTATTGAAGAACGAAGTTTACTCTAGATTGAGATGTCGTGTACAAGGGTAGACAAGACGATAGATGTCTAGTATTTATTATTATAAAACATTCCTGATGTGGGAATTGAGGACTAGAAGTTCCAATTTGAGTCTTTCCAATGCCTCAGCAGTCTGGAGCTTACCCTAGAGAATTTTTGCATAATGTAAAGTGCTTGGATGGCTTAAGCACCAAGGAACAGCTATTCCGAGTGCTTGGAAGTAAAGTTGTAAACGGGATTATGATAGCCATATGTGATGGCTATAGAGATAACGAGTTCATTCTTCTATTTGCCGGTATCCGAAGCTATGGAGAGTTGCCCGCAGATCTCGATACCCATGGGGAGTAGTGGCTGTGGCGGGATGCTGTGCTATGTGGGCTCGTGCATTACGTCGCTGCCCCTCTCGCACAGCCTCACTCGTACAGCGCCACACATTTCTCCGCACATTTCTCCGCACGTAAACGATATATTTTGATCAATAAGGGGGTTCAACTTGAAAATGGATTATACTTGATGATGGGAAAATTAATGCTATTTACTATGCTACATAGTTCTTATCTTATTTGGTGTTATTATAGCTGCGCAGTTTGTTCACACACTTAGTTTCGTGTTATCATGCATAATTACGAATAGAATGGGAAAGAATGGGAAAGGCGTCTTCAAGCTTTTAATGCAGTCTCCTGAATTTATGTTCCCCAGGATATACATAGAAAAATTTGTTTGTTGTACAAAGTGTCAGCGCCCTCCTCCATCATTATACCCCATGCTCTCACTCCCCTACAACAGAAGCTCAAGGGGGTTCTCGACGACCTTCTTGAACTCACGGATCCACTCGCCGCCAACAGCACCGTCCACAACCCTGTGGTCGAAGCTGCCGGTGACAACGATCTGGTCATCCCACTCAATAGACGATCCCTCCTCGGTCTCAACTGGGATGGCAACCTTCTTGGTTGTGCCAACAGCCAAAATGCCAGCCTGGGGTGGGTTGATAATCGCAGTGAAGCGGTCGATGGCAGAGTTCATGCCCATGTTGCTGATGGTGAAAGTTCCGCCCTGGTACTCCTCTGGCTTCAGCTTGCCATCTCTGGCACGCTTGCCGAGATCCTTGACTGCGGCAGAGATGCTGGCAAGGCCAAGTCCCTCAGCGTTCTTCACGATAGGAGTCATGAGACCAACTGGGGTGGAGACAGCGACGCTAATATCAACGTTGTTGAATTGGCGAATGTAGCCGTCTCTCCAGCTGGAGTTGACAGCTGGCACCTTCTTGCACGCAACAGCACAGGCCTTGATCAAGAGATCGTTGACAGAGAGCTTGTACTCTCCATCAGCAGTGGAGTTGAGAGACTGGCGAAGCTTGAGGAGCTTAGTGACCGAGACCGACGAGGCAACGAAGAAGTGTGGGCTCTGGTTCCACGACTCCTGGAGGCGGCTTCCGATGACCTTGCGCATGGAGGTGGTCTCGATGTCCTTGTATGAAGCAGCAGCAGGCGCGGCAGCGGCGGCAGCGGCAGCACCACCCGAAGACGCCTTCTTAACATCCTCCTCAGTAATGCGTCCACCGGAACCGGTGCCCTTGACGGAGCTGATCTTGACGCCGTTGGACACAGCCAAGCGCTGAGCAGCGGGGCTGGCATTTGGCTCACGGTCCAGGGCTGGCTGGAGCTTGCCCCCACTGGATGCGGATTCTTCGGCAGCAGGTGTTGGGGCTGACTTGGGTGCTGCTGGGGCAGACTCCTTTGACTCGGATGCCTCCTGCTTTGGTGCCTCGGCGGCAGCTTGTCCGCCAGCATCCTCAATTGTGAAATCAGCGAACGCGGATGCGTCCTCCCCCTCTTCGATCATGACCGCAATTGGCTGTATCGGATTAGCGGATAGCTCAGGTGGTACAGGTAGGGGAGTTTAGGACTTACGTTGCCAACTGCAATGTCTTTCGAGCCAGAATCCTTGAGGATCTTGGCCAAAACACCCTCCTCCTGGAACTCAAAGTCCATCTGTGCCTTATCTGTCTCGATCTCCACCAAGACATCACCAGGTACGATTGCATCACCGGCCTTTTTCTGCCACTGGCCAATGTTACCGGAAGTCATCGTCGGCGACAGCGCCGGCATAGAGACGACGGAGTGTGGTGGGTATGACTTCGCAGCGTAACATCTTGCGAATTGAAAAGGGACGTTTGTGGACTGAAGCGCCCGTCGCCTGAGAACTGCTGTGAACATTGTGACGATGGAGCGCTCGACTGCTCGCGAATGTGAATTGAATGACAGTAGAGAAAATAGGAGACCTCAATTGATGATTTTGAGGGGTAAGGAGAGCGAAGAGTGAGCCGTATGGATGAAGTCGTGTGGCTCGACGGGACTCAGAGACCGCTCGATTTCAAAATGTCGCGGATATGTTGGGTTGAACTCCGAAGCTTGAGGATTTTCCGTAATCTCACTCTAATCGCATAGGGGATAGCGCATTCAACACTCAATGGTCGAAGCTCATTGGTTATTACGGTTTAATATTCCACCGAGAATCCGACCGGGCTGAGGCGGGAGGATCCATGGGACAAGGCGTCTCAAGGTACCCAGGTAGACGAGAATAGCAGTAAGGCACCTAAGGACAGCGACCTGTCCTTGCCATAATTTCGGTCTCTACGTCCAAACTACTCGGTGATACGCGGCCATCGCGAATTAATTATATTTTATAAGGGCGCTAGGTTCAACCCCCTTTAACGATATCCCCAGGAACGAGCATACGATTGGAATGGCTTAATGGGAGAAAACGGAACGGACATCATGAGCTCCATCGTATTTGTTGTGTCAGCTCTGGATGCTATCGCCGCATCAAAGGAGGCGCACAAGAAGCCTCAACTCGGCGAGGCGACAAAGAAGGCACTCGCCGATATAAAAGCTCTCGAACCTCAACTACCGGACCCGGAGATCCTATTCATTCCTCTGCAGCTTGCGACCCTAACGTCGAATATTGCGCTTACGACGACTGCTCTCGACTGCATTGGGAAGCTGATCAGCTATTCATACTTTTCACTCCCATCCTCAACCCCGACAGAGAACGATGCCGACAAGGCACCTCTAATCGAGCGAGCAATCGACACAATATGCAACTGCTTCCAGGGCGAAAGCACGCCGGTGGAGATCCAGCTACAGATTGTGAAATCGCTCCTGGCAGCTGTTCTGAATGACAAGATAGTGGTTCATGGAGCTGGCCTCCTGAAAGCTGTGCGACAAGTCTATAATGTCTTCCTCTTGTCAAAAAACAGCGCCAACCAACAGGTTGCACAAGGCACATTGACACAGATGGTCGGCACAGTCTTTGAAAGGGTCAAGACAAGGATACACATGAAGGAGGCCAGGGCAAACCTGTCAAAGCTTGGGAAAGATACTGCAAACGGCAGCTCCGTGACATTTAATGCTTCGGAATCCGAGAGTGTGGCAGACGCAGATACAGAGAAGGCGGATGTGGATGCGGATGCGGAACCGGAGACTGCACCTTCAGGGGAAGAAGGCCCCAAGCTCACGCTGAAAGATCTCGAACACAGGAAAGATTTCGACGATTCGCATATGGGCGATGGCCCTACGATGGTTACACAGTTAAAGCAAGCCAGAAAGGTTTCTCGAGCTACTTCAAATCAAACCTCGGCTGAGGATGGTTCGGATGAGAATAACGATGACGAAGTTGAAGACGAGGTTTATATCAGGGACGCATACCTCGTTTTCCGCTCATTCTGTAACCTGAGCACAAAGATTTTGCCTGCCGACCAACTATTCGACCTGAAGAGCCAAGCGATGCGATCCAAGCTGATATCACTTCATCTCATCCACACCCTGTTGAATAACCATGTTCTGGTGTTCACTTCGCCACTATGCACCATTACTAACAGTAAAAACAACGAGCAGACCAGCTTCCTGCAGGCCGTTAAGTTTTATCTATGTCTGAGCATTACACGGAACGGTGCTAGTTCTGCCGATCGAGCGTATGAAGTATGCTGCGAGATTTTCTGGCTGATGCTGAAATATATGCGCGCGCCATTTAAGGTACGGTTCTCTGTCGATGTTATACTTATGTCGTCTTCTAATAAGCAAACTACAGAAAGAGATAGAGGTTTTCCTCAATGAAATTTACTTAGCTCTTCTTGAGAGACGGAGTGCTCCCCTTAGCCAGAAGATATACTTCATGGGTATCTTGCAAAGATTATGTGCTGATCCAAGAGCCCTCGTGGAAACTTATCTCAATTATGACTGCGATCGAGCAGCTCTAGACAATATGTTCCAAAGACTTATCGAGGATCTTTCGAAGGCGTCAAGCACCTCGGTCACCATAAGCCCCATCCTCCAGCAACAGTACGAGGACCGTACCAACAAGGGCCCCATCGATTGGCAATCCAAGGGAGCAATGCCACCGCCCCTTTCGACGATGTATATGAATAATTACAGCGAGAATGAGTCGGAAGTACCAAAAGAGTACATTGTTAAGCGCCAGGCACTAGATTGTCTTGTGGAGACTCTTAGGTCATTGGTAAATTGGTCCCAGCAAGGCATTGCTGATGTCACGGCACCAGCGCCTGACAGCCAGGATCCTCGGGTATCGACAGACGACTTTAGAGCTTCGATTGACCCATCGGGAGATTCAGCAACTAAGTCGGGCGATGGCAACAGTCCGTCCTCGGCCTCTACGCCTATTCCAGAGGACGACCCGGACCAGCTAGAGAAAGTGAAGCAAAGGAAAACTGCCTTGGCAAATGCCATAAAACAGTTTAATTTCAAACCTAAACGAGGCATGAAGCTTCTTCTTTCTGGAGGGTTCATTGCAAGCGAAAGCCCTGAAGATATTGCCAAGTTTTTCTTGACAGATGACAGGCTGGATAAGGCCCAAATCGGCGAGTTTCTCGGAGAAGGAGACGCCAAGAATATCGAAATCATGCACGCTTTTGTTGATGCTATGGATTTTACCAAACGACGATTCGTAGACGCACTGCGCCAATTCTTGCAGTCGTTCCGACTTCCTGGAGAGGCTCAGAAGATTGATCGTTTCATGCTTAAGTTTGCAAACCGCTACGTCATTGGCAACCCGAACGCGTTTGCAAATGCAGATACAGCATACGTGCTGGCATATTCTGTGATCTTGCTAAATACGGATCTTCACAGCTCCAAAATCCCAAAACGCATGACCAAGGAAGACTTCATCAAGAACAACCGGGGAATCAACGACAACGCTAACTTGCCTGATGAATACCTGAACGGCATCTATGATGAGATTGCTGGCAATGAAATCGTACTTAGGAGCGAACAAGAAGCTGCAGCTGCTATGGGAATAGCACCTCCACAAACTGGGGGTGGTATCGCCTCCGGTCTCGGTCAAGCTCTTGCAACCGTTGGCCGTGATCTTCAGCGCGAGGCTTACTTGCAGCAAGCCGAAGAGATCTCGATTAGATCTGAGCAGCTTTTCAAAACCCTCTTCAGAAACCAGCGACGCAATGCTGCCAATTCTGGTGCCCCAAAATTCATTCCTGCTACGTCTTTCAAGCACGTTGGACCGATGTTCGAGGTCACATGGATGTCTTTCTTTTCTGGGTTATCAGGGCAGATGCAAACTGCCCATAACTTGGAGATAATCAAGATTTGCATGGAAGGAATGAAGCTGGCGGTTCGCATTGCGTGTTTATTCGACCTGGAGACCCCCCGCGAGGCATTCATTTCTGCCTTGAAGAACTCAACCAACCTTAACAATTTACCAGAAATGATGGCCAAGAACGTTGAGGCGCTGAAAGTGCTTTTGGAAATAGCCCAGACAGAAGGAAACGTTCTCAAGGAATCGTGGAAGGATATCCTTATGTGTGTTAGCCAACTTGACCGGCTACAGCTCATCTCTGGGGGTGTCGATGAAAGGGCGATTCCAGATGTGTCAAAAGCCCGCATTGTGCCAGCTAGACCAAATCCCGATGAGCCTCGGAAATCATCCGCGAGCCAAAGGCCTCGCCAGAGGCCGCGCTCTACCACACAGAGCACTGGCTACTCTGTTGAAATCGCACTCGAGAGCCGTTCCGATGAGGTCATCAAGGGTGTCGACAGGATATTCACCAACACAGCGAACTTATCAGGCGAGGCAATCGTCCACTTTGTCAGGGCCCTGACGGAAGTCAGCTGGGAAGAGATCAAAATATCGGGACAGAATGAATCGCCAAGAACTTACAGTCTCCAAAAGCTTGTGGAAATCAGCTACTACAACATGACCCGAGTTCGTTTTGAATGGACAAATATTTGGGTTATACTTGGCGAACACTTCAACAAAGTTGGCACCCATAATAACACCGCCGTTGTATTCTTTGCTCTCGATTCCTTGCGACAACTATCAATGCGTTTCATGGAAATGGAGGAGCTTCCTGGCTTCAAGTTCCAAAAGGATTTCCTCAAGCCCTTTGAGCATGTCATGTCATACAGCAATGTGGTTGCCGTGAAAGACATGGCGCTTCGCTGCCTTATCCAAATGATCCAAGCACGTGGCGAGAACATCCGCTCTGGATGGAGGACGATGTTTGCGGTGTTCACGGTGGCGGCGAGAGAGCCGTATGAGAGCATTGTCAATCTTGCGTTCGACAATGTCAACCAAGTCTACAAGACCCGGTTTGGTGTTGTCATCTCACAAGCAGCTTTCCCCGATCTTGTCGTTTGTCTCACGGAATTCTCAAAGAATATGAGGTTCCAAAAGAAGGGACTTCAAGCCATGGAGACACTCAAATCAATTATCCCAAAGATGCTGAAGACACCCGAGTGCCCGCTTTCCCTACGATCTACTGCCAATTCTGACGGTTCAATCCCGACGAAGGATGGGCCCAAGAACGAGCCAAGTCGTGCCTCGCAGGAAGAAGCTTTCTGGTTCCCGGTATTATTTGCTTTCCATGATGTTCTCATGACCGGAGAAGACCTCGAAATCAGATCAAACTCTCTCAACTACCTCTTCGATTCCCTCATTAAGTATGGTGGTGACTTCCCACCTGATTTCTGGGACATCGTTTGGAGGCAACTGTTGTACCCGATCTTCATGGTATTGAAGTCCAAGTCCGAGCTTTCGAATGTTTTAAAGCATGAGGAGCTCTCTGTGTGGCTATCAACCACCATGATCCAAGCGCTTCGCAGTATGATCACGTTATTTACGCACTATTTCGAAGCCCTTGAATATATGCTGGATAGGTTTTTGGACCTTTTGGCACTCTGCATCTGCCAAGAGAACGACACAATTGCAAGGATCGGTAGCAACTGCCTGCAGCAACTTATATTGCAGAATGTTACAAAATTTAAGCCCGAGCACTGGGCGAAGGTGGTTGGATGCTTTGTCAACCTCTTCAAGAAGACCACCGCATACGAGCTCTTTTCTGCTGCGACTAACCCGTCCACCCCGTCCCTTTCATCATCTGGCTTCGAAAATGGTCCAGTCGATGCAGATGATGGCGACAATGCCGAAGCTTCTTCCCTGAAAATTAACGGGGCAAATGGAGCGAACGGCTCCCCCGAGTCAGATTCGGGAAGTATGTTGGACGACGAGGGAGCAGGCCCATCTTCAAACAACACAGCGTCGGGATTGGAAGACTACAAGCCACATAGTGATGTGCAACAACAGCCCATTCCGGTTACAGCAGCCCGCCGTCGCTTCTTCAACCAGATTATCACTCAATGCGTTCTGCAGCTGCTGATGATTGAAACGGTCAACGAGTTGTTTTCAAACGATGCAGTATATGCTCAAATTCCAAGCCCTGAACTTCTGCGGCTCATGGGTCTGTTGAAGTCGAGTTTCCTTTTCGCAAAGAAGTTCAACAACGACAAGGACTTGCGCATGAGGTTGTGGAGAGAAGGCTTCATGAAACAGCCACCGAATTTGCTCAAGCAGGAAAGTGGAAGTGCCTCGACTTATGTCAGTATCCTTTTGAGGATGTATCATGATGAGAGCGATGAGAGAAAGCGCAGCCGCAACGACACCGAGGCAGCCCTTGTCCCCCTATGCGCGGACATCATCCGCAGCTATACGCTGTTGGATGAAGAATCGCAGCAAAGAAACATCATCGCGTGGAGACCCGTGGTTGTTGATGTGATCGAGGGTTATACCAACTTCCCCGAGGATGGGTTTACGAAACAAATTACTGTGTTCTACCCACTAGCTGTGGATCTTCTTAATAAGGATGTAGGTGTGGATGTCCGCCAGGCGCTACAGGGCCTACTCAGGAGAGTAGGTGAAACGAAGCTTGGGATTCCTCCTTCGCCTAGGACGACTTCACCAGATGGAATGCAGCGCGAGCCAGCGTCGTCAAGGACAAGACGAGCTAGCCGCCGCGACTAAAATTCCCGGAATTTGCGGATGAGATGACAAGTTACTGTGACTTGGGACATCGTTGGTACTAACCCTGTTTATATTGAGCTGGTTATGCGGATGGTAAAACTGCATATGGTTACGAAAGCGGTTGATAATACTCTTTAAATAGATTGTATTGTTTTGTACGATACGTTATATGGTCCTCCACTAAAGTGGCAATATATCAATGATTGTTTATAAATGCCTATATTTGATGTCCATTGTGAGAGTTTCATCTTTCAACTTGTGGCTGTCTATTGCATTGCGCCTTTGCTAATTTGCATACAAAACGTAAGTTATTACAGTATTAAACCATCTACCCCTTGACCCTTAGAGATTCAAGTGGAGGGACCTCATTAGGGCCATAGAATTCCAATAGCCTCGCCATATCATCCTCGGTCATGGAACATAAATCGTCCAGACTGTAAGCGTCACTGACCTTTATCATCCTTTGCCACATTAGTAAGTTGGGATAATCGGGAATAACCGTCGACATACCAAGACATTCGCTTTGGTCCTTCCTCTGGTCGCGGCGCAATTTTTCGAAGCATCTCCCTCAGCTTTCCAACCTTTTCTATACCTCCCCCAGCATTTGTTGGCAGGTTCGCAGCAATGGAGCGCCTCATTATATTCGCATAACGGGGCCCCTTCCCATTGGTGCTCACCATAACTTGCAGTGGGCCATCTCTGTGCGTACTTCCAAAGTAGAAATCGCACTCTGGTGGTACATCTGCAATGTTTGCCGCAATCCTCCTTTCCTTGCATAATTTCCATATCTGGGTCGAGGCTTCTGGATCGTCGACCGCAGTCAGGACCATATCGACGCCGTCGAGGTCGGAAGGCTCGAATTTACGATCGACATAGTCTACTTGGCCTTGCTCTATCCTGTATGCCACCTCTTTGTTGAGCCCGCTCCGCGGCGAGACGACAGTGACCTTCGCATCTGCATTGAGTACGTTTAGTATTCGTCCGGCTGCAACCTACGAATGTCAGTTCGACATCTCCGCTGCGAATTGGGCACAAGTGATCTCACCTCGCCCCCACCAACCACAAGAACCCTCTTGTTCTTAATCTGCCACGCCAATAACAGCGAACCCCCTCCCTGGATCTCTGGAAATGGAGACGGCGGCGCCATATTTTAGTTGTGGCGAAGCAATGATTCATCAGATGCCCCGCCAGCGAGGCATTTCGGCAGCAGCGGCGATAAGCGATAAGGCACTCTTGGCGAAGCAACAACACCACCTGCCGGGGTCTGTGAGGCGGCGGGACCTTGACGGCATCACCATTCGCCCAGAGTCGAATGTGAAGAATCGCTCTGTATCCACTCCCGCCATGGCCGCGCGGAAGCTTGGAGGCGGGAGGATACTGGGGAGCGGGAAGTCGCTGGCGCCGCCGAACACGACGTCCCATGCTCGGTCGTCGAGCCTCCTCAGCATTGGGGAGAGTGTTGTCAGCGCCGACTCGACTGTGAGCACGCCGCTGGGAACGAGCCCGCTGAAGGACAGCGGAAATGATTTGGGATCACGAGTGAGCTTGGATAGCAGGAACGATGGCAATGCGGCGAATGCGGGGAGCACGAAGCTCATTTGCCCTATATGTGACGAGGAGATGGTAAGGTTTCAGGCTCCATGTTCTAGTCACCCCACTAATGTGCTGGACAGATGACTCTGTTACAACTCAATCGACATCTAGATGATGATCACCGAGAGCTACCGCCGGTCGAGCAAGTTGAGGTGAAGAATTGGTTTGAGAAGCAGGTTGTTAAAGCAAAGAAGTTCCAGCCTTTGGTGGTAATAAACCAAAAGCTCAAGGGACTTGATGTCTTCGAGTCGAATGATTCCTTTGCAGCAGCGCCTATACAAACTACAACATCTTCTATCCAGAGAACGCCGCAAGCGGTGGAGCAAGTTACGCAGCCGGACCCAGACGAGATTGTCACACGAACGCACTGGCAGAGGAACGGTTACAATGATGTGTGCACAGAGCCGTCATGCGGAAAGAGGCTAGGTCCTGTCAACGGCAACATCAATTGCAGGAAATGCGGACGCCTTTTCTGCGAAGACCATACCATGTATCAAATGAAGCTGTCGAGATCAGCACAACACGAACCTGTCCGTGGATTCTGGTGCAGGTGCTGCGAAACATGCTACAAATCAAGAGAAGGATATAACGACCACAGCAGCCTTGTCAAAAACCATACGGATGCCTTTGTGGCACTACGGAGGCAGAAAGTAGACAAGCACCACCTTGAAATTTCAAGGTTGGAAAAGAGATTGTCGAAACTCACTCAGCTGTTAGCAAACCCGCCCGAAGACGTGGTTGCAAGTGGCGGAGGGCTCTTATCAGGCTCTCGAAACGACCCACGGAAAGCTATTGAGCAATCTATAGTCACCTGGGAAGAAGACGCAAAAGTAGCAAAATGCCCATTCTGCCAACAAGAATTTGGCAACTGGACTTTTAGAAGGCACCACTGCAGGATATGCGGTCGTGTTGTATGTGCTGATTCACGAACTGGATGTTCATCCGAAATTGGCTTAAACATTAGCAGAAGTATGCACGTTCCTTTCTTGGTTGCAGACTACTATTATAACGCAGAAGCTTACTTTGATACAGGAATACCTCCTGGAAATATGAATATAGATATTAGGATGTGCCGAGATTGCCGCACCACGATATTCAGTAGAAAAGATTTCGAGGCCGAATTGGCACATAAACCTACAGTGCAGAAGTCCTACGAAAATCTATTACAGTTTGAGAGAGGGATACGGCCGCTTCTTGCTAGCTTTCAGAAGACGCTTCCAATGCTACAGGACCCAGACCAGCCTCCATCACACACACAGCTGGCTGAAGCAGCTAAAGTAAGAAAGAGGTTGATCGATTCCTTTGGAAAGTATGATATGGCAGCAAAACGCATACGGGATCTCCCAACTACGAACGAGACGCAGGCTAAGTTGCAGAAAGCAATATACCAACAAGCGTCGAACTTCCTGCACCTGCATATGCTGCCGCTCAAGTCTCTCCCCAAGTTGCTCAAACATGCCTCGCCTCATGGGTCCGGAAACCCAAGGCCAGTGCGCAATGGCGGTGGTGGCGCCCTCGCTGCGATTAAGTATAACGATATTGACTCTGCGAGCCAGATGAGCAGCAGTTCTTCTGTCTTGGCGATGGAAGCGGAAGAGAAGGAGCTGCGAGAAAGGTTAATTGTTTTAGAAGAGCAGAAGTTTATGGTTAGCAAAATGATTGCGGATGCGAATAAACGGCGAAAATTCGATGAGGTTTCGAGCCTATCGATGAATATGGAGGATTTGAGCAAGGAGATCGATCAGATCACGAGCATGATTGAGCATTTGGATTTCGCGGGGGCCTATGAAAATGGTCAGGTGGGGAGGTGACAGGAGGCAAATCGTGGACCAAAAGGGCGTTCTCTGAGCGGCGTATTTTATCTACTGGGCTGATATATTTGGGTGTTCGAGATTTGTTAGGGAGCGAAGGCATGAGGATGAAGGTATTGGCACAAGACGATGACCGACTTATAAACATAATGTCTTTCGCGGACTCTTTTCAAGAAAGGAAGAGTGGCCTAGACAAGTAGCAAGCAGAAGTAACCATGGGAAACATTATATTGCAGAAGCCAAGAAATAAAATAAGCACTCTAAAATAACTGGTTCAGCTATACAGGGTACTGAAGGGGCGGGGCATCGTCCCCTGCTTGCATTGAAAATCCCCGCATCCCGGGTTTTTATTTGCCACGACGTCATTGCATTGGCTGGACCAGCACTAAACAAACGCCCGCTGGACTAACGGGCGAAGCTCTTCCCGTGTTTTGCCCAGAGGTTGTTGTCGCTCCTAACAGTGCACCTCGTCGCCGTCGCACTCTTCTCTTCTGTAACAACCAGGAGCAGTTCTGTGGAAACTTTCTGCATCGATCGAACGTTGAATCCAGAAACGATAGTTCGCGATTCACGATGCGCTCCACCTGGACAAGCTTCTGGGACGGTGGGAATCGACCCCATGCCGCGTCCGAGACCAGTCGTCGTATGCATTCCCTCTACTCCCATGAGTAAGACATAAATCCATTCCAATTCTCTAACAATTATCACCAGTGCTGCCAACGTACCACGAGGAGTCGCTCTCATCGGCGATTCCAGCGGAGGAGGTCACGAAAGTCGCGCTTAGGTTGCGCTATCTGATCGAACAGTGCGTACCATGTGAGCTAGAGGAAGACCTCGTCACGAAGGCGCACAGCCGGATTATCACCCACAAGGTCATCCAGGCAGCTAAAGAAGCTGGTGGGACGGAGTATGGCGCCTGCGTCGTTTTCGCCTTGCTGGTGAATAAGAGATGGTTCAAGAGGCAGGCGATGTTGGAGATTTGGGACGCGGAGCTACATGAGGTGAGGGCAACTGCCGCGGAGGTCATCGCGAAGCAAATGTGAGTGCCCAAGGATAGGTATATTGCGATGCATGAGCTCTAAGCTGACAATGTTGCAGTATCGAGGCCGAGGAAGATATGGAATACCTGATGTCGGATGTCATGTTGAAGAGATACGCCACAATCAATGACGGTAGCCAAACAGCAGTAGCTAACGTGATTGAAAAATCCGTTGACCTACATGCGCTGAGAGTAATTGGGTCATCTGGGTATCAGAAGACGGTGAAATACCTATGGAAAGGTTGGCTTGTACAGGACGACAGCGACGCCACAAAGTTTGTCGACTACAAGCAAAAGGCGAACCCAAACTACTGGGTACATCTCAACCCGGACCGTATGCGCGCACCAATCTATCAAAACGCCACACAGGTCATCGTCTCTCTGGTTTACCTCGGCCTCTACACTGGAGCAATCAACACTGTCAATCCAACCGGTGACCTCGACATCACTGAGGTTCTCCTGTACTTCTTCACCCTGGGCTTCCTCTGTGACGAGTTTTCCAAGTTTTGGAAAGTTGGGCGCTTCTACCTCGGTTTCTGGAACGTTTTCAATCTTATCCTCTATTCTCTTCTCACCATCTCATTCGTAACTCGATGCATCGCTCTCTCTCATCCGATCGAAGAGGACCATGACGGCCAGCGCCAGCGCTTCAACCAGCTGTCGTATAATTTTCTTGCCTTCTCAGCGCCTATGTTTTGGGGCCGACTGCTGCTCTTTATGGATACCTTCCGGTTCTTCGGCGCTATGCTCGTCGTCCTGAAGGTCATGATGAAGGAGTCGCTGATCTTCTTTGCCCTCTTGATTGTGGTTATTGTTGGTTTCTTACAGGCCTTCATCGGCATGGACAATGTGGATAACAAGAGCGATGCCACAATTTTTATCCTGCAGAACATGGCCAATGCCATCCTTGGCTCGCCGGACTTTAGTGGCTTCGACGCATTCGCACCGCCATTTGGGATCATCCTCTACTACATCTTTACATTCACGGTTATGGTCATTTTGCTGAACATCCTCATCGCGCTGTACAACTCTGCATATGAGGACATTACGGGGAACGCCCTGGATGAATACATGGCTCTCTTTGCACAGAAGACGATGCAGTATGTGAGAGCACCTGACGAGAATGTATTTATCGCGCCCTTTAATCTTATTGAGATTTTTGGACTCATCTTACCGCTGGAATGGTGGGTATCGAAGCGCACATACATGAAGCTCAACGACTATGTCATGGCAGTAATATACGCCCCGCTGCTTATTGTCGCGGCCTTCTTCGAGATGCGAAGTGCCAGGGTTGTGACCAGCAACAGAAAGCGTGGGGAGGACGACGATGATACGATCGAAGAGTGGGAGCAACTAGGTAGTAATGAGTTAGATCTCGAGGGAGAAGGGTGGACGAAGAGCGTTGAGAGTGCGAAGAGCAACGTGGACCTTGACCAGGCTACGGTCGAGGTTAGGGAATTGAAGGAGGAATTGGGAGAATTGAAGGAGCTCATGAAGAGCTTACTCAAGGAGAAGCAGGGGCAGAAGACGGAGTCTTGATTCCGTACATGAAAGAAAGTTGAGGGTTTATATACGGGTGAGATGATACATACGATGGATCTGATAACAGTGCGTTTTTTTGCGTCGCGAATGGCGGTAAAGCTATGACTTTATTGAAATTAAATATTTGACTTCAATCTTTTAGCACTAGATGTATACGACAATATGTATGGGCCAAAACACCCACCGAATCTTCTAATATTGTAAACAGGAATAATATGAGGCTGTTTGTTTCAACTCCTTCATCCCATGATTCTTCAATCCAGTCCTAGATCGGAATAGCGTCAAACCCCAGCCATGTTCTAGTCATGTGACAACGTGTATATTGGCGCTAGTTGTGTCATTCCCCCACCACGTTGGGAACACGACTATTGCATGATATACGCAAATCGTACTCAAACCCTTCGTAATAAATACGAAATCAGTCTCTCGGGCGCTATCACTTGTTCAGTCGGTACTGTTGGCAAACCACAAAGAATAGATGACAATTGCAAACGTCGCGCGTGCAGAATATACAACAAAGAGCGAGTGACAAGTTCCAGCCGCGTAACTCGAGCCGGTAGTCGCGAAGGACGCCTGGCAGGCAAACACTCGTGGCCACGAAAGACCTACGTATATCTAGGCCGATATCCACCTATGGTCCCTCTCGAAGCAGAGAGATAGCAATACGCGCAATTAGTTGAAAGGAGCCGCCAGCGAACCATGATGAGCGCGCACGAATTTGCAGTCGCGGCGCTCGGCGAAGCGGCCGTTGATTCGCGTCCCCGGGATGATGCCTCATCGCATACAGCGCATGACATCGCGGGTGGCGCAACGCACGCAACCGCCATCAAACCTAACAGTACGAATAACGCTTTGGCAAGTTCACAGATCTCAAATACTGCGATCGAGAGTGTGTCCAGCTACAATTCGCAGTCTACGGTCCCAGATGCCGACACACCGCCCAGTTCAGGATTTTCGAGCCAGTCACACGACCAGGCCCATGGGGTGACGCGTGTTAATGAGATGCCGCCGTTGGCAGTTGCTACGAATGCGGGCCAGAAGAGGACTATTGACGGCTACGTGAGGCGGTCGTCGGGGTCAAGCTCGTCGGACAGCCCAGCCTTTCACAGCAAAGGCAGGCATACAAGAAATGCTAGCGCCGTGAGCGCGGCCTCATCTGCTATGAGCCCGAGAGAACTAACATCTGAGTTACGAACGCGCCTCTCGTACGCAATGGTGAAGGTGAACAAGGGCTGGGAATCTCTACCTATCTACGAAGTCGAGTCGCTTGCATCGCAAAGCGGCTCTCCCACACCATCAAACTCCACTATTAATGGTCGGCGAAATACTATTGCATCCCCACGTGTTACTATAGCAAGCCTGCAAGGCCTCTCCAGCGCATCACCCAAGTCACATCCTACCGCTGCTGTACCAACGGACTCCCAGGAATCTGCGTCCGATGGCCAACCTTCGTCGCGGACCTACGAATCCTTCTGGCGAGAACAAAGCCAGCGACAAATCGGACTATCCGCCTCCCTCTCATCTCCATCCTCCTCTCAACTCTCTCTACAGCCCTCCGCCGAACTATCCTCGGCCTCTCGCACTCATCCAAACTACCGCCGCTCCCCGATGAAATCTTCAAAACCCCACATGCTCAGCGCCGCGAGCTCCTCTGACCTCAGCCAAAGTAGCCTATCGTCCGGCGGCGTGGCACCGAATACGCCTGCGCAGGACACAAAGCCGCCAAATAGAGGGGACAGCGTAATACAGACGCCGACGCAGAAGTCACTACAGGAACAGGATGCGATTGAGACGCTCCTGTTCATGAGCAGCCCGGGGAATCCTATGCTAAATAACTTTCCCGGGGCACAAAGCCAAGGGTCGCGAATGCAGAGTCCGTTGAAAACAGAATTTGGGACACAGGGAACGAGCGATGGGAAGTCAGATGAGAGCAGCGTGACGCCGAGAGCATATGAGACGGGGACGGCACGGTATAGGGGAAGGAGGAGGATTGGAGTTGTGGGTAAAGGGAGGCTCGGCGAGGATGAGCTAGATCGCATGCTGGATACAATGGGGGACGCGGATAGTAGCGATGACGAGATCGAACTCCCCACCACGCCAATGCGATCGACGATAGGGCGGGTCTAGAGACTGAGATCTAGAACACCACTTGAATTTATTAGCGGGGAGAGACTGATAGGCTGGGTTACCCTAGTGGCTTGATCAGGTCCATATTATGGTGCACACGAGGTTACGATACGATGGAGCGATTCGCATTTTTTTGGGAACATTTTACAGACCTATAGCTAGAGTCCTACGTACACAAGACGAGGACGAGGGCAAGCGTAGGCGAGGGGGAAGCACGAGATACCAAGATGCAGTTTCCGTTTGCCCGCGAGCAGTGCGAAGCTACGTGGGTCTGTTCTTACCCCCTTTTTAGCCAGGAGGATCTTTTTTAGGAGCGATGTCGTTGGGTTGGATTTACTTCATGTTGGCAAGAAGAAGGGTGTGCGAATGCTTTTGGGTAGGGCAATGGATGGACAGCGCTGTAGATATTTAGGACCGGGGGGGGAACTTATAGTTGGTGTATACATGATCGAAGCAAATACAAGAAATTCTTGTTGCATTTTAAGTCCTCCCATTAAGTATGGGCTTACGAGCCTTGAGTACTTGCGTACGTGCATTGTGCATAATTGCCCCCTGTAGACAAGCTACTGTTTTGGGTCCTGAGAAACAGAACATTGTTATGCTACGTTTGAAGGTTCTACACCGGCGAATTGTCGGGGTAACAATTGCTTGCGTGGACGATATACGTAGTGAAAGAAATCCCATACTCCTCTCGATTCAGCATCACCGAGCTTACGACCAACTCCACATATTTTTTACTCCTCCTTGGAAGCTCGCCCAACCACTGCGCATAACCACGGTTCGCCCGCGGCACCGGAGGCCCTAACAAAGCCCTACCCGCCGCCACGTCTTTTTTACCCCGCTTTAAGCCCTCTGGCGCGCCACTCGAAAGGCCAAAGTCCAGCATGTGGAATCGATACTCACCCAGCGCCTCCGTTCGAGTGCCTGGTCGTCCCGTCTGGACAACCCGCCAGAGCCACCCAGCGTGCTATCGACCCCATAAAACAAGCAGGAGCGTCAGCCAAGTCGACTTAGGTGCTATAAGTACGCGGGGAGCCGTGCCTGGTTGGGTATGGGCGATCGCCCCTCCCCCGATCTCTGCGATTCAGTCGGCGGCTGTTATTCGTGGACACCAGCTACGTACCCTGGTGGTGGTGGCGGTCGAGACTCGTTTCGGGGACGTGGACTCCGCGTGTGGGGCGCGCGAAGGGGTGAAACGCGCGGTTACCCAATCGATCCTGCGTCCTTCAGCACCCCGAGACGAACGGTCGAGGAAGCGACGTACCCTGAAAAGAACGTTTGGGCGGTTTCGGGCCAAGGGGACTGACTTCCTGGAATACTTTCATGGCCATGCCTTGGGCGTGTGTTGCAGTCGTACCGCAACGCGTGGAAGGGTTGTACCTCTGTCTCAGGAGGGTCTCGATTTGCTCGATCCGGTGTCGTGGGGAGGCGATGGGGGATTTCTACTGGGGCTCGGCACTGCTTCTCTGCCGTCGTTCGCTGATACTTACTCAAGTTGTCGCACTGGCTGTCTGGTACCAGCCTGTGCCTGGATCTTTGAGCCGTCTCCCAGGCACTGGCTGAATCGTTTGGTTGTTTGTCTTCATGTGGGGTCTGGGTATTTGGACTGTCTCTTTCCCATCTTCGTCAATCCCCTTCCCTTCCTCTCACCTTCATCCCTCTCAAATCGCCTTCTCTGGAGCGGGCTCCCATCTCTTTTTTTTACTTCCCCTCCCGCGGTCTTCCCTTGTGGGCTTGCATAGACCTCGTTCGTTTCAACATTGTATAAATTTTTGGGTGTTTTTCGTATTCTTTCTTATCCACCTGGTGTGGTATTTTTGTTCATTCTTTCCAACGGTTAGCCGCGTCTAGCCACTCGGCCGCAACCATGCATTCGCAACTCTACAGTCTCATCCTTGTCACCGTCTTTGCGGCCTTCATTCTCGCCATACCGACGCCCTCAACATCGCGAATCCAAAAGCGCTCATTCAAGGTCCACCGGAGGCGAAACCCGGACTTCAAGGGATATGATGGACCGATCCAGCTCATGAAGGCCTATCAGAAATTCGGCATGACCGTACCGGAGGGGCTACACCTATCCGTAGGGAGCCGTCATAGGAAGGGCAATAGCAATGGGGCTGGCACTGCCACTGGCGCTGAAAATGGCACAGCAACTGGGAATGACACCGCACAAGCCGGAGCCCCGCAGGCAAGCGGTGTCGGCATCGTTACCGCCACACCTGTCGCGCCCAATGATCTCGAGTACATAGCACCCGTTACCATTGGTGGGCAGTTAATCGATATGAACTTTGACACTGGCTCATCGGATCTATGGGTGTTTAACACGCAGTTAAACGCACAGAGCGGACAAGGCCACACCCTGTACGACCCTACCAAGTCCCCAGACTTCAAGCTACTCCAAGGAGCGACATTCGATATCTCCTACGGTGATGGCTCTGGCGCCAGCGGCAACGTTGGCACAGACACCGTTGACATTGGGGGAGCAACCGTGACTGGCCAGGCGATTGAGATGGCCACCAACGTCTCCGAGTCTTTCATACAAGACACCAACTCGAACGGGCTCGTTGGTCTCGGGTTCTCCAAAATCAACACCGTAACGCCACAAAAACAGAAAACCTTCTTCGACAACGCCATGGCCACCCTCGCTGAGCCACTCTTCACCGCCGACCTTCGCCAGGACGCCGTCGGCGCCTATGAGTTCGGCAGGATCGATTCCGCCCGCTTCGAGGGCGACTTGACCTGGGCGCCTATCGACTCCTCCAACGGCTTCTGGGAGTTCACGTCGACGAAGTTCAGTGTTGGGGATGGGGAGGCACTTAACGCCCTTGGCGGGACTGCGATCGCAGATACGGGCACCACGCTAATGCTCGTCGACGCCGCCATCGTCAATGCGTACTACAGTCAGGTTGAGGGCGCCGTGAACAGCGAGCAGGTGGGCGGGATCACATTTCCGTGCGACTCGGTGCTGCCGGATCTGCACGTCGATATTGGCGGGACGTACACGGCGACCGTCCAGGGCAAGTTCATCAACTTCGCCCAGGTGAATGAGAATAGTAAGTTTTCCTGATTTTTACAGACTTTTTTAGCACAAATTTCTGACCATTTTTCCTTTGTAGCTTGCTTCGGCGGTGTTCAGCCTACGACCGGCAATCTCCAGATTTACGGAGATATCTTTTTCAAGTCGCAGTTCGTCGTCTTCAATGGCGGGAACAACACGCTCGGCCTTGCGCCGCATGCTGAGGCGATCTAAATTTTGGGATTCCTGAGAAATAGCAGGAGTTATATAAGGGAAATGGAGAGTGGGAATGCATAACAGGGGCATGGCATGGCTTGGAGTTTTGTGGATGTGACCACCATTTGTCTGCACATTATTTGGCGAGGAGTATGGGATTTATAAAACCCTCCTTAGCTCTCTTGAGAGAGAAGATGAAAAAGAAATAGAAGAATTGAAGAACAAGCAATTTTTGTGGAATCTGTATTTACTACATTTTGAGCGTGGTGGCGATTTGTTTGGCGAAGGGAGTTTTTTGGGGGGGTTGAATTAGTGGTGGAGGGGGGAGCTAGCGGGCCGTCCCGAGATGGGGTTTTGGGTTTTGTCCTTCCTTTCTTCCGTCGAGGACATTGGGTCTAGATGGTACAAAACGTTTGTTCATTTACTTCTTAGATTCTCAATCTAAGAAGTAAATGAACAAACGTTTTGGATTGAGAATCTAAGAAGTAAATGAACAAACGTTTTGGGTGACAAGAGACTGATCTATATGTCATAAACGGTGAAAGGCATAAGGGTCGTGTCCACCTTTGGCAGAAGATAATTTTCGATAGCACAAAATAAAACCTACAACTCTAGGGGATTGCTCAGTCGTTCATAGCAAAGCGGATACTGCGGGGTAAAATAGGAAGACTACTGCGATGCAATCAATAATCAACAAGGCTAACCATCGTCTAGGCTGCGAATATTTTGTTTGGATACGCTGATGTCGCGTGCTCTTGACTTGATTGAGGTGGCGTATTCGCACACGAACCTCCTTAAAACTAGCCCGTGATTCTTTGTTCAGTCTCGAGAACGAACTAGAGCTACGATTTGATTTGACATATACTATTTCTGACACCAGTTCTATCTCGAGGATGAACTAGAAGTATGGTTTGGGTTGGTATTTGCTCCTGCTGTCACTTACTCTTGCTGTCACACTCTCTTGCTGTCGCCTGCTCTTACAGCTTTGATGCATGCCTACTGTGGTTTTGTGAGACGGCATTCACTCACCATTGTGGACCGGCTGCAGCCAGTTATCCTGTTCAAGTTATAAGAACGCTAGTGGATCAGCTGCTAATAGCTATCCTATTCATATGTTACGAATCTAAATAGAGGTCGTTATTTATATATTAGTTTACTCAAGGTGCGACGGTATTGTTTGCCTCACATTTAGGCGTTTTGGCAGATTGTGGCATGGATAATTATTGTCCATTAATTATTTACATAAAGGTAAATCTAGCCTGGAAACTTCATTTCACCCTGGACTTTTGGAACAACCACTTACAGCATAATATAATTTCCTGACTTAGCTCAGAACCATTTCTATTTATATAGCAAAAGTATCGTACCATTGTGATTGTTTTTAGTGCCATCGATGGCGTCTGAGCTGTTGTCGTTGCCGTATTGCCAAGCCTTGGTTACAGGGAAGCTTGGTAGCTAGTGGAGGCTTTTGGGACTTCACTCGACCACAACACAACATGACAAACTATGCCTTGGCTTCTGAGATAGTGTAGGTTTAATTGTTATCAGTAAAATCAAGATTATAACAGTGGCTTTGGAGCATTGCACTCGTTTTATACACATGGTCATGCCATACCGCTCTTTTGATTTACAACGCGCCTGAAGACACGGTTCGACATATCACCTACAGTTTCTCAAACAGAGATACTCATATTCATGCTTCACGTAGCTAGCGCGTTGACAATGATTAGTTTCCGCGTTCCTTGCGCGCCCCCTTTCGTGCGCTTGTTGAAGTGTCTTTTGATCATATCTCCTGCACGGAGCGCGCGTCCTCTAGGACCCATTTCCTACCGCTGCAGTGCCATTGCTACACGCAGATTTACTGCAATAAGCGGTCGGCATTTGGGAAGTCTGAAGGAGCAGCAAGATGAGCTGTTCTCCTATACGTCTGGTCGTTATCTCTACAACGAGAAGCTCAGACTTGCCGAGAGGTACGTTAAGTTCAACGTTGACGCGCTCAAGAAGATTGCGGCGGAGAGTGTCGGCAGGCAAAATGTTGCACATATAGCGAAACTTGCAGAAGGTGGCTTTAACAGGGTCTTCCTCCTCACTATGGAAGATGGATTCGAGGCTATCGTGAAGATTCCCTATCACATTGCAGTCCCGAAACACTTCACAACAGAAAGTGAAGTCGCCACGCTAGATTTCCTTCAATCGAAGGATGTTCCCGTTCCACGCGTCTACACTTGGTCATCCAGAAGCGACAATGCTGTTGGTACGGAGTACATAGTTATGGAGAAAGCTTCCGGTCAGCCTCTTGAGGACCGGTGGTTCACTCTAAGTCAGAAGGAGAGAGTACGCCTCGTAACTAGCTACGTTGAGGTGGAGAGGAAGCTATTTTCGCTACCTATAGACGCCTATGGTAGCGTGTATTATAAGGAAAATCTGCCGACTCACCTCCAAGCAGACATATACGCAGCCGAGACGCCGGACAGATCGGGCGATGCGAAGCGGTTCTGTATTGGCCTACTGTCGACTATATGTTCTGGCGTGGGAACCGCGCTGGGCTTGAATTGGACCGCGGTCCTTGTATGTATTCGATCCTCCAATACATTCGTATACAAGCTCACTTACAATTCGTGATACAGGGCGAGATCCGCATGCCTACCTGCACGCAATAGGTACAAAAGAGTTGGAATTGATACGCCGTTTTGGGAAGCCTATGGAGAATACGTTTCCGCATGGTGATATGCTCGAGGGAAAGATAGCCCCGGAATTATACACTGGGCTTCTCGACAAATACCTCGCTCTAAGCTCCTATCTCCTGCCTAACAGCAGGGGACATCTGCTGAATCGGCCAACATTGCGGCATCCTGGTACGTGTCCCCGGAGGCTCGTAGTGTGGCGCCTGTAGCTAAGCTATCCCCTACTAGATCTTAACCCGACAAACAATCTTCGTCTCAGACTCGTGTGAGGTATCATGTATAATCGATTGGCAGCACACTACCGTCCTCCCCCTTCTCCTCGCCGCTGGCAATCCTCCTCTCTTCGAAAACCCGAACTCCACGCCTCCTAAAGACTATGCAGCACCCACCCTCCCAGAGAACTATGCGTCGCTGAGCCCTGATGAGAAAGAATACGCCGACGAACTCCACCGCCGCCGCATGCTGTTTTATCTCTACATGATCTTCAATGGCAAGGATAACAAGGACCACCTCACAACGCTATACGCACCGCTGTTAGCGCAGCGCCAACACCTCATTGAGCGTGCTGGGATGCCGTGGACAGGCAATACTGTCACGCTGCAAGGGGCACGGATGCGTGTCGTTGATGGGTGGGGTTTGCTTGCTCTAGAAGGGCATGGGAAGGCCCAGTGCCCCATCAGTTTCGGCGTTGAGGAGGCGGGGGCATTCTATGAGCTTGAGAAGAATTGGTTTAATACAAATATTTTGGTGAAGCACTGGAGGGAGGGGTTGGGTGGGATGAGCGAGGATGGGTGGGTGAGGAGCGAGGTCTTTGAGGAGGCCGTGGAGAAGAATCGGGCGCTCAAGAAGGAGTGGTATGATATGAGTGAGGATGATGAGGATAGAGCTCTTGTAGAGAGGTCTTGGCCGTTTGACGACCGGGGGGAGGTTGAATGAGGTTGTTGGAGGAGGTTATCAGACGTATATTTGTGCTTCCTAAAGTCCGGGAAAGGAGGCGTGTATAACAGTAACATAGAGGCTAGGAAGGGCGGGAAGGCGGCATCGCTGCTCTAGGTATGTAAAACAACTATAAATAAAACAAAGGCTCTTTATAACTATACTATTGACATATGAGCTTTGTAATAAGTTAGTTCCTTTAAATATTAAGCTAAGGGGGAAGCCTTCTTAATTTTTACTATACTTTTCTGGTTTTTTAGTGTCCTCTGGATTTTGGGCAACTTCAATAGATACCCAACTACTCACAAACAATATAACCAACTTACACACCCTTTGGGCCTGCCAATTAAACACATTGTGCGTCCTTGCGTCCGCCTCCTCCCACAACCCTATAAGGATGCATTCCGACAAGGCTGTACCTGACACAAAACTAGGAGACCAATCGATCAAGGGAGCAACACACCCAAACCATACCAATAGCAGTCGACTAACTTCGTGTTTGTTTAGGTCAGGTCGCTCAGGATAGGACAGTTTATTTCCGGCTATTGTGCCTCAGTTGGCATTTCTTCATCTCCCCATGGACATTTACATGGCTAACAAGCTACCCCCATCAAATCTAGCTCTCGTTGATACGATATTCCCGAGTCTCGCCCTGAGCCGCGCCACGGTACACTCTCGTGGTAGTTGCCGTAACGCCCCAGGTACAACTCATATGATTGCATGAGTGACGGCGCACTGGGCGTCTTACAGCGCCATGACATATATATTGCTTGCTCGGCACACGCATTGCACGGCGCTATGTCATCTACATCCTTGGGAGAGCAGCTCACGACTTGGCTCTCAATATTTCGCCAGCTCGGCGAGCTCGGCACTCTCGCAGTGCACACATCGCCTTGCCATTGACTGGAAGGACCATCTCACAGCGTAACTTCGATTACTTCGCCGGCTCGGCCAGCTCGGAGCGTACAGCACAGTCTTACTCCATGGAACAGTATCACCTCTCCTACCGTGCGAGGGTAGACAGACACTGGACCTCTCCCCGTAATATGGATGGCGACTGTTTGTACGACATTGACAGAAGGCTTGACAATCCCACGGCGCACACGTCATACCTTCGACGACCCGACTCAGAGATGAGTTTGTGTTGTGTACGCTTCTCGTACATTGTGGACTGTACCGTACAGTATCGAGAACAATGTTGCGAACAGCCCTGCAGACCGACCGCCAAGCAACGATCATCGTGGTCCACACATACGCGATGACCCGGAGTGGACCACGATGATCCGGAAGCTATCTGCCTGTCTTCCAGTCTTCCGCCTGCCCTTCCGCTGACGGGCGATCTGTCTGACTTCCCATGTTTTCCGTGATTTCCGTGATCCTCCCGTCTTACTTTCACTCTCACTGACACTGACATCCCCGTACCGGTACTTCGCCGGCCCCCCATCCTCAATGACAGACCAATCCAGGCACCTCCCGCCAAGTCCGCCACCACCCAGCCATTTCACTATCTGGGCCCCCACTATCCCCGAAGTGAACAATACGAGCTGCCATCAACACGGCACAATCATTACCACGACCGCCAATTCTCAGCCGCCGCCGGCTATCTTTGCCAGGGAAGGCGCGAGCCACAACAACACCCCTCTCGCTCTCCCCTCTCTAACCCGACGCAGCGATCCCGCATAAGAGCCGGACGATTGCAGGCCCGAGCGGAGAGTAATGGAGTGGTTGTGATTGGGCCCAAGTGTCGTATATGCGAATTATTATGCACCGTGGACCCGGCCGGGATGGGATGTGGATGAGACTTGTGTGTTGGCTCCTCTTCTTCTCTCCCTGCCGCTATCCCAGTCCCGGGCTGTACAATAGCTGGGTGCAGTAAGGGCCAAGAAACATCGAACTATTGAAATTTTATCGATACGAGGTGGAAAGGTTGGCTGACTGCTCGCAATACAGTACATGCAAGGAGGGACACCTTGGGCCACGTTCAGACACGTTCAGACACGTCTATTTTGTACTCGCTGCCGTGCGAAGCGTGTACTACTCTGCATAGGAAGCGTGGTGTTCTACTTCCGTTGTACATGTCCGCACAACACGTCGCCTGTCTTACAACACGCATATTGGAAGTACTTTTCTGTGCTTTCTCTATAATTTCTGTACTATCTATGCTCAGTCACAGCATGAAAGCGACAGGTGCGTCCCAGTTGTCCCAATTGCCCGCCACTCATACTAGAATAATAATTGTAATTATGGTAGTGGTGTTGGTGTTGGTCCTTCCTGCTCCCAGCTATGGTCCGCTCCGGCTCGTGTTCTTTCTTCTTTCTCTAGGTGCCTATGACGATCTCCGTTCTGACAGCCTTCTCCTAAACATTCTGGCCCCACTGTTGCCCTACTGATCGCCCTATGGCCTCGCTTCCCGGATGCATCTCTCTATCGCATCGGTTCCCGCTTCCTTGCAGGACTTATGGCCCGCTCTGTTCTTTTTTTGTCTCAACAGCGCCCGTGTTGTCCAAATGTACTGTACTGTACATACAACACCAAAGGTAGGGGTAACTCCAGACCTGTAAGTTTTATCCCATTTGTCTGACTGCCTACGCGGGCGCGGCACACGGCTGTTGTCGTCTATTATCGTTCGTCCGTCAAACCTCAATTGCTCCTCTTCTCTCCTTCCTTTTCCTCCTCTCTCCTTTCCTCCCCTCTTTCTCCTCTCTACCAACCCCGGACTTCTCCATTCGGCGAGTTCGATAGTCACTCGCTTTTGTGTGTTCTTGCTTCTTTTGCCTTTCCCCACACTCTCTCACCTCAGCTTCATCCCCAAACCGCATCATCGCCAACATGAAGCTCCCCCTCACCTTGCTCGCCGCGGCTGCAGCCCTCTCACCATGCCTCGCCGCGCCACCGACCTGGCCCTCGTCCATCGATGAGCTTGAGGACATCATGTACCTCACGGCTGGCTACCGCAAGCGAACCTTCAGCGACTCTGTGATTCCTTGCGAAAAAAGTCCCAACACCCCTGGCCGTATCAACGCCGCCGAATGGATCCGCACCGCCTTTCATGACATGTCTACCGCGGACACCTACAATGGTATCGGCGGCCTCGATGCCTCCCTCCAATTCGAGATTGGCCGCAGCGAGAACACCGGGCCTGCCTTCCAGACCACCTTCATCTTCCTTCAGACATTCCTGTCTGTGCGCTCCTCCATCTCGGATCTCCTCGCGCTCTCCATGTATACAGCTGTTCGCGCATGCGGGGGACCAGTTGTGCCAATCCGTGCGGGCAGGATCGATGCCACACAGTCTGGGTCGACTGGAGTGCCGCAGCCAGAGAACCCGACTCAGACCTTTGTTGCGCAGTTTTTGCGCATAGGATTCAACACGAGCGAGATGATTGAACTCACGGCCTGCGGGCACACCATTGGCGGAGTGCATGCGGCACAGTTCCCGTTGATCGTTGCCCCAGGGACAGCAAAGAATGAATATGCTCTTTTTGACGATGCTACGCAGCCTCAGTCCAAGTTTGACCATGGCGTTGCGAGAGATTATCTCGCGGGGAATACGACGAACGCGCTGGCGGTTGGCATCGCCAAGAACAGTAAGCGGGACTCTGACCACCGCGTTTTTTCAATTGATAAGAACGTCACCATCAAGGCTCTCTCAAACCCCGTGGTGTTCCACGACCGCTGCAAGGTTGTCCTACAACAGATGATTGACGTCGTGCCACCGACGGTTAATCTCACGGAACCAATTCAGCCGTATGAGATCAAGCCCGTCAATCCCCAGCTTACTCTTGTGGCCCCTGGCACGACGTTGTCGTTCACTGGAGAGATCCGCGTGAGAACGACTGTTCGTGCGGCGAATACGATTTCTAGCGTCAAGCTCGTGTACAAGAACCGCGATGGCGAGGCTGGCGGATCCATCACGACTACGTCTGCAGGAACCGGAACCGGATTCGATGACTCGTTCACTGTAAGTATGAATTGTGTCTTGGTCATATATATCTAACCAGTTGATAGTTCTACAAATTTGCCGCCTCGATTGATTCCACGACGAGCATTTCTAGCTTCATTGTTGAGGTTGCTGTTAACGGGGGCACCACCGAGACGCATGATAACAATGGAAAGGGCTACCCGGTGGAGGACTCGGTGATTCTCCAGTCGCCGCAGAGTTGCTTGGAGGTGTTTACTGATGCGAATAATAACCGCACACTGACCGTCGTTGCTGCCGTAAGTCGTGCAATTTCATTACCAGCCAATAAGTGCCATGCTTACTTTTATAGAAACGCACCGCAGTCACAGGCACCCCAGTCCTTGACCTGGATTCCCTAAAGGCCAGAACAGGCAACCTCGTCGTCCCTCAACTGATACACTCCTCCCTCCCTATGACGGCTGGCAAATCCTATGGCCCATACACCCTCTACTCCGTGACCACCAAGATCGGCTCTACTCTCTCTCGCCGCGCCACCTTTGACGTTACTTTGGGCACGGCCAAAGACGCCTTCAAGCGCACCTCCAACCTCCCCGACGGATGTGTCCCCTTCGAATCCGACACATCGACCACCCCTCCAACATCATCCTCCACGGCCCCACCAACCACATCCCAGCCATCATCTACTACCGTAAGTCCTCCAACCTCAACCTCAACAACCCCGCCTCAATCAACAGGCTGGGCCCTCCTAGGATGCTACACGGACGCCACTACCTCCCGGACCCTCCCCCACATCGCCTCCCCGGCCGGCGGATCCGCAAGCCTGACAAACGCCATCTGCCAATCCACCTGCAAGTCCCTCGGATACGTCCTCGCCGGCACCGAATACTCGGGCGAATGCTACTGCGGGAACTACATCTCGGCCACCGCCAAGGCTGCCACCTCCGGCTGCGACATGGCCTGCCACGGCGACGCGGCAGAGAAGTGCGGCGGCTCGAATCGCCTGAGCCTTTACGGGTTTGACGGCGCGGAGGCTGTGGTTAAGCCGGTGGCTGGGAGTAAGGAGAGCGTGGACGGCTACGAGTACCAGGGATGCTATGTGGATTCGCGCGATGCGAGAGTGTTGAGTGGTGCGTCGTTGGCGCATGATGAGTTGATTCTGGAGAAGTGCGCTGCGTTCTGTAAGGAGGGCGGGTTCAAAGTGTTTGGTGCCGAGTATGGGAGAGAGTGCTGGTGTGGAGCGGCATTGGGAGCGACGACTAAGGTGGGAGAGGAGCAGTGTGATCAGTCTTGTAATGGGGACGTATCGGAGGCATGTGGGCAGGGAGACCGACTTAGTGTTTATGTGAAGGCTTAGGAGGGGGAGGGGGTGACATATAGGTGGTTATTTTCGTTTTGAGAAAGGAGCGCAGGAGGGTAATGGGATGAATATTACAGTGGGAGGAGTGAAAAATAACGAACGGCATTGGAGTATAGTTTAATTCGGGATACATAGATTCTTGTTATACTGTTAGGTAATATTCGTTGCAAATGCGATGGTATTTAACTTGGTCTTGCGCCTGCACAACACTGTTACGCGGTTGAAACAATAAGTGGTACGGTTCTTAGCTAGTAGTACTCAGTTATAGAACGTATCTCTTTAGTTCTACTCGTTGGTAGCTAGTTATCTATGGTTATCCTTTAGACTTTGGGTAGTTAGGGTATTTTTAATGGTAAACCGAGCTGTTTTTTTATTAAATCGTATTTAAATGAATATAATACTAATATAATAATAGAGTTAGTTAGAATTACCTTTTAATAGTAACTAATGAAGTTATTTTATAGAGCACCTCTATGTTTGCTTTGATTTAATCTGCGTTCTTTCTAGAGTGCTCAGTATCACTGTGGCGTAGTTCTAGTTATCCGATAGGTTCTAGGTGGATGTAAAGTCGATTTCATATATAATCATGATTACGCGTCAACCCAACATGAAAGAAAGCCCCTTTCGGGTTGTATAGTGTAGTTGGTTATCACATCGGATTCTGATCATGCGATTCATTCGCTCAATCATTCCGGGGACCTGAGTTCGAATCTCGGTACGACCTTGCCGGTCAATTACAAAATTTTGCAATTTTTTTCTAGGGCACCTAACTAAATAACTTTAATTATTTAGAGCCATAGCAGTCTTGACTAACACGGCGAAGGGAAGGATTTCCTACAACAGGTCATTTTAACTTTTTATTAAAGTCACTTTCATGTGACCTGCGATAAGAAGCCAAGTCCACGCAACCCCAAGCTTATCCGCCATTATTTTCTCACCCCCACCAAGACGAGAGCCCCTCACCATCACAACCCACAAATCGCAAAAATGGCAGCATCAGCGCCTTCCCAAGTTGCCCAGAGCATCCCCGAAACCCAAGATCCCACGATCCTCGCTCTACGCACCAGCCTCACCACCGAGTCTACCCCTCTTGCCCAGCGCTTCCGCGCCCTCTTTTCGCTGAAGCATCTTGCCTCGCAGCCCGAAGACTCTCCCCAAACACTCCCTGCGATCCAGGCCATCGCTGCCGCGTTCGCTTCGCCATCGGCGCTGCTGAAACATGAGGTTGCGTACTGTCTGGGGCAGACGAGGAATTTAGTTGCCGCGCAGTATTTGCGGGCTGTGCTCGAGGATGTGGCAGAGGACAGCATGTGCCGACATGAGGCGGCTGAGGCGCTCGGGGCACTGGGAGATACGGGGAGCATAGCGCTACTGAAGGACTTGAGAGATAAGGAGGGGGAGGTGGATGTTGTGAGGGAGACGTGCGAAATCGCGGTTGCGAGGATCGAGTGGGAGAACTCGGAGGAGAGCAAGAAGGAGAAACTACAGAAGAGGTACGTTGGGTCGTTTGAAAGCTTCGGGAGGCACGCGATACTAATTTTTGTAGTGATTTTGCTTCTATTGACCCAGCTCCGACAACGGCGCAAAACTCCACGGTTGAGGATCTCGAGAAGACCTTGTTGAGCACAGAATCGCCTCTCTTCCTACGATACAGAGCTATGTTCGGCCTCCGCGACTTGGCTTCGCCTCCCGACCTTCCCACAGCGGTCCCCGCTGTCCTCGCTCTTGCCAAGGGCTTCGCCGACCCATCCGCTTTGTTCCGACACGAGATTGCGTTTGTCTTTGGCCAGCTGTCACACCCGGCTTCGATACCCGCACTCACTGCTGCGTTGAGCGACACAAAGGAGGCTAGTATGGTTAGACACGAGGCAGCGGAGGCTCTGGGTAGCTTGGGAGACGAGGATGGTGTTGAAGATGTGTTGAAGAGGTTCTTGAATGATAGCGAACAGGTTGTGAGGGAGAGTGTGATTGTCGCTTTGGACATGGCTGAGTTCGAGAGGAGTGGTGAGACTGAGTATGCCTTGATCCCAGAGGCTGCCGGCACCGCGTCCGCATGAATAGTGTAGTAGCGATTATAATACGGAAGGCGAGAAGCTGGCACCGGCTCCAGGATTGTCTGGAGTAGATATCCAGCATAAAATGGTGTAGATGGCGCTTCCATATCAGTTGTTTTCTTTCCATCTAGAGTGAGGCATTAGTTTCAGGTTCGCTCCGATTTCACACATTACTTACTTGTAGCCACACTCGCACGTATAGAAATTGGTGGAACCTTCGTCTGCACCTCTCAATTGCAGCGACTGGTACTTGACTTCCTTTCGGCCACACTCGGGGCAAGTTTCCATGGCCGTGGCCTCGTTGTCTCTGTCGCTCAATTCCACGGTCTGCACAGCTGATCGCTTCTGCCTCAACAACGAGGGAAACGAGGAAGCTTTCGTCTGAGTTACGACTGTTTGTGATGATGTATCTAAGTTATTAGTATATAGTCTTTGGATAATAGTGAAAGACTAATTACCTCGGTTCTCAGTGCCACAGCATGCGCACGTCAAGAGGGTATTGGAATCACCAGTGGAGCTGTCCAGAAGATTACCGCAGTCGGTACAGAAAACAAGAGAGCCAATTGCAGACATTTTGATCAATAAACAAAGCTGTGATATAAATACGGTGCCGAAAATGTCGAATTTACGTCGTAGCGATAAAGTCGTCGTGAGGCTGGCACATAAAAATAATTCTGCAAAGGCGGTAAGCCGCTTTCATCGAAGCTGCGATGTACGAATGGGAGATAGGCCGCGCTAAGCCCTATTCGACGCAGGGCTACCATCCCAACTGCCTTGCGACGTTGACGTCGGATAGTGGACGATCAGATACATCACATAGCTTTGACAAAGGCCAATACTCGCGAACAAGGCCTTCCCAATAGCGCTGGCGATGCGCCATCCGTAACTCTCCTGACCAACTACCGTTCTCATGCTCTCTAAACCGCCACAATGGAACGCAATGGCTACGCGCGACCTCCAGGTCCCACGGCGACTGGGGAGCAACATGGGAGATATGGCTCAAGTCGGGGACGCGTGAAGCCCTTTTCTGTGCAAGAGGCTCTCGCTCATTCCCCAATGTCCTCTGTTGTCCCGTTTAATACCGGTATTTGGCACTCCCCGCACCTCAACCTATGACTACCTCGTCCGATCTACTCCACGTTAAACTCCCACCACTTACACATTACCTTTAGGCATTATCCCCTTACCCATCATTGGCGACAGGGAATCAGCTTCTATATTTGCTTCACCGGCCGAAGAGAATGCTGCTAGAGAAGGGCTTGCTTCACTCGAGGGGCCAACCTCGGAATCGAACGGCACTACACAAAGACTTGGAAAAGCTCTCAGTGACCTGCAACAACTTCTCAGACCAGAGGGCATAACACAATTGTGAGTTTCCCATATGATGAGATCTGACGGATGCATAATCTGACTTGAAAAACAGCAAGTTTAAAACTGCTCCAACCTCTGGCAGATCGAGGCCAGACAATCCACCCCCGGCTACCCAACTGTCCACGTTTGCCCAAATGCTGCTTGACAAGACGACCATAGGGTTTGAGCCATCAATGCCAGATACCCCCGAGCCTCAGTTTGCGAGTGGAATTGGTGGTCATGCCCCATTGAAGCCAACATCATCTGGCCGACAAAAACCCACGAAGAAAACCTCCGTCAAACATTCACAGAGCAAGGATACCCAGTCCCACCATCAACCTAAGCCGGAGCATAACAATCATGTCCCCGTTAGAAATGCACCTATAGAGTCTGCCACACAGTCGATGCAAGCTCACAATCCGCCAATTATAACGCCCCCTAGAGAGCGTAGCGAGATGTCTGATAGCAGGCCGTCGTTTATGGTTGCGCTGCCTGGTGTTTCAGAATCACACTTCATGAATGAGAGCGCCGTTCATAACGAAAGTATGCCGTCCCCTGACCGCCCCGGGAGAAAACGCAAGTTGTCTGTGGACGATGTCTTGGAAGGTCCCGATCAGCGCGAGCAAGCTGATGCCGCGTTCCGTGAGCTGCAAGAGCACTTACACAACGTTTTTGAATCAGAAGGAGATCCGACTGGACAGGGTTTATGCGGAAAGATCGGAGAGGATAATATTACGAGCATCACGTCCCCTGCTTTGTCCAAGGTACACATTTTGCTTCAGAAGATTATCTCCTTGGGCAGACTTTCCCAGGTTCCAGTTGGCGATCTTACGAGGCTTCAAAAGCTTTGTGATGGGGCTATCAGAGCTACCGGTGTTGTTAGTTTGAGATTTGACGATACCTGGGAAGAATCGGATATGGAGACGTTTTTAGAAAATCTTGCTGTGGCTGACATCGGGCTGAAATCTGCGAGAGCCTCGCTCCGGATCATGACTGGTGGCCGCGAAGAAAAGCAACTATACTCTGAGGAAGTTATTCAAGCATCAGTCCACGCCTTGAATAACATCCTGGACTCATGTGTTGTTCCAATAGTAGAACTTCGCGACGCTGGATCTCAATCTTCTGTCTTCAAGCTTCTTTCGACACACAAGAAGACCATCCGGGATGTTGTATTACAATGCGTGCGGGTACTGAGCCTGTTGAGGGATCTCGTCTCCAGTATTGAACTCTCCGAGACCGTCATAAATACTCTAGAGTATACTGTGTCGCGATTGATTTTTGTTGAAAACGCTCACAGTGAGAAAGATTCGGTTCTAGGGGTGGCAAAATTCGATAATCTCCGCGTTGTAGCGATGGACACCCTGGCACAGATTTTTTCGAGCTATACAGAACAACGACAGGGCATTTTCGATGAAATTCTCACGTCACTGGAGAAGCTTCCAGTGGCAAAGCAAAGTGCGAGACAGTTCAAGCTGGCTAGTGGAGGCAGCATCCAACTAGTGTCGGCTCTCATGATGCGCTTGATCCAGACAAGTGCGAACAAATCAAATGCATCTTCACGAACAAATGAAGCGCAGGACGAAGAAGATGAAGATGCTGATGGCGAGGCCGACGAGCCGGGCTTCCAGATACTCATGGGAAATGGGCCCCTTCCTGCAATTTACGATACAGAGCCACGTGCGGCTCGACAATCCTCAACAGCAATCCAGGAGCTTCAAAAAACAGTGCAACCACTCCTGAAAACGGCCAAGGCTAGTGCCTCGTATGTGGTCAATTTTATTGTCCAGCGGGCAATGACGTCCACCAAGACTGGGGATGCACCGTACCGCAACCTGCTCGATCTCTTTGTCCAGGATTTTATTACTTGCCTAAACTCAATGGACTGGCCAGCAGCCGAATTATTATTACGCATGTTTCTCATTAATATGGTGAATCTCGCAGAGGCCGATAAAACGCCACCTGGCGCCAAAAACATGGCCTTAGACTTACTTGGCGAGATGGGTGCAGCTATATCAAAGCTGACGTCCGAAGTTCGAAAACTGACTAAATCACCTTATACCGAAGGTCCAGATGAGGCGGACGGCTTGCCCTTTCATGTCTTGTGTTCATATTTTGAGGACAAGCTTCACGTCCAGGACCTTGTTAATTGGGGCGGCCCGTACTGCATCTCTCTCCAATATCTCGACGATCGATATGGCACAGACAGCATCCTTGAAAGCGCTGTTGGGTACTACACTGCCGATTGGGCATCCCAAGTTTGCGCAAGTTACGATGCCCCTGTGGAGGATGATCGAGATCGGAACGAGCTCGAGCGAAACTATGGACGAATTGCGTATCGACTTCGGATGATGATTAACGACAAGAGATGGCTGTCTACGGAGTACAGTGCTCCTCACATTGAAGAAGTGCGGGCAAAACTCGCATATTCCTTGACTCTACTAAACTCGCCATTCTGCAAAGCTTCTGAACGCGTCCTCATGATTCTTCTCAAGTCCATGAGCAGTGATCAAGCCATCGTCCGAAGTAAGAGTTTAAAGAGCGTCAATCAAGTTCTTGAGACAGATCCAGCTATACTTGACCGAGGCGAAACAGTCATCCGACTCATACTGAATTGCTTGATGGATACTTCGGTGCAGGTTCGAGACTCAGCTTTAGGTCTTATTGCCAAGTGCATCGGTCTCAGGCCAGCACTTGAAAAGGAAACATTGCCTGCAATCCTTAGGGCGGTAATCGACTCCAATGCTGGGGTACGAAAGCGTGCGATCAAGCTGATCAAGGACGTGTACCTTCGGAACAACGATCGGGAGATTAGAAGCCTTATTGCAGATGCACTGCTGCATAGAGCGAAGGATTTAGATGAAGGCGTGCAAGAATTAGCCCGCCAAGTTATTGAGGAAGTATGGCTGTCACCCTTTTATGGGCAGGATCCAACGGCAGACGATGCCGTTCAACGTCGACTAACAATTACCGACCATGTGACGTTAATGGTGAAAACCATACAGCGCAGTTCTGATATAGCTGGCGTTCTTGACAGGGTGCTGCAAAGCTCTCTATCGAATACTTCAAAGAACGCAGCTGCAAACTTCAAAGTCTGCAAGACATTTGTAGCTACGATGTTTGAAACAATAATTGGCGACGCTGGATTAAGTGGCCCTGACCGCCTCGAAACGAAAGATGCTTTGCAGCTTCTCATGACATTTGCGAAGGCCAACTCCAAGCTTTTCACGACGGATCAGATCCAGCTTCTGCAACCTTTTATTGCAGACGCTAAAACAGAGACTGATATCACAATTTTCCGCTGTGTTATTGTCATATTTCGACATGTTTTCCCTCAGCTCTCAACGCTTCACTCTCAATTTCTCATCGCAGTTCGCCAGACCATACTGCCAACGGTTTCTCGTATGCATAGGGCCGCGCTTGACGACATCTTCGCGTGCCTCAGAATTATATGCGAAGTGCTCAAGAACACGGATAACCTTGCAAGGCTCATATGTTCTACAATTGATAACATTAGAAAGCTCAGCAAGACGGATTTTTCCGACCCAAAAGCAAATGACAATGTCCGAAAGATTTCTAAGCTTTTTCTCATTACAGGGATGTGTGGGAAGCACTGTGACCTTGACAGCCAAATTGCTCTCTTTCGACAAAAGTTCCCACACTTCAAAGGAGCCTCGGTATCAAAACTCATGGTTGATACATTCGCACCATTTGCATCTCCGTCTCAACCCCTTGAAATCAGAAGGGCCGCATTGGATGCAATTGGCCTAGTGTGCCAATCATGGCCCAAAAACTACGATACTGTTTCCATCTCAACCGCCTTCCAAGCCGCATTTGAAGATAAAGTCCAGTCGCTGGAGTCTGTTATCATGGGATCATTCAAGGAGTTTTTCCTCTCTGAAGAGAAGCGTTCTGATCCAGACGCGGAGCCAAACATTGGGGCAGGCGCTGAGACCGTCGCAACTCTCGGAGTCATGGGCGGAAGTCGACATGATGGTGTCAGCACCTATATTTACCAGAAATTCATGCCGTACTTGACCCAGATTGCCTTGGCAACCCAAGATGAACACGCCTTGCTAGCTACTGAGATTCTCACAAGCATCAACAGGCAGGGCCTAAACCACCCCAAGGAGTGTATGCAGACATTTGTTGCGCTCGAAACTTCACAGAACAATATTATTGCGAAGCTAGCATTTCAGGAGCATCGATCGCTTCATGAAAAACATGAAACTATTCTCGAGAAAGAATATACGAGAGCTGTTCAGCAGGCGTTTACATATCAGCATGATGTCGTTAAAGACACTCGGGGGGCAATCAGTTCTACTGGCGATCCATCAACGGCCAAGTATACGGCGAAGCTGCATCTTCTGATCGACGTTCTCAACATCAGCAAAGTCAAGATAAGAAAAAGATTCTACGAGAGTCTATGTACTCGCATTGATTTTGACCAAACGAAACTTGATGCAGCCGGGGAATTACCTACACATGTCGACTTTGCCAGATTCGTCATCGAAAATTTGGCTTTCTTTGAATACGCCACCGTCGATGAGCTTCTTGCAGCTATTGCCGCGATGGAGAAGGTTGTTACTGGCACAGGCAGTAATGTTGCTCACGCCATTGAGACGGAAATTTTCAGCTTGCGCATGGGGAATGGCGAAGTCGAAACCGAGCCGGGACAAGAGGTCGCACCTTCGGCGGAAAGCGCCATTGATTTGGGGCGTCTACGCCAGCTAGCTGCTGGTTCCATGGTCCTTTCTTGTCTCTGGGAAGCACGTACGCATCTCCGCCGTCTCTATGGCTTGATGAATAGTCAGACTTCACGACGTGAGGGTAAAGCAAAGGCCAATGTTAAAGACCTAAACAGGGCACCAACCAAAGTACCTTTTGCAAGTGGCGATAAGTTCTGGGACGAGAGCACGAGAATAATGTCTTCCCTTGGGTCTCAAGAAGCCATGATGGACCAATGCAAGGAATTTGTCGAACTTCTCACTGTGGACAAGGACTTTAAGATCGCTGCCGAGGGAGAAGATGATGTTGCCGCTCAAGCTCGGCTGCGGACCCCGAGCGATGACGACGATATATCCCAGCCCCCGAGCGGTAGCGGGAGGGGACGAAAGCGCAAGGCCAGCGGAACACCAGGTGGCCGGAAGAAAGGGGCACGATCAAATTCGAAGGGCCGGTCGAAAAAAAGTAAGCGGGGGAGTCCAGACAGTGAAGACGACGATGATTATGGGAGTTAATGGGAGATTATATTATATTTTCTGCGGGTATATATTATGGGCACTGGTGTTATGGGGGGACAGGGGAGTTATATTACACGGCTATGGCTGGTGCTATGGGATGGCATTTACGGCGGCGAACATAATATGGCCTCATCGGCATTGCATTGCTACATTGGACGGCAAGAATTTCCCCAGAAGAGCTTTATACGCTTGATATAGAGGTGGATTTACGAAGCCCATCTCGCAGGAAATGGCTGGAAAAGATGGGATCATCAACAAGGCAAACTATTGCTGGTTGCAAATTAGCAAGTTGGCTTCATAGCTTTGACACGAGCAGAGTAGTTGCTGAGAATATATTAACATTATACTTAAACATGTCTACACTGGTCTTGTAAATGTCGTGCCTGTGTACAACTATTTGAGGACAGCGCTTTAAGACAAATCTCGGAAATCAATGACACTTGTTAAAGCCAAGGACGCCGTCCACTCCATGTAGTTAGCTAGATATAGATGTTGAGGGATGAATGTGAGCTGGAGCGCCGTTGCTGTTGGCACGCCGATTGCCGGAACGAAACCGGAACGGACAGAGATGAATACACTCGGGGGGTTTCCGAAATATCAAAACAAATACCCCAGAGTATAGCCGGAGTTTTGCCTGAGCTAGCGTTTGTCAAGTGATGCTTCTCCAGAACCTCCCCCGCACCTCCCCCCACCCAGCGGCCCTAAGATCTCCAACTCCGCATTCAGCCTGAATAGTTGAAGCCTCAATGGAGGATAGCATATGATAGTGCCCCTAAGGTAGTGCCAGTAAATTGTTAATAGGAGGCCTTGCTGGTGCGACGTCGAGGCGGGACAAGGCTGTGGTGGGGTAGGTCGGTCTCGGGTTATCTCAACGTAAGAGTGCTGTGCTGTTCCTTTTAAGAGTCGGTTTCCACTCATTACATTCCCCTTGATATCTTCCAGATATATTATTTGGTGGCTTTGCAACAAAATTTCTTTTTATCAGTGTTGAATCACAACGACCTTACAGTCAACCTCGCTCCAACTTAACCTCCATTGCACCTCTAAATCTCACAATCATGTCTACTGGCATCCTACGTACCCAAGGCACAGAAGTCGTTGGTGAGGATGGGAAGCCCGTGATTCTGCGTGGTGCAGCCCTGGGAGGCTGGATGAACATGGAGAACTTCATCACCGGCTACCCTGGCCATGAGTCGGAGCACCGCGCGGCCATGAAGAAGGTACTGGGACAAGAGAACTACGAGTTCTTCTTCGACAAGTGGCTCGAGTATTTCTTTACCGATGCCGATGCTGTTTTCTTCGCCAGCTTGGGTCTGAATGCCCTCAGGTTACCGTTCAACTACCGTCACTTTGAGGATGATATGAACCCGAGGGTTCTGAAGGAGGAGGGGTTCAAGCATTTGGATCGTGTTATTGATCTCGTGAGTTGCTTCTTTAGCAAAATATATGCGGTGTTTGAGGATGCGAGACTGACATTGAACAGTGCGCTAAGCATGGCATTTACACAATTCTGGATATGCACACGGTGCCAGGTGGACAGAGCCAAGACTGGCACTCTGATAACCACTCCTCCTGGGCGTCTTTCTGGGATTACAAGGACCATCAAGACCGCACCGTGTGGCTATGGGAAATAATTGCGGCGCGATACAAGGGGAATCCTTGGGTCGCAGGTTACAATCCGATCAACGAGCCATGTGACCCAGAACATGTCCGCCTTCCTGCCTTCTACCAGCGCCTGGAGAAGGCCATCCGCGTCATTGATCCAGATCACATCCTCTGGCTTGATGGGTACTCTCCTCTCCTTTAACCACAAATAGACCTATCTAACAAATTATAGAAACACCTTCGCTATGGAGTTTATCGGCTTCGAGCCCCTCGTCTCCGGCCCTACTAAGCTCCCCAATACCGCTTACAGCATCCACGACTACAACTCCATGGGCTTCCCTTCGGGAGATGCATACCTAGGCACAAACGATCAGAAAGCCAGGCTCGAGAAATCCTTCCGCCGCAAGGCAGAATGGATGGCCAAATACGAAGTTCCATGCTGGAACGGCGAGTTCGGACCAGTCTACAGCGTCCATGAGACAGACCCTGAGGCTGCGAAACAGATCAATGAGCAGCGTTATAACATGCTCGCAGAGCAACTACATATTTACGACAAGCATGCCATTCCCTGGAGCATTTGGCTATACAAGGACATCGGTCTGCAGGGTATGATCTACACGGACCCAGAGTCGAAGTGGAATCGTACTATTGCCCCTTCACTCAAGGTCAAAAAGGACGCACAGCTAGATGCGTGGGGAACGTATCCCAGCGCCTCGATGGAGTCGGCAATCGCCCCGTTTGTTGCAGAGATTGAGAAAGCGAACCCAGATGCGAAGGACGAGTACCCGACTCCGTGGAATGTAGAGCGTCATGTCAGACGTGCTGTTCTTCAGACATTCCTGTCGCGGACGTTGTCGGATAAGTTTGCCCAGCAGTTCAAGGGGATGGGCAAGGAGGAATTGGAGGAGTGTGCGAAGAGCTTCCACTTTGACCAGTGCAAGAAGAGAGATGGGCTGAATGAGATTCTGAGGGATCATGCGAAGTTGAGCCATGCTTAAATATCACCAATTGTATCCAGTCCATCCCTTCCTAGTAGTGCACATTTGGAGAATAGCCACAAAGCATTATTAAGGATGGAGAGTCTCGGATACTATAATATAATATAGCATATAACCTATACATGCTGTAAGTTTGCATTTGTGATTGAAATTCCGGTTTTGGCGGTACTAGTTGTTGGTTGAAGCAAATAATTATTTGGGGTATATTGAATTTATCTCATTCGTAAAACTTCACTGGATTAAAAATAAAGCCAGAACACAACGAGGACAAGCTAATCGATGGGTTTCTATTTTCACAGATCCCACCCATGCCCAAAAACTACTTTCTAAGAAGTAATAGGCCAAAGACGAGAGTTGAGAGTGATATATACCGCCATTTTTAGGCCATAATGTCTTCCCTTATTGAATCCCACCGCCCACCAGTCGCAGGCGATCAGACCATACGCAACAAAGCCCCACCAACGCCCCCCTCCACCATATCCCATTAGTGAAAGCCTAATTATACCAGTCCTCCTGGCTGCCAGCGCCCCTCATCCTTGGACTATCGTCCAACCCCGACGTATCGCCCATGAAGAAGGCCCCCTCCCCGCCCACATTCCCCAAGTCCTCCCAATTATCAAACCCGACCGCCAGGCTCGCCTGGTCACGTAGCCACCAGTCCTGCCCCTCCGCCATCGCCCCTGGACCCCCAAACAACGTCGTAGGGCTAACCTGTCTCGCCTGGGATGGACCCGCCATCGCTTGCTGCGACGCCGTCTGTCCCGGCTGCGTAGTACGTGGAGTTGTTCTTAGATTGGCGGGGACGACATTATAGAGTCCCGTTGCTGCGCTGCGGAGGTACGGCGCTGTCATGTTCAACCCAGAGCTATCGGCGAGAGACATGGGGATCTGAGCGCCTACCTCCTCCCTCGCGGCCGATACGGGCACGAAGGGCGTCAAGGTCGAGTACACGTTATTCTGCGCGCTGCCTGGCGGGTTCGGCGGCGGCACTGATACGGGTTGGGCTTCTTTAGGCGCCTCGGGTGAACCGTAGCCCGGCGGTGTGCCTAGGTTCGATGGGCTTGGGTGCTGTGAGGTGTCGGATTTGGGTGTGGGGACGTCGGTGGGAGAGAATTTGCCGTATTTGGCGTCGGTGCGGAGGAGGACGTCGCGCGCTTCTTCTGGGAGCTCGATCTTCCATTTCCGTGCGAGTACGCTTATGATGCTTAAGGTGCGGCGGGCGCATAGCCAGTCTTCTGCAATCTCCTCGAGGTGCTTGCAGCCATGGATAATATCGCGCTTGGCAGCTTTGTCAGGTAAGTTGAGTAAGTGGATGGTGCAAGCCGAGTGAACCATATAGACGGCAATGTTGCAGATTTGACGAAGCCCGTATGTGCGCTTGTACAGACGCATGAGTTTGGAGATGGCGGAGGCTGCCGAAGTACAGAATTTACGGGGCGAGACGTGACTGGGAAGAGGAGAGGTGGATGGGTTGTATTTTAGGAATGGGCGGAATAGATGGATGTACAGGAGATGGAAAAACATGCTGCGAAGTGTTAGTATATACCAAGAGTTGATACGGCCAAAGACACTTACTGCATAAGTAAAACATTGGGTAGTTGTCCCTCTTTTGACTCGAACTCCTTGGGTAGCTCCTTGCGCCATGCTTCAAGGCGGGTATGCAGCTCACTCAACTTCTTCAGCTCGGTCTGCTTCCCCATAGACCGCTCCAGCGTCTGGGGGTGATAGAAGAATATCAGTAGGTCGCTACTGATCTCGCACAACGCCGATATTTGCAGCGCAACTGCCCTTGTGCGCGACGGCTGCGAATGCAACTGACTAACTCCAGTATCGGTGTATGGCGACCAAGTGTCACTGTCCTCATCTGGGAAGACGTCATATTTTGGTGCGGTTATATTTGACGTCGGCAGCTGAGGCATGCGTCCCAGGTAGTTGGACCAGCACTTGTCGAACAAATAACAACCCCAGAAAGTCACCCTTCGTGCATCGATTTCTTTCTCGTCCATTGGCTCCTTGTTACTAGCCATACCACCGGAATCGAGATTGAGACCCATATCCAACGCCATGCGGAAACTCATTCCACTATATACCCAACCCTTTGCTTCGCGCCCGCAGCCGGCTTCTCTGAGCGACATTAAGGCTAAGGCTTGTACAGTCGTTAATCGTGGCTTCTCATATTCATCGTTCTCAACAAATAAGCGCTTGGCTTCTTGGAAGAATGCGTCTCCTTTCGTAGCGGGGTCATCTGGATCCGCACAGCCTGCTGGCGAATTCGTGAAGTGACACCCAAGTGCCAGCATTGCATTGACCAGCAATGACGAGCAGTACAATGTCCGCTTGGGATTCCCAGGGGGTTTGCCCAGGAGGAAGTCTCGTAAGAAGAGGCTCTTGGACAACGTCGTGAAGTATGGGTAGTGCCAGCTCAGGTACATGTTTAGCAAATGTAGTATAAGCTCAGCGTCCGCCGTGACAGTTGTCCAGCTTAATAATGGCGCATCTTGTTGCTGTAGCGCGTCTGAGCTATCCTTCTCATCCTCCTCTGGCGTGAGGTATATCAAGTTCGAGGTGCCGCCAATGAACCGCACCGACCCATTCTCGATCCTCAGTTCGCCCATTTTCCCTGAAAGTTCATTTTCAAATGTCGGAGCAACGGTTTGTGAGTATGCTCCAATCATATAATCATCATCGTCCTCCTCTTCCACCCTTGCATCGGAGTTCTCCTTTCGAGCGATGGCGTCCGCTACATCGTCAAGGTTGTCGCAGGTGCGTATCTGTCGAACCAAGGCCGAAACGGTATCTTCGGACGAGTTTAGTATCGCCTGGACGATGGTTTGCAATGTCGATTCGCGCGCCTTGAGGGTATCGGCCTTCTCCTTATAAACCCCCTTACGTCGATGGTCGCTGTTGGGGTCGTACACGCATTCTGTGATCGCACAGTTAGCGCAGGTCGTGTGAGCAAAAGCAAAATCTGGATAGGAACTCACCAGTGCCATAGACGCTCGAGCAGGCAGCGCACGACGGCGTATTGCCATCGCACTTTGACTTTCTTCGGCGACATGCAATGCAGGCCGTGCTCACGCACCGTCGCTTGATGGTAGCGGCGTCACGACTCGATCGCGACGACTTCTTCTTCGCCGGCGCGTGGGGCGGCGACTTCCGGACCTCACTGGAACCATTATCCATATTTAAAGGTGATTCGCGCCGGGTCACCTCGAGGATCTCGCGATCTCCCATCTCGAGTGGAGATGCGGCTGTCAGAACACGCTATTGCGCTACTACTGTAGGGTGTGGGTCGTCAGGGCGCTTGTAGAAAATCACATCGGTGAATCAGGGGCAAAATATCGAGTCCGAGCAGCAGAAAACATAAGAACAAGGCCGGTATCCCTCCTGGGGTGCTATGGGTTCGTAATGGCGCGGCTCAATTCGAGTTGCGTGGTAATCAGAAGTTGCTCATTGAGCGTCTTAGTAATGAGTTTGGAGCCGGGAGACGGCATGGTAGGAGGGCATGGCGATGGACCTTAGGCGATAAGATAACCTTATCGCCTACTTTGGTCTCAAATGGCTGATCGGGGTCTGCTCGGGGTATGTTTGCCAACACAAGACCGTGTTGTACGGACTGTACAGACTGTAAACCGGTCCGAAATCATATTGTACAGTAATATTGGTTTGAGACTTTCTTGGAAAAGAAACAGACTACAGAGACTGATGTCGATTTGTGTGTGGATAGACCTGGGTTTAAGTGCTACCCTACCACTACTGCCCGGATCGTGGCTGCAAACGACCAATCGCATATTAAGAGAGCTATGATTCCCTACAAGACTGAGCTTCATCCCGTTTTTAAGAAGTCAGCCCCCTTTGCGAGTAATTAATTCCCTTCATGGGTTCCATTTGTTGCACTGTGGGTGCCGATCGCCGGCGTTTCCGTCAATGACAGAATGCGGGGAATGGCGGGGTCACTGGTGCGTCAGCACTGGTTTAACCTCAGATCGTGAGTTTGCATCATCAAAACACCACACTCCCCAGTCACGAGCGAGCCACCCTCCCGACCTCACACCCAGCGGGATACATACCAATTGCACCCATCCGACCTTTTCAAACCAACAGCCCGCCATCTCCGGTCTACGAATCCTGCCATTCGACTACCCAATCGAATCCCAATCCAAAAAAACTCCCAAAACGAATCCCACCAACCCTAGCAACCAGCGGCCTACGGCCAACGGCCAACGGTCAAGAACCAACATCCAACATCCAACAAACCAACAACGCACACGACAATCCAATTACCACAACCATTCCTCCCCTCCGGAACCTCACCATGTCCGCCCCCGCCCCTTGGGCCTCCCTCTTCCACACCCACCTCACCCACCTTAGCCCTCCAATCTTCACACTCAGCACCCTCCACCACACCCCCTCCCTGACCCCTCCCTACGCTCCCCGCGCGCGAACCTGTGTTTTCCGGGGAATGTTCGGGTCGAGCGCGCGAGGGGCCGCGGCGGCCGCCTCCGACCTCCTCACCTTCACGACGGATGTGCGATCGAGCAAGGTCCCTGATATACTCGGTCCGGGACAAGGGGATAAGAGGGCGAGTGGTGGGGGAGGGAGGGTGGAGGCTGTGTTCTGGGTGGAGGGGGTTAGGACGCAGTGGCGTATTAGGGGGGATGCGTGGGTTCTTGGGCCGGATGTTGGGGGTGAGGTAGAGGGTGCTGAAGCTGTCAGGTCGGCGCTGAAGGGGAGGATGAGAGGGGTTGGTGAGGGGTGGGGGTTTGAGGGGGAATGGGAGAAACAGTTTGCGGGGATGGGGAGGGAGTTGAAGAAAGGGTTGGCGGGGCCGCCGCCGGGGGAGGTGAGTGATGGAGGAGAAGGGGGGGAGTTTGACGAGGAGAAAGCGAAGAGGAATTTTAGGCTTGTGGTTGTGAGGCCGGCGGAGGTGGAGTGTGTGGATCTTACGGACCCTGAGGTTTCGAAGAGGTGGATATACACGTTCGTGGAGAGGGAGGGCAGGGGGGGGGAGTGGAAGAGAGAGGAGCTGAACCCGTGAGGATCTTGACTGCTTGAATATTGGAAAGGGGGAGCTGACAGGAGGCGAAGTGGATTAGGGAGAATCATCAGAGTTGAGAGCTTATAGAAAGCTGAGGTGGATAGGCGGCTGTTGTGGAACAACAATGCATATTAGACTCAGGGGTTAGGGGCTACACATAGTCACGGGATAAGGACGACTGGCATTGGATGGCCTTGCATTGCACTGAGAGACACAATATCTGAGAATATCTGAGACTACGAGGCTGAGGATGTAGAATTGGCAATTAAGACGCCTTGACCAAGCAGAGCAGCGGGCGCCTGCTTATACAATCCACTCTTCTAGACCATCGAGTCTCTCACAAGAGCCATTCATCTGCACAGCTTGATCAATAGGGCCTTTGAACGCTACGCTACAAGTCTGATTTGGAGCCAGTGGCATGACGACAGAAGGTCGCATAATGTACAGTACAAACCATCTGTGCATTATGTAGTCCGACCGGATTAGGCTAATCAAATCACTCAAGCGAGACACGTCCTTTCCGCAACCGGTGCGCACGAGCTTCCACCGTCAAGGAGTGGCACGGGACGTCGCTGGCGCGGGATGGAATTGGAAGACGTGTCTGTGGTTGGTCGTACCACTTTTTTGGCTTCTCTTGCGTGTACCCCATGAGTGGGCAGTACGGACTCCTCCCTCGACTCCTTTTCTACGCCTCTCTCATTTTTGCTTCTACCATCAGAAGCTCTGGGTGGTTCGCCAACATCGTCCTTGGCCTAGCCATGTCATATAGCACCACTGCGTTTGTCCACATCATTGTCATCTACGCCACACATGGATGGCACCCGCCTATCCTCGACCTTGACGTGCTCGGTATCTACTTGCTAGCTGCCGTAGGCGTGAGCATGTACCCGGCTCTAGCTGTCTCACGTGTCGCACGGCGGTCAAGTTACATGAGTTTTGGAGTAGAGGTAGTTATTGGATATTGGTGGCTCATAATGTTTCTCCTATGCTGGCTGGCCACATCTCTCCTCAGAAACCTCAACAGGCCCCGACAAAGTAGCATCTCGCAGGTGGCGTGCTACTTGCCGCACAACACTCTGCTCACTAGCCTCGCACAACTAGATGGCACCCGGGACCTTGAATGCATATACGATTGTTTTATTACACGCGAGTCTGTGATAAGGACTCAAGATGCCGTAACGGTGGTGTTGGGTAGTCCTATGAATGACAAGGTGGGTTGGTGGGGATTATGGATCGGAGATGTCATGTCGAACCTTATGTTGCTTCTCGGGTCTGATATCCACACATATACCAGGATATTAAATCGGCTACGTGTTTTGGTACTCGGACCTTTCTACTCGGTGGCAAATCATGACAAACGTCCGATTATGACGCCAATAGTTCACATTTGTTTGATCTCTATGGTGCCGTGGGTAATTATGATTGAGTACTCACTCTGGGGAATCCCAGTTGAAGAGATGTCCTTTGCCGTTGGGCAGTGGGCACCTTGGGTGGCTGCGTTGTTTGCTGTTATAGGAGCAGCTATCTACCGTTCACTCCAGGACCCCAAGACAGTTGCCAATTCTCCGACAGGTTATATGATGTCCGGCGCATTACTCGAGCCTGGTGACAATATTCCAATGGGCTATATGCTTGCGCTAGACGGGAGCGAGGATACGGCTGCGTCAGACGACGAGATAGATATCGGCACCTACAGAATCACACCCAAGTAAGATCATTGAAAAGTGCGCTGTGATTGTTGTCTCATAATATACTCCATTTAACGATGTGAAGGCTAGGAAATCGCTGAATCGTGCAGCTTTCGTCGCTGGTTTACAAAGCTTGCTTGCCCATTTTCTAAACCTCCTGCGCCTGCATTTGTGTCTGTCGGTGATATAAAAGTAGTTCCATCAGCCCCTTAGCCCTCCAATGCTTATTCTCCGCAGCTGCTTTAATCACATCCTCAGTGATATTCACCTCATCCCCCCGCTCTTGGAGTATTAGCTCCAAAATTTCTTTACCATTATAATCTGTTGCAGCTGCTTTAATAACGTCCTCAGTGATTTTCACCTCATCCCCACGCTCTTGGAGTAATAGCCCCAAAACTTCTTTACCATTATAATTGGATGCAGCTGCTTTAATCACGTCCTCAGTGATCTTCACCTCATCCCCCCGCTCTTGGAGTAATAGCTCCAAAACTTCTTTAGCCCTATAACCTGATATAACTGCTTTGATTGCATCCTCAGTGATCTTCACCTCATCTCCCCGCTCTTGGAGTAATAGCTCCAAAACTTCTTTAGCCGCATTACCCCATATAGCTGCTTTAATCACATCCTCAGTGATCTTCACCTCATCCCCCCGCTCTTGGAGTAATAGCTCCAAAACTTCTTTACCATTATAACCTGTTGCAGCTGCTTTAATAACGTCCTCAGTGATTTTCACCTCATCCCCACGCTCTTGGAGTAATAGCCCCAAAACTTCTTTACCATTATAATCGAATGCAGCTGTTTTAATCACATTCTCAGTGATCTTCACCTCATCCCCCCGCTCTTGGAGTAATAGCTCCAAAACTTCTTTAGCCCTATAACCTGATGCAGCTGCTATAATCACATCCTCAGTGATCTTCACCTCACTCCCCCGCTCTTGGAGTAATAGCTTCAAAACGTCTGCACCACCCCAACTTAATGCAGCTGCTTTAGTCACGTCCTCAGTGATCTTTATTTCATCACCGCGCTGGCAGAATAATACTCTCACTGACTTTGTACCCCCTTTCACTGCAGTCTCAACCAACGATTCTGTTACTTTAATTTTAGTATGCCTCAATATTTCTTCGAGAACGCCAGGCCCGTCGCAAGCAGCGAGAGAAGCTGCACGCGATTCGTCGAACTGGACTGAAAGATTATCCGGGGTATCAATTAGTAGCAAATTTGCTAGCCAGCCTATATTATAATATATAGCTATATCCAAAAAGGATTTTGAGAATGTCCTTCGGGATAGCATATATCGCGGCAAAGAGACCTTTATCCAAAACTGCGTCTTCGGCTCGTATAATATAGCTTCGAGCTCTCTTATATACTTTCGAGCTTCGTTTGAAGTTTGTATATGGGCGTACCAGAAGTGTGCTGCGTAATCAACAAAGGGATATCTGCCTTCGATGTCCTTGAGCACGATGCTGATATCTCGGAATGAGCTTATATGGGGCCGGAGTTTAGATTTCTCCACTGCGAGTTCATAAATCTTCTCGCTTCGAAACTCCTTAAATGCTAAGAAGGTCATGCTTATGTCTGCAAGGAGCAACTCTGGCCGCGTGTAATCCGACATAATCTCCGTTTGCCACTTATAAGTATCTCGCAAGAAGTCCCGCAGCGTTTGGTGGATAAAGTAAGGCTTGCCATTAATGACATCGACCAATGTACCCAAATTGTCGTGAATCCATTCGATATCCAATGTAAACACTTCGTCAACGCATTCCTCCCAACTTGTAACTTTTGTTGCCCTCTTTGCCCCAACAGCGATAACAGTCTGCAGCTCCTCCAGGCTAAGCGGTCTCTTTGCGAAAGTTATGCAGGCTAGAATTAGTATGCAATCCGAATCTGTATCCATTATCTTCTGAAGAAGATTCGTATATAGCTCCGTAATATCATTCGGGGCGGCCTCTAGGGTTTTTTCAATTCTCGCAGGAGACGTATTTGAAAGCCTATAAAGTTCTCCTAGCACTATGCTTATCCAGAGAAATGTTTGCTCGGCTCGATTCATAACCGTTATGCGAATATGTTCTTTTATAGCCGTCGTAAACCTTGTTGGGAAAGATTCCAAACGGCTATCGACAAAGATTGCCAGGTCATCCATAGAGGCACGGAGGACCCTCCTTGGAGAAAGCCCGCAGCTTATCGCAAAACCTTCCGGCCGACTTGTGCAAAATAATTTGAAAAGGGGGGCTTTTCCATGGTGTTGAGAAGTAAAACCTCGATTGAAATATCCAAGCAGACTATCCATTTCATGCGGATACACATCAAGCCCATCAATGACAGAGTATATTCTAATATAAATGTCTGTGGTGATCAAATTAGAGAAGACTGCCCAGAGTTCAGCGAGGGAGGCAGAGAAGAATTCTTTTGCTTCTTTAATAAAGCGGTTCGGCAGCCTTTTAAATAGTCGTTGATCTTCACAAAGTTGGACGATGAGTGCCCGGAGGATAGATAAAGCTGTTTGAAACTTTTCATCATTCTTGATGTTGCAGAAATAGTAAATGACCTTGTATCGAGAGTCTTGCTGTTTTTCGAGGTGGTCTTTGAGGTGGTCTATGACAAAGTTGGATAGAACAGACTTTCCTTGCCCGGGAGCAGCGGTAACCAGTAAATTAGAGCACTGGTCGGAATCCCGCCACGTAATGAGGTCGTCCTTCCGAAACCTGTCGCTACCGTCCTCAGCGTTGGACAAATCATCGTTTATCAGCCATTGAAGGGTTCCCTCAACTGGCTTCGAGACTTTCTCAGAATCCTTGAAGTCGGCGTAGGGTGGCACATTTAGATCATTCCAGTGGCACTTCTGACTCGAAGAGAGTTCTTCAGATTATAAGCTCTACTACTTCTGTCTTATGTATACTAGATACTACATACCTTTAAGCATGGCAAATCTGCCTTCGATGACGCTTGGAGCATCTCCAGCTAACGTTATTATCTTTTCCACCACCCTCGTATAATGAGGATCAGACGGGCCAGAGTATTTAACCAATTCAGAATGGTCTGTATCAAGCGGCTCATTCCAAAGAAAATTATCTGTGTGGCCGATGCTACAAGCAGAATCTTTTGTCACTATAAAGCATGGGGTGCCTTCCTTTGATGATATCTTTCCATCGTCCATTCTCTATGTGAGCTCGTTAACAACCACCCCTCACTAGAAATATAATTATAACTTGCCTCGACCATTTTAGTCTTCTTCTGCTCATAGTAAGATATTATCCTAAACGGAGGTTTTTGATCTTTACAACATCCGATGAAGTTTTGATTTAAGGCCTCTAAAAATGGTGTTGCTTCTGATTCTCCGGTGACTTGAAGATCGTGGACTAGTTGTGAATTTGGCTGCCCAGAAACGATCTCCGATAAAGTTTCATATCTAAACCCTAAATTTGGTACGCCAAAAAAGAGCATGGAGTAAGATGATTTGATGAAGTCGTCATTTTGGGGGTCTTCACGGCCGCTTGAGGCAATGTGTAACGCCTACATCCGCAATTGTCAGTCGTTAAGGTCTAGACTGGATTGCCATAGATGTAACAGACCTCTTTTACCAGCAAGCCTCCGAGGCTATGACCAACAAATATAAGTGGTCTGCGGTTAGTCTGTTAGGCTGCCGTTAGCAAGAATATATGTATATTTGGTGTTGAATGCTACCTACCTTCGTCGCGGTTCTGAATGCTTTCACAGTGCTGAGAAATGTCTTTGCCAAGTCTGTGATCGAATTCTTGGTGTTTGAATCCACAAGTGAGGTGTCGTATCCATAAACAAGAATGCGGGCCTTTGGTATGTGTTGGGGAAGAGAGTCGCGAAGCCAGATATGATGCCCGCGTCTATCCTTGAATGAACCAACCGGATGGCAACCTAATCCTGAAATCGATAATATGCTAGTTTTGTGTCAGCACTTATTTGATGGAAAACGGATCTTCTCAAAATTACTCTACGGTTGATTCTTCGCTACCAGCAAAAGGAGTGATCCCCAGGAAAGTGTCATCGACTCGGTGCGGAAAGCTCGGTGGTATTTCATATGACTTCAGTGTGGCCATACAATGCATAGGGGATGAGCGCACAAGAGTGAGCCCATGGGAGGATCCCTCTATCTCTGGATACTCCTCAATTAGGCTTCGAAGGTCTTCGCTTGTGGTCGAAAGCGGTATTTCTCGGATTCGACGACATTTGAGCTGTTTCTGGGGCGGTTCGGGGTTTGTGGTCGCTTTATGTTTGAGACGAAAGAAGGCTATCGTGGGTAGCAGAGCTATTGTAACAGACAAAAGTACGAGGTACAGCCAGGCTCCGCTCAAGCTGGCCCATATGGTGTCCAGCATCTTGTTGTCAACTTTGGTGACAGAAATCGGTTGTTGATCAAGGAAGGAAATAGAAGTGCTGAGCAAGGCTGGCGGTTAAAGAGCGGCTTTATCGTTATGCTGCATCTATATCTATATATAGCTGAGCTTGTGTAACCCGACTTATTCTACCCAACCCCAAGCCTTTTACGGTCATATATGCATCTCTATTCCGTCCGCTTGCCTCCCTCTGGTACAAAAAGAATTCCCTGCTTGTTTGTCTGAAACTGTCAATATATAATTCTTGAATTAATTTAAAAAACTGAACAATTTTTTAAATATTTCCATCGCCCTATTTTCAAAAGTAATAGTAGAATCTCATATCTCACATAATTGAAAATAATACTCAATAGCATAGGCAAACCCATTAGTTCTTTTTAAACAATAATGAACTAGATCTTGTGAGTTTTGCCCTAAAAACCCCACTCCTACCATCCTGTCTAATCTGTCGTTGATGCCTTTAAAGCAGTTTTCAGCCATCCACCAGGGGTGATTTGTGGAGCAGCTAGCTCCTTGACCTCCTTGCTGGTCGTTGCGGTCGAGCACTTTCCTTCCCAACCTGTAACGGGCGCATGTTTGATGGATAGAATGAGACTTTTGTGCTCCTTAACTGAAGCTGCCCAGGAATCAATAAAACTCGTGTCCCTAAATTTGACATTGTCGACATGTGTTCCTATACTTTGTTCCACCAACTTGACAATCTGCTTCCCTGTAATATCCTCCGGTCCATTCAGCTCATATTTAGCCTTGTTGTGAACAGAATGATCTTCCTGACTAAGAAGCACAGCCGCAAAGCGACCGACATCGTCGGGATGAACACATCCAAGAAGCGCATCCTCATCAGGTAACAATGATAGCGTGCTCTGCTTGCCATCTTTACGATACTGCTTGATGAACTCTACGGCAGGTCCAAGCACCATGGTTGTGAAGACGTTTGGCTGTAGGGACGTCCATTGAAGCTTTTCAAACTCTGGCGAGCTTAACATCGCCTCAATTGCCCAATGTTGGCGCGGATAATAGGCCGGGAAGTCAGGGCGAACGTTAGCAGCCGTGGTGGAGATGCGCACGACGTACTTTACACCGGCCTGGAGGGCAGCGACGAGGAATGTCGATTCGTCAGCAAAGTGAGACGGCTCGTTATGCGAAGCAATCTATGAATAGGATCAGCGCATAATTCACAAAGCATAAGCGCTTGTATTCATACAAAAGCCTTGACGACATTGCGTTCCCTTAGCCAGTCGGCACTGATATCGACCCAGTTCTTCTCTTCGATGGAGACGTGCGGAAGTCTAGCAAGTGCTTGTGCAGTGAGACTACTCGACGAACGTGTTTGAGCAATAATATGATACCCTGCAAGTGCTTCGTTGGTGTTTATTGAGCCCGATAGTGTTTCCACGACACTTCGGCCGGTATTGCCAGTTGCACCCACAATTAATATTACAGGAGCCATCGCGAACGAAGTTGTATGTATGGGAAGAGGCAGATGCAATCTTGTTGATATTTCAAAGTGGAAAAAGTGTTATTCTGCGTCAAAGAGATCCTTGAGGTTTGGACAATACATATATATACTAAGATAGTAAATTGTCGGAGGTCTGTTAAGTTGTGCAGGTAGTAGAGTTCATAATTTATTTACCGGTCTCCGAATACACATGATATAAAAGTGGGGATTGCTCACAAATCAACAGAATCATGCGTGCTATTCATTAATCGTCAAACTTAAGCCCCAGAAGCCTTGGTAGAAAAGATAGCGGCCTGCAGGCAATTTGCGGACCTTCATTGATTTTGCTCAGCTAATCAAACTTTATCTATCGATACTAGTTCATCGAGCTTTGTAAGAAACCTCCTGAAAGTACATAACATTGCATCATTTAGCGCCAGTAGGACGGCTTCTAGGATTAGCTCAATACCCAACTGACCTTCTGCCATTCCAGCTATTTCAGGATCATCCTTCTGTGTGTCAGTGCCCTATTAGTCATCATTACATACTAGGTTCTGTCAAAATCATAGTAGTAAAAACGATTCTCATGATTATCGTGGTGCCAGTTGTTGGGAAAGATTTACGAATCAGGGGATTTACAAACGCAAAATCGTATGAGAATCTCCGGCCAGTGTAGTCTATCTCTTGGCCGCAGCCGACAGAAATATCACAGAGGAGAAAAACAGTATATATAAATATAATAAGGCTAACTATCTCACGTTCTACGTAGTATGTATAGGTGATTCATGGGGAGTAGCCAGAATCCTGAGTTTGGCAGTTGGTCGCCAAACCAACTTATAGCCAAGTAGACTAGTGGCGTACCTCACCCTCAGAACAGGGCTAATTCCTTGGCAAGTCCGAGGATTTCCCCAGAATCTCCAACACTAATCTAGTGTCAAGCGGACAATCGGAAGTGCCACCAGCTGTTTTGGTGCAAACAGAACGTCCTTGTTGCCTGTGATCATTTAGCCAGCCACCACCTATCGAAGTAACTTGATGACGCTCTTTATCTCTAGATGGCACTATGTGTGCTTCATTATAGGTACATGTTTTGCAATCCACGAAGCTGCGTTCTGAGATACCGAAAATTTATATTTGCTATTGTCTTATGTTCTAAGATCTCGGTTTGGTTTGCATCATAAAGTTTAATGTACTGTACCTGGTTATAGTCTCTGCTAGCATTACTTGCAGGCGCTAGTACACAAAATCTTAACTTGAGTAAGCACTTTGTTTGTTCTGATTACCAATGTCTAATATATATGATTTTCGTGGTCGACAAGTATTGATATTAGGCGCGTCTGGTCCGCCGTCACGGCGGAACTTGCTCATCTCCCCACTTTAAAAATAACGAAGTAGCAGCGCATCCCCCCAACTTTGCAAAGAACTTCTCATATCTTGTGCCATGCGCCGTCTCCTATCACATCTTAGTACAAGGCTATCAACCTTTTGTAAAAGCACATTATGCCCTATTATCTAGACTTTTCGAACGACGGACCATTAACTTGGCTATCATTCACATTTAATAAATTATACATATTTCCATCTCTATGTCGAGTAAATTAAGGTCTTGGTCATTGTTTTCGAAGTAGCGCCTCGACAGCAAGTATGACGACACAGGCACCTAAGAAGATCCTCCTCACCGGAGCAAGAGGCTACATTGGCGGCTCAGTCCTCACAGCACTTCTCAACTCGACTGCGCCGTCACTTAAGGAAGCTCCCATCACGCTGTTGCTCCGAGGCGAAGATCGCGCAGATGCGTTCACTACCAAGTATGGAGATCGTGTCAAACCGATCCTTTACGAAGGCATGGACGACCTGGATCGCACGATCGAGGTCGCCGCGCAGCACGACATTGTGATTAACACCACTACGGGGGATCATCCTGAATCATCTGCGGCTCTTGTCAAGGGTCTCGCGCGACGCAAAAAATCAACGGACTCCGAGCCCTGGATCATCCACACCTCCGGCACCTCGAACTTGGGTGACCGCCCGATCACGAATCCTGTGCCCATCCGTGAATGGGACGACAGCAAGGACGACGTGTACTCATTTGAGAAGGAGCTGGAGGCTAAGGAACCTACGGCCAGCGCACATCCGAGCTGGCTGTCGTCGATACAGGCCTGGAGCTCGGGGTCAAGACTCTCGTCATCATGAGTCCTGTCATCTGCAGCATCGGCACAGGCTTGTACAATAAGATCGGTGCTAGTATGTTCTTCCTCCGTGGCATCGTCAGCGCAGGAAGTGGCCTGGTGGTGGGGACGGGTGATGGAGTGTGGAATCACGTGCACATAGAGGATGTGGCTGATTTATACGTGCTCATCCTGCGTAAGCTGGTTGAGAACGGCGGGGCAGGAGTACCGTCAAGTAAGAAAGGCATCATATTCAGTGCCAACGGAGATCATTCGCGTCTGGTACAAACAAAGGATGCGGTCGAGGGCGCAAGTAACCATGGCCTTATCTCTAACACAACCATTTCCCATATCGACCTAGATGAGGGCGCAGAGAAATTCGGCCCTTCATTAGGGATTACCAATGTAGAGATAACATGGAGGCCGCAAGATCGTTTGTTGAGACTGCATTTGTAAGCAATGCGCGAACCGTCGCCACTGTTGCGCGAAACTTGGGGTGGAAGCCTTCAAAGGGAGAGGACGCACGGAAACAGCATGACAGTGAGGATGCAAAGGTTATTAAAAACGAAGACAAGAAAGAGTAAGGCAAGCAGTTCTAGGTCTTAGAAAGGACTGTATGACGCTTTTATGACATATTCATGAAAAAACTTAAACTATGATGGACAATCTGGGAGAAATGGTATTAACTTGCGTTCCTTCCCCTGTAATATCTCCGAAGAGGCATGCAGAGTCTGCATTGCTGAAGGATAAATATGAGAGATGGACCTACAGTAAGTCGATCTGTAGCCTACACTTAGCAAAAACTGCATCGCCCGGATAGACTCTCATATATGAGAATGCAAGCTCCCGATATCAACTCGTATTTAGCGCCATGTGCTGCCTCGCCAATGTGCACTCATTCTAGACCATTTAAAATGGGATGCACCATCTTCAACTCCATTGGTCCCCCCATCAAACGATAAATAACACCTCGCATTATCCGGTAACACAACTGGGAATATGTTACAAAACATTAGAGCGGTCAGGGAGGGACTGGCCGTGGGTGGATAATTCAAAATATCGGGAATGGCCATGAATTATCCCGCTCCTGGCTGACCATTACTCTCTGGAGGCACAGTGAGCTACCAATCCGTGAAAGGATGAGTGGGGGTTTATTGATGAGGAGCCTTCATTAACGTCATGAATCATAGTCTCGATGATGCTCTAACTTGGTGCTGCTTTGGCTCGATTCTGCTTTCACTCACCATCTTGCTGTCGCTTAAAGCTTCGAGTTCGTCAGCACCTCGAAACTCTCGAAGATCATGGCATCGTCGTCCTCATTCAAAGCTTCAAAGATGACACTAACTGAAAAATTCAGCATTCGCCTCGTCTGAAAAGGTACCTTTTGCGGTGTTGCTGTCATCTCTAGTAGTGTGCGTCAAGACACCTTGATGGCTCAGAATTCAGTATTTGGTTTAGCTTCTACTGGGATACCCTGCAGCTAGCTTATAGTGCATAATTACCCATTTTGTCCCAGCACTCTTGAGCGAGTAGGTGTGCTCGACCCGAGCTTGGGTACGTATGCCTTTGGTGTCGTGCAGTCCTCCTTTCCTGGAAGCGGGAGGTGCAATAGCCAAGCTAGAGGCACCGGTTAAAAGTACTAGTTCAGGCGTGGGACAGTTTGGGGTGATAAGAGGTATAAAACTTTGTTGATAATCCCGTCCGGTTCAGGGGCAGCAATTTGACGAGATGTTCTCGAAGTTCTCTTCTTGCGACTTTTCCGCCAGCGGTGACAGAGTGATGAGTGCTATCTACACTCAACAGTTACTAATCTCGGCAACTTCATCCCGCCTCGAGCTCTGGTTTGAACCAGAATATACACAAGGCATATCAGTGCCGGCGCCATGTAGCCACCAAGGTGGTCGAAGTGGCCAAGCGAGCAGGACAACAAGGTGTTTACTAGCCGTCGCTCAACAGCTCTGGACCTATCAGAGAATCAGGATATCTCAGCGATCCCATGTTTCTTCTGTATAAATCAGATCGTTGTCTCAATCTCCCACAAGTAGGATACACACTTCTTAGAAGAAATTTTTCCGTGATTCGCATCGACAGTAATCAACTACGGACCTCAACCTAACAGGCAGACAACAAATGCCATCCAAACGGAGTAGCAGCTCGCGACGACAGCAACAGAAAGATCCCCAGCCAGCTGCAAAGAAACACAAGAAAAACAGTAGCAAGTACAGCAAGAGTCAAGACACTGCCGTGATGCCCATTTCAGCTACTGGCGAGGAAATGGCCACTTTCAAGACACTTCCTATCACTCTTCTCTCCGGTTTCCTGGTATTTCCCCCATCATGATTATATATCAAGCCACGCATTCAAACTTCTTCGTGAGAGTGCTGTTAATTTCAATCTTAGGGTTCCGGCAAGACAACGCTCCTCCAGTACATCCTCCACTCGACTCATCATGGTCTTCGTATCGCCATGATCGTCAACGACATGGCCGCTGTGAATGTGGACGCCAACCTCATCCGCTCATCAATTTCTTCTTCTAATCCCGCTTCCCAACAGAAACTTGTGGCTATGCAGAACGGCTGTATTTGTTGCACTCTTCGTGGTGATTTTGTTCTTGAGCTCGCCCGTCTCGCCAAAGATGGCCAGTATGACTATGTTTTAATTGAGAGTACCGGAATCAGCGAGCCTCAGCAAGTCGCTGAAAGCTTCACTAAAGAGTTTAGTCTTGCTATGGTTGAAGCTGAACATGAAGATGGGGAAGGAGAAACAACTTGGAGCGAGGAGGAGAAGGGTATACTTGGGAAGCTGTGAGTACTTACTGTGTTCTCACTCACAGCATTCCGAAAGCTGACAGTGTCAATAGTGCTGAGAATGGCGGACTCAACTCAATCGCGAAGATTGACACGACCGTCACTGTTGTTGACGCTTTCCGTTTCTTCGAGGAATTTGAGACTATTGAGCTTCTTCATCAGCGCTTCGCTTCAGAGGTGGAAACGCCGGAAGATGAGCGCACGGTTACTGATCTTATGATTGACCAAATCGAATTCGCCGATGTTATTATTGTCAACAAGGTGAGTATCTCTTTCTTAGCTTCTTCATGTTGTAAACTCCTTAAACCTTGCCATCGCGACCGAAGCATCTCCGCGATTGCACATTTGGGTTGGCTAACCACCTTCATAGATCGACATGGTTGACGACAAAGTCTTGATCCGTATCCGCGGCCTAATCAAGACTCTGAATCCCGGCTGCAAGATCGTGGAAACATCCCTTCGAGCGTCCAAGCAGTCCGAAAATCCCTTCGGTGCTGTCCCGCTTGACGTCAAGGAGATCATCGCAACAGGTCTTTACAGTGAAGAGACCAGTATCAAATCATCTGGCTGGCTCAAGAGCGTTCACGATATGAGCATCATTGATAATCACGGTCGGAAGGTGTTGGCGCCCAAGCCTGAAACCGAAGAGTAAGTGTCTCTTTCCTGCCTTTATTTTCCAGTTACTGCTCCTAGTTCTGAGCTTTCGCCACACCCAATGTTCGCAGGTATGTTAATCATGACCACAGATACGGGATCAACTCTTTTGTCTACCGGTCTCGTCGTCCATTTCACCCCGGACGACTCTACGAGCTTGTTCATGACAAGTTTGTCATTCTTGAACCTCAGATTGAAAGTGAAGAAGAAGACGACGAAGAAGAAGAAGAAGAAGAAGAAAGAGGAGGAGAAGAAGAAGAAGAAGAAGAAGAAGAAGACGATGAAAACTCCGAGCACGAACTTACTTCTACCTCTGGTTCAACCACAGTTGAGGATGAGCACTTCGAGTCCCTTCAACAAGACTGTCCCATCTCCACCCCTCCAGCGAGTTCCAACAGCCCTACCATCACAGCCGCCACCACCGCCACATCCCCAAGCACCAGCTTCACGGAAGATGCCAATAAGCTCACAGAATACCCCGACATCCCATTAGAGCAACGACTCGCGAACAAGAAAGCGCACCCAATCTTCAGTCGCCTCCTCCGCTCCAAAGGCTTCATCTGGCTTGCTACACGTCCAAAGCTGTCAGGTGACTGGTCTCAAGCAGGAGCTATGTTGACATTCTCGGCTGGGTTACAGTGGTTCACTACTTTGCCGGAGGATGAATGGCCACTCCCACCTGGTGAGGGGGGGAAGGAGGTGAAGAATCTGATTGAGAAGGATTTTGAGGGTGAGTGGGGTGATAGACGGCAGGAGGTTGTGTTGATTGGAGAGGGGTTGGATGTTGATGGGTTGACGGCGTGTCTGGATGGCTGTTTGTTGACCGTCGAGGAGATGCGTGAGTGGGAGGGTGTTATGAGGATGGATATTGATGAGGAGAAGAGGGAGGAGATGTTATACGAGTTGTTTGAGGATGGGTGGGAGGAATGGGAGGATCCTGAGGCGATGATGGGTGCTGATGAGGAGGGGCATGTGCATGGTCCTGCTTGTGCGATCTAAGAGGGTTATATTTGCAAGATGATCTGGTTGGAGATTTAGTTATGTTGATCATGGTCAGTTGACATGGGCATAAAAATGAATAATGATTTTGTGAATTTATCACTAAGGGCCACTGGTTCGTAGACCATCACTCTCATCCAAAAACGCCCATCTATCACTACCCAAAAAGCTCTTTCAAAATGGTATCCTATCCAAACATGCACCCCCTTAAATCCCGAATTAAAATCCCCCCTCTATATCGCCCCCCCCTCCCCCGACCCCTTCCCCGCGGTTCCCTGTCCCCCCTGCCTCGACTGACTCAAATACTCTCTCGGCACCTTCGGCACCATCGGGCTCTTCGGGACCTGTATCCCCCTCGCCTCCATCCTCACCTGCTCCCTCAACCTCTCGCTCTCCCTCGTCCTCCCCCCCGTCAACCGCCGCATCCCGCTCCGCGTCTGTTGCGCAAGAGGTCTAATCATGTTATCCAAAAAGAACCCACTCTCGCTTGGTGTCGCGCGGCCTTCTTCCCCGTCGGAGAACACTTCAGCCGCGTACTCGTCGTCGGACATGAAGTCTGGCTGGTGCGAGGATGGCGCGGACGGTGACGTCACGGAGCGCGAGTGCATGCTCCGCCGGTTGGCCGATGCGGGCTGCTTGCTGAATGCGCCGGGATTCATGGAGTTGAAGCTTGGCTGGCGGCTCATCAGGCCTGGGCGCATATCCGCGAACCCGTTTTGGAAAGACGTCGTGCTCGAGGTGCGGCCGAGGGACTGGGTTAGGATCGGCAGGGTCTGCTCGTCGTACAGCTCGGCGCCGGACTCGAATTCACCGCCGAACTCGGTGACGGTGCGGGAGGAGCGGCAGTCGCTGGAGGGGCTGTGGAGCGTGTCTTCAAAGAAGTCGTCGAGGCTGTCGAGTTTGTTGACGAGGTCGCCGATGTTGCCGTCCGTGCGGACTTCGTCGGACATCATGGTGTCGGCGCGGTCTTGGGGCGGGAAGTAGCCGTATTGGAACTCGTCGACGTGGAATTCGACGTCTCCGTTTGGTGCTGTTTCGAGGTCTGTGCTCTCTGCGTTTTGGCACATGTAAAAGGCTGCGTGGACATTTGATCTTGTAGTCTCTGCATGTTTGGCCGGCATCGGAATGGACCACCCAGAATCTTCAGGGATACCAAATAAACTCTGGGTCCTCTCATATTCCTTACGGATTGCTTTCGAGGACCTTCCACCTGCCATACTCATCCTGAGATGGTGGTCATCCATAGGCGTACCCGTCATTGTCATGATGCGATCGAGGACTTCCAGTGCCTGCGTGCAAAACTCAGTCTGCAGCAGTCTTAGCAGTGGTGAAATCATATCCGGACCGTGCGAAGCAATCTCCGGCAGGCGCATATCAATCTCCGGTATGAACACGCAAAGTATGCGCATCGTATTAACCTTGAACCAAGGCAAGCTATTCGTCAGGAAGCCCATGAGAAATTTGAGCGCCTGGAAGCTCCACCTTGGGAAGAAGTTGTCTCGGAGAGCAGCTATAAGCTGAGAGAGGAAATCCTTGCTTGTTCGATACCTAGATGAGGCGAAGCTTTCCAGAGCCACAGAAATCGTGCCGCATGCCTGGGAATCTGCCACCTCTGCCAAGATTCTCGCGTTTGCTGCAATGGCGGGGTCGATGACGCCCTGGTCCATCGAGTGTAGGAAGCTCGGGAAGTTTGCTAGGATGGCAAAGAGGAGTCTATTGTCATTTCCAACAAGGTCTCCGCTGGGAATTTGCACGAGCTTGTTGAGAGTCACCAACGTCTGATCGAGACAGGAGGACGAGCGAAGGCCCTTGTAAACAAGCGGTTGGAGGCCCTCGAAATTGCCGTCCCATCTTGGCGGCTGACCTTCAGACAACATCATCACCACCATGGCGTCTGACAAGTCTAGCTTTAGGAGTAGCTCATCCAACATCCCCAGCGACTCCATAAATTCCAACTCATTAATAGTATCCAAGCACGCACACGCTGTCCAAAATAGCTGTGGGAATGTAATCAAATCCTTAGGCTCCAACTTGCTAATCAAAGTCTTCAACGTCGTCAAAATCTCCATCGAGAATGTTTGAATCTCGGCATCCTCATCGGCAATCGTGTTCGACAACCGCGCAAGCATATCAGCCAGCATAGCCTGGTCCAACGACGTCAAGATACAGCGGAAGATCTGGAAAGAGCGACATGCTAGATGCCGGACTGGGCAGGAAGTCGCCCAGGTTAACGACAGTTTGCCCCATTGCTCCTTGATGCCGGGGTATGTCACTTCAAACGTATTGACGACTTGCGTCGCGAGGTTTTCCATGGCAGTTGGCACCTTGTTGTCGCGGTCATCGACCTTCCCATTGGAATCTCCATACGCCCAAACAATCTTCGGGTCATGTCGCCTAATCGCTTCAATGAGATCCTCAATCTCTCTCTTGGACGGGACAGTCGTTTCATCGTCAATACGAGATATCACTAGCTCGTGGATAAGATGGATGAGCATCTCTCGCGCCTGGTCTTGGACAAGGGGCGTGTAATGGTCCCATAGCACAGTGACAACCTGTAGTAAGAGAGGTACACTCTCTGCTAGAAGATGAACGGGTGATACCATAAGATCAACCAGCAATATGAGCGACAGTTGTCCCAGCGAGAATCCAGCTTGTTTCGCACCCATAGGGAGGGCCTCGGAAAGTTCAGCAACATATGGCATAGCGCTGGTATCCGGCGGTGTCGGGGGCGTCTCCCGCTTCTCATTAGGAATCATAGCCTTTGGCGTAATCTGCATCAGGAGAAACTCAACAACTTTAATACCCGCCAAGGTGCTTGACAAAAACACGACAATCTGCTTGGCGTACTCGACAAAGTTCTGCTCGCGCCGGTCTAGGCACAGCGATATGTTGAAATCGAGAATTATCTGTACATTACCAGGGTGCGGGCCTGTCGCCAAAGCTTGCCAAAGGGCTTGCACCTCGTTATGCAGGGCACTGCTTGATTTGATTGTGATCTCGAATAAGTTCGCTAATAGCACGTATGACTGAGCCGTAGGACCGCCATTGGGGTCGACTTGTAGCTTAATTGTCTGGATCCAAGGTAATATAGTAGCGACCATGTTCTGTTGAGCCACCGGCTTGAGGCTCTTGAAGTAGACAGTAAACTCCGAAAATATCAGGAATGCAGAGTCAGAGTGATGCTTCGCGAGGCGCTTGGATATCTCGAACTGTGCTAGCTTGTAGACTGCTTTCGTCTTGTCGGAAATACTGATGTCGAAGTCTTGGATCTTCGAGTTTCGGTTCTGGCGCTCCTCAAGGGCGCGAAGAACTGTTGTGGATTTCGAACGGATCTCGCTCTGGTCGCTGCCCAATGTGTACAGTCCGATGCCTAGAGTACGCCAGAAAGGCACAGGATAGTCTGGATGCTCTAATAATACTTGGGTGACGACTTCGAAATAACTCTGCAGCGCCTTTGGCACTTCAGCAGTGTAGCAGCGCGAGATGGAATGCTCCAAAAGGTATGGATACTCCTTATTATGCGTAATTAGATTCTTCAGCGCACGTCTGCCAATGACGTGCATGCGATCGCTCTCAGTGCTGAAGATGGCATCTATCCAAAGTAGCATTCTCCGGAGATCAAATTGTAAATTGGCTTTACTTTCTGTGGTGACACTAATCGGGCCACCACACAATGCAGCCATGGCACTGAGGGCTGCAGTCCTAAGGCTATTCTTCTCCTTCTCCATAGCTGCGTTGATGGTCGGGCGCTCCCCGATTGTTTGACGATCGATCATGCTCTGCTTCATGATCTCCTCTCTGTGCTGGATCTGCACCTGGTTGGGCGAGTAGCCACACCAATCCTCCATCAGTGCGAATGAGGATTTGCGCATCTCAAATGTCATCCAACGCGATGGATCCTTTGTCCGATTGATACCCTCGAAGAGTTCTTCCATCAGACCGCAGTAGTGGCGCCGCAGCTTCTGGAACTCCCAATCCATCTGTACCTCGCCGTCCATCAAAAACAGCTTGAGGTCCTTGGCATACACGACGAGATTGTTCAGGATCCAGTCATCTGAGTATACCGATTCTTCCCTGAGGAAGTGTGCGGTTAGGCGGTATACTTGAGTGACCTCCGTCCGGAGAGTATCAGTTCGCCTGCTACGTCGGGAGCTGCTACCTGTCCTCTGGTGTATGCGAGCTCTGGCATCGTCATTGCACCTGGTCACCGCGTCTTGAAGTTCTTCCAACAACGTCTTGTAAATGTTGATATTGATAGAACCGAGCGCAACAACGACAGCCTCCCGTACAGAGGGATGTCCGACTGAGAGAAGGGGCAGAATGTACTTGAACAAGGTACGAGCAGAGTTGATCTTTGGCTGGACCTGCGCCGCCGACTTGGAGCCGTTGCGTAAATGCTGCTGCATCTGAGTGGCTGGTTGAAGCTGTGGACCACCCATCTCAGTGAGAGTGGTGCAGGCAACTATGAGGTACAGCTTCCACTGCTCTACCATTACTTCTGGGGGCGTGGTGGACGGTCGGAAGCCTATCCGAGAACCACTCCCATCGTACTGATGCTGGGGCGTCCGAGCTTCGGACAGTGCTGTAATACCCTTGTACATTTGCAGAATGCGATCGCAAATCAGTTCGCGACCTAGAGTCACGACGACAGGGCAGCGTCCATAGCTGATCTTCATTAAGTTCGGGAAAATCTTAAACCACAGCGTGGTATCGTAAGAAACGTCGCTGCTGCATAATTCGACCAGGGCGCTCTGAGAATTACTCTTTTTCAACCCTCTCTGGAGTCTACTCCGCTCTGCAACGGTCAGGTGCTCGTCATTGAAGCTCATGACGCGCGCGGAATCGCCTTCCAGGATCTGAATTAGTCGGACATTATCCTGGCCAAGCGCAGCGTCGTACTCCGTGATAAGGCGGAGAACGGTTATGGCGAAGCTGCGTACTCTTTTCGACTGTGAGCATAAAAAGAACAGGCCATGCGATTCGACTTCCTCGACGTGCGCCCAAATACCAGAGACATCAAGGGGTGCGCCACGCTTTTCGGTGCCAGTTTCGTCTGTGGTTCCCGCAGCCTCTTTGGACCGTAGCTTGATCTCTTCTATCCATATTTGAAGTAATTCGACATAGAGCTTGAGGGTGTTCTCTACGTGGGTAGGGCCAAGCATGCCACCATCTGACATGGTAGAGTATTTGTCGTCAAATGAAAATATGAAGCGGGCAAACCCAATTGTGACTTGCTGCGCATGTGACTGGCGGGCAATTGACTTGATTGATTGCGCAGACGAATCCGCAATTCGTTGCTGCACATGAGCAGTACCAGTGCACAGAAGATTGATCAAGGGGTTGAAGGGTATGTCGGCTGACAAGCATCTGGGCAGGGCTTGCACTGCCACATGTAATAATTCATAATATCCATGTCTCTGTTCTACAGGTGATAGAATATCGTCTCTGCGAGAAAAGTTGAAGGAGTCGACGATAGGGGTTTTGGGCGTAGGAGAATTAAATTTCTCATCCAGGACTGCCTGGCCACCAAAGGTCTCGTCGCATATGATAGTAATCTTTCCAAGGATTTCACAGAAGCGCTTATAGTAATCCTTGGCAACGTCGCTGAGGCATGACGTTGCAACTGGTCGAGAAAGACGTTCGGCACGTTCTTTTGCCAGGGGCTGGGACGGCACGCGCTTTGGGCTTGCCAAGATTGGAGATGTTGGTAGTCTCTCGCTGTGTAAATTGGATTGGTAGGACTGCGGGAACGGAGGTCTGCCCGACTCTCCCTTCTCGAGGTCGGCCATTATAGCGAGGAATGCGCGGATCCCAATGACCATCTTCTCTGGCTCTAGTTGGTCCACTCTGACTGAATGGACGTCCTTTCCAGGAGCAAAACGATCCGAGTTGATCAGAGGAAAGATGATTGAGCGGAAGCAGAACTCCTGATGTTTGAAGCCAATAATTCTTATGATCTCAATCAGGGGGTCCACTATGGACGGATCCATTGTATGCGTCTTCTTACCAGGCGGTAGCACCATCCTAACAACCTCTTCAAGCTTTCTATATGTGGCATTTGACGTGTCGTTACACCTATTTACATATGTCCATAAGAGCCTTGATATCACTTGAAGACAGCTTGCTCTTGTTAGGCGATCTTTGAGCTTCGACTGCAAGGGTAATATGAGCTGAAGCCACTGAGTGCTGAATGTCTCTGGTGGCGAAGCGCATAGAAGCGTAGCTGTGAGAGGGAAGGCTATAGGCCAATGACGAGGCTTGGCCATCATGGATGCGAGTCTTTGGCCGATCGTGACCAGGACCTCGGACCACTTTGGGACATTGAGCTCAGTACCTGCGGCTACAGCAGCTATCGGAAGCAACATAACATCCAGAATTTGGCAGTATGCATATTTGACTCGCTGGCCGTGAGACTTGGCAAAAGCGCGACCCAAAGATACCATAAAGTCGCATGACTGCTCCCAAGAGGCTTCCGGGTAGGTCTTGATGCGCAAATGTTTCATCCCACCCAGAACAAGCTCCATCCTGCCTTCAATTTCGCGATTGCCTTGATTTCTGCCCTCCAGCTCGAGCTGTGACTTTTCCAAATCCGCAATGAATCGTCCGGTGACGCTCTGGAAATTGATATTGCTCATGACACCTAAAAGCTGACTAAACAGATGCCAGTTTGCAAGCTTTAACGGTGATGATGCCAGAGATTCCGTATCAGCGATCTTCAGCTGGCTAAAAATAATACCCTCTAGCTTCTCTTCCATCTCTGGGGTGATCCTAGCCAGCGTGCTTTGGCCAATAACCTCTGTTAGAACCCTACATAATATATATATAGACACAGTTGATCGACGCTCTGCTTGAGCTACACTGTTTTGCATGGTGGCAAGGGAGAGGTTTGGCTGCGTTGCCGTATCCGCAGGTTGTCCTGGATTCCCTGGCTCTGTATTCCGCCTTGATATCCCGCCACCAACCGCCCCAGTGACATTTCGGTATTGTTGGAGCTCATTACGAGCCGCGCTGGCAGCATCGCTCTTCTTTTTGCGCCATAACATAAGCGTATCTATTAACGGCTTCGGCTTCTGCGCAGCAATATGCCCCAGCGCGGATATAAGTTGGTCGAAGTTCGGGTCGGCAGAATGGCCGCATATGCGCTCAATTTGCGGCTCTGGTTCGAGAGGCGTAGTTATACATTGGCCGATCTTCTCGTCGGCCTGCGCAATGAAGGAGGTGAAGAGCACATGTAAAGCGTATTCGCCAACCGGCTTGCTTTCCTCCTTATAATGATGCCGCGAGTGAGAAGGGTGGTGCCCATGTTCGCGCCTCCCAGCTCCGCTATGCATACGCTCGATCCTCTTCTGTGTGTGCGTATTGGAACTATTCTCTCCCGGCGAGACACGCTCCGGTACTAATGTTGTAGTCGAGCTAGCAGCACTCGTGCCGAACGATAAGTTTGAGGATGGGCTGGCAATCGAAAATGCAGACGGTACATCGGGATCCGATCGTCCCATTGTTGGCGCATCCCCGGCCACAGATCCCGCAGCTGCGATTATCTGGGGACTCAGGGGCCGCGAAGCAGAATTGGCAAGGCTACCGCTCCCGGAATGTTGAATCCCATGGACGATCGACGTCTGCCGGTGATGCCCGTACGGCATGAGTTTAAGCTCTCCTGAGTTCTCCACCGTAGCGCTTCCAGCTCGAGACCGAGACGGTATATATCGGGGGGATAGATTTCCGAGCGTATATGGGTCGGATGAAGGCGGGTTCCCTGTGCCTGACAGTGGTGGCAGCTTGTGTGGTGACGGTTCTCTGCTCGGAGAGTAGGGGGTTGTGTTCGTGCCGTCTGATCTGCCGCCCCCAGCCCTCAGCGTCGGTATGCCTTTGCCGTTCCAGTTCTCGGCATCTGCATTCGGCGCATTTCTGTGAGCTGTCTTCGCAGGCTCCTGGGGGTTGCGGTCAGGCGAAGGTTGTAGTAGTTGAGCTTCCGTACGAATTCGAGTTAGCAATGCCTTCTACAGCGAACAAACACCAGATCGCCTATGCATCCTTCAACATTGGCCTTTAGCTAAGCGCCAGCCAAAAAGACGCCTACGCGTATCTCGTGTGGCAGCGCATCACTTCCGCGACTGGATTGGACAGACGCCCAGCGGCTTCTCGTGACCCGGGACGGACTGGTGTGGCGGGGCTTGGGGATTTAGAGTAAACAGATGGGGGGGCGTAGGCACTCACACATTGTCCCTTGCTCCTCAGTTCTGACCTCATTCTTGCATGTCTACCGAGGTCATTATTGCCCGAGCAATGCGACGACACGCATTACTTTTTTAATTTTTGATGAAGTACAGGGATTTTTTAATTTATAGGAGTCGAGGTGATGTTGCTTTTGAGATAGGACATCCGCCCGGCGATAGCGGCTAAACTGCTTCTCCGTCACCCAACAACATTTTTAGGCTGGGGTAGGGTTTGACTCGCCTCAATTGGGCCGTACTCCGACTTGGAGATGCGCCTGGGGCAAAACTGGTGCTGGAGAAGACGGGAGTGGAGAAACCCGGGGGAAAGGCGGGCGGGCACGTGACTATTCGGCTACTATCCAGTACGTACAGTACTCGTCGGTGTATTTCTGCACGGTGCAATAAGATTAGGGTTTAGTACTGGATAGAGATCTCGGTCGATTAGTTTACTCTGTGCTATGAACAGGTGGGGGTGGGAGCACGATATTACTATGAGGATCTGATAACCTGATGTGTTGATAGTAATCTATGTATTATAGTCTACTAGATTATACTATATAGTAATACTAAGCAAAACATTACTCCACGGGGTAGCAGTATTAAGGATGGGTCTCGTCTTGTCTGCCCGGGCCGCGGAGGTTGTTCGTGTGGTCGGTGGGTTGGGACTGACTGTACTACTTTACTTTACTGTACGACTGTCCTTTTGTCCTACAGCACTGTACGGAGCCAGCAGTATTATGTGATAAGAGTGCTCTAAAATGGGGATAAAATGCCTTACTGTATAGTGTTTTATGCACTGACTGACTGTACTGTAGACTCGATTTCATGCTGACTGTGCCTTGTTGAATCGTACTCGGGTTCGTTGGACCGGATTTGTACCCGCGTCCTGTGCCATACCGTCATGTACGTGGTACGTAGAATGAAGCAAAGTATTCCATACCATACTATTTCACATGCCGCGAATTTATTATGTTTCTGCCGAACTGCCAGCCCAGCCCCAATCCATATCAGATCCCCATGGAAACTCGAGGATGCCCTTCCATAAATAATACCTGCGCCTCTTGGTCTCTGAGCCGAATGCGTAATCTGTCCACTTCTCTCTGCTGTATGACAGACACAGTACAGTATAATACAGCATAAGTGGAAAAAGATAAAGCCGTACCATGTATGTCTGAGAGTGTGAGAAAGTGCGAGTACGGAGTAAGATGTGGGATTCTATTCTTGTGTGCGTGCTGAGAAGGGAGAGCTGAACAGCCGCAGCTGACTGAGCCGTCAACTGTCTAATTATTAATTGTCTATTAAAATAACTCGTACTCTTTCACTTCTTCTATAATATTATATTTCTAAAGTTGCCCCTCAAACTTTTAATTTCCGTTCAAGTAAGGGAGCGCGGACATGTAACTTACAGGCTCGGCCTTACTTCCGCACTCGCACGCACTCGCAATAATTCCCCACGACTCGCGCACGGTTATGTCCTGACAATCGGCATTGCACTTCGGTTGACCTTCCGCCCTGGACCCCGGGCCACTAATCTAACCGTCAGACGAGAACAGCGACACCAGACTGAACCCCCAAATATATCTCGGAGCTTCCCCGTCTTTTTTTCCCACTTCCCCTCCACGCCCGCAGCACGTCCAAGGATTCTGTCACGGTCGTCTGTTCAAATCCCCCAATCCTCGTGCATTCTGCTATCATGGCGAACCTCGACACCCTGGACTTAGTTGTCCTCCTGTCGCTGCTTGCGGCCACTATAGCCTACTTCACCAAGGGCACCTACTGGGCGGTGGCAAAGGATCCCTATGACAATATCCTCGCCAACAGCCCTGGCGGCGCCAAGTTTGGCAAGACCCGCGACATTGTCAAGAAGATGGACGAGAGCAACAAGAACTGCGTCGTCTTCTACGGATCGCAAACTGGTACCGCCGAGGACTATGCCGCGAGGCTCGCAAAGGAGGGCAAGAGCCGATTCGGTCTCGAGACCATGGTTGCCGATATCGAGGAGTACGACTACGAAAACATTGATACTATTCCCAGCGACAAGGTTGTGATGTTTGTTCTTGCCACCTACGGCGAGGGTGAGCCCACAGATAACGCTGTCGACTTCTACGAATTCATCACAGGCGAAGACACCTCTTTCTCCGAGGGAGCCGAGCCAGCACTTGGAAACCTCAAATACGTCGCATTTGGTCTCGGAAACAACACCTACGAACACTACAACTCCATGGTCCGCAATGTCGACAAGGCCCTCACAAAATTCGGAGCGGAGCGCATTGGCACCGCTGGCGAGGGCGACGACGGAGCTGGCACCATGGAGGAAGATTTCTTGGCCTGGAAAGACCCAATGTGGACTGCTCTGGCCGATAAGCTTGGTCTTGAGGAGCGCGAAGCTGTTTACGAGCCCGTCTTCAGCGCAACTGAGCGCGAAGACCTTGCCAAGGATTCTCCTGAAATTTACCTGGGCGAGCCCAACAAGATGCACCTTGAGGGTGCTTCGAGGGGCCCATACAACGCACACAACCCATACATTGCGCCAATCGTCGAATCAAAGGAAGTCTTCAACGTTAAGGACCGAAACTGCTTGCACATGGAAATTGATATCAGCGGCTCAAACCTCTCTTACCAGACTGGCGATCATATTGCCGTCTGGCCCACCAACGCAGGCAAGGAAGTCGAGAGATTCCTCAAGGTTACTGGTCTCTACGAGAAGCGCGATACTGTTATTGCTGTCAAGCCTCTCGACCCAACTGCCAAGGTTCCGTTCCCGACCCCGACTACCTACGAAGCTGTCGCCCGCTATCACATGGAAATCTGCGCCCCTGTCTCCCGTCAATACCTCGCAACACTGGCTGCGTTCGCACCAGATGAGAAGGCTAAGGCCGAGATGAGCAAGCTTGGTTCGGACAAGGACTACTTCTCCAACAAGGTCTCATCGCAATTCCTCAATATCGCCCAAGTTCTTGAATGCGTCGCCCCAGGTGCCATCTGGTCCAACATCCCCTTCTCTGCGCTCATCGAAGGCGTTCACAAGATTCAACCCCGCTACTACTCGATTTCGTCCTCTTCGCTCGTCCAAAAGACCAAGATCTCCATCACCGCCGTCGTGGAATCCATCCAGGTGCCATCGCGCCCAGACGCCCTCAAGGGTGTAACCACCAACTACCTCCTGGCACTTAAGCAGAAGCAGCATGGCGACCCCAACCCGGATCCTCACGGACTGACTTACGAAATCACTGGCCCAAGGAACAAATACGATGGCATCCACGTCCCCGTGCACGTGCGCCACTCCAACTTCAAGCTCCCCTCTGACCCGACCAAGCCTATCATCATGATTGGTCCCGGAACGGGAGTCGCTCCCTTCCGCGCCTTCGTCCAGGAGCGTGCTGCGCAGGCTGCTGCCGGAACCCCAGTCGGGAAGACGATCCTATTCTTCGGATGCAGGTCCCAGAAGCAGGACTTCCTATACGAGAATGAGTGGGCAGTAAGTCTAACCCCCCTCCCCAATCTGACATTTTATACCCCGCATCCCTTTGAACCTTCACTCACACACCACAGGAGTACAAGAAAGCCCTCGGCGACAACTTCGAGCTCATCACCGCCTTCTCTCGCGACGGCGCCAAAAAGGTCTACGTCCAGCACCGCCTCAAGGAGAACGCCAAGCTCGTCAACGAGCTCCTCGAGAAGAAGGCCTACTTCTACGTCTGCGGTGACGCGTCGCACATGGCGCGCGAGGTCAACGCAGTCCTGGCAACGATCATTGCCGAGCACCGCGGTATCACCGAGCAGAAGGCTGAGGATGTCGTGAAGTCGATGAGGAGCGCGAATCAGTACCAGGTATGTTATGCATTTTTATTTGTTATTTTATGGGTCGGGGTGGTGGCCCATGCAAGGCGGGAGGGCCGCGTCCGATGCGGCCTGCCCGATCCCGATCGAACGTGGCCACCCACCTTATCTCGATCTCTTATTAGGCGAACAGAAAGCTAATCTCAATCACAGGAGGACGTCTGGTCATAGAAACCTCGCCACCAGCACCTGGCCCCGCCTCATTTCGCGAACAAGAGAGCCCGTCCGCGACGGACTCTCTTGACGGGGCCAGGCCAGCCAAGCCAGCCAGACAGGCAGAAACCCACCACTGATTCAAAAACTCGGCGCATTTAGATCTTAGACTTAACGGAAACGGAAAACGGAAATTTATGGAGGAGGCACACCAAAAAAAATATTCATATAATCACACACAACCCCCCACCCTGCAACGAATATGAACCAACATGAACGGGGCAAACGGGACAACGAACATGAGACCCACATACACGCACACATAACCTGATGGAAAGAACATGTCGCATGCATATTTTTTTCTCTCTCTTTCTCTTTCCTTTTTCGGGGGGGGGGGCGCGGGCGGGCGGGCCGTGCTAGCTAGCGGGCTAGCATGATGCACAGCGTTATAGTTTTTTGGTGTGGGGGTGGGGGGAGGGGGGGATTGTTTGTTGGTTGTAGATCTATGAGTTCTGGTTGCATCTATTTCATTGTTCCCCCTTTGCTCTGGGGTGGGTCGGTGGGCTACTTGTGGCATTGGGGGCGAGTTTCTGTCGTTTTTAGATCGAATCGAATCGAGCTGCTTTGCTTTGCGCTGGGGGGTGGGAGTGCGAGGGAGGGAGTGGGGTGGTGGAGAGTCGTCGGCGGGGGGCAGCGTAATTTGGCGTGTGATGTTTTCTGGGGGACATAGCGAGGAGTGTTGGGGGCGAGAGGGTAGAGGTTGGGTGCATCGTTTTGGGTAGGGATGTTCGCACTCTAGTAGATAGAAAGTCAAACCGTATATCAAACTCCAGTTCATACACATATCGCTCTACGCTCCCACTCCGCTATCGCGTCACGGCCAGGGTGATTGGGGTCATGCACGAAGGGTCCGAGGCGTGCATCTCATCTAGGGCGGGATCGCTGCAGGGCCCATCTCCCAGCACGCTTCTTGGCGATTGTGGGAAGAACGGCGGGGGCGGCGGAAGACTTCATACGGTTAGGTGTTAGATGTTTTAGTCAACGTTGCAGCGGCGTGTTCTGTCACATCTCGTTAGGTGCCGATCTGTGACGCTAGACTGGGGGAGGGGAGGGGGGCGTTGCGTAGGGTGCTTCGGTGGAGCTGGGGTGGTTTGAGGGCTGCTTCGAGAAGGGCTCTGTGTAACGGCGGCGTGCGGCTGGAGAGCGGCTGCGAGGTCTTGCCGCCGCGCGTGAGAGTGAGGGTTGTGGTGTTTTTGCCGGGGGATGGAAGGGGATTGAGATGGACATTTAGAAGGGACCTGGAGGGAATCTGGACAGCATCTAAAGAGAGGGAGGTGATCGAGGTGGGAACACAGGAGCGGGGTGGGAGGTCCAACAAGAAAATGCTAGGGACGGCTTGCGCGGAGATACAAAGTGTCTCCGTCTTTTGGTCCTTTGGGGGCCGAAAGTTGAGTAGCGGTCTGAGTTTGTCGAAGGGCGGTGGCGATGACTGTCTTGGGAAGTGTGAATCAATATTTACGTTGTGGCATGGTTGGTGGACTGTATGTTTGTTTCTGATAACCCGCGGCCCCCAATTGTTAAGCCCCTCTACAACGACATTTCTCCGTCGTAGCTTTTCTAGCCAAATGGACGGTTTCAGGTACATCTGAAATCCGAGTAACTCCATTTTTGGATAGGCGTTGAGAATGTCGAAGACGAGTAAAAAGGGGGGGAAATGCCAATCGACGATCGGATAGGGATACCAATTTACCGGATCAGTCCCTTGTCGCCCCTGGCACGTCGCTTCTGGATCCCATTGGTGCATTAGGCGCTCGGTAACGGATGTGGCAGTATTTTGGTTCCAACCAGCAATACTCATTGCCAATAAGAGAAGAGAGGGGAAAGCTGCAGCTCAGGGCGTTTTTGAAGGCCTTGAAAGGTCTCGCATCAATTTTCACCCACGGTACTGGGATTTTCGATTTCAACGCAAGATTCGTGGCCTTGACCGTACGGCTTAGTGGCTGCGTGATGCAGCGAATCCATGAAGTAAGCGGCTTGGAGGATTTGATTTGTCCAACATGGGAATTGGCCCTTGGGGTAACACAGCAGCCATGAATTCGGAGGCGAGAAGGATACAGAGCGTAATGGGATTTTTCGAGCCGATTCCTGCTTTGACAGAGGGCTTGCAGACCACCCTTCGATGACAATGGCGGCCACAAAATACCCGATCACATTGGCAATAGGCTATCGCGCTCCGGGCGTAGAATACTCCAGTAATGCTACTTCCGAGATCCAACAACGCTGATCCTGGCTGATGTGACAGTGTGGCTGGTCATTTCCAGACTGCCGGTAATTCTCAAGGATGACCCCAGAACCTGTGTAATCCGATTACAATCCAATTTGATGAGCCGGCGCGTAGGAGGTATGAGACTGTAGGCGACGCGAAAGTGGACATGGGGACAAGATATCATTCAGCCTATTCACACGCTATCTCGACGCTGTCTTGATGTAACCTGGCTATCAAGCTGGCGTCGCAGTGCCGCCGCGTCCGCCGCGTTCGCGTTTGCGTTTGTCTGCGGTTCGGGCGGTAGTATTGATAATCCACGGCTACCCGCAGATCGTCCGTCTCATATGACTAAATGCCCCGGGGGTGCGCTGTGAACACTGAGCCCTGTGTCCACGCACAGGTATGTCTGATCCTGCATTATCCTCCTGTTTGTAGGCAGAGCTACGAGGGGCGACTGGCTTCGTTCGGTCCGTTTGACGCAATTCTCTCAGGGTTCCAGGATGCATGGAGAGCAGAGTGCAGCAGATGTGCGACGTCGTTCCGACCGATCAGGAAATCTAGCGGGCCGTCGCGGGGAGAATTAGGACCACGTTCCGTGCTGTATGTGTAGTCAAAGATGCACAAACATGCACTGGACCCTGGATAACATTCCTGATCATCTCTAGTCAACTCTAGTCAACTTTGTGTGTGTGGTTAGTATGGCCATTTACTGGTGAGGCTTGCATCTTACCAACCAAACCAAGCTATCGAACCAGCATAGCTCCCATCGAAGCCATCATGCCCACGGTCCACACTCTGGCCCCAATCCGATCGTTTCTCTGATCCCTCTCTGATGCCTCTCTGATCCCTCTCTGATCCCCCCTCTGATCCCCCCTCAAATCCCCCCTCAAATCCCCCCTCAAATCCCCCCTCAAATCCCCCCTCCCCTTCACCTAACGCACAGATCGACGCCACCCGGCATTCCCCAAGGTCAGAGTCAGCTGTGCAGAGTTCACACATGTGGAGTGGGGGGCACTGTCACCGTGTTGTCCATCCATCCCAGTATGTGCACGTTGTGCCGCGCCTTCCTTCCCTTGATCATCGTCTTTCTCCCACTTGAGTGCCACTCGAGAGTTGCCACTTGGAGATGCTTTAAGTATCGACATGTACCATTGGTATGGTTCAATACGAGTAGTATTGCGTTCTAGGTAGGGAAGGTACGGGAAAACGCAATCTGTACTTCTGCGCTACTCATCTGCTTTATATGACTTAAAGAGGCTGTCATGCCCCTCTATTTGATTTCCCTTGCCCCTTCTTCTTCTTCTCCTTCTTCTTCACTTATTCTCTATCGTCTGCCGCTCCTACTACATATTATTCTGCAGTCTCAGTATCTTCACAAATCGCTCTCGTTCTGTACCAGAATCAGTCAACATTCTCTCAGCTACGCCTCAAAAAATCTGATCACACTTACTATATTACTATATATACGTTCGTTGTGTTGTCGTGTCTAAGAAGCTTCGCTCCCGCCGTATTTTAAACACAAGCGTTCTTTCTCCTCTGGGCCCGCCACTTATTGATATCTCTCACTTTTCGGTGTGCCTCAGCCTGCCGAGACCGCGCCTGCCCTTTTGTGTTCTGTGACTTGGTTTCACCTTCCGTCCTGAGGTCTTTACTGCGCGGAACCTTCTCTCGAATGTTCCTTCCTTCTACTCTACAACCCCAGTCGGACGCCAACTTATAAGTCCTTCTCCCCCCCCAATTCACTCTTCATCCTCCATAATCACACAAAGTTCCATCAGCAACTTATTCGACACCCTTTCTGGCTGGTAGCTCACTATCCTTCACCTCTTTTTCGTTCGCTACTCAACGCCAATCTTCCACAATTCTTGTAATCATCAGATTCTGAGTTGCTTCTTCCAACTTCTATCACCTTGTTGCTTTTGATACAGCTCCGTTGTTGGCCAGCGTTATTGTAAGGTTTGTGACCACTCCCATCATACAAATATTGCACAAACTCATCAATTATCGAGAACAGATCATCATTGGAACGTACGAACAAGTTTTCGAGTTTGTTCTCAGTAGTGTCCTACTTGTAAGTGGACAACCCCCTTCAGTCATCAACCTTGGGTCAAATACCCACATTGCTCATGACTTTTGAGGACTTCCTTCCCTTCATTGCACACCTCAACTGGCCAAGAAGCCAACCCAAGCAATTGCTTTCATTCTTCACTTTATACGTGTCGACAAACTAATGTTTTCTTTTCTAGACAGTCATGTCGGTCCAACAGCTTCAACCAGCGACCGATGGTTCTTACAACAATCGTGGGCCAGTAATGTACACACAGCAAGCTTCACAGGCTCAAGCTTCCCGTGCCTCTCAAACCCAACCTGGGACCTACCAGTCTGCTGGAGCTTCCCAGAATAATATGGGTCTCCAATCCATGATTGGCTCATTTGCTCAAGCTCATCTCAGTGCCCCAAATGGAAACATCCCAGCTGCACCGAACACCATCCCGGCCGTCAACACTCCACAATTCTTCTACACGCAGGACGGCCAGATCTTTTGCATGCCTTCAACCAATATGTACTCTGCCCAGCAGGTCGCAACTGGCCATCTGCAAGATGGCAGTTATGCTCCGTATGGTCCTGGCCTTGGCTATGCCACCCAAGCCAGCTACTCTGGTTACATGCCTAGCTATGCCATGATGCCTTATTCACAGGCGCGTCAGGGTCATATGGCGGACCGCCAGGGAGTCATGCACAAGGACGTTCCAGGCCTTGACAATCGCCGAGGGTCTTACTCGACCAACGAATCAGCTCCCGGAACTCCATTCTATGGCTCTCTGGGTCATGGTGACCACGGCACTGTTATTGCCGCTGTGGATAGATCCCCGATCTACTCAACCCCATCTCCACAGATACCACACAACGTTAATGTGCCACAGACTGGAAAGCCTCTTCCATACAAGGCTGTTCCAGCAAACTATAACGTCGCCACACTTGACCAGATAATTCCAGAAGCCATCAGAGCCGTACTCACTCCGAGTGAGAACGTGAGATCTCTGGAGCAGAGCCTGACCAACCCCATCTACGGCAACCGCAATGTTTACATTCGTGGACTTCACCCAGATACCAACGATGAGACCTTGGCAGCATATGCTGCTCTTTTTGGCCGTGTCGAAACTTCCAAGGCCATCATTGATACTGGTACGGGGACTTGCAAAGGGTAAGTCGATGTCCTCATGGCGATATCGTGCAGATTTACTAAGTCCTTCCAGCTTCGGCTTTGCCAAATACTTTGACGTCCGTGATTCCGAGAAGTGTATCCGTGGATTCTACTCTCGGGGATACGAAGTTGGATTTGCCAGGGTAATTCATACTCTTTTGGAAAACAACATTATTTCTTAGCTAACTCTTCATAGGAGTCATTTAATTCACGTCTGAAGGCAAAGGGCGACCACAGCTCCACAAACTTGTACGTTTCAAACTTGCCGAAGACCATGAATGAGATGGAGCTTGCTGCCATTTTCATGGATTACAATGTGGTCTCGAGCAGAATTCTGCACGATTCTCAGGGCAACAGCCGCGGCGTTGGATTTGCACGGTAAGGATCCCCCAGATACCTAAATTGGGAAGCAGCTGCTCATAAGTATTTAGTTTGGAGAGCCGTGAACACTGTGACGAGGTTATCAGGGCGTACCACGGACAGCCTGTAGGCGGCGAGGGCCTTCTTTTGCAGGTTCGCTACGCCGATACGCCGGCGCAGAAAGATCTCAAGAAAATTACCACCGAGCGCCGTCAATTCCGAACCACTGAGTACAACCTGAGTGCTTTTGGCAGCCCAGTGGATATCGCCAGCCTCACCCCTCCGATGTCATCCTCTGAACTCCTGGCTCAAAAATCCGGCCCCCGTCCTCAATTGAAGAATGCAGGGTCGTGGAAGAGAAATGGATCTTCCTCAGACAAGAATGGGTTGGTGCTGCTCTACTCCAAACCAACACTGTTACTAATGAACGCACAGGTCAGCCGATGAAGCTTCTGCTCCTGGTTCTGCATTCAAGGACCTTGACACGCGCGTCACCCAGGCTATCCTTACACCACGCAAACAAGTGGATTCCGTGCAGTATGTATAGCTTCAATCCATCACATTTCTATGTTACATAACTAAACATTTGACCTAGGAAGGAAAAACACTCCACCCCAACGGTCTCTGACGAGGACTCGGCTGATGAGGGCGCGACTATCAATGGTTTATCTCCAGTTCGGGTTTGATGCGACTTTGGCATGATCACTACCACTTTCGGCCGCAAACTAAAGAGAGGGAACAGTCTTATGTTATCAAAAACAGCATATTTTTCGTGAGGTGGAACAGCCCACGTTCAGTTTTACGCATCCAACGACCTTCATACTCATACTCACGGCATTATACCCCTCGAATATTCATCTAGGCTCATTGCCTTACGGATCATACCTACCTCAATACATACATAATGTCCATCGGAAGCTTGGGAGTTCAGCTGTGTATCATAGATGGCCATATGGCATCGGGTCCATTGCAGGTGATCATACTTGAAGGGTATGGCATTTCATCAAAAGCGATTTGCAAAGCATCATTCAAGGGCGGGAAAAGGATCGAACGGGCGATTTCAGATCGTCACAAAGTATCAAAGGTGCATTCTTGCTTGTAGTTTCCTTCGGCGCTTAATTATTTCCCGTGGTTGTGGTCTTACTACCCACGACGATGTACTCGCTGATGCTCTAGCTAATTAGCTATAAAACTTGCTTATCATCTTGCATTTGCTGCCTTTGACTCGCAATTGTGACCAAGTTCCTTACAATCCTTCTTGACACGGAGAGCTGTGCGTTGATGGCGTCCTGGAGCGTGAATGTGGATTAACCATGTGGAGTGCTTGCGGTGCTTTAAAAATTGTTCCAACGATATCAATAGTAAATTCCCTCATGTTTTATCGTCGACGCTCAGAGTCTTTAAAACTTCCACAGTATTGCCCAAGCGGTCCGTCGTATACTCGACATCGTCTCTCAATTCCTTCTTCTCCACGGGCTCGGCTTCGGGTTCTTCCTCCTCAACAAAATCGGACTCCTCCTCTTCGTGATCGTCATCATCACCGTTCTCCTCAAGATCAGCTCTAGGAGCGTTCGGATCCCCATCCCCATCTACTCCAACCGACTTCATATATGCCTCCAGCTCCTTCGCCTGCTTCCTCGAGAATCCACTCGCCTCAACATTCACATCCAGCCTCACCGCGCCATCCTTCCCAATCAACTTCCTCGCCTCCGCAAAATGCGGCCCCGTCTCCGTAGGCGTAAACTGAAACCTTCTCTTAAAAAAGCGCTTGATGCAGTTCACGTCGCGGTCAAAGTAGTACTCTGCGTTCGCGTGGTCTACCGATACCATCTGCGGGAAATCAATGAGGATCGGCGTGAGCGCGACGCCACCCTTGGCTGCCGCATCGGCCTTCTCTTCGACCAGGATATTGAACTCGTTGAAATCACCGTGGATGAGCCCGTACTGAGCCAGGCGTAGGATCATGGCGATCAGCTCGGCGTAAAGGGACGCGGGGTCGGGGACTGATGCGATCTGGCGCATGGGGAAGGCGTCGATGAGGGACATGACAAGGGTGTGCCGGGACTGTGCGATGGGCTCGGGGACGGGGAAGTTGTGCTCGCGTAAGGCGGTGAGGAAGGCGTATTCTTTTAGAGCCGCGAGACGAGACATGTACATCCATGACCCGCCCTGTTTGTTGCGCAGGTAATCACGGTTTGCCTTGACTGTGCGGAAGGAGATCCGGCCTAGACGGTGAATCTTGAGGACCAGTTGGCGACCTGTTGGTGAGGCGACGACAAAGATGTCAGACTCCTTTCCTACACCGATCTGGTTGCCCACGCTGTAAACGGCGCTCTTGTTGTTATGCGTGTGCAGCGCGAGGTAATCGAGGCCGCCGTAGGTGAGGCGGTAACCGTCGTATTTTGCGTTGCGCAGGCGTGCGATCAGGCCGATTTTTGCCAGAGCAGAGATGGAGCGCGCGGTGCTGCCGCCGAGGTGGGATTGTTGCCCAATTAATTTCGTGGGAACGACTTCGTGGTTTTTAGAGAGCATTTCCACCTGAAGTATGTTAGTTGGAGGGGTTCGGTGGCGGGGCAGGCCAAGGTTGGGAGTGGGTTGTATGGCTTACGGCAGTGAGGACTTTCCAGTCCTCCTGGGTGATATAGCGCATATATTTCGTGTCCAACTTCATATTTGCGGTTGTTATTTGAAAGTCTTCGGAGCCAGGTTCGAGGCTTCTCACACACGATCAATTATCGTCGTCGTGCACTTTTTCTGCCGTGGGCGGTCATGATAGGCTACCCCTGTCAGTTTAGCGCACGGGCCCGCTTACTTAATGGATGTGGTCCTCTCACGAACGATGCGAGCGAAGCTCTAGGCGTGTATTTACACGCGGAAGCTTAGAAACCCCAAACCCCATATAAACTCCATCCGAACCTCAGTCCTCCGCGTTCTGACATCTACCTGTCTCAGAAACGCTCTGCGAAATATAGAGAGCGAAACCTATCTATTACAAACCCTCGATTCATATCCGCCTCAGTTGCGTCGCTGTCCGCTACATCGCACGTCTACCATTCTGTGAGCTTCCACGATGGCGAAAGACGCAGAGGCGCCCAACTCGGTCGACAAGGGAAAGGGAAAGGCTGTCGATGGCGATGCTGGCAAGCCGAAAGAGGTGAAGAAGGATAAGGATGGCAAGCCGCTTGCTAATGGGAAGGAGGAGGCTGTCGTTGGAGGTATGACGAGGCTGCCACCACCGGTGTTTACAACGTACTGACTGTTTGCCATAGCAGAAGAACTCAGCGAAGAGGATCAGCAGCTTAAAAGCGAACTAGACATGCTCGTGGAGCGCCTGACGGTAACTTATATTTCTGGGCGTGAATGATAATAGTACCTGTACTGACAACATTGTAGGAGCCTGACACAGATCTGTATAAGCCGTCACTGGAAGCGATCAAGGACGCTATCAAAACCTCGACATCTTCGATGACCGCAGTACCGAAACCTCTCAAATTCCTCAGGCCGCACTACGAGCCGATGATTAAGCTGTACGAGCAATGGGACGAAGGCGACAACAAGACCTCTCTGGCGGACGTGATCTCTGTGATTGGGATGACGTTTTCGGATGAGGACAGACAAGACACACTTAAATACAGGCTGCTAGCACCGACGGCAGATATCGAATCCTGGGGCCATGAATACACGAGGCATCTGGCCTTGGAGATCGGTGAGGTGTACCCGAAGAGATTAACAAACGATGAGCCTAGCCAGGACCTTATCGATTTGGCTCTGGTTCTTGTCCCCTTATTCCTCAAGAGCAACGCCGAGGCCGATGCTGTGGATCTGATGAGCGAGCTCGAGATAATAGAGGACCTTCCGAAGTACCTCGATGAGAACACCTACCCACGCGTCTGCTTGTATATGGTCAGCATGGTAAACCTGTTGACCTACCCGGAAGACCAGCAATTCCTCCGCACCGCACACGATATCTACAAGAAATACAAGCAACTCACAAAGGCGATTGTTTTGGCTATCAGGTTAAACGACATCGAGCTTATTCGCTCCGACTTCGATTCGACCGATGATGTGGCGCTAAAGAAGCAGATGGCGTTCCTGATCGCGAGGCAACAAATCTGGCTGGATGTGCCAACGGATACTGAGGAGGAGCAGGAGATCGCAGATTGCCTCAACAACATCAAGTTGCCAGAGCACTTCAAGGCTTTGGGTAAGGAGTTAAACATTTTGGACCCAAAATCCACCGAAGATATCTACAAGAGCCATCTCGAGAGCACCAGGGTCGCTGGTACTACAAACACCACTTCCGCGGCACACAACTTGGCAGCCAGCTTTGTCAACGCGTTCGTCAATGCAGGATTCGGAAATGATAAGATGATGTTGGTGGAAGAGCAGCAGTCCAGCTGGGTGTGGAAGACTAAAAAGGAAGGCCAACTTTCAACGGTCGCCTCCATGGGTACCCTCCTGCTGTGGGATGTTGAGGCTGGTCTGGACAAGATTGATCGCTACACATACGCCGAGGAGCCCGAGATCCAAGCAGGTGCACTGTTGGCCACTGGTATTGTAAACAGTGGCGTGCGCTTGGATTCTGATCCCGCATTGGCTCTTCTTGGAGACTCGGATAAGCTTAACCACAAGGAGCCTTTAATCAGAGTTTCTGCTATTATGGGACTGGGCTTGGCATATGCTGGGTCGAACAAGGATGAGCTCCTGGCTCTGCTTTTACCGCTTGTCGGAGATACTTCTTTGGACATGCAGACCTCGGCCATGGCTGCGCTGTCGCTTGGTCTTATCTTCGTTGGCTCGTCGAATAGCGATGTCAGCGAGGCTATTGTCCAAACTTTCCTCGATGAGGACCGCAAGCACCAGTTGAAGGATAAGTGGACCAGATTCATGGCTCTTGGCCTTGGCTTGCTCTTCTTTAACCGCCAGGAGGAGGTTGACGTTATTCTGGAGACACTAAAGGCCATCGACCACCCAATGTCCAAGCCGACATCGGTCCTGGCCGAGATCTGCGCTTGGGCAGGAACAGGTACCGTGCTGAAGCTCCAGGAGCTGCTCCACATCTGTAACGATCACATTGAAGATAGCGACGACAAGAAGGGCGACGAGCTGTTGCAAGCATATGCCGTTATCGGTCTTGCCTTAGTTGCGATGGGAGAAGAGGTCGGCCAGGAGATGGTCCTTCGCCAGTTTGGACACTTGATGCATTACGGAGAGCCGAATATCCGCAAGGCTGTTCCTCTGGCCATGGGTCTGATCAGCCCCAGCAACCCACAGATGAAGATCTACGACACCCTCTCCAGGTACAGTCACGACAATGATAATGATGTCGCCATCAATGCTATCTTCTCCATGGGCCTGGTTGGCGCCGGAACCAACAACGCGAGACTTGCTCAGCTCCTGCGCCAACTCGCCAGCTACTACCACCGTGACGCAGAATCCCTGTTCATGGTGCGCATTGCTCAGGGCCTGGTGCATATGGGCAAGGGCACGCTTTCAGTTAATCCCTTCCACACGGACAGGCAAGTTCTGTCAAGCGTCTCCACCGCCGGCTTGCTGGCGGTTCTGGTCGCTATGATCGACTCCAAGTTGTTCATCACCAAGGACTCGCATTATCTCCTCTACTTCCTGGTCACCTCAATGCACCCACGCTTCCTCGTCACTCTCGACGAGAACCTAAAGCCTTTGACTGTCAACGTGCGCGTCGGCCAGGCTGTCGATGTTGTTGGCCAGGCCGGACGCCCGAAGACGATTACTGGCTGGCAGACACAGAGCACTCCGGTACTATTGGCTTACGGTGAGAGGGCTGAGTTGGAAGACGAGCAGTACATCAGCTTGTCGAGCACCCTCGAGGGTCTGGTTATTTTAAGAAAGGTAAGCAACCACGAGCTATTTGCAAAGAACCTTTAACTAATATACGCATAGAACCCAGAGTGGGATGATACGACGAGCTAAACGGGGCGTTGACAAGGGTTGGGGAGGGCGCTGGAACACAATATGATACACTGTACTATAAGCTAGCCCTAGACATTGGTTGACCGTCGAATGGGAAGGGCCATGTCATCTGCTTTATAATAAAAATAGATGACTAATATTCGTTACTTAACACTTCCGTGTGATTTGGTACTACTTTTTTAAAACTGTGCTTTGGCATACTAGCCGAGACTCGAGTATATGCTACTGTGCTCGTAGTCCGTCAAAAAATACATGCTGTGCCTTCCTATCAGGGTGAGGCGCTGTCTCCAGTGCATGCTAACCAAAAAGAACAGACCCAGATTATAAATACATACAGTACAGGTTCGCTATGTTCATCATGTCCCTACTAGTATCCCCGCCTCCAGGTTTGCATCCATATGCCCCTCGGCAGCCACTTCCGTAGGGTCAGAGTGACCAGGAATTGTGCTCTGGCTCTCCTCCGTCTCAGTCGTCTCTGGACTCTCGTCGTTGGCCTCCTCTTCAGATGCCTCATGGGCTGCTTCATCAGTCTCCTTTTCAAGTACCTCATTTTCGCCACCTCCATCACAGAATAGGTTTTCTACACCTACGTCCACGAGCCTCGTCTTTGATGGGACAGGCGTCTTGCAGCCACCTACTTCGCGCCGGAATTTCGTACTGAACTCCTCCGCCTCGTCACCGAGGTCTATCCGATCCACTACCCTCCCATCCCAAGTCAACAATGGGATGCTAAACAGCGGCGCTAGCAACTGGTTGTCTGGGAGCATGTTCACTAGGCTCGAATGCGCTAGCGGAAACTCCTTGTGCTGCAAGCTTAGATGCTTTGCCGGGTCGGCAGTGAAATTGCCATCATCTGTCGTCGTCTCGGTTTCCGTCTTTGGTTTGTCGAATTCTTCAGGTGGTTGGTAAAGCTCAGTGTGCACAGTGGCGAGGGCGTCGCCGGCCGTCAGCTGGGGGTAGAGCATCGAATAACCACGAGAGTTGGATAGAGTGAGAATGTACTCGAGCCAAGATGGGTAGGAGGTGCTGATGCGTTTCTTGGGTGCGGAAGAGGCGGAGCTCAGCGAGTGTGATACGAGGGTGTGGAGCTCAGTCCATTTGTCACCAAAGTAGAGGGCTGCGTTGCTATTTGGAGAGCCCCAGAGAAAGGATGGGCCGTTACCCTCTGGTGCCTCCGCTGATGGTGGGTTTGGTGGCGCAGTGAAGGGCGTGGTATCATTGAGGTAGGTCGAGGGGAGATCTAGGGAGATGCCCAAGAGGTCCTCGTGTGACATCATTGAGGTGGCGGCTGCTATGGAGTATTTATATTCTAAGATTGTATACTTCAAGTAGTGATAATAGAGAGGCGACAATTCAACCTGGGGAGAAAGTACCAGGACGTGAGATGTGAAGCGATTCGCCGGCCAGAATGACTCGAGGAAGCGGATGGAACTTTCTTCAGCTGTCAGTCTGTCATGTGGTATCCGTCGACGTAGTGTAAGTTGTTGAGAGTTCCCCTGCACGGGAAACTCTCCCGGTGGCCAGCTAAATGAATTTGCCAGAAATCGGGTTGCAAATTCGTCAACTTCGTTGGGTAGTTCAATTGTCAGGCGAGGAGGGGAAGATCCAAAATAATCCGCCCCTCTCAACGACGTTAAGAGCCTTATTAACGATCCGGATGCCGAGGGTTGGGCGTGGATCAGTATATCAACGCTAACTTTGTTATATGCTAGAAGTTGTTAACAGACAGTTCACACAACCCAGTCTTGGGTGACTTGCCATTTAAAGACGAGCTATCAAGCCTCGTGAGCCACATCAAACTCTGCTCGGCATTATCTGGTAGCTCAATGAGCGTTCTTCCGAGTTCTATAGACCGATCTCTTATCCCTATGAGAAAATACTCCTCCTCTGTGGCAGAATTGTCCACGATGACGGCTTGCGGGTGCATGAAGTTGTTGATGTGGCCCAATGCAGCTCCACTGCTGACTTCCATTCTAAAGTCGGTGCTTTCTGGGCCATAATCAGGTCGCGCATCTAGAACAGAGAACAGGTATTAGCAAACCAGTCATAAAACGGAGAGATTATTTTATACCATGCATCCGAACGTTGCAATCTCCGGTAACCCCATTAACTTGTTCCAGTATCTTCATCGGAATCTCATCTCGGCCCATAAACGCAAAGTGGACATCGTTTCTTTTCCATCTTGCCATCTCGCACGCAAGAGGCAACAAGGTCGCGGCGCTTTTCAGGTTGGAGGCGGCAAAAACAACGTTCTTGTTGAAGTCGGTGCCTCCTTTAGCCCTGGTTATCGCATATAATGAGGTCGCCAGTTCGAAGAATTTAATGGGTCCATTATACCAATGTTGTTCTTCCCTAGGTTTGTCGCCTGTCGGTGCTGGTTGTGTCTTGTCGGGTGAAGGTGGTCGTTGCCCAAGCGTCCCACCACCCCGCGACGGGGAGTGATCATAGGATGGCCTCACTGAAGGCTGTTTCAGATCTGTTGGAATATTTTTGACGAAATAGTATAACGCAATAAGAGCCAACAGAGTGAGGCCAATTCGCTTCATATTCCTCCGGAGCAGCCATCGTCGGTAATGCCACGCGGTGATAGACTTCGAGCGTAGTCTGTGGTCATCGTCCCGTTTGCCTAGCTCTTCATCGCCTGGGAATAATCGCGTTGATGGGGCCATTATCCTATGTCATCTCGAGCGCTGCTGGGTCGTTGTTGCTCCCATACGCATGCGACTCCGTCCAAGGGTGTACGAAGCTTCCTCTTGTCCCAATGTAATCTTGTAGGCGGAACCACACACACTCGACGGGTTGTAATAGTATACAAAGGGAAGGGACCGTAATAGAAACGTCTAGATGACGCCTACTCATACATATAAATATACAATGGTAGTATGGATAAACTCCAAAGTAAAATCCCTGGGTAACGCGAGGCTACGATTTGCGACTGATCGCCAGCACCCCTGTAGCGCTAGCGCGTGGAGGGTATGACGATGGTCACCCATTCGGGACCGTCCCAGCATTTCCACGCGGCGCATTCAAGACGCGTGAGAAAAAAAAAGCGAATTATGAAATAGATTTATCTGGGTTCGTGATGGAAAAGTACGTGGGATGCATATGAGTATATTTTATCCCCGATAAAAAGAAACTGTCAATCCAGGCCGACGCGTCGAATTTTTGTATGGAAGGAAATGCCTGAGGTCCCTTGGGAGACCCCGTTTCCTCCTGCGCGTGATTTCAGGGCCAAAACTCTCACTAGAGGGTTAAGATATTGCCATAAAGATGGAAATCGACTCTGTGGAGACTCCATCTGCAGGTTATAAGAGGAAAGCGGATGAAGTTCCTTTAGATGCTTCACCACCTCGAAGGATAAAGGTAGGCCCTGCCAATTCTACTGTAACGCTCAAACCTAACTTTTCTGGAGGCACTCAATCCCGATGTGGTGAACAAAATAGCTGCGGGTGAAATTATTGTGGCTCCCGTCCATGCGTTGAAAGAGCTGGTAGAGAACTCGGTGGATGCCGGGTCGACGGCGCTCGATGTTGTCGTCAAAGATGGAGGTCTGAAACTACTGCAGATTACAGACAATGGCCATGGCATAGATGTATGCAGTTGCAAAAAGCCTGTTGTGACAAGAAGACTAATTTGTATCAGAAAGAAGATCTGTCTATCCTGTGCGAAAGGTTCACAACCTCGAAACTGAAATCCTTCGAGGACTTAACCTCAATTGGCACCTATGGATTCAGAGGGGAGGCTCTTGCCAGTATTAGTTACATTGCCCATCTAACCGTCACTACAAGGACGAAGGATTCAAACTGCGCTTATCGAGCAAGCTACGCAAGTTGCAAGCTGTCTCCTCCCAAGCCTGGGCAGTCGGCAGAACCAAAGCCTGTGGCTGGTCGACAAGGTACGCAGATTACTGTGGAAGACCTGTTCTATAATATCCCGACTCGGCGAAGGGCCTTCCGGTCAGCTTCTGAAGAGTACAATAAAATCTTGGACATGGTAGGTCGATATGCCGTCCATTGCTCTGGTGTTGCATTCAGCTGCAAGAAGCATGGCGAATCAAGCACCTCCTTGTCCGTTCCACAAACCGCTTCCACAACAGAGCGCATACGGCAAATACACGGTAGCGCTGTCGCGAACGAGTTGGTTGAGTTTAGCTCTGCTGAGAGTCGGTTTGGATATGTGGCAAATGGATGGACTACAAATGCCAATTATCATGTCAAGAAGACTACCCTTCTTCTTTTCATTAATCACCGTTGCGTCGAATCTTCCAATATCCGAAAAGCTATCGAACAAACATATTCAACATTTTTACCCAAAGGAGGTCACCCGTTTACATATCTGAGCTTGGACATCGATCCTCAACGTGTGGATGTCAATGTACACCCCACCAAAAGGGAAGTCAACTTCCTCAACGAAGATGAGATTATTGAGCAGATATGCATCGATATCCGCGTCAAGTTGGCGAATATCGATACAAGCAGGACATTTATGACACAGAGTCTTCTTCCTGGAGCGCGGGAACCAAGCGGGACTACAGGTGGAGACAGTCCAAGCACGCCTGTTCCAAAATCAACACAAAAACTCTATGAGAATAATCTTGTACGGACCGATGCGAAGCTCAGAAAGATCACAACCATGCTCCCGCCAGGGTCCGGAGGGGCAGAGGCTGCAAACCTTCCCCGGGGGACGCAATTATTTAGCAACGAAATGGAGTATGAGCACTCTGACCGTGAACCAATAACCTGCCGCCTCGTCACTATAAAGGAACTACGTGCAACTGTTCGGGATGAAATGCACAATAACTTGACAGAGATGTTTGCCAGCCATACATTCGTCGGTATTGTGGATGAGAGGCGGCGCTTGGCTGCTATTCAGTCTGGAGTTAAACTATTCCTTGTCGACTATGGCATGGTTTCGTCTGAATACTTCTATCAGCTTGGGTTGACAGATTTCGGGAACTTCGGTGCCATTCGGTTCGAAGTTCCACCGAAAATCCAAGATCTACTCAGGATCGCGGCGGCCCATGAAAAAGAGAGGATGCAACCTGCATGTGAGGAAGATGAGTTCGATATTGAAGAGGTGGTAGAGGTTGTTAGTGCGCAACTTATTGAGAGGAGGGAAATGCTGCTTGAGTACTTCACCATAGAGATTTCTCCAGAAGGAGATCTAATCAGCATACCGTTGCTGATGAAAGGATATACTCCGAGTCTCGCGAAGCTACCTCGCTTTTTACTGCGTTTGGGGCCGCATGTCAACTGGACGGACGAGAAAAAGTGCTTTGACACGTTTCTACGCGAACTGGCAGATTTCTATGTTCCCGAACAGCTCCCGCCAAGCCAAGGAGAGGGGAGCGAGGAGGATGTCGATGAGGAAATCAAGCAGCGGAGAAATGTGGTAAGAAAGGCGGTTGAGGAGAAGCTATTCCCAGCGTTCTCTGGAAGACTGATTGCTACCAAAGCACTGATGAAGGGAGCGGTACTGGAAGTCGCGAATCTGAAAGGGCTTTACAGGGTATTTGAGCGTTGCTAAATCGACATGGCCTTTATATGAGCTCAGCGTCTTTGTTCGTGGCTGTGGAATTGTAACGAGTTGCTTGATGTGGGCTTTGAGGATTTCACAATGTTGCACAGGCATATAGATTCATTTAAAAAGCATGCATAGAGCTATAAAGTCAGGCACACGGCGTACGCTACTTAATTGACCAGCTTCGTCCATCGTCCTTTCACTTCACGGGATCAGAGTTTCGCCTCTTCGCTATCATCCTCCTCGGCATGGGGTGCCCAGTCGATGCTTTCCTTTCTCTGTCTCTGTTGGCGTGCAATGACTTCCTCTCCTAGTTGTTCCTGTCGTTCCTGCTTGCTCATGAACACCTTTCCAGGGAGCATGTGATGGTGGACCCTATAGTACGTTCCATGATTCGCTTCACAGACGTCGCCGTCAGCTTCAGTCTGTTTCTGGTGCACATTGCAGAAAGGGCGATCGCAGAGGACGCAGTGGCTTGATGGTGCATATTGCTTCCACGCCGGGTCTCTGAAGTTCATTCTCTCGCAGATGTGGCAGCACGTGTCGTCCGTATCGGTTGAGGCTTGAGAAGACATGTTGAAGAGCGGCTCGGTGGAGTATGCGTAGATAAGATAATAGTTATCAGGTTTAATTCGTAGTTGCTTGATAGGGAGTGGACGACGTCTTATGTGCCTTTATACTGGCTTATAAGTTTGAGAAGAGTCATGAGAAACAAGACTCATGCCCCGTGATATCAAACAAATGTGTTTATTTTCTTGTAATTTTTGTATCCAAAAAAAATTAACAATGACTTTATTGAATCAGTTGATAGAGCAACTCATGCCAGTTGTTTACGAGCGACCACAGCCCAATATATCCCACAACCCCTCTTTCAGATTCCATATGATTACAGGATTTACTTTTCGGGCATAATCGGAGTCTAGATTCATGTGCATGTCGGGGTCGAATTAGAGTTGGTTGCTAGCCGAATCAGGAAGGGATCTGTACCCCAGACACGGGCTTTGCTCCCCAATGAACTCACTATATTTCAAACCATACCACTTAGGACCTCGGCATCAGTTCCAACCCCGTATATTAGTAGGAGGGCATGAAAGTCCGCCCCATAGATCCTCTTACACGCGATAATCCAACCATGGCGTTGCCCAGAGCGTCCTTGAGCGCTTTCCTCGCTACGGCAAAAGCCACTCTGAATACTGCTGCCCAACATGCCCAGCCCGTCACATTTGTTGTGGGAAACGAATCCGCTGGTAAAGACCTTGTTACTGTCATTTTGTCACTCATGATCTGCGCCTGCATTTACTCCCCCATCCCTTTGCTTTCACGTGCCATGGGTTGGTCTGACAAGAGACAGATCTCGACTCCATATGCAGCGCTATCGCCTACGCCTACATTAGAACATATACGTCGATACCGCCGAATGTACATGTCCCTATAGCTAACATTCCTGCTGCTGATATTTCGCTAAGGCCAGAACTGAACCCGATCCTGTCACATGCAGGTATCAAGGCCAGCGAGCTGATCACGCTGACTGATCTACCTCACCCTTCCAAGCGCACGGCATTGCTTTCCCCAGAGAAAACTAGGTGGCTTCTGGTGGATCATAACTCCCTCCAAGGCGAGCTTGGACAGGTGTATGGTGGCCGTGTCGTTGGCTGCATCGACCACCATGACGAGGAGAACAAGGTACCCAAAGACTGTGGCTCTGAGCCAAGAATAATCGAAAAGAGTGGCAGCTGTGCAAGTCTCATCGTGAACCACTGCAAAGAGGCTTGGGACAAGCTAGCACATGGCGGCGACGTCGGTATCTACGACAGTGAGTGGGCGAGAATAACGGTGGCTCCTATTTTAATCGACACGGCAAATCTCAAGAATAAGGACAAGGTTACCAACCATGACCTCGCTGCGACTGAAATTCTGGATGAAATCCTTCGAAGTTCATCACCAGACAAATATGATAGAGATGCTTACTACACCGACATCAACGAAGCAAAGAAAGCTATCGACCATCTAACTCTGAATGAAATCCTCCGGAAAGATTACAAGCAGTGGACCGAAGGCCAAGGCGTCAACCTGGGAATATCAAGTGCCGTGAAAACTATTAACTTCCTTCTCGACAAGGTTGAGAACGAGGAATCCTTCTGGAAAGAGGTTCACTCCTTCGCTAAATCGCGGAAACTATCTATTTGCGGTGTGATGACGACTTCCACGCATAACGGCCAATTTGGTCGCGAGCTACTGTTGGTGGGCCTGGATGAAGCTGGCGTGAAGGCGGTAAAGATCTTTGAACAGAGGGCGAGTGAGGAACTTGGATTACAGGTTTGGGAATCTGGGAGGCTGGATAGCACAGATGGCAAAACGCTGTGGAGGCGTTGCTGGGTTCAAAAGAGTTTGGGGATGAGCCGGAAGAAGGTTGGACCACTTCTGAGGAAGTCGATAATCTAGAGCTTTATTGACTTTTATCATATGCCACCGTCGAGTTGAAGGTTAGACAGAGACATGTTACAGTATCTGCAGACATTTGACAGCGAAGTAAAATGGAGAGCATCACCAGGATCTGCAATTCACATATATATATACTTAGTTCATTATAGTTAAGCACCACTACTCGCCCTGCACTACGACATATCTAAGTGTCTGTTCCGGACATAGCAATCATTCGAAGTCTGCTTCATCAGCTTCTAACGGCGCAAGCCATCCTCCAAAGTCCAGTTTCATCAGTAGTCTGTCGACTCTGCCAACCTTCCTCGGTTTATAAATTTCTTCCCCACTAAGGTCGACATCCACAATCTCTGCCTCGAGCTGCTCCAGCCTCTTCTCTCGTCCTTCAACGTCAAGATCTATATCTCCCAAGCTCAGGATCAGCGCATTTATTGCTTCCTTAACGTTCTGCGCCGCCAATACAAGTTGGCCCTGAACATCTGTCTCTTCCTTGTGGAAGTCTGAAAATGCGTCGATGACCCCTTCGTCTGTTTCTAGGTCGAGCGATGACCAAACGGAATTAATTCGATGTACTAGTGCGACAAGGTGGTCTATCTGTCGTAGAAGTTGGAATAAGGGATCGGTAAATGATGGCGAGGTAAGTAGGAGTTGATGTTTGAGAGACAAAAGGTAGCGTTGATGAGCAACCGAGATAGTCTGGGGATCGTGAGAATGGTCGTTGGGTGTGGTGTCCGGTTGCTCCTTTCCAGCAGCTGCCCATATGTCCTCATCAGAATCCTCGTCTGCGCTAGGAGCCGCGCCTGATGCTGCGGATGCTGAAGCAGGTACAGGGCCATTGAGCCACTCTTGGAAGCTCTCCCAAGTCCCCTTCACGACTTCGCCGTGAAAGTATGCTTCCAATTCACCAAGGAGATATAAGCCAGCGCTACTTGTTGCCCATACCCTACGCATTTGCCTACTCCGTGATTTCCCACGTTGACGTAGCTTTATGGTTGTTGCTCGGCCCTGGGGCGTACTCCCGAGTGGCGGTGGAGGTGGTGGAGGGTGGTCTCTCCGAAGAGATGTAATCTTCCACAAGTCGGAGAGTCGTATATGCGCCCGACGAATGGAAAGGAGGTAGGTATGAATATCCGCGTATATATCTACTTCCTTTGAAGTTAAAAATAGGTCCAGTGGTGAAGGTATCTTCAATGATAGACTAGTTGGGACTGATAAGAGTAAGGTGCTGAATGGCGCCGGCGAGTTTGATTTGGACAAGATTGCTTCCTCTTTTTGGGGCTTCACAATTCGAAGATCCATCAAGCTCCTGGCAAGTTCCAATTGATCCTCATCTTCATCATTAAGGCCATGCAGAGCAGATATTGCTGCCCAGGTACGTGCCAACACCGCGGCCACCTCGCCCTCTTTAACAACAACTTCGTTCAGTCCGCTTCGTTTCTCAAAGGCTAAATTGTCTGATCGGCGCCACCGGGACCTTATCTTCTCATCTGCCTCGTTTATTAACGCAAGTGCGAATTCTCCGCGACTCAGCAAGAAGAAATCATGAAATAACGCCAGTATTTGCATGATTTTTGAAAGAGGTAACAACTCCTGGAGAGCAGACTGCGAAAGGCTCTTTCGAATTGACGTAATACAAGTCGAGAGATTAGATGTTGAGATTGGATATGGGATTGACGATAATAGTTGCAAGTGCTTTGGAAGGAGAGCTGCGATGCCAGTTGCAGATTTGGCGTTTTTGGTACGAATTTGCGTGAGTGATTTCCCAACAAACAGAATCGAACCCGCAGTTGATCTGTTTATGAAGTCCGGGCGTAATTTCTGCCTTACCTCGTACTCTCCATTTTCCCCTTGGAAGACAAAAAAATCGTTTTCGCCAAAGGCGGGGAGGCGCCCATGTAGAATCCAGCAAGATGCTTGCTTGAGCCAGGCGCTCTCAGCAACTTGTACAAGACTTGACGCAACCTGTTCAATGTCTGAGTACCCCGTCTGCATCTCAGCACATAGTCTGTTGATTATATTAGACCCTGTGCAGCCATCCGTTTCCATGAATTCTGTAATTTCCCAGAACCATTCCATTCGTCTGGTCCATTCTAAGAACTGCCCAGTAATGGCAGTGAGTGGGACTACATTATAGGCACCAACAATTCCAGAGTCCTTCTGAAGGATACTGCTCTCAACATCCAAAACCTTCTGTTGGAACATAACGAGGTGTGTGGACCGGATTGATGTTGCGACGGCTTGGCAGATGCTGGATTGGCTTTTGGAAGATATGCTATCGGTATGCGAGAGTAGCTTGCAATGCAAGTTACTGAGATGTGCAATGGAGGCTAGAAGGGCCTTCTCGGGGGGCGAGAGGAGGTCGGAGGATGCATTTGAAGTGCCGGCTGTGAGGAGGGGGGAGGGATGGCCACTGAGGGAGAGGATGATCTCGTGTAACATGGTCTATAAAAGCGGTTAAAAATGTACATGTTATTGGTATGAACTGGCTTACGACTTAGAGTTATGAGTCCGTCCTTTCCTCCCAAAGATGGTGTGAAACAGCAAGATGGTGGATCCCAGCAATTCGAACCGACACATTGGTCAAGAGCACATCTTCCCCCGGGCCAGTTATCGTAGTATTAAGGACACAGAAGGTCAGAGCCTTCGGGTTTCAACTACGCTGATATCCTCATAAACACATTGCCATTGGTCTCAGGAAGAATCAGTTGCTCATTCGTTGTGCTCTCATATAATATTCGTCGCGTCATCCGAACGCGGCGCGGGATTCCTTATCGTACGCTTATCGATAATCATCAGGTTGACGCGCATGAGGCAACCACGCCCTCCGTAAGGCAACAATGCGGGGACATCTAACCACCCGTCTATGTCAGCACAGCTCCAGCACCTTCCCTGTACACCTACTTGAGTCAAGACAAAGAGTACCTCCGTGCTGTACCCCAACTTTACATCACCACAAGTATTTGGGAGCACATCTTCCGAGATATTCAAACTTCTTTCTTCTTGCCACTACATCTGCTCTCTTTGATTCCTTTTCCCATATAATAGCTGTCGTCCGATTTGAGCCTTGTACCCGTCGTCATCCATTCTGAGACGTCACTCTGAGACGGAGGCGGGGTATTACGAAACTTACCTTGGGCATAGTGTCCATTGCATCCGGATCGAAACCATATCCCCAGCTGTCTCGGCCACTGGCTAGACCTTCAAAATTCCATCCACAACAGACACCGAAGGTGTGACCCAGCTGGGCAAACGCAAGGCTTCCTCTGAGGCTGAACCCCGACTTGCCAAACGAAGCTTGACGGTAAGCAAACGGCCGAGCTTTACCCTGTGCTGGTGGCGAAAGACTCAGCTTTCGCTATCCACGGAAGACTTACCTGGAGATGAGATTCAGTTGCTAATCGTTGTTTGTAGAGCAATCTAAAACCAGGAACAGATATGGCGACCAAAATGCAGGTCGACGGCCCCGCCGCCACCAACAACGATATTGACGAGTCGCTCTACAGCCGGCAGCTGTATGTCCTCGGGCACGAAGCTATGAAGCGTATGTCTGCGTCGAACGTCCTCATTGTGGGTTTGAAGGGCCTAGGAGTCGAGATTGCCAAGAACATTGCCCTCGCTGGCGTCAAAAGCCTTACACTCTACGACCGAACACCGGCGGCCATATCTGACATGTCCTCGCAATTCTTCATTCATGCCGAGGATATAGGAAAAGAGAGAGGACTTGTTACTGCTCCACGCGTGGCAGAGCTCAACGCATACACTCCAGTTTCGGTCCTTGACGAGCCTAGGTAAAGAAATATGTCACCTGTCTTTAAGAAATGGCATGCTAATGTGGAGTTCCTAGTTTGACGGCAAATCTCGCCGCACTTGACCAATTCCAAGTAATTGTTCTCACAGATACTGCGATAAAAGATCAAATCGTTATTGGTGACTACTGCCACCAGAAGGGCATTTATCTCGTCGTTGCCGATACATTTGGCCTATTCGGATCTATTTTCTGCGATTTCGGCAAGCAATTTACAGTCCTAGACACAAGTGGCGAGACTCCAGTGTCCGGCATCGTCGCTAGCATCAACGAAGAAGGCCTCGTTTCAGCTCTGGACGAGACCAGGCATGGCCTAGAAGATGGCGATTACGTTACCTTTACGGAATTGCAAGGAATGGATGCACTCAACAATTCAGATCCCCGTAAAATCACGGTTAAGGGGCCTTATACCTTCTCGATCGGCGACGTTTCTGGTCTGGGTCAATACAAAGCAGGAGGAATATATACCCAGGTCAAAATGCCCAAGTTCATCGACTTCAAGCCATTTTCGGAATGCCTGAAAACCCCAGAGTTTCCCATTTCCGACTACGCAAAGATGGATCGACCTGAGCAGCTTCACGTCGGATTTCAGGCTCTCCACGCATTTGCCGAAGGCCATGGTCACTTCCCAAGACCGCACAATGACGATGATGCGGCAGTCGTAATCGGCTCCGCCAAATTGTTTGTTGAAAGGGAGAAATTGTCGGTTGAGATAGACGAAAAGCTTATCAGAGAATTATCTTACCAGGCTCAAGGTGACCTTAACCCTATGGCTGCGTTCTTTGGTGGCCTTGCGGCCCAGGAAGTTCTGAAGGCCGTTTCCGGGAAATTCCACCCGATCGTCCAGTGGCTCTATTTCGATTCCCTCGAGTCGTTACCCACAAGCTTCAAGCGTTCGGAAGAACTGTGCAAACCGACAAACTCCCGGTACGATGGCCAGATTGCTGTATTTGGAAAGGACTTCCAAGACAAGTTGGCAAACACTAATGAATTCCTGGTCGGTGCCGGCGCAATTGGGTGCGAGATGCTAAAGAACTGGGCAATGATTGGTTTGGCAACTGGACCAAAGGGCAAAATAAGCGTGACTGATATGGATTCTATTGAGAAAAGCAATCTTAACAGACAGTTCCTATTCCGACCAAAGGATGTTGGCAAGATGAAGAGCGACTGTGCTGCCGCAGCGGTTGTTGCCATGAACCCAGCGCTAGAGGGCCACATTGTGACCATGCGAGACAGAGTGGGCCCAGATACGGAGCACATCTTCAACGAGGAGTTCTGGGAATCTCTCGACGGTGTCACGAACGCTCTCGACAACGTGGACGGTCGTACATACGTCGACAGGCGTTGCGTCTTCTTCCGAAAGCCTCTGCTTGAGAGTGGCACCCTGGGCACTAAGGGGAACACGCAGGTGGTACTGCCACATTTGACTGAATCTTATTCGAGCTCGCAAGACCCGCCCGAGCAGTCGTTCCCGATGTGTACTCTCAAGAGTTTCCCAAACAAGATCGAACACACGATTGCGTGGGGCCGCGAACTATTCGAGTCGTATTTCGTCAAGCCTGCCGAAACATGCAACCTCTACCTCAGCCAGCCAAACTATATTGATACAACGCTCAAGCAGGGTGGCAACGAGAAAGCTACCTTGGAGACTATTAGAGATTACTTGGTTACTGATAAGCCCCTTAGCTTCGAGGACTGTGTTATCTGGGCGCGCCTTCAATTTGAAAACCAGTACAACAACGCTATCCAGCAGCTTCTATACAACTTCCCGAAGGACTCAAACTCGTCGAGCGGGGTGCCATTTTGGTCCGGACCGAAGCGTGCTCCAACTCCGTTGAAATTCGACCCAAACAACGAGGAGCACCTCCGATTTGTAATTGCTGGAGCTAATCTGCACGCATTCAACTATGGAATTAATACCAAGGATGCAGACGGCCAGGTTATTCAGAAGGTTTTGGACAACATGATTATCCCCGATTTCTCGCCAAACCCTGCCGTCAAGATCCAGGCCGACGACAGCGAACCCGTAAGTAACCATGGCCTCCTAAGTATACTTTAAATCCCATTACTAACTCGTATAGGACCCAAATGCGCCGGCTGCAAACTCATCATTTGATGATGGTAGCGAGTTGCAGGAGATTACGAAGTCCCTGCCACCACCAAGCAGCCTGGCGGGATTCAAGTTGCAGCCTGTGGAATTTGAGAAGGACGATGACACCAATTACCACATTGATTTTATCACAGCTGCGAGCAACCTACGAGCTGATAACTACAAGATCGCTCCAGCAGACCGCCACAAGACGAAGTTTATTGCCGGCAAGATTATTCCAGCCATTGCAACAACCACCGCTCTCGTCACAGGCTTGGTCATATTTGAGCTCTACAAGGTCCTGGATGGTAAGGACGACATTGAGCAGTACAAGAACGGTTTTGTGAACCTCGCATTACCGTTCTTCGGTTTCAGTGAGCCTATCGCGAGTCCCAAGGGTTCTTACAAGGGGCCGAATGGAGACGTCACTGTCGATAAGCTGTGGGACAGGTTTGAGGTTGACAATATCACCCTCAGGGAACTCATTGACATGTTTAAGGCCAAGGGCCTCGACATCACAATGCTGAGCTCTGGAGTTAGCCTGCTATACGCCAGCTTTTTCCCACCTGCGAAGCTGAAGGACCGCTATGAGTTGAAGCTCAGTGAGCTCGTTGCCCAGATTTCCAAGAAGGCGGTTCCCGAGCACCAGAAGAACGTCATCTTTGAGATCTGCGCTGACGATGAGAGCGGAGAGGACGTTGAGGTTCCATATATCATGATGAAGATGCGCAATTAGGGTGGCATATCTGCCTGCCATAGACTGATGTTGAATAAGGTTGTCGTGGGCGGTGGATGATTACGTGAACATACACGAGGAAATGAAAATGCTACGTTATTAGTCAACTAGATAGACTCAGATCAGAAGATCGCAAGTTTTTTTTACAACACGCGACCATGTCTTGCATATCCCTTCCAAAGACCCTGAAAATGTACAGTAAGCCGAAAGCTTGTGAGCTAATGGGTACGCTTCCGGGCTGGCCGGCGGTGGCAAGAACCCAAATGCCGAAATCGACAACCAGCCAAAGCCCATTTTACTTACCAAGATAACTCTGAAGCCAATCAGGACTTGTCTTGGGAACAAGTTGGCACGCAATAAGGCTCTGATCGGAGAGAATACATATAACACCCACAATGTGAAAGCAAGGCATGCAGAGGCTTATCTCGCTGAGCAAGATAGGATGCAAACTGGATTTCTGAGCGAGGTGCAGCTTGCAGCTTGCAGTATTGATTGCTGTGGATTTGAAACGCCTGACAGTATCCGTAGATTTGATTGTTTGTATGTATAGTTCATAACGTGTATGTGTCTATTTGTGACGTTGGCCATGTTTATCTCGCTCCGTCATTGCCAGGAGAGGTACAATGTTTCAGGCGTGGCAGAGTACTGGAACTCTTGTACTCTTCAGCTACGATCTACCTGACTGACACATACCCACTGTAGATTGCTGTGCTACTGTAAAGCACATGATACAGACCTTACCATGTATTATACAATACGAAGCATTCATTCGACTATCGCAGGGCACTACTGTATACTTCCTCGTAGCTCTCCTACAAATCCCTACACTCACATAGCACTCTACGTGGGCTAGCCACCAATGGAGTCGCTTCACCCTCGCCAAGTCTCAGGCCCCGACACTGGGTCCGCTCCCCGACCACTGGGGCACCGTCCAAATGCCACTATCGAGCTGGACGACCTGACCAGAAGCACGAGCAGTGTCACAACAGACATCACCAAGAACATCCCCACGCCATTTGGACCGTCGCCTCCTATGTCCAGCATGGTTAACAGGGAGATGGAGGAGAACCCAGCGCAGCCGCCAGTTGCTGTGACGCCACAAGACCCAGCACCAACAACCACTGTGAGCGAAACTCAGGAAGTGATGCAGTCGTCGGAGGACTCTACTGCCATTGAGGGCGAGGAGAAGAGCAAGGAGGTTGTCAACAGCTCGGCGCCGTTATCACTGGATTCAAATACGGGCGAGACGGCGGCGGATGAGGGACAACCGCTCACCGGTTCCGTGTCGCCTTCGACGGATGTGGCGAATCCGGTCTGCAATATCATGCTTCTCCTCACGTCTGGAGCAAGACATGGATACAGAGTGGACGAACGGTATCTACTGAAGCGGCAAATGACTATCCCGGGTGTGACGGAGAGTGGCAAGAAGGACCCATACAGCATCAGCGTAATAATGCTGAAGGAGCTGATCCTGAAGGAGTGGAGGGAAGAATGGGATGCTAAGCCTACGAGCCCGAGCAGTATCCGCTTGATATATTTCGGGCGGTTGTTGAATGACAATGTGCCGCTGAAAGGTATGGATGCAATTCCAGCCCAACCGGGTGACGGGATTGGAGGCTAACCCCATCAATAGATTGCAGATTCAACGAGCATGCCACGAATGTTGTACATATGACGGTGCGGCCACAGGACATAGTGGATGAGGAGGAGACAGAGCGGAAGAGGGCGGAAGCCAGACAGCATGAACGACCGGAACCAACGCCGGGATGTGGACGCTGTGTCATTCTATGAGACGTGACGACGATCCAAGGAATTTAATCCGACATGCGAGCATTTAATGCGATATAACGACACCATACGACGGAGGATTCTGCCTCTCCATTCTCCCTAGTTCTGCCTTGGCCCCCACGCGGGTGTGAGGCGGCAATGGCAAATTCTTTATACCACGAGGCTGGGGATGATAAATGGTTGGGCTGTACAGGCGTTCTGGTTCCCGATTAGCGGACACATATGACACCGCAGGAAGGTTTCTTTCAGCATCACGGGGCGCCGTCACTTCGTTTAGCACAGGCAGGGGGAACTATTTTCATTTGGTCTGGATTTGTACAGGTATTAGGTATGGGAGGGCGGAGAGGTGTTACAAAGGCACAGCGAACGAATTCTTTAATGGATCATGTTCAATATGATAGACAAGCAGGTCATTTTCTCTGGGCTTCGTCCCTCTCCATGATCTGCTGTGTCTCCTCGTGGCTGGAAATGTACTTGTGACTCCATGCATTCTTATCCCGACCTAGAAAATCATCGCCAATGCTTCCTGCTAATACCATGTAGCTCCATCTATCCGCCAGGCTATTCGTACAACCTCCATCTTGACGTCCACCTACTGCTGTCCCATCCTAACCTTCGTCTCCAACTCCTCATGGAAGCCCTGTACCCCCCTCATCTCCGTCCCCTGGAAAACATCCTCCCACGTGCATCCCGTATCCCTGCCTGCCAAAATATCCTCATGGACGCTCGGGTGTCCACCTCCCAGCACCAACGGGCGCCACTCGCCATCTCTCGTGATCTTGAGCTCCATGCCCCTGCGAATCGGCTCTGCCATGCCGAATGTCCTCCGCAAGCCCTCAAGCTTCAGGCTGTCCTGTGTTGCGGTCCATTGCGCCAGGCGCGATTCGAGAGGGTGGGTGGAGTCGAGCTGGAGGGTTTCAGAGGAGCCGTGGGTGGTTGGGCCAACGCCAGCGCGGAGGGTGTCGTGGAGACCTGGGGCGGAGGGAGCGCCGGCAGATTTGGCGGTGAGGTGGGAGTGGAGGGAGGAGTGGCCGGAGGCGGGGGCGATGCGCATAGACTGATGAGAGTTAGTTGTGAGGTCTGGGTGAGGTCTCCCTTGGTGACGTGAGGAGGTCTGGGACGGAGGGTTGAGGTTTAGGGGGTATTTACCATGGCTGCGGATGCGATGAATTCTGTCAGGTAGCGTGTTTCTTATGAGTTGGATAGGATTCAAGGAATGGTGTCGTGGATTGATAGCTGTTTTGATGCTGGGTTGGTTGATGGGAGCTCCAGGCTGCGAGGCGGACGTGTAAGCGCGGACGACGACGCAACACATAGACGCGCTAAGCGACATGTGGACCCTGGCCTGGAGCTCCCAATGCGGAGTCACACTTCGATGATATTAAACTTTCACAATTATGAGCCATGAGGTTAATTCAGATAAAAGGTCCTTGTCATAGGATCTTGTCACGGAGCTACAGCTCCGCAACTTCTAAACCGGCTATAATACAAATTAAAAATGGTACATTCTATCGTCACCATCCATCATCCCTGGCTGCGAAACAAGCCAATCCAGCACTGTTCAAGGATTTAAATTTTGAATTACCAGCATTTTCAGAAGATCCTCACTACTGGGCAATATTGGGGCCATCATCCGCTGGAAAAACTACATTTCTACAGATTTTGAGAGGACAATATTTGTCCTTTCCACCTACCGCTCGGTCGTATCCGTACCTTAACTCCGAGGAGATAGATCAGAAGAACCATGAATTACGCATGTCAAGCAGAGCGATACAATACGTTGGTTTTGGAGGCGAGCAAGGAGTTTTATCGGGGCAAGGGACAAGAGGGGCGTACCTGAGTGCGAGATATGAGGCCCACCGGGAGGCCACGGACTGGACCGTCCTGAATTATCTCCAGGGAAGGACAGAGCTGAATCCTTCAGAAGAAGAGAAGAGCAAAGTCATTGACGAGGCAACGCTGCAAAGAGTCGTTAAAGATTTGAGACTCGGAGACCTTATTGATATGCCAGTGTCAAACCTGTCTAATGGGCAGACCAGGAGAGCAAAGATTGCGAGGGCGCTTCTTGGAAAGCCGGAGGTTCTGCTGCTGGATGAGCCACTCATGGGTCTAGACCCACCCACACTGATGTCTCTTAGCCCATTGCTACATGGGCTTGCGAAGGCCAATGATCCCAGGCTGATTCTTTCTTTGAGACCTCAAGATCCAATTCCAGACTGGATCACGCATCTAATGTATCTCCGCCCAGAATGCGAAATAGCTCTTAAGGGCACGAAAGAAGAGGTCTTGAGCGAGTTGAAAGCAAACAGTGGAAACGCCTTCCATATCCCAATTCAGTCCCTCCATGAAATTGGTCGGACACTTACCGATCGGGGAATTCTAGAAACAGAAACTTCTAAGGGCACGACGCCAACTCTTTCATCCACCCGAGGAGATAACGTGGAAGAATTGAAGGAAGCAGAAACAGGAGAAGTGCTAATTGACATGGACGGTGTCCGCGTGGCGTACGGCCCGAAAGTCGTCCTTGGAAACTGGACACAAGATGTAGATGGCCAACCCAAGAAAGGCCTCCATTGGAAAGTCAGACGCGGCCAGCGATGGGGTATCATCGGTGCGAACGGTAGTGGGAAAACTACTATTCTTTCTCTGATTTGCTCCGACCACCCTCAAACATACTCGCAGCCGGTCAAGTTGTTTGGGCGCTCTCGTCTCCCTGAGCCAGGCAAGCCTGGAATATCCATCTTCGACATTCAGGCACGAATCGGGCACTCGTCACCGGAAATACATCACCATATCCCACGGAATCTGACGCTTAGACAAACGCTAGAGAATGCTTGGGCGGAGACGTTCCAAGGAATTGCCAAGCTGGACAAGGAAGCCGTCACGGCTGTCGAGGCCTGCCTCAAGTGGTTCGAGCATGAGCTGCGGCCTGGCGCTGCTGCCAGTGATGCCACACAGTCAGCTCATGATTCCACTTCATGGGCCAGTGAATACCTCTTCCACCAACTGCCATTCTCCTCTCAGCGTGTGGCTCTGTTCCTCCGAGCCATAATCAAGAAGCCGGATCTTGTGATTTTGGACGAATCCTTTGGTGGTATGGATGAGACCGTAAGGGATAAGTGTATGCTTTTCCTCGCTCATGGGGAGACCAAAACGTTCCAGTGGAAAGATGGCTTGCGTGGGGTTGTTGAATCCGACGCCGCACGGTCAGGCAATGTTGCTATTGGGGGATTAGGTCCTGAGCATGCTCTACTGTGTATTAGCCATGTTCGAGAGGAGATCCCTGGGTGTGTCCGAGAATGGGTATGCTTGCCAGAATCAACCTCTGGAACTCCGCCGAGGTTTGGAAGGTTAGATGGTCCGTTGGATGGTGATAGTAGACGATGGAATCAGATATGGGGTATGTAGTATGTGATGATGATTATCATAGCAGTCAAGTAAACAATGAAATAGACTACAATGCACATAAATAGCTCCAATGAAAGTTATTACACCGGTGAGCGTATATGATAAACAGAGAAGGCAATCGCAGTGATCACCCTTTCAATACATACCTTCATAAGGAACGTGCCTTCCACGTCTGATTTTGGAAACTGTGCGGCGCTAGACCAATAATTGCACAGTTTGCATCGTCTACAACCGTTCAGATCACCTCGCTTCTCTTTGATCTAGCCAATGGTGTTGTCTCGTGAGAGTCGCGCTTATTTGGTGATTAGCGCGCTTGAGTGATCTGGCGTCGTAGGCCCAGAAGTATAAATACCCCCCAATTCCCCCCTAAGGACTCTTTTCCTTCTTCCTTCCTTCTTCTTTCTTTCTTTCTTCACGGACGACCCGTACAGGCACGGGTGCCAACTCACTGTAGCACACCTTTACTGCAGTCTTGAGTTGGCATCCACGCCAATATTAATACTTTCGCACGGTGCAGGTGAAAAGCCAGAAATTGCCAAAAACGCAAGAGCTCTTCACGCCCACGCGATCTACATGAATGGAGGTGGCTTTGAAAGTTCAATGGCCCCCCAACTCCCTCCTCCCTCCTCCCTTTTCAACTTCCCTTTTCTTTCTTCTTCACCCCCCATAGGCAACGGGTGTCAACTTTGTTCTTCCCAGTCAGAGTTGGCACCCACGCCAAAATACATACTGTCGCACGGTGCAGGTGAAGAGCCTAACATTGCCAAAAACGCAAGAGCTCTTCACGCCCACGCGACCTACATGAATGGAGGTCGCCTTGAAAGTTCCATGGTCCATCAATTGCTCCCCTCCAGAACTTTCCTTCATCCTTCGTCTTTCTTCTTTCGTCTTCAAACAATCAGTCTAGGCAACGGGTGCCAACTTTGTTCCTCGCCAGTCAGAGTTGCCATCCACGCCAAAATAAATACTGTCGCATGGCATGCAGGCAAAGGGCCTGAAATTGCCAAAAACGCAAGAGCCTTTTGCGCCCAAGTGACCTACATAGTAGAGATATCTTAAATAGTTTGGACAGTTCAATAAATATATTCATTCTGCCATAAATCTGACCTTGTGAAAGTGTTCGTTATTTCTTGTGTTGTTCCGTTCGAAAGTTCAAAGTTCACTTGATATGGACGTGTGAAGCCAAATGTGAGATTTATGCGCAATCAAGCCCATCCATGCCACATACTTTGTGGGTCGCGACCCTTGCAAGTACCCCACGCCAACCCTCAGGGGTCTCCACTGCACCCGTCATAGCTTGAACCAACCGCATTTCCGGTCAGGGCCACGATGGTTGTGAGGCTACAGAATCAACTACTATGAATTGAATCCACATATCTTGTTGCTTGAAGCTCAGAAATCTTGATGGCTCATAATGGCCTCAAGCTTCCATCAGGAGACGCATCTGGGCGATAAATCGCGGGCTCGAAGTGACATTGTGACATCAGAATCCAGCCCCAGCTCTCGCGCGAATCGATTGACACCCGAACCCGACTCGGAGGACTCAGACTTTGAGGACGACTACGATGGCCACGAGAGCATAGAACTTCAACCCCAAGATAAAGAGGCGAATTTCGAAGCGCCCCTTCGGACTGGCGACGATGGCAGCTATGCGCCTCCGCGCCGAGGCAGTGCCTCAACAACACAGTCGTTTCAATTGTATACACCAGATGAGGAACGCGCAGTGGTCAGAAAGTTTGACAAGAGGCTTGTATTATTTGTAGCGCTATTGTATATGCTGAGCTTCTTGGATAGATCAAGTGCGTATCCCGTGTCCAATTGTTGTGGCAGCTGCTGACCTCTCCGAAGATATAGGGAATGCTCGAATCGCGGGAATGGACGTTGATCTGAATCTTCATTCGGACCAATACGAATGGATCCTCACATCGTTCTATATAACATATATTATGTTTGAGTGGATGTCTTTACTTTGGAAAGTTATACCAGCACACATATACGTCTCTGTAATCGTCATGTCTTGGGGAATTATCGCATCTCTCCAAGCTTTGTCAACTTCATTCGTTACATCCATAATACTACGATTATTACTTGGGATCGGCGAAGCTGGCTTTACTGGAATCCCATACTTCTTGTCCTTCTTCTATAGGAAGGAAGAGCTGGCCTTGCGTACTGGACTGTTTATAAGTGCCGCCCCTCTGGCCACATCATTCGCCAGCGCTCTGGCATGGGCCATTCTCAAGCTCGGAGAGAACGGTCCCATCGCACCATGGCGACTGTTATTCCTCATCGAGGGATTTCCAAGTGTCATTGTGTCTATCATCGCCTGGCACGTTATCCCAGACGGGCCAGCAAAAGCAAAGTACCTGAATGCGAGGGAAAGGAAGGTCGCCCGATTGCGCCTACGTCGTCGCCAAGGCGGCACTCCGACCAAGGGTGGACTTAAATGGCGAGAAGTCCTCGAGACTATACTGGATCCCAAGGCCTACCTAACCGCTTCCATGTTCTTCTTCACCAACATGGCGTTCTCATCGATGCCTGTATTTTTACCTGTCATCATCCGATCTATGGGCCACTCCTCTGTTGTGTCGCAAGCGCTATCGGCCCCTCCGTATCTAATGTCATTTTTCGTTGTGATTTTAACAGCATATCTCTCGGATCGCCTGCGATCGCGCTCGACCTTTGTTATCTTCCATGCGCTCTTCTCCTGTTCAGGGTACCTCGTGCTCGCTTGTGCGGAGAGATTTGGCTTGGGAATCTGGTGGCGCTATGCTGCTATTTATCCCGCTGCGATTGGATTTTTCAGCGTGATCACCATTGTTATAACTTGGTCAATCAATAACCAAGAGTCTGAAAGTAAGCAGGGTGCTGGATTCGCTATGTTGCAACTTGTGGGCCAGTGTGGACCTTTAGTTGGGACAAGATTGTATCCTGATGTTGAATCCCCGTATTATACTCGTGGGATGGCTGGTTGCGCAGGAGCAATGGTAGTGGTTGCCACTTTGGCGATTATACTGCGATTCTATCTTTCGAGGAAGAATAGAAACAATGAGATGGAGAATGGAGTGGGATATGTAGAAGTGGACAAGGAGGAGGAGGACACTCTTGTTAGTGGAAATGGTAAGAAAGATGTAAGTAGAAAGTTTGAGTATATGCTATGAGAATATCAAGATAAAGTTACGTTACTTCATTGGGAATAAGCTCACGCGGTTTAACCTCCTATTGTTTTGTTGTGCTTGCATTTGACAACTTGGGAATACTTCCAAATACCTAGCCAACATCAAAGTTTCAGCCAGTATTGGAAATTCAGCCACTTTCAAAGACCCAGTCACAATCAAATACTACCACCATCAAAGGCTCAATCAGGCACGGTCAAAGGTCCGTTCATGTTCAAAGGCCCAGTGTCTTATTGGGTGTCAACATGCCTCCTTTGAAGATACAGGAGCACAAATCGATCAATATTGCACAAGAGGACCATTATGAAGTAAGTATCTACATTTTCGAATAATTAGCTATCAAATGTTTACATTTACAGCTCAAGATCATCAATCTCACTCTTGATGCTCAGCAACAAAACGAAATACTCAGTTACTGCATAGAGAACATTATCGAGATCGGAGGTGTCATCCGCGAACAATGGCTTCCAATACCACGTGGGCTTCAGTTGAAGCCTTTGCCCATGAATATGGACCTCCCTGTACACAAATACATCAGGCCAAACTTCGATGGCGTTATGGGTATGATTCTGTGAGTAGCCAATCCCCCCCCCCCCCGGGATTCCCTTCCAAAATAACATAGGAATGGGGCCACTGGAACCAAACACAGAACAAAACGCTGATATTTATAGCTTCACTCTCCCATTCGATGAAGAGAGCAACGTGATAGCACTTGAAGATCTTGTGCCAGAAGAATATGAGAAGCAAGTCTTCCTTCGCTTCTGGGAAGCAAGCAGAGATGAAGAACACGATGACCAGTGGAGATTGAATGACCCTGAATTCATTGCGAGATGGTTCCAGGTTGAGAGGAAATATGCTGATACACCATGGTTGAGGAGGTTTCAAGACATCAAGATGAGGCAGAGATTGTAAGATAGGAGTTCGGGGCTAGTCAAAGCAAACTGTATGATACGGAGCTATAAGCCTGCAAGCAGGAATTGTATGAATCAATCAATAAATTCTCTATTACACTGGTGCTGTGGTATCCTTATGGTGTTGTCCCTGTGCTTGCCTAAATTATACTTTATTATCTTTTATTGAATAAATATTAATTTACTCTGTAATTTATTCGTCACTGCGAAAGTCAACCACGGTATCACATCACATAATTATAATAAACCTAGATAATAAAATATTATTCGTTAGCTATTTACAACCTGCTCCCTCATTTAGTAGCAGACTTCACCGCGACAACCTCCTCGTCCACCTTCAGAATATTCGGTAGCGGTCCCACAGGCGTAATCCCGAACGGGTTAATTTGCGGGTGGCTCTTCGTGTAATGCCTCTTGATCTATATATTATTAGTATTATGCCAGTATGCTCATACGACAGGGTAGTAACTCACATGCTCGAACTGTGTGGTCTCTCCGAACGCAGGCACATTCCAGTACAGGTTTCGCAGCCACTTGTGGATGGCAGGGTACCCACTTCTAATGTCCCGAATATTCGTCTTGAAGTGCTGAACATATACTGCATCAAATCTAACAATGGTGGTGTACAGTCTCACATCGCCCTCTGTGACCTTGTCGCCCCAGTAGTATGGCCCTGGGCTGCTCTCCAGGTGCTTCTCCACGCGGTCCAGCGCCTCAAACAGAGCAAGGACGTTCTTCTCGTACGCCTCCTGGGTTGTGGCAAAGCCAGATTTGTAGACTCCGTTATTGATGAGATCGTACACCCAGCTATTCGTCTCCTCAATCTTGGTGCGGAGGTTCTCAGGGAAAAGTACCACGTCCTTATACTTCTGGGGAAGGATATCATCGAACTCGCTGTAGAACATGCGGATGATATCCGCAGACTCGTTGCTCACAATCTTGTGCTGGACAGTGTCGTAGAGTGTTGGTACCGTGAAGCGTCCGGTATAGTTGGGGTCCACCTGGAAGTAGATTTGGCGGAGGTGGGTGTACTTCTCGTGGCTAGCAACTGGATCTGGCCCAACATTCTCACCAGGAGCATCCTTATCCTCAGATGTAGCAAATCGCCAACCTGATAATGTCAGCGCGGGGTTCTTTGGGATTCATCTCGAGGACTTACCATTTTCACCCATGTGCCAGTGCACAGCGGTAAATGGGACGATTTCCTCCAAGCCCTTCAACTTCCTTACGATCAATGCCCTGTGTGCTAGTTTATGTTAGCGGTGATTCGTTCATAAGGCAGAGAGACACTACATACCCCAAGGGCAAGCATAGGAAACATAGAGATGATAGCGCCCTTTCTCGGCAGGAAACTCGGCACCTGCTTCCCTGGAGATGTGATTCCGGAAAACCGACGCGCCACGCTTAAACTCTCCCGATTTATCCTTTGGGTCAACCCAGTTGGTGATTTTTTGCGACTGGATATCTGTTAGTCCTAGCTATCTAAGAAATACTCGAAAGCGTAAAATGACGTACCATGGTGAAGCTTGTTGAAGTACTAAATAATCTGGCTGTAGATGTAAGATTGGGAGTTACAAGTATCTTCCCTCTAGAAAGTAGCATGAAAGGCCAGTGAATGTCTTGTAGAACGTTATAACGAATCTATATGCGCAGGGAAGGTGGGTTTTATAAGGACAAGCCAGTGCCCCGCAGATGCCACAGCCTTACACAATGTATGACGTGACTAGGCGAGGCTGTCAGCGATTTGCGATCACTCTCACCAATCACAATCGTTGTACCCTGCCAAGGGTCATTTACTAATGCGTCTGTCATGATTATATGCCCAGCCAAGCGTATTATTAATCATCACCATGCATTTCTACAAGATGAAAATGCTGAATATTCTCGATTTGTAGGATATCAAGTAATGTATTTCTGAACTTTGTCATTCCCAATTTGGGGTCTCTGCCCTGATTTCCTATTCGTGCCACTTCCTACCCTTCCTGGTCCAGTCATTCTGCATCTCCGTATGCTTCTCAATCCCCCTGATGCGCAAGTGCTGGCCTTTTGGCAGATAATGTTCCAAGCGGCGACAGGCACACAGGATCCGAGTCCAGACGTCTCTGTCGAGGTACCTTTCGTCAATGTGGAAATTGATCTCGATATTCTGGACGTCAGGAAAATAGCGGCCGACATTGTGGGCAACGGAAACAAGGACATCGGCGTCAGGGAGCAGGTCTTCTCGGGTCTCGAAGACGATGTTCCGCATGCGGCTCGAGTTTTCTCTGCCTAGCTTGGAGAAGAATTGGGTAACCTTTGATTGTGTCAGAATGTTTTTGTTTAGAATGGCTTTGTTGGTTACCTTGTTGCAATCGCGGTGTGTGTGAGAGCATACGACCTTGCAGCGGCCACCATCACGATGGGCGTGTCTGGTACACCTAGACGCCAAGCTCTTAATAGCCTTACTTAGGGACTATTAGTGAATGTTAGCTCGGAATGTCTATGTTTCGTGGGGTTATATTTTCGTACCCTTGGATGCATCCGTTGGAGACGGAGTGCTTGAACACACTGGGGGCAGGCGAAGTCGTCAACCACAATCAGCCACCACCGCTGATGTTCGTGGGTCTGGGCCAGGAGTTTGAGGAGGTGGTAATCATGAGCAGAGCCTCGGAACCCTTCCCAGAGCGGATCCATGATTCGTATATTGTCCATCCGAAGTAAGTGCCAGTTATAAAGCATAGAACGTGTAAGATCGGGCTTGCCACAACTTTCAAAGACACATTCTCCTTGTCTGTGCCGCATCTCTCTGTTCGTAGAACTTGCAATCAGCCGAATGTCCCTGGGATCAGATTTGCTTGTGTTTCCTTTGCCGGTATCTTCTGCAGTGGGTTTCGAGTTGCGTTGTCCGTGGGATTTGCCCCAAATATCAATTATTTTCAGGGTCTTAGAACGGGGCTTTGAAGGTGGCTCAAGTGAAATAGGCTCTTCCCGTATTGGCATAGGTAAGTTGGTGAAAATTGTTAGGCCCTCTCCAGCACCCTCTTGCTCATGGCATCCGTTACCATCGAAGCTGCCAAAATGCTTGAGGCGTGGGGGCACGAAGTTGTCAAAGGATATGATATCCAGGCACGTGTAAGTCTGAGAGAATTGTTCAAAGGCCGCCTCATTCGCAAAATCTGTGGTTGGCGTTCCTAGATCGAGTCCAATTACTGAAGCCAGTACCTCCGGTTCTTCCTGTGGGCCTCCGGGAGATCGCATATTGTCCTGGGGCGGACGGTTGAAATATGGCACCAAAGTATGGTTGATGCGAAAAAGGAGGCAAAAAGGAAGGTGTAGTAGAAGAAGAGCAACATGGAACGAATGTCGGCGATAATTACCACCCGAGGAGGAGGTATCTTGAGATCGTTTGGCACATTAATTCTGAAATATGGGTTGGTGGGTAGGTTTGGTTGTGGTTGTTTGTGGAAGGTGCCCCCGTCAAATATATTATGGTGCGTATAAACTCTTCTGTGTTATTCACTCACATACGCTTATTGGCCCCTCAGGTTATAATACTCAAGTCCCCAACTATTGTATCTGCCCAAAACCCCTCTAATTGCCTGGAACTTTAGAGTTAACAAATGTTTCCCGCCGATATAGACGCCCGCTCATTGCCAACCATCCTAGACGCCTGCCAGCCTATTTACACAAGATGCCATACTAAATACACCCTCGTTAAATCGTAACACTATTTCCTCCACCTTATTATAGTTCTTCGACCATTACTTATCCATCATCCTGTCACCGATATCCGAATCCTTCTAGCCTTAGAAGTAAGTCTGACCATATTGACCCTGGCCCTGTAAATCATGCACCCTCGGTGGCTGGTAATAGGCCTGATACGGATGATTCGGTAGCGAAAAGTCTGCCCTCGCGAGCAACGGGTTCAGTATTCCTCCAATGATCTTTGGTGGCTGCTGAGGTTGCTGTTGCTGCTGCTGCCCAGCCTGTAGGCCCTGCGCCGCTGTCGACATGTTTGCATTCGCCCCAATCCTAGAATTGGGTGCGAATTGGTTAAAAGACATTTGGTTCCTTAGCAATTGTTCTTCTGAAATCCAACCCCATTTATCGCGGAGTTCTTTCATCACATACGTGACATTCCATCCGGTCTCCTTCTGCACTTTCTCAAATATTCGTATTACCTCTTCCTGCTCGTCGCGCTGCACGAGAGTTTCACCTGCCAGGGCCAGAGACCGCAATGCTACTGAGGCAACGCCCCTGTCCTTGACGTGAGCGACAATGCCACATATTTGGTGTGCATGGTCGTGAAGGAGACTCGCCATTTCGGGATTGGGCATTGGAAACATGGGATTTGTCTGTGCTACGACGCACATTGCAGTGTGATAGAACAGTCGACCGGTGATTGCGGATCGTTTAAGCAGCCTGCGAGGTATCAGCATACAGTCATCATGAAATAATGGAGATTAGTATAACTTACCAGACTTCCGGGAACAGTGACTTGGATGAAGTTTGATGGGGAAAGAGAAAGCCCACAGGGTGCATAGTTCTTGGCACACTTTGATTCCAGTTATCACAGAGGTTCTTCAAGTCTTGCCACTCCGCATACCGCCTTTGTTGCCTTAACTGGTCTTCGTGCGCGGTTGCCTCTGGAAATTTTGGGGTTGTGGCCCTGAAATTTGAAACCTTCCCCGTGATATACACCATGCGGTGTGTCCAGAGTTCTTCACTCCCGCCTTCTCGCCCTTGCGAAAAGTCCATATCCACGCCCCATTGGTCTGGTTCCCACGCCACTTGCCAGTTGAAGTGTAGGCATGATAACAGCTCCATGGCGACATTGACCCAAAAACAAGCCGCACCAATACCAGTTGACCGGGCATTCCAGCCACATTCCTTGATTAGAGCTCTAGCGCCCGCAATGTGATTCATGCGTTTGGCTGCACGCTCAGACATTATTTCATAGACGTTGAGAATAACTGCCGACGTTGCACAGACGACCGTATCTCGATCTGGGTTTTGTAGTGCACGTAATAGTAGCGTGGTTGCTGTGTCGTAATAGAAGAGCGCCCTATCTTCCTTATATAATGAATTGACAAGTGAGAGATGCCGCGCTCCGCAAGCAAGGAAGGCATTGAGTAGCATTGGTTCTTGCAGAGCATGGAAAGGCAAAAGCCGAGAAAAGTGCTTCATCTTGTCCATACTATCCATCCATAACCCAACTTCTTCCACAAATACCTGCATGAGGAGGACCTCTTGCGGATCGCTGAGATATCCCCTAGCAACATCCGGAGGTGTGAGTATTGCCTCCGGATTCCCATATGGGGCTGGGGCCACTGAATTCATATATGAAACCTCGTTGCCCACATGAGGGTTAAGGTGGCGGTTATCTTCCTGCTGCTGGTAGCCATTTTTGCCAGCCCCCCTGCTCTCTGGATATAACCCTGGGGCCCCTGGTTGTATGATCGAGTTTTGGTTGCTATGCATGGTGATATTCGGATCAATTGGAATATTAAACTCGGGGACAGGTTCGTGGGAGGGCGTCACCGTCTCTATTTGTATTGCGCTGTACTGGCCGAGGCCTCCTTTGTACTCTGATGCAATGAGTCGAGATTCGTCTTGAAATTGGACTAGATAATGTCAGCTCTGGTCCCATAATCTTCTGAAAGGTTACGCACCCGACCAATCCGCCGTCGGCGGAAGTATCGCTGGGTCTCTGACGTCCATCCAGTGGAAGTTGAGCTTCATTCCACGCCTGCATGTTTTCCCAGACTTCTTGCAGTTCTGGCAATGCGGCAACCCTTCGTCGCATTTCAAATGCCGTTCCCTGCATGTTAAACACCCGGTCCTCACTCTCCTCGGTTTGCTTGGGCCGGCAACTGAGCTTTCGCCAGTCGCCACGGCAGAGCCGGGGGAGTCGACAATCGTCATGTGTATATGCGAAGGCGCTGTATGGGCTGGTCCTGCTTCTCCTCGAGTATATGGGGATTTGGGGCTGCCAGGTGGGCGCCGGCTCGACAGTGGCGCGCCTCAACAGGCGGTGCGGGTGCGTCGGGTATATCGCAGAGGTTGTCGAAGCCAATGGATCGAACGAGGTGGTTGGACGCAGCGGCGCGCAAGGCGGAAGTGCTGGTCGGTTGGCGGCGAGTTTGCGATCCCTGAAGTCATATGCGGCCAAAAACTGTTGTTATCTGCGAACTACGTCGCGTTGCGCCTTATCGTCGCACGAACATTTGCATGTGAGAAAGCAGGGGATGGCGGGAGTAGGGTGGTCGGATACATGCGATACTGGGGTCGTTCGGTGACACTGTGTTTAGGAATATAATTCGTGAAGGGGTTCGAGTAATGTTCGGGGCGGTCGTGATCGATGAGATAGACTTGGGGTTGAGAGATGCGCAATTGGTGCCTGGACCAAGTAGCCTAGTGTATGGCCTACTTATAATATGGTACACGCAGGTGGGAAGCCGTCGGAATTGTGGTTGTGCATTTCCGGCACTGTTGCCGCGCAGTCTGCCGCCATCCGCCGTGGCTGTGGTAGCATGAAATAGACGAAGGCGGGCCGCTCATCAACCCTCAAACGGTCCAAGTTAGACAATACAATTTCAACATATGTCGCTCCCACAGCCGCCTCCGGAAGCAACATATATCTTCCGCGGCCATGCGGCGCAGATCCATTCGACGCGGTTCATAAGAGGAAACACTCGCCTCGTTACTGGCGATGCTGACGGATGGATCGTGCTCTGGGGTCTAGCCTCACGAAGACCAACGGCCGTGTGGAGGGCCCATGAGGCCGCCATCCTCGGTGTCGCTGAATGGGGACCAGACAGATTAATCACGTGAGCTTAATTTCAAATATAACAACTCTTCTATTATACTTTATTACTTGTGTTATATGTAAGGTTACTAATAGTTTTAAAGTCACGGAAAGGACAATAAGCTCATCGTTTGGAAGTTCTCGGAAGAGGATGAGGCTTCCTTGGGCAAAATACTCCCCGTCGAGGATCCAACAACACCAAGGAAGCAACCATGGCTTCTCTATATCCTGCATGTCAACACGCTGAACTTCTGCGCGTTCGGCCACTGCACTGCAAAGCAACTTCCTGGCCATGCTTCAACCGAGATTGCCACCTCGTCTAGTAACGATGAACTTCTCATCGCCGTCCCCAACACCCTGAGCTCCGAGGCCGTTAGTATCCACCGCGACCCCGTCATTTATCACAACTAACCCTCTTCAGGTCGACATCTTCCATCTCCCCTCACAGAACCGCCTGACTACGGTCCCGGGAGACAAATCTACCAACACGGGCATGGTCATGTCCGTATCCATCCTCTACGTATCCTCACGCCTCACTCTAATTGTGGGCTATGAGAGCGGACATGCAATGGTCATGCAGGACAACCCCAGCATCGGCTGGTGTAGGCTCTACCTCGCGCAGCCTCATTCCCAGCCTATTCTCTCCCTCGCCGTCACTTTAAACATGGCATCCTTTATCACGAGCGGCGCTGATGGAATAATCGCGAAACACCCCCTTTCCTCGCTATCCCCACCGCTGGCCCAACCTGTCCAGCCACAACCAGGGCCAACCCCTCAGAGGGTTCCAGTTAAGAACCCCTCGGGCCTCTCCGACATTTTCGGACAATCCCCATCCACACCTTCGGCAAAACCATCCAAGGCGCCCGTGAAACCTGAAGTCGTTACCAAACCGTTAAAGGTCGTGCAGACGAAGCACTCTGGTCAGCAGAGCTTGCGGATCAGGAGTGATGGGCGGATATTTGCAACGGCGGGGTGGGATACTAAGGTACGGGTTTATAGCGTGGCGAGCATGAAGGAGTTGGCGGTGCTGAAGTGGCATAAGGAGGGGTGCTTTGCTGTTGCATTCGCGGAAGTCATAAATGTACAAGATGATAAAGAGGGAGATGATGAGGTCAAACCAGAAGGCGGTAGACCAGAGGCAGAATCTTCAGAAGTAGGCGGGACTGCTTTAGTTGCACCTTCGAGGCGGGTGGGCTTGGCGATATCGGCAAGAGAGAAGAGGATACAGCAGGCGACACATACACATTGGGTGGCAGCTGGGAGCAAGGATGGGAAAGTGAGTTTGTGGGAAATATACTAGATCTTTGTACAATCCATGATGATTTTAACGACGCTGCGCTGTACTACTATATGACACATCTACCTAATCTACCCGATATTGAACTCCGACGCAGCACCCATATGCTCCATCATCTTCCTCTTCATCCTCTTCGCCGCATCATCCTCATTGACATCCCTCGGCCTCTCCCTATCCTCCTTCTTCTTCTTCCTCGCATGCTCGCCCTCCGGCGCCTTCTCATTCCCATCCCTATCCGTATTATCCCCCCTCCTCGCCTTCCTCATCGCCACACTACGATCCGCATGCGTCATCGCCTTCGGTCTCAGCCCAGGAACCTTAATACTACCCGGCTTGTCACGCAGCCCAAACGCCTTGGCCAAATGTCCCAGGTGGAGCTCCTTCATGTCGAAAATCGCCCGCTCAGCAGCAACGTGGGTGGCGTACGCGCGGATGTGCGACTGGTACCCCCTCCTCGCCATCTCGAGGTACTTGGCCGAACCCAGAATCCAATTCTCCACCTCAAGCTGCCACGCCGTCGCGCGCTCCTCCCACTCGTGGCCCGTGCCGCCGAAGCCCTTGCGGATGAGCTCCTCGCCCGTGTTGGCGGACAGGTTGGGGCTCAGCTTGGATAGGATGGGCACGTATGCCTCTTCGGGGCCGGGGAGCAGGAAGATCAGCGAGCGTCCGGATTTACCGGCACGCGCGGTACGGCCGATTCTGTGGACGTGGTCGTCGGAGGAGAAGGGGGGGTCGTATTCGACTACGAAGTCCACATTGGGGAGATCGAGACCGCGCGAGGCGACGTCCGTACAGACGAGGACGCAGGGGTCTTTGGACTCGGAGAAGTGCTTAAGGGTCGCGGTACGGATGTTCTGGGCGAGGGAGCCGTGGAGCTTGTGGAGGGTCACGGCGTTGGTGGCGTTGGAGAATGCGGCGCCGGTGGCGATGGTGTCTTTGGTGAGTTCGTTCTTGGGGATGACGGCGACGGCGGGCTTGGCTTCGTCGGTGTTGGCGCCGGAGACGGGGGGTGGTGTGAGTTCGGGTCGTGAGAAGAGGGAGAAATGGAAGTCGACGCTGTCGGCGCAGGAAATGAAGACGATGGCCTTCATGACTGAGCCGCGACGAGCGAAAGCGCGCTTAAGAACTGCAGTGAGTGTAACGAGGCGGAGTTTCGCTGGCACGACGCCGTATTCCTGCTTAAGTTGAGCAGGGGCGGAGAACCCGTTTTCTGTGGGCTCGGTGCCGTCGGTCTTGTTCTTCTCCAACTCTTCATCGGAGGGGTCGGCCTGGATATGCATGGCATCCTTGAGAGATATTTCTCCCAGCTTCTGCACCGTCATTTTCATGGTCGCCGAACACAAGACTGTTACGCGACGGCTGGGGAGTTGCCCCTTGCCGACTCGTCCTGTCCTGTCGTTTATGAGTGCTCGAGAAGCAATCTTATCGACAATGCCCTTGATTTCCTCCTCGAAGCCGAGCTCCATCAGTCGATCACCTTCATCAAGAACAAGCCATCTCACAGTGCTCACGTCCAGCACCTCCGTATTATCCAGATGATCCGCCAAGCGACCAGGCGTGGCAATAAGGATATTAACACCCTTCCTCAGCCTCGCCTTCTCCGACTGCTTGCTCTCCCCTCCAATAACTGTAGTCCCCACGAGCCACGGCGCACACCGAAGCAGCTTATCCAGCACCGCAGCAATCTGCTTGCACAATTCTCTCGTCGGGGCAAGCACAATAGCAAAGAGCCCCGAGTTGCGGTGAATCTGCTTCTCCTTATCATGCACACCCTCCGACTCAGCAGCAGCGCTGATCGCCATGATCCGCTCCACAATCGGCAGCAGATACGCCAGCGTCTTTCCCGAACCCGTCTGCGCCTGTATAAACGCATCGCTATCCTCAGCGATGAGCTGCGGCACAGCAGCCTTCTGAATAGCCGTCGGCGCCTTCATATCTAGCTTCGTCGCCAGATGAGCAGCAAGTCGCCTCGACATGCCCAGAGTCGTAAACGAGGCCGCCTCATCGGAAAGCGGAGCATTAGACGGCTTCGCGGGCTCGAGCTCCTCCTTGGGCTCCTCCTCCTCGAACTTGGTCTTCGACGACGGGTTGAATGTGAAAAGCGACGAGATGATCTGTGTCGGCTTCCCGCCCCCATCCGTAAACGTCTTCTTCGGCCCAGGCCCATCCCCAAACGAAGTCTTCTTCCCACCACCACCAATACTAATACTCCCCGGCGGCAGCTTCCCCGTCGTCAGCCGCGCCGTCTGCCGTCCCGCATCGCCATAGTAGTCCACCTGCACCCTCTGTCTCTTCGGCCCCCTCGCCTCGCTGCCGGGCCCAATGTACTCCTCCTGCGCCTCGCTGAAGCGGGGGTTCTGTATAATCTCCCGATTCGCCGGCGCCGGGCGTTTCGATTCGTTGCTTCCCCCTCCTCCCTCCCCGTTCATGCGCGACTCCTTGTGATTCGCAACCTTCCTCGCCGTCAACCGATCCTTCCACCGGCCACCCTTAAACACAGGCTTCGCGACCAGCGGCGCGTCCCCAATCTCAAAATTCATGAGCATCCCATCGTCGGCCATCTTAGCTTCCTCCACAGGACAAATATCCTGTTCCGAGTAGTTTGTAGAGAGAAAAACGTATCGGAGAGAGGATGGTTCCACAACAGAACTGAGGGCCCTGATTTTCCTATCTTTCCCAAGAAGTTTCGTTATCGAGAAAATTCCCCGCACAGACCATCCCTCAAACCTCACACAAAAAATGCGGGATGCGGGAGCGCTAAACCCCTTCCACCCACACGCGGCCGCGTCCAAACCTTTAATTCTGCCGCGGGCACCACCGGACACACGGTGATGCTTCAATATACGCCGCAGAACAGAGCACACCAGAGCACACGACAACCATGTCTCCCCGCCAGGTAACAGCATAAATACCCCAATGGCCCCCCGCAGCTCCACAACCCTCCACATCATCACTCGAAAATAAAAATACAACACAACCACTCGGCCCCTAGGAGCCGCGCAATGTCAATAATCCCCCGACTCCTCCCCCGCCTACGCCCACGAACCGCATTCCTCCCCACCACCACCATGTCGTCGCGCAACCTCTCCACCACCCCCCCATCCCAGGCCTGCAAGCCCTCCTCCCCCACCCCCTCCTCCCCCACCTCCAGCTCCTCCACCTCAACAATCCCCAACACCCCCATCAAAATCTTCCGCACCCTCCCCTCCCTCCGCCACTGGCGGCACACCCAACGCCTCGCGCACCGCACCCTCTCCCTCGTCCCCACAATGGGCGCCCTCCACTCCGGGCACCTCTCCCTAATCCGGCAAGCCGCCTCCGAGACCTCCCTCGTAGTCGTCTCCATCTACGTCAACCCGGCCCAATTCGGCGTCCACGAAGACCTCGCGAGCTACCCCCAGACCTGGGCCGCCGACTGCGCGCTCCTGCGCGATCTGGACCGCGAGATGGCGGATGACGGCGGGAATATGGGGCGCGTGGCGGCGGTGTTCGCGCCGACGGATCGGACGATGTATCCCTCCGGCTTTCCGGGGCAGGAGGTAGACGCGAAGGGGAGTTTCGTGAGCATCACGCCCGCTGGCGAGAAGTTGGAGGGTGTAGCGCGGCCGACGTTCTTTAGGGGCGTAGCGACGGTGTGCATGAAGCTGTTCAACATCGTGGCGCCCGAGAAGGTTTATTTCGGGCAGAAGGACGTGCAGCAGACTGTTGTGATTAGGAAGATGGTGAGGGATTTCTGTATGGACACTGAGGTGCGTGTGGGGCCTACGGTGAGGGAAAAGGATGGGCTGGCGATGAGTAGTCGGAATGTGTATCTTGGATCCCGGCGGCGGGCGCGGGCGACGGTGTTGTGGGAGGCGTTGCGGTTGGCTGAATCGGCGTGGAAGGGCGGGGCGAGGGGGAGGGAGGGGATTCTGGGGCCTGCGGAGGAGTATGTGCGCGGTGTTATGGCGGCGGAGGAGAAGAAGCCCGCGGGGGAGAGGGTGAGGTTCGAGATTGGGTATCTGTCGCTTGCGGACCCGGAGACGTTGGAGGAGCTGGAGGTGGTGGAGGAGGGGAGGGGCGCGGTGCTGAGTGGTGCGTTTAAGATGTTGCCTGTTGAGGAGCCGGGGGAGGGGGAGGATCTGGGGTTGAGTGGCGGGCCGGCGGTGAGGTTGATTGATAATATTATTTTGGAGCCTGTGGAGGGGGCGTAGATGGCGGAAAGGGGGGAGGGTTGTACTTGTATAGAAGAAAGAAAGAGCATATAGAAATGTATATATGGCGGCATACGCCGATTCATCACTTGCAAGACCCGGGCAATAGGAGACTTTGAGTGCAACATCGATGATACCCGATCACCACCACACAAGCAAGATCACCATAAACACAGCAAATTTGGCAGATTTATCTTTATACGCTATCTCTAGCTATACTACAGGTCATCCCAGACCCCACGCTCTGATGCACCAACCACCACCTCAGTAAGTGTGTGCACTCAAAAGAGCCCGCCGTCTAGATGAAGAGTGGAGAATGTCTATCACAACAACAAGCACAGGAAAATTTGGGTTTGTCTCCTCTCCGTTCCCCCCCAGTCCGCCTCCCAAAAAATCCAAGTACCGTTCCGTTGTCCCATGCAAACAAAACGCCAAAAGCTCAATGTTGGTACAAAAATCATTGCGCAACAGAGCAAAGCCAACCACCGCCGATATCAAACGCCAAGGAAAAACAACAACAACCAAAAGGGCTAGCCAACCCGAACCGGAGCCTTCCCCCCTTTCCTCTTCCGCCACCAAAACAAATGCCCGGTCCCAGATATGCTTAACCCAAAAAAGCAAAACAAAACAAAAAACACCCAGTTTTTGCACCTCCGCTTCCCTTTCCTCCCGAAATTTTATATTACTGTCTCGCACTGGGTATCAGAAAAACAAATGAAAAGTGGTAAAATATCGATACGCAACCCTCCTCGGGACAGCATCACAGACACAGCAGGGTAAACAGCCAGCAAAAAACTTATGCCGACTCCCCCCCATTGCCGTGTCCCCCCCCAACAAGCTCAAGTATCTTCCCCGACACCGCATTCGGATACCCCCTCCCCAGCATCTCCCTCACGACCTCCATCGCCGCCGGCCTATCCTCCGCCGCCAACAACGCTCTCGCCATAGCCTCATACGTGCTAGGCTCCCTCCTCTCCCTCCCCACCGCCTCAAAGACCTCTCTCGCCCTCTTAAAATCACCCTCATTCGCCCACCCATGAATGAGCGTATTCGCGATATACGGCGTCATCTCGACGCGCTGCGCCGTCATGGCTTGCAGAAACGGCTCCGTCTCCGCGACGCGGTGGTTCGCAACCAGCGCCTCGAAGAGGGCCTGGTAGACGCAGGCTTGCGGGCGGATGGAGCGGTCGGCGCTGACGGCGTGGAAGATGTCGAGGGCGCCGGCGATGTCGTGCAGCACGCAGCCCTTGGCGTGGATGAGCGAGGCGTAGTGCACGGGCTCGGGCTTCTGGCCGGTGGCGCGGATGATGTCGAGGACGGCTTCGGCGGCGGACATGTTGATGGGGTCGAGGGTGGCGTGGGTGTCGACGAGGAGCTTGTAGGTGTGGTTCGTGGGCTGGATGCCCTTGCTGAGCATGCGCTCGTAGTACTGGAGCACCTTGGCCTTGTCGCGCTTGGTGGTCAGGAAGAACTGCATGAGGCTGTTGTAGGGGGCCGGGCGCGCCTTGTAGTTGGGCATGGATTCCATTTCTTCAAAGAGCTCTTCGGCGAACTTCTCGTCGCTGACCCGGCAGAGGGCGTTGACGATGGTGCCGTAGGTGACGCTCGTGGGGCGGATGCCGAGAGAGCGCATCTCGGCGAAGAAGAAGAGGCAGTCGTCGATGCGCCGGGCCTTGCCGAGCTTGCCGATGAGGGCATTGTAGAGGAACGAGGAAGGCTCGACGCCCTCGGACTTGGCGCGGTGGAAGATCTTGACGGCTTCGGAAGCCTCGTCAAAGGTCTTGGTAGACTCCTTGAGAGTGGTGATGTACAGACCAAAGGTGTTCGCGGTCGGCGCAGCACCCATGTCAAGGAGCTCCTGGTGAAACTGGGCAGCCAGGGTGCGGTTGCCGAGCGTGAGGCAGGCACCCACCATGGCATCCAGAATCGACACCCATCCGTATCGGACGACAGGGTACTGGGTCAGGAGCGGGACGTCAGCCCTAGCCATGCCGAGGATATCGTGGACTAGGTTGGCGCGCTCCTCTCTGGCAGCAGCGGAGATCAGCTTGGCGTACGTGATGTAGCGGGGGTGGCGACCAGCGCGTCTGATGTTGCGGAATCTGTTCAGTGCCTCATTGAGACGAGACACCTTTGCGCGGGACGTAAGTCCTCTCTCAAGCTCATCGGCGATAAGAGACGAGCCCTTGAAGTCGGTAGAAGCAGCATAAGGATCGAATGAGTCCTCGAATGCTGGCCTGGTAACCGGCGCCTGGAAATGAGTTGGGAACGCTTGTTGGTAGACGACAGGTGACTCGATGGTGCGGGGGTCAACAATGCCGCGCTTTGCCATGAACTGCTCCACAAGAAGGATTCCCTCATCCACCTCATCCGCGATCGACGACTGCGACGAAGCAGATTCCTTGATGCGGTGGAACATCTGCTCAGACTGGGAGAGTCCCAGAGCAGCCTGTCCAGATCCGATCATGCTGATGGCGTACATGGCCGTTGGCTCAATAAACGAAGCCGAAACAGCCATTCCAGGGGCAGACAGGATCTGCCAGTACTTGGAGGCCTCGGCGACGTTTCCGGAGCGGACGCTGAGCGCGAGTAGTGCCATGGCTGGAGCCGCAACATCTTGGCTGTCGAGAGGAACGTTCTCAAACGCCGAAAGGGCAACCGAGCTGTTGCCAGCGTCGGCGGCAGAAGCCGCGATCTTGCCCATAGCGGAGGCCTTGGGCGCGAAGCTCAAGCCCTGAGCCCACTTGAGAGCTTCAGCGTGAACGCCGCTGTCGAGCAGCCCCTGGACAAGTCCATGTGACACGATGATGTCCTTCACTGCGGGGTTCTTTGCGCCTGATGACTCAACAATCTTCTCGTAAAAGCGGATCGCTCCGGGAAGCTTGTCGGAATCGACGTACGCCTTCACAACAGCAGCGTAGACAAAGGCGTCTTGGCGGTCAGTGAGTTCCACCAGTCCGTAGTTGTCGGCCACGGCAATGTCCTTGTATTCGTTGTAGCACTCGACGGCGCTGGTGAGATCCCGGGAAGCCGCGTAACCCTTGATCATCGATGGGAACGTGGCAGCCAAGGGGATGACCTTCTTGGACTCCATGTCCTCGTAGAAGCGCGCCATGTCGTTGACACGAACGGCCTCAGCGCAGGCTGAAATGAGCTTGAAGTAGGTCTCTGCTGGGTAAGTGCGATCCTTGTTGGTCCTCATGGACATATCAAACATCTTGACGGCAAAATCGAGCCTGTCGTCTTCGGACAAGATGTCGAACTCCATCTCGCTGGATGCGAGCATGAACTTGTCGGGCTGCTCCATGCCGCCGAAGCGGGCACGCTTCTCCTCCAACATCTTCTTGGACTCGTTGACCTCGAGAGATCTCGAGGCAAGGAGGTTGATGAGGGTGTTGTAGGTGGCGGTGGTGGGCGCCACCTTGCGGCGAAGCATGTCCGAGTAGACATCGAGGGCCTTGGGCACCACCTGGATCCTTTCGGCAGGCAGGTGGATCGCAGCGTCGAGAAGCGCGTTGTACGAGTCCGCAACTGGCTTGATGCCAGCAACAAGCATGGACTCGAAAACGGCGGGGATCTCGGCATAGCGCTGCGATTGGGAGAGCTTCGTGAGGTGCTCAGCGTAGCTCTGGGACTGGAGGTCCGAGGTCGTCGTCACCGAGCTGGTCGACAATGGCGAGCGGCGGAGATCCTCCAGGCTCATGGGAGGGGTGGCGAGCCCAGAAGCAACCTCCTGCAGCCCATTGATGTGGAGGTCTCTGATCTGCTGCGCAACCTCCGGGGTCAAGGCGCCTGATCCCTCGACTGAAACGAATGTGTCACTACGCGCCTTCCGGAGGCCATCGAGGTCGCCCGTGCTCTGGGATCTCTCCAGGCCCGGGCGCTGATCTTCATAGCTCGCGGCAACTGCCTCTGCAGTTGCCTCCTCGACCTCTGGAACTGAAGGCTTCCACTCAATCCGCTTGGCGAACTGAAACTGTGTCCATTCCTTCTCCGGCTCCCCGACGGGGTGCTGCTTCTTCCAGGCATCGAAGTAGGCGTCTAGCCCCGCATCGGTGGTGTTGAGTCTCTCTGGTCGCGCATCCTGCTGGAGGGTGAGCGCCGACGAGGCGTTTACGCTGGTGTGAAAGGCATTCTTGAAGCGGTAGCTGTGGAGCTTCCCAACACTGTTGTGGCGACGAGCGAACGCGCTGCGGTTGTGTTGGTTCGGGTAGGAGGACGGGTGTGTGGCAGCAACGAGTGACTGGGCGTATCCGTGGTGAAATGTTTTGGCGAACCCCTGGCGTGCGAGATTGGAGTAGAGGTTTGAGTAAATGGGCATTTAGCAGATGGTTGATCCTCTCATTGACTGGGAGGGGAGGATATTAGATTAGGAGAGAGATGGATTGCAGGTTCATTGACAGCAAGTGGCCGTCAACAAACGCGCTATGTGAATTTGGTATAAGTTGAGGATTGGGATTGGTGAGGTCGACTCGTGTGTTCGAGTCGAACTGGGTATGATTGATTAAAAAAGGGACTAAGTATAGTCGTCGGTATTGAAGTTGTTTTTTGCTGAAGAGCAGATGCTGAATAAGGGGAGTCAGAAGAAGAAGGAGAAGAAGGCGAAGTGAGTGGTATAATAATGGGAAAAAGAGCCTTGAGGGAATAAGGCTGTGTGGCCGTGTGGTTGTGTGGTACTGTGTTCTGACTGTACTCGGTGTCTGTGGATGGTCGTGTGTGGGAAGTACTGAGTGAGTGTGAGTTGTATGTGTTGTATACTTTGGTAAGTGGTGTTCTGGTTGCGTGCGGGAGAAGAAAGTAAAGTTTGAACGATGACGAGTCACGTCTGTCTGATTGTTCGGGTTCGGGCCTGCAGGTAGGAAGTAGAAGGATGCAGGCGACGATGGAAGGAGAAGGGTTAGTGGATGCAAGTACCGCAGGAAGTACCCGAAGTGTGGAATATGGGTGGAATTTGGGTGTAATAGTGGGTCGAGAGTGACAAGAGCCAAGCGGGAGGAAGACATGGGATATTGCTCACGTATTGCAGTATCGTGAAATCTCCAACCCGCATACTCGGCTTAGTAGTGCTGCTCCCCAGTAAAACTCCAGTAAAACTGCAGTAACACTCCAGTAATAGATGCGTAGAACTCCACTAAACTCCACTAACTCCACCCTGAGTGTCCTGGCTGGGTAATGCGTCTTGCCTGGCAAGCTGGGATATTACTTACAGTAACTTAACTCCGTATTGCCTGCCTGGCTATCGCTGGCTATCGCTGGTTATCGGTGGTATGACTGGTATCAACTTCCCTCCACTATGCACTAGCACCACTCTCGTTAATTGCACAGCAATGCTGAAGAGAAAGAGCCGGGTCCGTTGCGAATTTGAACCGGCATCTCTACATCGTCATTGGTCGTGTGATTCTGTTCGTTCTTTCCCAAACCCTGCTAGCCTCCTCTCGCCGACCCTCCCTCATCCCGCTGTCCAGGGGTGGGATCGACGTTGATTGCCCAGTCTACCCAGTCTATCCAGTTCTTCCCATACGATTTTGACTGGAGTCGACTAGAATAATCAGATCCGGGGAATCTCTAACTTCCGTCCTTTGGGAGCATCCCCATTGGCTGCCAACTCACGCGACTTTCTCCATTTGCCCATCCTCCCCTTCCTGCTCTTCCCTTCCCCTTCCCTGCTCTTCCCTACTATTCCCTGCTCTTCCCTACGTAACCATCCATAACCCCCCCTAACCATCCCTACCTATCCCTGACCATCCCTAAACATTCCCCATATGAAAAATCCAGCAGAAGCACGTGGAAGCCTGAGGTTTCGTCTTTTTTCCCACTCTAGCTAGTCTAGCCATTGTTTCGCGTCTCGGCACGCCCGGATGCGCTTCCAATGGGGCAGTGTACATGGATTAGCCCAAAGATACAAAGTTACAAGTTACAAGTCGCTGCTGTAAAAACACACCTGATCGCGCGGGCCCGGAACCCTAACCCCGTCCGTCGGGTCCGAAGATCCTGAAAATGAAAATCGCGGCCGAAACGAACTTATCCCGCGTTATCCCCGATTCGGCCGAATCCGCCCCTCGTCGGCCATTCCCTCGCGCTATCCCCTACTCGTACATACGTAACTGGCGTCCGTTCCATCCATCCATCCATCCATCCTCAGCCTCGTCTCTCAGCCTCGTCCAACCCCTCACCAACCCATCAACAAATCGTCACGGGATCATCCACTCCCCCTCACCCCGTGATAATTCCCACCACCAGCCCAGTATCAAAGTCATCTACACCTACCCACCCACCTACCCCCTTACCAACCCAGCCTCGGCTCCTCCCTACCCAAAAAATGGCAGACACCAAAACCAAAGGCTACACCGCCGTCTCCGCCCCCGGCAAAGTCCTCCTCGCAGGCGGCTACCTGGTCCTCGACCGCGCCTACACGGGGCTCGTCTTCGGTCTCAGCGCGCGCATACACGTTATCGTCCAGGACTGCGTGACGGGCGAGGGCGCGGAACCACTTGTTGTCGTCAGGAGCCCGCAGTTTGTTGATGCGGAGTGGAGGTACTCCATTGCTGTTCTGGGGGATGGGGCGGGGGTGGCTGTTAAGCAGTTGGAGAGGTATGTTATAGGATGTTATTTCATTATTTCTGTATTCATTTATTTCGGTCTTGTTTTGGCACTCATCTTTGGTCATGGACCCCTTTTATCCCTTTATTTGTCCCCTACCACGAACTGGCGGTCAAAATAACATATCACGTGTTACCCCTTCCCCTACATCCCCTACATCCCCTACTCTACCTTTCTCTACTACACCTTCCCCTATCACACCCTCACCACAATACAATACTCATACTAACCCCCCACCAGTCCCTCCACCTCCCGCAACCCCTTCGTCGAAACAACCCTAACCTACACCCTCTCCTACCTCCTCACCACCGGCCTCACCACCCTCCCCTTCCTCACCATCACCATCCTCGCCGACAACGACTACTACTCCCAACCCTCCACCACCCCCCCATCCACCTCCTCCACCTCCCCCACCCCCTTCACAACCTTCCCCACCCCCCTCCCCCACGCCCACAAAACCGGCCTCGGCTCCTCCGCCGCCCTCACAACCTCCCTCACAACCTCCCTCCTAACCCACCTCCTCCCCTCCCCCCCCCCCTCCCCCCTCTCCCACAACCTCTCCCAATCCGCCCACTGCGCAGCCCAAGGCAAAATCGGCTCCGGCTTCGACGTCGCCGCCGCCGTCCACGGATCTTGTCTCTACCGCCGCTTCTCCCCCGCCCTCCTCGCGCCCATCAGCGACGGCGACGGGCCTGGCAGCGCGGGGTTCGTGGAGAGGCTTAGGAGCGTCGTCGAGGAGGAGGCCGGGGGGGGACAAAAGTGGGATACCCTCGTCGAGAAGGGAGTGGTTATCCCAGACGGGTATGCGTTGGTAATGTGCGATGTCGACTGCGGCTCCCAGACCGTCGGGATGGTGAAATCCGTGCTCGCCTGGCGCGCTACCTCTCCCGGCGACGCATCACGCCTCTGGACATCCTTGCAATCCGCGAACGAGGAGCTCGCGCGCGCGTTATCCGCGGGGGTCGCAGAGGAGTCAGAGATAAGTAGTGCGTTCAAGGCGATCAGGGCGTTGATTCGGGAGATGGGTGATAAGGCGGGGGTTCCGATCGAGCCGCCTGCGCAGACGGAATTGCTGGATGCGCTGGAGGAGGTGGAGGGTGTGGTTGGGGGGGTTGTGCCGGGGGCGGGGGGGCATGATGCGGTTGCGCTTTTGGTGAAGGGGGGGGAGGAGACGCTGGGGAGGGTGAGGGAGATGTTGGGGGGGTGGAGTGAGAGGGGGGAGGGGAGGGTGAGGTTGTTGGGGGTTAAGGGAGAGATGGAGGGAGTGAGGGTGGAGGGGGAGTTTGATTATGGGAAATGGATTGAGTGAGGTTGGGGGGGTGAAGCGCTGGGGCGTTCACGAGCGGAAAAGGCACACCGTGTTTATTTGCATAGCGTTATAGCATAGCATATTAGAACATCCATCCAAATTACACCATTTCCATTAACTCTAGCTTTTGCAAAAAAAAACATCACCCAACCAACCAACCATCTATTTAGGATAATCCTTCAAATGCAAGCTCTTCAGCCTCACAAACTGCTCAAACCCAAACCTACTCAACGTCACCCCCCTCCCACTATCCTTCCACCCCGTCCACGCCAGATCAGGACTCGGGAAGTCGCAACGATTCACAAACACCGTCCCCGCCTCCACATCCCCCGCCAGCTCCTCCCCCCTCGCCACATCCCTCGTCCATATGCTCGCCGTAAGCCCAAACTCGCTGTCATTCATCAAACGCACCGCCTCCGCATCATCCCGGACCTTCATCACCGGAATCACCGGCCCAAAAGTCTCAGCGCTCATAACAGCCATCTCATGCGTAACATCAACCAGCAGCGTCGGAGCCACGAAATTCCCCTCCCTCGGCGGATTCTCAAACGTCTCATTCCGCGGCGTCACATCCCTCGCCCCCTTCGCAACCGCATCCGCAATATGCGCCTCTATCGCCTCCCTCGAGCGTTTCGAGATAACAGGCCCAACATGCGTCGCCGGGTCAAATGGGTCCCCAAGCCTGTACCCGGCGAGCACCTTCTGCACTTCCTCCACAAACCGGTCATGGACGCCGGCATCGACATACACGCGCTCGATGCTGCAGCAGCTCTGTCCGGAGTTGAAGACGGCGCCATCCACGATCTCGGCTGCCGCCCACGCGACATCCACGTCCGCCCTCACGTACGCGGCGTCTTTCCCGCCCAGCTCCAAGCTGACGGGGACGACGCGCCCGGCGGCGGCGCGCTGGACTGCGAGGCCGCCGGCGACGGAGCCGGTGAAGGCGATGAGGGCGATGGAGGGGTTGCGTATGAGTGTGTCGATTGTAGCGGGGGTGCCGGAGTGGAAGGCTTGCAGGACGCCCTGGGGGAGGCCGGCGGAGGCGAAGATGGAGACGAGGTTTGTGGCGGGGGTGGGGGTTTGGGGGGAGGGTTTGAGGATTACGGTGTTGCCTGCCAGGAGGGCGGGGATGAGGGAGTTGATTAGGATGAGGTAGGGGTACTGTGGTGGGGTGGTTAGCTGGGTGTTTAGGTACGGGTTGGGATGGAAGAGGGGGAGACAAGGGGGACGTACGTTCCAAGCGAAGATGATGAGAACAGGCCCGACGGGGAGTTTCCTGATATACCTCCTAAACCCCACCTCCTCCTCCCCCGGCGTATCCCCCAACGCCTCCTCAGCGATCTTAAGCAGGTAATCCCCCCTCTTCGCAGCAGTCGTCACTTCGACGCCCGTATAAGCGATGGGGCGGCCCATCTGCTCCGTGAGTTCTCTAGCGTACTCATCTTTCTTCTCGCGCAGGATATCGAGCGCCTTCTTGACGATGGAGGAGCGCTCCGCGAGGGTGGTTTTGCTCCAGGTCTTGAAGGCGGTGGTGGAGGTGGAGGCGAGGGCGGAGAGGGAGGCGGGGGTGGCGCCGGGGAGGGTGAGGATGGGTTTGTTGGTTGTGGGGGAGATGGTGGTGAGGACTTCGGCGGACATTTTGGGGGGTTGGAGGTGGGTGGGATGTGTGTATATTGTGTGTATTGTGTGGGTTATACGAAGGGGAGATTGTATTTACACAAGGGAAGAGTCAATGGTGACGAAGGTGCTACACACAGTTTACGTTATTGTGGTCCCCATAAATGAGGGGCTTATCGGGGCTGGTGGCGTTGCTGGGTGCTCTCTTATCGGTGTGTCGGCCCGATACATGTTCCGGCTATCAGTAAATTTCCCATGAAAGGACAAGAAATAATGGGCAGGAATTAATGCGACTCTCAATCCGTTTTAAGAAAGCACTGCCTCAATGACAACAAGGAAGCACAACGAGTTTCTCGAGGCGGGCGAGAGCGATGATGATAGGGGGAGCGAGGGATATAATTCCGAAGCGGAGGATTTGAGGAAAGGAGAGAGAGGCCAGAAGAGATTCAAAGTCGACAGCGACGCCAGCGACGACGAAGACGACTTCGACGATGACTCCGCCGAAGAGCCATCTAAACCCAGCATCCTAAACGAAGAATACGGCGACTCCCCCACCACCCCCGACGACCAACCCGAAGAAAAGACCAAGCGCCTCCGCAAATCCGCCTCCCTCCCCGGCACCTCCAAGCTGCTCAGCAAAAAGAACCTCGTCGCGACCGAAGCGGCCGTCAAGCGGTCCGGCGTCGTCTACCTCTCGCGCATCCCTCCCTTCATGAAGCCGCAGAAGCTGCGCTCGCTGCTCGAGCCGTTCGGCAGCATAAACCGCATCTTCATGACGCCCGAGGACCCTACGTCGCACACGCGGCGCGTGCGCAACGGGGGCAACAAGAAGCGGTCGTTCACGGACGGGTGGGTGGAGTTTGTGAGCAAGTCTGATGCGAAGAAGGCGTGCGAGCTGCTTAATGCGCGGATTATCGGGGGGAAGAAGGGGACGTACTATCATGATGATGTGTGGAATTTGCTGTATCTGAAGGGGTTCAAGTGGAATAATCTGACGCAGCAGATTGCGGCGGAGAATGCGGAGAGGGCGAGTAGGATGAGGGCGGAGATTAGTAAGACGACTAAGGAGAATAAGGAGTTTGTGCAGAATGTGGAGAGGGCGAAGATGTTGGAGGGGATGGAGGCGAAGAAGGCGGCGAAGAGGGCGAAGGAGGAGGAGTCTATACCAGCTGGGCAGAGTGCGAAGGTGGAGAAGGTGAAGAAGGGGGGGGAGAGGGCGAGGCAGTTTAAGCAGACGCAGGCTGTGCCGAAGAGGAAGGCGACTGATCAGTCGGAGAGTGTCAAGCAGGTGTTGAGCAAGATTTTCTAAGAAGCAGGTAGTAGCTTACAGTTTAACGACTTTATTGAACATAAAACTTAATCACGAGGCATGTGCGAGAGACATTATCACTGGGACAATTTTGAAGTAAGGACGTATTGAAGTCACTGTTATTGGCGACTTAACTAAAAACAACACTTTTTCTGTCATGTCACGTTAACCCAACCTCGCAATGCTCAAAAACGCCCAAACTCCTGTTCCTCCGAGCGCTCTTCCCACCCGGACATGCTTGTCGAACCATCCCCCTGGCTGGTGGAAAGTTCGTGGTATGGTTGAAAGCGAAGCAATGCCAGGCGAATGTGTCGTATTTCTTACTCCACATTGACAATGGAAGAGAAGCAGACAGGGTGCGTCGGAACCAAGTTCCATTACACAAACTGCTACCACGCATAATCTCATGTGTCAGGAGATGTGTCTAGATTCCGAACCTAAGACTTGACATCCTCAAAATCTAACTGGCGCCAGCATCGTTAACCTGGAGCTCGTCGAACTCGTCGAGAAGCTCATCCATGTCTATTTGTGGCGTCTGGTCCTCCTCTCCATCACTTGTCTCTGCGACGCTCATAGCATCTGCCTCCTTCTGTGCTTGTTGAGCCTTGTAGAGAGCAAGAGTCTGTCGGAGCTCAGTATCTTCCTCAACGTCACGCAAGAACATCTCGTAGTCCTTGTCCATCTTCTCCTGGTCTCCCTTCTTGGGCAACAGATCGCCCTCCTCTCTGTTCATGCGCTTGAGGCGCCAGTTACGGTTCTTTGGCTTCTTCTTTCTGGCGTAGAACTTCTTGACTAACATGACATCTGGAATGTATGATGAATATGTAGACGAGTTCTCCAACGCATCGTATTGAGGGTTGTTGAAATTCGACTCGCTGAGAACGTATCCCATAGCCGAATCTCCAGGGTGAAGGACATTACCAAGATGTGTTCGAGTGAAGAATGTCTTGTTATTCTGGCCCAGGTCTGACGCTCTGGCAATGGTTGCCTCTGCAAGCGCCCAGCGACCCTTCTCCACGCCCACCAAATCGATGTCCAAGACAACGAACTCAACGAGCTCCTTTACGTCCGCAAGGCATGAGAATGGTGCACGCCAGTAGATGGGAGTGCTGACATCATGTGTCTGTAGAGTGCTTGGGTCAAGGAGGTTAATGGCAGTTCCTACACGGTAGCATAGTGATATCGGGTTCATGTTTCCGATCTGCTGTGCCAGTTTGATAGGTAGCGCTACCAAGTCATCCTTGCAGATGGGAACTAATTCCACGGAATACGAGAATTTATATGACTTTGTCGACGTGTGGATGTCCATGGAAATGAGCTCTTGAGACTTCTTGCTCTTGACTGGAGCGACAGATGTGAGGAAGTCGACGAAGGCAGTTGCCTGGTTTCTTGCTGCAAAGTAGAAATCCAGACCATCTTTGACTTCCTTAATATTGATGGAATCTTTGTGGGCTCCATGTTTGAGGATAAGTTGTTCCAAGTAGAGGAAAGTACGCTTGTGCGGCACCTTCTGTCTAACCTGTACACACGCTCTCCAAGTATTTGCTGTGTATGACTTCGCACAGTCGGGGCACTGTTGGTATGCCACCACATACTCGATCTCGAATGACTGTTGTAGGACAACGCCCTCGGAGACGGAGTCTTGAATTGTAAGCTTGACCTTGATTCTGCGGGAATGCGGTTCCGTCCAGATAAAGCTTGCGTCGATAATTCTGACTTTGTGAAGACCTCGAAGCTTTTTCAGGCACAGGGCCAGTAATTCTCTCGATTCAGGCGCGGCCACAATATAACTGGTGGGAGGAAGTAACCATCTCTCACAATCTCTGCAGAAATGGAGGGTGGCCTCTCTTTGGATGCCTCCAGAGACATCCATAGTAAGTTTGACACAGTCGTAACATAATGCGTTGGCTGATGCTGCTCCGTCGATGGGTGCACCACAGTTACAGCACAGAATACTAGTTGCGTCAGTATAATTATTCACATGGCGGGGAAAAGTTTGAAGAACTTACGTTGCGGCTGTTTGCGGGGCGCGCGCAGCGGGCGCGATAGAAATCGGCGCATCTAAATCCATGGACGCCATCTTGAAAGGCCCAGGTGATTTTCTTGTGAGGTTTATTCGTAGTTCTCGACTATTTCGAGTGTGGTGTTTGTTGAAGGATAACAAAAAGTTCCAGTCAAGAGTTTGCCCCGCGATTGCTGATTACGCACGGTAGCCGAGGGGTACCAAGGTGGCAATAGCTTATCAACCAACCACTCTCCAAATCTCTGCCAATTTGTACACTATAATTTACTAGCCAATGAATATCGCTAAATAGTTCTCTTCGTCTTGAAGACTCATGATATTAGGTCTTGGGGCTCTTGGCTGATGATATTCGTGGAATTTACTACAGAGATGACTCTGCCTTGCTTGGTATCAACGCCACGTGAGCAAATGGGGGGAAGACTTGGGAGAATGATGTTTTATAGGAACTTGGGCATATACTTGGCTTCCTTGGCTTCCTCCTCTTCCTTCATTCGTTTTATTCTAGCCTGTTCTCTCCTTCGAGCAATACGGGCCATACTTTCCGCGGATATTGTGCGTGCGGCAGAACTTGGCTCCCCTTGGTTATATGAGGACACTTCAAACATTTCGCTCTTTATCAGTTCAGATTGGTGTGCTTCTCCAGGCCCCGAGAATATATTTCTCTTTTCAACCGACTCCTTTTTGATATGGGGATTCGAATAATTAATCGCAGGGGCGGCAGCAAGGTCATCGTCATCGTCATCATCCTCAGTTTCTGTTTCTCCTTCCCCTTCAGTAGATTTTATTGAGGCAGGCTTCGTCAACTCAGACTCCTCTGGATCTGGTACGTCATAGGTCTCCATACGCCCAACTGAAGATCCTTTGTAGCCAGCAGCTGCCTTTGAGGTACTGTGGAATCCCGAAATGTCGGTCAATGGCGCGGCGGATGCCCTCGGCTTTTCCATAAGCCCATGAAGGGCTGTACCAAGCCATGGTCCCTGGCTTTCATCTGAATCCCCCTCCAGCTCCCGGGGCTGGTCTCCTTGGATATCTTTGATAGTATCATCTTGTTTGTTAGCCCTGGCTATACTTTCGACCTTTCGACGTGTCTCGCCTCCCATCTTAGTAGTAACTGGCCTGGAGATTGCATTTATAGTAGCTGCATTCTGGGCCCTCGCACTATTTTTCATCCGCTGGTACTCTGCGGCATGGAGATGCTGGGTGAACTCTTTTGCCACATCCAGGAATTCGTCTTCGACCATACGATAGCGGTCATCGTTGTCAAATCCATCAATCATGAAACTGTGACGAATTTTAGACCAGTCGAAGACAGCCGTAGCCACATGATATCACATACCTTTCTTCGGGCGGCTCATCCGGTGGAGTAGGAGATACTTCACGTGCTATACTTTTTAGAACGTCGTTCAGGAGGAAGGAGTTTATAAGGTTGCTTACTTGCGGCTCTTGGAGCGGCCCCCCTACGATTCCCTCTCCCTGGCGGCTGCTCTATGTCCGAACTATCCAAGATAGGTCTCGGCTTTCTGGTGCGCGATGAAGTGGTGCTCCGGGGGCTTGAACTGTCTTGATTGGTATCCGATTGGAGCCACGGAAGTTTCCTCGTCATTCTGAACGTCTCAATAGGTGCCAAATATCCCCAATTGTGCCTAGGATTATCTTAATCGTATGATGGCCAAACCAAGAACTTCGCTCAATGGGCGTAGAATGCTCCCGGCCGACGTAGGCCCTTGCTGAGAACTAGGCAGCCGCTTTATCAAATTCAGCTCATCAATAGTGATGATACCCAATGCTGTTCAGCTACTGCGGTGATGATGCCGTATAATTTAAAGTAGTTGACGGAGAGCTTGGTGCTCTGTATTCCTCGCCAGTCGTTGCCGCCTGCTATTGATCCACCAGTGAGTGGCCGAGTGTGGTTTGGTCAGCTGTGCTCGACGTCGTGGTCATGTCAACGTCACGTTCCTCTTCACTCTGAGCTTCAAAGTCAGTCGCAAGGGAATCCGTTCGCTGTGGTCGGTATATAGATTTCTTATACTCTCCCTTCATCCCTTTAAACCGACGGATAGTTCGTGTTGAGACCCCAAACTCCTGGGCCAATATCGCGTTCGTCTTCCTTGGCACCCCTTCAGTCGGTTTTGACACAGCAACTAAGGCCTCTATCTGCTCCTTTGAAAGCTTCGTTGGCCTGTCGGGGCGTCCGTCATGGAAATACCCGTCTTTAAGTGTCGGGCTGACTTCTGGGTTGTACCCGCGTTTCTTAGCCTCGCTGATTATGTATTGGAGCTGTTTCTTCTTAATTCCGGTCAATTTTTCGATATTCTCGTAACTATAGCCACAATATTTCAGGGTAACGGCTTGGGCACGAGTTGCCAGTGGGAAAAACATTGTCGTCTGTCAAATTTTAATGCATTTATGAAGGCTTGTTGGGAATATACGAGGTCGCCGACCAGTAAGCAATATTATTTGGCCTAACTTATTTAATGGGCTGGGCATGAAATTAACATAAACAGTTCTGTTTCAATTTTCAATTCCACGCCACAAAATCTCGAAAGTTGGCACATAAGAAACTGTTGCAAATATATTATTCAATACCCGCAAGATATCTGAGTATTTTGTTTATTACGCTCAACTTCTCAATACTGCGGGGAGCCCTGGAAGCATGAGAACGAAGCCTAGAAGAATTATCCAGCGTCTTACTGTACGACTGAGACCCTTCTCCTGTTCTCTATACTGAGCCTATGGATACTAATCGCTAGTTATGTATTAGGCACCGCGAATGTAGGAGGCCAGCGACACGTATGCATATCAAACCTGATCACTTCGTGATGAGGTCGTCCCATGCCATGTTCGGGTTATATGCATTCCGACATCTTGGAGTGGAAGCGTGGGCCTTCATAGCCATACTGATGCTCCCAATGTGACAAACCTCAATCCGGCAGCCTTTCCTCAGAGAGCAACCGTCGCGCGGTCTTCATTTTGCACCACTGCGAGTTAGCGCCCGTGGATTCTCTCCCAATGGCCCTGCCAGTTTATAATAGTAGCGCGATATGTACGCCTAGTATTCTGGGCTGTCTGGAGGCATTGTTCAATCTCCCAATTTAACAAGGTTGCCTCAAAGATCTGGTAAAAAGTGCTGTTTAAACTTTTTGTTGGCCCTGTCTACGGCGCGATGTTGAAACTGATCCCCATGTAATTCGAAGACCAAGCTCTTTTTAGCTGCCTGATCCAATTGCGTATTTTTGGATTCTTCCGTTTCTGTGTCATCTCGAACCTCGAACCTGAAAACTGTGTGCTCCTTTGGCAGAACCTTCAGCTCGTTCTCTTCGGTGATAATTTCGAATGTAAACTTGGTATCCTTGACGACGATTCCCTTGACACCGACACGGCTTGTGCAGCGGCTTCGTGCCACCTGGACGAGCGCGCCATGATAATCTGCACTCGCAAGCTTGGCAGCTACTGGCCCAGAAATTGGCCTCCCCGACCCCAATACTTCATTGATGTATCCTGTCCATAGCTGATGGAGCGGTTCAAAGATCGCATATTTCTGTTGGTCGCTGGGAATCGTGTGAAGTCCTGTTGCGCGCTTCTCGGCCGCACTCAATGGTTGAGGTTTGCGCTTCTTCTTAAGCTTTGATGCAGCTTGGAGGCGCAGTGTGCGTCGATAAGCGCGACCAGAGGGCGTGGGATTTTCGCCAGGCTTGAGATGCAAGGGCCGGAGTTTGACCTTCTCGGCGAAGATGCGTGAGGCAGTCGTAGGAGGATGGGCAAGGGACAAAAGGTGTGCTGCGACATGCGTACCCTGTGACGCCGAGGTGTTTGCCATTGTGATTACAGCTGCGAGATGCCCATCGAGATGCAGTCTAGTCGATTAAAGTTCAGTCAAGAGCCGACAGAATTATGTTGAGGTGGGGGTATGCATGCACAATACTCGAAGCGGAGTGGTTTATTATGCATGAGGGACAGTTTTTGACGTTCGTCCTCGGCCAACCAATCACTCGGCAATTCGGTTCGCGCCGGCATAAATGACGGTGGGGTCTAGTCTGGGGAAGCAAGCTAGGTGGACTTGCCCTCCTCGCCGACCTAGACTGTTGGGATCAACTGCAATGCGACTATGGATAGAACTCGATGAAGTGAGGTCGGAATCACTACAATAATGGCAAAATCGGGAGGCTCTGGGCCTCGAGAGGACTCGGCCCCGGATCTTGAGATCTTTGGCGACAAGGTCACCCTTCACCCGAGTGGATATATTGCTCCCCCTGAGAAAGCGGCCGACAGCGAGCAAGCTCTCATGACACATGCTGGCAGGTTCAGAACAGCCCCGCTCGAGTAAGTTATTGATATATACGGCCAGTTTACCAAGAGTCTAACGTCGTGTCCTAGGTTCCTGCGCGAAATATCCCTCCACATATCTGGAACAGGATGGCGTTCATACGACAAACCCATTGGCCAACCGGTCTACTATTCCGGCTTCAGCGAGAATATGAAAGCTGCGGTAGTGTCGACACCAATTCTGCAAAGCAAAATCTCCGAGTTGGCTGCGAAGCGCGTTGCGGCGGAAGAAGAGCAGGGCCTTTTAAACCGAGATGATAGCATGTTCGAGACAAATAAAGCAGCACGAAAGGTTGCGATAGAGCAGAGTCTACTGCAACTGGCAGAAAAGATGACAGACGATATGATCTGCAAGATGGAGAACAAAACATTTATCAGGAGCGCATATTATTTCTGCACGGAGTTGTTGACTAGAGCATACCACCAAGGTGCGTTGAGACGGAGGGGCCTATTTTGCAAGCTGGACTAACGATATTCTTGATAATAATAGGCATCCACGTGTCAAGTGAAGAAGTTCTGCGGCTGCGGAACGTTGCTAAGGAGGCAGAGAAGAAACGGCAAAGTATCATATTTCTACCATGCCATCGATCGCATGTGGACTACGTATCTTTACAACTTATTAGTTACCGCCTTGGGATGGCCTTACCGACTGTGGTTGCCGGAGACAATTTGAACTTCCCGGTGGTTGGATCCTTTTTACAGCACGCAGGTATGTAGAGTATAAGCTCCATGGGCTGATATGAGATAAATAAGGCTGACTCCTTTTAGGTGCCATGTTTATCCGCCGCAGTTTTGGTGACGACATTCTGTATACAACACTTGTTCAGGCATATATTGATACTCTTCTTCAAGGAGGCTTCAATTTCGAATGTTTTATAGAAGGTGGTCGTTCACGGACAGGAAAACTTTTGCCACCAAAATTCGGCATTCTCAGTTTCATTCTGGACAGTATACTGTCAGGACGCGTTGAAGATACAATCATCTGCCCAGTCAGTACACAATACGACAAAGTCATCGAAACCGAAGGTTATGTGGGCGAGTTACTTGGGGTTCCCAAGAAGAAGGAGAATCTCGCAGATTTCCTGTCGGCATCTTCAGTACTATCCTTGAAGCTTGGCAGAGTCGACGTCAGATTCCACGAGCCATGGAGCCTGAGGGGTTTTATTCAGGACCAAATGTCTCGAAGCACCACCATTCCCCAGCAACTGAACATAAAGGCTGCCGATGACCCAACTGTCCGCCAAAGAATTTTGCGAACGTTGGGCTACAAGGTATTATCGGATATTAATGCAATTTCTGTGGTGATGCCAACTGCGTTGATTGGTACCGTCCTGCTTACGCTTCGTGGACGTGGTGTAGGCAAGCCAGAACTGATTCGAAGAATTGAATGGTTGAGCGATCGAGTTCGAGCCAAGGGGGGCCGAGTTGCTCATTTTGGCGGCGCAACAACCTCTTCCGTCATCGACAGAGGTCTGGATGTACTAGGGAAAGATTTGGTGGGCGTAGTGGAAGGACTTCCTACACCAACATATTACGCCGTCGACCGATTCCAGCTGTCCTTTTATCGCAACATGACAATCCATCTGTTCATCACAGAGGCGCTTGTCAGCGCCAGCATGTATACGAGAATCAAACGCGGAGGTTTAAGGTCAGATCAGCGAATCTCGTTCACTGAACTTCGGGACCAGGTCTTATTCCTGTCACAACTTTTCAGGGGCGAGTTTATTTACCCAACAGATGGGTTGGCCCAAAATCTCGAAAATACCCTCCATGGTCTCGAGGAAGACAAGGTCATCGAGTTAATTCGTGACCCTGATGGAAACATCAAAGAAGTTGGCCTTGCCGAGGAAGAGCGTGCTGCCGGCCGGGAGAACTACGACTTCTACTGCTTTATGATCTGGCCCTTCATCGAGGCAAGCTGGCTCGGTGCAGTATCTCTGATGGGCTTAACGCCGTCATTCGAACGGCCAGACGAGGCTTGGGTAGGCGTGACTAATGCACAAAACAGTGCACAACTGGTAAGCCTTCCCACTGAAGAATAACTGAATACTAGCTAACAATGTTGCAGCTCGGGAAGACACTATATCACCAAGGCGATCTCTCGTATTTCGAAGCGGTGAACAAAGAGACTCTTAAAAACGCATATCAGCGTTTTGAAGAAGAAGGTATTATAGTAGTAGCAAAAGACAAGTTGGCGAACTCACCGCCCCAGATGAAGCTTGCTCCAACATGGACGCCACATCGCGACCCATCGACCGGCAAGATCGCTCCACAAGGCAAATTATGGGATTTCATCGAAATGATTGCGCAGTCTAGACGCGAGGGGAAGAATAGGCGTGATGGCGCAACTGTCAGCACGAGAGTGCTCATGCTTGCAGACACTTTAGGCCAGTCTCTGTTTTCGGCAGCTTCAGCGGATGCAGCAAAGGAGCCAGATGCGTCGGGGAAGAAGAAGAGGAGAGGGAGGGCTATTGTGGTGGCTTCGCCTCATTTGTAATTTATTGTACCGTACGATGATACCTTGTCATTTACCATGCCTTTAGAACATATTTGGCCACTCAAAATATAAATATTATTTATTCCCTTGGTTGAAGTTCATGCTATATCCACCTGATTTCTCATCCTTGACCATTTGGAAATTATCCGTGGACAAGCCGAAAGGTTTCAGAATGCCATTTCCAAGTTGCTTGAGCTGACCCATCATATCACCCATTTCCTTTTCTTGTGCTGCTTTTGTCCGCGGTGGTAGCAGGATTAGCTGCCTTTGTACTACCTTGCGGTCTGCTGGTGATAGGTTTGACATTTTCGAGAGCTCTTTGTAATCTGTCTCAGATTAGCAACCTGACGTCGTAGGCAACGATATAACATACCTTCTTCAGCTCCTCCAAGTGCTGACCACCCCCCCAACTCACTCCTTGCCCTTGCCCTTCTCAGTAAGGCCTTCGAGCGTATCCGTTCTATATCTGCCTTCCGCTTCGCCACCGCCGAAGTGTCCTCGGCCTTGGCCGCCCCAACACTGACTATCTCTTCATCTGCTTCTTCCTCCTGTGCCTCAGCAACCTCTTTCCCATCGTCGCTGTTGGGGCTACTGTCCTTCTTAGTCTCCTTTGCCTTTGTGGGATCTAAACGGTCGAGATCGTCGATAGACTCGCCCGCAGCCTTGACCGTCTCCTTCCATTCTTCCAACTTCAAGTGGCAAGCCGCAACGTTGCTGTTCAGCACTGCGCGCTCATAGTATAGGTAATTCGGACATGACGAAATGGCCTCCGCGTAAATTTTTATTGCCGCGCCATACTCTCCTGCCGCGAACTTTTCGTTTGCTGCGACCTTGTGCTCGTTCGATTGCCTGAGAAGTTCCTAGCTACGAGTTAGGAGGTGCCAATCGTTCGCCAGGGATTGCGCACGTACAGCTTCTTCTTCCGGTTCAAACCGCACAGTTTCTGTTTCCTCGGTCGGCGATGGCACGACAGGCTTGGGATTTGCTTTCCGCTCGAAGCGTTCTGTTCGGGATGCCATGGCGGGATGTTGGATGTCAGAGGAGAACCCCACCGACCTTCGTGAGACCTGGGCGGAATGATTCCCGCGCTGATGTGGGGAATCCCCTAACGGGAAGGACCGTACCCCTCTATTCTTCACGCCGTAACCTGAACAGCTACACGTCCTTTACCACTGTGACTCTTTAGTATCTACAACGATTTCTCAAGGCCATCACTACTATTCCGCAGTGCAAACCCTCAAAATGGCTCAAGGTACTAAAGAGTTAGTACAGAATGCCGATATTCATACCGCCCTTTGCGGAATCTAACTTTAGCCCAGGTTCCCTCCCATCAGAGCCTGTCTCTTTGATATGGATGGGCTCCTCCTCGACACCGAGGACAAATATTCCGAAAGCGTCAATACGATGCTCGAGCGCTACGGTCGACCCCCCATGCCATGGTCCGTCAAGGCACAGCTCCAAGGCCGCCCTGGCCCTGCCGCTGCGGCCATATTCCACGAGTGGGCGCAACTACCCATTCCGCAAGAACAGTTTACCCTCGAGCAAGCGGAGATCCAACGCAGACTGTTCCCGTCAGCGGCGCCGTTGCCCGGTGTCGTCGAGCTCCTGAAGAACCTGAATTCCGCGAAGCCGAAGGGCGCGAAGGAGGGGGAGAAATTGCACCTTGCTCTGGCTACGAGTTCGCATACTGCGAACTTCAAGCTGAAGACTGATCACCTGGGACACTTGTTCACGGTGTTCGAGGAAGCGAGGCGTGTTCTGGGAGACGACCCGAGAATCGCAAAGGGAAGGGGTAAGCCAGCACCAGATATCTACTTGCTTGCTTTGGATATGGTGAACGCGACGCTACCAGCGGGCGAGGCGCCAATCACACCAGAAGAGTGCCTCGTATTTGAGGACTCTGTGCCGGGTGTTGAGGCTGGAAGGAGAGCAGGCATGAGAGCTATCTGGTGCCCTCACCCAGGGCTTAAAAAGGAGTTCACTGGCAGAGAGGATCTCGTCTTGGCGGGCAGGATTCCTGATGCCCAGGGCGTCATTGGAGAAGGCACGGGTGAGGTTGGTGACGGCTATTCCCAATACCTTCTTACGTTGGAGAACTTCCCCTACGAGAAGTATGGGATTGTGGTAGAGAACTAGATGTGGGCGGTTAACATAGGGTTACTACACTTAGATACCAAGGGGAACTCCCTCCCGTACATAGAAGGATGAGTTGGCCGTAGCCAGCTCGGTCTCGTAGATGATTCGGGCTATTTAAAAGGACTAACTTGCAGATAGAAAGGTTCCTCAGTTTTAGAGACCCAGCTTTACTTGAGGATACGAAGAGTGACAGGATGTTCTTCATTTCCACAACCTTTCTTTAGTAACTGATAAGGCGATAACACCCATGCACTTTCAGCGATCTGATCGGATTCTCAACTGCCATCTACGTACTAGCGCCGATCAGCCTCCCGCCACATCTCAGCCTTGCAGCACCTCGTCCAAATTTGGATCCAAGCTAACAATCTAACCTCTCCACCGATTCTACAAAACAATTCCCATATCAACCACTCCCCATACCCCCGATTCGCGCTCCCACTCCCCTCAGCGCACCGCAATGTCGACCCCTTCCTCCGGCTCCTCCACCCCTAATCCGCGCTTCAAGCCTCAAGCCAAAACCGCCGAGGACATCCTCTCCAACCAAACCGTCGGCCTCGTCAACCTCTCCGACTTCCGCAAGCGCCGCGCCGAGGCCATCGAGCAGAAAGAGCGCGATGCCCAGGAATCGCTACTAGGCAGCAGTCGCGGCGGTTCTGGCGCCGCCACACCCGTCGTGGGCTCGGGGTGAGTCGCATCCAACCCCTCCCCCCCACCATCGCGCAATTGAAGCAGGAAGAGCCAAAGCTAATTTCTCAGTACAGCGGCTCCACCCCCTCTGAGCCTCCAAAGAAGAAACCGAAGCGCAAAGCTGGGACGCCAAAACTAAGCTTTGGTATGGACGACGAAGAAGACGAGGGCGATTCTGGCCTTTCAAATAAACCAACCCCCAAAAACAACGGTGCAGAGTCGCGCTCACAGAGCGGGTCCCCGGCGCCACAAAGCGATGCAGCAGCACCAAAGCGCAAATTCGCGCCCAATGCCTCCATCGGCGCCTTCCCGAAAGCGCTGACGAAGCGGTCGCTACTACAAGAGTCGCAGGCGCGCGAGGCGCTACGGAAGGAGTTCCTGGGGCTGCAGGAGCGGGTTAAGGCTGCGCCGATCGCGATACCGTTTGTCTTTTATGACGGAAGTAACGTCCCCGGTGGAGTGTGTAGGGTGACGAAGGGAGACTTCGTGTGGAAGTTTCTGGATGGGAGTCGGAAGGTCGGGGCAGAGGTTGGGGCGGGTGTGGGCGGGGAGGCGGGGAAGGGGGATGCGAAGGCGAGGAGGGAGTGGGCGAAGGTGGGGGTGGATGATTTGATGATGGTTAGGGGGGAGATTATTATTCCGCCGGTGAGTTTTGGCTTTATTGGAAACGGGGGAAGAGATCTTGCAGAGTGGAAAACTAACAGGAAATAGCATTACGACTTCTACTACTTCATCATCAACAAGACCCTCGGCCCCAACAAACGCCTCCTCTTCGACTACAGCGCCGAAGCACCACCTGACACCACACCTGCCCCGATAACCAGCGACGAGATCCCAGAGAACTATAACCCCCTCTCGCGGCCCTCGAACAACAAATCCGCCACACCTTCTACAGTCCCCATTGCGGACCTCGACGGTGCCAACGACGACCCGACATTTACCAAGGTCGTGGATCGCCGCTGGTACGAGCGGAATAAACATATTTACCCCGCAAGCGTGTGGCAGGAGTTTGATCCGGAGAAGGATTATCAGACGGAGGTTAAACGGGATGTGGGGGGGAATGCGTTTTTCTTCTCGTAGACTACTAGGGGGGTGTTGATGGTTGCGTTGAGTATAGTTAGGGGAGGGGAAAAATAGTAAGCATTATATAGGCTGGCGTTGTGGTTAGAAGATGGATACCCGAATAGAAATTGTATATGACAAGTTCACGAAGCATGGGATATGGATAGTATTATGTGGGTTGAATGGGTTGTAATTTGTCTATGAGCAAGTCTTCTCTAACTAAATATTATCCGTCTCTGACATTTCAACTGCAAACATGAAGACTTCTCTAACACTTCAACGTCTATAGTGACCCTTCTCTGGCCTTGAACTCTTAGATTTTTTGGCCTTGTAAATGCCTTTCATCTTCCTTGTTCAACCTCCGCCTTGGTAGAGCCCTACGCAAACAATATGATACCAGTGATCCTGATCGGAGTAGTAGGGTGTTTGATGTCTCTTATCAACTTCTTGTCGGAGGGGTTCTGGCGAGAGTGTTCTCATTGTCTTCTTGGAGGGAACCCTCATCGTCTTGTGAGGGTGTCCTCATATCGTGAGAGCGTCCCGGAGTGTGCATCTGGACGAGATCAACACGTTGACTCTCGAGCCCGGGGACTGAGCAAACACACCTTTTATGCATGCCACCCATGAGTATCCATATACTCCTTTCCGATAGTCCACTTACTCAGCAGTAGTAATAGTATCCCACTCCCATAAACACAAAGATCCACCCGGGCCAGAAGATAAACAGCACCAACGGCGACGGATGCAGCAACCACACCATAAACTCAAAAAACACCCTCGCCCTCGCCCTCTCCGTCCTTTTCCACGCCCTCTTCACCGCAAGGCTCGCAGCCACCCACCCATGTCCCGACATCGCACTCCCATTGCGCCAGCCAAACACGGTCGCGACGCCGAGCGCCTGTAGCGTCTTGATCCCCAGCACCCGCGAGGCGTAGAAGAGGTTGATGCCCACGAAGACGAGAGTGTGCCAGGCGTTGATGAGGAAGATGCGGGAGGCGTGGTAGGCGTTCACGGCTAGGGCTTTGGTGGCGTAGAGGCCGTGGGAGAGGAGGAAGGAGAGGACGAGCGTGAAGAAGAGTTGCGTGGTGTAGGCGAGGTCGAAGGAGAAGCGGAGGGCGGGGGTGATGATGGAGAGGAAGGAAGTGCGCCAGTCTGCTGGGGAGGCGGTGGTGTTGTGGGAGGGCTGGAGGACGGACATTGGGCTTGCGGTGTTGCTGAGCTGGGAGGAGGTGGAGGTGGTGGAGGAGGGGAATTTGCTTCTTTGGTGGAGGGAGGGCGAGGGTTTGTCGGTGGTGAGGGGTGTGAATGACTGCATAATTGCTGTTTCGGGCAGTTTTGTTTCAGGAATCTGGGAGTTTGAGGAGGAAGGTTCCTGAGATGCCGATATATGACACGCCTTGTGTTGTGCTGGTGGTGTTGAGTCCCCCACGCCTCAGACAAGCCGTTGTATGGGCAGGTGCGGGTTGGGCAGCAGAGCGACGAAGGTTGGAAATATGCAGGCCGAATATGTTGAGTCGGCGATATACATAATGGTTGGGAGCCCGACTTATAGGCAGTCACCAGTGCAGATGTAAAGTAACAAGCAACAAGTGTAGTAAGTAGTGGTGTAGTGGTGTAGATGTAGCTCAAAGTCAAAACAACTTGGTGTAGAAATAGTCCAGACACAAGTAAACGGCGTTCTCAGTAGCCCGACTTAGAGTTTCTTAGCCAGAGGCAAATGGACCCTTCTCTTGGTCTTTTTCCAAGGCCCAAGCCCAAACGAAAACCCATATTGACCCCACGCCCCCCTCCCCCCACTTTAAACACCATGACGTGTGTCCATCGGCCGCGTATTACATGTGAGCAATATCACTTACTATATGTATGATTTTACACAGAATACTCTACATCGTAAGATATAATTCCTTCTGTACAAGTTATGTACGACGACAGTATGTTCGGGCGTATGCGGAGAAGGTGTTTACGGGTTGTCGTTTGGCAAAGAGCAAAGCAACGACAAAAGACAACCCGTAAACAACCCCCACTTACCCGAAGCGGCAAGGTCAGACAAGGAAGGGAACGGGTGCGAAGCGCAGAAGGGCCTGTCCCTGGCGGCCGTGCCGTAGCGAAGCGCTGGGAGTGGCTCGAGCGGCCAACTCGGCGTGGGATGGTGTGGGATGGGATGCAGCCACCCGCCATGGGCAAGGCTGGCTATTCTCACGCCTTTTGGGGACTGGCCAGTATCCAGTATCAGATGCTCTACTGCCGTGCTTGCAAGCATCCAGTACCGTATGTGGCCGGTCGTGCAGTGCAATCATGCACCCCACGTGGATTTAGATGGTGGGGGTGGGTGCATGCTGTCAGTGTCACGGTGCTTATTGGTAAAGCGGCAGAGACGGCCTCGGCGGGATGGACTGATCTGCGTGGTAGAGTCTACTTCGGTGACACTTCGCGGCGGCTATCCTTTGCTCTATCGGAAGGTAGTGTACTAGATTAGGTTGACTGCTCGACGACCATGTATTCTGCCACTCGTAGCCGTGTATAGTTTACTTTATGAAGATTTCGTGGAATCGAGTACTCGGCTTTCCATATTGGTCATCCCGCATTGGTCAAAAGGCGAGAGGAGGGGTAAAGTGCGGTTATGCAGGTTATTTCTTATTTTAGCTGCATAGGCACTGCATGGGGTTGTTGAGGCATTTCTGTCGTTAGCAACTGACATCAATTCCGAGGAGAATAACGATCAGAACTATTCGAATCCAAGCACAGAGACGGAGAGCTCACTACGACAACACAGTCACGGAGCCACATGAGTACAGTATGTAAGATTGACGAAGCAGGCGTCGGTAACATATCCGATAGCCGCTCAACTGATATTTCACATATCTAGACACAGCCACGGCTCTCATCGAGCTGGGACTGATGGCACCCACCACTAAATCGAACAGCTGCAAGCCTGGGATATACCCGCCTTTTCACCCCCAAACGCCAGGCTACAAATACACCCAAAATGTCACCTCAGCACAGCACCCGCTGCCTTTACCAATTCCGGTGTCCCCTTCCCCTTCCCCTGAAATTCCCTCTGTTCGCCGCGCCCCCAGTATTCCCCATCCCCTGGTCGAAGCCATAACCCCCCATCTGCTGTTGCTGGTTGCCCTGGCCAAATGCTTGTCCGCCAAACCCTGCATTCTGGCCGGCCGCCTGTCCCGCCGCAGCGCCACCCTGCCCAGCCATACCTGCAAACATGGCTGAGGGATCCATCTGGCTCGGATCCATCCCCGACGCCATCATCTGTTGCATCATCGCTTCCATTCCTGGCGGCATCCCCTCCATCCCTGGCATGGCGCCCATGCCCATACCTGCGCCCGCTCCGCCTGGCATCCCCGGCATCGAGCCCATGCTCATCATCATATTCATGTCCTCCATCATCTTCTTCTGGTTGTCCGCCAGCTTGCTCTGGTCGTACTCGGAGCGCAGGCTCTCCTGCTTCGCCGCATACAGTGCCCACGTGAACTCATCGAACCCGTAGTTGAAGTAGTCGCTGATATCCGTCCCAGGGCGACGCCACGGCTTGTCGTTATCGGGTAGGTCCTCGTCGATGTTCACTTGCGTGATGGGCTTGCGCGCTGGGTCGTACATGGGCTTCGCGTCGACGTCGATCTTGGAGGTGGCGACGGCGGGGAGGTCGGCGCCGGAGGCTGGGAGGGAGGGTTTGGCGCTTTCGGACTTTTTGGGAGCGCTGGCTTTTTGGGTTACGTCGTTTGAAGCGGTGCGCTGGGCGATGTTGCGGATGTCGTTGTATCGTGCGTTTCTGGGGGACTGTCAGTATGAGGATATAACCACCATGCCAATGCCACTTACGATGGTGGAGCGGCCTTCGTTCCATCTTTTCGCTCAGTGATGATATCAATGTCTGAGTCGTCATCCTCTTCTACCTCTTCGCCTTCTTCTTCGCCCTCTTCTGGTCCATCCTCTGATTGTTCAGATTTCACTTCTCCCTGCGCGGGGGTCTGTCGCGGCTCCTCCTTTGGTTCACTGGTGGCAGGCACGCTCTCCTCAGGCGCGTAAAAATCGTCGTCGTCGTCGACATCCATCTTGTCTATAAATGTGTATGGGAGCTTCGAAGGCTGCGAGTGACGTCGAACGCATGTAGTTGAACGAGGCTACACGAGCAAGGGTAGGTAAGGTACAAGCTCATTCGCTTAGCCTCATTTTTGGGTTGCGGCGCGTCTCTCGAACTAAGCTGCAATCTGAGGCTACCACAAGCGCGAGCCTAACTGTTGATAAAATATGGCACTTGCACGCTCAGCAAGCGGTCCTGGAGCCTTAAGTATCAACATCGGCTCTGCGAATTCGTTGTGAGTAACCCCCTTGGCCTCAATGCCTCTGCCTGACCGTGGACCGTTTGAGTTACTAACCGTCCTTTGTGCAAAATAGTGGATCAACGAATACGTCAAGTCTGGCTCCTGCAGCTGGCGGATTGTTTGGCAAAGCAACAATGTCGCAACCAACCGGCGGCTTGTTTGGACAGGCGCAAACGACGCAACCTCAGACAACGCAAGGGTCGGGTCTCTTTGGGGCGTCAACAACCGCGACGCAGCCATCGCAAACTGGAGGACTGTTCGGCTCTGCATCTGCTGCACCACAATCTGGCGGACTATTTGGCGGTGCCCCAGCCTCAACACAACCGCAGAGCTCAGGATTGTTTGGCGGTGCCCAGGCGGCTCAGACACCGGCTTCTACGGGAGGGATGTTTGGATCAGCACAGTCTCAGCAGCCCCAGCAGACTGGCGACGGGCTCTTTGGCGGTGCAAACACCCAGAACCAGGCAAAGCCTTCTTTCTTGTATGTACAATACTCCCCCAAGCCAAATTGCATGCAGTAAACTAACCCACACAGTGGAAGCGCATCGACACAGCAGCCCCAGCAACAACAGCAACAGCCGCAGAGCTCGTTATTCTCGTCCTCTGCCCGGCCACAACAATCAACTGGCGCCTTTGGCAGCAGCTTCGCCGGCGGTCTCACGATGGGCCAGTCGCAAGGCCAACCTACACAGGCAACCGTACCCGGCGTGCGCATAGATCTGTCGAACCTGCGCAACACCACCCGCTTCAATGACCTAAACGAGGAGCTCCAGAAGAAGATTGAGGAATTCGATGCCGGGGTTCTCAGCCTCATGGCCAAGGGCGACCAGTGCACCGCCATCCTCCCAGCGCACGGCGAGCAGCTCGAGCTTGTTCCGGATAATGTCGATTTCCTGCAGCGAAAGGTGATTGGTGTGCAATCAAACCTGGACGGAGACGTGCAAGCCGTCTCGCAGACAAGCAAGCAGGTCTACGTGGATGGTGAAAATGCCAAGCTCAGTTTCACGGTTGTGGACAACCTGAAGCTGCCGCAGCAGTTCCACACTGGCATCTGGAACCCGTCGAAGCCGTCGCCCTCAGCTTCACCGGGAGAGGCGGCGGGGGATCTTGTTTCGTTTTTCTCGCAGACGTCTGATGAGATGGGTCAGACGATATCCACGTACAAGGAGAACATCAGCGAGATTGAACTCCATTTACGTGGCGTGGAGAGGTCGCTGATGCAGGCTGGTAGTAATATAGGTCGCAATGGCCAGGATAAGAACGAGGTGGAAAATCTTGTGGGCGTGCTTAGGGACTTTGAGATGGGTATCTTGGAGGTTGCTGGCAGGGTTGGCGGTGCACGAGAGGGTGTGCAGAGTCTGCAACTGGGTCATTTTATTGACCCTGTATCCGTCAATGGGAATGGAAAGCGCAGGGGCGTATATTAGTGTGTTATGATCGGGTTGGAGTCTGGTGTTAAATGCCACTCATGAATGGGCATTTTGTACTTAAATATGGATGGCTGGATATGGCGGGCATGGAAGCAAGTATAGAGAAGTCATGGTGATGGGACAAAAATGATATATGGACGTCAGTTTTAAACATGGTTAATTCTTGCCAACAAAAGGAAATTTGATTGCTCGTGTAGTACTGTATTTTCGGGATAGAAAGGGTGCGTTTTTAAGATGTATAATGCTTCTCTTCATTTGGCTACAATGTGTTGAATGCTTCTAATTCGGGTGGACTATAAACGAGGCATAAGGCGACAGCTACTGTCAGATCTCGACAAATATTTCATGTTAACCCAAGTCCCTTTTCTAACGCAACGTTGCACCTGTCCAGAATAACTCTATATATCAATTGGATCATTATAACTAGTTTCTGCCTTCTATCAGACCAGTTTTGAGACTGCAATTATGAGTTCTCAAGATGATGAAGATGTGTCTATTGTTGAATACGCTCGTTTCCACGGCCTTTCCGTTGACCCCCTTCGAGGTCCATTGCCACTGACACACACTGAGAGCCTTATGCACACTTATGAGAAGGCAGCATTGGATGATTCACACCTTCCAAAAATCAAACATCGACCTATCCCCGCAACCGACCAGACCCTCACTGTGGATAAAGACGCAGAAACACTACTCGCAGGCGCAAGTGGAGTGTTTCTTGACCAGAGCACTATTGACAAGATCACTGCAGCAGCCTCAACAGTACTGAGACGGCCAAAGCTAAAATTGGAGCTACCCCTGTTGAGGACCGATCCAGATGCAGATCTTCGAGCTTTCAGACAGCGACAGAACCCATGCATCAGGGATGAAAACTTCATATATGAACCGCTTGACAATGAGAATGATGAGGGCCTTCAATGGCCTTCGAGATTTGCCAACCTGCCAAAGGCTATAATGAAAGATTGCAGCACCGAGAAAATAACTGTGACGAGAGACACGATGGTTTCCCTGCAGGCAGCCTTGAAAGACAACTGGTCCAGAGAGAACACAAACGATTTACTCCAGAATCTGTCATCTTACAAACGGGTAGGTTGCAATCCATGTCCCCTGTTGAACTTCCAACTAGCCTGTAGCTAATGACACTTGGTAGAACCCTGCTATTGAACCCATGACACCTCCGTTGTCCCCTCGATGCTGGGCCACACCTGGACCGTTCGAGCCATCTTCGCCGACCTCCTATCTCCCATTACTTTCTGATCCTCCGTCGCTGCTTGGAGCGGACTTGGAAGCCGCCGAAAAGGCCATTTTTGAAGATGATGGACTTCTATCAGTGAAGGAAGAGCCGAGCGATTGCGACAGCTCAATTGAACATCACCATGGGCAGAATCATTATCTAAGAGATAAATACCTCGACACGTCATCCCTCCTATCCGATGAGCTCTTCCCTGCTCCTAGACAACAAACCTCCCAGGATCTCAAAGTTGAAGCGCCGTTAACGCCACCATTGCCATTGTCAAAAACGGTCACATTCAATGATACTGTGGAGGAAATGTTGTTTGATCAGGACTATCCAGGATTCACTTCTTCAGCCAATGATTCTGGAAATGAAGATTCTTTTTTCATGAACCACACATTATATAACGCGTTCAAAGAGGCGTACGAGACGGAAAATAACAGGCTTGAAAACGAGCAGCTACAAGAAGTGGCTACGACAGGTAGGGTTGAAGTGCCTGTCATGGACTTCACTGCACCAAACCCACCTTGGGATGTCTCAAAGCTCAGTGGCTTCAGCAATTGCCTAGCTCGACCCCAGGAAATACTGAAGTCAATAATTAATGAGGTCGGGCTTCCAAGTTGTCCCAAAAATATGCGAAAATTAGATCACACCGTCGGTTGGACAGTTTTTCCAACAAGTCTCGCCCAAGTTGCTTTAATAGAGGACTTCGGAAACGAAGACGCCCTCGTGGAGTATATCAATTCAGAAATGGACTCCGATATTACCAATAGTACAGGTCTCACATACAAAGCACCAGGAATAAGAATCTTAATGGAGGTTGATGATGCAGACGATGATGACCTGGAACCCGGCGTATTTTTGCACGAGGAGCTGGATATGTCTTCACTGATCCAGAAAAGAAAGCTGGAGATTGGAGCGATGGGAGGAAATGGAACTCAAGAAAACATACAAGGATCGGGAAATCCTACGATGCACGCAGCACCAAAGAAATATTTTCGGAATCCCACTCCAGGAGTCGTAATTGATTCTGATACAGTGGACGAGGGATATGGCAACAATGAATATGGAGAGACTCTAATTGGTGGTATATTCTCAGCAACAACGGCTTTAGACAATTTTATGGAGATGAGAGGGACGAAAAGGCACAAGCTCACAGAAAGCACCTATTTCCCCACCTCCAAGGCAACTCCTATCGACAATCCCGCACCTCTGCCTATTCCACTGCCAACCGCCAACTCCCGTCTCACAAAAGCAGATATCCCCCTGCCACTGTCAAACACCACTATACCTGCTGAGACAACACCATATATAATCTCAACAGAGCTTCTGAAGCAACGTCCCTTATTCAAGGCCATCAAATCCTTAATCCCAGCAGCTCATTTCATCGAGAGGGATTTCAACAGATACAACACAACAGCATGGCTCAGACAAGGCACCATCACACGGTCTCCTATCAAAAGTCCTCTTGCGGCAGAAGCAGATCTCGTTCTGTCTCCATCGACGGGAGTAGTGCTCACGACTCTCATGAAAATCAAGCAGAAGCCGTTGCCTGGCCAGAAAGAGAAGTCCGAGATAAAGAGCAAGGTTGAAGGAGTTTGCATAAGGTACGAGAGGCTTCTTGTCTTTATCAGTGAAGCGTCACCCGATGAGAGCTCGGTTGGTGTTCTGGGTGGCCAAGAATGTATGGCGATGGCTGAGTTTATGGGATTCTGCGCTTCATTGCCGTGTACAGTCGATGTGTCATTCGTTCCTGGCGGTAACGAGACGCTGGCAAACTGGATCGTTGCAGGTATGATTCGATACGGCATAGGTAGCTCGGATGGCCGTGGTTTGCTCGAGGACGAAACGCAATGGGAGGTTTTACTGAGGCGTTGTGGCATGAATCCATATGCCGCACAAGCGGTGGTCTTGTCTTTGAAAGCACCCGAAGGCTTGCACCCGAGTAGGCGTGGCATGTTCGGTATCAGTGCATTTGTTGAGATGGACCACAACGAGAGGGTACGCAGGTTTGGTCCCGTATTTGATGGTGAGAGGGTTCTCAGTAGGGTTTCCAGTGTTATTGATGCTCGATGGAGACACGACACGCCGTGATAGCTATTTCTTCGAGGGAAATCTTGGCGAATTTGGCTTCATCGCTTTGAGTGAAACTAATTTATAATATGTACCGGTGCGGATAGCAATAGGCCTCGAGATGTAGCGCACCCCTAGCTGTATTAGATATATTTCACAGTATGCTCCATAACTTGATAGTATTATCCGCGGGCGACTCTTCGAGTGAGGTACAGGTTGTCGATGTTTCGGAAATCGTCTCGGCCGCTTCATGACTACCATCCGAATCATCGGAAGATTCATCTTCGCTTTCGCTCTCTGAGTCACTGTCGGTATCTGCAACAAAAACCTTTTCACGCCTCATTCCAGAAGCAGTCGCGACGACAGAGCCGCAACTGTGCAATGCTAAGCCCCCAACTGTTGTCCCTTCGTCATGCGCAGGCCAGTCCATATCGGGTTTCGCACCACCTTCTTTGCTTCCGACATCTCTCCAAACTCTGACCCTGCCATCCGTCCCTCCTGCCCAAACTTCACACTTGCCTCCAATAGAGGCTGTGTCGACACTCATTCTCTGGTTTGTTTCTGCTTTCCGTCCTTCTAACCATCCCACAAGCCTCCCAGTAACTCTGACATCGTAGACAAGTACTCCACGGCTCCTACGCTCAACGACAAAAAGATACCGACCACAAGCGCTCCAAAGAACTTCACTCACCCCGGCTCCGCCGATTTGAGCTTCGTCGTCGGCTGCGGATGCAATGCTCCAGTTCGCAACAGTGCCTCCTAACCCCTCGGCATCATATAGGCTGACCCATCGTGTCCACGTTCCAGCAGCTAGCATGCCGTTCCCCACGGGACTATCAGGCGCATCCGGCTGCAAACTCAAACACGAAACGATACCGCGCATCCCAACCCCACCGCCTTTCATTTTATGGCGCTTTGATGGAATGGTTGGGAGGCGCGTGGTTGGGCCTTCGCCTGAGCGGGACACATCGAAGATGCTGATTAGGCAGTCGGTTCCCGCATAGAACTCATGGCCAGACGGGTGCCAGAGCAAAGAGGAAGGGGTCAGATAGGCCTCCGTGGTGGGGCATACCAGTGAGTAGGTGGATACTGGTGACGGCTCGGGGGAGAGAACGTTGATGAGCTGAATTGGATGATCTCGTGGTGAAGATAGGAGAAGGGTGGTTGTTGAATTTTGGAGATCAAAATGTGGATAAAAGGATTGTGTGTACGTTGGCTCCGGTGCAGCGTAGGTAGTGTATGGTTTCAATATGTGAGGTGAGGATGATGGAGAGAGAAGGTCAGGAGGTGCGACGTAGAAACGGAGCTTGTTGTCAGCGGAAGCTGCTATGAGCGACGTTCCATCAGGGGACCTAAATATTTGTCAGTAAGTGCTTAAAAGGAAAACAGAGCGACGCGGAAATTCAGACCATTGTATGCTTTTAAAGTAATTAGACTCGCAAGTATCTTCAGCAGTTCCTGTTGAAGAGATGAAATGAGAATCTTCACGTGCTCCAAGTTCGCGTCGTATCGATTCTCCAATTGAGCAGGAATATATGCCACTCGTTGTCGCTACCAATTGTGGGGGGCTTAATTCAGAATCCATATTTCTTCGTTTGAACGACCGTTAGAAATGGGTCACTCTTCTTCTGTTGCATGTTTGTAGTCCATATTTCATTCGATTAAGGTTCTAGAATTCGATGGTTCGAGTCCACATAATAGGATTTGAGATCCTGATACTGCCGCTTTTCACCGTACCCCGCGGTCCCACTTAGCGGCTAGCGTAATGCGGGCAGTGGCGGCCCGCAACACGAATGGCGAGGCTGGACCAAGGTCATCATCATCTTCACGTCTACATCCTCGAACATACCCATCTTAAAGCGACTATTCACCTATATGCAATTCTCCCTTTGGGTCAATAACTAATTATCTCCCTTTATACAACAGGGCCCAGGCCCATAAGCTCCATGATGGAGCTCGGCACCTTTATCGCAAGCCGATGCGAGATGCTCCAGGTGCCAAGCTACCTAAACCTGTCACTATCGATGTAAGTTACTCCTACGCCGCTCAAAATCGAGCTATTTAGCTTTAAATGGTATCTACGTTCTTTCGATAAGCAAATGCTGATGTTACAATGATAGTCTTATACTCGTCGGCATCCTCGTTTCCTACCTCCCCCAACACTACCGTATCATTGCGCGGGGAACCTCCGAAGGCATATCGCCGTATTTCATCCTCCTCGGAGCAATATCTTCAACAAGTTCGTTTGCCAGTATCCTCGTCTTACCCGCATCCAGAGCAGATGTCGCATGCTGCAAGACCGTGAGCTCGTTTGAGTGCTTCGCCGGGTTGCTCGGCATCGCCCAGGTTGGCGTTCAGTGGTTTTGTTTTGCCATTATGTAAGTCTGACAACGGAACAGTGTTTCTCTGATACAAGCTAACATTGGATGCTAGATTACTCCTCTTCCTCATCTTCTTTCCGAGAAACCCAGTTCTTCCACAGGTCACGACCGTTGGGCAGCCAACTTGGCGCACCGCGCTGGGCGTGGCATCCGTATGTCTTATGCATGGCATACTGGTTATATTGATTAGCGCATGGTTTGCCGTCTCGCGGCCGGATTCTATGGGAACGTTAGCCAATATTTTGGGTCTCATGGCAGCCAGCTTAGCCTGCGTACAGTACTTCCCACAAATTTGGACAACATATCAACTAGGCCATGTTGGGAGTTTGAGCATTCCAATGATGGTCATCCAAACTCCTGGCAGCTTTGTATGGGCAGGCAGTCTTGCGGCAAGGCTTGGAACCGAAGGCTGGAGCATCTGGGGAGTAAATCTCGTAACTGGATGCTTGCAAGGTTGCCTGTTGGTTATGGGGATTTACTTTGAACTACAAGCAAAGAAAATAGGAATCAACTTGGAGTCAGAGGTAAGTTCTACAACTCTTCAATGAAACGTTCGGTTTATTGTTGACAATTGATACTAACTTGTTTACAGGCAACGACGAGTCTTCTGGCTGATCATACGCTCAATCTTCCAAACGAGTTTTTGGAAACAGATGACGAAGGAAATACTGTTGTGGAAAATGGTGGACGGACTGAAAGGACGCCGCTGTTGTTTAATCCGGCTAAAAAGGCCTCGCGGTCATGAATTCTGTCGTTAGATAGACTCTGTACACGTGTATATCCAATAAAAAGAACCATGTTCTTCACGAAAATAACTGTGGGACTATAAATAATCTTGAGAATTGCCGATTAGAGAGGTCCATATCAAAACAGTGTGGTTATCTCCAGGCACAGGAAAGTCCCCCTTGGCAGTTGGTACCGACGTGTATCACGAGGCAGTCAGCATGTATAATATATATATCTATTGAATTGTTTTACAGTCTAAATTGTCTATATAGTTGTATAGATGATCTCTGGGGGGTGGGCAGTGGGATAAGCCAGGGAAACGCCAAAAAAACACGGCCGTTTCCTTGGGAATTTGCAGGCCAACCCCTGGATCTCCAAGAAGTAAAGCCACCTACTCGTCGTCATGAATATCGACGATCGTCTCCTTCCACTTGCGGGCTGGCACCTTGCGTTTGAACAAGATGTCAATCTCACGGTAGGACAGACCTTTCATCTCAGGCAGATAGAAGAATGCCGTGACCAAGCAGCAGAAGCCGGTGAAACCCCAGACGTAACCGCACTTGCCGCCAAGGTTTCCGCCCTGTAGAATGTCAGTAACAGCCACCGCAACTCTGGCAATGAGAAAATAGGCTTACCGTCGGGTTGAGCATGTAACTTCCGAGGAAGATGCAAGGAATCTCAACGATGTAGTATGAGGCGCGTCCAATTCCGGTGGTGAGAGGCCTGAGGCGGATGGACGAGGTTTCTCCAATAATGACCCACGAAGCGGGTGCAGGTCCCAAGGTGAACAGGACGGAGATAATAAGACCCAAGGAAGCCTGAGCCAGAGTAGCTGCGTGGGACTTGCCACAAGAGGCTGCAATACCGAGGGCAATCAGCAGGACAGTGTTACCGGCCGAACCCCAGAGGTAGATTGAGCGTCTGCCAAAGTACGTGGTGAGGATCCAAGAAAGTGCAACGAAGACCATCTGAAGTGCCGAGGTGATAAGACCCATGGCAAATGCAGTATTATCATTCATGCCAGCCTCTGCGGTTGTGTCAGCACATACATCCACCTAAAACAGAACCGATGATAACTCACGCTGGAAGAAATAGACGGCCTGGTTAGCGATAAGGTTACCCGTAAGGTTCTGTGCTGCGTACACACCGCACACAATCAATGTACGGTAGAGGTCAACTCCCTTGAACAGCTCCAAGTGGTTGGGCTCCTTGTCGGTTGTCTCGAGATCAATGACACGACGCATCATGGCAACAGTCTCATCGGGCTTCAGCCTTGATCTGCGCCCAAGGCGCCCGACTGCATGTGCCGCTTCTTCGAAACGTCCCTTTCGTACAAGCCACCAGGGCGACTCGGGTGCGCAAAAGATGAGGATAGCGAGCGGGGTGGGGAACATCCATTGAAGCGCAATGGGAACTCTAGTTTCTCGTCGTTAGCGAAGGACTTGCTTGCAATGGGATGAGAACGTACTCATAGGCTACGGCGTCATGATTGTTACTGTAATTGTAGGTGACGGCACCAACAATAATACTACCAACCGCCCAGAACATCTGCAGCATCTGGGTAGCAGGGGCTCGCAGCTTGATTGGCACAATCTCACTACAGTACGCCGGTGCGTTGGCAATGAAGATACCCCATGGAATTCCCTCGAGAAGCTGGGATATAAAAATAACTGGAAGAGACTGGGCAAAGTAAAATGAGAAGATGAAGACGTTCAAGAGCATGAGTCCGGTCAAGGTGGCGTAGCGGTATCCAATTCGGCTCGTGAGAGGTCCAGCGAGAAAAACGCCGATTAGAGCACCAAGCTGTCCAGACACTTGAAGCGCAGACTGCCACTTGGTCTCGATGACATAACCGTCGACAGGGCCATGCCAAACACCGTATTTGATCTTGAACGCAGGCAAGGCGACAAAATTGCCGATAAGGAAGACATCGTAGGACTCCATAATCTAAATACGTGTTAGTGGTGATTCCTCGTCGGAGAAAAGGTTAGGTTGAAATGCGGAAAGGCAGCATACAATAGTGCAGGACATGACAAACGCCCAAAAGGAAGCCATAGGGTACGCCTTAACGGCCTCCATCACCGTCATGTTGTGCTCCGCTTCCTCTGCCTCCATAGCGTCCGCCTTGTAATCGGGGCCTGTCGCCTTTTCATCGAGGTTATAGACATTTTCCACCTGGGTCAAGCCCTCCTCGAGCTCGACCTTGGGGCCGGTGGGCAGTTTAGAATCGACTGGGTCACTCATGTTGGCTAATACCTTCCTCGGTGAATAACGTGTAGTACTGGAAAAGAGGGCGAGGAGAGAGAGGAGCGAAGTGAGGGGGGAGGCTTCCACTTTCTATACCTTTCGTCCCTTCCCACTTCCTGTTTTGGAGATCCACTAAGTGTTGGAGGCGCTACTGGGGGGCGGAAAGGCACGTTGAAGTCTTACATTTCTCACCGCACCTCCCACAAGTCGGGGTATCGCCATCCTGGGGTAGATCCACTATTGCCCGCAATGGACTCTGCGGCCCAATGGTATTAGCGTGATACGTGGATGAACTGAGAGCCCCGTTACCCCACCGGGTGTGGGGTAACGTATCATCTTGTTCCATACTCCTCTTTCGCCCCTTCGAGAAATCGTGGAAGGAATAGGCCCGCCCGAGGTATGGAGCTAGACGGAGTCCGGCGTTTGTGACGATTGATTAGGTCAGATTGTACTGCGGCGGGTTGAGCATGAAGCGGGATATAACGACGGTGTGACGATACTCATTTGGACGCTATTTAGAAGGCAAACCTAGAGACCCCTGGCACCATTCTTTCAGAGCCTCAGGGTAGTATTTGGCGTTAACTTGGCATCTTGATGTTGGATCTTTCCCTTGCAGACTGTTAGCGTGGGCGCGTGGCATTTGCTTGGTTCCGTTGACCCATGGGGAGTCCGGGGTTTGTCGGGTAGCGGCATTAGCTTAAGCTTATCCACTCTTTCATGGTGTTTCGGAGATAGCTGACGCGAACAAACGGGCCAGGTGTCGGAGCCACGAACACCTTGTTGGGAAACGGGTCAGATGTCGGAGAAACCCGTGATTCTGGCTCTGGAAACCCGGTAATCCCACTCTAGGATTAGAATAGGGAACTAAGTGAGTTGATTACCGTATTATCATATACTGTACTGTGGATGAGAAGGTTTCCGTATCACACGGGGATTATCATTAGGTACCGTACTTCACCATACAATCTGGCTGCTGTCCACCATACCATATATGCAATCTCCAATGCGGCTTATTTGGTTTATTGCCTCGTGCAAATGCCGAAGTGCGGCACTACAGATCTCCGCACGGGGCCCACACAACACCTTAGGCTAAAGGAACATCCATTTGCCCAGAAGTTTACAACGTCATACTTTGGTATTAACAAGAGGTGAGAATGTTCGCTTTACTCATATGCCATGAGAGGAAGGAAATCTTGGCGTGTTCTTATCTTCAGCCATATGTTAGTACACATTACGATAACCGTTCCAGTACTCCGTATAGTAAAGCGGTGAAGATCAACGATTAGATTAGTGACGTTAGGCTTTGGCCGGTACAGCCGGATGCCATAGCTGCCCCACTGTTTACTCCCGTGGGGTAGTGTCTCGCTCTTTAGCTAAAGGAGCGGGACACTTACTCCACGGGGTAAACGGTATAATAAATAGTTATTGATTCTATATGTTTTCTTTGTCCTAATTACTGCCGTACGTAGATCACGTAGGATCCACAGCGTCTTCGGTAAGAAGTCGACGAGCCCTTAGACTAGGCGTACAACTACACTCGTAATTTTTTTTATAAGGCTCTACATATATTATCAGGACGTGATTATTAATGCCCCTTTTGCTAAGACATCCTTTACAGTTATATACCTTTTAAATCAACCCTAACTAAGGAACAAACCAATGGTTTTCGTGCCTATAATCCTATATTCAGCAAATTAGCAAACTACCCAGGCAGTATAATTTTCTCGCACGTATGGAATTTATTGGCTCCGAACAACCCGAAAACTCCAATTAATTCTTTCAACATTATTCTGTACGAGGTTTGTGCAAATACAGCTATCATCGGACAATAAGAGGCATTTAAATCTGCGTGCGTACCGCTGATTGGAAATATCACGTTATGACGGAGGAGCTGCATGATGTGGAGGTGAAGGACAAGATGAAGGATGGGGACCGAAGGTTTTCAAGTCAAATTTGATGGGAATAATCTCAAACCATTGGATTCAAAGTCACGTTGAAAAGCATGATGGGACACATGTAAGAATCGTCTTCTTTTCTCAAAGCCATAAAGTCATCGTGCTATCTCATTGCATCTGCACCTCGTATCCCAGTCTAACCCCTTCCCTTTCACAACAGAAAGTGGAGATCATGATTCGACCGTTCTAATCTACTGAGAGAGCTTGGCCTTGTCGGCGGCAACCTTAATGACAGAAGGACGGGACTGGATTCTATCATTCCAGGCCGCAAAGAGCGGGAAGTCCTTCTTGACATCAATGTCAGCAGCCAACCAGCCAATGAGCTGGTTCCAAGTGGTCCAGGACAGATCGGCGTAGGAGTAGTTGTTGCCGACGAGATAGTCGGTCTTGTTCTTGCTGAGGTGGAGCTCGACGACGCCAAGAACGCGGCGGATCTCGTTCTCGTAGCGGGCCTCGGCGGAGGGGAGCTTCTCGCCGTGGTAGTTGGAGAACCAAGCCTTCTGGCCGAAGTAGGGGCCCTGACCAGAGGTCTGGAAGTGGAGCCACTGGTACTCGGAGTACTTCTCCTGGCCGCTGGTGTGGTGGAACTTGTTGGCGGCGTCGTAGGTCTCAGCGAGGTATTGGAGGATGGCGCCGGACTGACGAGGGTTGTTAGTATGAGATGATGTTGGGGATGATTGGTTATGGGATTTGGGAATGGAATTCGGGAGGTTATTTTGTGGTAGGTTAAACTCACCTCGAAGAGAGTGATGCCAGTGTTCGGGTCCTGGATGGCTGGAACGCGACCGTTGGGGTTGATGCTGAGGTATGGCTCCTGCTTGAGCTCGGCAAAGGTGCGGACCTCGTTGGTGTAAGGAATGCCGAGCTCCTCAAGGAAGATGGCGACCTTCCATGGGTTTGGGCCCTGTGTTCATGTTTAACAATGTGTGCCTTTTGGCGTTGATGTTGTCAGTGTACATCAACTTACGGCGGTGACAGTGTAGAGCTTGATTGGTTGAACCATTTTGAAGTTGTTGATTTGAAGTTGTTGAAGTGGAGTTGTTGAAGTGGAGTTGTGTTGGTTGATTGAAGTTTGGAAACTGAAGTGGAAGAAGAAGGTTGTAGGCGGACTGCGAATGAAGCTGTGCTGTGAGTGTGAAGTTGCAAGAAAGAAGAGAGGCCAACAGTGGAAATAAGAGAGTACTTTATACCTTTCCCTCAGAAGCAAACATTAATCACATAACATATACAGAATGCTACCGACAACGAGAACGACAGGAACGGTAGGGACGACAATACCCAAAACGGCAATAACAATCGACGTCGTCGCCCAAGATTTCTAAGCACCGTCCCTAGCCTATCCAGTTGGTTGCTATATCATATTTATTAAGCAACTCAGCTAGCCTGGCGTCGTAATTGGCGTCTATTCTTTCTTTGAGCTTCTCCTCCCCATGTTCTTTGATATCTAGTGGAATATGACGGTCACATTTGCATTACTCATGGCGCACACGCAATAGAGGGATTGGTAAGAACTTGGCGATGTACAGTACGTTCCTCCAGCACAAGCCACCCGCCCCATGCATTCTTTGTGAACCAACGCATACGCTGTTCTCCATTCACAATTCACATAGCCGGGACAGGGGCAGAGTGTCCTTTTATTAGTCCCCGTCTTTCGTAAGCTATGCCTACTCTTGCGTTTCCACCACAGCCTTATTCCACTGCCGCATGCTGTAGTAAGCTGACAGCTATCACCTGTCAGACGGGTTGTAACTGGGGCTAAGAGTAGCGCGCCCAGCGATCATCTATAGATCGGCGATTGGTAAACCGATCTGCTGCGCCTAGGCGGCCGCATCGAATTTCCTGTTTCGGGGACGGATGCAAGGCTACTATATTGGATGCCGAGATGCAATATGCACGTCTGACAGTGCACAGTACGCAGAAATGTTAGAAATCCTATAGAGTACAGTATACGTTGTACGTTATACAATTAGTAGTTATGCTTTTACCTCCGCAGGGCTGTGTCCGTGAATAATGAGTTATACAGCTATGTGATGAATTCCCACAGTCGCTTGGCGCATTTACTTTCATTCTGCGTGTATGGGATGGATACATTACAAACAGCATACCATTTCTAATACCAATATCCAACACGCTGATATTTCTAGATATTTCTAAGAAATCACTCGATTGGTTAAGGATCTTCATCTATGCATCTATTCCTTTGTTCTGCGGATACCTATATGTGCCCAACATATACATGAAAATATGAACCAAAAGAAGAAATCACATTATTGCTTGCTCATCGTCGAACCTCAAAGAAACCTCCCTTCCTTTCCATGTCTTTCTCTCACCTATAGCGCTTCATCCACAGACCTACTCTAGCCCACCTCTGACAGCTCTTTTTTGGTAGCTCCCCGTCGACGTGTCCCACTGCATCTACACAACCACAGGATCCTTCTTGATATCATCCGCAATCTTCTCCGCCAATGCATCTACATACCCGCCATTAGTCAATCCACTCCACAATACACAAAAACGAAGAAGCAGAAGAAGATCACTACTCACAAATAGCGCTCACCGGATGCCCCGGCGGTAACAGCGCAAACGAACTCGCATCCACAACCCTCAGCCCCTTCACCCCAAACACCCTCGCCCTCCCATCCACCACCGCCATTTCATCCTCCTTCTTCCCCATCTTACACGTACACGCCGCGTGCCACACCGTATTAAACCCCGCCGTCACCTCCGTCAATAACTGCGCATCTGTCTCATTCCCCTCCGTCGCAGCAGGGAAGGCCCTCTCCCCTACTATAACATTCTTCATCGCCTTCGTCGCAAACAACTCCCTCAACCGCTTCTGCGCCGCTATAGCGACAGCACGGTCCGTAGGATGCGTCAGCCAGCGCGGGTCGATCAGAGGCGCATCAGAAGTGTCATTGGAGCGGATGGAGACGGTGCCACGAGAGAGGGGCGCAACGAGCGCGGCAACCACGGCAGCGTAGTTGGAACCGTCTACAGGGTTGGTGGTGTAATCCACATTATCTCCCATATAGCCGCCAACGGTGAGGTATTCAATCTCGGGCCAGTCGGCGGGGAAGGAGGCGAGGGCTTTGCGGTCAGAGTCAGGCAAGGCTGCGCGGCTCGCAGAAGGGAGCTTTTCCCATGCTGTGGGAAGGTTAGTTGAGGTGTGGGCAGTGGATAGGGAGGACCCACCAAAGAAATCGCCGCCGGAGTTGGTGAGGATGCCGGATTGCTTCGTGAGAAGGTCTGTCACGGCTTTGTTTGCGAAGGCGGGGTTGCCGAGGGATGAGCCTGTGACCACATTCACCTTGTAGCTGGGGCCGAAGTACACATGGTCCTGCCATCGTCAGTATCTTGCACTTTGCTGCTTCACACCAGAGAGGCAAAACTCACCCACATATTTTGTCCCACACCTGGCAAGCTCTTCACCACAGGGATATTGAACTCCTCCAGCGTCGCCTTTGGCCCAACGCCGGAAACCATTAGAAGTTGCGGGCTCTGAAACGCACCCGCCGAGAGAACAACTTCATTCCTCGCACTCAGGGTATACACCTTTCCACCAGTGTCGACGCTCACGCCCGTAGCCCGCTTCTTGGTATCAAACACAACTTTTTTCGCCAGGGTATGTGCAAACACAATTAAATTATCTCTACTCAGCGCCGGCGCCAGAAATGCCGTCTCTGAGCTCTCCCGCGTCTGTGTGCTCTCATCGATAGTCTCAAGCACGTAACTCGACCCCTTCAGCGTGCCACTCGCAAAGCCATTCGTGGGAAGGATCCCGATCTCCGCAAAACCCTTCTGCACATAGCTGCTAATTGCCATGGCATAGTTGGAAAAGGTCAGCGAGACCGGGCCCTTGTTTGGGCCGATGGTCTTAAGATCCACGGATGCGGTTGCATTGGCAGCACGTTTTCCGGCGGGAGGAGGTGTGTAATGCACGCTCTTCTGGAGGTAAGGCAAGAAGGAGCGCCACGAGTAGGATTTGTCACCCACGAGCGTCGCCCAGAGATCGAAGGACTCGACTGTCCCGCGCTGGTAGGCCATGTAGTTCCGAGCCGAACTGCCTCCGAGACACTTACCCCGCGCATAATGCACAGAGACGTTGTTAGCACCCTATTCCAGCAGAACGTCAGCAAATGATCTCGCCAAAATTCCAGAACCATATCCCCCTTGCATCCACCAGGTGCATTAGGGTGATAATCAGCAAGATAAATGGATAACCAAAAACGGTAACTCACCACTTGTGGCTCAGTTATGAACCCCCAATCAACCAATGGGTTATAATTCGCAGCCGACTTATCCGAGCCCACGCTCGCAAATAACGGAACCTGGCTCACGTTCCCGTTATCTGTCTCATAGAAGCCGCCCGCCTCGACGACGGCGACGGTCCATTTGGGGTTCTCGCTCAGGCGGCTAGCGAGTGCAAGGCCAGCGGTGCCGCCGCCGACGATGACATAGTCAAAAGTTTGGGGTCCAGGGATGCCAAAAGAGGAGCCAAGGAGGCGAGTTGGGGCTTTGGGGTTTGTGTGTTGCGAATTGGAGACGGGGGTAGAGAAGACGGGGAGTAAGAGTGGGAGGAAGGAGAGGAGGGTAGCGGTGGTAGTGGGTTTCATTGCCGGTGACTGGAGGCGTCTCGCCTTTGGTGGGTATAGGTAAGAGGGCGTATAAACCCAAACGACGAAAGAGAAAGAGCAAGAGGATATAAATAAGAGAGCTAAGATGAAGTCATGGAATGCACTTGCTTGATTATCTTCTCCCCAAGACAGCGAGACAGGCGCTCTATGTACTCACTCTCCTCGTCCTACCTCCCATTACTTTCGAATAACCCTCCCACATTGTAGATGGGACAGGACCGCAGGAGGGCAAGGCAAAATCCCTTCCAAGCCGAGGCGCAGTGGCTTCCATCCAATATTGAACGCCATTTCTCCCTGTTAGAGCAATCCTTCTGCCTCCATGCCGCCCCCTAGCCCCCATACTCCAGCCTCGAAAGCCACAGCCCCGCGATGAAACATGCAGATAATCATCTTCAGCATAAGCTGGGAAACCCTTGATGGCCCCGCCCCCGACTTTCGCCAGGAACGGTGGCCAAGCCACCGTGGTTTCCACGCGGCTTTTTTCCGATCAGGCACGTCGTGTCTCAACATAGCGCGGTGTTCAAATTAGAAACCTTCAACCTGGACTGCGGAATGCGTAACCGATAATCCCCGGGTCATCCCATCCGTCCGATCCCATTCCCCTTGTGCTCTGCGCCTCAAACTCAAAACGGGATGTTTTCTCGCTTCCCATTTCTAAACGCGAGTAAAGCCCCTGCATCGCCTGGCATCTCACAGCGGCTGAGAACATGAGACGGAAACATCCCCGGCTGTATGACCCGACGGCATCTGCTTACAAAGTCGCCCCAACCAGTCGTCTTTGTGTCACCACCCCCACTGCCACGCAGGGCTGTGCGACTGTACAGAACAGGACCTCGCGTGTACGCACCAAAAGGACAAAATAATGATTCGAAATAAAAACAGAACACGGCACAGCCCGCGGTATATTACGGTATATTGACCCCAGCAGGGCAAGGCTGACAGTGTTCTCGCGATCGCAACTTTCCGGCATCGACGGCCGCTAATGCACACTCTTTATCTGCATTAGCGAGATGCGGGATGACAGACAGGGGGAGATACCAATTTTAGGTTAGGCTGATGACACGAGTGAGAAGACAACAGGTTTGGGTCTGCATACCTACGGTATGCACGGGGAAGGGTTAAGCGCGGCTGAGGTGGGGGGATGGCTGGGGCTGAAGCGGGAGTGAGTTGGGTGAGAAGCAGCTGAGAAGTATTGAGTATGGGACTTTGCTGGTCATTTTCGCCGATTTCTGGGCAATTACGCTGGGAGCCGACGGTATATTAACTTGCTATTTTTTGTAATATGGAGAAGGCAACGTCGTCAGTCTACACGAGAGGCTAAAGCCCTCCTCGCTATAAGCGGCAGAGTTGGAGCGACAGAAAGAGTAGGTGACGGGAATCTATTCGCTTTTGAACGTGAACGTGCCAAAGAAGGACTCAGGGGACAGTCGAACGTCGTGTTTAGAGAATCGGAGGAGATTTAAAGGTATGGAGGTGTTGTATGTTGGAGATTATGGGGAATAGCCCTGTTTCACGTATATTTCCCCGCCATATCCCATTGGGCACGACTGGTTTGGTGATTAGTTAACCAAAGAGCGGTCAAACCTCAGGATTTTGGCCATCCTAATGTAAAAAGTCCCATGTAGATACAGAATTCTAATTCTGCCCATAGTAACCCCATCCAACAAATACATGTCTACGCCATTGTCGGTTTGAGATGAATTATTACCTATTGAACAGATAAAATTTGGTATGCCACTAGCACGTCGAACTTTGACTGCCCAAGTTTATGGAGCTACCATCGGTTCCCCGGACTATGCTGTAAAATTAGTGAGCGCTTTGAGACGCTGTGTTTCATTCTGCCTTCCTGACAGGATCCTCAGTTCCTTCCCTACAGCACAAGAAGCAGAGATATTAATCGTGTTCACCTCCGGCCATATAATCTCTCGGATGATGAACTAGAGGCACGCTTCTATGCTTGGGGACGGGAGATACGCGTTTATCAACAAATTGACAAGTACATTCAAGGCCCAGAGCGACAATCCTTCCCCGGATATTATGGAGCGACAAAGTTAAGTCGGAAGTTATGTCCCAGTGGATGGGGTTATATAGAGGATACAGAGAATATTCCTGTTATAATTCTCGAATTGCTCGATGGGAAAGAAGTACATAATGAGCAGTACGAATTAAAAGTTAGCGACTCGACACGTGAGGTTGCGCAAAAGCTCTACTATGAAGATGGAATCGACGCCGAGTACGTCCATATCTACATCCATTGCATGGAAAAGATAGAAGCACTGTATAATGGAAGGGCTATTCATGGCGACATCAAACCAAACATTTTTATGAGCCTCGCGTCAGTCATAATGGACTTTGGTCGCTCATGGTCCTGGGAGGAGGGCAAAGATGAGCAATGCCTTGACCCGTTTAGGTCGCGGCAAGGTCCAACAAGCTTTGAGATGCGCAGGAAGGTAGAACGGGACTCTATTCGGACATTAGTGATAAGGTGATTTCCCAAATTCCAATGATTAAGCTGGCATGATGCGAATCTAAGCTAGGGAGCATAATGGGGATGAGTTATCGCGTCTTACTCGCCTTGGAGTTGTGCCAGATTCCGGATCAGGGTTCAGTGAACCAACGCTCGAGAACGCGTCCCGTTTCTGCAAGATTGTTTACGATGCCAACAAGCAATCGCACCGACGGCTATTTCAGAGACCAAGCAAGAGGGGCAGGAGGGGCATGAGGAGCCTGTGGTAGTAGTCGAAACAGACTGTACGAGGTAGGGCTATAATCGATTTCGGGCGTAGGGACATTGGGTTTATATCCATACTATCAATGAGATGTGCAAGGTCTATATTGAATATACTCATCGCCCCCCACGAAATAACAAAGTCCCTCTTCCAAAACAAGAACGAAACACAAATATGAAAACTCCAATCTAAAACGCAAGGCTCAGTAGATACTGCATAGCTTCCCTCCACTTTTATTCTCCCGCCATGAAAGCACTTTATAGTGAACGACTTATATATTATATTATGAGGGACTAGCCACTCGCGCGTGCAGCATGGAAAGCCTTCCCGCGCTGTTGATGTCTGTTAGCTAGAGATATTATCAACAAGGGATAAGGAGGACTTGCGTTGATGAACACTGACACCACAAGCGCGACCGCTGCCGCGACATACGCTGGGATAAACCTGCATGCAAACATCAGCTTCATTTTTTTGACAATATTAATCCGGGAGGTAGGATGAACGAATACTCACAACTTTCTCAAACTCCCCACAATAGCTGCCACCGCGTCATCCCTAAGATCCACCGGGATAAGCTCAATGGCATTGGAACTTGTGCCGCTGATCACAACGCGAAGGTCTGCCTCAGAGAGAAGGGGTAGAAGAGAGCGAAGGGAGGACAGAGCGGTGTTGATGAAGATCGCGCCGCCGATGGAGAGACCAAAGACGATGCCAATAAACTGGGCGAGCATCATGAAGCTGTGGAATGTTAGTGGTGATTGAGCCGAGGTGAGAAAACGGAATGATGAAAGACTCACGCTATGGCGTAGGAGGTATCAGATGCAGGAACGACGGTCTGGATTGTCGCGTAACCGGCCTGGATGAAAGCTCCCGCGCCGATGGCGATGAGAACCTCGTATCCGTAAATCTTGGCCACACTCGTATTCTCATCAATGGTTGCTATCGTCGTGGTTAGCCAGAAAGAACATGTAAACCAAGGTAGAACTCACAAAGTAAGACATCCCCCGCCAGCAACAGTGCACCGCCAACAAGGTACCAAGGCTGATAATACCCGAGCTTGCTCATCAGGAACCCTTGCGCCATAATAGTAGCGCTCAACAAAATAATCAGCGGTAGCAGCCTCACTGCAGCTTCCAGTGCGGTATCACCTCGCGAGAACTGGAAATACACGGGAATATAGTAGACTGGAAGAAAGCCAGCGGCGTTGCACCCAGCTGCGGCGACGAAAAGGAGACATGCCTCCTTACTACGGAGGAGATGGGCAGGGAACATGCGCTCTGATTTTGTAGTGAGGAACGCGAATTTCTGCTGGATGATGAAGAGAAGGAGGAGGGCGCCGGAGAGGACAAAGAGAACAATTATTGGTGCGCTATCCCAGGCGTATAAGGCATTTCCGAAGTTGATGGCCATGACGAGGCAGAGGATCGAGGCGATTGAGAGGGTTGCACCGAGGAGGTCGAAGTTTTTGCCGCGGGCAATAAAGGAGGTAGACGGAGACGGGTCGAAGGCCGGGAGAAGGAAGATGTAGACGGGGGCGAATACACCGCCGATTACTATATAGGGTTAGAAGCCGTCATGTGGATTCGAAATGGTAGGAGGAAACTCACTCAGATTCAGGTAGAACGCCCACCGCCAATTAACCTTATCAAATCCTCCACCCACGACAGGTCCGAGGACCGTGCCAACGCCCCAGATTAGACCAACAAGTGAGAGATATGTTGGACGCTCTGTATCATCGGTGTGCACGCTCAGAAGTGTCAGGATGCCAAAATAAATTCCGTTTCCCGCCATACCGAGCATTACCCTGCCCACGATCATGGCACTCATATTCGGTGCAGCACCGCACAGCGCTGATGCAGCAAGGAAGAGTACGACAGATACGAGATAGAGGTGTTTAGCATTGTATTTGCCGTATAGTTTGCCTAGCGGCAGGACGGTGACAATAGAACCAACCATAAAGCCAACGGAGAGCCAGGGGAGGAGCGGCACGGCCTGGAACTCGTTGGCGATGGAGGGAACGAGGTCAGCGACGATGGTGCCGTCGAGCGAGTACATGAACATACTGCTCAGAACGGCGACGACGACTAGAACCCATTGGAAACCGTGAATTTGGCGGCCAGTGGGAGGGGAGTCGGAAGCGGGTGCGCGCTCGATGTCAGCGTCGGCGCCGGGGATGGGGAGGGAGTGAAGAGAAGATTTCTCTGTGGTGTTGTTTGAGGAGGCCATTGCGCTGGTGTGGTATCGGATATGCGGTTGTAAGAGGGATTGGTTGAGAGATGGAGAGAAGGAGGACGGAAGAAGGAGAGAGAGAAAGTAAAGTACGAACAGAGGAGGGAGTAAGGAAGCAAATAGAAAAAAATGAATCGATTAAGAAACCAAAAATGTGTGTTTAAGAACAAAAAAAGAAAGAGGAAACTGCACATACACAGATTCTTACTCTCTTATTAGAAGAACTGTCTTTCTAGTTTTTTCTTCAGCCTACAGGTAACTAACAAGTAGCCCCCAAGTAACTGCGCACATACCGAGCGTATTGCTCAGCTTCCCCGTGACTTTTCTTATATTCTTGGCATACTTGTCTGCTTCCTAAGCAATCGCTCACGCTCGGTGTCAGCCTTGTCCTCTCTCACTCCCTGTGCCTCCTTCCTCTTCTAAAATCCTATACCGTAGATACTCAACGCACCGGGTACCGTGGCCACGCTCGCTTACGCTAAAAGAGGGTGCGATAGGATGTGCTAGAATAGTGACACAGCAGAAGCAAAATAAAGTGAGACGGAGGAACGAACAGTGAGTGGGGTCCGTAGATGTAGATTGATTGCTAAGCCCCCAGAGTGTCACGACAGGGATACGAAGACAGGGGTAGGCGCAACTGAAGATCCCCCGCTCCTTCCCCGGTTTGTCCCCTGTCTGCCCCGTGCCATCCCGCCTCCCGATGATAAAATCCTGGCTGGGAAACGGGAAACGCCAGATGCATTAGTGCCATTGTCATATCGCAAACCAGACGACAGCGATCAACAGGGCTGACAACAGAGCTGAACGACTTTAATTGTGACAACTAAGCAGCCCATCTCAGCCCACCCAGCACCGCCTTTCGGATCCGGCACAACTCTAGTTTCGTCTTACCCATCCAGGCGCTTACGTTGCTTCTCGCCCCTTACATGGCATACGCTGCCGACGACAGAAGGATAAGTGCCTGCGAGATGAGTACAGATCGGGTGCGTGCATGCATGCAGCAGGGATGGATGGTGTAACTGTAACGGCAAGCCAAAATCACGCCACGTACATCCATTACGCTTTCCCTCCGATTACTCCCTGACGTGCGGGTTGTGCCTTCCCGTCTTATTGTCACTGCGTTGCCAATTCGGAATATGCCTTCGTTTTCGCATCTACTACCTCATACCTGCCTGCTTTGTGTTAGTAGACCCCAAAATAAACGTTACACAGGGACATCGCCGTGCCGTCACCGCAGTTACGGCTTATCCCATCAACCAGCACCCCATGACATAGAAACTAAGGCTGTCGAGAAATCATAGCAAGTGAAATATGCTTACGGGACACGAGAAAAAGATGCGGAGATAGCCACGGCAAGTGAAATATGCTTATGAGATGCGGAGATAGCCATGGCACAAGACGTGGAGATAGCCACGGCACAAGACGGAACATAGCGACACTTTCTATTTGCGGCATACTATCTTTAGCCCCGTGTCTTGAGAGATGCGTGTTTTCGTAATCTACAGTGGGCAGACTGGCAATCACGACAATTCTTCAGCACGGCTCGTGTCCTGGAATAAATTTGCATCTCTAAGACAATCAGGCATACGAGAATATGGGAGCACGTAAACCTAACTTTGCCATACTTAGGCATAATTTGTGTCACTCTGTGTCCCTTTGGCCGTGTACCTTGTATCCCCTCCAAGGCCGAATTTCCACAAATTTTTAACACAGTGCTACTTACGCCAACATTTATTCTTTTATTAATTTTATTGGTTTTATTTCCTACACTTATGTCCACGCCCAAAACGCCCTACATCTGTCTCTGTCCCTTGCCTCTTTTAGGCATCAATGCGAACACAGGCGCCAAGCAGGCTAAATTGGGATGTGGAGGCTTAGCGTGACAGATAGCGCTAATGCATGACATACACCTTAATTTGTACTAGTGGCTTGGCAACGACGACACACGACCCCGACGGCTGTGATGACAGGACAATGGAAGTACGACGACTTGCATAACAACTATGGTTGCATACGATAATGACTGCAGATTATCGTAGAGTACTGATATAATACCAAGTCCATAATTGTCTATGGTTGGTATGTAATCGATGCTAACACTTCACTCTATTCCAATCGAACTCTTAACATAATGACTGTGATTTTGAAAGAAAGGAGATTTTCACGACAACACTAACGCTCACTTTATAACCAAGGAAATGGAAAGGAAAAGTATATAGAGAGAACAACTCAATATCCAACATCCAAAACCAAACAAGAACCACACATAACACCCTCTACCACTCTAATTTAGGCATGTACTCTCTTGACAAAAACCATATCCATGCCGGTCTGTTTCGTGAACCAGTGACCAAGCACCTTCCATTCCTTGTCTGGGTTGGCAAGCCGGAAGTCATACATGCGAACTAGCGCAGGGATGAACTTAATGATCTCCATCATGGAGATGTTGCGGCCGATGCAGACGCGGGGACCGGCGCCGAACTAGACAGGGTATGTTAGCCTTGTGTCACCGATCCAAAGTTAGACGTTGGTGCCTGTCAGTCTACTTGAAGCAACTGGACAGGGTATAATCCCGTACCGAGCACTCCTGGCACCTGGCGAACCAAGCCCCATAGAAAATACAGTAACACGAAGAAATGGAAGGAGCCACTTACAGCCATATTACATCTCTTCATCTCCCTCACCCGCTCCTCAAACGCCTCACCCTCTCCCTCATCATCTAACCATCTCTCCGGTCGGAAACTCTCCGCATCCTCCCCGTACACACTCTTATTAGCATGCATGACCCAGCTATTGATGCCAACAATAGTCCCCGCTGGGATGTACTGCCCCGAGATCGTCACGCCCCCTTCCGGCACCTCGCGCTCAAGCACAAACCCTGTTGCGGCGTGCGCGCGCAGCGCCTCGGTGACCACGGCATTGAGGTAGGGGAGTTTCGCGCCGTCAGAGTACTTAACGGGGGTGGTCAATGCACCGCTGTCGAATGCCCCGTCCACCTCTGCCTGTAGACGGGCGTAGGCGCGGGGAGTGCGACATAGAAAGTAGAGAATAGCACGGAGGCCGATAGCGGTGGAATCTGAGCCAGCAATGAGGTTGGTGGTGGTGAGGGCGATGATCTCCTCGAAAGTTAGCTTGGAGGGGTCTTTTTCGGAGACCTCGAGCAGGCGAGCGAGAATGTCGCGGTGTGGTTTTGTGGTTGAGGAAGGGGATTTGCGCTTGTTGATCATTTTGATGGCAAACTGGTGAGTGTTAACTTATCATGATTTTCTCGAAGATTGATGGCTGGAAGACTCACGTTCTGAACCTCATTACTACTCTCCAGCGGCAGCACGTGTGGCAGTACAGGGTTCCCCAGCAAGAACCGATGTAGCCACGGCGCCTGCCCTACAACCGACAGATAGGCCAACAGCCCATCAATCGTGCCAATACTCTTTCCTACATCCGTTCCCGTCTCGAGAAATCCAAGCTGCTCTGAAAAGTTGATCTCTCCAAGGGCATCAAAAGTGAAATACTGCAGCCAAGACCCAATATCAAAGGCCTTCTTGCCACCATCGCCAACTTCATCGATGCGTTGCAGGAAAAGATCAATCACGGGCTGCACGTGCGGCTCGAGATCAGCGAGGGCGGTCATCGAGTAGGCGGTGACCGACGCGCGCTTCAGACGTGCATGGTATTGTTCAGAGCGCGTGGTAAACAGGTTTGCGAGCAGCTTGCCATTATACAGCGCCTCAACGATTGGGTAGAAGGCTGTCTTCAGGTAAATCGGCTTGAAGCCGTAGATAGTTGAAAGCGCGGTGGGGTCGTCGACACTGATCATATTCGCGCCTACGCGAACAAGCGGGCCGTACTTGCGGTGCGCCTCAATGTTGCGCTGTGGCATTTCTTCGTGCCATGCTGCACTGATTTTCCAGAAGTTGCTGAAGGTGCCAGAGACTGGGCCGGGAATGTGCGAGAGCCCGGTAAGATAGCGGTGGTAGAGTATGTAGGCGGTGATAAGGAAGGGAATGTAGACGTAGGGGCGGAGAAGGGGGGAGAGGTAGGTGAGTTGGGGGAGGCGGTCGGAGTAGCTGTTGTGGAGGGAGGAGGGGAGAGAAAGGATGGTGGAGTGGAAAGAGGGGAGGGCGGGGGGTGTGGAGTTCTCCATTGTGGTGTGTTGTGTTGGCGTGCTCAAAATATGAGAATGCGTGAAGTAGTAAACTATGAATAATCAAGAAGATAGAAGACGCTGAGCTTGAAGATCCAACTTTAAAACGCGGGAGTTCATCCATTCTTGAGCAAAATCCAATGCGCACCATCTCTGCACTAGCCCTCCTTTCTTCTCAGCCATCGTCAAACATGTAAATCAGCCCACTCCAAATAAAACTTCCCTTTTTCTCAAACCTCGCATGCGCCATCTCTGAAAACTGACGGTGACACACAGCTGAGAAATCCGCCGCGAACTTCCTTTACTCCCCAGCCCCTGCCACGCGAGAGCCAGCTCCAGGCTCCGCCCCCACAAACGAGGTCTCTCAACCCCTTGCAGTAACGCTGAAACGCCACGCATTGCAACTTCTACAGCTGAACCAGCGGCTTGCATATGTCTGCCTTGCCGATCATAAACCTAGGGAAGTAGTGACAGGAACGCCGTCGAGGGGCTTATAAATGCCGTATTATCAAGTGCAGTATTATCAATTGAAGTATTATCAAATGAAGTATTCAATTTGTACCCTCTACAGGCGCTTATTTTATGCGGGACGCGGTGTGCAGTGTTGCACCGATAGGTAAGCGGCGAGTTTACTGGCACTGATCCGGGGACTCGGGAGGAGGGGCTGGGATGGAAACACCCGGCTTATGCTTTGGTAGAATGGAAGTAATCGGGCATGGTATACGAATTACGTGACGGTGATGCATCAGAAATAGATTGTAGAACCTTGGAATGTTGTGGTTTGTCCTTTGTAATCGATCTCACCCGCCGGAGTTGGCGAATTCAGCAGATAAATTTGGCTCTTCCCTCTCGTCTTTGCGGAATTTCTCAGACACCAATTCCCTCAAACAGATTTTTATCCAGTATCAATTCAGCCCATACAGCCTTTCTATCAGAATATTCAGCCTCCAAATCCAGCAATCATGTCTGCCCCAACCGAAGCCCATTCTGACCCCTTCCGCCATACCTGCCTCGTCCCGTACGTCGAAGCTGCCACTGCACCGCCCGCAATCGCCGAGAAAATCAACGTCTTACCCTTCCGCCGCAACATCTTCCTCCTTCTTGCGCACTCTCCAGGACTCTTCCCACACATAATGGGCCTCGTTGGGGGCTGTTTCAACAAGGACGTACGAAAGATCCCCTTGCTTGACTGGGTATGTTCTCTCACCAACTGCACTAGGCCTACTATCATTATGGGCACAAAAATATAATAAGACGGAAAGGGACTAACTAAAACCAGCAACTCATCGTCCTCCGCACTGCCACCACCTTGGGCGCAAAATACGAGTATGATGTCAACCTCCCCGTCGCCGAGATCTTCAATCTTGGCGACGAAAAGATTGCAGCAATTGGTTGCACCGCCTCCAGCGTGCGTCAGGGTGAGGGACCCTGGACTGACCGCCAGCGCGTAATCCTGCGCGTCGTGGATGAGCAACTCGCAACCTACACCAATACCCCTGGCACCATCAGAGATGCGGTGGAAATTTTGGGTCATGCAGAATTGGTGGAGGTCCTAATTATTTTGGGAACTTATGCCACGCTTGCTAGGGTCATTAATGGTCTGAGAATCGATGATGATCAGCCGATCCGACCAGAGGGATTGGAGGATATGCTGAGGGCTAGTGTTACGCAGTAGTGTTGGTGATATGATGACGTTGGTCGCAATGCGCTGAAGATCTAGTTGCTTTTGGGTTTATTGATTTTATTGATATTTTTATATTTATTGGACAAATGAGGGTAGTTTGTGCGTGGAATGAATCAATGTTTTCACTCCGCTCTACAGTAACAGTAACGAGACACAAAAACACAATGTGAGAAAATCTGCATTTTTCGCCTAACTGATGTCGTGCACTTCTCCCGTGAAACCCCCTTTCAACGCTCATTCTCTTTCCAGTGATAGGCAACACAACAGTGCATAATAATCTCGTAACACAATCTAACCGTCGCACGAAACATCAAAATATTGAAATATCCACATTTCCATACTTACGGACGGGTATTTGCATTTCACTTTATCGCCACCCCCTTGGGCGAGTCAGACTTGCATCGGATATTCCTCCGCTCTACCCAGTCCAGCTGCGCCACGAGAATCTTATGCGGCAACAGTTACACATAAAGAATGTGGTAATGGGAAAGAGGTGGAACCCACGGTATTGGGTGTCTGACGCCGGGCTGATCATCAGCCCTTGTCGCTGTATCGTTGACACGGAGACTGCCTTGCATGGGGAACGCGTGGTCTTTATCTATAGCCCCTAGATATAGGAACATACCGTGGAGACATCTAGAAGCAGCATAGACGGCTTATCGCGGGTGACTTACGCCATTAGATGTATCTCGAGGTACTATATGTCTCATGGAATGAACATCGAAAACTACGACGGCCAACACACCATCAAGGATGAGGATGCCAAATTTAGTATCCCAGAGAGAGCCAAATCTGGTAATTAAAATCGGAGCACAGTGTTCATAGGGGCAGTTTTTCTCTACAACTTATTCACGGCTCGGCTATGAATGGGCCAAATATCACTCTCATAGTTTGTATTATGGGCTATTCGGGCATAAAAATAGAAGGGCTTGTAACGATCCAACCCCCTGCCACTTGGCTATCGCCGAGTCCCAGCCTTCACACATTCACCCAAACTCCCTAACTTCCGCTTGGTTGCATTTATTACGCGCCCTGTGTACCGCAACCACGCGTCAGACCCTTACTCGAATATAATGATCTGCTTCCTCTGCCCAAGAGCACCGCCCCTAGCGCGCTCCACAGCCTCGAGAACGCCCCCCTTGCTCCCCTCCGCATCATCAACAGACCACTTTACCTTCTGCAAACCAAGAGTAGGCAGCTGCAACTCTCCGCTGTTAAACAGCTCCACAAACCAATTGAACAGATCCACCTGCTCCCCAGAAGAGCGCAGCCCCACCTGCGCGGACCCACGGAACCCTTTCATGGTCAGCTGTCGTGCAAACAGATCCGTCGGATCAATGGCGATGGGACCCCCCGCCGGCCCACCCAGGAAGCCTAGCTGCACGTATGTCCCGCCCACGGCAAGAGCCTTGACAAGTCCGCGTCCGGAGGCCCCGAAGACAGAGTCCAGCGCAAGAGTGATGCGTTTATTTTTAACGCGAGCATCGCTGGCAAGGGCACTCTCCGTAACGACAATTTCAGCCCCCAGCTTACGGAGAGAGGCCTCGACTTTCTCCAGCTCGGAAGCCTCGCGGTCGCGGACAACATTGATGACTTTGACGCCGCGGCGTCGCGCAAACTGGACGACGAACTGCGCGATGAGCGAGGTTCCGGCATTCTGGATAATATAGTCGCCCGGTTTCAAGGCCCTCATGTCCTCCACGAGACAGAATGCAGGGGCGATGCCGATGCGAAGGATGGATGCAAAAGCGAGGTCCGTAGGTCGTGTAACTTTCTGGAGTGACGCAGCATCGAGCACAGCATGTGTGCGCCAAGTGCCCGTCCCGAACTTGCTCGGCACGACGAGGTCGCCGCGAGAGAGGCCGGTCACGCTGCTTCCGACCTCGAGAATCTCGCCCACGCCGTCGTAGCCTAGGATGGGTTCGGTCTGGTGTGCATGGGATGGCTTAACGGGATAGAGGCCTGCAAGCACGAGAATGTCGAGAGGATTGATTGGCGCTGCTAACATTTTGATGACAACCTCATTGGCCTCGGGGGCAGCGAGAGTTTCTTGGGCGTGGAAGTTCACAGCTGGCGCTTGGGTGCCGCTTGCGATGGTAAGAACTTGGGCCATGGTAAAAGTGTATGGAAGTTTAAATGATGAATTTCTAGAAACGTGCGGTTTGGATGTAAATTATTTGGTGGTCAGAGTTAGGATAAAGTAAAAGAGGAACAAAGAGGAGAATATTTGAAGTGTGGTGGTAGGCAACACAATGAAGTGGTTGTGTGTTTGTGGGTCTCGGCAAGAGTTATCACATTACAAATTACAAAGCACACCTACAAGACATAATCTACGCTTACGAAACACAAAAAGTATCAGTACAAGTTTACTACATCAATTAAAACGAAAACCGCCAAGCGACCCAGATGTTCTTTATTATTTTCTCTATGTTTTCAATTATAATGCCCGCTTTACTATCTTCTTATGTCAGCTACGGTTTGATTATACCGCCGCGCGCCGGCCTGCCATCACACACATAGAATACGTATACGCCTCAGGATGGAATAGAGTAGGAAGTATGGTATATCCTGCGCCTAGATATCAATGGTCACGCATTTTAGCCCCCATATGGTGTTACTTACGCGTATCACACTCGATCTTGGAGCCGGTAAAATATTCTACGGGCTTATGTCACTCCGTTTCAAGCCTCAGCTTCTCATCATATTTGTCTGCCTCTTTGCCGTCTGAATATGTAACTCTCAGCTCTGACTAGATTCTGAAACCGCAAGGGGCTGTGAGCCTCGTAATGGCCCTGATTTCTAAGACCACCGTCCGGTGCCTTACAGCAGTCATACTACATCTTTAGCCCAGGGGGCTGAATCCGCCTGGTAAGCCACCACCGCTTGCAGCTTCTCGAAATATCCTCGTGCCTCATACGATGATTGACTAGGATTCTACGCTGAGCATCTACCCAGACGGGGAAATAGCCGCGAGACTAGATACCATGGGTCCCTCCATGTCCCTTTTTGCTCGCATGGATGCCGCCAATGCCCGACATACCGTATTATCGTATTATTCTAGGATAGCCCACAACCAAAGCAGCACCGCTTTTGGGCTGCTGGTTACTAGTCATGGGCCGAATTCTGCAAGGCGTATTGGGGATGGGGCTGTAAGTTTTCAGCAGTCGATGAGAAATGTAGGGGTGTTGTGGATTATCTGAAAGGAATAGTATAGATTGTAGAATATATAACGATGATATATCCTCTCTTGTTGCTCTAAAATATCAACCACGAGCAGGCGCAGCTTTTCTCTCATTTCATTTCATCTCACCTCTTTTCCTTTGACTTCCTTCTTCTATTTGCCTTTCACTTAAATTAGCAAGTCGACATGGCCATTCAAGTTGTACAACGATCTCCCGCCACGGTATTCCTTAGGGGCCGCAAGCTCTTCCTTGAATTTGAGCTCGACCAAGTCTCGGGTTTTGAGGGCATCTTCAAAACGCTCAATTCTTCGGCACCCGATATCGAGGCAACGCCACTTGAGACGGATGGCCTCGTTCACTCGTTGTTTGAAAGACAAGCCCAAAAAACCCCCAACGCCATTGCTGTTCAGTTCGAGAACCAAGATGAGTTGACCTACCAGCAGCTCAATGAAGCTGCCAATGGAGTCGCGCGACAGCTGTCTTGGGCCAGAAATACCATTGTGCCAATTGCCGTTTCTAGGTCTATAAACCTGGTTGTTGCCTTGCTCGCGGTCTTGAAAGCAGGGGCAGCCTATGTTCTCCTATCAGCCGACTCCCCTTCAGAGAGGAATCGGTTCATTGTCAACGACACCAAAGCATTATTCGTCATCACCGATTCCACAACCGAGGGAAGCTTCAAGCCAATGCAAGAAGCATGTATTGAGGATCTTGTCACCGTGTCCCAGAAAATGAGTCCAAAATATCGCACCAATATCAACAACTACCAAGACCCATCAGATACCGCCTATGTCATCTACACCTCTGGCACGACTGGACACCCAAAAGGTGTCATTCTTTCGCATTCGGCTGCCCATACTGGGATATCTGCACTTCCCGGTTTGGATCCGTCACAATCCTTCAGACAGCTGCTCTGCCATTCCCCTATCTTCAGCGCCGCACAGCGCACTATCCTCGGGGCCCTATGCCGCGGCGGTACACTATGCCTCGCCAGCAAGGAGAATATCACCTTGTATCTAAGCGACACCATTGAGGAAATGGGTATCTCATCACTTGAGATTACACCAAGTATGCTCAAACTCATCGATGCATCGAATGTACCTTCGGCCATTAAACGGATCACACTCGGCGGCGAGGCTGTTGGTCCAGAACTGGTTGAGACTTGGGCAGAAAAGGTTGAGCTCATAAGTGCATATGGCCTTAGCGAATGCACTCAGGTATGCGGTTCCGGCTCTAGGGCGATAAAGATGGAATACTAACAAATAGTAGTTAAATATGAGACATATCCTGAAGCCCGGTCACTCGGCACGAACTATTGGAATGCCTTCAGATAGTACGTAACATTCGGGGTTAATGCCCCTTGCATACGGACCGCCCTTTGGTACAATGCACTCACTAACCGTGACACAGGCACAACATATGTCGTACTTGCTCCGAATACCCTCAACCGCGTGCCACCAATGACACCCGGAGAGTTATGCCTTGGTGGGGACCAACTTGGCAAGGGGTATCTTAACCTCCCAGAGAAAACTCGGGAAGTCTTCATCAACAATCCATACGGAGCTGGGCGCCTCTATCGGACAGGTGATATGGTAATCGAGAATGATGACGGAACAATCGAGCTTATTGGTAGAATCGACCAGCAGACCAAGATCGACGGCCAACGAGTAGAGCCGAGCGAGTCAAACTTCATCATTCAGGTTCAACCTGGAGTTGTCCAATCTAGCGTCGTGTCTGCCGTTGTCCTCAATAGAAATACATTGGTCGGTATTATCGTGCCCGAGAAGGGGAAGGAGTGGGCGTCTCTAATTAGAGAGATACGCTTTGAGCTGCGAGCCCTGCTCCCTCACTACGCTATCCCTCGATACTGGGTTCAGCGCGAAGAATTGCCTCTCACAACCAGCGGGAAAGTTGACATATCCAGCCTGCAAAGGGCGGTTGAAGCGATGGATGCAGATAAGTTGATCAAATTATCCATCACGCCATCAATCCTTACGCCACACTCGTCACAGGAATCACTTCGGCTCCCAGAAACTGAAGACAAACTTGAACTCGGTTCCGATGGCAAGATTGCTGGAGCAATTGCTGCTGCTCTATCTATATCGCCAGATACGGTGGACTTCAGCGTTTCATTCCAGGAGCTTGGTGGCTCGTCCTTGGACGCTATTATTGTAGCATCCAACCTGAGAAAAATCGATATCCACATCCCCGTTTCGGATATCTTACAATCCGAGTCGATACGGCAGATGCTTGAATGCCAAACTGAGCCAAAATGGGAAGTTGCCACCCGGCCAGCGCCGTTCTCTTTGCTCCCACAAGGAGCAAAGATTAACCTTGTTGGACTCGAAGACGCCTATCCTGTCACGCCGCTCCAAGAGGGTATCTTGGCAGACTCCATCCTGGGGACTGTCAACTATGTCTATCAGCGCACTTACAAGCTTCAGGGAGTTAGTTCCTCTCAGGTACAGTCGGCGATGAACGAGGTTTTAGCTAGCAGCAGTATGCTACGAACAATATTTTTCCCACACAAACGGAGCTTCGTCCAGGCTGTCAAGAAAACAGCGAAAATCCCTTGGACGGTCATTAAAGGAGATTCATTGGATAATGTCATGAGAGAATCAAGCAAAGAGGAGATGCCTCTCGATGAGTCCCTCATTAGAGTCACTGTGATTGACGAAGAGGTGCTTCTACTCGAAATGCACCACAGCCTGTTCGACTTCTGGTCTAGTCAATTCGTTATCCATGATACCATTGCAGTCTTGCAAGGAAAACCAACGATTCCTCGCGCACCTTTTAGTTCATACGTCGCCTTTCAACAACGCACACATGATGAGAAGGCGAAGGAGTTCTGGAGAGGCTATCTTCAGTCGGCCACGCCAACCGTTGTTGATCTCGGGATTAGTGCACAGGCTACCGAGCCTTTCGTCCTAAAATCCACAATGGGAGATGGATTGGCGGAATATAGCCACACTTACGGTATAACCATGGGCACATTAGTCCATGCCGCCTGGGCTCTAACTCTTGCTTCGATACTCAATACTACAGACGTAACGTTCGTCGCAGCATTTTCCGGACGAGATGCTGATCTGGATGGGATCTTGTCGCTAGATGGCCCGACACTCAACACTGTGCCCATGCGGGTGCAAGTAGACGAGGCGTTGCAGGCCGTGGACTTCGCAAAGAGCGTGCAAAGCAATCTTTGGGTTCTATCCAAATTCGCCCATTCTGGCATGCGAAATGCCTTGGTGGAGGGGTCTATGAAACCTAGTTCCTTTAACACTATGGTTAATATACTTGTGAAGCAAGATGACTCCCTTTCTGGTGGCCCATTAGTGCCAATTGTAACACACGGAGACAATTACACGCAGTGAGTGGTCCCCCGGCGCCTTGCAGTTCTTTAATGATTGTTAAAACTAACATCGCAATTAGATACATCACTATTGAGATCAGCGAAACAGATCCAACATCGGTCAAGATGCTGGTGCCATTCGCTGGAGATTTGCTTTCTGCCGAGACCTTACTAGGCAGATTTGTTCAAATTGTGGGCGGCATGATTGGTAATCCCGAAGGAGTCGCAGCCCATATATCTAATGAGGTCTCCTCAGTTTATGAAGACTCTGTCGAAGACATTCCAAGGCTAGCGGAATATCCGGAATTTGGACTGGCACATGCTGCCTTCGAGTCATTTGCAGCTTCTACTCCGTCAAAAACTGCAATTCGCACTGCCTCCGGGGAAATGTTGTCCTACGCAGAGCTAAATGGAAAGGCTAATAGCTTCGCCGCCTGGCTCATTTCACAGGGTGTCAAGCATGGCGAGATGATTCCTCTCTACATGGAAAAATCGACAGAAACCTTGATCTCAATCCTTGGCATCATTAAGGCTGGAGCATCCTTCACACCCCTCGATCCACTAAATCCACATGATAGAAACGCATTTATCGTCAAAGATGTCGAGGCAAAGCGAATCGTTACCGATGAACACAACAGAAGCGCTTGTGCGTCATTTGGTGTTGAGATGGTTATCACTGAGGACATGGAGCTTCCTTCCGACTTTTCACAGAACCCTGTGATTCTGGAGCTCACCCCAGAGAGCGTAATCTATGCAATCTACACCTCTGGTTCGACGGGGTTGCCAAAGGGTGTCCTAGTACATCACTCCGCTGTGACGGCTTCGACCGAGGGTATGATTGAAGCCACATCCGTGACTTCTGAGTGGAATGCTTTATGGGTTCTCAATTATGTTTTCGATGCTTCGTACTATGATGTTTTTACTATCTTCTCCGCTGGGGCGACTCTATGCCTTGCCCCACAGGACGAGTTGCTGTCAAACCTTGCCAGCTATATCAACGAATTGGAGATCGAACAGGTGATGCTCACACCAACAATTACCAAACTCATTTCTGGCGGGCCAGCAGAAGTGCCTGGTTTGAAGGTTCTGAATGTGTGCGGCGAGAAAATCGATGTCAACATTCTGCACTGGGCGCAGAGCGTCGATGTCTACAATGGGTAATAACCTTCCCCAAATCGAGGCACTTGACAGGACTAACCATTTTATAGTTACGGTCCCACCGAAGCCACTATTCTCATGACTGTTTCGCATGTAAAGCCAGACGGCAGTCTTAACAGTATTGGGTACCCATTGAAACATGTTACCGCAACCATTGTCTCCCCCGAAGCTGGAAATTTGGAGCCTGTCCCGCATGGTACAGTGGGGGAGCTCTGTGTTCGCGGACCACAACTTGCAAAAGGGTACCTCAACCGCCCAGAGCAAACAGCTGCAGCCTTCGTGCGTGACACCGATGGAGAACCCCTCTATAGAACGGGAGACCTGGCACGATGGGCAGATAACGGGAGCCTTGAGTAAGCATATCCGTAACTGCAATGATACACCACTAACTTTACCACAGATGCCTCGGCCGGAAGGATTATCAGATCAAGCTTAACGGATTCCGCATAGAGCTTGGCGAAATCGAAAATGCAATCCTCGTGACGGAAGATGTCGACGCAGCTATCGTATCTGTTGCTGAAGTACACGGAAAGCGCCAACTTGTTGCCTTTTGCATCTTTAAAGGTGACCATCTGCCAAATAACACAGCAATGCTGCCAGCGGACAACTACTTGGACCGGATTTTGAGCCTCTCGTCTCGGCTTACCACCCTCTCGCACTACATGGTGCCAAGTCTCTTCTTGCCTTTCAGAAGCTTTCCAACCCTCCCATCAGGAAAGTCAAACAGGAAGGCTCTCATAGCAGTTGCGGAGACCATGACAAATGCCGAGATTACGACATACCTGCCTCGTGATAATAGCTCGGATGAATTTGTGGCCGCCTCAACCGAAGAACAGCTGGTGATGCGGCAGGCTTGGGCATCAGTTCTCGATGAACCTGAGGAATCAATCGGTGCGACTTCCATCTTCCTTAGTCTAGGAGGAGACTCGATATCCGCCATCAATGTCGTTGCTGCCTGTCGGAAGCTGTCCTACAATATCTCCGTCTCCCATATTCTGTCCAACCCAACCCTCGGAGAGCAGGCCAAAAATCTCAAGGCTGCACAAAAGAAGAAAATTGTTGCGGAAGTCAAGTACGAGACCCCACAATCAGTGCTGTTGGCGATGGGAAATGCTGGTATCGACTTCCATCAATATGTCGAGGAGGTTTACCCCTGTGGCGCCGGCCAGATTGAGTTCTTAACTCAAGGGCACAAGAAGCAACAGTTCTGGAACCTCACTGCCTGTCGCGAGCTGCCTCCACACTTTGACCTCCAGCTCTGGAAGGATACCACAAGGGCGTTGACAGCCAGAAACCAAATATTGCGAACAATGTACTTCCAAGCTGATCAAAATGACGAATCGTCTTGGTATCAGGTAAGTCCCATGATTCAAATATAGGTAATCACCTGGATCTAACGGCACTATAGATCATCGTCAGAGAGCCTGTAATGGACTTCGAGCACATCTACTTCGCAACTGAAGCAGAGAAGCAGGGACACATGGAGAGCCTGCGGGACGGACTCTTTACATTTGGCAGACCCAATATCAAGTATAGGCTTCTCCAATCTCTGACAAATGGCACGAGAACACTCTGTATCAAGGTAGATCACGGTTCATACGACGGAACCCTTCTCCGAGTCTTCGACGACCAGTTCAGGGCCATCGCTCGCGGCGACACAAATATCCCTCCGGTCAACTCGTTTAAGAAATTCATTGACTGGGCCCATGGTGTCGATCGAAGCGAGGCACTGCGATACTGGAAGCGATCTCTCCACTCATACACTCCCGGCCACAATCTACCACTGCAGCCTATTTCGGACCGTTTGAAGTTTGCTGCTGTGAACGCAGACGTAGATACCACCGCGGCTGCCTTTGGCGTCACGGCCTCAACCGTCTTCCAAGCTGCCTATTCGATCGTTGCGGGTAAGCTGACTGGAGGCAACGACGTTCTTGTCGACAACCTCCTCACGGGCCGCAATGCAGATGTCGAGAACCCGCAAACTTTAAACGGAGCTTGCGCTAACTTCCTACCTTTCCGATCAAAGCTATCAAGCAAGGAGTCAATCGCCAAGTTCCTCAAAGACACGCAGGCACAGTTCTGGGACACAACTGAGCATGGGGCTGTTGGTCTGCATGACGTCTACAAGGCATTAGACAGGGATAGGCAGGTGCACTCTGCAAAGCTGCTCTATTGCTTCCAGCCATTTGAACCCGCCCCTGCGACGGCCAAGCCTGATCCAATGAGGTGGATCGTTATGGCGCAGAGTAAAGTCTTCATGACAATCAACTATGCCTTGATGGTTGAAGTTCAAAAGACGGCAAAAGGTCACCGGTTTAAGCTGCAATGGGATAGCAAGGCCTTGAACGATGAACAAGCTGACAAATTTGCTGAACTGTTTAGCGCGGTTTTAACAATGATGAGTGAAAACAAAGATGGGCGGCTGGCTGAATTGATGGGTATTGAGACGGATTTGGAAGCTTTGTGGAAGGCTTGAGTTTGATGTGGTTTTGTAGCTTCTTTCCCGTCATCTCTTTCTTTTGAATTTTGGCAGTTCATCGATTTTATATGATATGACGGTTATCTCGTTTATAGACTTGTTTAGAGTAGAGGTTCATTAGTTTTTACCAAACGGTTTGCATACCAAACAAAATAGACTTCAATACCCGCGTACCCACTTTTACCCCGCGCCTTTAAAGACTCTCCGCCATCACCGGAGAGACCAAGCTGCGGTGGAGGTCTCCCCCAGAAGCTATCGGATTTTGAAACTATGGAATGACTGCTTTGGGAGGATTAATAACTTGTGAGAGCCCAGTCAAACATAACCCCGCAATCCATAGAGCTCGGTCTCACACGACCCCGTGGAATTCACAGGCATCTATTGTGCAGCTACTTTCATTTTCTAGCAAACCGATAGGTACATATGTATCCATCTTCAACCATCTGGTCGCATAGCTAGGTAGAAGTTATAGCAGTTATATTTCCCCAAGCAATAGAAAAGACAGCACTTAGCAGATTCTCACTGTCATTCTCCAAAGATGACAAGACTAGCTCGGGATCTATTGTACCGAGCCTGAAAACGACCTAGCAGATCACACAACATTTATAGAGTCGAGCTATGCCCCCAATTCGTATTCCATACAAGCATCATTGCCATAATGTTCGGCAAGCAAGTAGTTTCTTTTTCACTGGCTTCTTCTACTCCGGAAGAAGTGCTGAATTTACTTGGGGCCACCATTATTGTCGACAAGAATGGCTTCGTTGGGGTCCGAATTGCAGGTAGTACCCTTGCCGATGACTTTGGCAAAGTGACAGACGGGTCTCCGAGTTCGTTTGATGAGTTATCTTTTGAAAACGCAGATATACCAACTAGCGGTTCCGGAGAAGTTGCCATTATTGTTGGATCTATCGAGTCATCGCAACTCATCCGTGCCCTTGTTAGCAATGACCAACTTGATATCTCAATGATATAGGGGAAGTGGGAGGCCTTTCAAATCTCGATAGTTAATTCTCCTGCAATAATCCCGGGCTACGAGAAGGCGCTCGTCATCGTTGGTAGTGACAAAAGAGGGACAATATTTGGCACGTATACTATATCTGAACAGATAGGTGTCTCTCCGTAAGTGTGCGCTTTAAGTTGGGATATATTCTATACTAAGTCAGTTCTATAGGTGGTACTGGTGGGCGGATGTTCCGCCGAAGAAGCACTCACGGATTTATGCCCTTAACACTACTGTGGTTAGCGGCGGACCCAGTGTTAGATACAGAGGGTTGTTCATCAATGATGAAGCTCCAGCGCTCACAGCACTTGTTGTAGAAAAGTTTGGAAAGTATGGAAAGGAATTCTATGGCAAAGTATTCGAGCTTCTACTTCGCTAAAAGGTGAGTTACCTTCCATGTATAAATTCATACGTGCTTAATAGATTCGTCTACCCCATTTTATTTGCTCAAATAGTTTTCTAACTCTAATTCAAGGCAAATTACTTATGGCCGGCGATGTGGCCCGGTTATCCAGGAAGTTCTTTTTTCGTAGACGATCTAGAAAACCAAAAGAGTGCGGACGAATACGGGATTATGATGTCAACTTCTCATCACGAACCTATACAGAGGGCATCTAATGAATGGTTCGCTGAAAATCCCGAAGGAAGTTGGGATTGGATTAATAACAAGGAGAAAATTACCGAATTCTTCCGCTACGGTATTGATAGGGCCAAGGAGTTTGAATCATACTTCACTCTAGGCATGAGAGGAGAGTACGACGTTGCAATGAAAAATGACGACCCCGCTACGGTCATTAGCAATGTTATTAGGACACAGAGAAAATTGTTCCTGGAGTCCTATGACAACGAAGATGCTGTTCCCCGTAAGTAATCTTTCTCCATACCACATAGTTGTCATTACTAATTTTGAGATTTTGTTGTCGTAGAGGTACTCGCTCTTTACAAAGAGGTTCAAGAATACTGGGACGAAGGTAGACTACAAGTGCCTGATGACATTACCCTTCTATTTGCGGACGACAACTATGGGTCCCTTCGGCGTCTACCCACTCTCGAAGAGGGCAATAGAAAGGGAGGAGCAGGGGTACGTTGACTCTACTGACCCGTCTTCTGTTTGTCTACTATTGAAGTTAACCGGTAGATTATACTTCAAATATATTATCACTTTGAATACGTTGGGGTTCTTCGTAGCTACAAATGGATTAACCCAAACTCGCTGGGTAAAACCTGGCACCAACTCCAAGAAGCCTATCGTCGAAATGCAAGGCAGATATGGATATTTAATGTTGGCGATATTAAGCCTATGGAACTACCCTTGACATTCGGGCTGACGTTGGCCTGGGACATCAACTCTATAAAGGCAGACACAATTCCTGAATTTTTCGAAGCCCTTGGAGAGCGGATATTCAGTGAAAGCCTGGCACAGCCTATCGCTAACATTTGGCTTGATTACGACCGATTAGTCTCTTCACGACGACATGAGCATATTGAAGCCGAGCAGTTTTCCTTGCTACATTATAACGAAGCAGATTCAATTTTGTGCAGATGGCAAGCTTTGCTAGATAAAGCTGAAAAGGTTAACAAATCAATCACCAACGGAAAATCAAGGGTGGCCTTCTTCGAGCTTGTTCTTTTCCCTGTCAAGGCAAGTGCTATCTTTGTATCACTCCAGATCAATCTTGCACGTAACCGACTCTGGGGTGAACAACGCCGCAACTCTGCCAATAGAGCTCTCCGTAAAGTTCTAGACGACTTCGAGGCTGATTTCAACCCTGCCGAGGAATTCCACTCTCTTCTAGACGGTAAATGGAGGCATATTGTGAGGCAGCCGCATTATAGTCTGAGGGACTCATGGCAAACACCTATTCGCGACATGGTCGGGGGCCTCTGCTTCGTCCAAACTCGGCAGAATAGTTCTGCTAGTGTAGGGCAGTTGGGGGTGGCGGTCGAAGGACACGAGGGCGTGAGGCCAGGTAGAATCAATGAAGCAAGCGACCTTACACATCCCAGTCGCAGAGATCTTATACCAGGCCTAACGCTACCTACAATGACAGCTTACGGCCCTTCATCGGTGTGGTTTGAGTTATACACCCGAGGAGCAATCCCCCTTCAGTGGACTGTGACGACACCTTACGAATGGATTAAGCTTACATCTGTTGCCGGCCGTCTCGTGCCAGGAACTGAAGATGTGAGGATCTATTTGGAAATCGAATGGAACAGCGTCCCTATTGGTTTTAATGAGACAGTAACACTAGATGTCCGGTCAGCTGCGGGTAACTATGGTCAATACGGAGATGATTTCGAGCAAATTCATCTCCCAGTCCTCAATCGCCAGGACCCGGGTGCTTTCACGGGATTCCTTGAAACGGCGGGGTTTGTATCCATTCCGGCCACAAAGGCATGCACACTACATGGTTATCGTATACTCCCTTATGTCGGACGATTACTCACTGGCGTCCTTGCCATTGATCCCGAAGTTTTGAAAACAACTAAGGATAGCGAATTACCTTTTGCTTCGTACGATGTATGGATTTTCGACGACAACCACGACGCAGCCATAATTCTAATTTTCAATATGACTTTAGATATTGAGCCTGCAGACCCTATACGGTACGATATTCGGATTGATGGAGGACATCCTGAGGAGCATCGACTGCTTCCTGCGCCCCAAAAGCCAGGGGAGCTGCCTCCTGGATGGTACGATGCAGTTCAGGACTATGTTTGGCCACGACGCCATGCTGTTGCTAAGCTCTCGAAAGGCCACCATACAATTGAAATCCGCCTTAAGCACACAAACGTCATGCTGGAGAAGCTCGTTGTTGACCTTGGTAATGTTGCCAGCAGTTATCTAGGCCCGCCGCCGAGCGAGTTTAAGGTTGGGTAAAATCAATCGACTCTTTTCTTATAGAAGGTCCATGATATGAGGTGAATCTGTGGTTAGCATCGTCGTTGTTACTTTCATGATTTGGGTGGAATAGATAGTTAAAAGGTTTATTTTTATACGTTCCAATATTTTGGTCGCCACTTAGAACTAAATATTTGGCGCAGTCCAGTTTTGTAATGGTATAATTAACTATCCGTATCCGTATGAGTTCCCAAATAATAACTACCAATATGAAGGTCGTCGAGTGGATACAACCTTTCAACGAGCCAGATTCTCGGAAATCTAATAATGAGCAGAGTTTAATCAGCTTAGATAATGTTTCCGTATCAACGGGCGATTCTTATCCGCGCACGGTCCATCTCAGATTTTGGGCCTCGCGGAAGCACACCGCCCGGCAGAAAAAGTTCCCATCCCAAACTTTCCACCCGCCTCACCAGCACCCCAATCCCAAAACCCCGATTACCACCAACATCCCCCAAAATGGTGAAACTCAAAACCTCCAAAGGAGCCAAAGGCGCCAAATCCTCCGCGCCGAGCGACACAATCACCGACCCGCGTTTTGCCGCCTTCGCGACAGATCCCCGCTTCCGCCTCCCCTCCAAAAAGCACACCCGCACCAAGATCGACAAGCGCTTCTCGCGCATGCTCGAGGATGACGACTTCTCCAACACAGCGACGGTGGACCGTTACGGTCGCAAGATAAGCAGTAGTGGGAAGAAGAAGGCGTTGCAAAGACTGTACGTACCCGAAGAGGCGGAGGACGACGAGGAAGAGGGCAGCGAGCCCGAGCCCGAGGTCGAGGATGATGTGGTGGTAGAGAAGGAACTGCATCGCGCAGAGGCAGGGTACGATCCCGCGCGTGGCGGGGGCTTTTCGTCATCTGAGGAAGAGGACGAGTCTGAAATTGAGGAGGACGAGGAGACAGCAATCGATTCAGCAGAGGCGTTCCCCGATCTGGCGGCGGAACAGACGGCGGTGCCGATGGGGGAGGTGACAAAGCGGATCGCGGTGGTGAATCTGGACTGGGATAACATACGGGCGGTGGACTTGTACTCTGTCTTTGCAAGCTTTGTGTCTGGCAGCGGGCGCATCGAGCATTTGGCTGTGTACCAGAGCGAGTACGGGAAGGAGCGAATGGAGAGGGAGGAAATGGAGGGGCCGCCAAAGGAGATCTTTGCGAGGCAGAAGGCAGAGGAGGAGGAGGAGAGGGATTCCGAGGAGGATACCGAGGATGAGGAGGAGAGGATTAAGCAGGATCTTCTCAAGCCTGATGATGGCGAGGAGTTCGATTCCGGCGCGCTGAGGCAGTACCAGCTCGAGCGACTCCGGTATTTCTACGCCGTCATTACATTCTCGGATGCGCAGGTGGCGCACCGCGTGTACGAAGCCACGGACGGGACGGAATACCTCACCTCTGCGAACTTCTTCGACCTCCGCTTCGTGCCAGACGACACCGAGTTCGACGACGTACCGCGCGATGAGTGCTCCGCCGTACCGGAGGGATACAGACCCACGGACTTCGTGACCGATGCCCTGCAGCACTCCAAAGTGAAGCTGACGTGGGACGCGGACGATGTGAGTCGCAAGGACACACTGAATAAGGCGTTCAGCGGCTCGCGGGCAGAGATTGGGGAGAACGATCTGCGCGCGTATCTTGGGAGTGATAGCTCGGAGACGGAATCGGAGGAAGAGGAGGAGGTGGTAGCGGATGATGTGCCGAAGTTGACGAAGAAGGAGGCAGCGAGGCAGAAGATGCGCGCCGCGCTTGGGTTGGGGGATGAGCCGGTCAAGTCGAAGAAGGTCACTGGGCCCGTGGGAGATATGCAGATTACCTTTACTGCTGGTCTATCGACGACGGAGAAGGATGATGGAGGCGTGTTCCTGAATAAACCGATTATTGAGGAGACAACTGCGGAGGCGTATATCCGCAAGGAGAAGGAGCGTAAGGCGCGCAGGAAGGAGAAGGCCAAGGCTACACGTGAGGGCCGCGATGTCGACGCCGAGGTCGAGGCTGCGGAGGAGGAGGTGGCTGAGCCGGAAGCTGACCTAGGCTTCGACGATCCCTTCTTTGCGACTGACGAGAAGGTGAAGTCGAAGGCGGCGTCTGACCTCCGCAAGGCGGCGCGGGCGAAGAAACACGCTGAGAAGAAGGCTCTCTTAGACGCGGCAGCGGAGCAGAAGAAGGAGCTCGAGCTTCTGATGACGGAGGGTATTGACGAGGGCGGATCGAAGGAGCACTTCGACATCAATGAGATTGTGCGCGCTGAGAAGGCTGCGAAGCGTGGGGGCAAGCGTGGACGCAAGGGGAAGAGTGGGGAGGTGGAGGATAGGAAGGGGGCGCTGCAGAAAGGGTTTGAGATGGATGTTGCTGATCCACGTTTCGGGGCGCTGTTTGAGAGCCATGAGTTTGCGATTGATACGAGTAATCCGAAGTATAAGGCGACGGAGGGGATGAAGAAGTTGTTGGAGGAGGGGAGGAGAAAGAGGAAGGGTGATGAGGGGGAGGAGGGCGAGGAGAGGGGTGTGGGGAAGAAGAGGAGGAAGGAGAAGGCGAGTGGAGAGGAACTGGGGAAGTTGGTGGATAGTGTTAAGAAGAAGTTGGCGAGGTAAAGAAGAGACATGTGATAATAAAATTCAAATTGCCATGTATATATTTTCATAAACTTCAGGTGGATCTAATACATCAATGTTTCGACTATGCGAGCGAGTGCTGCAACTAACTACTCCCTCTACACCGTCCATATATCGGCTGGATGTTCTTGCGGCTAATCTGCCGCTGAGAAAGTGCGTAGTTGTGATTCCTGACGCAGCTCGCATTGGGACTTCGTCTAGAGAAGATACTGCGGCGCCGGACAGATACAAGAATCTCAGGGACTTCTATGATAGATGCGGAGGCATAATAAGGTCTATCTGAAGCAAGCCACAGACGATACATCATTGTTTGTGAAGCACCCACTTCTGTGCCATCCCAAACGAAAGCTTCCTCCTCAAGTGTGAGGTGTTGATGACTGATTCTAATGACTGCAAAGCCTACCAGAGCCGCGATAGCAATATGGTCACGACAACAAGGCCACGACAGCAAGAGGTCTACGACAGCAGGAAGGGCGCAAGAGAAACAGTGCCGCGACAACAATGGAAACAATAGCACAGAGGCAGGCGCTCGATCCAATGTTGCCCACTGCCCAGCCGCCTAGATATTAGACAGGGTTGTGGTGGTCTAGAATCGGCATCTTGAGTGAGCAGTCTCTCTGTTGCAGTTGTCCTGAGGGCCTGTGGATTCTTGACATGATATACTATTCCAACCAAACCTGGCTTGAAAACGAATACACACCATATAACTCCTAGTAACAATTTCATATCCATGTTACAGACAACTATGTAATCTAACTCCATATTCTTTGCGCACAAGCCAGATAATTCTATAAACCGAGAATCTCATCTCAACCGCCCAAACATATGAAAACAGTCCAGGTGGTGTGTGGGTATATACCGATTGGAAAAAAAACATAAAAACAAGTAACGAGGAAGAATGTACAAATAAGAGGGTGAAATTTAAGCTGTGTTGTGTTCCGTTCTGACATTTGATAGAGAGTGTAATTAAAATGAAAATTTGGTCGAGAAGGAATGAAGGTCCGTAGCTGTGGATAGGTACGTGGAACGCATATTGAAAGACGAGTATTTTCTTAGCCCTCTAGTCCTTCGACTTTGGGGTAAAACCAGGCGCTGTGAAATGTCAGTGGATGAAAAGTATGAATAAGTGTGGTGAAAACTTACGTGACTGCGATGATGACATAGAGGCAGTTGAGCATGATTCCCTCAAGCCAATGTGACTTTCCATCCCTATAAATCCATTAGTACATTTCCCAAAGACGCGGGGGCATCTATACTCACGAAATCAGATAATTAACCAACAAAACCGTCACAAACAGCACCGCGACCTGAAACCCATCAAAGCTAAGATTCATATCATCCTTCCCCATACACCATCCCAGCACCACTACAAACGGCAGCACTAGCAGCGCAATCTGCATGCTACTCCCCACGGCAACACCAATCGCCAGGTCCATCTTATCCTTAATCGCCACCGTCACTGCCGTCGCGTGCTCCGCCGCATTGCCCACAATGGGTAGCAGGATCAGGCCTACGAACTCGGTGCTGATCGCCCCAGTCGCCGTGATCGCGTCGATGGAGCCGACGAGGTACTCGGCGCAGACGGCTACGATGGCCGTGGAGGCGGCGAGGAGCCCGATCGCCGCGTAGATGTGGAGTTGGGGCTCCTCGGGCTCATCAGGGGCTTGCTCGTACGCCATGGTGTTCATGAGTCCGTCCTGGTCGTTGTCTTCATTCAAGTTATCAGCAGCGGTGCGACCCTGCGCGGCGCCTACGCCGCCAGCAGCCGCGAGACCGCGCTGAATGTTGCCGGGGGTGAGGTGCTTCTTGCGGGGCTTCATGGGGACCTTTTGGGACTCCTGATTGTACATCGTGGAGTGTGTTTTGAGCTGGAAAAGGAGGTACATGCCGTAGACGAAGAGGAGGATGATGGAGGTTCCGCGTGAGATGGCGGCTACCTTGTCCACCCCAGTGTTTGAGACCCAGAGGTCAAAGACAGTGGGGATGATGACGGAGGCAATGGCGAGGACGAGGAGGGACGCGGCGGTCTGGGCGACTGTTGTGTTGAAGAATTGTTCTTCGCGGCGGAGGCCGCCGCAGAGGAAGCACATCCCCAGGACTAGGAGGAGGTTAGAGAGGATGGAGCCGATGAGGGAGGTTTTGACGATGACGATCTCGTCTTTGGTGAGGGCGATCACGGAGACGATCACTTCGACCGCGTTACCGAATGTGGCGTTGAGCAGGCCGCCGAGGGTTTCGCCGACGCGGAGGGCGATTTCTTCAGTTGCATAGGAGAGGAGTGCTGCGAGGGGGATGATGGCGATGAAGTTGACGACGAAGACGGCGATGAAATTTTGGTGTGTTGCGCCGAGGGCTATGCCAACTGGGGCGGCGATTAGGAGGATGTTGACCCATGATCCTAGGAATATCGACTTGATCTGCCCTCCGACGGTGAACTTTTTGTGTTTATGTTTTGCGGTCTTTGTTTCCTCCGAATCTGTCGTCTCGGGCCTCTTCTCCTCTTTACTATGCTTCCCGAACCTGGAAAGGAATCGAGACCGCGCTTTCTCCTCCTCACTCCTCGGCCTGGCGGTAGATCCAGTGCCTGGGACTATGTTTTCCTCGCTCGATTGGGTGATTCCGGCTTCTTTGTCGGCAGCAGAAATTACCGGAGCGTTCGCAGAGCCAGTGCTACTCGATGTACGGTTTATGACTCCTGGTTCGACAGAGCTTCGCTGTACTGGTTCGGTCTCGGCGTGGCGTACATGGGGTACTGCCTCTTCGACATCGTACGTCCTCGGATCATGGCTTCTGGTGCGTCCAAATGGATTTCGCGAGTCTGACCAAGCCTCGCGCCTTGCGGCAGATTTTATCCTATCTGCAGAGTGTCAGTTCTCGCTCCCAACGTTGGTGGAACTAGGTAAATTTATTTGTCGCAACTGTCGCAACTGTCCCGTTTGAATATCAGAACAAATTTACGCATGGGCCACTACTCACTCATATTGGCGTTTCGAACATGCGATTGCGAGTTTGGAGCTGGTAGGAGAAGGGTTCAAGATCTGTCAAAGATCTTTTCCACTGTCTATGCGACTCCTTTAATCGGGTTTGTTCCCGGCAGCAGTGTTGTGTTTTGGAGCTATACGTAAGGTGTGGAGTTGCGCGGTCGTGCTCGTAAATATGCGAGCTGTGTTTAATGAGATGATCAGCAAGTGTCCAATCCAGGCAAACCCTCTTCCCCTGGGGGACGTATTCACTTTTAGTATGGCAGCAGGATGGTTAGGGTTTCATTTCTCTATCCAGTTCTCCACAGACAGCGCCACAAACGATGATGAATATGTGGGCAATGGCCGCAATAGAACGGGGGGATAAAGGAAATGTTGGTTAGTACTCCACCCTAGACACAAGCCACACAACGGACAAATTTGTTGTTTGTACCTGGACAAGGAGGGGGAGACGGGAGAAAAGTGGACAAGGATTGGGTGGCCAGTGAGCGATTAAACCGATTTCAGTCGATTAACCGTTGGTTCCTATGGTGGAAACAGCAACGAGACAACAACCGGCATAGCCCCATAGTATCGATCGGGTAATTAATGATGACTTCTTACATACTAACTCCGTACTAGTATACCTGGAACTTTAGGCACAGGCTTACCATGGCAAAAGTGTAGACCAAGGGGCGGGCAATCAACAGGCAGCACGCCGCCGCTGACGTGGTGGACTGTTACTCGCCGCGAAACCGCCTGGGAAAGAGCGGTGTCTCTCTCTCTCTCGGTCTCTTGGTCTCTGTCGGTTCATCCATGTGTTTGAGATCAAAGACATTAACTGAACAAAAGATAGATATAGCAGAACATAGACAGTCCATTCCGTTGTATCCCATACCTCAAAAACACTTGGTACCTCTGCAGGAACGGCTGTACCCACTACTAGCCCCCTACCATTGAAATCCAAGCTTTGCTTGGTTAGTGCCGATCCCGCTTCCAAGCCTTCCAAGAAGTCTTAATTTTGTCCAAGACCCATACTAAATCACGTGTTTGTAACCCGTCAGCCACGCTTGGAGCGAGATACGAGAGTCACGTGAATTGCCTGGTATGTGTACAGAATTTGGGCTACAGTTGTACCAAGGCTTGATCATGACCTTAATCCTTTGTTGGAGACATATATTCCCTTGTTGGCAGCCGTTGGGAAATTTGTGGCGCTGCCAACTCTGACCCTGCCGTCGGTCAAGTGGCGCCAACATTTCGGACAAACAAGCTTTGAAACCCTCCTTCGCCAATGGTTCCTCGCGGCAGACAACACACAACATGCAGCAATATGCAGCCTCATTGCTTGATTGGGACAGACGCAGCAGGGTATGTGGAAGACGAGTATACTGGGTGTACTGCTGTAATTTGGAGTGAGAATGTACTTGGACCAGAACATCCAGTAACGATTATTAGCGTTAACCTTGGCTTATATATGTTCCGGCCCAACCACGAGATATGCCCGCTCGTGAGCTGGCCGGCCCGCTCACGAGCTGGCCGGCCCAACCACGAGATTTTCCGACATTTGGTTCGGCCGGCCAGCTCACGAGCGGGCCGGCCCAACCACGAGTAAAATAGAAGTAATCAATTGATCTATAACTACGCTTCCCGTGCTCGTTTCCGACGAGGCCTCTCAACTAGAGCTATTTCTGTACGAGTAGTAAGGCCTGATAAATTACCACAGTTATGGTCATCGTTATGGCAGTGTACACTACACTCCTTGGCTTCCTTATAACACCGGCACCTCTTCGTACTACACTGCCCCTTACATTGACAGGATATTCCAACCCGAGCACTTGTAGAAGCCTCTCTAGCTGCAAGCCCTAAGGCTACTTGCTTAGTAGAAGTAGGAATTACTATATCACTCCATAGAGCTTGCTCTACAACTCCAAGTGATTTTGTAGGAATAAGGCGTTGTATAATACCAGAAGCTGTAAGAATCCGATACCTATGAGGGTAGGGCTCTTCTAGAATTCGTGCAAATAGCCTCTTATTATCAGTTGAGGTTCTATCCACTCGAGGAACCTTAATAGAGACTATTGCTCCTATATCAAAGTGCTGAATATCGTGCTTCTTTGTATATTTACGCACCATAGAAATCCTTGCTCGTTGAGTGGCTGCAATAGCTCTCTCAATTACAGGATCAGGTGTTACCTGAAGCTTAGTTCTAGGTTGAGCTGGAACTCGGGCCCGGGTCCCACGCCGGAGCTCTGGCTCTAAGCTAGAGCCAGAGCTAGGCTCGGAATTGAGTTCTGAGGTAGAGAACTCAATTCTAGGCTCTGGCGCTCGAGTCTGAAGCCTTGAGCTCTCGAGCTCAGAACAGAACTCAGGCTCAGCCTGGAGCTGGGCTAGTACTCGAGCCTGAGCTCGAGTAGGAGCTAGACGGCAGAGCTTAGAATTGAGCTCTGGCTCTCGCTCAGAACCCGAGCTGGGTTCGGAATTGAGTTCCGAGCTAGAGAGCTCAATTCTGAGCTCTAGTGCCTGCTGGAGCTCAGCTCTGGCTGGAGCTCTAGTTCTGGCTCGAGCTCTGGTTCTGAGCGAAAGCTTAGAATTGAGCTCTCGCTCTGGCTCTCGCTCAAAACCAGAGCTGAGCTCCGAATTGAGTTCCGAGCCAGAGAGCTCAATTCTGAGCTCTAGTGCCTGCCGGAGCTCAGCTCTGGCTCCAGCTCTGGTTCTGAGCGAAAGCTTAGAATTGAGCTCGAGCTCTTGCTCTCGCTCTGGCTCTCGCTCAGAACCAGAGCTAAGCTCCGAATTGAGCTCTCGCTCTAGCTCTCGCTGCTGAAGTTGTAGGTCGAGTAGAGCTTCCGAGCCCAGCTCGTGGAGCTCGCTCTCAAATATTGGGCCCATGGTTGGGTCTTCCTGCTCAATTCCAATTGACAGATCCTTCCGGGCCTGACTATTAAGCCAGTCGATATATGAGCTACGCTCTCGGAATAGGAGCTCAGCTGGCGCACACCCAATTGTAGAGTGGATTTGGGTGTTCATAGCGAGCACCACTTCGAGTAGCCCATCCTTCCATTCTGTAGACCCATGGTCCATTTTCCATGCCCGGAGCTTATTCTCAACAACCCCATTTGCCTGCTCAACTAGGCCTTGCGTTTGTGGCGATCGTGGTGCTCCATTTACTACCTGGATTCCATACTTCCGTAGTAGAATAAGGAGAGCCCCCTTAAATTCCTTTCCATTATCAGCTTGCATAATCTTAGGAGGTAAGAAAGCTGCAATGAATTGAGCAAAGCAGTCTGCAATAGGCTCTGCGTGCTTGCTTTTCAATGGGTATAGCTGTGTATATTTTGAGAAATGATCCTTTATATGAAGAATCCATTTATACTGCCCTGATGGCTCGTGGCGCATATCAATTAGGTCGATTTGAACCCTCTCCCACGCCCGTCCACTTATAATAGGAACTAATGGAGCTTTTGTAGTATTTGGTCTGTTTAAGGTGCAATTCTTACACCGTTTGAGTATGAACTCTACATCCTCTCGCTTTATTCCATAGAACCGTTGCTCTATAGTAGGCCACACCTTATTCCGGCCTGCATGTAGGAGCTTAAGGTGTTCTTGCGTAATGATATCAAACACCTCTGCTTTTGGCACTACATATCTAGGCTGTAGGTGGCGTATATCGCTCTTTCGATAGAGCTTATGGTCTAGAAGTATGAAGTTTAATTGCGTACGGGTTTTAAGGTTCACAGCTCCCTTATTCTGTGATATATAGGCAGAGGGATCTTCGAGTATTCTATGCATATGGTGTAGTTGCTCGAGTGAGAATTGCTCACGGTTATAGTAAGTTGTACTATTACTATAGGCTTCAAAAGCAGTGCGCACATCGTACGGAAATGGGTTTATTGAAGTAATAGTAGCCATAATTACTACTGTAAATAGGTGTAGGATTTGAAGGTTTTCCTACGTTCTACGTTATTACCCCGCTCGCAGTTGGGCTCGTAGTTGGGCTCGTGGTTGGGCCGGCCCGCTCGTGAGCTGGCCGGCCGAACCAAAAGTCGGAAAATCTCGTGGTTGGGCCGGCCAGCTCGTGAGCGGGCCGGCCAGCTCACGAGCGGGCATATCTCGTGGTTGGGCCGGAACATATACAACAAATCTCAGAATATCATATTTCCGCTATCCTACTAGGCCATCTGTTATATATTTTCTCGTGCTTAGGACTAAGTGTAGTTGTTTCTTTTCCTAAATAGTTGCCCATAGCCCTTTATTTACCCTCGCCCCTCTGTCTTAACTCAACCAACTCACCATATTCAATCGTTTCTTGCAATCCCTTAGATGCTATGAAATATCTATGCTATCGTCACAGATGGTACCCTTCGTCCTTATTCTACTCGTTACTCGCGTCTCCATCTTTATCTCGAAACATTTTGACCAACACCGAATAAGGCCCTAGACTAACCTGCCCACAGCTTATCAAAAGATATGGATATTGATACGTGTATAGTTTTTGACATGCTTATAGTCTAAGTATCCATTATTTATCTGGGCACAGTGGGACTTCTCGCTATGTAGGACCGACTTTAGCTTGGTCAAGACAAGATTTTCAAATATTATCATTGTATATTCTATTATGTCTCTGTCCTATTCAGCTAGTGACGTGGGAAAGTCGAAAAAACCACGCCAGACAGGATCCCACGTCATTAATCGCGACGGGTCGACGGACCACTACTTGTCTGTATCTAAGCACTCTACATTTTTCGTCCCCTACTTGTCTGAGAACCAGGATTAGGCGGCATTGGTATCAGCGCTAACGTAGATGGTATCGTGCCATTCACCACCGTAGGTGTCGTCGTGTTCTCCATGGCATGTGTCGCGGATAATAGCCATCCTCTGTCTGCAGTAGTCGTAATCGACCGAGTAGGCAAAATCGCCAGTGTTTCTCACGGAGCCTTTAATATATTAGCCTGCTTCATATTTCTAAATTAGAATATAATAAGAAGCGCTACTCACCAACGAAATACGCAGCGCGGCCATCCTCCAAAAACAGGCCTCCAACTGAAATCTGTAGGTTTCCGCCAGGGTTAATCGGCTTCCCTCTGAGCTGGCCACAGACAGTGTCGATTCCAGAAGAGAACACATCCTTCTTCATCCAATCAGGGTTTTTGCTTTTGCTGTAGCACCCAGCTAGTGAAACATCCGAATGTTAGCAATTTGAGGCCATTTTTGTGGATACAGCTAGAGTCATACCATAGCCACCTCTCTTAACTTGAGTCTGCTCAGAAACAGGCGCAATAGCTGCAGCGCTTGTGAGGGCTACAAAGAGCAAATTTGAAAGAGTTGAGTAAAGCATTTTGATGGTGTAGAGTCGATTGATGACAAGTTAACAAGGAATGTAGAAGTGTCCTAAGATTGTGATTGATGTTCGAATGAATCTGATGAGAAGAAAAGTTGATGGTGAGAAGCAGTCCCTTTATACATATTCAGAATACAGAGCAATACTATCGGAGTCAACTCGGCTCCCTATTTGGAATTAGAATACTATGCTCCTTTGGTCATTTGATCCTTTGATCAGTTAGTCCATCGGAAAGTTGATCCTTTAGTTCTCACACTCCGTTTAGTAAGTAGAAAGCTCATTGGTGAGTATACAACTCGGAGTCAACTCGGCTCCCTATTTGGAATCAGTATGCTATGTCCCTTTGGTCTTTTGATCCTTTGATCAGTTGGTCCATCGAGAACTTGATCCTTTAGTTCTCACATTCACTTTAGTAAGTAGAAAGCTCATTGGTGAGATATACGACCATTACTACGTAGCCAACGCTTCAGCCAATCTACGAGGCTAAAGTGCATCTGTCGTCAATCTCGGTGACCAGCAGTAATTCTTCGGAGCTGACCTCACGTCAGATATGGTTATCATGACTCGGCTTCCTTTAGTACCAGATCTCTTCAGTTGCACCCTCGAGATTGGATTTGTCGGCACGATAAGGTTGATCGCTCCCGTAACAAGTTACTAGCGTACGGATACCTTTTTGATAGGTTGGCCGAGGCTGATATGGCGTGGGGCTGAATATGTGAACCACTACAAGGTCAGGTGACAGCCTACAGCTTACTGGTTACAAGTTCCGAGCTCCTCAAACCATCACATTCCGCTACTCCAAACATGTTGTAATGGGCACAAGATTTATCATTACTGCAAAGGACTAATTAGAGCTTATGGAGTGTTCATAAGCTTTCTGGGTTGCGTACTTTTGATTTATCATCTGTCTCAGATAGTCTCATATGTTGATTCGTATTGCTAATCTCGGCTCCTTGCTCTTCACTGTAGCCCAAGGGCAGCAAGTTGTCTTTGAAGATGTAAGCACGGTTGAAGACGCTCACCTTGTCATTCTCTCGACGCGCGGAGATCCGATGTTAGTCAAGAGAATCATCGTTGGGTCTCGAACTTCCGAATGGATTGGTCATATGTCTAAAACAAAACATAATATGCAGCAACATGCAGCCTCATTGCTTGATTAGGGCAGACGCAGATCTTTTAAAAACGCAGCAAATACCCAAACATATACTCACGCGCTCTCTGTGTGAAGCTGGGTGAAACCCGAATGGTTAAACCAGACTTCTTCTCACATCCAGACAGTTAGGCTCTTTCACCATTACCGTACTGACCACACTCACGAAACTATAATTCCAATTCTTCTACCCATCTGACCTCTATGGGACCTCTTTCTATGGGACGTCTCTCTAAATATAGGATGTGTTGGCAAGGCCGCGATCCACCCATCACTGAGCCACCCTACGCCTCACATCCTCCAACTTCTCCTTCTGCCTCCCCTCCCCATCAAAATTCCCCTCTTTCAGCCACTCCACCAACGCCCTCTCCGCCACCGGCCAGTCGTCTTCCACCATCGCATACCACGCCGTATCGCGATTGCGGCCCCTCACCACCATATGACACTTACTAACGCCCTCATACTCAAACCCCAGCCGCAGCGCCGCGCGCTTCGACGCCGCATTCAAATCGTTACATTTCCACACAACGCGCCTATACCCCAGCGCAAACGCATGGCGCATCAGCAGCAGGTTCGCCTCCGTAGCGGCCGCCGTCCGCTGGAGGGCCGGCGCGTAAATCACGTTCCCGATCTCGAGGCTGCGGTGCGCGGGCTTGATGTCGATGAGTGAGACCATGCCCATCGGGATGCGCTCCGCCCCGCCATCACCATCGGCGGCGGTGCAGATGACGAAGTACTGCGTTGAGTCCTGGTTGTTGTTGAGGAGGTCGTTCATCGCATCTTCGAACTTGGCGAACTCGGGAAAGGGGCCGCGGAGCATGTAATCCCATAGCCCAGGCGGCGCTGGGGGAAGACACACGGCTTTGTGCAAGAGGGGGTAGTGCGCGGTGGACAGAGGGGTCAGGGTGCACGCTCGGCCTTCGAGAGTGGTTGGTGGTGGGAAAGGGGGGCTGGGCGTTTCAAGGAGCTTGCCCATGGGCCGGGCTGGTGTTTGAGATGCCTCCTGGGCGGCTGGATAGGTCGACATTTTCGTTTCAATAGCGGCTTGATGGTTCACCCTCTTCACTTGAGGAGGGAAATGAGGAATTTATCCCCATCGCTGGTTGGGAGTAATGACTCAACTTCGCATCCACCGTTCCGGCTTCCTTTCTGGGGAGTAATCAACCCAGTCGTCCTTCCTGATTGGCGATTTGCGCTCCACATTTGCGATGTCACGTGATGTTTCGAATTATGTACACTAGTTCCTTAGCCACCTCTAGACCCCAATTTGGTTTGGTTTGAAGATGGAGAGAAGCTCAGGATCAACATGGAAGCAACTGCCGACACTTACAAGATTTTACGGTTGGAGGTTGAAGGTTGAAGGTTGAAGGAACTGCGCGATGGATTACATATTGACGTAAATCTAGTCTTTCAGAGATGAGATACTAAGGCACCACAGGAACACCGCTCCAAATAAAGGAATTGTCCGTACACAGCCTCCACAGAGCCAATGCCCGACCCCCGACATCTCCGTTGCAGCCAATCCCCACCTGACAGCAGAACCAAGCATTACATCAAACACGATCGACAGTGTCAGCGCTTCTGGCCCGGATGCCATGTTTGCCGCGACAGCACCTCTAAAAAAGCCAGTACTGCCGTGGCAGTTCTGTAGCAGCAACACCGTGGTAATACGGTGTCTCATGCCAAGCGGCGAATCTGACAGCGGCCACCCAGAACCCCAGCTTTTCTTCTTTTTAGCGCCCAAACGTCCCGTTTCTGGCTAGGACTAGCCAATCCGCGGTGCCTGGGCTTGACCCCGTCAGCCAAGCACCACAACTCCCGACGCCAAGTGTGCCATAAACGCAACCTCAAACCATTTGCGGACGGACATCCACGGTGCGAAGCCTCCTAATGGGACGGCAGAGGACGGTAACTACCACTAGGTGAGACAGATGAGGTAGGAATGTCGGCAGTCTCCGTGTTTCTCATGTCTCCCTCTCGTTGTTTCGCGTGTTTCGTCTGATATGCTGTGCGCCAAAGAGTGGCAACGCCTTTACTGCGCCTCTACAGCTCCAGAAATATATAAGGAGCTCCTCTCAGCTCCCACAAACTCCTCATTCTGATCTACATCGTCAATAATTTGCTGTGCAAACAAAACATTCACTACATTCTTACTTTAATAAACAATTTTTTCAATCACCCACCCAACTTTCACCACCACAAACTCATTCACCATGCTTTTCTCCGCCTCCACCATCCTCCCCCTCATCTCCGTGGCTGCTGCGCAGTACGGTTCCTCCGACTACGGCTCCTCCTCCGACACCTCCGTGGTTGCTTCGCAGTACGGCTCCTCCTCCTCCGACACCACCTCCAGCAACGGTAACAGCCAAGCCGCCACCGACACCACCACCGACTCCAGCGGCGCCACCGTCCACAAAGTCCTCGTCGGCCAAACCGCCCTCAAATTCACCCCCTGGAACCTCACCGCCGCCGTCGGCGACAAGGTCGAATTCCACTTCTACCCAACCACGCACTCCGTCGCCCAAGCCGCCTTCGACAAGCCCTGCCAGCCCAGCTCCGACACCGCCTTCTTCTCGGGTGGCGTCACTACCCAGGCTAGCGGCAAGCGCAGGCGCCAGGACACTACGACGGGGGATATGCAGATCTTCACGGTTACGGTCAATGATACCAAGCCCATCTGGTACTACTGCGCCTTCCCGAACCATTGCCAGGGCGGCATGGTCGGTGTGATCAACCAGGCTGCGACTGGGGATAAGACCATTGAGGCGTTTGCGGCCGCGGCGAAGGATGTCGAGACTACGGTTGCGCCAGCGAAGGTGCAGGGTGGAACTTGGGGTGCTGCGGAGGCATCGACTGGGACGGAGACTGGGGGTGCTTCGACGCCTTCCCAGTCTACTGGTGCGGCGGCTGGCTTAATGGAGAGGGGTAGCTACAGCACGGTTGTTGCTGCTGGGCTTGTGGCGGCGATGGCGGGACTTGTTGGGACATTGTTGGTTTAATGGAGAGGTGCTTGGTGGATTGGGATGGGAAGGGGGAGTTAAATAGCATAGTGCAGCGCACGGCTGGAATGGCGTTAAAGGGAATTTTAAATTCGATTGTTTACTTCATATACGATGCTTTCGCTGAGACTCTGAACATTTTTAAGCTATCACTGAAGAAGACCTTCAGAAAGAGATTCTTACTAGAAGCATGTAGGGGATTTGAGGGTGGTTCACCCGGGTTCAGCTTGAGGATCATCGCGGAGCTAGTGGTTACCGGCGGAGAGTTTTAAAATAGTAACCAAGGGGTGAGAAGTAGTAACAGCGAGATGCAGTAGTGGCGACGAGAAGAACAGTAGTAAGAAACAGGCAACGGTGAGAAGAACCGGCTATTCCATAGTAGGTGGCATGTCCGACGACTACCAATTTGCCACAGAATAACGGCAGGGGTGATCCAGTTTGGCACAGAACAACCATGGACGGGACTCATCGTAGGTATCTGCAGCCGAGGTGAACAATACGTGGAAAATCTTGCAGTAGAACTAAGTACACTACGGAATGAGCCCTACCATTGAGGATTTGAAGTATTGGATCTTTCGAGTGAAGTATTTAGCGGGATGTTGATGATTCGGCCAAGAAGGCGCGTACTAACGATTTCAACTCAGTCGGCAGAGGCGATCCCATTTGAAGGTCGTACAAGTATCACCATAAGCCATCGCAAACCACTGGGGTCCCGGCAAGGATAGAGAATACGCCAACTTCGGCGAGTTCAACATCTAGGAGTAGGACAACATCACGGAGTCGGAGGACCGCGACGAATATGAACACAACCAGGTGTACACAAGTGCACTGTATCTGGAGTAATTGTTGTCTTCATGGGTTATCTTCCTTTCACCATTACTGGTGGCAGTGTTAGTGAGTGGGTGTCAAAATGTATCAAAGCGGCAACGGTGAGGAGGAGGTAACGGCGGGAAGCAGGTAACGTCGAGAAGCAAGTAAAGGCCAGAAGTAAATAGTAACAGCATTCCAAGAACTAATTGCAGTGGTAAGCACCATCCGCCGGACTAAGTCGCCTTCCATAACATGCTGGGAAACATGCGAAGAGCCACAATTAACCCCTGCGCTGACTGGTGTATTTTCCGCAACGACGACATTCCATTCCAACTTACCCAACGAGTTAGCAGAATGCAGCGCACGGCTAGTAAATTGGCGTCAAAGGGACTGAATACATGTTTTACTTATAAATGTTTTCTAAAGGGCTATGCTGCTGCTGAGATAAACACTTTGCAGCGATCATCACAATTTACTGTGAAAATTCTCTGCCCCTGGACAGTTAACCCGTAGTCGCAGCCTTTCGGAGATATGTATCTATAGTTGTCCGACATCCGTGCCTGCCCCATGGCAGCTGCGAACAGAGGATCAACTATAACTCATCGCTCTCGAAGAGCCGTGTTCTTGGCAATAGCATTGTTGTACGTCTCCGCCAGAAGCGCCAATTCTGTCTCCCACCAGAGTCAGACGCTCGATTCGCGCATCACCCGTCACTTTCAGAGCTTGTCTGAGCTCCTCTTCTACAGCTTTCAATAATGCGGCTTGTCAATCAAGGATTGAGAGGGAGGTCCCATGCAGAACTCTGTCCGAGATCAGTACGAAATTTGAATTCGACATGTTTAAAGGCTCTTCTGTCGCCGACGTCAACGGAGATCACCAAGGCCAAGCGGCTATAGTCAAGACCTAGCACCCATTTAGGCTGTCGCATATAAGGCCATACCCAGTCGTCCATACCGTACACCCCAGCAGCCGCACGTACAGCATGGGGCAAAATCGTGGCTGTGCGAGTAATCCCAAACTGTTTGAGGGCTACGTCGACGGTTCGGATTTGGTAGCTATGCTGAGCTAGTAATGCTGGGAAGGACACTTCGGCATAGTGAATTTAGTGTCCTAAATACGCTTCCGTATCATACCTTAAGGATCTGAGCATCGAGTGAAGCGGTGATGGTGATTCCTGTTGCGGTAAAAGCCACTTGAAATAATGAAGCCAGGGAGAGACAGGATGTTGGATGACACCTGTCCAGTTATATGCTACGGCTTTTTGAACGAACACCCCTTCGATTACCGCGTTGGGAACTGTCGTCCCGTTGAAGTAATGTACAGCTGCTACCCTGCATTTTTGTCAGCTAATGTACCGCAGCATGTAGGAAATTTGGAAAATTACCCATAGTCGAGCGTGAGGTCAAAGCCAACTCTTGGAGCGCTCCAACGGGCCGCTTTCGGGCAATCGCTGCAGATAAACGTCGCCGTAACCATGATGGTGAAGAGTTAGTCACAAGGAATGCTCAGGGTGAGGGATTAAAAATTAAGGCGTTAGAGATCTTGTGGGAGAATTTGCTCGTCTAAGACTGTGGCCATTAATTGTGGCCTTATCCCGCGTGATACCCTTATATTTTAGATGAGGACATAAATTATAAGCATAAATGATATACCCAACAATACTGTAAGTAAGGCGCATAATAATCATGGCGGATTATTACCCGCCTTTTTAGCATCTCTTACGACCTTGGGAGCAATGGGGTTTAAAAATTACCCCTAGAACCGCTATATGAATACTATTATGTCAATTTGTCGCTATATTAGACTTGATCAAAATTCCCATCCTAATCACATTGAATATCGTTCATGGTATAAGCAAGTCTGGAGGTGTGAGGTGGTCAGATATATTGAGCTTTGAGCATCTCGAACATTAGGCTCTCGCACATAAACACGTAATCATTTGGTGCATCTTCTACTCAGAATATCAATAGTGTTTCGGTCTGCTATACCCTTCAATAGATCTTGCGAGGAACTTCATCTTCATGGTTAAAGATCAAAATCTGATTTCATGCAATGAAAAAAAATAAAGTCGTGGTATAGAGGTATCGATCAAAAAGTATAAATAAATATCACTTGCATATATATGTTCCGGCCCAACCACCAATATTACCCATTCGTGAATGGGCCGGCCCATTCACGAATGGGTAATATTGGTGGTTGGGCCGGAACATATATAATCTCACATCTATGTATTAGAACTGGTATGGGCAACATGGCATACATCGAGTCTCTTCAAACAGACGAACACTCGCTGTCTCACTTCAACAGTTTGAAATCCTTTCTCCTCTACCGGAGTTCCGAAATGTTTACTGATCATTGCATCCAACTTTTCGCTCCGCCCAAGCGATAAGTTGGATTACGATGATCACCGCTGATCATGAGCATCGACAATTTGAAATCGTGGACCAGGGTACCCAAAAGTGTACAGTACTACCAGTAATTAGGAGCAGTGTGTCACACATACTGAGAAATCGGGCTTCTATAAGAATAGTTATGCATATAACTGCCAAGTACTATTGACTGATTCTATTGTCTCAAGTCTACGGTGAGCGCAGATCTCCCGTATTCGTTGGTAATCAGCGTAATCTAACTACACTCTAACCTGAATTGTAGTTCGTATGTACATACTCGATCAATCTATAACAAAATAAAAAATGATTACTATTACCCTGTTCATGCTTACATTGCCTAGAAATCGGGGGTGGCGTATACGACAGAGTGGGCCTCCGTGAAATCCGTGTGAGATATCAGTAGAATTGATAGTGAACCAGAGCATAAACAGTGTAGAATTTATACAGAATGCCAATTCGGAATGTACTACTCACTTATTATTAATGAATCTACTCAATGTGGCATTGCAAGGGACCCTGCGCGTGATTTGAAGTCTTTGACCCGCCTGTAAGAGTCTACCTCGGTGCTGCTGAGATCGCTACTGCATCCATTAAGATAATTGCACTGTCGCTCTTCCACAAAGTTCGCCCGGGTGTTCTATGTACTGAAAGCTGCCCCATTTATTCTAGTGATACTAAAGTCGAACTACCGGCTGAGGTCAGATTCACAATCTGGTTACTCGAACACTTCTCAGTTCTTGGCGTCGATCGATAGCTTCGCCCCTGTCTGTTATATTTCTACCCAAAATTCTATAAAAGCAGGCCATTGTCCTTGCTATAACCATATTTACTACTATATCAACACCTTTAACATCATCATCCTCGATTTACAATCTTCTTCGATCTCCTCGCAAGACTAGTATATCTGTCACCTTAACAAATCACAATTGGCATTATGCAACTCTCAACAACCATTGTCAGCTTTCTGCTTGCCGCAGCCAGCTCTGTTTCCGGAGCCGCAGTCGACCTCGATTCCCGTGCTCTTGGAATTAACTGTCGAGGAAGCACACTATGCAGTGGCGCGGGTAATTTGAAAAACATTGCAGACGCTGTAGAGAAGATATCGCAAGATCGGTGGTACAATGCTGGCGAGCTGATTGCATGCATTCCGGATTTGGCTGGATCGGGCAAATGTGCCTTTTTGCAAGGCAACACGGCAGGGCTACCAGGAAGGGATATCCTACCTCTTATCCATTATCTTCAACAACACGGCTGCGGTGGATGCGGTAGTGTCCCGATATACTTTGGCAAAGGGGATAACAACCCAGACACACATGGAATTCTCACGGTCAACTACAAGAGAAACACCCAAGGATGCAACGGTGCCTGCTGATAGAAGATGGCTTAGGAGGGCTCACCTGGTGGATTGTCTGTTGCTATTTGAGAATTATTTGGCTGGAGAGTTGCACGCTGGATCTCTGTTGTGTGGTTTTTCCCATAGGGTTTCCCACACAACGAAACGTAAATTACGGGAGACAAAAAATGTTTAATTCAAGTACTGTAGTAAATTGTTGAAATTAAACGTTTACGGTAGCAAAGCAAAATCATGTATGGCGGCCAGTGAATCCCACTTCGTAATGAAATACATGTCTAGTTCATCCGCCCCTACAAGCCATTTTCTGCTCTTATGAAAACGCCTCGTCTTATACCGAAATCAATAAGTTAATGACAGAAGCTCTGAAAGTTCCACGTAATGATTATTCAATGTGAAGTCCATCACCTACGACCTTTTACTAATCCCGTGGTACCTTACTATAGTCCTTTCGTCCATCTGTCGCAGATAAATACACTAAGGTCCAAAGCCTCCAACTTAGAACCGCAAAGTCTAAGGCGAGGGGGTGGTTAGCCACACTGATTGGCTTCTGTTCTCAGTTGGCCTCTTGTTTTTTTCCGATACGTTAGAAGGCTGCGAGGCAACCACAACGAACTCTTAGGCAGCTTAGCATATGTTACAAGACATATTCTTGCTCTTTGAACCCTTGTTTTCAATAGATGTCAACTAATTGTTGATGGGCTGCCCAGGAGTGGCTGTGCATGCTAAGTCGACCGAAGATTGGTGGAGCCAAAGATGGGGCTGTGCTGGCGAAGTTCTTTTGACAAGGCTCTGTTGTACAAGTCCGACTTGCAACTAATTACACTAATTGTCTCTTGTGACATAACGAACTCGTATGTAACTAAATGCTTTGTTCATGTCCCCGTGGGTGAGTCTTGAATAACTTAGTACAGTAAATAGAGACCGCTCATAGGTATATAGCTAGAGTATTCTGCTGTATTGGATCGAATAATACCACTCCAAGATTGAATTCAATAGACAAAAACACGGAAAATTAAGATATTAGGTCGGAGACTACTCCAGCTTCAAACTTTAAAGCCCGAAATAAGGAAGTTTTACAAGGTAAGCGTCCTCGTTATATCCGCACTTCAGCACATTGCTAGCCCTATTTATTTCAGGAATGTACAGATTCACCCAAGCCAAAGGAAACGATGAATACAAAGACACCGTATGCCTATAAGACAGATTGCTGTTCTAAAATTTACAAAATTTCGTATCCATTCGACCCCTGGGCAGCTCGCCAACAGGAAGCCCCAAAGGCTGCCACTCAAACTACAATAACCAGCTGCAGTCGCCCCCTACATTGGCTTTCAGACCACCGAGCTCACCACGCGGTCTGCCTCGCTATGTGTATTATAAATAGGGCGCTATAGACGCTGATACAGCTTTATAGAGAATATAAGAACACCAATTCGACGGAAAGAAAATATACTAATCATATCAAGTAGGTTGGTCTCAACGTACAGTTGAATTTTGGCACCGCAGCAAAGTGTGGAGGTATAACATTACGAAGCTGTGAAGCGGAACACGGTCGAGATGTCCAGTTATTGAAGTTAGTATTTCTTATACTTCGCAAACTAAACTCACAAATCCGTCCATTTACTACCCAATAATGCCAATAAATTACACTCCTCCCATTCCAATTCCAATTCCAGTTCCAATATCAACACTCCATCCGTCATCCCCCCGCCTTTTCCCCTCCCTTCGGCGCATTGCTCCCACTCCCCGAATCACTCGCATGTTCACTCCCCCTCCTAAACGATGGCGTCCTCAAACTTCCAAACCCCCCACTATCCCTAAAGCTTCCCCACCCCTCCCTCAACTCACCCCTCGCATCCCTAAAATTCCCCACGGCCCCATTATTCCCACCCATCCACGTCAACCCCGGCCCGAGCCCCAGCACGGGGATATTGGCATCATCAACCACCAACCCCGCCGCAGTCGCTGCCGCTTCGCGCGCCTTGAAGACAGGCGGTGTGGGCATAACAGCGGAAGTCGTAGCTTTCTCCCAGACCTCAGCATAGAAGCGACGCAATCCCTCGACATCATTGCAGAAGCGATCCATGTCATCCTTGATCGCGATATCTGGGCCCTGTTTCTCCTTTGTAGCGAAGGTGGGCACCGCGGCGCTCGGCTTCGTGACCGGGCTCGGGTTCAGGCCAGGGCTAGCCATGGTGGCGCGTAGCATGGGGCTGCTGATGGGTGTTTGTTGCCGGGGAGGTGGGACAAATCGGTCAGCATCGCGGACGATGTGGGTGCGGCTGTTGAACATCTTGTTGCTGGTCAGGAGGAAATCGCCGTCATCGGTGATTTGGGCAAAGCCGGTGCCGGAACGGTGGATGTACTGCGAGTAGGTGTAGTCGGGCTTGCCCCAACTGTAGACGACCTCCACGTTTGTGGGGAAGTTGGCTGCGGCCTCGATATCGAGGACAAAGTTGAACTTCTTCATGATTGCTTTTTGGTAGTAGTGCTTCTGTGGGGTAGAGATAGGGGCGAGGCTGGTGGCGTCGAAATTGGTAGTTGGTTGTTTCTCTGGGGGTGGGAGGGCGAGTTTGATACGGTATGGCGCGCGGAAAGGGTGGCTGCTCGAGATGGTACAGGCTTCTGCTATTGGAGCTTCAACAAGGCGTAGCCCGTAACGGTCAGCTGTGAGAGTCCATGAAGCGATGGCGTCTTCGATGAGCTTCGCCGTGACGTTCATCCAGTCAAGGCGTATGTGATAGCAATTATCAGGGTTATGAATCCGATCATAATGTAGATTGATACGCTCAGGGCGATATGAGCGCTTCCGCGGATCAACATCATATTTCACAACCTTACTGAGGGAAACCTTGGGTTTGCGAGCGGTTGGAGTATGCGGTTCCGTGATGGGGTCTGTCGGTTTGGTTTCGTCGCTGATAGAGTTGGACCGAGTTCTTTCTGGCTTTGGAGACTCTTTGGGCGCTGTCTCAGCCATGGGAGTCGTTGGAACAGAAATATCTTTAGTGTCTTTGGTGTCTCTACGACGAGGCCCGAATGGCCAGCCTGTACGTGTCTCCGGCCGAGGTTTCGCATGTTCACCAACAACTTGATAAAAGTATTGGCCGTCACGGAAGGGGTGACGCTTTTCAACGTGGACAAAGATTCCAAAATCTTTTTCCTTGTCTTTGGAGTCCGCGTTGGAGCGCCGTTCCTCGTCGTTAGCCATCAACATATTGCCGAATTCAATTGCTTCTTCGCGGGTTTCGATGTCTTCGATATTCTCCAAAAGCCAAGTTGTCATATCAGATCCGATAAAGCAATTATAATGCAGCCTAAAGTGCCACCTTCGATTCTGCATTCTGACTCCACCCTTTTCCACGGGAGCTTGAATAGCTTCTGCCAACGTTGCGATATTCAAATTAGATTTCTTGAAACGCTCCTTTTCAGAAAGAAGCTGGCCCCGCTTGATTTGTGCCTCCCCAGTCTCTAATATCGGCAGAGTCTCAAGCTCGGCTGCGATAACAACTGAAGGATCCTGTGTCTGGTACCAAATATCGAGCGGGTTCGGATCTTTCACCCGTCGGCTTGACAGATTCTGAAATCTACGCTCAGATGGAGGAGTGTAACGGTGTCTTTGCCACATTTGTGTCAGGGCTTTAATCCCTTCCAATCGAATCTCTTCTTCTGTGTCCTCACCTTTAGGCCTATGGAGAAATGCTGGCCTTTCAACGGGAATAAGGACAAACCTTGCTCTCCAGTATCGTAGATTTTCGGTTATGTCCTCATTGTGCCCCGCAATAAACGAATCCACGTAATTCCAATTATATTCTGGCAGCGGCTTTTGCAGGGCGACATCGCGGCAAGCGTAATCGGAATCGAAGTATGTCCGTATCGCGGGTTTATAGTGTTGAGTCTCGGCATTCTCATTCTGTAAGAAACTGGCAGACTTCCTGGTAAACATATTCACTTCAACCTCAGTTCCGTTAACGCACGAAAGTTGATGGATGATATTTCCCATAGACAAAAATATGCTCATTCCATCTTCAGCAATATGGTCGTCCTCAAATGCGTTTGCAATCTTCAAAGCCTTCTGTCCAAAGGCCTCGGAAACAGCAGTACCAACAACAATCTGGAACCCATGTGAAAGTCGCAATGCTACGAGTTCTCTCAGGAATTCTCCCCTTGTCTTCGGCTCCTCGAGTAAATCTTCGTCTATATTTTGAGACACATTATATGGCTTATGTTGATATTCCCTATCAAGTTGGACTTTGGTTGGGAAATATTCGGTTGTGAGCGGAACCGATGCTGGAGAACACAAGGACTTCCACTTCATTGCCTTCGTGACAACAGGACCAGGAAATATATGCTGCCACCGTTTATATTGGCTTGCATCACTGTCGGCAGCCGTTGGGTTTGATGGGTTGAGAACATTCAACCATGGAGAGAGCGCTACAGTTTGCGGAAGAAATGCGAAATCGGTTGCTGGTCCAGCCAACAACTTGGACTTTGAAGTTCGTATAGTGTCGTTAGATAGAAGTTTCTGTAGTGTTGGCAGGTCGTCGGCATCTTTAACATCTCCTTCATACAACGATCCTAAAATCGACCTGGCCTGTGATTGTGGGTTCGCCTCAAAGCCTGAAAATGGGCTCTTGATGGCAATTGGGCGGCTAGTGGATTTGTCCGTATCATCAGCATTCTCATTGCGATCAGAGTCTTTTGATCTTATACTTGCTCGGGATGAAGCTGGCCGGTTGCTCGTCCTTTCCAGCCGGGAAGATGATGTCAAATGGCTAGCCATAGCGGAGGAGCTATCTTTCTGTGGTGTTGATGTTTGGGATTGGCTTGTGAGTCGAGCTGCGTTGGCATGCTCAGTATGCACTTCAGCAACAGCAGCTTTGGGGGCAGCTATCCCAAAGCCTCGAAACCCAAAACTAATCTGCCGAGAGACTTTGAATGGGCGTGCAAGTAGGCTTGAATGGGACGTTGCCTGAGAAGTTGTGCTTGATACACTAGTTTTGCGCGAGGATGTGCCTGGTGTCCTTATACTGTTTGTATCTGGAACTGTCAGGTTTTGATTTGATGGCTTCATTGCATCTCGCTGTGGCAACGGTGTAGGTATCTTGCCGTCAATACTCCTCTTCTTTTCATGACTCTCATTTGAAAGCTTTGGATATTTTTTCACGTCAAGCTTAGGTGATGTTGTCTTAATACGGCCTGGCTTGGAAACCACTGCAGCCTTTTCGTCGAAGGCTTCAAGTAACTCGAAAAAATCCCTCTCAGCTGCCGTAGATTTCTTGTCGACGACAGGTCTTGTTGGCCCATACAATGGATCCCCAATTCCAGAAAATGGCTTTCTCGGTGCCTTCACAATGCTCGGCTCGTCGCCCTCGCTCCTTCCGAGTTGGCGGATGCGATCTGGCAGAGGTGGAACAGATATCTCAGTATTTTCCACATGGCCAAGCATTTCTATTTCGTACATCTTGCATCTGATCTGAAAATTCTTCCTTGTCTTCACAATACCTTTGCGACGATATGCTTTCGATATCTTACCGCCTTGCTTCGCCAATAGTTCTTGGCTTGCCCCTGTCCAAAAGGAGACGTCAAGCCAATGCGGAATAGCATAGTTCCATTCTTCCGGGGCATTTTGAGGCGCAAGCGTGCTGAGGCGTTGTTGGAGCTCAGATGCCTTTGAAGGAGACAAGGATTCTTGCAGCGTATTGAAGCTACCGAAGGTTGTGTTGCTTTGCCGCGGGGTACTGCTCTCACTGCCAATGTCCTTCACCCGAATTGATTCCTGGTATACATCAAACAGGGGATTGCGATAACGCAACAGAGGGACGGAGTGCAGAGGAATCTTGGGGAGACAAACGAGATCAATTGCGATACCGCTGCCTATCAAAGAGTCTGTCGTTGCTTTCAGTTTCTCATAGTCAACTTCAAACAGTCCCGCGCAAGGCGTTATGATGACTATAGAGATCCCTGTTCGGATGAGGTCACGATCAATGTAGTCTGAAGAGAATTGAGAAGCTGCAAGGTTTATTGCTTCCAGCAGGTTTCCATGGACCGCGAACGTGGGTTCTGCTTCCACCCGTGTGCCCGGAACGGAGCCCATGGAGAAATCCCCCGTGGGTTGCTTCGAGCCATACTTGTTGAGTCGAAACATTGAGATATCGTGGCGAAAGAAATGGAATTCAACCTTCAGCTGGTATAGGATTGTCGTCCATTCCCCACTCGCCATTTCACTAACAACAACTCGATAAAAATCCTTGTATGGCTTTCTCGATCCAGTGGTATGATACCCGGTGTAGTAGGAGTCGTCACTCCCTTCCATGTCGCTAGTAAGGCCCGTATCATATTCGACGCGGGTAAACAGAACAATACTAACAAGATGTTTTGCCTTGAGTGCCACCCATCTCTTGAACAGTGCCGGCAAAAATCCATTGACAACTTTTGTAAACACTATCTCTCCGGATCCCTCCGAATCAAAATCCCACATTTCTTTTGACATCTGAATAAATAATACAAATCGAGCAGATTCGCTCCTGAAGATGGGCTTCGTATTTGTCGAAAAGAACGCCGACTGAACCTTTCTCCCTGAAACATACACCGATGTTATCTGTGCTTTAATTGTGCCCATAAATACAAGCTTTTGTCCTTTATACACCGTTTTGTTGCTCAACTTCGCCAATGTAAGGCGCCACATGTCAGATCTCGATAGGTATTCGTCTTTGAAGGACATTTCGACATGTGAAGCCGTTGTAATGGCAGCAGTCGTCGTCGTAACCAAAACATTGGATCTGTGTTTGAACCCGAATACGTCGGCCACATGTTTAGCCACTGATATTTCCAGATTGGGGTGCTTTGATGCCATTTCCTTGTTCATCTCATTCAATGTGAACAGATATTGCTTCTCAGTATCCTCATAGGTATCCAGGCTGCCCTTGCTCGATCTCATATCTGACATGCTGGCATCTAATTGTTGGCTTGCTGCCAAGCTTCCGGGTTTCTTATCCAAGCCATCGTTCTTGAGTGCCACGATGGCCATCAACTGGCCTAGCTTGTAGCGCCCACCAGGCAAGAGAGTGTGATTGAAGATAACCTCTTCTTTTGAAAATTGCTCATCATGGACCCACAGCACGCATTGCCTCTCTATGGGCGCTTCGTTATGGGTAGGACCTGTCGTCTTGGGTGGATTGGCGGTTGTCTTTGAGAGGGGGTCGTTATCGTTACTGGGGCGGTGGGGCGGCATTGATGAGGGGCGAGCCGCAGCGCCCCGGCGCAATGAGGCTTGCGCACTCATTGGTATATGGAAGCATTAATGGGTGGTTGGTATTATTTCATTGTCTAGTGATAGCTAGTGAGCTTGTCGTCGCTCCCCACAAGTGAAGCCGTCGGTCGTACGTTTCTGCCAGTAGGCTAAGACATAAGGTTACAAGGGAGCTCTCACCGCCTTAGCAAATATAGTCACGTGATATTGTAACATATTGGGAATGTTAGGGTGAAATGTTGCAGTGTCACGTCTAAGCAAATTGGATATTTATTAGTTAATAAAATCTCGATAATCTATGTAGGCAGCTGATGTAATATATAGAATAGAATAAAGATATCTATGATTGGCTGTACTGGATGGGCTGCGGACCATTTCCAAAATTGTCTTCAACACAACACATTCCCCCCTCAAAATTAAAATGGCCTTAAACAAATTTAGTGTATTGTATTTCTAATCCAGCCAGCGTCCAAACTAATCGTAATCATTTCAACGGCCAACATCGAATTCCATTTACAAACCCATCATCTGTTTGTCACTTCTGTTGGGTTTAAATAGTGGATCTCGGTACGGCCCGACGACTATTATCCTCATCCAGAGATTTTTGTTCTGACGCCATAACCCCAAAGAAGCAGGGGCATTCACTGACGCAGTGCACGGGCAAATATTACTACAATGGCTCAAGATACCGATGATCTATCTAAGGAGGTTGGGCTTATGAGTCTCAACGAAAGTTACATGGATGGCTTGAGCATTTCCTTGAAACCCATCTGTGGTGGCATACAGCGTATCGTCTCCCCAGGTCTCGAGACCATCTCCGCCTCGTCCTGGGCCTCTGTTGAATCTTTACTTCAGAGTACGGCGAAGAACATTTCATCCGTACATGACTCCCCTTCGGACATAAAGGATGCCGCAGAGTACTTCTCTACTATCTCCGAGCGGATTGGGGTCTGGGCAAAAGACCTTCAACAGGCCATATCTGCGCTGCATTCCCCCGAAGAGAAACAGAAACTAGTCTCTTTGCAAGTACCAGAGAAAGTTGCAGCAGCCGAACGGGCTACCCAGCTGGCTTCCAAGATCAGTGTATCATGTCAGGTGCTATTGGCAAACATGGGGAAGCGGACAGAATGGGAGGTACAGCACCCCATCGAGGCAGCTCAAGAGTTCGAGCTTCGCGAATATTTCCGAGGCTTATCAAGCTTGTTATTGCAATCACAGGGCGGTAAGGCATTGAATGATACCCCTACCGATCGGTGGGCAGAAGCAGAGAAGCAGCTACGAAGTCTCGAAGAGTACCTGAAGGAACACAAGATCCAAGCTGCCAGGATTCGGGAAACCAAAATGGACAAAGTAATGGTTGCCCTCCTCAAGGCGTTTGAACGTCTCGATGAGACTGGAATCAATCGCCAGAAAGTCGACGTTGCTCAAGCGGAGCGTATCTGGGGCCTTGCCGACAAGCTCGGGAGTGGCATGAGCTATTTGCTCCAGGTCGATGCGAGACGTCGTGAGGGCGAAGCCATTCCCACATCCCGCTCAATATTTCTTCTGAAATCCGCACCACCCGCAAACATGCAGTACTCCGCTTCACCCTCAGATTGGCTCGCGAAGCGTCTTGCCAAGTCTGCGGCTTATCTCGATGCAATAGTGATCCAAGGTGACATTGCGGCCAACGACGAGCGGCGCTGGAGTGTAGTGTTCCAGGAACTGTCTGAGCTGGAAGACTTGCTAGTTTCCGGGGTGACGTTGACGAATGCGAAGGAGTCGAAGATTGATGAGACGCTGAAAGCCATGGGAGAAAGGATTCGTGGTCTGGAGGCAAAGAGGGATGGCAAGGATGAAGGCGATTTGAGCCTTATGTATGTTAGTTGGGAGTTATCTATGAGGATAAGTGCCTACTTCAACGAACTGGAGGCCTGAACGCCTTGGTACGAAACATGCCGCAAGAAATTGCCACAGATGCCAGACAACGGCATGCCTTCACAGCGGGTGATGGCGCCACGTCCAACAAGAGTACAAGGACCTGGGTGCTCTACTCGTGGTGCCATTACAATAGATTGTTGCGGTGCAGAGGCTGAGCTTTTAAAGTAATAGCCGTACGAGCAACCAAGGGGCATCTAGATACGATCGCGACATCAGAATGCAGGAAATCAGGTTGAAGGTACTGAGCATAGTCTCTTGTTAGAGCACTCTGAGCATAGAGTGCTCCGGCAAGAGACTAAAGGTCAAGGAGCAGAGGTGTCATACGAAGCTCCACGGAGCCAGTAGGATATACACAATAGCCATATATGTTCATTTGCAACTCTCTAGCATTCACAAATTGACGGGTTTTAGCAAGAAATCGTTCACATCTATAGAATACCATCCCCCATATTTGCAGTGTATTCGTTGACTTAATTGTATAAGGCCGGTCATATCGGCTTCTGGCCATACACAACACCACTAAATCAGTTAGTTAATATGTCTCCCTTATCGCGACGGACAACTTACACCACATAGTATCCATGATTCTTCTTATCCATAATTGCCGTCTTTATCTTCGCCAAGTACTCGTGGACATCTTCCACCTTCCACTTCAATACCATCGTCAACATGTAGATCGCCCAGCTCTCCAGCCCGGACATACAGTACAACAGGTTCCACCTTCCGATCTCCTTCAATTTCGGGTCACTACTCCATGCTCCAATAGGAACTTTGTAGTTCCGTTGCACCACATTTGTAAACCCCGCCCCCTCCATGCGCTCTTTAGTCTGGTCTAGAGTCCGAATGGACTTACCAAGGAGATCGCTAGCTTCGAAGAATGACTTCGCCCAGCCAGACAGGATATGATCTTCGCCAACGGTCCCATCATCCGAGACGACCTGGATATTGACCTCGACCTGCTCAATCCAGCCACCCGGCTTTATCGTGCGCATGGCATCGTTATACAGTTTGGGCCAGTCGGAGACGGCCCCGAAGAGGCCGCGTATGTGCACGTAGTCGAATGTGTCATTGTTGAACGTCCAGTCTAGCTGCGCGTCGTCGAGCTCGAAGCGCAGGTTCGGTGGAACGAAGGATGGCTGCGTGGGTGAGAGATCAGTGCCAATAACCTCTGCGGAGGGGAATTGGTCGGCGAAATCGATAGCCCAAATTCCGGTGCCAGTACCGATATCGATTGCCTTCTGTACGTTGTCGCCAATGGGCGCTAGATAGAGCCGGCCGTCGAAGAGAAGGGTGAACATATGGTGACCAATGTCCATGGCCTCATTGGCGTCTTCATCGTTAGGACCCCAGTATGCCGTGTCGTTAAAGTTGTGGTATGTCCTGCCGTTCAAGACGCGATAATCCCGGATGCTGTCCCGTATGGAGGTTGTGGAACTGGCGCTGAGGGAATAAGTGAGTGTAACTAATATTTCGTGGGCGCGCAAGGCTTACGTATCGCTGGCAAAACCAGAATCAATGTCGCTGTCATCGGATGCCTTGATGGGTCAGCCTGAGCAAAGCAGAGCTATAATATGAGGCGGCACCAACGATGGGAAGATGCTCAGTCTCAAAGTCTTGTGGAACAGCGGCAGCGGGTGGAGATGCCGCATGTGGGGATTTGGCAGGTGGGGACGCTGCCGCAGGAGGTGTCGACGATCCTTCTGCCATGACTACGAAAGTAAGAAGAGCGTGGAACCACCAATTTATAGCGAAGTATGCGCGAATTAAAGAGGTCTAACGTGAATCGTAGATATTCGGCCTTCGTTCACGTCTCTGGCCGACAATAATCAGATGGTGGGATATGGGGGCTAAAGTTCAATCGAACATGTCCGGAGACACGTAACTCACTTACATTATGCGACTATAGACCCTGCATCCCCAACGGGCGCCAGTGCGGGGCGGATCGCTGTTCATCCTCCAACACTTCTCCTTGAGCATTAGTTGAAGCAGATTGAAGCAGGTGCAGGCAAGATGCGCTGAAATGTGACATGGATGACGAAAAATACAAGGGCCCTTCCAATCACTTTCAATGCCCGTTCGCTCCGACGCGCCATTTTCGGCCGGCTGTTCCTCGGACGGTGTCTGAAAACGCCGAGTTTATGAGCCGTTACACGTTACCGCCAATGAGTTACTTCAGATGCGGGGCGGAAGGTGCGCTTTACGTTGGTTGGACTTGTTATCTATACGAATTTTTTCCATGTCTGGACAAAGTGCTGCGGTATGCCTGTCGTCCTTGTTGGATTAATATATGCATGTGAAAATAAGGAAATATAACGGGTTCTATGCCTAGCTCCAACGCCAACTCTTCCGAAAACGAGATGCCAACATTGCGAATTATGGCATGAATTATGCCGCCTGTCGCTTCTTTCTTTATTCAAAAATCCCCGGCGCCCCGTACCCTGCGAACCGCCCCTGCAATCCCTTTGAACCAACTGAACTTGCCTGGATCGGTGCCGATGGCGCCTTGAACCTCCTTCCCCTCCGCATCTCTCCACACACCATCATCGTCAACCTTTCCATATATTCCCGTTCTCTGGCACCTCCTCAACCCATCAATCCAATTCCCACAGACTTCTTTACTCTGGAGCATGACATTGATTTCCTGGCTATGATACCAACTCTGCGAGTCCTGGTTGCCATTTCCCTGAATCCCTATCTCCTCATCAATGATCATCAGCTTTATGTGACAAGACCGCTTCTTGGCCTTGGCAAGGATTGGCCGCGTTTGGTCGGCGCCAACGTAGAAGTGATAGTGCAGATGCTTCAACCCCCCCGGTGAGAGCGATTGGTGTAATTCATGTGATATCATCTCATTGGTCCCCCCTTGCATTGGCAGAAGTTCACCCTGTATCGGTCAATATATAGTCATTGCTGAGATTTTTGCGCTTTGGGAGATCTTACAGCGTCATTATAACCAATGCAAATGAATGCAAAAACATCGACGCCTCGCTCACATGCGTTTAATATCTCCTTGAGTATTGGCTCTGCATTCAGAGTCGGACTTTGAATATATACATTCTTTTTCGCGTATCGTAACCCAGCCAGCCAAGCCTCATTTTGTGGCGTATAAACGTCGCTGTTATTGGGGGTTCCGTATGGCGGTCTGTTCACCATTGCAATCGGGAAAGGCTCGTGCACTGCATGGGGTATATATGGGGTAAACTCGTCACCAGACGGAATTTCTGGGATTGAAGAAGGGAAGTCTGCGTTTTTGGTGTGGTTCAAATGGACAGCTGTAGCCTCTAGGCGGGTTAACTTGTCGTTTGGGGATACTGATTGCTGTACACGAGTAACTTCGCCAGCAATGTCGATGTCGTAATGAGGGTCCGTTGTTAAATGCTCTGCAAGAGGCTTGCCTTGTCGAGGCTCGCTGATAATAGAGCTTGGGAGAGATGAAGACCCAGCACGCAAGTAAGCGTTGGTTACTGCATCTCTGCCGAATTTTTCTTGCCCGTTGTTTAATCCCGAAGAATTTCCCTGGGCGCCAATTTTTTCAAGTGGAGGCAAATGTGGAGCGTTAATTGCAAGCTCAATAGCATTTCGCGCTGGCGAAGGCTTATAGGGAGCATCGCTGGAAAGGTTGGCCAAACGTTCACTCCCGAGTAGCCCAGTGTTCTCTCCTGGGATGAGGTTCTGAGAGGGGTATCCCCCTGTCTCCGCCGTTTCTAGTTGGCTAGTATTACTAACTTGAGCTTCGGTATTGGCATTTGATTGAGTGTTACCGCGACGGAATATTTCGTGGTGGCTTGTTTTCCCGAAAGAGCCGACTCCACCTTGAGCAGCTGGAGAATTGTGACTTGGCAGTGGAGGTTCCAGCGCTTTGTTCCATGAGATGAGAGCCATGTCGTATAGCGAATCTACAATCGAACCCTCCAGTTGGATCATCATCTCCATATTGTCGTTATCCTGGATGTTGTTGCTCTGTAAAACGGCATACTTACGGTCAACTACCATATACTTGCAGTGATAGGTGCCCAGCATGGGCTTGTGGTAATTCATAACTTGAAGGTCAATATTTGGGATCTCCTCAGGCTTTGGGATGTTCACAGCGTCGCCTAATATTAATCAGCTTTGTTGGTTCAGAGTTCAAAGAGCGGACTCGTTTTACCTAGGTATTCCTTTTCGGAAACTATGTAATGGGGTTCAAGAAGCTGCTTAGTACTTCCTCTGTCATAGATAATTTTCATGATAATCCTTTCTCCACGCTGGCCAGCTCTTGCTGACAGCTCTTTCATGGCATTGGTAATGTACGTGGATGCAACAGAGTTTTGCCAGTAGTTGGTGGCTAGATACACCTCCTTTTCTGCGCGAACAATCATGTTGCTCATGTGACGCATAATATCCGGCACGCTGGTTCGTCAATTGCAGTCCAAGTGGTTTGGGAAAGAACATACACGGATATTATCGTAAGCGGTACGACGCCACAGCTTCCCATCAACGAAGGGCTCACCATAGCTGCAGCAACATCCTGTTCCACAGGACCCAATGCGTCGTGGTAGATCTTTGCCTTGATTAGAGTTTGTCCTCTTGAAAGATGGAACGTGCGTACCTTCAAGAATAGCTCACTTGGTTGCGATGGTCCCCAGTTTCCGCATTCTGCAGAGCGCTGTAGCTCTTCAGCGCTAATACTGTGCCTCTCCCCGCTGTCCCTGCCTGACCCTGCTGCGCCCTTTGACGTTGGCACATAATCACCATACAATTGCTTCCATGCATCCTCAGGCGCAAGAGTTGGATCTTTCGCAAGAAGTGCAGAAACACTTTCCTTATTCATGCACAGCTTATGCAAGCCGTCAGAAATCATAGTCGGGTTACTTCGGTTAGTATCGTTCGCGCGAGCAGGTTTCGCGCCGATTCTCTTGGGTGGACGTAGTGGCCCGTGTCGTGGCGTAGTGAGGGCGTTGTAGGGGAATATAACAAATAATTGGATGAAGAACGTAACAATGGATTGCAAACTTTGTGCGAATGCCATGGCTTGTAGGACCTGTATCGAAATTGGGGAATGGCATTTCCTCAAAGCCCTTGATCTAAAGGTGGGGTCCTCATGAGGTATGACGGTCAATCAAGACAATAAGCTTTTGCCAAGGCGGATCTCCTGGAATAAAGTGGATCTTTAACACCACAGCCACGTCACCGAGTCTCGCAAGGCAAATTTCGGAGGAACTAATTCTCCCATCCATTGTAGCGCAGACTCTATCTCCAAGGAGCCCTTTATCATTCTGATTATCGAGCTTAGAGGTTTCAAGAGCTCAGGTTTATTAATACTGCAAGAGCACTAACGAACGCGATCACAGGGCAGCCATCATCGTTCCTGCCAGAGGAGAGAATGGACACACTTATCACAAATAGCGGCTTTTAAGTATAGTACAGTAATAACATCCGTGAAACTGCGAACCAACACCCATATAAACTAAAGGCTTGTCAACTTCAGTATTCGATATCTGCTTTGGCTTTGACTGGAATATCTTACGAGTCATAGTTTGGCCGGTATGTTATGTGGTACGGCCGTACACTTCGTCTATTTGCGGCCGATAGAGTTAGTTTGATGAGCTCAGCGATCTAATACGACGACTTGCCTCTGCGTCCTTATGCCATGTCTAGCCTCTGTGTCCACTTCGGCTCGCTTGTTGGTGGCATGGCTTATTTCTAATAATATCATGAGTAGTTTGGTGGACGACATTCCAGCTTTATCGAAGAGGACCAGCCAGGTTACAAAGCTCGTCGCGTTGGAATAAAAGAGCCCCTTTGAGCAAGTTACCAAGGCGCTCAAATGAAGCGTAGGAGCCGCAAATACTCGATTACGACTGAGGATCCGTTAAGTAGCTTGGCGATAAATCAAAGTTGGAGCTGTGACACTAATTTCTTACAGTTGACCGAAACGGGAAAGTTACGGGTGCACCGTGCTGTGCTTTGATAATCGTTCCCCACCTTTATTAAGGCCGTAATTCACAACCCTTGTTTCAGCCCTATCCTCAATCCCCCAACAATCCCAAAATACCAGCCTACCTACCAATAGAAAAGTTGAGATATACAGTGGCTGTGGTCGCGCAAACTTCGCCTACTACCGTGTCTTTCCCAAATCAGTTGTTGACGTTGCCATGGGCCGCCCCCAAGGACCCGGGCAGTGCTGGCGATTGCGACGCAATCGGCTCAATACAAACCGTCGCTGGCCATTTCTCTCCACAATGTGATGACAGGCAGTGTTTATTTTATTTCCATTGGCTGTGGGTCGAATCACTTCGCTTTGTTATTTTAGAGTGAGATATTAGCGCCGTTTGATAATGCAGCGTGCTCTATCTGTCAAAGTATAAGAGCTCGAGAAGAAGACGATGGAGGTAAGGTTTTAATTTCACTCTCATCTCAAGCCATTCTCTCTTGCAAGTTTGAAGCATACATTACATTGCTCTCACTCGCTATATCCGAGTACATACAGGCAACCGCCATATCAATACCCCTTTCAGAACACTCAACAACCAAATAAGCCGACATAATGGCTTCCCCGTTCCCCGAATCCGACACGTTCCCCAACCAACCTATGGATCCTGCCCTCTGCAACTTCGATATTTGCCCGCTATCCCGTTCTATCTTCAGATACCAGCCTAATCTCGCCATGGCAATCGTTCCACTAGTCCTCTTCGCCCTTCTAACCGTCGGCCACATGATATCCGGCTGGCGCTACAAGACATGGACGTACACAATATCCATCCTAATCGGCCTCTTTCTAGAGCTTGCAGGCTATGTGGGCCGTATCCTCGCCAACGACAACCCATTCCTGAAGGACTACTACCTCCTACAGATCGTGGTTCTCACATGTGCCCCGGTCTTATTCTGCGCCGCGATCTACATCTGCTTGGGTCGCATCGTGGTTATCTGCGGACCGGAAATGTCCAGGCTACGACCGACATGGTATACACCTATATTCCTGACATGCGACGTCGTCTCCCTCGCCCTCCAAGGTGCGGGCGGAGCTCTCACATCCACCGCAGATGATGCAGACGGACAGCAACAGGGGATTAATATCATGCTTGGCGGTCTGTCATTCCAGGTCGCGACGATTTCTCTCTTCGGGTTCCTCTTCCTCGAGTTTCTCTGGCGCACTCACGCATCGCACAAGGTCAGTGCCAATATACAAAATGCTTCGTTTGCGCAGTCGAAGAAGTGGACAGCGTTCTTGTGGTCGTTGGGCACTGCGACGATGTTGATCCTCATACGCTCCATTTACAGAGTCGCCGAGATGGCTGGTGGCTACGATGGCAAGCTTATGAAAGATGAGAACACATTTTTGGTGTTTGAGGGGATATTGATCGTGGTTGCGGTGCTTTTGTTGTTAGTGTTCCATCCTGGAGCTGTGATGGATGGGTTTGGGCGCACTGTCAAGCCGAGGGTGACGGATAACACGGCGTATAAAGCGGCAGCGTGGGGAAGCTCAGGCGAGGAAGGAGACCCAGAGATGAGCCCAATGCACTCATAGACATGGACTAGGCTAGAACTCTTCCAAGGGTTGAATGGGAACTGACAGGAATGGAGTCAACGTATTATTTAGCGAGTGTTGCAGGTTAAAGATAGAAGATCAACATTGTCCATTATTCACTCTTAAGAATCTTTTCAGTAAACTATTCTTCAAACATAAATTTCACCCACTCACCATGCACTGCCACATATTGTATTAGTAACTTATCTATCATGAGCGATTTACGAGCATAATATTCTGGTCACTGCAAAGAAACAAAGATATATCCCACGATAACATAAAACAGACTTGAACTTGCAGAACTGCTTCCCCACTTGCCAATTCTCCATTAGTTCTTCCGATGGGGCTGGGATCTCGTACCAATCGTGCAGCGGTAAACAGACGGGACCATCGTACGTGTTAGTCTTCAGTTTTGTGTGGCAGTCTATGCAAAACCCATACACACAGTGGTAGCACACACAGTGCTTTTTCCATTGTCTCTACTTGAATTCTTTCCAGCACCTGACATATTGGACTTCCTCAACAGTCCAAGACAGCGTCCTCAAAGACACTGAAGCATCCTTGACCTTTTAGTCACCCTTTTCGCTCTCTATCATTGGTGCACTTTCCGAGGTCTGTAGTAGTGCCCTCGTACTCCTCCTATAAACAATCGTATTACAATTTCGGCTCCCCGTGAGCACACGAGAAGCCTAGTAAATTCTAGAGTTCTACTAGACCACCTCAACCTGTGGATGACAAAGTTGATGTGAGATGCCTCACTTTCATTAAACTGTGCACTTTAAGATGCTTAGCAAATCGTCATCATGCGGGGAGCCGTCAGTCATGCTCTAAGCAAAGGCCTGAGTTGTGCACTTTGAGATGCTTGGCAGATCCTCATCATGTAGGTAGCCATCAGTAATACTCTAAGCAAAGGACAATGAAACTTAGATAGCTATGTTAGGCAGACCTGCAGATGTCGGTAATGATATGTCGAGTCGACAAGAAAGGTATATAACGCCGGGCATTCCTCTATATTATTATTCATCACAACACCAATATCGGCTTCTCTAAACATTACAAACGCAACACAGTAACATCTAATTGACTTTATCCATTGTTCTTAAGATCAATTACCCAACTACTCACACTCGCCATAATCCAAGCAACCGTAACAATGCAATTTTCTACCATCCTCTTCCTCACTATTCAAGCTCCTGGCGTCTTCTCTGGTTCCTACGCCGGCAATAGAGGCGTCGCTCCCGATCTCTCCAACTCCTCCATTCCACCCCCAGGCACAGCATGGGCTCGTTCCTCCGATAAATTTGTATGTGACGTCGGATTTCCTTACTTTGCCTTCCCTAATTTAGCACCCCACGCATGTACTCCAGCCCATGTCATACATGTACTACAACACATTCCCAGTGGGAAACTCTGTAATCACCTGCTCCCAAGATATACCTATGCGGGAAATTACTAATTCCCCCATCTCATAGAATCTCCTCACCGGTCGCAGTTGTGTCTCCACAGCTCCCTTCGGATGTGATCTTGGCAAAGGCCGCTGCTGGAAAGTCTGTGGTGATGGTGGGCAGTGGTGCTGGACTGCTAACGGTGATGGATCTGGAGACTGGAACACATGCACCAACTATAATCAATGCAGCCAGCAGCCGGCATGCGGAAAGAACTGCCAGAACCCAGCAGAGTGCGGATGCAGTTGCTAGAGTATTCAAGAAAGGGGAATGCCTCGCTCGATGCAACTAATCATGATCAGTGCTTAGGATTAGGCTGAGCTCGATAGCATGTTGTTACTTTCAGTATTTCAGGCTGATGCGGCGAGGGCCTGGCAAAAAAAAGTTTTACAGAAAACCGTTGATGCAAACGCTCGTTCATGGCTATTATAGTCAAATATTACAAGCTTCATTTTTCGTAATAAATATAAGTTCATACCAGGAGCTCAATATGCTGCAACTCACTATAAAACAATTTAATTAGCACATATTCCGTTAATGGCGCATTAATTGGAATGACTTACTTTTGCACTTGCTGTCCAACCTTCATAGCCGGATACACAACCTCCTCGCCTTCATCCTTTCCCAAATTGAACTGTTCTGCCCTCGCCCTCTTTGATTCCTCCGCTAAACTAAGAATCGGGGCCAGGTCAAAGTCGGAGCTCAGATGCCAAAAGAACGTTGACGAGATGCGTACAAGAGGTCGGTCTGGAACCTCTACCTTGCGACGTTCGATGACATCCAGCGTCTGCTCATTTACCACCACCTCGTGGAACCCCGCCTTAATCAGCCCGCCCGTGATGTGCTCTAACTGCTTGCCGGCCTGCACGAGCAGGTAGTTTCCGGGCGGGATCTTGACGGGGATGCGCTTACCTGTGTTGCGTGCCCAGATATGCAGTCCCGGGTATCGGGAGCGGCCGTGGATGGTAAGGAAGTTAAGGTCCGTGTGGAAGCCGGCAAGGATGGTGTCTTTGGTACCGTACTTGGATAGATCAGATGCTGTTGGGGCGAGGAGGTGCGGTCTTGGATACAGTTAGATGGCTAAGAAGTTGCTCGAGGGAGAAAAGAGTGTCTCGAACTCACCCGTATGTGCCTGCCTCCTTAAATGTTGATTCTGGTAGCCCGAGTCCAACAGCCGTCATTTCAGAAAGACCCTCGACTCTGTGAATTGAGAAACTTAGCGGCTAAGCATTTGTAAACGATGAGGCGTAACCTACGCATTCTTCATTGACGACCCCCACTTGTCCATCACCCCAGGCCATCGATCTCGAATATGTGATGCCTCTGGCACGATATTATCTGCATTCAGGCCGGGGAACTTCGTCTCATACGGCGGTGGGCCAGCGGACATTCTCCAGAAGAAGCGGCACTTGGGATCGGGCGAATGCGCTGTAATGTCAAGCGGTCGTTCAGCTGGGTCTATTTTTTCAATAATACGCAAGCAGGGCTCGTCCACCGCACACTTTGGCTTCTCGGTGTTCTCAAGCGTGACGCCAACCTGGTAGCCTAACTCGGGCCGTTCATCCCTCTTGAGTTCAGCCTCAGGCTGTGCGAAGTAGTCCTCCAGCAGATCTAAAAATGTGATATTGTCCTCCTCAGACACACGCGAATCGTGCAGTAAGAGCGCGCCGTAGGTTACCAGGGCCTGTGCCGCTTTCTTACATTCAGCTTGCACATCGGCTCCGTCGTGTGAGCCGTTGAGGAAGATGTCGAGGTCGATTATGGGCAAACCCATGGGAAGCTCTTGCGCGGCTGTCATCTTAGCACGGCTTTCACTAATCCTTTATGTTCTAATACGCCTAAGGCGTGAGTTAATCTCGAGTTAATTGCGATTTCGATTGTGAGGGACACAGTATCGCGTTTGGGCTCAGATAACAAATGCCGCGGGTAAGCGAGCGCTTGATGCCGGTTTACTGTCTAGTCGTGGGCGGAAGCGGAATGCGTCTAAAACAGTCTACATAGTAAATCAATTAAAATCACAATTTCTTCTCTTTCTATACTTAAGTGTTATTAATTATATCCTTTTAAATAATTATTAACTTTATAATACTATAAAGTTTAAATCCTTCTAGTATAATTAGCATTATATATCCTTATATAATCTATAAATTTTTAATTTTTAATAATAATAGAACATTTAGAGTAGTTTCTGAGTTTAAATAAAGTAATCCTATTACATTTGTATCCTTTTATGACCTTAAGTCACATTTTATATAGTTTACCTGTAAAGGTACCTGCAATATGTGAGTTCTGAGGCACTCCGCTTCCGACCATGATTAGTTGTAGACGCGGATTTTGGTCGCATGGTTTATCCAGTGAGGTCCCGGTGTGGATGCATCACCATTAATAATTTTAGGCTGCTATATTCACTAGATAGATGGTTCCAAACTTGGGATATGTCACAATCTTGCTAATTACATATGAAAGTTACTTTCGAAAACTAGCTCTTGCATATCCACCCCGCTGCAAAGCCAGAGCTACATAGTAACTAACTCCATCTCAGCATTGCCTACACCTTATTCTCCTCAGTGGCAGTCGGAACAGCAACCGCGTCGTGATCAGCCTCTGCCGCACCCTTCGCCTCAAACGCCCTCGCCCTCGCCTCCAAGTCCGCATTATAATTTGCCTGATACTGCGACTTATCGGTGCCAGGAACGAACAACGGCGCATTGGTGAAAAGGTAGTTCATCTCCTCGAGTGGGATCTTCTTGGTCTCGGGCAGGATGGCCCAGAAGAAGAGGGCGTTTGTGAAGTTACAGATCACAAAGACAAGGTAGAAGCGCCACTTAATGGCCGTCATTGCGATGGGAGTAATTTGTGCGATCATCGTGTTGAATGCGAAGGACATCATAGTGGCAAGCGAGACACCCTTGGCGCGCGTGCGGGTGTCGAAGATCTCGGCGGGAATGATCCAAGAAAGGGGACCGCAGGTGGCCGAGAAGGAGAAGTTGTACACCCAGGTCATGATGATGAATCCCCATGAGGCTCCGACATTTGTGGTCTCTCCGGGAGGGAAGTTTGCTGCTTACGTTAGCGCTTGCCTGGATATTTGCTTGATGAACTTACCAAGAAGACCAGTAGCGACAATGAACGTCACCATGTTCGCCAGGTTACCCCAGATCAGCGTCCAGCGACGTCCAAAACTGTCGATAAGCCAGATGCACATGGCTTGCGCAATCAAGGCGATTATACTATTGATAGCCTGGTAGCGAAGCGCGAGGTCCGTAGAAATGCCGATCTGCCCGTAGATTGTAACAGAGTAATACTGGATGGCCGAAACACCAGTCATCTGGATACTTGCTTGTAGCGCAAGTGCAATCAACAGGCGCCTGAAGCATGAGCGGTTACGGAAGAGCTCACCGTAACTCTTGGCCTCATGCTCATGTTCGAAGGTGATATTCTCCTGGATTTGCTCGTACTCGGCACGGACCCATACATCGTTGATGTCGCCCTTGGCATGAAGTCTTGCCAGAGTCTGGAGACCTTCCTCGCCAAGTCCGTTATCGATCAACCATCTCGGAGATTCGGGGAACAGGAAAATCAGTGCTGCAAGGAAAATGGCCGGGAGGATTTGAAGACCAAGTGGAATACGCCATTGTCCTTCGTTTTTGATGCCAACGTATGTTCCGTAGCTAACCCAGCTAGCAACCAATGCACCGATTCCCAGCATAAACTGTTGGAGGGCAGTGATACGGCCACGGATTGAGGGATGCGAAATCTCAGCTTGGTAGAGAGGGACGATCATAACAAGGAAGCCGACACCAACACCGGCCAAGAAGCGGCCTGACCAAAGGAAGGCAAGATTCTGGGCAGCAGTTTGGAGAATGCCGCCGAGGATAAAAACGCAACTGCCGATAACGATGGTCCAGCGACGACCGACATAATCTGCGGCGGGAGCGCCGAACATGGCGCCGAAGAACGCGCCTCCCGTAAACAGCGAGACGACTGCACCACTGGGAGTGTGTTAGAAAGAGTTCGAATGCAGGAGGGCAGTCCATACGTTTCAGCATCGGTAGGTGTGAAGCGGCTTAGGTAGGTGTCAGAAGCAACTGTTACGAGTCAGTGAACAGACCTTTAGGTTAATGGCATGAAGCTTTCCACATACTGACTTCCGCAATGACACCCAAATCATAACCGTAGGTGATTGAGCCCAATGACACAAACACACCCACGAGGAACTATAATGTCAGCCCAGTACTGCAATGGCCATTCTCCAAAGCTCGAATCTCATCTCACCTGGTAAACCTTAGGAGGAAGCGCCATCTTTGCTATATTCTATATGATAAAGCTGATGAAGCTGCACTCTCGCACTGGCAGAAAATATCGAAGGGGAGCTCTGCACTTATGAGCAGCAACGGAAACGAGCTCTGACCCTCCAGGTAGGACTTGGACCTTTGATTTCTCCTCCCACATGCCTGTCATAACCGCCATAGCTGCCATGGCTCCCATGGTTCCCGGCACGCATGCCTGCTCCCATGCTTCCTCCCGTTAAACGTACAGGAGAACGCCGAGGCCAATCTGCCGATCTGGAACTTGGAACTTCCATCAATAACAGCGCGACATTGATCGAGACCCTGAACCCTGCCGAACGCCAATGTCATGTTCTAACCCACCGGAGTATTGCCGCGAGTGTGGGGTTGTGGGGTTAGAATTGGGGATTGGGGATTGGGCAGAGATGGACCGAACTCGCGAGCCTCGGTACACGCGGCCGCCTCCGGAGCGGAGTCCCCTCAAAGGCGGGGCCCCATGTTCCGGGGCATGTCACAGAGGTATCAATCAAACACCGCTCAGACTCATGTCATGGATACTCATTGTTTCCGAGTTCCGATTGTTTCCAAAGGTCCTTTTCGAACCCAGATCCCTCAGACCAACTCTGAATTGTAATTAGACGCGCGTTCCCCCGCCCCCTTCCAATCAATCAGTTTCTCGCCATTATCAAGTGATGGGTCGGGATTTCCAAGGCTTTCTTTCCCAAGTTTTTCCATCGCTATCTTAAGATGGCCCCGGCGCAATCAAAACTGGCCTCCCAAAATCAACGTGAGAGGGTCTACTACCTGGACACCTTCCGAACTTTCTTAACCGCCCTTGTGATATATCGCCATGTTGCCGTGCCATATGGTGGCCTTGGATCCTGACTCTACAGCTCAAAGCTCTACCCACCAGGGTCATCTATCGCTCTCTCAGCATTTAACGCCCTTAACGAGAGTTATTTTATGGGGTCATTCTTATTCCTCTCCGGATATTTTTCCAGCAGGGCACTGAAAAGGAAAGGTGCCAAGTCATTTCTGAAGACGAAGTTCATAAAGTTTGGTGTGGCACTGGTTTTGGGGGTCCCGCTCAGATGCCATATTAAAGCTATACAACAAGGAAGTTCTTGGGTGGGAGATTCTAACAGACTACTGGAAGGCCCTAGATGGGGTCAAGGGGCCAATATGGTTTTCTGGATTGTTACTTATTTTCGATTCAATAGCCTCTTTATGTCCGTCTAATCCTCAATTTTTGGTTCAATCCACTACTCTCCCAAGTTTTATACTTGTTATTGGAGCTGGCTGTTTAATCCGCTTGGTCAACCCGACTGGGGCACAGATCGTACTTCTAAATTTGAGATCAGAATACCTCCCACAATATCTGGCGTCTTATATTCTTGGCACCTCTGTCAAATCGCCTCCTACCCCGCCCATTTCCAAAACCACCCGTAACGTCCTCATAGCAAGTACCACAATCTCATCCACAGCCTTGCTCAGACTCCAACTCAACAAGCTGCGGCCGGACAGTGCCAATGCCATCCTCGGAGGGTCGTCCTCCCTTCCAGGTCTCACTTACGCTTTATGGAATGAAACGACGGGTTATCCTGCGGACTACTATCCTTAAGCTCTTTCGGACTTGGAAGCGGCTGAATAAGTCATGGGGCACCATTGGAAGGTACTCGTATGCGGCGTTCTTAGTGCACCCAGTTGTCTGTGTGGCTGCGCAGGTTTGGACCGAGAATTGGGAGGCGTGGCCAGTCTTTAAGGCGTCTGTGCTCGGTACAGCGATCGTAGTGGGGAGCTGGGGCGTGGGATGGGCACTAGTACATGTGCCTGGGTTCGGGAGTGTGTTGCTATGATTAATATGACGCTATTTTAAGCCCCTTGGTATGCTGCAAGAACCTAGTGTGGAAGCACTTCGATCATGATATATTTTCTGTTCTCATTGCACAACATATAATATAATTTCCATTCGCCCTGAAATATACTAGTTATACAACAATTAAACTGCCCCTCAAAAATTTGTTATATTTTCCATTCTATCACACTTAATTTATGTAATATTAAAAGCTTCCCCATTGTTAAGCTTTTCTAAAAGACGTAAAAGCTACAATCACATCTGCACAAATATTTCCCGAGCCCAGCCATACAGTATGCTTAGTAAGTAGATGTCAGTTTAGGCGAACCTGGACCCCTCCTCATCGGATCTGCATGGTACAACAGCTCCCGAGGTATTCCCGTCAATCATTGATTCTACCGCTCTTGGCAGGCTACCGTGCGGGGAAGGGGCCTTCCAGTGCCACCATCAAGCCGAGCACGGGACACAATATTGACAATACTGTTGTGGGAGGCAACCCACCAGCTTTGATTGATTGGACTCTATGGTAATCTACATATGGGACCAAGCCAACATGATACACCCCAAGCTGCTCCGACCGGAGGCGCCATAGACCACCTATCATGAGTCCGTGTGGCACCCAGAGCAGAAAATGGAAGCTCCGGAGGGGTGTTGATTAAACAAAAATACGGTACGTGGGGGGAAGGGTGGTCAAAGCCTCCAGGCGTGCATCACTACGTGGGGTGCGGAGTATCTGAGCCCGGGACTATGACATCTATTTGATTTGGACTTACTTTCTGTCGTCTCTGCAGCTTCACAGCTTGGATATATTTACCTTTTTTCTTCACTCCGTTGAGCATTCAATCAAAACAGTAAGAATGGCTACTTTCACCAAAATCCCAGATGGAGAGACACCATGCATCGACGTCGACCCTTCGAGGAGGGTCGCGAAGATTGATAAGAACATCTATGGAGGATTTTTAGAGTAAGTGATGAGCTTCCCTGTGAATCTCCTCACCATAGCTTGATTCCAGACCCCAAAGCAAGCACCAGGAGTGTCGCAAGCTGACATCCCCAGGCACATGGGCCGCTGCATTTACGGTGGCATCTACCAGCCCGGCCACGCCACGGCTGACTCCCATGGCTACCGCACCGACGTCCTCAAGTCCCTACAGTCCCTCGATATCCCCGTTATGCGTTACCCTGGCGGCAACTTCGTCGCAACCTACCACTGGCAAGACGGCATCGGCCCGCGCGAATCACGCCCCACGCGCCCCGAACTCGCCTGGGAGGGCGTCGAGACCAACGAGTTCGGCACGGACGAATTCCTACACTGGCTTACGGTGCTTGGAAACTGTGAGGGTGGTGTTGGGAAATGGACCGTGGAGCCGTACTTTGCGCTGAACTTTGGCACGGGAACACTGGATGAGGCATTGCAATGGGTGGAGTATTGTAATGGAACCGGCAACACGTACTACGCGAACCTGAGACGGAAAAATGGCAGACAAGAGCCATGGGGCGTGAAGTACTGGGCGCTGGGTAACGAGGTGAGTTTATGCATTCTAATACTACAGGCGATTTGCTAAACATATATAGATGTACGGCCCGTGGCAAGTCGGCCAGCTGAACGCAGAAGACTACTCTAAAAAAGCAATCGTCTTTGCTAAGGCGCTCAGACTGCTCGACCCATCTCTGGTTCTCGTCCTCTGCGGCGAGACGGGATACTCGAGCTGGGACTTTGAGGTGCTGCGCTCCTGCATCCCATATGTAGACATGCACAGCATCCACATCTACACCGCGAGCTCCGACCACATGAAGAACGTCAGCGCGCCTCTCATCGCCGAGCGCGCCATCGAGGCGACGGCCGCCTTCATCGACGTTGCGCGCATCGAGAACCAGATTGCGCCCACCAAGCCGCGCACCACTATCTGCTTCGATGAGTGGAACGTGTGGTCGCCTACGCGGGCACCCGGCAACCTCGGCGCGGAGGAGAAGTACACGCTCTCTGATGCTCTGGCGGTCGGTGTGTGGCTCAACGTATTTGTGCGCCAGGCCAAGTATATGGGTATGGCAAACATTGCGCAGTCAGTTAATGTGATATCGCCGCTTATGACCACGGAGAAGGGCATCGTGAAGCAGACGACGTTTTGTATTTTGGAGCTGTTTAGCAGGTATATGAGGGGCTGGACTGTCCACACGCATGTTAGAGGAGGTGTTTACACCGGTGATACGGAGCCGGCGTGGTTGAAGGGTGTCCAGGATGAGGGTGTTAATACGCTGGATGTTAGCGCTAGCGTTGACAAGGACGGCTGGGTCAGCGTGGCTGTGGTGAATATGGATGGGAACAAGGATGTAGAGGTCGATTTGAAGATAGGAGGCGCTGTGGAGGGCGGAGTGGAGACACGTACGGTGACGGGCGAGAATGTGGATGTGGTCAACACAGAGGAGGAGGAGGTTCGGATAGCAGAGGGTACTTGGGATGGAAAGGGGAAATACACGTTCACGAAGCATTCCTTCACGCTGTTGAGATGGAAGAGCGAGGAGAAGATCTCCGACGCCGAATAGGTTATAGATATTGAATAGAAGGCCAACGTTAATGTCGTTCCTCACATAGAGGTCAATATTGCTATAGCCACTGGTTGTCTTGCACGTATCGGACTGCACTGCACTGAAATCTTACACTCGGACAACTGGCAAACAATGGTGGCGATGTGATGGCTTGAGAAACATGCCAAACTCAATGGTGGCAACAGATGACTCTTCTGCCCGCTCAATTGTACTTAAACAGGCAGTGTCGATGATGACCAACCTTTAAAATATACCACAGGACGGAAAAGTTAGGGGGCGCTTTCAGTAGTGGAGGTGCTGCCAAGCAGAGCTGGCGATAGACACAGGTGACGACAAACAGAGGTGGTAGCAGGCTACGGCGGTGACAGATAGAGCTGGTCTGACAGGACCAAAGGCCTCTGAAGCGCAAATCTGACGGCACCTAATGACTATGAGTACGGAACTCAGACGGAGAACGCTCTCCTCAAAAGAGGGTACTATAAAAATGCCAACAATGGCGCTTGTTACGACTGGCACGTTGATCGAAATCGATGGTGAACACATTGCATCTGATTCCAGGACTAACTTTGAAGCTGAGCGACGCTATGTTTTATTTCCATCCTCAGGCATCGGTTTATCTCTAACACACACAGAGCGGCCGCAATCCTCTATTACCCCCCGATCCCACTCACCAACCCGTCACTTCTGCTCCTGTTCCGTCGCCTTCTTATTCGCCGCCGAAATATTCACCGCAGGCAACAACTCCCTCCCAGTTGTGAGGGTCTCCATCCCCGTTGAAATAAGCGAAAACACATCCCCCTGCACAGCCACAAACGCCTTCCCCTCTCCCATCGCCTTGACCTGCTCCGGCGTCCCCAGTGCCGCGCCTGCAAACGGCATATCATGCTTCCTCAGCGTCCTGTTGAGCGTCTCCACGACCTCGAGGAACTCCGGCTCCTCGCCCCAGAAGCCCGGAAGGCCCATGCTGACGCGACAATCCAGCGAGCCGAGCCAGACGGCGTCGATGTGCTCCCCGCACTCGGTGAGGATGTCGTCCAGATTTTCGACGGCCTGCTTGGATTCAACTTGGATGATGATGGCGGCCTGGTTGTTCAGGTTCTCCCAGAGCGTCAGCTCGGAGTTGACGCCGATGTCTGAGATGCCCGGGAGCCAGCGGCCAGGCGGCGCGGAGCGCGTGCCGTTGATCTTCTTCCCGAACTTGGCGGCGGAGACGATGTGCTTCGCGTCCTCGACGGTCTCGACTTGCGGGACCATGATGCTGGCGCCCGTGTCGAGGGCGTACCCGATGTTGGCGTGGTCGTGGCCACAGATTCTGATTCGTCGTTAGCACCATGCCTTGCTTCCGAGAGGCCAGGTGTGGAGGCAAACGGGAGTCTTACCTGATCCAAGACATTGTCCTTCCTTCGCTGACCAATTGGATGTCATGCGCCATTCTCGTCATCTCGCCAATGTCCATGGGCGAGTGCTCCATGTCGAGGAGGATGACATCGTACCCGAGCTGGGCAATGACCTTGATGATTGACGGGGCGGAGAGCATGAGGAAGTAGACCTGGAGCGGGGGAATCCTGCCCTCGTGGGCGTCGCGGAGGGCATCGCGCGCGCGGTGAGGCTGTAGGAGAGACGGGGCACGGTATGCGCGCATGTCTGTTGGTGTTGCGGCTTTTGAGCTGCCATTGGCGGCGGTGCCGTTGGTGGTGGCCATTGTTGGGGAGGGAAGGAGGGGTTAGGTTGGGGAATTGAGGGGTTTATGGTAGTATGAAAGTTTTGGTAATGGTGATCAACGAGGAGGGGCTGGGTTTGAGACAAAAGACCCCTCCAACAGCGGGACCAGGAGCTCTATATACTCCCGCATGAGACAGAAAGAAACGACACCCGGAGGTATCTCAACCTCCGAGCGACCAACCTTCCCCCCTTACATCCAGGCCAACATCGGATTTTACCTGTGGTACGGTAATGGTAGGCTCCTGTAAGTTACGCAACGTGCATGCCGTGCATGTTGATCGAAGCGGAGCATACCTGGCATTATGCTTCTTATCACCGAAGGTCTTGGCGAATCGGGCGGCCGCCCTGCCCTGAAAGCCGGCGAGTAGCGCCGAGCCCCCTGCACTTCCTTATTTAGAACCCCGCAGTTTGACAGAGTTGCAGGTTTTATGGGATTTGGCGCCAAGCTGGAACGCGGCCGCTTCACCGCATCTCACTGCGAGTGTTGGGCGTTTGTGGAGCTTCGGTAGGGGAGCTGGTGAGGGGCTGTGGTGTTGCGCGTCGTAGGATCTAGATTATATCACGTGTATTGAATCCTTTGGTCTCTAGTGTGTTAGTTCTGCATTACAACTGGCCAGCTCTCTACGGGAGGAGGGGCTTCCGATGAGGATACGTCAATCGAAACACTCCACGAGTCTAAACGTATCTTGTTTGACAAATGAAGCTGAGTGAGACGCATCAGCAGTGAGACGAGCCGCACAAATAATAAGTGGATAAGTGGTTCATTATGAAGGTACGTGGGGCTAAAGGAGCGACCTGCCACTAGGGGACATAAAAAAGCTCTGACCACGACCAGGACCCAACCAACCCAATAAGTAATCGCTCACCCGCTTCAACAGCGGTAGAAGTAGAATACAGCGGTAGAGACAGTAAACCCCCTCCTAAACCCCGATCTCCAATCCCTAATCCCCGAAAAGAACGTAAATCCCCCCAGCACCTTAAACTATCTTGGTAATTTATCAATTTAACCTGCTTCGCATTTACTCCTTCTCTTAGCTTCCACACACACACGCACTCTGACAAACGTTACAGCCCTAGCAGCCGCAACGCTTACAGAGCAATCATCTAAGCTGACCCGCCAGCATCAACTGCCGACGACCTCTTACTCCCAAAGATGCCAAAGCGGCGCTTGACCGCCTTCCAGGCCTCGACGCCCGCAACATACACCGCCAGACAACCCAGCACGACGCCCCACTCCCACGTAATCCCCTTGTGCTTAAACACAACGAGATTAACCACCGGGAGATAGATGACGGGAAATGTAATCGCGAAGCCCGCGACCACAGCCCAGAACAGGAAGCGGTTGTACCAGAGCGCGTTGGTGATGCCGCCGAGGGGGCCGCGGAACTTGTGCGGGTCGAGCGCGAACAGCGAGCGCGAGAAGTGCTTTACCTCCCACGCGGTGACGAGGATGAGGAAGGAGAGCACGGCGAAGACGGTTGCGCGAGCGCGGAAGACGACGTCGCAGGACGCGTTGTAGCCTTCGTTGCAGTCGTGTCCGAGCTCGCCGCCGCCGGCGCCGTAGATGACGATGACGAAGGCGGCGAGGCAGAGGGAGCCCATTAGCGTACCGTAGATCATCTTGTCGACGATGAGTTCGCGCGTGAAGACGCCGATGCGAAGGCTGTGCGGGGGTCGCAACATGATGTCCGAGGTTTTCTCTTCCATTCCCAAGCCGAGGGCGAGGAAGGAGGAGGTGATCATGTTAACCCAGAGGATTTCAAGGGGAGACAGCGGAAACACTGATGCGTTCGAGGCGTCGCGGAAGGCGAGCGCGATGAGGAGAAGTAAGACCTGCGCAATATTTGAGATGAGGAGATGCATCAAGAACTTCTGGATGTTGGCGAAGAGGCGGCGGCCTTCCTCGACGGCCTTAACGATCGATGCGAAGTCGTCGTTGGTGAGGATCATGTCGGCGGCATCTTTGGCGACGTCGGAGCCGTTGAGGCCCATGGCGATGCCGACGTCGGCGCGTTTGAGGGCCGGTGCATCGTTGACGCCGTCGCCGGTCATGACGCAGAAGCCTTCGCGACGGTGAAGGGCGTCGACCATGCGGACTTTGGTGGCGGGGCTACATCTGGCGAGGACGAGCGGGAGGGTATCGAGGGCGTCTATTTCGTCTTCGGAGAGCTTGTCGAACTGACCACCCTGCATGACAATAGTTTTGGCGTTGGATGTCGTGAAGCTGAGATCAGTGATGAGGCCAATCTCCTTTGCGATCGCGGTAGCGGTATCGATATGGTCACCGGTCAACATGTGAATGCTGATACCAGCTTTCGTACAAGCCTCGATAGCCCCAGCCGTCTCAACACGAGGCGGGTCGTAAAGACCAACAAGGCCAAGAAAGTCCAGGTTACTCTCCGTCCATTCCCTGCTCTCGATATCCTTCTTCGATGTAGACGGAACGGATTTAGTAGCAATACACAAGACGCGAAGACCCTCGCGAGCCATCTCTTGCATGCGCTTTTCGATCTCGGCTTTCTCAGCGGGCGAGGATGTGAGCATGGGGAGGACGCTCTCGCCAGCACCCTTGAGGAAGACGTCGATGGAATCAGTGCCGTTTTGGTAGGCCACTGACATGCGCTTGATTGCGGAGTTGAAGGGGTGTTCGGCCACGAATGCCATATCACTGCTGTCGAGGATGTCGGATTTTCCGTGGCCGAAACGCATGGCAAGGACTTGGAGGGCGATATCCGTAGGTTCTCCCACTGCAGTCCATGATGAGGTCGCTTTCTCTGTATTTTCATCGACGGCGCAGGCGCAGTAGACTGTAGAGAGGTTGCAGAGTGCAAATGCGTGGAGCAATTTCCTAAGCGTCGCGTTCAACTCCGTGGACTTGTCAAACGCTACTCCATCAATCATGGCATGCCCGCTGTTAGGGTCGAGCGTATCCGTAGTATCATGTATTCCAAGTGTTCCAATATCTGGGCCCCACACCTTTCTAGCAATCATCTTGCCCTGGGTGAGCGTACCAGTCTTGTCTGAGCAGATGTGGGTGATGCCGCCGATAGCCTCAAGAGCCTGCATTCTCCTTACAATCACATGGCCCTTTGCCATCGCCTTAATGCCGATGGCAAGGGTTATAGTCAAGACAGCGATGAGGGATTCGGGGATAACAGCTACAGCGACACAGATTCCATAGATGACGACCTCACCCTTGAGGTCCCACTTGTTGACGGAGAAAACGATGATGGCGAGGAGGAGAGCCAAGCCGAATAGCAAGATGGCGAACTTGCTGAGTGTAACCTGTAAAGGTGTGCCGACGAGACCTAGAGTGTTCTTGATACCATATCGTAGAGAGACGAAGAAACGCTTGAAAACATTCTCATCCTTGTTCGATTTACGGTCTTGAAGCATCTCAGCGATGCGACCAACTTCGGTCTTCATGCCGGTCGAGATGACGATGCCACTACCGCGACCCTTGGTCACGGTAGTGGCAGAATAGGCGCAATTCGTGCGGTCCCCGAGGGGAAGGTCTAAGGTCCCCAAGGTAATCTTGGGCACCTTGATAGCTGGTAGTGACTCTCCAGTGAGAAGAGCCTCATTTATTTCCAAATTGACGCCGTCAAAGATCCGCAGATCTGCCGGGACTACATCGCCCACAGAAATCTGGACGATGTCTCCCACGACAAGAGCCTCGGCTTTGACGGCGTCGACCTTTCCCTTATTACGAACGACCTTGCACGTTGGGGCCGCGAGACCCTGGAGGGACTTCATGGTCTTCTCAGCCTGGTAATCCTGGACGAACCTAAAGCACGTGGTCAGTCTCCTAAAGCGGTAATGCGAGGTCTAAGCGTCGCCGCCTTCACTTACCCAAGAATGATATTCAAGAGGATGACAGCTGTGATGACGGCACCTTCAATAAAGTCTAGTGTGCCATAGGACAGTGCCATAGCCAAGAGGAGGACCTTTTTCGATCATGTCAGTATCCCATTGTCGGGTACAACAACATGCACAGGTCAAGAGCAGAGCCCCCCCGAGTGGGGTTGTCTGATTAGGCATGGCATGGAGAACGGCAGGGTGCATTGTATTGCGAAAAATGGTAGCGTCAGGGTTTCTCTTCTTACGATGGTTAAACTATTGGAGACCTGTCTTAAGAGGATTTTCCACGCCGATATTCCCCCAGCGCTCGCAAGCTTGTTAGGGCCATCCCGTTCAAGTCGAGCCGCTGCCTCCTTGCCCTCGAGTCCATGTCTTGGACACTATTAGTAAGCCTCAAATAGTCTTGTCGCTGTAAACTTACTGAAGATCAACGCCCAACTTGCTGGCGATGGCATCGACATCGATGGCGTGAGCGGATTCTGCACCGCCGTCCCAGTATCTGTCTGTATGAGTAGTCCCCCAGTCGGGGAGGTCGTCGTCGTTAAGGGTGTTGCTTAGGCTAGATCCAGACGAACCGTTCTTGCCAATATGGGTTATAGCAACCTTTTTCTTTGCGCTGTCTACCCGATCAGGGCGCAAGGTAGGTAGTGGTGAGGGAAGGTTGTGCCATTCCTCAAGTGCGGGATCCGGATCAGTAATAACCATTCAATAAGAGGTTGATAGGTAAAGCAAGAAAGGGGGCGTTGAACTACTAAATGGTTCAACGACTAAATATAAAAGTATGAAGAAAGAATGTACCTCAAAGAAGAAGCAGAGAACTGAAAGGGAAAGGGGATGGAAGATGGGGATGCGGGGGCTTCATAAAGGCGGCGTCAGTTGGCCTCCCGTCACTAAGCAAGCTATTATTGGCGAGGTGACGACAGTCTCAACAGCAGCACGCAGTGCAGAGTATCATCGTGACCAGAGATATGCAGCAGGGGAGGTAAGTATATCAAACACAAACATGTAACCCTCTCGCCTCGCTCGCCTCCCTCTTTGCACAAAGAAGTGGAAATTTCCAAGAGTTATCAAGACGCGATGACAATGCCAAGTGCGGTCCAAGACCCGACTGTGGTCAAAAATGAGGCGGAGCTGGTATTCGCTTGGATTGGCGATACCTATCTGGAGGGGAGTGACAGATGATCCAGAGCGGTGGGTGCACGCATTCCGGGATACTGTACAACAGATTTTCAGCGGATTCATCGGTGATACAAGATTCCGTCTAGAGGTCGAATTCCCTCCCACCATCTCGAACAGTGTGGATATTATCACGGAGATGCGGACTGGAGGAGTGAAGTTGGGGATATTTTAGTAAGAATTGGCGAGGTGTCTCATTCGTCTCTTGCCATCGTGGCGCAAGCTACTGTATGGTATCGTGCTGACTTCGTACCATACACGACTGTAAGCGCAAGAGCCTGCATTTGAAGCGGGGAACTTTTGAGAAACGTTGTGTCCAGTGAGCCTCTGATTTGACTGACACGTATGAGGTGTATCTGAGTAAGTGACAGGTACCAACAAGTGCATGTGTGGTGTGGGTGAGTGGGATGTCACGCTACAAAAGGTGAGGCTGTGGTACAAGTATTAGCGGACGTATTATCTTTTGTGTAGGGGCAAAGAGGCAAAAACAGGCAACTGATACAACGCCGTACTCCATACAATACCAAGTTTATCCCACGCCTCCACGCATCTCCATGCATTGCCCCCCACGTCAATGTTGTTTGTCTTGTTTGCCCGCTTTGTTTGCCTGCTTTGTCTGCCCCCCAGGAACACCAGGTCACGTGCTCAAGTTCACTCTGTTGTGAGACTTGCTTGGCCTGGTTGAAAAGATGCCAAGGGGTTTCATATACTCAACAGCATACAATGCAGTATGTATGTATGTAGCCAGAGAGTCATGCAAACAGACTGACAAGTCAGTTTATGCCGATATAACCTCTGTGCTGTCAATTGATTGACAAATAGAACTTCCCGTCCAGGAGGGAGCGGAAACCAACGGTTCTATTCCGACTCGAACCTCGGCGGATGTCCACAGCTGCTGCTCGGCGAGCGCCTCTCTGACCTATGTCTGTACTCCTCTCTCATAGGATAAGGGCCATTGGGAGTGGAGGATGATCATTGCACAAGCTGACAGAGGAGGGAATGAGCCGGATAATCATGGCGTATCTTTCCCAGGCTCGTCTTGCCAGGTACCAGGGCAACCCTGCTGGGTGTTAGAAGGATTCGTATGGAGTTTCGAGGGGAGGGGTAGCTTTCGCGGGGTTCACGGTATGGAGCTGTCGTGTCCTCAGGGCAGGGCAAGCTATGCCACAGTAATCTACTGAGATAACCTCACATCAAGACAAATAGACTCATACAGACGAAAACAGCTATAGAATAGGATACGGTATATACAGTATATACAGAAAGTTGAATTCAGAAAAGAGAGAAACAAAGACAACCAGCTTGACTCGACCTCCGATACAATCAGATCGAGCTATCTCGCTCTCTCGCTATTTCCGAAATCCCACAAACCACGTGCATGACGCAATCGGCGACTTTGCCAAGTGCGTCCGCCTCGCCCCGCTCACCCTCCGCTCCCATTGGCCAGCCCCTTCCCAGATCTTCCCAGCCCTCCCAACCACGCGTCCCACCGCACGCAGCCCACACCAACAAGCTCCCTCGCATCCCTCGCATCAAGCTCTCTGTTCTTCCCCTCCCTTCCAACCTGCCCCTCCTCCCCCCTCCTTTGTTCCTCCCTCCACCCAACCAGCTCCCCCATCCCACCTGCAGCCCATCTCACACCACCCCTCCTCGCTTACCGCCTACGCCCTACCCCTCCATCATCATCGACAATGTTCTTCACCCGTCTCGCACCCCGAGTCTCCTCCTTCTCTACTAGACAAATCAACAGAACAAACCATTTCACATACACAAGATCTTTTTCAAGAACAGCAGCAATCATGGGCGTTACCAAGACTACCACTCAGGAGGGAACCGGACCGCAGCCGCAGCAGGGCCAGACTGTTACCATCGAGTACACCGGCTATCTCAAGAACGCTGATGGCAGCAAGGGCAAAGTGTATGTCCATCAATCCTCCCCGCGACAGCTTCATCAACTAGCTATCTACCAATAAATCAACCAATGCATCCCTCGGGCAGAACACAAGCTAACACCCCCCATCAGCTTCGACTCCTCCGTCGGAAAGAGCGACTTCAACACCGCCATCGGTATCGGACGCGTCATCAAAGGCTGGGACGAGGGTGTTGTCACCATGAAGGTCGGCGAGAAGGCTACTCTGGACATCACCTCCGACTACGCCTACGGCGACCGGTAAGCCTCCTCCCCTCTCACCATAGTCCCCGGCGCGTGTGCTACAGAACAACACTAACACCTCCCCCCTAGTGGCTTCCCCGGCGCCATCCCCCCCAAGGCCGATCTCATCTTCGACGTCCACCTCAAGGCCGTCAACTAAGCGTCTCCGGACTGCTGTTTATACTGTCTTTATAGGAGGATAGACTGCGTGCCTGCCTTTTTGTGCGGCGCGGGATGCGATGTTCCAGGCCCCAGCTAGACTGACTGCTGCCTGTTGAGCCGAAGGGAATAAAGAGTGTGAAACCGCTTTTTTGATATGATGTTTTTCATGTGATATGTTGTGTGGTTGTAGGATTGTTGGTGAGAATGCGCCTTGTGGTTATTTGAGGCGCCTTGGGGGGTAGGCACGTGGGACGTGGCTGTTGTGTGACTCTTGTGTGACTGTTCTGTGCATGAGCTTGTAGGGCTGCATTTCTTGTGACACTTCAATCCCCCATCTCCAGTCCGTCCATATTTGGAAACACGGCATGGGCAGCAAGGATGTAGCAGTAGATGGTGCAGTTCCAGCCAGGTCCCTAATAAGCCTCGTGCATAGTAACCGTTGCGCCCTCTGTATACCAGCGAAGAAAACGTTGCCAGCCAGAGTCTGCTAAGCTTACTAGCTGGTCGGAAAAACCGAACTTGATCCAAAACACTGCAAATGAGAAGCTAGAAAGAGACTTCATCGGCGTGACTTTCCTTCGTGATAGTGATAGGCCACAAGGAAATAGATAGTACTCCGTCCGAGAGGTTGTCCGGAAGACTACCCGTGCCAGGATCCTGTCGGCTGTCCAGGAGAAGTATACTACCTACGTACAAGGGAATAACCTGCTTCGTCGCCGCAGAAGATTGACCTTGGCCTTGCCCTCCTTGAGATTGTTTCAGAGGTCCGAAGCTTGCGCCAACCCGATCGCCTTGCATCAAACCGACAGCAACATTAGACGACGACAACAGCATGAAATGAGAACAGCGTCAAACGACAGCAACAGCATCAAACGACAGCATCAAACGACAGAATCAAATGACAGCATTAAACGACAACAGCATCCCTACGCTACCGCTCCTTCAGGAATACTTTTATTCCGCCAGGCTACAGCAGGATAACACGTGTGACTGTACGAGCGCCAACGAGTTCCCCTCGTACTTTCGCATTTCGTCCATTTCAACTTTGGTGTGCCCTGCACTGGTATGGCTCATCGATGCCATCCACGATTATTAAGGATCCTGTCTCGAGCTGAGTCGAAGATTCCCCTCAAGCTAGCACAAACGTAGTTTCACCATACATAGCGTCGGCACTAGATGCGAAATGATATGATAACTGTAGGAGGCGTGATGGTAGGATGCAACCCTCGGGATGCTTGCTTGCGATGCTCTGTCGTTTCTCCCATCCCCGATCCGCTGTAGCCATAATCCCATGAAGGCAACTTTTATCAAGATATACGAAATACAAAGCACTCGAGGAGCCGAGTCAGCTAACACAGATCAAGCTCATGCCGCTTATTCCAACACACCCGAAACCCTTGTGCAAAGACATGTCGTGGATGGAGGTAACCCCTTTACCCCACGCAGCAGCTGGATGGAACCTCTATTTAGAGCGCCAAGTAGACTTCTGGTGAGGACTGGAAAAACTTCCGTATCACAACTGCTCGAGATATTACTTACATCAGAACATACGGCGCGGCTACCTACGCAGGTATCCGTAATGAATATGCGACAGGTTCGACTAATTGCTTTAACTGGACAAGCTGCATCGACCGGCAACAGCACCAACGACAGCAACGGCCGACAGCAACAGCTTTAAACGACAGCAACAGCATCAACCGGCAACAACAGCATAACCCCCTAACCCCATCAACCCCCAACATCAGCATCCCACGCTGCCACTCGTCTTCTACGAAAAATTGTTCCCCAGTGGACCACAGCTGCCAGTGTTTCGACCAATTGTTTTGGCATCGCGCCGAGTTCAAAATCTCCCCCCGGCTGGCATCATTTATTGTAGTATTCTGAATTTTGGTGGTGGGGTAGATAATGAGTAGAGGAGAGGTGTGTTGCATAAGTGTACTTGTGCGGTACTGCGCGGGAGGGGATTGATGGGAGATGATGGCTGTATGGGGCGTTTTAGTAGAATTCACCACTGGGACCTGGGATGCGTTGCTTGTGATGTTCTATCATTCTCCCATCCCTTACCGCTCCGGCCACGGCCCCGTTACTATAACTTCATCCAGACCCAATACACTCTCATAAACAATCAGCATCCTCAGCTCAGACCTCTCATCCACACGCGAATGGAATCAATAAAACCGCTCCAACATAGACGAGCGCATTCGTCGTTCACCCCCACCCTCAGAGAATCGCTCGCCCGGCACATCAAAGGCAAGAGACTTCGCTCAGCACGCCCAAGAGTGTCCTCACGTCTAGCTATGGACAACAACAAAGACCCTCCCTCCCAGATTATGTTGTTGCATGGAGCTGCGACAAGTGCGCCCTGGCGCTTCTGCGGTGCGGGAAGGGAAGGCTGAGGCGGGGTGTGAGAGGAGATAGAACGAGATGACAACAATATTAAACGACGACAGCAGCTTCAGCGACGACAGCTTTAAACGGCAGTCGCACCAACCGACAACAGCATCCTCACATCCCAACTTCTTCCCCAGGAATCCTCTAACTTCACCCGCCTACGACGACGACAAACGTGTGATGATCTAGCGGGTAAGGGAGGGGAGATCTTTGGAATTGAAAGTGGTATTGTTCTTAAGAATTCTGAGCTGAGAAGGGTTGGGATGTATAGGGGGAGTTCATGGGAGATAATAGCTGTAGGAGGTGTGATAGCAGGATGCACCCTTAGCGCTTGTGATGCTCCGTCCATACTTTTACCATCCCTGATACCCTTCCGCTGTAGTCTCGATTTTCGTAACTTCTACGGTAAACGTGGTGCATATTGCTCTCATAAACACCACCAGCACCCTCCACAGCCTTAGCTCAAACTACCCACTCAATCCTTTCACATACACAACCCTCCCACCTCCTCCAACGGGGCCAAACCCTCGCGCAAAGTATTGAATACTGATAAATAGCGAGCAAAAACAACCCATCCTCGAACGCTCCACCTTGCAGCTCACCTCATTAACTGTGCCCAATGCAATGGTAGACCGGCTGCGAGGACACGTCCTGGCTACGTTAGCCCGGGAGACAATACACGGGAGGGCGCTTGTCGGCCTCCAGGGATTGAGAGATTCTTTCATCAACTCAGCAACCTCATTTTTCTGCCCAGAAATCATTGAAGATAATGTCTTCAGCCATGGCTTCGAGTTAGTACGCAGAGACTGTCGCGGTTTACACGGGATCAAGCGACAGCGGTATCAACTGACGACAGCATTAATCCAAACAACAACAACATCAACCGACAGCAGCTTCACACATCAGCAACAACACCCACACTACCGCTTCTTTTCTAGGAATACCTTCGTTTCACCAGTTCACAACAACTCATTAGGAAAAATGTCTCCACTGACGACTTTGGGCAACTCTTCTATGCTTTGTTTCCGGGTTTTGGGTACACGGCTGGATTGGAGAAATGTGGTTTTATCATACTTCGGGTCGGAATCTGATACATGATGGCATGGTAGATATATGAGATGTGATGGGGGTGTTTATAGCTGGCGATGCTTTTGTGATGCTCTATCCTTCTCTCACTCTGCTATGGTCTCATTTTTGTTACCTACAAGACAAAAGATAGCCCCCATCCCATCTACATCCACTCTCACATCCTTGCCTCTACATCTCTACACAGAATATACATTACCCCCACCCCCTGTCACCCTCAATACACAGTAGAGGCTCCAACGAGTTTCGTAATATCATATAATCCCCGTGCGAAAAAGGGTATGAAACATCTTGAGATGTTGGAGAGGGGGTGGTCTTCGGCTACCTTGTATCAACATTTTTTATTATTCCCAAGATTTCATTCACGAAAGTCCTATCACATAACAGCAGTTTCATACAGCAATTTCATACTTCTTCAAAGCAGGTCGGCAGCTTCAACCGACAGCAGCATTAGCAGACAACAGTGGTACCGAACCGCGACAGCATGGAACGACAGCAGTATCTTACGACAACAGCATCTGCTCGCAATTTTTACCAACGCTCGCATCCCCAGCGCACCCACCCGCCACGCCCTATACTGTCTCACCCACCACACCCAGCCACGCAGCCAATACATTTCTACCATCGCGGCAGTGTTGGCCAACTGACATACTCTGTGCCCGGATTGGGGGATTTATATAATAATACCAGCCAGTAGCGGCGATAGCAGGGTTGGGTGGAGGGTAGGGTGGTTGGGATGTGGTTGTTGGCGTTAGCTATTTCGTGTCGGGATATGCTACTCTTTCTTATTCACTACTTACTTACCCCTATCCTTACCCCGTTTCCCCTCCGTCCTCACACATCATATATCAAAACATCAACGCACAACAAGGATATACATATACCCGCGACCCTAACAAAACTACCCCATCTCCAGCAGCGAACAGCATTACAAAACAGAATGTGAGCGCCAAAGTCTGGGTTAGCGGTGGGGGGAGGTTGGTCGCCGGCCATGGATACTCCAAGTTGCAGGACATTACTACTATACTGCTAACAGACCGAGAACCCGTCGTGGGCACTTAAGACCAAATCTAATGAACCTCGTCCCAAGAGAAAGCTATGTGGGAAGAACACACCAAGAACATTGTTACGGGGTTGATGGATGTATCGGACGATGTTGTTACGGCTAGTTGCGGCGAAGAAATCTGATGCTGTGGACGAGCGATCCTCTAACTAGTAGACGATGGTTGTATCAACCGACGATGACAGCTTCAGACGACGACAGCTTCGACCGACAGCAAAATTCTGAGACGACAGCAGCATCACACCCCACATCCCTATGCTAACGTTCCGCTTCCTTTCTGCTTCGTCAAATACTTCAAACAAGCTTATGCACGTAACGTCGGAGGTCCCCGTCAATGTCTTCTTTGAGTTTTTCGATGTTGGCACCGAGTCGTGTGCCGGCTGCTTCGTACTTGCTTAAGAGATCTTTCAGGCCTCGCGCGCGCTTGCATCTCAAAGCCCGGTAAAGTTCACCGAACTAAGCCAGGTCGTCATTTCTAAGCTCTGAGGCGGTTTCAGGTTTAATTGGCCTTCGTATCTCAAGACTTGATGGCGTGGTGTGCTCGGAGTTATATGGGTATGGTGTGGAGGTGCATCACCATTACCAGGTCGGTGCGGGGGATACCCCTTAAAAGCAATATCCCCCCTCCCACCCACCCCCGCACCCAAAAACCAGAAACACAAAATTATCAAACCCCCAACCCTCCTCCACAGCCCCCATACCCCCCCCATCTTTGCACTGCACGCCCCCGCCAGCTCCGCGACCTCGTCCAGCTTCGTCCTAGTTGCCAGCTCGCGCTGCGTCTATATTTACCAACGATGCGTTAGAGGCATTCCCATCCCCCAGCAGCCTGTCATAGAGAGGTAGCATACGCGTGCAGTGGGACCAGCCAACCACTAGCAGTCCCACCTATGATATATGAGAAGGTCAGGGGGTTAGTTGCGGTGTAGACGCGGTTGACGACAACGGGTGGGGTTGGACGGCGGGGAGGGTGTTGAACGACAACAACAGCTTTGAACGACAGCAACAGTCTCAGACAACAGCACCCCACCGACAACACTATCCATCCCTACGACTCGAGAAGTGTGTCGGTGCCAGTCGGCATATATCTGATTGTCAGTGTTTGAATTCGGCTCAACGTACAAAGATACATGATTCTGAGCAAACCAGACTAAATTGCAGTTCTCTATGCTCTCAGCCACTAAAAACGTATTAGCGCCATAACGAATGGTAGGTATCGGTCGTTGTACTGGGTTGTAGGTTTGGAAACCATATTTGGAAACCATATTTGGAAACCATACTACAACCACTTCATTCGCCGTTTACCCCGTGCCCCTTTTCGCTTACCCCTTTCCCCTGTGGCACACATGAAATAACCAAACTCATAAACTCCAAATCAGCTTAAGTGGAAATATAGTAGAGATACCATCATTATTATCTATCATAAATCATATCATAAATACCTATCTCATCTTAATCATCAAATAATAACCCCCTACTACCCCCTTAAGGGGCATAGGAATCCCCATCACATCATCACATCCCCCCCTTACCTAACCCCCATCCAACCCCGATGCGGCGTAAGTAAGACATAACACTAGTAACAGCAGTAACAGCGGTGGTGGTGATTGTTAGATAGATGAGGATTGTTGGGATGGGAGTTTATTCCAAGGAACAAGTTAAGTGGAAGTGGGGGTGCACAACGACCTGGTTCCCCCCAGTAAATAAGGGGTACGGTAAGATATAAAATATTGCAGATTTGTAGTGGAGAGGATAGCAGCATACCACCCATCCCATTAACATCATATCATAACCACCCATCTCACCAGCAAAATTTCCTATAAATAACAGCACCAGCATCGCATAACATCGACCCCGGCCTATTCGCCAACAGAGCGACCTCGGTCCCAATGATTGAAAGTTTGGTTCAGAATGGGTATTGGGCTTGCCGCGGAGGATGTGCATGGGCGGCTAGACGATGACTGGCGACGATGCTGCAAAGAACATGCATGTGGTGATAGTGAAGGGGTTGAGCGACGAGATTAGGTGTAGACGACAACAGCATTGAACGAGGACAGACATCAACGACGGCAACGGGATCAAACGACAACGGCACAAACCATCCCCCTACACAACCCCCCGGCTCACCCCGAATCCATAAAACTCGCACGACGTAGTTGACGTACGAGGGAGTGTTCCTTCAATGACAGAGATCAGAATGTCACGGTCCATCATCGTGAGAACGGTTAAGATTTGCTCAAGCTCGAAGCTCGCCCGCTAGAGGTCGCCGACTTGGTCATCTGCTGTAAGTTCCGTTATTATTTTATGGCCACATCAACTCACCATCTCACCATCTCACTTTACCCCCCCCCCCCCCCCCCGGGGGCATACGGCATCATACAAAACGGCGCCCCGAACCAAGCCCCCAACCATCAAACTCAAAAGCGCACATGCCAACTCCGCACACCACGCATCCCTAGTTCGGCTACAGCTGATATGCTCTAATACCGGTTGCGTCCACGTTACGCGCCTAGTTCGTGTCACGTCTAGGTCTGCGGACGATGGATTGAGGGTGGAGGTGGAGTGGATAAGGGAAGGGCGCCGTTGGTGGTGGGGAGGGGGATGGTAATAAGAGGATGGATGACAACAATTGCATCGACGACAACAGATTCAGCCGACAACAGCATAGCAAATATCACCAATACACACACTGGAAAAATGGCAAGCGTGAGGAGAACTTTTGTTGCTTGAAGACAGTTCTTAACCTTCGTTCAGAGACTAGATAGATTGTCTCCTTCGAAAACGACACCCAAGCTAGCGCCACCATCATTCAACATCAAGTCCCATTTCTAACCATACCATTCTAGCAACCGCTCCCAACTCACGAGCGGAAAAATTTAGGTCGCCTTCTCCCGTCCCAGGCTGCGGCTTTCTCTCAAAAAGCTTCTCAAATGATAGGGACATCGTCCCCTCAACCACTGGCGTACGCGCCTGCAAGGTAATTCGTATTTCTTGGCCATCCACTGCCCGCAGTGGATGATGTGCTCCAGTGCCTCGCTGCTCTCGAGCTCTCGTCCAAACCTTCAGAATTATCTCAGGTCTCCGGTGAATCTGAAGTGTAACAACTTGGGCTACACGAGAGTCCTCATGCTCCAGCCACAGTCTCGCATCTCGGCTTAGTGCTCGATCGCTCTCTGACATGGCACACTCTAGCATGCAGGTTGCATAGCTTGGTTTGGATCCCGCCCCAAAGAAGCCCCAGGATGCATCGGCCTCCTTTTCGATGCCGTCAATTAACATTGTCTTTCCCCTAGTCGAAACAATCTCGTCGATGCATCCCATTTTGTCGAGCTTCCGATTAAAGCAGTAGCTGAATCTGTCCGCAGCGATTTCATGCGGGCCTCCCGGCATCTTCAGAAGAAGTATTTGCGAGTCTCGGAAGTAGAGTGCCTTCCGTCGTCTGGGTAGAAGAGATGGCTCGTCGTCAACGGTAAACAAATTATCTGGGTATCTGGTGACAAGAGCAGTATGATCTCCAGTGTAGTCGCGATCTCGAGCATTGTAAAAAAAATCTTGGAGGGTCTTGGAAAAATCTTTGGGGTTTATGAAGCTTGTGAAGTCCATCGTAACTTCCACATCTGACAGCCCTTCGAGATCCACGTCTGATTCCACAGTTGTAGCCATACTTTATATTTATTGCAATAATGCGATTGGTAGTGTGACATTAAATTATACGGTTAATGTTTAACATTAACTTTAAAATTATTGAACCTGCGAAAATCTTGAAGTAGTGTAAAGATGCTAAATGATTAATTGCTCATCGAATGATTAAATTGACTAAGCACGTGATAATTACAACATTACTCTTGGTCACATGACTTCACTGTGAGAAGTCCCGACTGCCAGGTTTGGTCACGACGATTAGTAGTAGTAGTAGTAGTAGTAGTAGTAGTAGTGATACCAATCAATAATTATCTATCCCTATCATATCATAACATCTCATCTCAATCATAAAATTCATAAATCCCCCCCTTCCCTACCCCCGTGAGAGGTCATAGGAAAAAATCCGCCCAAACACCACAAAACACACATACTCGTAAAATATGTGCAGAGTAGTAGTCCGCCGATCCCCCGATTTCTACATCCCCAGTTAATAGTATATGCCAAAAACCCCCATCCAGGCTAACAAGCCTCCACCGCCCTCCCAAACCGAAGTTTACTCTCCCCCCCCCTCCTCGCCGTACTCGGCCTCTCATCTCTACTTCCGCCCCTCCCAAAAACACTCCTCATCATCTCCCTCGGCCCCACAACCTCCAAATCCAACTTCACAGGACTCATCGGGACCCTAATCCTCCTCACCCTCCTCCCACCTCTTTCCTCCGCACGCGCTTTATCATCAACAAGCGCCATGAGGCCAGTAGCGACAACCACATCCGCCACATCCCCGCCCGCCTCCAGGATCGCCGGGTCGGAAATCCAGAAACTGCATTTAGGCACCCACCCGCCCTCCCGCGCTTCAGAGAGCGTCTGGGAGGGTGTCAGGACGTCGGGGACGATATGCGCTACTGCGCCGCCGCCGCCGGAGGAGGGGACGAGGTGGTAGCTCTCCCCCTCGCGCTTCCAGCTATACAGCGTACCCCAGTACTCAAAATCCCAGTGCTTCCCCCCGCCCCTCGAGCCGCGGCGCGTGACGTCCACGTGCGCGTAATTCGAGAACTCGAGGTGGGTGGTATTCGTCTTCCCCCCCTTCTTCTGCGCCGTAGCCGGGACCGGGACGTCCTCCTCGTCTTCGTCGGCCTCGGAGTCAGACGTCGAGAAGTCGTCGTCGTCGTCAAAATGCGGCTCATACCCCGAATCGTGGCGCGCGGGGATGGTGAGGAGAGGAGGCGGGTAGGACGCCTTGTGCGAGGACGAGGCGCCCCACGAGTCCGCGCGCTTGACGCCCGCGCGCGTCACGGTCGCGAGGGCGGTTGACATACTGCGCTGCAGCTTCGGGTGCTTGGGCTGCTTGACGCCCTTCTTTGCGGCGTCGCCCGCGCCGCGCAGGGCGCTGTGGCAGACCTCGCGGCCTGAGTCGCGGCAGTAGCGGCGCAGGCTGAATGCGCGGGTGGGGATGTCGTGCATGCGTAGGTGGAAGAGCTGGAGGGGGGTCTTGTGGGGGGTGTCGGGGGAGGTGGTGATGAGGAGGTTGTGGGAGTGGTCGGGGGAGGAGGGGTCGTGGGCGATGGTGAGGCGGCGGGAGGAGGGGAAGTAGTGAGCGAAGTCGTGGGGGGTGGTGGGGGTCGCTGCTGCGGGGGAAGGGGCGAGGGTGTATAAGGGGGGAGGGTAGTCGTCGTAGCTGTATTCCTCTGGCTCTGCGTAGAGGGTTGAGGAGCGCGGACTCGATGTGCAGGAGCGGAAGGACGCGGTGCTGGCGTGCGTGATGCGCGTGCTGATGTGGCGGAGCTGCCGCTGTCGGGTTAGGGGCGGCAGCGGTTCGAGGTCGTCGGCGCATACTGAGGTTGCCGCGGTGAGCGTGGAGAGCTGGGAGGTGTAGGATTCATCGCTGCGGCGGGAGGTGCGGCTGAGCGCGCTGGAGACGGTGTCGGTTCGGTGGGTGTGGTTGTACATTGCTCAGGGAATTGAGCGTGGGGGTTGGTTATTATTAGGTTGGTTGGGTTGGGGTTGAGGTCGTTGATATTAGTTATGGTATGGCGGTGTGTGAGGGTCGCGCTTATTGCGATGTGTGCTGTGTTATAATCCAAAATTATGTGTCTGGTATCGATGTGTATGTGTATGGGAATGGCGATTCAGTTGCAACTGGTGCTGCCTGGCTTGAGAGCCATTGGAATGTTGGTGAGGTATTTGTAGTTGATATAGAGGCATGCGACGTCCTTGTCTTGGATGGCTTGATTGCAGTTGTAGTGTGGCAATATTTGCAGTCGGGTGTGTGTCCTGAGCGACGATTATATGTCGGGAGATAATTCCTTTTAGTTCTCTTGCTTCTGATATATGGTCTTGGATCATCTTCTCTCTCAAGGAGGGGGGGGGCGGACGACGGGATGTGGCGACAATTATGTATGTGCAGCAACAGTGCCGCAACGGCGCAGCGTCAGTCCTAGAAGAGTGCGAGGGCGGCGGGTGCGTGCGCTGTTGCAGCTAGGTTGGGTACGAGATGCCTCGTTCATCCCTTCCCTTCCGTCTCCATCGCCCCGTCGCCCCGTTCCCATAATCCTGGCACATGTGGGTTGTGGGATGTGGGTGCGTTGTGTGTTTTTCGAGGCGTACATGGGGGGATGATGCACTTGGAATGTGGGTGGATATAATTGGGATATTTGCCGGGCTTGGGGAGAAATTGTGAGCGTGGGGCGTCTGGCTGCAGGAGTCGGGGCGATTTTGTGGTTTTTCAGTGGAAGATGGGGTGCTGATTGGGCAGGTGGCACAGGGGGGTGGTACAGGGGGTGGGTGGTTGTTGGGGGTGGGTGATACAGGGGGGATGGGGGATGGAATGCCTGTAGGACACGCTGGACTTCGAAAAGGTACGGTATACAGGTACAACAGGAGGGGAGAGTAGTGGAGGTACCTACAATTGATAGCACGATAGCAGGAGATGGAAGTACCACCTATAGCACACTACAACACCGATGGGTTCACAGAGTTGAGCACACGCCCATTCGCAGGACACTCATAGAAAAACAGGTAACAGTAACAATACCAGCCACAGCAGATGCAACAACCAGCAACACCAGCAATCATGTTAGGTTACATGTCGAAACCCTCGTCACGAACACTCACAAACCTCACAAACAACAGTCAAATCCAGAGTCATCATGGTCATTCCCCTCCATCGACTCAGCGATACTACTGCATCACTGCATCGCTACTCTAATTTCTAATAATATCCCTAACTCTGCCTCATCACAGCATCACCCGCTCGCTGTCATCCATCCCTCCGCCTTATTGCTCATCTGTCATCTTTATACCTTCTTACAGTAATAAAACCAACCAACAAACTAACAAACTAATAAGCTCGCATCGAAGAAGAAGAGTCAGCCTTCTACAGTACAGCCCCCCGACAGCCTCAACCTGATTTATTCTACCTGCGCTCATATGTCTAGACAGCCTCAACATGAATTATTTTAACTGCGCTCATTTGCCCAGAAGCCCAGACAGACAGCCTCGGAGTGAGTGAATTCCGCCTACCTCGCCTTCATTTGTCCTACAGATATGCCCATGCGCGACATTATATCCCTACATCCATCCATCCCTCTCTACCCAGGACAACTGTACTGTACGAGCATCGTATCATCCACACGCCCGGCGACGATGAGACGCAGCACCAGCCAGACAGTGCAGACTGGCAACCGCCGTACGCCGTCACTCACCCCGTCATCCCGTCAGACCGCCAGACATACAGCGTCAGACCGCCAGACACAGCCCAACCTCGTTAATCCATAAAACAGGCAGTTACAATACAACTTATCTACTATACGCGCACGGCACGACACGCAACGCTGCGCAGGCATAATGGCTCATCCGGGCTCATCTCAGACCAACGGTTCCGGCACCCAACGACACCAGCCAGCCTCCGCACTCTCCGTACGCAAGAAAGTCCTCGTAGCCCCTGCACTTCCTATACTTGCCACCGCCCCATCATAGAGTGTCTCATCACCGACATCTATGCGCCGTTGCCATCCTCCAGCTGCCTCGGTCCGTTGCTTTGAATTTGAAGGGGCGACATACGACGGTGGACGGTGGGGAAGGGATGATCAGCTTCCGGATGCTTACCGCGATCGCTAAAACATGCTGCGCCTCCATCGCCAGCTGGGGTTGTCCAACTTTGCTGGACCGTGAGCAGGACTGGGGTACGTACCTCATACACGCATGTACGCACGCATCCATGCTCTTAGAATCCCCAAACCCCAACCACCACCCATCCATCTTTCTTTGTCCAACCGCCCACCACACACCATCACCATCATCACCATCATCACCATGCATCCCTCCACATCCCACACACACCACTTCCAACCGCCAAATCAGTCCAGATCCACGATCGAATCAGATGCCGCAGAAAGCTTGACGGCGATTGGTCCTGCCGCCACCACTCACTTTTCACATTTTCACACCCCCCCCCCCCGTCGTGGAAACATCTTCCTCTCCACTCGTCCTCTCGAGCCAGTCGTCGCTCCAGCCACATGGATTTCTCTATCACAACCCCCTCCCCAGCCACTCACGGGTTTTCCAGAAGACGACCACCACCACGCACACCCAAAAAAATCCCAACCCACGCACCCATCCACCTTCCCTCACCACATGGAGGGTGGGGGGTGGGGGGGAACAAGAGTCTAATTTGACCACTCCCTCCCCCTCCCTCACCCCACCTCTCCATGCTCTCTTTCCTATACAGTAAACCCGCCCTCCAAATTTTCATCGTGAGGCGTAAGCACACCAGAAGCCGTGGACCAACCGCTCACCCGGGGCGTGGACACACCAGACGCCCGGCGCTTCGGGGTGTATTTTGTAGGCTTGGGTAGGTACGTCGTCGTCGTGGAGTACTATAGAAATGATGGTAGCATTGTAGACACTGTTAGGATGACTGTAGACCGTACCCGAGTCTCGGAATCGCGGTGCGGTGCGAGGAGGGGGTTACCCGGCCGGGTCGTTTGAGGGCGGCCAACGACGTCAAAGGAGTCGTTGCTGTTGGTCGCGGCCATCCAACCGCCCCTTCATCCCTCAGGATCGGGGTCGGGATCATGTCCAACAGGCTCAAGTCAGCGCCGTGTGCTACTACCCGAATTACTCCATCTCCTATATCGAATCGGGGTATTAGGGTGGCAGGACGCTGTATCCCTCGTTCCACCCTCCCCGTGCCACCTGCTCAATGCAATGGTTGGAGCTGTGTGACTGAAAGCCTTTCGTAGCTGCGTTCGAGCTTGGAGAAGCGATCGGGAGCTTGGAGAGGTCGATCGAGCCCGTGTCCTGTCCTCTAGGTTGCGAATCGAACGATCGAGAAGCCCATGTCCGACCACCTGTCCTTCAACTTGCATCTATCACGCATTCCACCGAGACCGCGACTGTGCATGTAACCCCCCCACCATCTCCCTCACGAATGTCCTCCTTCCCCATGGTACCAGGCGGGATACCCTCCTGGGGCAGAAAGAGCTGCAAATCCACTACACTACCGCCGTGGAGGCTTGGTGCCCCGATTCATGTGTGATGTGATGGCCAGCGCATCGGAGGCTGCGGACGAGGAGGGTGCGATGTGTGTGATGTGCGTGCAGTATGTGTGTGATAGGTCTTAGTAAACCCCGAGCGTTCCTCAATTTCGTCATTAATGACAGCAGTAGAGGGGATTGGGTTGTGGCACACCGACAACCTTCGATTCCAAAGCAACGACTCGATGGTAAAGCAAGAGAGCCCATTTCTTCCTACTCTACAAGGCAGAGATATCCATACCTACCCCTCCCATCCCATCAACCTTGCCCTTTAAGCCCTCACCAGCCTCAAAGCTCCAAAGCCTTGCCTCACCGTTTCTAGATCAAGCCCCAAACGCGGGCCTTGCGGTGCAGACCACCGAGCTGCTAGGCTCTCCCGCGCGGGGCTCCCTCCCGATACTGCACTAATAGCCCGGGACGAGGCTCTGTCCCGCGGCGGCCCGCTCGTTCGGCGAGGCTAGCCGTGTGGGGGGGAGCCTTGTTGTCCGCCTACTTGTGTTGGCAATATGAGATGCACGAGTAAAGTGATATATACGGAATGGATAGTCTGAACAACGGTGCGATGTAACTCGCTTGCGCCTACCGCGAAGCGGGTAGGTAATTCTACCCTACGATTTAGAGTTATTGTTGAATATTAAGGCTGGCGCACATCGGTTTGAGTTGGAAGGATAACGGGATTATGCGGTGAGAACTCCGTTTGTTGGGGCCCCAGTTTGCAGCCTTTGGAACGAGGGAATCTCAGGAACTTCTGTAGATATCAGAAATAACGTCTATGAATACAAGCTTGATGTTTCAACATGTTAATGATAACCCCTCTATCGGGCGGGTGGTGAGAAAGGGTTAGCACTGCTCGATCGGACAATTTGAACTCGACTTCGATCTCTGTGCCAGCACTACGCACGTCACACGTCTTTGTGCGCATTATCCTCACATCGTTCGACCTTGATTTTTTGGTGCCCCCCGATCGCATATCCTAGGTATTTCGTTCTCTGAACCACTGCGAAGTCTGAGCACCATCTGTGACAATCGATTACAGTGCTATATAAATAAGAAATAGAGAAGATAACTAAGTAACAGCCCAGTTAATATTATTCACGTCGAAACCGTCGCAAATTGAATCCCATTCATCAGTCCACCCAATTTTTTTTTCTGGAGTGAGTATTCCAGTAACCTCCCCGTCCATTCTTACTTTCAGCACTACATCAAACCAAGTTTTCCCGCTAGTGATTTCGGTTTTCATGCCCAAGTATTTCTGCCACTGATGTGATACCTCTACGCGCTTCCGTTGGTACCGGTAGAACTTGTTGTCAGTATACTGGTGCCAACCCATTCGACGCAAGTCTTTTGCTGACACAGGCTGGATATTGACAAGCTTATTTCCTTTCAAAAGTACCAGGGATACTGTGCTGCTGCTGCTGGCGTCGCTAGGGTCCTCTACACTTCTGCTGCTGCTGTCGCTAGAGTCCTCTACAAATTCCTGCTTGCAATTCTTGAACATAGATCGGAAGTCATTGATTGCTGTGTCTCGTGGCCAGTTTTTGCATCGTTTGACAAGCTCTGTCGGATCCAGAACGGAGATTGCCCACTTCGCGTATTTGTTACTCAATTGGTCCTCTATGCGTCTGCGTCTCGGGTCCTTGAGCTCTTTCACTAATGTCAAAGCTGGAACATCCAATCCACTCTTTTTAGCAATGACGCCCTCCACAAGATCCTCGAACAGTATATGAAAGTATTCGTCGGCTAACAAGTCGAAGATCATAGGACTAGGACAGTGTTCCGATAAGAATTTAGCAACCAAATCCCTCTCATTTTGCCCTTTGTCGAAAACACTATCCTTTATCTCCTCCCATAAGCCTACCTGCATATACTTCATCATATGCGACATCCTAGTTGCTTTGTCGTCTGATATTCGGTTGCGTGGCCGATAGAAGTCACGACAACGCTGAATTAACGCATCTTCAACAGACAACAGTACGTCCTTTAGAAAATAATCGCTTGAGTCCGCTGTCATTTTGTTCGTTTCATCATCTTCCATAGCCTGATCTCTTATATGACCAAATAATGCCCCCCTCTTATACTCCTCCATATATCCCTCTTGTATTGACAGTTCGAGTCGAATATCTTCTGATACCATAAGGGAAGCGAAGGGTAAATTTGTCTTTGCGATGAGCACTGGACCTCTATTCTCGGATCTCGCCTTGCACAGTTGATTGTGCTTTTCAAATTCAGCCCAACGTCCATCCATAGCCGTTATCGCGCGACGAAGTTTTACTGCTTGTTCCTCTTCTGCTGAAAGACCCGAGTATTTTTTATCAACTGGGCCGGAGCTGCCACCAGCAACTGCCGGCAATGGCTTCTTTACCGCAGCTCTACCATCCCCGCTTCCTCTATTCCTAGGCTTTTTTCTGTCCCCTTCAGAGCCACTATCGTCTCCGTCTCCGAAACCTTTCTCCTGCCTACCCTTTCCCTTACCGGCTCGATTTTTGGTGCTGGATTTTGCATCGGTTTTTGACGGTGGGGGTGCTTCAGCGCTTGTCACCCTATTCGTTCGACGTCGAACATCACCGGCAACAGTACGTGCTTCTGGGCTTTCTGATCGTAGGGGTCGATCAATGGATTGTGATGCGGTCGTGATATCGTGGGTGGAATTTTGCACAATGATCCGGGCGCGCTCTTTCGCAGTAAGGGCTGCGAATTCCGCGACGAGTTCGGTTGAAGACATTATTGGCGATTTTCGAACCAAACTATCAACTGTTCATGGCTTTTCTCTATAATGATTGACAAACTTTGAATTGAGGAACTTTAAGGATAGAAGTCGTCGACTGCGGTGATAAAATGCTCAGCCCCGAATCGACACATCACCATGCAGCAAGGCTGTATGGCATTGCGGAACAAGTTGTAGTTGTCAGCGACAATAATCGAAGTTGAAAATGTGAAATAAATGATATTATCGCCGATGAATCAATATAATTCCACTCGAATGGTAGTTTCAAGGCTTCGCAAACAATTAAATGGGTACATGAAGCATTAAATGCCCAAATAGCAACAGGATCGCTATCATTCAGAATATTAGGCTGCAGCAAGTTTTCAAACTGCTGCGGCTAATGCACGACAAGTTAACACCGCTAACCGCCTCAGAATCTGCCTGGCAATCTGCCTCGGAATTTGCATTCTCGCATAGTCAACGTACGAGGCACACAGACCTAAGTCAGAAACAGCCACTCAATCAACGTTTAGTTTTCAGACAATTAGGCTCGATGACAATATTGGAATTGCCTAGAAGAAATTCTCAAGAAATGTCTATTGGGACAACATCGACGAGCGTGGAACTATCATCCACAGCTCCCAGTTCACCGCCGTCAACAAGAAGAGATTCTATCTCAACCAGTAACACGACTGGAGCCGAAGAGCCAGCTCTCACAGAAGAAGAGATTGAGAAGAAACCATGGAAATATATTGGTTACAAAGGCTACTCTAAATTTATTGCTTCCGATAATGACTTTTATGTTGTTCGAAAATTTGCGACCCTAAATACACGGGTCACATTGGCTCTTCAAGACGAAATTGTCGTCTTAGAGAGCGACCTTGACGTGCTAGATGCACAATATAGCAAGAGGGATGCGGAAAACCTGCATAATGGGTCATTCAGAGACGATCGACAGGATCGGAATGCATTAATTGAGAAAATAACGTCAAAATTGGCCAAGTACAGTGAGCAATTCCCATCTCCGCAAGTTTTTAGCAAGTTCTGAGTACCGCAAGATGAGTTTATACTGCAGCAAACCGAGCTGAAAAGGTACTCTCAACCATGCAGACAAGATCTCAAAAGCGTCCGGAACTGGCACTACAACCATGACAACGTTGCGATAGCCACCGACGAACAAGCCTACCTATCTCATACCCAAGACCTCATCTCCGTCGTCCCAAAAGATAAAACGGCCCTCCGCCGCCTGCTCGAGCGCTCCCGCAAATTCCGTATCCTCTCTTGCTGGACGCAAAAGACCGGGCCAGAGCTGCCAATATACGATCAAGACGTCATAATATACACCTCAGACAAACGAATTGATCGGTTTATCACCATAGTTATTGTGGGAATCAGGACCTTCATGCTCATTGCGCCAATTTGGATTCTACAGGCAGTGTCGAATGACACACACAAGCTAGCAGTCATCACGGCTTTCATTATTGCGTTTTTAGGGATGCTGAGTTATGTGACAGTTGCAAAGCCGTTTGAGACGCTTGCAGCTACTGCTGCGTAAGTTTTCTCTATCCGTCACACTAGTATCAATTATAGATAAAGTACATTGCTAATTTAGAGTAATTTTAGGTATTCTGCTGTGCTTATGGTATTTTTGCAGCTTGGGAGCCCGCGTAGCTAGGCTGGTGTCAGTACAGGGCGAGAAGATGTAGTTAAACTGCCTAATGTTAAAGTCTTACCTAGTTTTTCGAATGTAATCAAAGGCTATATATTTAGCGTGATGGTCCTGAGGTGGAGTGATCCACTACTACGTAGGGTCGTAAAATGACCTACTTTACTGTTGCAGTAGTTCGTATGACGAGGTTCAGCTGTATAATGACTTGGTGGAGTTTGAGGATATTCCGAACGAACAGACAAGTTTCATTGTCCAGGCGGAGCCATGGGATGCCGCTAGTTGAGACGTCAGTGAGACGTTCTTGAGGAATTTGGGATGGAGTGTTAAAAGGTGTGCGGAGTTACTAGAGTCCACTAATTATTGGTGCTCGAGGCGTGGTGAGAAGCCTTCAGTGTTTGACGTTTAAGAGATAAACATACTTAGACAACGAGCAGTCACTGTAACGGGGTGGTGCTGCCGACCGACCGTTACAGTATATATAGCGTGTTACGCGTATTCCAGCCGGGCTGGAATATTGTGGTCTTTTTGGCTCAGTGGGGTGTAGCGCGAGCGTAACCGTACATCATTACAGAAACAATGTCCAAATCTCTAGAGAAAAAGTTTACATAACAGTGCCATTAAAGGCAATGTCATACCCAAATGGAAACGCATCCATAGATGCAACCAAGGAAGGGACATAAACATGCTATTTTAATACCTCCTTAGGCGGAGCCAAGGTCGACTGCGACTGAAGCTCGCCCCGCATTTTGTTTCGGTCACGTGGAAACAGTAAAGCTATCTGAGAAAAGTTCTTGCATTGGCATAGGAGTACTTAGCGACAGCTTAGAATACACTTTCAAGAAGAGAGCAAGGAAAGAGGAGTCTTCCTTTACGTATTGGATTCTTGGGAGCATGGAGGGAGCTAATCACGATAGGGAAGTTGGTCCCCAGACCTCCACAGACCTTGGCAACCCCAAGCTCTCCGGGTCCGGAGTTGGTCCCACTAGGATAAACTCTAGTCAGGACCACCAGAATAAGGAAACCTGCCTGTGGTACAGGACGAACGGACGGAACGTTTCCACGGATCTACATTTTCTTCAAGCTGATTATCCTGGGTGTTCCGCCTGAGTCGGTGAAGGTTTGTCGCATAAGATTAGCGTTTTTAGTCATCCCTATCCGCGGGAAGAAAGTTCCCATGGCAATTCCAGTGTTCTACCCGCCAAAGGACGACCAACATGGGGCTTCTCTTCACAACACCACAGCATATCGAACGTCTCCACGAGGGCGATTACCTTTGCGGGGCTCCTCCATGGCGCCTACGCAGTATCTCGGTCGTAATGGCTGATCATAGATGTTTAGCCACTAGGTCCCTGATCTGGCCTTGCTACATTAAATATAAAACATCATGGCAAGCCCATTCACTATGGTAAGCGTACATTTCTTCTGCTTTTGAGTGATTTAGTTTCTTGCTCTTGGATTGTTTATCATTGCGAGGGCTTTATGCGCTGTATCGCATCGTTTCAACACTTGTCTGTCAATTCATATCCCGCATGATACAAAACGTAGCCTCTCGATTCCGATCTCAATCTTCGACATGTTTCCGCCTCCCGCAGTGCAGATGGAGCAACGAGCAAGTACTCGCCATGTGCTGCCTTCGGTGATGATGAGGTCTGGTACCTCCAAAGGCCTTTTTCTTCACCGGCGAGACCTTCCTCAAGCAGAGTCAGAATGGAGCAACATATTATTGTCCGCGATGGGCTCACGGGATGGGGACCAAAGACAACTTGACGGAGTTGGAGGAGCAACATCTACAACATCCAAAGCTGCCGTTATTTCAAAATCAACCAGACCTGGAATTGACGTAGATTATACATTTATCCAAATTGGTGTTGGATCCAACAAGGTGGACTTTTCCGGGAACTGTGGAAACATGTGCTCAGGGGTTGGTCCCTTTGCTTTAGACGAAGGATTAGTAATTCCGGGACCTAGACAGGCTGAGGTGAGCAATCCATTATCGGTCCCATGTTTATTATCCATTAACATCGTGTAGATAGAAGTAAGCATATTTAACACGAACACCTCCCGTAAAATTGTCGAAACAGTCCAAGTCGGCTCAGATGGAAAGTTCCGCGAAGACGGAAATTATCGCATTGGAGGCGTAAAAGGAACGGCTTCTCGAATAAAAGTAGCATTCGTCGATCCGGCAGGAAGCATGACGAGTAAGCTGTTTCCTACCAGCCACCGACAGGAAGAAATCCATGTGTCCTCCATTCCTGGAATAGAACCATTTACAGTCAACGCATCGATGGTAGATGCCGCCAACCCATTCGTCTTTGTCGATGCATCATCCATGCCTCAACCATGGCATTCAATCGGCCATAATGACCCTACAACCCTCAAACTTATTGAAGGTATCCGCCGCATAGCAGCTGTGAAAATGGGTCTCGCAACTGACGAAATCTCCGCCGGTCTCGTGCAAGGTACACCTAAGATAGCCATCCTTTCGCCTCCCCAATTCCAAAGGGAGAATGTGGAACACGGCAAGGTGCAAGATATCTTCGTGACATCCTACAGCATGGGAAAAAAGCATCCCAGTTTCCAGCTTACAGGAGCAGTATGTTTGAGCGCTGCCGTAAGCGTCCCGGGCACCATTGCTTCCGACATTTGTCAGAGACGATTCTACAATTCTCCTCCGGGTACGCCACCTGAAATGTCAATGGAGGAGCAGGATTTGAACGTGGGGACAAATGAGAAACAGGTGACAATTGCGCACGGGAGTGGAGAGATTTCGGCGGATGTGAAGATGAGGGAGGAGAGTGATGGGAAGGTGGTGGTGGAAAGTGTGTCTGTATCTAGGACGGCGAGGAGGTTATTTGAGGGGAATGTTTTGATAAATATTTAGATTTAGATGTGTAAGCCAATACACTTGGTTAAACAAGGAGCCTGTTTTCATGGCCCCTAGAGCCTTTAAACGTGTCTGCAGTAAATCAACCCAAGGACTAAATAATTGAACGCGGACCGACTTGCTGGCGTGATACTTTCTAGCTAATGTAGCACGCGCCGTCCAATCAAAGAGTCACTTCCAAACAAATACGTGGTTCCAGAAACAGGAGTGGGCACAAAATTATGAGTTGAATTTAGATGATACACCAGCAGCGACTACTTACTTTGACGGGACCTCAACAGGCTTAATTCCTCGAAGATAAAGGTTGTCAATGGAATCACGTTGATAAGCATGGCTCATGCGAAGTCGCAAACCGTAAATGCTTTCCCACTTGACAATTATAGCAAATATGAGATCGTTGGAAATTTCGAGTTCAGAGCCGCGGTAATTTTTGGCGGTCCCGTTCCGTGGAACAAAGATTCCCACGGCTGTGCCCCGCCTTTGTGAGTTAACACAAGGGATACCCCGCATCGACACCCCGCATTGAATCCTTACCCCAGCCGCTGATCTCTCCGGGGTTTCTGTTAAACTCTGCTGCGGGGATGCCAGTCTTTCAATGCATTGTCACTTGAAATCTCTTGGCCATTACCGGTGGTGCTCAGCTATGGGGATTCGAGTCCCGTTATGCTTGCGTATGGAGACGGGTTATGCGGAGCAGAATTCACGATAAGTATAAAGTGATGACACACAACCCTTTAATTCTCTCATTCTTCAGCCAACTCTCCAGACTTCTCTCTTTGTCGCATGTTTCGCATGTTGAGTTTCGCATCTTTTTTTCAAAAAGTCCTGCACAGATTTTACCCATTAACTAAAGATGGCGGCCCACGAAACGGTTGCGAACGATACCAGGTACGATCTCGATGAGAAAATCGATGTTCAGCAGTATGAACGCGCTATCAATGATAATGGCGTCTATACGCCGCAGGAAATCCAGGGCAGATTTGACTTGTTGCGTGACTTGAACCCGCAGCAGATGACTGCTCTCAACAAGAAAGTGTTGCGGAGGTTGGATTGGAGGTTGATGCCAACCATCACTTTGATGTTTTTACTTAAGTAAGTTTCGTCATATATAGCGGAAGCTTGAACGATTCTGATGAACCTTAGCTATTTGGACCGTATCAATGTCTCGAATGCCCGATTAGCGGGCCTTCAAGAAGATCTCCATATGTCTGATACGGTCTGGAATGCAGGTATCTCGACCTTTTACGTTGGGTACCTCATTGGCCAACTCCCCGGGAACTTATTATTAGCAAAAGCAAAACCAAGGTTGTTTCTTCCCTGCATGATGTTGGCATGGAGTACTGCAACTATTTGTATGCCGGCTATGACCAAGTAAGTTTAAATCAATTCCCGTATCAGAACACTCATCTGACATCTTCATAGCGGAGTGGGCTTCTGCATCTGTCGATTTTTCATCGGCCTCACTGAAGCTCCTTTCTTTCCTGGTATTACACTCATGACTTCATCCTGGTACACCAAAGAGGAAAATCCAATGCGAATGGCCATCTGGCATGCCGGCAATACAATTTCCAACATCATTTCTGGATTTCTCGCAGCTGGGATTTTGCATAATATGGAAGGCATTGCAAAATTGCATGCTTGGCAATGGTTTTTCTTGATTGAAGGCGCGGCTTCCATTGTCGTCGCTTGCGTTGCATTCTTCCTCTTGCCTAATTGGCCAACAAACACTAAATGGCTTTCACCGCAGGAAAGTGAGATGGCCCAGTACCGTATCCTTGTATCCAACGGAGGAAGAGATGAAGGGGTTGGTGGTACTTGGGATGGTGTGAAGGATGCAGTTAGGGACCCGTTTACTTGGATGTTCTGCGGCATGCATTTTTCTCTCGTCAACGCCCAGAGTTTCAAGGATTTTTTCCCATCGGTAAATCTTCCCTCTTGAAACGCCTCCCATGCACAGGATCTCTAACGTATACCATAGATTCTCAAGACCTTCGGCTTCGACGAGCTAACCACCTATCTTGTCCAAGCCCCACCCTATGCAATTGCGTACATCACCGCCTGTCTTTTGGCCTACTCCTCAGGTCGCTTCGGCGAATCCTGCTACCACATCGTCGTGCCCATCGTCGCCGCTGCAGCAGGATGCGCAATCCTTATTTCCACCCTCAACGTTATCGCACGATATATTGGTGTTATTCTTCTCGTGTCCGGTACCTACAATGGTCTTAACTTGCAACTGTCCTGGGAAACCAACTTGGTTCCGGCACCGCGAAGTAAGAAGGCCGCGCTAATTGCTATTGCGAACTGCATCAGTCAGGTAAGCCATTGGTTCAGTCCGCATTTCTTCCCTACGAGTCAAGAACCGTATTATCGTCTTGGAGGTGGATTGATTTTGTTTGGCTGTTTTTGCACGATTTTATTGTGTTGGGGTGTTAAATGGAGAGCGAAGAAGTTGAATAAGTTGCTTGATGAGCAGGAGGGTTGGACCGAACATGGTGGGAATGAGAAGGGATGGAGATTCATGTATTAGATGAGGATATAATTGAATATGAAGGAACAATTGGGAGAGGGGTTGTATGGATACGAACTTTATGTCTGGTTACGAATGGAAATGATATTTAATGCCTGTGATATTTATCCTCACCTTCTGGGCAGGTCTGCCCTACCGCCGTGGTCAAGCAAACTCTCCCAACTATCGAATTTTTGACTGATGGCAGCGAATTGGCATTTGGCCACATTTAACTCTTCTATAGGCACTTGTTTAGTTGAGAAGCGCCCATGATCAAATGGCTCGTAGTCATCCCTCCAATGCAACGATTGAGAAGCTAGTCACTATATTTTTTTCGGCCACTACAAACCGAACCCGTTTCACTCCGTACAAATCAGACTTAAATTGATACAAAACTTGTGCAATCATGATGTTACATCCCATAATTTAGGCCATCTAGCTCTGCCCCATTGAACCCGAAAAGCATGTCATCGACTGTCAATGACCCATCAGCCGGAAAATCCAGTATACCCCATCCCTGCTTAAATCCACCCCCTTCGACATGTTGAGGCATAGTAGTATTCGGCAGAAATTCCGGTGAGTGAAAACGTTGAAACTCTTGTGGAGGTGCGTCATTCGCTGCTATGTTTGCTTGTTGGCTGTTGATAAAGCTCTGAATGATTGCATCCATGTCGAGATCAAAGATAGTATCCCGATGAGGGTTTGATGGACCTATGGATGCTGATCTGGGTGTTGCTACTTCCCTAGTACTGGTCGCTAAGTTGAGTCCGCCGTGTAAGAAGCGATTCTCTTGGTTGATGACGCCTGGGTCAGTAGATGTTGTAGCACTGGGCGTCAACGTTTCAACGTCTTGTAAATCTATCTGAAACTTTTTCATAAGATTGATGATAACTGTCTGAGCCCGTCTTGCAGCCCAGTTGGTTTCCTGGTTTTTGCTGAAGACAGATAAGCACGTACGTAAGGATGTGTAAGCCTCAGATCCCGGACCGAGTTGTGCTGCAATTCTTACGTGTATCGTTGCCGAGACATAGGTTGCATATGCGATGAGATATGGCGCGTGCCGTATAGAGAACGTTTTATCGTACGTTCTGAGTAGCTGGACTATTCTTGTTGCTGCCAAGGCGCAGACAACAAATGAATTTGCTGGGATAGAAGGTGACATCGAGTGAAGATGCCCTTCAGAAACGAAAGGACGGTGAAGAAGAATTAACAATACATTAAACATTGCACTGTAGGCAGCTGTCAGTACTATAAAACACAAATTAGGACAGGGGCGTGGCATACTGTAAAGAGAGGACGTGCGGCGGTGGAACCGGCCCACCGAATATTGAAGGATCAAAGGCGAGATGCTCTGGCAGTGCAGCTTGCCAGTTTTCTAAATCTGCGTGCATTCTTTCGAGATCTTCCGCCAGCTTTTCCGGTGCTCGCTTTGCGCTCTTAACGCCGTATACGTTGTTCAATATTGCGTTCATTATGACACTAAGTTTGCAGAGCTCAGTGAACGTCGAAACGCTATAGGCAGGAGATCCTGGATAACTCTGGGTTTCTGAATATGCAAAAGGTGACCAACTTTCCAGCTCTTCATATTGGTCTTGGAAGAGTATCGGGACCTTGATATCAGCTTCCTGGAGACTGACAGGCCTCCCTTGGTAAAGAGACTGGATTTTGTCAACCACTGCAAAGTATTAGCACTATTCTGATATTCAAGCTAAACTTAGAGACTCACCGAACGCTCCCCAGAAGACCCGTCGCCGTATCTCCAAGTCTTCTTCGGTGGACTTTGAGTATTGGCCGTCGATATGGGCTCCGAGATCGATCAGCATGCGAAAGGCGACCCCTGCATAAACCCAAGCAGCGCTACGCTCATCTCCAAGAGCAAATAGGGAATTAGTCATGACTAACATCGCCTGTATGGTCGTAATCTCGCTCCTGTCCAAGGCGCCGACTAGCAATTCACGCACTCTTTGCCTGAATTGCTGGTGGATGCCTTTGAGCTCTTCCCTGGGCGAGAATTTCCAAGAACCGAAGTATATTGCATTTAAGAGGAGCTTTGAGAAGTACGGCCCTTGGCAGGCCATGTCTCGCATGAAAGCTGGTCGATAAGTGATGAGATGTGAATGATGCTGGCGATTCCAGTGAAGAGATAAAAGATGCATCCCAAGCTCAGGATCCACACCATCAAAGTCTAACTTTCCGGTCATGTAGTTGAGAGTCTCAAGCTGCCCTACCAGAAGATGTTAGACCTAATTTTTTTCATTGGTCTCGGTTATTGAAGTCTTACGCTGATGGGCTGCCTCACCCATAAATTGCCTCCTTGTAAATTCCGACGTCTGAACACCCCCTCTTGGGGCTGTACGGTCTGCGGGTTCCTCGTCAAATAGGGCACTGGTTCGCCCATAATAACTTGACTGGCTGCCCGATATGGTTGCAATTCGAGATGCAATCGGTGATACTACCGGTCTATCATCGGCAACTGACTCTCGCCTCGGAGAGACTGTTAGAGGGACAGGTAGAGAGCCTGTCTCCTGAAGACCAGGTTGATGACTCGAAGGTGGTTGATTATGAGCGCTCGCGGATGCCTCTGAAGGTGTGTTACCTAATTGGGCTTGGAGATTTCTGTTTTCCCGTTCCAAATTGGCAAGACGGTCACGTAAGGGCCTAGAATAGAATGTTAAGAAGTTCGAATTTATTGCGACAAACAAACATATATAGAGAAGTATGAGAGTCCAATTGCCATTCATCGATTAGATGAAAATGATTATATGCCACCTGAGCTGATCGCTCTCCAAGGGCCCTATCACTCTATTGGAGTGGATGAGTGCAGAAGTCCTGCAAAAAAGCTTCACTTAAACTTCGTTCAGTTCCATGAACACCCAAACAAAACAATGCAATAAAAAATTAATCCAGAGAAATCTGATTACCTAGTCTTTTTTGGCAGCTCACTGTACTGACACTCTTTATCGTAAAGCTTGCAATTCTTGCATTGAGGCTCTTCGTTGTCGCATTTCATCTAGCGGACGTCAGAAAAAGCCTTTGGATGACTCCATATCAATAGCCAACGCAAACCTTCCTCTTCCTACAGTACTCGCATGCGCGAGCAGCCCTCCTCCTCGCCAAGTGACTTTGACCCCTTTCCACCATTGTCCGTTCGTTACGGCAGCCGCGGGAATATTTTAATGAGAACGGATATGAGTTTCCATGGAACGGACGATAACGATATCGACTGCCAAGACATGTTTAGAGAAGCGTTTCCTTGAAATCAGATGGGGCGACTAAAGTCCCGATGAAGACCCGTGAAATGCCGAGGGAACGGGTTCTGTTTGTCCCTGGCTTGATACTGTGATCCTTAGCACTATTTAATTCGCCAGCGATCAACTCTAGTGACCGGCGGAATTCTTATCCGGTCCTAGAAGCGGACAATAAAAAGCCGCGGGAACGGCGCTTCCGTTGGTCACATGACGTTTACGGAGGAAGAAAGGGGAAGATGACTTGCGAACCCCCATTAGAAAAGACGTATTGGCGCTGAAATAATCCAAAATCACGGACTCACTTGCACTGTATCAGTTCAATGCCTAGATATGAGCCAGTTGATCTCCTCGCCGGCGCCAGCCGTCCTCAAACAAGAGTGTCCTCGTGAAGCGGCATCAAAGGTATGTAGGATCTAAAGCTCAAGTCCTGTACTCACAATATCATTAGTTCGGTTCAAAACTTCTAGCAAGGAAGTTGCTAACGAGCTCTAGAACAAACATCATGTGTCTCCTATATTGTCGTTAGTAGCTGGAGGTATTGCCGGCGGTGTTGAAGCAACCATCACAGTGAGGATAACTAGGATTTATCTGATATGTGCAGAAAATTCATTGCTGACACACCAAGTATCCCACTGAATTTTTGAAAACCCACTCGCAATTACGATCCGATGGCGCAAGTCAGGGAATCTTTCGGACATTTCAGACCATTTTGAAAACGCAGGGACTCGGTGCAATCTACACAGGGTGCAGTACTCTCGTCATAGTCAGTTTCCACAGCTCATTCATAGATTGTCTCCTTTAGATTTGGGCTAATAGTTGTCTCTAGGGAACTGCTTTCAAGGCTAGTGTTCGGTTTATGACTTTTGATGCAATTAAGAATGCATTGGCAGATTCCAATGGCAAACTATCTCCAGGATGTGGAATTATAGCTGGAATGTCAGCGGGCTGCGTTGAAAGCATCATAGCCGTAACTCCTACGGAGCGATTAAAAACAGCTCTGTGCGTTACGTGCACTACTCCTCTTTCCTATTTCAGTTGTTAATGCAACCCACAGCATCGATGACGCAAAGAATGCAAAACGTTTCAGGAACAGCCGGCATGCGATTAAATTACTAATTCAAGAGCAAGGGATTGGAGGATTATACAAAGGCTTGGTGTCGACAACCATGAAGCAAGCGGCCACTTCAGGGGTGCGAATGGGCTCCTACAATTTTTTGAAAGAGGTATCACAAGCGAAAAATGTCCCCCAAAACACCGCTACAACTTTTGGAATGGGAGCAGTAGCAGGCACTATCACCGTCTATGCAACGCAACCTTTTGACACTATTAAAACGAGAACGCAGAGTGCAAAGGGTGCGGGTACCATGGAAGCTTTCCAGAGTATTTTTCAGGAGTATGGAGTAAGAGGGTTTTGGAAGGGGAGTAGTATGAGGCTGTCGAGATTGGTGTTTAGTGGGGGGATTGTTTTTAGCGTTTATGAGCAAATTGTTTCACTTGCTAAGAATCATATGTAGAATATGCTAAAGTTACAGCTATTTCATCCCTGTATCTAGAAGGCGCTTTTAGCTTACCGTACATAAGTTGGCTATGAAAACGTCAAAGTTGGTATCACAAGGGTAACGATGACAAACATTGTGGTGAGAAGAGTTATGCGTGTGCTGCTACTTTGCTGTCTCTGAATTGAAGACTTTTGAACAGCGGTCACACTAGTTAGGTGGGTGATCAGTAGTGAATACCTAATATTGTATGCTTTTGTTACTTTTTTTTTCGATAGTTCTAGCAAATTACAGTAGAAAGAGGGAGTGAAAGAGCGAACGAGGTGTCGCCCCTTCACTTTTGTATCTTACGTTTTTGCTGTTATCTAATAACTCTTATAAAAGGAAGGGGCGAACGAGCGGTGGTCCATTCCTGCCTTTCTTTGGATGGGCATCACTCACTTAATCTCCCTCGAATTTTTTTGTCTGACTAAGAACAGGTCTGAATGTACGGAAGTATTTGGTTTGGCGGACATGCCATATAAAGGGAGAGGCTTGGCGCTTATAAGGTTAGACTCACCCGGTATATCAAACGGGTGGTTGTGATGTCGTTCAAAGATGCACAATAACTTCATGCGCTGGCTCCTTGCGGTGGGAGCTATGAGATGGGCTGTCGAAAAGGGGGTAATATCTTGAGATTCCAAGACTTGATGTTGATCGTAGCTGGATATAATGGATGCCTTCGGCTGAGGAGTACGTTGCCAACGATGGCATCTCAGCTCAATATCTCCTCGACGGGGAGCCTATAATTTACACTTATGGGGTGATTCGGAAGACTAGCTACAAGAACTGGTAACTTAGTGCTAAAAGTATCTTTCTAGAAATTTACGTAGTCAGGGGCATCTCGAAGTCTAGACCACCCCACCTAACCTTATCTAAACATCGTCAATGCATGATTTATACTCTCTACGCTTACGAGGCATGGGACGATAAAATTTCGCATAACCTCCAACCTTACGAAACATGATACGATAAAATCCAGCATATATATTCCCCCTCTCCTCTCTTTTCTTTCCTCTCTCCCCTCCTTCCTTGTCCTCACTCAACCCGTAGAAAAGGTGGCGCCATCAAAACCCAGGACCTCCCAAGATGGCATCCCACCACAACCCACTCCACAACACGGCCTACGACCCCCGCAACAACGTGGCATACACCCAACCCAACAGCATGGAATACGACACGCACACCTTGCCATATAATCCCCTTTCACCTCGTCCCAGCCCTTCTACCGACAGCCCGTCCACGAGCTACTCCTCGTCGACGCTGTTTCCGTCCACGCTCGGCCCCGAAGAGAGAACGCAGCACGCTGTGTGGCAGGCCCAGAATCGCGCTCAGGAGCATACCCAGGAGCATACCCAGGAGCATACCCAGGAGCCCACTCCGGAGCCCGCCCATCACCCCACCCAGAACCCCCCCCAGGAGGACGGTGCAATCACCCCCCAGCACAGCCTAGGCTGCTACTCCGACTACACCTCCACCTCGGACCCCTCGGACACCTCCTACTCCCCACCCTTCTCCCCCATCGAGCCATGCCTCGAGTACGAGCCATACGCCAGCTACTATCCCTCAGAGTACAGCGAAGATTCCGACCCCGAGGACGTCGAGTACTCGCCGCCTGCCGAGGATCCACTCGAGCCGGGGCTAGAGTACGCGACCTCGTGCCCCTCGTCCTCTGAATCTGACGAGGAATAAGATGAATTGGCGAGTCGCGGGAGGGAGAGGAAGAGGGCACAGATTAGGCAGGAGCATATTCAGGAGATGAGGGAGATTATGGAGAACTATGGCACACGGAGAGATAATGTGGGGGGACTGGTGCAGGATGAGGCGGCGATGGCGTTGGATAGGACGCTGAAGGAATCGCCCGTGGCACTGCGTCAAGAGCTGAGGCAGAAGCAGGAGGATATCGAGAAGACGCTCGAGACGCCCCGCTGGAAAAGCATGCTTCAGAAATTCCTGGTTCTGGTTGCGATATTTGTCTGTGCAGTTGCAACGGTCTGGGTAATCAACGAGGTAAACTACCGCGACGGAATCCCGTACGTAAAGCTGTTCAGAGGGTGTGTGTATCCCGATTCCATTTTTAGGAGGCAGTTAAAACTAATGGTTCCTGAGAATAGTCCACAGACGGGTAACATAGCCATCTTGGTGAAGTGGCGGAATTCGGCGATGGCCTACGGTTCCTGTCTCACCAAGGAAAATTGTGGTTTCCAATGGGTGGAGAAGCCAGCATAGCCTAATATTTCTTTCTCGTAGGGGTTTGGTGGGGGGTATGCGGTGTATTGCAGGTTTGGAGCCGGATCGGGGGTTGGGTGTGGTAATGCTGGGTTGGAAATGCTGGGCTTTTGGCGTTTATTGCTTGTTGTCAATCGTTCTAATGTTGGGAGAGGTGTAATGGGCTTGTTTCTTGGGGACCCTGCTAAATGCTTTGCGGATAGGGGCGATGGCATCTAAGTTTAAATCGAAAATAACATGTAACGAACTAGAGCCCAAAACTAGTTAGTCTTGAGTCTGGCATAATCTTCAATATTCTTGGTATCAATCTATCTATCGGTTATGGCTTTTAAATTCTTTCCAACCAATTATTTTGCAGCTCCTTACTCACTAAAACTCCACAAACGGCTCATTTTCAGGGCCGCTTCCCCAGCCTCGGCATCCGGATGGGAATCACGAGTAAAAGGGTGATCAGTCCTACTCCCGTAGCCCCAATAAATGTAGCACGTAGACTAGCAGAATACGCAGCTACGACCTGGTCTCTATAATGCGGGTCTAGGCCAACGATAGCCTCTATACTTCCTCTCACCTTGCGGATAACCTATGCAAACGAGTCAGCTATGTATACATACAACTTCCCAGAGAAAGAAAGGGGGAACATGGCAACTCACCTCCTCTTTATCCGGCCCACTAACAAACGCATCCAAGTACTTAACCAACGCATTCTGCAACACCAAACTACTCGCTGCAACACCAGTAACCGTCCCCAAACTCCTCCACAGCATCAGCGTGCTCGTCACCACCGCCTGCTCTGCCTGCTCGCTCACAGCCAAGATAGCCATGAACGTGCCTGGGAACTGGAATCCCTGCCCCATACTCGCCAGAGCCAGGAATATGAGGATGAAAACTATAGACATATCCTTGTTGATCGAGGTTAGTGTGAGAGGGCCGAGAAATACGAGCGCTGCACCGAGGACGAGAGGCCATTTCAGGCGTCGCGACCAGGTGATTAAAAATCCAGTGCTGACGCCGCACACGGTGCCCGCCAGGGCAGAGACGAGAAGGCGGAGGCCGGAGGAGGTGGCGGTCTCAAGGCGCACAGCTTGGAAGAAGATGGGCATGTTGAAGATGATGGCGTTGATGGTGATTGCGCTGACGAAGTTGGAGAATATGAGGTTGCTGCGTGGGGCGCGGGTGAAGAGATAAATAGGCATGATGGGGCGGGGGGCGCGATACTCGATGTAGATGAGGAGTGGCGTGCTAACGACGAAGATGGAGAGGGCGGTGAGGACTAGGGGATGCGTCCAGGGGTAGATGTTGCCTCCGGTACTCTGTCGTGGGTTAGAGGAGTTTGGAGGGAAAATAAGGGGTACCCACTAGAGATAGAATTAGAAGTGTGGAGCCTGTTGTAAGCACGAGGGACCCTTTATAATCGAACGTCTTCATTGCAGTTAGGAAACTCTCGTTCTCTTTGTTGTGGCTCAGGCCTAGATTACGTGGCACAAATATACACGAAGTAGCGAGGATAAGTAGTAGCGGAGGAACTGGAAAATGTTAGTAGGGCTCCAATTGCTCCAGCGAGTCGTAAATGAGACTTACTTTGTACTCCAAATTCCCAGCGCCAGCCCAGTGTGTCTGCCATGGCGCCGCCAGCAGCCACCCCGAGAGCTGACCCAAGCCCATATACAATATTGATATAGGACTGGTAGACCCCGCGAATTTCGATTGGCACTAGATCTGATGTGATGATGCTTGACATAGTCATCGAGGCACCGGCCCCGAGGCCACAGAGCGCCCTAGCCATGATAAAGCTTGTCATGCTCTGTGCCAGCGCACACCATAGTGTTCCGGCTGTAAACAAGATTAACCCAAATATTAATGGCGGCTTCCTACCCATAGTATCCGACAACCTCCCAGCCAGAGGTTGGAAAGCCGTCGAGGTCAACAAGAACGCTGTTGACAGCCAGGAGGCACTATTCGCCGAATGGAAATACGATGTTATAACCGGATGGCTAGATGCCATTATCGTACCGTCAAAACAAACGATGAACATAGCGCCCATCAAGCCCAGAAATATAAGCCAGAACTGACGGATGCTAACGCCCCCACGGAAAGGGGTTTTATGCTCCTCACCATTCCCATCTCCTTCGGCTCCTGTTGCAACAGAGCCCTCGCGACTCCCCTGTACACCATTAACTCCTTTATTAATGCCTTGCCTCCGTCTCGAGGTGTCGCGCAGCATAGCCGATTCTAGCGATGCTGGCTCGATTCCAGTCTGGCTCGAATACGAGATCGTGCGCCCCAGGCGGTTTTCATACTCGCTCGGCGTCTCGTCATCGGTCCCTAGCTCGGCGTCGGCCGCCAGCTCGTGGTCCCGGAACGTCTCATCCGGAGACGAGGTGCTGTGGTAATACGGCACATCCGTGGCAGCTCGTAGCAACGGGGTGTCTTCGGAGAACTCTCGTCGGTGATGGGCGTCGGAGCTTATCTGCGATACCGACGGCTGTCCCAGGTTCTCTTCGTCACGGCCCGGCATCGTGGCGAACTCTACTTGTTGTCTCAACGAGGTTGAAGGAGGCACGACGGACAGTGGGGGGAAGTCACCTTTGTCCTACACTCCCACAGGAAGTAGTACTATAAAGAAAAAGGCTCATTCGGTCGAGTTAGTCACAGGTGCTTATGGCGAGAACCCCCACATTTCCAGAAATTGCATGCGCTAGGATCAAGCTATCGCGGGTCTGGCTGCATCCCGCCGCTTACCCGCAATCAATCCAGATCCGTATGTCACATAATTCGATGCTCGTTCACGTACGGCAATCGTATGTGTGTTGGCATGTAAATAGGTCATATGCCGTGTGTATTTATCGGTTTTATAAGAATTATATATGAAAATTGGCCGACTAGCCATACCTTATTGGTAGTAAATGTTGTGAATGTTTGCAGGGGTCTGTGGTACCGCCCTTCGCTATATGACTCGCCAAGCGACTACCCCGCCCTGGATGCGGGCTAACAAGTCTCCGTCCTTCCCCATTGACTGATCGACCCCAACAGCGCGATAAGGATCTTATCGATCAACCCCAATCCATGTACGCCTCCCCGAGAACGGCCTTCTCTCTCCGAACTATTACCTGATCAATAAGCCGAGAGTTTAATGCGCCTCTCCATTCAAATCCTACCAGCTTCCTGAATTTCTTATTCTCTACGCCGCATCTAATTCAGACAATGGCGCCACGTCCCCTACGGATCGCCATCCTCGAGTGCGATACCCCGCCCCCGGGCGTTCAAAAAACCCACGGCAGCTATGGCGGTCTCTTCACAGCTCTCCTCCGCGACGCAGCGTCCTCCCTCAGTCCTCCCCTTGCCGAATCCGACCTCGTTATCTCGGCCTACGATGTCATGAAGGAGTTGTACCCCCCTTCGCTCGACGACCTCGACGGCATCCTCATGACCGGCTCAAAGCACAACTCGTTCGAGAGCGATCCCTGGATCCTCAAACTCGTCGAGTACACGAAGGAGGTTCTCGCTCAGGATAGGGTACGGATAATAGGCGTCTGTTTTGGCCACCAGATCGTGGGACGTGCCCTTGGTGCTCCCGTGGGTCGCAGCGAAAAGGGTTGGGAGCTCAGTGTGACAGATTTATCACTCACGCCGGCTGGGAAGAAGATATTTGGACAGGAGAAACTGGTATGCACTTTCCCCAGCCTACTATTTGGGTAAAGCAGCAACCCTGACTGATGTTACTACAGGCCATTCACCAGCTGCATCGCGACGAAGTCCATGCCTATCCCGAGGGTGTCGAACCGCTAGCACATACCGACCAGTGCCTTAACCATGCAATGTATATACCACGCCGTGTAATTACTATTCAAGGCCACCCAGAGTACACAGGCTCGATTCTTGGAGATATTCTAGTAGCCCGCAACGCGAGCGGCATAATAGACGATGTGTCGTTCAAAGATGCGATGGCGAGATTACAAAATAAGCAAGACGGTGTATTGGTGGCGGGAGCGTTCCTAAGATTTTTGCTGGAGTGATGGCGGGTTAAGGAGAGAGTATTAGGTAAATATTGTCGAATCATAGCGTAGCAGTCGATACCTACAGTATATACTAGACATTAGAGCGCATCTCGGCTTCGAAACAAGTTCTTGTGATTAAATATGAGGGGTTCTCGCTGGTTGCCTTCCATATCAGAGCTGGCGTTCACACGCATTGATGTCTGCATCTGACAGCTGTGAACCGGAGCGACAGTATCGATGATTTGAGGCGAATCTTAGTTTCCAGCTTCTACTTGATAACGACTATGTTGAAGTTCGCTACTACCACGTATTAAAGACCGAGATTCTTTGTTGATTAATTCGCGAGTGTCGTCCTGATGCCCTACCATCAGTTTCACAAACAACGAAATGGGGGCATCGGAGGCACCGCAAATGCAACTCTTCCTGTCACCACCAGAACGGAGCAGTAGGAGCCGAGAATAAATCACATTTGAATATGCCAGATTCTTCTTCACCTTTGCCTATCGTCCCCCTTTCTGGACTATAAGTCTATTCATAGACACGCCGTCCAATGCGGACGTGGCCGTAAATGTCATTGCCCACTAACCCTATCCTATGTCCCAACCTTATACCCTCTCAAGCTCACCTCTTTTTCTCAACAGGTGTCTTCTTCCCATCAACAGATGCTGCGGATGCGCCACCATAGGCCGGCGAGGTCGAGTCTCCTCCAAAGTCAATAAGATTGGGTGAGTCTTGTCCACCCACCATCTTATAATCCTTCCCCTCCACATACCGTCCCTGCGCAGCCTCTGCCTCCTTCCAGTTCTTAGGTGGAACCTCTTGCACCTTATCATCAGTAAGCTCACCCCCATCTCCACCTCCAACAACCAGATCTCCACCTCCCCTAACCTTCCCAACCACCATCCCCTTCGCCACACTCTTGATAATCGCGCGCCTCGACACTCCCGTGGCATCGATATACACCAATCCCACATTCTTCATCCCCCCACCCAGGTTCTTACTCAACTCTCCCGCCTCGGCACCGTACTTATGCCCCACGACCGTCGTAGCCGCTGTGCTCGTACCAGTCAGCAGTCCCCGCCCAGCCTGATCAATGCCATCAGCAATGGTGCTGAACGCCATAAGACTCTTATTAAGCAGCCCCGGCTTATACCCGGGGACAGGCTTCCCATCCGGCGCAATACCCTTATGCGTCTTCTGACCCTTGCTCAGCATCCCCGCGCCAATGTTCTGCGCGAACTTGCTAACCTGCCCAACGGTCTTGGCAGAGAGCCCGGCCGCGGAGCCGGTGAAGGTGTTGATCTTGCGGACGCGCGCGTGCGTTGTAGGGGTGAAGGTCATGGGGGTTGTGTTGGGCTTGGTGCTCTTGGCGAAACTGTCTGCGCCGGATTGAAGGGTTTGCGCGACGTAGGTCGAGGTAGTTACGATGAGGCGTGAGGCTTCGGCTGCGCGGGAGACGAGGCGGGAGCCCTTGTAGGCGGGGTGCATGGCCATCTCGAGGTATTCCTGGGAGGCAGGCGAGACGTTGATGTTGCTAGAGCCGTCTTCGGGGAGAGAAAGGATGACAGGGTCTAGATGGATTCGTCAGCAAGTCAATCGAGAGCATTTAGGGTTAGAGTATATATACTTTTAGAGCCGGCTTGCATCTTGCTGTCCTCGACAACATTGAACCCCTCGCCTAGTTCACCCACAACACTTCCGTTCTCCTCATCGATCAGAACAATTTGTCCGCCATGGTGGGAGCTGGAGCTGCCTTGAACGTAGCCCTCTCCTGGCTTGAACTCCTGGGGATTGTATGCTGGCAGTGCTTCGCCCCCACCCTTGCTATCAGCCTTGAGGCCCTTTGCTGGAGCAGGAGCTCGCTCGAGGAAGGCAGTGCATTGTGCGAGTATAGTCTCGAAGGTATCGACATCCTCCTGTAGTCCTTTAACGCTGCCAGCTTCTGGGAATTCGATGCGGGTGAAGGCGCCACTGTCGGGGCCCATGTCCCACCGTGGGATGAGATAGCTGTTCGGTGGCTGGTGGTATATTTGAGTGGTGGCTGGGAGAGGGAGATCGAGCTCCGGCGGGAGGTGAAGGTGAAGATAGAAGTCTTCTTGAGGAGCGGTAGCTGAGTCGGCGTTCTCGATTCCGGAAAATTGAGAGGCGGTTGGCACCATCAACAGAGACAGGGTCTGAGGACCAGAAGGAGTGAGAGATTCCTCAGATCCATTCTGGATATGGTACGCCTTTATGCCATTGACAGCATACAGCAGCTTGGGTTCTGAAGTCGACATTGCGGTTTGTTTAAAGCGAATACTCGATAGCGGGGTAGTGGGGTGAATGGGTGTAGAAGGGAGAGTCGTGTGAGTACACCCAAGCTTCAAATATGCCTTGGTACGATTGAAGCAGCAAGCAAGCGATGATGTAGTTGGAGTCCTAACGGTCGATGATGGATGATTTATAACTTGCGGCCCGCAAACCAACCTTTCCAAGCGCCGGGACACTGCTGGAGGGGCGCCGATTCCAACAATATCCGACACCACCGTCTCACACCACTTGACACGGGAAGCCAATGACGTCGAGCCAGGCGCTTCTCGATTGTGGCGCAGCAGGCGATCGGAGCTTGCTGGTTGGCTCTAAGCGCTCCATATCAAGTATCATCTCCTCACTTCTGGACATGGAGCGTTTGACGCCGCTTTGAGCAATTTGAATGCTTCCATCTTATCTATATGTGTTGGTGCGCGGCTAAGACCCTTATCCCTTTCCCTGATTCCTTCATTTGCCGCTCTGGTGAGATCTCAAAGTAAGGCAGGCCGTCAGAGATGAAACGCCGAGAGACCATTATCGGCTGACACGAACTCTCTCGACAACGATATATATAGATTGATATTTTCAATTTTTACATTCTCAGCGACGCAGGGACTCACTAATTCCCATCTTGCCGCCCTCATTTATTAATATCCACACGTGACGTCGATGGTGGGGTTTCCCCCACGAGGCGGTGAGCAATGTAAAACACCCCTCGTCTCCTTATCGCGTAGCTCCAGTGTCAACGACCCCGCGTTGTGCCAAACCTTACCACGTCAACAAATCCATATTTCCTTCCCATTCCAACTACAACACAAAAATCACCATGGCTTCCCAGGACGACCATGACACCCTCCCCGAGGAGACCGCTGGCTTCAAGGTCGGTGAGAAGAAGACGCTGAATGAGATCCAGAACATGGGTAAGTGTTTCTACTTGCATCTCCTGTAGATCCCTCGGTATCCAGGGTCTTGCCCAGAGGCCAGAACTGAACACGATTTCTTTGCGTATTCCAGGGGCGATCAGCTGTTTTATAAGCTGAGTATAGCTGTCCCGCGGTTGTACAAGTTGCCATCCGTCCTACTACTTAGTTGTCAGCACGTAGCCTCAGTTTACATGGTCTCGCACCATCGCTGGCATCCCTCCCCCATTTATTCTATATTATGCCAAAAGCATAGACATACATATTAACAGTCTCTCAGATGCTGAGGATGAGTCCCTCCAACGCTACAAGGCCTCTCTCGGTCTCTCTACAGGCGCAACCACCTCTGACCCGTCCGACCCCCGCCAATGCATCATTCTCTCTCTGACGATGGATTCCGAGGGCCGCCCACCTGTCACAATTGATCTTTCCCAGAAGGGTGCTGAGACTACTCTGAAAGACAAGCCTTTCAAGATCAAGGAGGGCTCCAAATTCACCATGATTGCCAAGTTCAAGGTGCAACACGAGGTCCTGTCAGGCCTGCAGTATGTGCAGATTGTGAAGAGGAAGGGCATCAGGGTTAGCAAGGACCAGGAGATGATTGTAAGTAAACACCATGCAACCGACCAGACGACTAGAGTCGAGTTCGTCGGCCAATACTGTGACGATTCTAATCATGATGTAGGGAAGCTACGCACCAAATACCCAGGACAAGCAGTTCTACGAGAAGCGATGTAAGCACCCTCTACCATAGAGTGGTATTTTGAAGACCCATCATAATACACGGACTAACAATTTCGGATAGTTGCTGAGGAAGACGCACCATCTGGCATGCTCGCCAGAGGCCACTACACCGCCATATCCTCCTTTGTGGATGATGACAAGAACAAGCACCTGGAATTTGAATGGAGCTTTGACATTGCCAAGGACTGGTAAACATAGATTCAAACCCATCGTTGGATGACATGACACAAAACTGAACAGGCAGCTTCAACGATGGCGCATAGATTGGAGGAATTCGGCGGGTTCAAAAGATATAAGCGAGCGGTTTGGCTTTTGAGCATTGAAGAGCTGGAATTTATTGTGGCGGAGCCGATTGGCTAATGTCATTGCACGACATTGAATAAAATCATGACAGTATGGAAATGGCTTCGATATGGTTTATGTGCATGTACTGTAACTATGCCCCTATGACTTTCTGCGTGTTGCCTCCCATTGCCTCCAATGTTCCAAGCTGGGGTATCTGCTCTTCCACCTCTTTTCCCAACGATCCTTAATCGAGGGTATACCAACGCCCCTCCGCCACTCCCATACCCTTCCACTTCCAACCATCTATCTCATATATCCCTATAAAAAGTATTCCGGCAGTACTCCCGGATCAATCGCCTTCGTCTCCGTATTCTGCTGCAAATCATTCTCCGGCGCCGCCGCAAAGACATTGAAGAACCGCTCCCCCGTATCGCTAACCTCGAGCACACTCGCCATATTCCCACAGCGATAACAGTAATTCGGCGCGCTCCACACCGTGCTCAGCCGGTCATCATAGAGCACCTGGTACCCCTCCTGACAGAGCTGGTGTGCCCGCAGGATATGCGACATCCCGTTTACCTCGAGGAACTTCTTGACGACCTGCGCACCAAAAGTGTATCCCGCGCCGCGCGGGGAGAGGCTGAATTCGTCACGTTCCGGGTCGGGGTCGCTCCAGACGAGATCGGCCATGGGGCCTTCGTGTGGGATCTCCCGGAATCGGTCGATGATCTTGATTTGATCTATGCTGTGGATGCTGGGGGAGAGGCCGCCGTGGACGCAGAAGATGTCATTGTTTATTACGACGGAGAGCGTAAGGAAGTCGAACATGTCGGTGAAGTAGTGCCAGACGTTGGCGTTGCCGTATTTGCGTGAGCATTCGGTGTAGAAGCCGTAGGATTGCGTGACGCCCCGCGACTCGTGGTTGCCACGGATTAGGTGGACGCGGGTTGGGTAGCGGAGCTTGAGGCAGACGAGGAGGGAGATAGTTTCGACGCTGAACATACCGCGATCTACATAGTCGCCTGGGGATCATTAGCATGGCTCTGACGGAAAGACGTGGTGCTGGGAGCATACCAAGAAATAAGTAGTTTGTATCGGGGCAATATCCTCCGATTTTGAAGATCTCGATCAGATCATAAAACTGGCCATGTATATCGCCAACTACAGTAACTGGAGCCTGCACATGCACCACGTTACTCTCCTGCATAAGCAGCTCCTTCGTTTTGGCGCATATTGCCTCGATGACTGACTCCGCCAGGAGCTCCTTTTTGTAGAGTCGTGATATGCATTCGTCTAAATCAACAGAAGCTACAGGTAAACCCACATTAGCCAGAGTAAATCTGAGAGTAAAACTGATCCCATGTCCAAGGACCCTTACATGGAAGACCGGGCATCTTCGCGCCCCCTCTGTTTAGGCGCTGCGGCTGGAGGCGGATAACTTCAGTAATTTATATATGGAGGTTTCCGTTGCTGAGAACAACAACATCGTCGCATCAACTCCTAAATCATCTAGCAAAGTATAGGCCACTTGCAGAAAAATTCATGGCGCAAAGTCAAAGGCCGACAGACAGGTGAGTGAACGAATGTATGGTGCTCACAAATCAGTGGTGAAGACGTTGGCTGGAGCTCTGGTTGGTCGCGTTAGCCACTGAGATTGAAACAGGGCTCGGCGCCACATCTGACAATAACCTGATCTATGCGCACGCTCCGCGCTGATACACGCGCGCCACTTCAGCATGCGAGCACCGCCACAGCTTGATAATGAGGCGGGGCGAGGCTATCATTTATCTTAGATCCACGCCCCATTTGAAGCGAGACTGCACTAGAGAGAAATAAGACTAGCACGCATAGAGTGTAAGATGGTGACTGTCTCTCAACTTCTCCACTAATCATATACAGTTATTGTCAACTTCACCCCTTTCCTTGCTCCATTACACTTCACTTCAATCCATTCATTTTCATCACAGATCCCTATGAGTCGACAGCATCAAATGTGCTGGATGAAAGAGATGCTTTTTTTGCTCCTCCTGGCTTGCTAGAACGACGACAGCTTGTCACAAGTTTTTAACCCTTTTCTGCTTCTGGAGAGCCTTGAGGCAGCCTTGAGGATTTGATTTTCTCTCTTCTCTCATAAAATTCCCACCGGCACATCCTGCCTGCATTACTTTGCTTTTTCTACTTATATCGATCGAAGAGTATTTTGCTTTCTGGTGCGTCGTTTTTATGGAATCAGGGTCATCACATGACAACGCGTATACGTTCGCCAAATCCTGAAGTTTTTGACATCGTCTGTCTTCGACATTGAGCCGTTAGAGCCTTTCTTATTTTCTATCTCTTCAAGTCACGCCGCTCTTTGAAAGTGCTGCTTCGTATCCGACGCTTGGCAAAGATGGCGGCTGAAGCCCCTCCATCTACGGACACAGGTGCCCAACAGGCACCAGCCAAAGGAAATGCCCCTACTTGTTACAATTGTGGGGATTCCGGGCATTACTTTGATGCATGCCTGGAACCAGCTCGAAAGATTCCAGTGTAAGCTTTTTCTCTTGTCTCGCTTTCCGGTTCTTGCTTCCCAAGATACTGATGTCAATCAGCGGACTAGCTGCTGCTCGGGCTGCTAAGGCCAACGCGGGGCCACAGAACACCCATGGGAGCTATGGGGGCCAAGATCATAGATCTAAGCGCCAAAAAACCGGATCTGGCCCAGTGGTCACTAGATATCCAGTTCCAGGTCCAGTTGTGACCAAATATGGTCCCCCACCAAACCAGCATCCATCATACGGCGGACCTCAAGGATTCCACGGAATGCCTCCCCAGCAATTCCCCCAGGGCCAGTATGGCCCGCACCCACAGCAGCAATTTGCCCCGCAGAATGGTTATGCCCCATACGGTTATCAGGGGCCTCCTATGCCTCAAGCATACAACCAATTTGGCCATCAACCACTTGCGCCATACGGTCAAGGCTACGGGCCAATACCCCAACAAGGTCAAGGTTATGGCAATGGCCCGCCTGCAAGCGGTTCTTACTATGGGCAACCATACGTACCACAAGTCCCATATGGGCCGCCCGTCCCTCAACAGTACCCCCACCAGGCTCCGATGCCATATCCTCCACAGCACCCCCAGGCTCCCTATCCGCAGCAGAATCAACCGATGGGCTATGGCCCACCGCAACAGGCCGGGCCTTATCAATCTGGTCCATATCCACAGGGCGGCCCCCAAGCACAGCCGAGTCCTTATAATATGCCACCGCAACATCCGCATGCACAGACCCAAGGGCAGGCACCTGTGCCATACCAGTTTCAGGGACAGGGTGCACAGGAATACGATGGGAGCAGTGCGGCTTACCCTAATCAACAATCCCAACAAGGGGTTCAAACTCCAGTTCCAACGCATGGGTCCCCAGCCCATGGTGGCCCTTCAAATCATAGCGATCAGAACAATGCACAATCAGGAGAGCCTCCTAGACAAGATGCTAATGGTCTTCCCACCAATGATGAAGCATCCATTCAAAAACAATCAATAGACGCCGCTGATGGCACAACTGAGACGCACGAAAGCCCCAGCCATGATGCCTCAATAGATGAATTCGACATCGATTGGGAAGAATCTGTGTTCAACGACCTAATAAGGGTGCTTGCCATTGCGATTCTGACTCCCCTGAGCACACGATTCGACGAAGAGCCTTTGGCCTCCGATAGCGATGCGCCGATCAAGAGCAAATATGTGCGACCTGGAAACTTGGAGGTATTTATATTGCCTATACAGAAGTCGCTGCACTGGGCGATCCTACACACTGATCCAGCTTTGGCAAAGATTGACGAAGCTTACCCTGCGGTGCCCTTCGAGATGTGGGATGAGTATCGCGTGGAGCGAAAGAAGCGGAAGATGCTTGAAGCCCGCCTGTATGACGCTGCACGGGATGAGCAATCACGCGAGGCATTCCAGATAGACGAAGAAGGCCAAGCCATTAGAGAAGCTTCCACTGGATCTATTGGGCGCCAGGAAAGCAGCCGCGGTGCAGCTGGACAGCTCTCTGCTGATTCCCAACGAGATTCGAGGTCTAGGTCCAGGACCCCGGGGTATAGCCGTGGATCAACTCCGGCTCTTGAGGATGGGGACGACCGCTGGGGTTCACAAGCTGGCGAAGAACCGGTTAAGGCAGCCACATACGTTGATCCAGCCGAGGCAGTGCTTGCGTCACTGGGTGTGACGGGCGCGCCAAAGCCAGTTTCTGTCAATACGGCCGTATATAACGACGGACAGAAGTATGAGCCATCGTATCTCTATGGATACTCTTGTACTAACTTATTACAGGGACCCTATCCAGCAGTCCAGTCCACGAAGGCAGCAGACTAGACAGGATTCCGGGTATGCTAGCGCCAGGCCATCCACTGGCCGTCAAAGTTCATGGGGTAGTAATGGACCGGCCTTTCGACGACCATCCAAACCAACACGCATACGTTCAGGATATGACGGCAGCATCGATAGCCCTATATCTGAAGTTTCGATGCGAAGCCACAATTCCGAGCGTGATCCAGGCAAACGGGGATCTAAGAGCATGAGCCCTGTGGAAAGCCCACTTTCGCCAACATCCGCGATGTTGGTTGGTGAAGCTCCCGCTTCACACGAAGACCGTTATCGAACCAAGGAGCCCTTACGACAAAACGATGATCAATATGTAAAGAAACGGCCACAGCCAAAGGTTGCTGAAGCATACAGGTGAGTAACTTACAATCTTTGTATCAGACAGCATGCTTATTCCCCCATAGCCGCCGATGGTAGATTCTTGCGTTCTGCGCATTTGGCCAGCAATTGCCACACCCGACCACACCTCGGTGGTTATTCACTTCTCTAACTATAGGTTATTATTTACGCTACCCGCCGACACGAACGGACGACACTGCATTGGGTTGGAACAACGGAGTATCGATGTAGAATTTTGGTGGTTTTTTTCCTTTTTCCTCAGGGCCCTTCGTACCTTTTGCGTCTTGTCAGGCCCATTCAGACATTCTTTTTACTTTTCCTCAATCTCTCCCAGAGCAAGTGCGAGGGTTAGACAACATAACGCTTTAATGTGCAAACTTTATGGTCATCGGGAATATTTCTCCGTTCAAATGATGTTACTTGTGGATGGCGTTTCGCGGATGCGTATCCGTCTTGGGAAAAGGTTGGGTTGGATCATTGGAGGTGCTAGGGCAAAACAAACCAACGATAAAGGCTTTGAAGATCCAATGGTCCTTATTGTTATCAGTGTAAGAACAGGGGTTTCGTTCTCTGTCTGTCAAAACAAGTAAACCAAATACAAATAGCATGTTTCAAGCTTTATTTCTATGTTCTGTTGTCGATTGTCACATTCTCGTTCATCTTTATCATCTTTAATCATCAACCAAGAACAACTAGCCGCTAGGTCAGTATCTCCGACTTGACAAGTACGAATTTTCTACACCTCAGTATTTCCGTCCCGTACTTAACGGCTGTATCATCAAGAGCCCTTATGGTGCAGTACTTCTGGTGAGGTACTTCTTGGGAGCCATTCTCCCGGTCACAATGGAATCGACGCCCCCCTTTTGGAGAATAATACTTCTATTTTATATCCTATCTCCCCAAACCTCTCGCCTGTACGCTGGCTCTCCTTTTCCTCGTGATGAAAGCTTCAATTTTCATGTCATTATATAGACTACAAGCACCTACTCAGTCACGCTGAAGACGACTGACCTGGCGCAAACTACCACTATAAAGAGATCAGGGTTACGTGGAAAGGTTAGACAAAATACGTATTCCATGTAACCACACCTAATGAGTGATGCCAGCTTGATCTTCTCGTCAGTTTTCTCCCTGTCGCGCCGCTCTCCCGTCACTGGCCAGTCTCACCAACGTTCGCTCCCCATATAACCTTCCACTTTATTAACAATAATCAAACACACTTCGAAACCCACCTCACCACCTGCACCCTCCACATAGTCTCAAAATATGTTCATAAACTACCGCCGGCACTCTCTCTCTCATGCCCCCCGCCTCCCGGACTACTCTTTAACCCCTACAAACGCATGCGTAGCCGCCTCATCCGCCAACGCGCCCACCCTCTTCCCCCCTACTCCACACTAACACCACTACCTTTTGCCCTCCTAGTGTGAGGGACTCTGTCTATCTCTCCAACCCCAACCTCCAACCCCAGTACGCACACCTACAATATCTCACTTTCCAGGGTTATGTGATGACTAGGATTGCTTCCATAAGGCCATATCTCGTCACATAAGTACATACAATAAATTATAGTGGCCGTTGCACTGTGTTGACTCTATAAGTTTTGACCCTATTCTATAATATTTGAAGACTTCTTGGGTCTCATCTATTTCCAATATCAACGCTTGATAAGCTGGTCACCCTCTGCACCATCGTCGCTTTCCTCTTCGCTTTCTTCGCCCTCTCCATCATCAGTCTCCTCTTCACTCTCTTCCTCATCCTCATCTTCCTCCGAATTCTCGTCTTCAGAACCCTCCTCCTCAGATACCTCCTCTTCACTCTCCTCTTCCGCCAACCAATCATCCAGCGTCTTAGCTTTCTCCTTTCCCTTCCCTTCTCCCTCACTAACCCCACTGCCATCACCATTTATACCGCTCCTCCCCATAGCCGTCTTTCCGCTCCCCGCAGCCCGATCCAGCATTTCCCCAGCCGGCACAGACTTCGCACTGGTTTCACCATACGTCTTCTCCTCTTCCCACTCCCTCAGACTCGGGTCTGGCTCCTCTCCCGCTTTGACCCAATCCGGTAATCCTTCATACCCCTTAATCCCCATGCCGCCTACGCTATCTCCAATTACCAAACTTGCTGAGCCTAGCATAAACCCTTTCCTGCTCTCGCTTGGACTCGGTACTTGTGGTACCAGTTTCGGTGCCAAGAGCATCAAGGTGGCAAGTTGTGTGGAGGAAGGCGTGGAAAGGAGGGAGCGGTAGAGACGGAGGCGGTCGCGTAAGTCGTAGGATGTGTCGTATCGTGCGAGAAGGAATATGTAATTCCACAGTAAAACGATCGGATGCTCCTCATCTGGGTTGATCAAATGTGGCGGCTTGTAATCTTCCTGCGGCGAAGATAGTGCACCGTCGCCGTCGTTTTGACCTTTAGGCGGCGACCCACCAGCGGCCGATGTTGATTCCGGCGCAGCTTGGAGCCGGTTAAGATAGTGCAGGTATACCTTCGCAGCAAGTAGTACAATTTGCAACTTTGCGGGCTCAGCTTCGTCGGCGAAATTCTTGGCTAAAATGCGTAATACATCCGGCGCAATGTTGTCTTCTTCGCCGATCCCTGAAAATTCTCCGACAAGCCAGATGATTGTCGCGCGCGCCTTTGGACTCGTAGTGGTATCAAGGCTCTTTGCTAACCGGATTACAGTCTTTATATGGGAGTCAGGGTCTTGTTGGATAAGATGCCGGATCACAGTCAGCGATTCGGCCACCAGGTTTCCATCCGGGCTGCTAATTTGCTTGAGCAAGAGTCGCATGCAGCGTCCAGCCGTTTGCGTGTCAGATTGCGCACACCGTCCAATGGCACGAACACTCTCACGGACCAACTCTCGATCAGACCCCGAGGCAAAATGTTCCAGTTCGTTGAGGATGAGGCTTTTAATGTGAGTATCGCAATGCGGAAATATCAGGGTAAGCATTTCCAGTTTAAGCTCCCAGACTTGTGCTGGGTCAGTAGTGCGAACCAGGAAATGGGAGGCAAAGCGGACGAAAGACTGAGGCTGTGATATTGCAACCGAGACTATATTGTAGAGGGCAATATGTTGGATATCCTGGGGCCCACGGAGGAGGGCAACGAGAGGCCCAATCGTGGACTCAATATAAGAGGCTGTGCCGAGGCTGACGTATGCACGCGCGACGGCCACGATGACTGCTGAATTGCGGCTTTGTAGAAGAGGCTTTATACTCTTCAGAAGAAGTTCAAGGTCGGGATTTATCACAGCAACCTCCTCGGAGATTTCTTCTTCTGCTTGATCTTCCTCGTCCTCATAAAATCCCTTGGTTCCATTCTTTTTCTTCGCAGTCGTTGTCCTCCGCGGGAAGCATCGCCTTGCATAAATAGTCATCAGTTGCAGGGTCGCCAGCTGGCTCCATTCATCCATATCCACGAGTTTCTTCACAAGCCCTCTGTAATGCTTATGAATTAAATCTAGCCTCTCAGGGCATATCTCCATGAAAGTCTTCACTGCTGCACCAGCCACAAAATATTGTTTATCTCCCAGCAATATCGACAGGTATCCGAGCAGCTGCGGCAATGTCCCCGGGTCCAGTCTGTAGCATTTCGGTATGGCCAGCGCAGCTGCTCTCCGAACGTGAGGGCTCATGTCACCCAATCCTTTCCGAATCGCCAGAGAGACAATCTGGCTGATTACTGGCACGCGGATCCCCGACATGGTTTTGAGGGCCATGGCCCGAACTTGGGGGTTCCCATCAGATAGTGATTTCTGGATTGTGTTTATGGAAAGGAGCGCAAGGTCGGGTTCGGCTTCCGCGTGGCTCAGGAGATATATGTAGACCAGCTTTTTTATTTCGAGGTTTGGGGAGGCGACGTTTTTAACGACCGACGAGAAAAATGGAAGGCATGGTTGAGAACGGTACATCAACTAAGCAGTATCAGTATATGCCATATTGTAGTTCCGTTGCTCAGGAAGCGGACGCGCTTTGCCAAGCTGCTGCTCGCGGCTGGGGGACAGCTGCTATAAGGGGCACATACCGTTATAACCTTCCTCAGTCCATCCAAAACCTCTCTCTCATTCCTGCTGTCAAGCAGCTTCCGAATCTGTGCCGTCGAGAGGCTCTTCTGAGTGGAGCGCGAGCTCCGCGCTGCCTGAGCCGCATCGATGGTTAGGTCTCGAGCTATTCCGTCGTCAGCGTCATAACTTGGAATGTCATGGATTGGGAATATAAAGAAGGACATTGCTACATACCACTTTCCAGCAGACTGGAGATCCGAGACAGCGACTCCATGCTTGGGAATGGGAGCACAAGGAAACGTGCAACTTCGAGCTGTGGTGGGGTTAAGCGACGGTGACGACAATGACGCTCGTGCACCTGGTTTTGGTGGTCGGCGATTATTAATTCCTATGGGCATGCGACACCGACGGCGAATCCTGGGATCGATTAATATATCCCATTAAGGTTGATGGTTACGACCCTATATTTAAAGTCTGATTTATGTACCAGACTTCCGACAAACCCCAGCCACTAACAAACGGCCGGTTGTTCAAGTTGCCAGGAACCCGCGTCTATCATCAACCTACGACGACGATGACAACCCATCAACAACGACAGCAACGATGATCGCGCTCGGTCCTCCTTGAGCCATTGTTCCCGTCCGATGATGAGAGATCTATAATCAAATGGCGCCGGCATCACCACTGGCCGTTCCTCCCATTACCTCACGCGTTCTACTCGATTATATCCTGACCTCCACCTCCTACCCCACGACCCTCCTCGTCTGCTCTCCGCGAGCAGCCTTTCTTTCATCTCTACAGAACTCAGCATCTACCTCTTCGACATTGCAATCCTCGACATCAACGCTCCACCTTCTTTCTCTCTCCCCACACATACAGACCATATTCACACCCACGCTCTCGCATCTCCGCGCCTGGCTCTCTGTCGCAGACAGCGAGTGCTCTGCACCAGCCCCAGCTCTACATCCAGGAAGCAAAACTACAGTAGATACCGCTAATAAATGTGGCAACGGGAGGAGCCAGCTGGTCGTTTGGGGTCTGGTGAATATGCACAAAGGGACAAGCGAGTGGAGCGTACAAGGTTTGAGTTCTACCGCAGCATCGTTGGTAGAAGCAGGACAGCGGATGGGAAGAACTGTTGTACTTGTCGAGGAAGCTGAAAACGAGCTGATCAGAGAGGATGAAGAGGGTGAAGGCGAGTTTGCGGGAGGTGAAGGCATGGAGGATCAAGGAGATTTAGAGGAAATAAGTGGTTTTAATGAGGATGGCGAGCTGGAAGACGGCCGCCCTGTTAGGCAGGAGATAAAACGGCAGAGTGATATATATCACCAGCGGTTGCCGATGCTAAACGGTAGCTCCAAGACAGATGCCAATGACTTGGAGGCTGGGACTTGGAGTGGACGGACAGTGGAGGTCGGCATTGTGTTGAAAAGATGGTTTAGGTTCGCAGGCGAGGAGATACCACCATGAGGCCATGCTTGCAGAAGGAGTTGTGGCTTTGGCATTCACAAATGGAAAGGCCGCCAGAGAGGACTGGCTGACGAATTTGCTACACATACATCGTATACTTCAGAAGCTGGCATAAATTCACCATCAAGCTAGAGCAGCGGCATAGCTAACCCAGCGAACTCAGTTCAATAGTCCTGATAAATCCCAGCATCTGGTCTGGGGTTTATTTTGTGGTTTCATGGCGTGAGCTCGGCCAAAGCTGTGTCCCGTTCCTCACTTAAATGCCTCTTGAGAAATTCAATTTCACGCCCCAGTCTCCAATGTATGGCATAATTTAGATAATGATTTGAATGCACTCTTGATGATATTTTGTACAATCGGCAACTCTCGCTACCACCCATCTATCACTCTTCCCTATCACTATCAAGCCATCATGATACACAAAATCCACCGCTCTTCCGCCTCTATTTATCTTGCTGGAACCCCGTTTATCAACTATTAACCAAAACCCGCTCAGCTTAACCAATGACCAGGTTGGTCTCGTCCGCGAAGTCGTACTCTGGGATCTCGAGGTTGAGGGGTGCTGGTCCCTTGCGAATACGTCCCGAGATATCGTAGTGAGAACCGTGGCACGGGCAGAACCATCCACCGAAGTCACCAGCCTCGCCAATAGGTACGCATCCCAAATGTGTGCAGACACCTAAACGTCTAGTTGTTAGCATGGGTTTTTATGGAGTCGTCTCGGAAACAACAAAATGCGAAATGTTGCCGGTTTTTTGTACGTACCAACCATAACCAACCACTCGGGCTTCTTGACACGGTCGGCATCCTTTTGAGGGTCACGTAGCGTCTCGATCTTGATGTCCTCGGCCTCCTTGATCTCGTCGGCAGTACGGTGACGGATGAAGACTGGCTTTCCACGCCATTTGATGAGGACCTGGGGAATATACAGTCAGTCTCAAAGTCTCGATTTCAGTCAAAACAAGGTACGTACGTTCTTGCCCTCTGGGATAGCAGCAAGGTCTACCTCAACCTTGGCCATGGCCAAGACATCGGCAGATGCGGACATGTTGACAAGGAAATCTGCAGCAACATCAAGTCAGCGAATCATCCCAATTGGCTCCCATACCCCATAATCCGTTATCCTCTAGCCCTTGCGATGCCTCTGTATCTCCAATTGATCCTTCCTAACCCTCTTCGGGGATACACATACCCTGAACGGTAGACTTCGCACCCGCGGCGGTGATCGCGCCCATCGACCCAACCATGAAGTATTGGAACAGAAGGTTGCTGCTCTTCGCATTCTTGCTCCTGTATTTGCTGAAATCGGGGATCTGGCTGGTCTTCGCCTGGCTGGCGCTGGCCTTGAAGGGGCTCTCGAAGGCCGGGGCGTTGACGCCGGACTCGCCCGAGGCGTTTTTCTGCGTAGTCGTGCTGAGCGCGCGCACGCTGCCTACGGTGCGTGGAGCAGCACGCAACAGCGCCCGCGAGCTGTGGGTGAGAGATGCCATGCTGTAGGTGGGAGGTTGTGCGTGGACAGAGAGACAATGAGCGACGAATTGTATGGATGGGTGTTGTCGGATTGATTTTGAGGTTCGGCAAAGTCAAGGTCGTATAAGCCGCTTCTGATTGGCTCGTGGTAATTCGACTGGTCGGCCACGTGACCCTCGGTCATTTATGGACCTCCTCTCGTCATAAACATCTCGACAAACATGATTTGATCTGGGCTCGGGAACATAAAATCTACCATCGGCCACAAAATGAGCAATTCTGTGTTCTCTTTTATATACTCCATAAATTATTATCTAGCTTTACTCAAATGCTTTTTTTTGGTTATATTTCCTCACTGGGTTTATCACGTGTATTTTGATACACTTTAAGGCGTGAAATTGTTATTGCCCAAAGCTTTAATAAAAACATCAAAGCTTAGTATATAAAGTATGTTTAGGCGTGTTAAACAATTATTTATATTTTGTATAACACTGTTTATTTAAAAGCTAGGCTTCTAGAAATTGATACTCCTTACAACCGTATAAACTAGATTTCACGTGATTCTCTAGCAGCTGCTAGACTAGGCCTAGTATGATATACAGGTACAACGGTACATAAATTTTCAATGTAGCCGGTGCGGGGTCGCCTAAAAATTGGGGAAAGCTCCTTGACAACTCTCATATTCCACCATGCCGCCGCCGATAATTCTTCCTCGAATGACCCACCCGGTCTCGGTGCTGTTAAGGCGGACTAGTAACAGCTTGTTGCTTTGGCTGCCGGAGAAACTATTCTACTGGACTATTTTCCAGAAATCCGCCCTGCAAGCAACTACTTTTACGACCCCTTAGGGCGCCAACGAGGCTATTCTACAGCTCCAAGGTCGTTGTTGTTGCTGGCCGTAATTTTCCGCAAGTTAGAGCCTGAGCAGTCTGCTAGCACTTCGGGTAGGATACGATTATATACTAAGCACAATGGACCTTGTAGAGCTTCCCGCCAAGCAGTTTGCGAGCTCCAAAGTCTTATCAAAATGGTTAAACAAATTATTAGTTGCGTTGCTGCCTGTATAATCAGTGCTTTTTTCTCCGCAGCAGCTGTCGCTGCTCTCCCTGGGCCTCAACATACATGCCAGTATCCATCAAAAAATGCCCTCGATGGATGTCCCAAGAACAGTATCCTTGTTTGACAAGACAACTCCGTCGCCAAGTTCACGTCCATTCAAAAGGCCATTTCTTCGCTACCAGACGATGACACCGCCTTCACCATTGTAGTTCTCCCAGGAAATTACACGGAGCAGTTGAATGTTACTCGTAAAGCTGCTATCACGATCATTGGGCAAACCCGTAGTCCATTGGCACAATCGGAGAACATCGTGACGGTTTACTGGTCGTCCATAAATGGCGCCAACTCTGGCCTCACCGACAATGCCTATACGTCGGTTTTAACAGTCGCACCAAACCTAAATGCCAGTCTCACAGGGTCTGGGCCTACTGGATTTCCCGTTCCTGCCAACACTCCCTTTGGCAACACCGATTTCCGTGTCTATAACATCAATTTCCGCAATATCGCCACCGAAATAGGCGCAGGGCCGTCTCTCGCGGTCAGTGTAAGCAGGGCCAACGCTGGCTTCTACTCTTGCGGCTTCTACAGCTACCAGGACACCGTATATGTTGGCAAGCTCGGCAATGCCTATTTTTATGGCAACGAAATTGCGGGTCAGACAGATTTCCTCTATGGCTTTGGGACAGCATGGGTTGAGCGCTCGAACCTGGCACTGCGTAGCTGTGGCGGTGGCATCATTGCGTGGAAAGGGACTAATACGACGTTTGCCAACCAGTACGGTTGTTACGTCTCAAATTCGTTTATCAACACAGCGAATTCGTCCATTGCTCCGCAAATTGCTGGGAAGTGCTCTCTCGGTAGACCGTGGAATCCGCAGCATCGCAGCGTTTATTCAAATACGTTCATGGACGCTTCGGTCTTGGCAGCTGGGTACACAAAATGGTCGAGCAACCCCTTGACGGACAACTATAACAATTATACATTTATGGGAGAATATGGATCGTATGGCCCAGGCTTCAACTTAACTGCACGATTGGCAGGGAATGTCACCGCTGTGCTGGATAAGAAGACGGCAAGCAAGTACCGCCGCCCTCAGGATGTTTTTATCACAGAGGCAGGCAAGCCTAATGTCAAGTGGATTGACTCACGCTATCTATGAATTCGACGCCAAGAGATGTTCTTGGTTAATATTTTTAGTTAGATGAGCAAGACTTAAGTACAGTAGATAATTCAATGAGAAGCAATGTTGGGTTGGAGCTGTCGAGAATAATCTGAACATTTAAGTTCTAAGCATTCTGGCCATTCTAGTTACTGTGGACAGTACATCATACATTAACGAAGCTATTCGTCCCCATATGCCCTCTAAAAATCCTAGCCCTTTGAGTAGGTGCGCCGACTACTGTCCGTAGTCTGACCCAGCATATTCAAAGCAAGAGCGGTTAAATATGTCGAGATGCTAAGAAATACACAATATTTTACTGGCCACACGCCTACTTGTACACTACAAAACTAAGGCAATACCCTGGGTCATGTCAAGTTGCACGGATTCCATAAATAGTTTTACAGTTTTGGCTAAATACAGAAAATATCAACTCTAATATTCTCCCTTCCTAAGTACGTCCAACGGCATAAATATTGTCCATTACTTTCCAATCTCACTAAGCAGCGGCAGTGCAGTCCAAACCAAGCTCCTCCTCGTTAATCTATAATCTCCTTTAGCATAACTTACTTTGTATCAGAAAAATGCGGGACTTACGTTAGAGCATTTAGCCTCACTTTTGCCTTTAGGGGTCTTGACTTGGAAATTCTCCGTGCGGATGTTCTCACATGCCTCCAGAGAAGGACAGGCAACAGTGGCGATATAAGGCTCGTACTTCTTGCTAGATACACCCGTGAAGTCCTTGAAAAGGACATCTGAGATGTGGAATTTTGGGGGACGGGCAGCACAGGCCGCAGCATTTTTTACGGTGTAGCAGCCCGTAACCTCGATCGGCCAGTCTACATTCCCGACGTCATATTTGTCATAGACGACATTTTTAACATAGCCGCTACCGCCGCCGGAGTTCATGGTCACATTGTCGGGGGCGCCGGGGAAGACCTTGATGCGGGCTCCGTCGCCAGCGTTAGTCATGCTGGTGTTGTAAACGAGGATGTCTTCGACAATATCAACAACACCAACATATTGGCCCAAGGAGCCAACAGAGATACCATGTGATCCGTTGCAACGGAGGTTCTGGACAAGAATCTGGGTGCTGTTTGGCTTGAACGAAACACAATCATCGGTGTTGTCAATGATTGAATTCTGGATAACGACGTTGGAGGAACGGTACGTGTCCCAACCGTCGGTGTTCTTGGCTGCGTTGCCAACAGCGGCGACTTTCAGGTCCATGTTGTCAATTACGACGTTTGTGGAGTTTGCGACCAAGTTGAACCAGTTTGGCGGGTTCACCTGGTTGAGGTTGGACATGGTCCCGCCCTCCAGGCCGTCAATGACAAATAGGAGAGGCCTCTTAGCAGTAGGCTCTTTGACGAACAGGTCATACCAGACTTGGCCTTTTCCATCAATCACGCCGCCGCCAAATATGTTGACATCCTTTCCGCCAATGGCGAAAAACGCGCTGGAGTCTTGGAACTTGTACTTCAACGAATTGGCTTGCCAATAATCGGTATCCGTGGTGAAAGTAAGCGTTCCTTGGATGTCTGGCGGCGGTTAGTAGATGAAGCATTCTTACAGCGAGATATACGAACCCCAATCGACATGGTTTAAAAATGTCAAGTCCAACACCGTGCCAATGGTGTAGGTAATCCCAGCATCAAGAACGACATGCCCGCCATTGTTGCATTCATGGAATGACTTCAAGAGAGCCGCGGAGTCATCTGAGGTACCGCCCTTGACATGGCAAGTCTTGTGTCTCGGGGGCGAAACCTTAGGCAGCTTTGTCTTCAGGGTTTTAGGACCAACATTGATTCGAGGACGGGTTTTCGGGACGCCCGGGACGCCAGGGTGACTAGATGTCGGCACTGTCAACGCATCGACAGTGAGAAGCTGGAGGGCCAAAGTAAGAGCGTAAGAGAGCTTCATAATAGACACGTGATTATTGGATTCGATGTGGTGTAGGCGTATTCATTTGAGGATCTCTTCTATATAACTATCTACACATTAATGAGGGGAGCGGTGCAATATCTCGTTCAGACTTGACTCAATCCAACAATACAGCAATAGGAGAATATTTACTCCGTGAGAAGGACGTGGTTCTGCACATTGTCCCGTTTAAGCAAAGATGTTCCGGTGTCAATCATCAGATGGAACTGCTAGAACCCTGGTCTCTTTTTCATTGACGTCTAGGATTCCGGCTCAGGAACAAACAGATCGGCGACGGGACTTGTCTGTTAGTACACCAGAGTATTATTGGTTGGTGGGATTGAATTTCCCCAACGCCTCCATGTCGGCCATTTTCTCAAGTAACATTTGAGTCCACGAAATCGGTATAAAAATTTGTTTATGTCGAGGTGACGTTGAAATAGATCGAGGGAGCTTCCATTTACCCGGACATCCCCGTGCCCCAGTATGCATGGTGATTTACCCAGAGGCGCGCCTGGTATGTGTGTTCTCACGCCCAAAATCCTTCGACATGGATGTTCATTTATCCAGAGCTTTAGCCACCCTGGTCGACCGTGGTTCATTGCCCATTGGCTCAAAAATACACATTAATCACGACAAGACCAAACTCCCTTGCTGGTACCGTGCCATACAGCCAGCTCAGAAGGAACTTCCTTTTGGTCAAGCATTTCTGTTCCCCCGCACATCAATGCAAAGCTAAGGCTTTGTGGGGTACTTACAACCTTACCAGAGCACAGGTACCGACAGTGGGGAAGACTGCGGAGCAGCCGTGGTAGCCGAAGTAGCCGTCGAGTTGAGTTTCTTGTGATATCCTACTTTTACAACTCTTCGTCGTATCTCGTATATGAGCTACTTCACAATAACTTCATGGTTGTAGCACATTATGCGGCGTCAAAAAGTTTCATTCTCCCTTCCAAAAAAAAGTTTTCCCGGCCTATTTACCCACCAACCATATGTTGTGGACCTTTTCTCGTACCTCATCCAACTCATCCTGAAGCACCTGAGCTACAGGTGATTCCGGCGCTACTACTGACACCATTACAGAGGTTCTTAGCCGTGCCGCTCGGAGGTTTAACAGCGTAGTCGCTGAAGTGAATATCGCAGGAACCAGTAAGCTCGCAGTTGAGATTCGACACCACTGGCGCATACTTGGAGTTGGTCGTACCCTTAAAATTCTTGAAGTAAATCCCCGTCAAACTTGCCACCGCAGGGTTTGCAGCACAGTCCGCATCAGACGTGGCCCCATAGCAGGTTTGGATTTGAGCTGCATACTCGCATCCATTTACAGTGACTCCGTCATACGTGACATTGGAGACGGTGGAAGAGCCGTGACTGGATCCGCCGTTATACAGCTTAATGCCAACTGCCTTGGTGCAGTCATTCATTATGGCGCCTGTGACATACACGTTCTTGACAGTATCTGCGTTGGTTTTTCCAAGAGATCCGACGGAGAGTCCATGGCTAGCACCAGAGCAGGTGACGCCATCGACTGTCACATAGTTGCAGCCCCCCTTGAAAGCGATACAGTCATCATAGTTTGTGATTTTCACGTCCTTGATGGTGGTGTAGGTGCTCTCACCAACATCAAATCCGTCGGTGTTCTTGGGCAAGTTGGTGGACTTTGACGCGGCATCCATGGTCAGGCTTGCGTAGTTCATGTTGGTTGCGGCACCCTTCTGATTTATGAATACGTTAGGCGGGTTCTTGATCCTGAACCCTGAGGCGACGAGGTTGGCACCACCAATGACGTTAAGCACAGTTGGTCGTTTGAGAGATGAGTCTCCTGCAAAAATGTCATAGGCATTTTGGCCGTTACCGTCGATGACGCCGGTGCCAGTGAGTGAGCGAAATTTGGCCCCACTGATGTTTTTCATCAAGATAATTGCTTCCTGTGTGGCCCAGTACGTGGTATCACTGGACACTTTTAACAAAGCTTCAAACTGGAAATCACAGTTTGTGCAACCAGTGAAATCCAGCATAGTTCGGATACTGTAGGTCTTGCCAGCTGGAAGGACAATTGTGCCTCCATTGCCACAAGAGGTTATAGCTGCTTTGATGGCAGGAGTATCATCCTTCGAAGTGTCGTCAAGACTGGCAGGAGTGCATGTAGCCCGCTTTGCATGGGCCACACGGTCTGGCACGGCTCCATCTGCAGGTGCAGCAAAGGCAGAAGTAGCTGCAAAGGCAATAAGAAGCAGATTGAGTGAGGAAGACAACATGATGAACGGTGGCGAGCAAAGAGTCTGGAGCAAAAAATAGAGAGAGGGAGACCCCCGAGATATATTCACCCTTGCTGTGCCATGCCGCACGTTAAAACTGATATGACAATAAATTAGTGGCCATTGAAAAATGATCATGTGCCAACCAACATATAGTGCTGTCCAGTTTATTTACGAAACAAATTCGAATTCTTCCTTGGTGGAATATTCCTGTATCTGAAACTTATCGGCGAAATATAATAACACTACTGGGTATTTGATAATATCCTTCGTATGTATATTAAACATAGGTGCCCTTGAGGGAAAACTGGTCGAACAAAATCAACCATCTAAGAAGTTTAATCGTCTATCATTATGAAGTTTGCCCTCCTTGTTTCAGGGGCCTTGGCTCTTCTTGGGATCGGCGAGGTGATTGCCGCCCCAAACCCCGAACTCATCAAGAGAGCGGCCCGCACAAGCACCCCTAGTGGATGCTTAACTGTTCGGGGATCAGGAACTAAGACTGGTGAGTATTCGACTCTTACCGCAGCTCTTACTGCGTTGGGTTCTGGATCGGCATCTGCATGCATCTTCGTGTACAGCGGTACATATAACGAAGCATTCAGGATCGCATATGCTGGTCCACTGACTCTGTATGGTTATACTGCCGAGTAAGTTATATAGTCTATTCACCTTACAGTTTCTAACCTTCTCATAGCACCGGCACGTACAAGTCCAATGTGGTCAGCTTCCAGCGTAATATGACTTCGACTGAGGCTGGCAACCTCGATGCCTCCTCAGTTGCCAACATTGTGAGCGCCAACTTCAAGGCTTACAACATCAACTTCAAGAACACTTACGGCTCCGGATCTCAAGCCGTTGCGGTGACTGCCAACGGTGATAAGCAAGGCTTCTATGGATGCGGATTCTACGGGTATCAGGACACACTCTATGCCAAGAATGGCAAGCAGTACTACTCCAACTGCTATATGGAGGGCGCCATCGATTATATCTTTGGAAACGCTGCTGCTTGGTTTGGCGAATGCACCATTGCAAGCAACGGCGCCGGTTACATTACTGCCACTTCACGAGAAGATCCAACTGATCCTTCTCGCTACGTCTTTGATCACAGCACTGTATGTTCCCAGATTCAACATCGCTCCAGATTCTAACATATAGCAGGTTACCGCTTCCTCGGGCGCCAGCGTCGTCGGGAAGGTGTACCTTGGGCGGCCGTGGAGAGTACTGTCCCGCGTCATGTTCCAAAACTCGGTGTTGACAAACGTTGTGAATCCCAAGGGATGGGCGACCATGGCCGACGGAGCGACCCCGTAAGTGGATGCCCATCGTCATGCACAAGTATAGAACTAAAAAAAAGACAGGATCTATACAGAGTACAACAATAGTGGTGATGGAAGCAATACCTCGGCGAGGCAATTCTTGACTGCATCCTCGACTGCGATCAGCAAAGAGACTGTGTGGGGCAGCGATTGGAGGACTTGGGTGGATACATCATACTAGGATAGTAGTCTTCACACCAACTCGGCACTGTTTGTGGAGTGGAGGGAGATGTATGGAGAAGCGGGGATGTTGTTGGGGGAGGATTTTGGGGAAACATTCGACATTGTTCGCCGCTCGGCGGGGTCCTAAACCCCAGGCTTTCGATTATACTACTTATCGTTTATAGCTTTGGTATTTGAGTCGAACTTGAACCCGGTAAAATTGATCTCAGTTCTATTTATATGGAAGCATCTTTGAATGAAGCGTTTGATATTGGCTTTGCAGTACAGGTTTTGGGCACTTAATATAAGGGGAACAGCTAACCTTGCGGCCCCCAGAACCACGAGTTCCATTCCATATCACGGCTACACTTACCCGCGACATTTGGTGACAGCGCAATGGCCCATAAGTCCGCGTTCCTCGTAGAATTGTTACCGGGCAGCTGTAGGGCAGCGTCGTCAGATACTCCACACTTGTTGGTTGTTGCGGATACTTTTCAGCATATGTCGGAGTTCTTCGGCTCCTCTCTACCCGAATACTGCGTTGTGAGTCCAGTTGTACCCTGGATATTTTAAGAATAAGGCCCACTTGGCACTCCGGGTAAAGGAAAATCAGACCAAAGTTTAACCAAAGTTTAACCGAGCCTACGGTTTCTACTTTGTCCAATAACATGTGTTTGAACGGTGGTGATGGATCCAGTCTCCGTGAAAAGACTCCGTTCGTATGGTGGATTATTCCCCACGTTCTGGATCCCCATCAAGAGTAAATCTCCCGTCATGACACAAGAGCCAATATTTTAGACCGCTAATGTCGCGTGGGAAATGGATATGGGATTTTATTTTTCCATCTGTAATTGCAGCTGCTGCTCTTGGTGGGCTGGATCTGGTGAAGGGGAACCATCGTAACAATGGCAGCAACTTATAAGAATGTAGGTCCATGGACATTTATACATCCAAGGAATCAGCTTGGCTCTTTCCAACACCTCCGTGGATACTGCTCATTAATACCGCCTCCGCAATGGTTTTCTTCACGACTACTAAAAAGCGATGGTACAATTGGTAGGCAACTCTCACTTCTTGGACTCGCGAATGCAAACTGCACACGCTAATCCTACCCGCTTCAGGTACATCTCGCTCGTTGCCGCAGCGTGCATGGTGCTGTATGGTTATGATGCATCGACCTATAATGGTAAGTTTGGGTAACCATACGTCGTGGATGTTTATAACCTATAATTATACTAACACAGATAGCCTGCCAGAATTCCCCTCATTGGGTGAAGTACTTTGACGACCCCGTAAGTCCAACTTTATAAAAACTTACCCCTATCTGAACTCATGCTAACCACGTGATAATGCAGGATTCCTATACTCTTGGCCTCATTAATACGTCCTACAATATTGGCGGCATTGTTTCCGGGTTCTTCTTCGGTGGTCCTATTGTATGTTAACCTCTGGTTGTGATGACAAAGTTTGATAGCTGATAATCGTAAAGGCCGATAGATTCGGGCGAAGGTGGGGGATGGGTATTGGCTGCTTCATGACCATCATTGCCACTTTCATGCAAACATTTGCTCCTGAGCACAATGTTGGCGTCTTCATTGCTGGTCGTGTCATCATTGGACTTGGCCAGGGCATTGCGTTGAGTATGTGCTCCTACTCTAGCTTACCCCTGATCAAGGCGACCCAAAGAGTTATAACTGACTGACATACCCATAGCTTCTGGGCCCATCTATATTGGAGAATTAGCCCCTACCGAGATTCGAGGGAAAATCATGGGCTTCTGGCAGCTATTCTACTCTGTTGGATCGTTTATCGCGTACTGGATTGCATACGCCACAGGCCTTCACTCCGCCGCCCTAGGCCAATGGGACTGGAAATTGGTCATCATCTTCCAGATCCTCGTCCCTGCAATCATCTGTGCCCTCTTGCCATTCATTCCAGAGACACCCAGATGGTACATTCAGAAGGGCAGGGTTGAAGATGCAAGGGCATCGCTCATGCGAATTCGTGACACAGTTGAAGAAGTCGAAGAGGAGATCTTGATGATCCGAGAGGCAATGGCATACGAGAACGAAATGAACAGCGGCAACCAAGGTCTATCTCAATACAAGGCTTTGCTTACGGACAGGTCTGTCCGGAAGCGTCTTTGGATTGCGTTCATTATCAACGGCGGGCAGCAGCTCACTGGTCAAGGCAGTCTTAACTCATACTCCTCGCAAATATACAAGGGAATCTACAAGGATAAGCACACCATCGACTTGATTAATGCCATCAACGGCACTTGCGGTATTTTGTTCACTTTGAACGCTGTTTGGACTGTCGATCGGTATGGTCGAAAGTTCCTATTCATCGTAGGAGGAATCGGAATGGCAGTCTGCATGATTGCATTTGCATCAGTCGGCATCGCAACTCCAGACACCTTCTACGAGTCCGGTGGAAAGAATGTACTCACCAAAGACCAGCCTGTCGGGATTGCCCTCACGTTCCTGCTTTTCCTTTTCATTTTCTTTTACAAGCCCACATGGGGAGCAACGACCTGGATTTGGACCGCTGAAGTCTTCTCAATGAACGTCCGTGCCCAAGCCGTCGGAATGTGCTCGCAGTGGCAGAACGTCTCGAACCTGGTTTTCAACCAATTCTTCCCTGTCTTCCTAGCCAAGGCTAGTTTGTAAATCTCTCAACCCGACCACTTGGCCCATAGCTAACTTGTCGCAGCTACACCTTCTACTTCTTTGGTGGGATCAACGTTATGCTCGCCATCTTCGTCATATTCATTGTCCCAGAGACGAGGAACGTCATGCTGGAGGAGATGGACACTCTCTTCGGTGGACCCAACCATATCGAAAAGGGTGGAGCTCAGCTCTTTGAACATGCCGACGACACGGTTGGTACTACTGCAAACACAGAGCTCAAGAACATACCTGTGGAGGGAATGACTGCACCCACTGCTGTACCAGCAGGGTCGAAGGTTTAGTGGTTGTCGGTTCGAATCTTGTATCGTTGTTTAACTGTTACATCATGGTGGGGAGGTGCCTTTGTGCAGGCTGGTTCTATACAGCAACATAGACCACAATATTAACGAGCTAGTCTCATATATTTTCAAGTGATTGCTGGATCAATGACGCTTAGGCAAAATAGTCTATATGTATTTGAATATGACGATAGGTTTATTTATATTTGGCGAGTGGGTATGTTGTAACGCTATAAATATCTGCTTTGGCCTATATTCACACCCATTTCATTGCTGTGGTGTTGTTGTTTTTTATATTCCGTGCTATATCCAGACTGAAATCCGATTTGTGAAGATAATATTGTGTTAAAATGTGCTGCCGTCCGTTGTATAGGTCTCCCAAATGGCTTTCACAAAGCTTGACTTCAACAGTATGGGTAGATAGCCGCCGCTCATTCCTCGTGCTGCCAAAGAGTTTAAGGAGCAGACTGTGCACCGCTAGAAGTTGATAACTGTAGGTAAAGAATAATATAATTTATTCCCTTGATTTAATTTTAGTGGAAGTAGCTTGTTGAATTTGGTTGTTTAATTTATTTTAACATAATAATAATATTAATCTATTAAGAACCCTTATTTATTTTTAGTTGCCATAAACGTTTATAGCATTAATAGAGTACACAGACTAGTTTGCCTCTTGGAAACTGTTATGGGCGATTTCTATTTTGGACTTTGGGGCATTATTAGTAGATCACAGTGTTTTGGTTCTTATGTTCGGGTAATATGCATTCAAGTGTCCAGAGAACTCGAGCAACACTGATAGTGTGAAATACCCTGGTTAGTATCATCGCATCAAGCGTCACTCACAGCTTCCATAAAATTGAAAGGCTTGCTTGGTATTTTTATTACAAGCCTTTGTCTATTTAGTAATCAACAAGTCCAGTGGTTGGTACCGATTATCTCATCGCCGCCCCGCTGCTCAGGGTCCAACTTGATCACTGTAGTGGCTATCCGCAACACACGTCACTCACAAATTCCAGAATCTTAAAAAGGCTTGCTTGATATTCATGTCCATTATTTTACAAGCTTCGTTTATTTAACAATACACACGTCTAGTGTCCATGTCCATCATCACCGTCGCCCCGCTGTTCAGGATCTAATTTTATAAGGGTGTCGATGCGCATGATAGATATGCACGCCTCGACGGCGCTCTTCAACTGTCTGATCTTGCTCATACTTGGCTCAAGAACGCCGGCCTTGATCTCGTCAACCACCTTGCCCTTCGTCAGGTCCAACCCGTAGTTCTTGTAGTTCTTCTTCTTCGCAATGCTCTTCTCGTCCTCGTTTGCATCTCCGTCCTTGATGCGCTGGGATAACGCGTGGCGGGAACGGAGCTGTGCAACGAGCTCCGAGGAGTCCTTTGCGGCGTTGACGGCGAGGGTTTTTGGGATGATGAGGAGGGCCTGGGCGAATTCGCCAATGGCGAGCTGCTCACGGGAACCAACGGTGCCGGCGAATTCCTCCAGGTAGATGTGGAGAGCGGTCTCGACGGCGCCGCCACCTGGGACGATGGAGCCACTCTCGAGAGTACGCTTGACAGCGCAGAGGGAGTCGTGGACGGATCGCTCCATCTCGTCCAGCTGGAAGTCGTTCGCACCACGGAGAATGATGGACGCAGAGGTGTGGACCTTGGTGCCCTTGACCAAAATGCACTCATCGTCTGAAATTCTCTCCTGGACAACCTCTTCGGCGTAACCCAACGACGAAGCCTCGAATTTCTCGTCACCGTTAAGGTCAGATAGCGAGGAGACGAGGGTAGCACCGGTGGCCTTGGCGATTCTGCGAAGATCCTCCTTTTTACAGCGGCGAACGGCCATGGCACCCTTCTCGATGAAGAGCTTGAGGACCAAGTCATCAATTCCCTTGGTGGTGAAAATGACGTTTGCTCCCGACTTCAGGATCATCTCAACTCTGTCCATAACGATACCTGACTCGCGCTGTCTGATTTGCTCAAGCTGTTGCGGGTCGTCGATCGTGATGTGAACTCCCAACTTCATTCTCTCCTTTTGTAGGTTCATGTCTAAAACAGCAATCTTGGCATCCTTGACATGGGTTGTCATGGCCTGTGAAGCAACAGTGCAGTTAAGCGCGTAGCCCTTCACCAGAACTGACTCCAATGCCCCCTTTCCGTGGGCCTTGAGGATGTTGACCGCCTTGACTGGGTATTTCGTCTCCTGTCTGTTGTTTGTTGACTTGACTGCCTGCATGGCATCCACAACCATGTTCGCAAAGAAGTCGGAATCAGATCCAATAATCTTGCTGGACATCGAAGTTTTGGCGATGTTGATGAGCGATTCCCGTCCCAGGTTGTCAACCTTCACGCTGATGTTCTCGTGCATGTATTTGACGGCTTCGCGGAGAGCAAGGCGATAACCTGTGATGATTGTGGTAGGGTGTATGCGGTTCTTCATCAGCTCGTTTCCTCTTCGGAGGAGCTCTGCTGCTATTATGACAACGGACGTCGTTCCATCTCCAACCTCCTTATCTTGTTGTTGTGCTAGCTCCACCAAAATCTTCCCGGCCGGGTGTTCGACATCTAATAGAGACAGAATGGTAGCTCCGTCGTTGGTAACGGTAACGTCCTGCAGTAAGGGGTCAATAGGGGAAATAGGGACTGGTGTGGCATCGTGCGTACTCCTATGTCATCAACCATCATCTTGTCCAGGCCGCTGGGGCCAAATGAACTCTTCACTACATTGGCAATGGCCTGAGTAGCAAGAACTAATAATTTGTCAGTATGTATATGCGTTGCTGGGGTACTATAGTCTGCTATACCATTCTGATCACGAATATCTGATCCGCTGATCTTTGTTCCTCCCAGGACTAAACACTTATCAGTCCATATTAGTCAAGATAGGCAGTTGAATCTCATACAAAGCGTTCCCGCATTCCTAGGCTGCTCGAATAATCCAGACATGATGGCGTATATGGGTCTGTCGTGACACTTTACTCAGCTATCTCAACCTCACACACCGTCGCGAAAATGTTCAGAGACGCGGCGAAGCTTGGACGCTAGCAACAACAAGGTTAGCAGCAAAATCGATAGGGTAGTGTCGGCTAAACCGCGCTAATGGTGGGGGGACAGCGCGGGAGAGGTCACTCGGACTTCAGGGTTCACACACCAAATGAGTCGAGAACAATAATTTGTTGTCACCTCACAACACGACACTGATAAGAACTTCAACCCCCCAGACTCAACTCATACATACATCTGCAGACGCCGAATACAATATCGACTGAGATATACAGTGAGAATGGCCTCTAAGGGCCCAGAAGCTCCTGCAGCGCAACAAATTATCGATAATGCGACGAACAAGATTTCGGAGGGCGTAGGAGGGGTTCCAGCAGTGCAACAAGTTGTAGGCAATGGTACAAACAAGGCGGTGGAGGGTGCAGGTGGTGCTCCAGCAGAGACTTCCAAAAGCGCACTGAAGAAGGCAGAAAAGCAGGCGAAGATGGCCGCAGATAAGGCGGCAAAAGCTGCGAAGAACGCGCTTGTAGTCGGGCAAGGCAAGAAGGCAGACGATATCATTGGAATAACCGTGTCAAAGGAGGAGGATTTTTCTGCATGGTATCAAGAGGTTGTCGTTAAGTCGGAGATGATTGAATACTACCAAGAGATTGCGGGGTTCTTTATTCTGCGCCCAAGGTCCATGTTCATTTGGAACACCATTAAGAAGTGGTTTACAGCAGAGATTGAGGAGCTAGGCGTGGAGGAGGCTAGTTTCCCTATGTTCCTATCGCAGAGGGCAATCGAGAGAGAGAAGAAGCACGTGGAGGGTTTCGCCCCTGAGCTTGCTTGGGTTACGAAAGCGTTGGTTACCCCACTATCCCCCTTCGCCCTCGAGTACCTTTCAGCTATTAACAGTTTAACAGAGGTGAGAAAGACCTTGAGGCTCCAGTTGCTGTTCGCCCTACTTCCGAAGTTATCTTGTACCCATTCTACGCGAAGTGGATCCGAAGCCATCGCGATCTTCCCCTACGCCTTAACCAGTGGAACACCGTCGTCAGATGGGAGGCTAAGCAGACCACTCCATTCCTTCGAGCACGCGAGTTCGAATGGCAGGAAGGACACACGGCATCCGTGTCAGAAGAGCTGGCTGGAAAGGAGGTTCTCCAGATATTAGAGTTGTATGCCAAGGTTTATGAAGATCTGCTGGCTGTTCCAGTCGTTCGTGGGAGAAAGACTGAGAAAGAGAAATTTGCTGGGGGTTATTATACTACAACTGTCGAGGGATACATCCCATCCAATGGCCGTGGAATTCAAGGTGCCACGTCCCATTGCCTTGGTCAGAATTTTAGCAAGATGTTCGACATTACGATTGAAGATCCAAACCCAAAGGCTGGAGAGAAGCCTGGCCATCTTCATGTCTGGCAAAACTCCTGGGGTATGTCGACTCGTGTCATTGGTGTCATGGTTATGATTCATGGCGATAACAAGGGCCTGGTTCTCCCACCAAGGATTGCGCGCGATCAGGTCGTCATAATCCCAGTCGGAATCAACAAGAGCACGACCGCAGAAGATAAGGAGCGCCATTATGATCAATTACAGACCATGAAGGCTACATTGAAGAAGGTTGGTGTCCGTGCTGATTACGATATCCGCGATGGTTATACCCCAGCTTGGAAATTCAACGACCACGAGCTCAAGGGTGTCCCGCTGAGACTTGAATATGGTCCAAAGGATGCAGCCAAGAATGTCGTGAGCTACGCTCGCCGTGACACGGGCGAAAAGGGAACTATTGCCATTGCCAACCTGGCGACAGAGGTCGCTGCTCTCCTTGAGACCATACAGAACGACATGTATACCAAAGCCGAGGCTAATTTCCGGGCCCACCGTATCACTGTCACCAAGTGGGACGATGTTATCCCCGCCCTTGATGCCAAGAACGTTGTTTTAATTCCTTACTGTTTGGCCGAGAAGTGCGAAGATAAGATCAAGGAATTGACCACTGTCGATGACTCCGCCCACGAGGGTCCTCTTGAGAAAAAGGCCCCAAGTATGGGCATGAAGAGTCTCTGCATTCCCTTCGAGCAGCCAGAAGGCATCGTGAAGGGTGAAACCAAGTGCTTGAACCCTGAGTGCGGAGCATTCGCTGAGAAGTGGTGTATGTTCGGAAGAAGTTACTGATGGGCTTATTATAAATTACCACAAATGAAAACATTAAAGCCTTGCCGCATTTATCAGCTATGCCCATGTCTGGAGCCAGCAACAAACCTGTGAAATAGCATTACTGATCGCCGACTGGAGCCTGCACCTTGTAATTCATGTTGTAGCCTTTTGGGATGTGCCAATGGCATTGTGACCATCAAGTCCCATAGCATAACTAAAGTCGCCAACAACCAAGCATTATAGCAGAACCAGGATGCAGTTGAATATGTGACCCTTCCGACAATGATAAATATGCGTTTTGATTTTTTCCTTGCCGGTCTGTTCCACTTCCAACAAGGAGAGTCGGAAAACAACCATAGCATTCAATTGTGGAATCATGTCCCAACGTAGATGAGTTGCCAGCGTCATCCTAACAACACTAGAAAAATATCTATCGGCATAATAAAGGTTATTTCGACCCTTCAAGGGACGGAGGGTTGTCGTCCAAGATGCGACGGTTACAAGGATCTAGTTTACCCCTGAAAGGTATCGGATCCCAACCTGAACCTAACCGACAAACCCACAGCGACAACATTCGTCTCATCGCGGGCCAGAACCGCCCAAGCTCCAAACACAGAATGTCCCAGCAGGGGAAAATGCAGCTAACTTTCATCTGGTCTTGTATTGTTATTCTCGCAATTGTCTGGCCAAGCGCTTACAACGGGATGATCCAATCATAAAGGCCGTGCTCTATTTATCCTACCATGGAATCCGCACCTTAGACTTGAGACGTCTCCAACGTGAGACTGGAGATCCACTGCTGCGTCCGATGTCTGCACGATCCATGTCTGTGGATATCTTGGGGCTCTGTTTGACTTTGCCATCTTGCCTCGTCTGTCCATAGGAATACGCACGCCCACAGGGCAGACACAGATGACGATTGGGCAGACGGTCCGGAGCATCTCCCACCGCTCTATCAAATCAAGCAAAGCTTCCATCCTGACATTCCTTACAGTTTCTAGTAAGTGTCTGGGATAGCTAGAGCCGCTCTGCCGTACCCTGCTAAGTATCAGGGAAATGATAGTTGCGTATGCTTGGCAACACCTCCTTGAGTTGTTCCATGAGGGCGCGCATATAAGAACAGGCAATTCTCCGATACTATTTGTGTCTTCATTCGCATCTTCTTTTCATTCTCTGTGGTCATCAACAGTCGTTCTTTTCTAAAACTAGTTCTGTGAACTATTCTTTTCTATTACACACGCTCTTTACTCGCGGTAGTATTTTTAACATCATATTGGGCCGGTCCTATTTACGTTCTACGACTATCTTTCAACAAACATCATCATGAAGTACGAAACAGCAGTTATTCTCCTCGCCTTCTTTGGCTTGGGCCATGCAGCTCCCATCGCCGGGAAGCGGAGCCAATTGCTCCCTCGTTATGCCATCCGAGGCCGCGAGGTTCCCCAGGAGCATTCTCACAATAAGTTCCTGGACTCCGTCAGGACTAGTTTGAACCTGGACAACCCTGATGAAATTCAGGACCCTGTTTTTGGTCTGCTGGGAAATGCAGCCGCAGCAGTGGGACAGGTTTGTTTTTGCCAAGTATTGCGAATCATAGGATTGCTAACACATCGCTAGGGGAAAATCACTGATACCGATTGTCTGCACCAGGCAACAGCTGATCAGGCGTTTACTAATGCAAAGGCCGCTGGCGATATCGCTGGACAGACTGATGCTCTTGTTTTCGCTACCCTTGAGCGCAATACTGGAAGTGTTGGGCTTGAGAGCGTGCTTTGCACTGCCATCACAGCCGTTAACCCTGAAATTGCTGCCCTCAGCCAGCACCAGGATCCGGCTGCGGATGGAGCTGCTGCAAAGAACAAGGAGATTACACTGGAGCTTGCGAGGCAAATCGCCTCAATTGGTGGCGACCCAACTATTGCTCTTCAGTCCGGCACGTTCGCTCCAGGGACGGTAAGTAATTCATAGTTGTTTCCAAAACTACCGCTAACACGGACAGATTGGTGACCCAACCGCGGCGGGAAACACCTGTAATGTTGAGGATGATGTCGAGGGTTGTATTTTCTCCCAAAATCTTCTCGTTGAGGACGCCACATTAGACGAGATCAATGAAGCAGTAGCAGGTGTAGCTGCTGGTGGCGACGCTGCCGCTGGCGATGATGCTGCCGCTGCCGTTGCTGCAGATTCAACCTGCGCTGCCCAAGTCACTTCTACCGTCACCGTTAATGCTGCCGCGGCTACACAGGCTGCAGACTGCCCTGTTCAGGTTACTTCTACCATTACTGTTGATGCATCTGGGGCCACTCAGGCTCCAGTAGCTGATAACGCTGGGGACGCAGCAGCGGATGCCACTGTTGGTAAGTCACAGGATCCAACCTGCTTATAGAATTGGCCTAACTGTACCAGGAACAAATGTCCAAACCTTCACCGGTGCTCTCGGAGGTGCTGCACCACCGATCACTGAGTCCGCGGGCGACCGTCCATTCACCGTCAACGGTAACACTTTCACCAACATTGGTGCCGCTCTCCAACGCTCGTGTGACATCCAGAACAATGCCTGCTTCAATGCTGTCAACTCTGGCGCGCTCTCAGGAGGAACCGCCCAGTGCCAGGAACAACTGCAAGCATGCAAGGCCGCCGGCAACGCCAAGCGCGATAATATCCCATCCATCTTTAAGCGTCAGAATGCCGACGATAACGCTGGTGACAACGCTGGTGACAGCGCCAACGCCGATGCTAGCACCGATGCCGCCGCTGCCACTGGCACAAACATCCAGGCTTTCTCCGGAAACCTTGGTGGCGCCGCCCCGGCTGTCATCGAAAGTACCGGCACCAAGCCCTTCTCCGTCAACGGCTCCACGTTCGTGAACCAGGGCGGAGCTCTCCAGCGCTCCTGCTCAGTCCAGCACAACGCCTGCGCAGATGCCGCGAACAGCGGTGAAATCGAGGGAGGAGTTCAGCAATGCGAGGACCAGGAGAAGGCATGCAATGCTGCCAACGCCTAATAAGCGGGGCATAACGGAGAGTTTAGTCTATTGTCAGTGATGACGGGGTTTTGTACTTGCATGGAGTTGGTGTTTTTAAGATGTATGAATTCTTTTTTTTTTTTGCGGATGAGCGCCCGTCTTCTTGTAAGGCTTCTTCTATAAACGATTGTGCCTGAAATGCCAGATCAATGACACTGAACATGTTTATGCCCATCTATACCGTCCAATATAGTACAATTCCCACCGGGAGCCACCCACCCGAGCATGGTGCCAATGCTCTTAAGTCAATCCGGACACCCCGAGGGCAATTCCATAGCCCCTCCAACACTTGTCACGATTTCTGACTTTATGACTCCTCAGTAGCCTTCTGTTCCAGCGCCACCACCGCATTCTCCAATTCCTTAATCCTCTGCGCGAATGCCCTTCCCTTCAACTCCGTCTGCACTTCTCCCTCCCCCTCAATCGCCTCCTCCCAAGCCTTCTTCAGCTTCTCCAGCTCCTCCCTCGTCACATCGCGATCATCCTGCGCATACACAGCATTGGCCTCCGTGCTCTCTACCGCGATCTCGAACTCGTCCTTTGTCTCGGCATACATCTGCTGCAGGCGCTCTGCAATCTCGTCGGCGGGCGAGCGGCCTGAAGAGGATGCAAATGCGCGGTTCGCGTAGTTTGGAATTGGCACTGGGGCCGCTGGGGCGCGGGTAGGAAAGTTGTGCTGCGTAGTAACGGACGCCAGGGCACGGCGCTGCGCGGCTGGGAGAAGGGGACGGAGGCACGTCGCGGTTCGGCGGGAGGCAAGGCGCACGGCGCTGAGGAATGGAATTGGGGTCGCCATTGTTGTTGTTGGGACGGAAGGTCTTGTCTTCGCGGGAGAAGGTTCTAAAGTTCCAGGCTTAAGGCGATGATAGGATGTCCTCGGGGTTTATTCGGGCGCGGATTTAATCCCCTTGACACTTTCTTGGGTGCTAAACCCCACCCTGTATGCCGAGACGGGGCGGAACATCGCGGTTGCGGACAGGGGTCCAACATCGAGCTTCGTAAGGCGCGGGACAAACTCATGAAGACAAAGTTGCATTGGACGCGCTTTCGTAACTCCTTGAGGCCACAATGGTCACGACTGCGCAGCTGTATGGCCGCGCCATAGATCTGGCGACTAACCCGGCGCATAGTCGCTGGCAGTCTCCGATCTTGCTTCTACTCGACGCGCTGCTTTGTCTGGTGATAATCTGGAAAGTGCCTTGTATGCAACCGCCTGGCTCCCATGCAATATTTATTCGGGATGATGCTAATTAATCGCGAAATAGATACCGAGATTGATTGGGAGGCCTACATGCAGCAAGTTGCCCAATTCCTGTCCGGCGAACACGACTATGTCAAGATTTCAGGTGGAACGGGGCCTCTGGTCTATCCAGCTGTGCATGTCTATATTTACTCGGGACTATACTGGCTTACGGATAAGGGGAGGGACATAAAGCTTGCCCAGGGTATATTTGCAGCTTTGTATCTGTTCACCCTGGGAGGGGTAATGGCATGCTATAGGAGAGCTAAGGTAGGCTTCATCTTCCTAGATCACATATCGAAATTGAGTGAGATCTCGCCCTTTGAAGCGTTTCTAACATTAAAATAGGCGCCGCCCTATATCTTCCCTATGCTGATATTGTCGAAACGATTACACAGCATCTACATACTGAGGTGCTTTAACGACTGCTTCGCGGTGCTGTTCCTGTGGATGGCAATATACGCCTATCAAAGGAGAGCATACACCACTGGCACCATAATTTACAGCCTTGGCCTCGGAGTGAAGATGAGCTTGCTCCTTGTTCTACCAGCTCTTGGGATCATATTTCTCCTTACAAACGGGATATGGACAGGATTACAGCAGGCTGCTCTAATGGCTCAGCTCCAGATCCTCTTCTCAGCCCCATTTGCCTTGGAGAATGTCAGAGGGTATTACGGGAGAGCGTTTGAATTATCCAGGGTCTTTCTCTTCAAGTGGACGGTAAACTGGCGATTCATCGGCGAGGAAGTCTTCCTAAGCAAAGGGTTCTCAACCGCCCTACTCCTAGGGCATATAAATGTGCTAGCCATATTTGCCGTGACACGCTGGCTCAAAACGGCAGGTCGGCCCATTGAAGCAATGGTAACACGAACGCTCAATCTCCAAGAGCCTCTGGGCAACGTACAAAACTTGGTCTCTCGGCGCATAACACCGCAGTATGTGCTCACGACGATTCTGACTTCAAATGTCATTGGCATTCTGTTCGCTCGCTCGCTCCACTACCAGTTCTACGCCTACCTCGCCTGGTCGACGCCCTTCCTCCTCTGGCAAAGCGGCATGCACCCCATCCTGCAATACGCCCTCTGGGCTGCGCAAGAGTGGGCCTGGAACGTATACCCCAGCACAGACCTCAGCTCCAAGGTCGTCGTCGGCGTCCTCGCCCTCACCGTCGCTGGCGTATGGTGGGGCACGGGGCGCGAGGAGTACGCAGAGATACGGCCCGAGGTGCGCGACGACGTGAAGTAGTCCATCATCCGACAACCAGGCTTTACTCCTCATCCTCCTCATCGCTCGACGGCGGCATCTTCCCCACATTCGACTCCTCATCATCCGAATCCGCATACGGATCCACCTTCACGAACTCCTTCGGCCTGCCCCACGTTCGTTAGCCTCCCATAATCACCACCTGTTGCAGTAGGGTTACTCACCAATACGCCTCCTTCCTCCACTCCCTCTCATCGCGCACGACATTCAGAATCTCCCCTCCCAGCTTGTTCTCCCGCACCTCCCCGTCCTTGGTGTCCAACAGCACATACCCGCCGCGTTTGATCCAGATCGTGTTGCGGAAGCGCGAGGGCAGCTCGGCTAGCAGCTCCTTGGTGTTGGGGAGGGCGCAGAGGTACAGGTTGTTCCCCGCGGCGCGGACGACGCGGGCGATGGACTGGGTCGGGGTGAGTGCGGGGGGCGGTGTTGAGGTTTCGTCGGCGGCGGCTTGGAGGTTGCGCTTTGGGCGGCCCATTTTGGCGAGGCTTTGGGTTGGGTTTGCGTATTCTAGAAAAGGGGAAATTGTAGTCGTATTGAAATTATAATTTGGGCTTTTGCGCTTTTGTAATGAGGGGTCGTTTCTTGTGTTGGGAATAATTTTGTCCTTTTCCCCGCGAAAGTTTTGTGAAACTGTCAGGCCGTAGTTTATCCGCTGGCGTTTCTCCGATAGGAACCGATAAGATAGTGGTGGGCAGAATAGTGAACCACCCGGGTGCCTTGATTGAACCGAACCAAATATCCACTTAACTTTTCACCTCATCGCCCTTGGAATTACGAAAGTATGTGCGTAGTTGCATAGAGTTAAGCTCAGGGTACTACAGAGATCACCTTGAATTATTGAGTAGTTTCACCAATGAGCATCACAACGAATTTGGAACCAGTTGCATTATCATTTTTCAAACTGTTACCCGATTGACCAGAAACAGATTGTGTATTTTGATAACATCAATCAATGACTATATAATTAAACGTCGCCAAGCTAGGGTATTTGCCACATTCAATACAAGCAAAACGCCAGACGCTCTTCACTGCTCCGTGGCCCGAAAAGCAGACAAAATCTCCCACCAATGCATATAAAAAAGCATGAACAAAGAAGCGGTATCTAGCAAACATCTCAAGCATCTGGGTCGCTGATCTCAGTGCCAACATCATCAAAATGCTCTCGGATCGTCATCATGTAATTCCTGACAGAGATTACCAGGATGGCTACCGCAAACCCGTTCCACACATCCATAGAGGCTTGATCGAAATCGAAGTGCGCAATGGTCCGCGGCTTGGAGTCATCCTTCGCCGCATCAAAGGTGATGAAAATAACCTTTGCACCCGCGATGACAACCCCATAGAGAAGAGGTGGAATGCGAGTATACAGCGTCGGGGCACCACCAGGCGCGCCCCCGTCGGAGCCCTCGAGAAGGAGGTCCTCGCGGTGCTCGGCGGCGAGCGACTCGAGACTGTCCGTCATGTCTTTGGAGATGGAGTCGATGTCCTGACCGGGCGAGCTGGCGACAATAGTGGTGATTGGGATGTAGTCCTTGTTCTGGTAGCCGCCGTCGAACTCGGCCCATTTGATGTAATTCTCAATCTCTTTCTTGATGACTTCTTCACGAGTGCGGGAACCAGCTATCATGCTGCGGAGGCGGCTGCCGAGGGTGACGAGGGAAAGAAGCGCGGTTGAACCTAGATATTGTTAGTTTGGCATGTATGGATGAGGTGGGGAAGTTGATATACCTCTGAAATCGTGACCGGAGGCAGAGTTGATGAATGTTTCGTCGGGATCATACGAAAAAAGCGCAGGTGGGACAGTGCGGAAGTCTGATCTCCAGTGCGCCGGAAGCAGAGTCTGCAAGCCGCGCATTTTCAGCTCCTCAAACAAAGCCTGTTCGTCCTCGTGCCAGTCATCTCCGCCAGTGTCTGCTTCAAAGGTCGCTTGCTGATGTTCCAGAAACTGTCCGACCTTGTCCTCGAGAGAAATAGTTTCGGCATCGTCATTTTCGATAGATTCGATTATCTTCGGTGCTGGTGGTACCGGAGTGTGACCACCAACTGATGTGCGCGACGTGCGGTCCGTGGGCTCCTCGGGATCAATGGATTCGATGTCGTCTTCGCTCCTGTATGAGGACTGACTCCCTCCAGATTTGGGTTTTTGACGGTGCCTCTTGGTGTCACCCGGCGAGAGGTATTTCTTGGAAACCCGACCGCCTAGGACTGCTCCAGTTTTCGTACCGCGAGGTTCGGTGTTCCACTTGGGGTGTTTGGGGGTATGATTTGGGGTCGGTGAGGGAGTGATCGGTAATGCGGTGCGACGGCGATACTTCGATGGGGTGAGATATCCCAGGATCGAGTCACGTAGGTGCAGTAGTTGGTCCATCTCGATATGATTTTTTATTCTTCTGATGTGAGTTGTATTTGAAAGCTGTGTATTCTTTGTGGGTGATCTTTGTGGGATTTGCTTGCTGCCGAACAAAGTCGTCCATGAAAGTGAGATGAAAGTGTCGCGGGGTTTGGAAGGTGTTGTATGGAAAGTTCGAGGGCAAAGAAGCTTTATACCAGACAGAGGAGTTGCAATAAGCGTTTCCTCATTGACAAAGACAGTAGGTCATTCCCGACCATTCGCGTTGCCCGAGGTATTGTCTATAATAGAAGGCTACTATTGTCGTTCATTGAGCCCAACCTCGTCAATAACCCCCCAGTCCCTCGTTTTGGCTGACCGCCCTGGCTAGACCCCTGTCACATGTGCCGCTAAGGGAATGGTGGGGCTATTAAAGAACGACATAGCAATGCTTAATACAAGAACAATACAAGAACAATACAAGAAACAATACAACTAATAATTGGAGCCAAGTTGATCAGATGATATTGAGCCTCACTGTATTATAACAGCCTTGGAGTGCAATATAATAGCCCTTCGTAGAAGAGCTCAGTCAAATCGTAACCTAGAAACCCTTAATGGTCTCTTATAATAACTCACGGCTAGTTGGGGAGTTAATAGCATGTCTAGCTGATATAATACAATATTTTCACAGTATTAAATTGTTTGAAAACGTGAGAAGGTCATTAAGCCTAACAATATCATAAATAATCTTCTCGAAGTGATATCAACATCCCATCTTAAAACGACGCCCTTATCGCGATAAGCTGATTCGGATTAGTGCGGGCAGAAATTTAGAGGTTGCAGGCGGTGTGAGGACCTTTCGAGGGGACCATCATCATACTTTTGCAACTCCAAACTAGACAAGCACAAGCTCGACAAAAGTGCACATAATGGTCAGAAAACGAGTCAGAGATGCGGATGCCACCCCGGAGGTGTCGATGACGGGAGTGGACAACGGCGAGGACAGCGGCAGCGAGGATGTACGTCTTTCCCCTACCCCGCCATTAGAGCGTTCGAACGTATGTGCCTTTTACTGACGATTTCTCAGGATGTGGATATGATAAATGTCGAGTTCGAATGGTTCAATATGGCGCCCGAGGTCGATTTCCATGGCCTTAAAAGCTTACTGCGCCAATTATTGGATGTTGATTCGCAGCTCTTCGATCTGTCTGCCCTCGCTGATTTGATCCTCTCTCAACCCACGATCGGGTCGACTGTGAAGGTCGATGGCAAGGAGACGGATCCGTACGCCTTCCTTACGATTCTCAACATGCACGAACATAAGGATCACCCAGCGATTAAGGCTCTCACTGAGTACCTGATTGAGAAGTCAAAGTCGGGTACTGGTTTAGAAGCGCTGGGCAATGTTCTGTCCTCCCCTTCAAACCAAGTCGGCTTGATTCTCACCGAACGCCTGATCAACGTCCCGTCGGAAATCGCCCCCCCGATGTATTCCATGATTGTGGACGAGATTGAGGCAGCTGTTGAGGACAAGGAGCCGTACGAATTCACGCACTACTTGATTCTCTCGAAGACATACTTAGAGGTTCAGTCCACATTAGATCAGGAGGATGCACCGAGACAGAAGAAGAAGAAGCAGGTCGGGAAGGAGACCTTCTACTTCCACCCCGAGGATGAGGTTCTCCAGCGCCACGCTGCGGCACACGGAGGCTGGGATTACACGAAGGATGAGGGCGATTCTAAGGCAGACAGCAAAAGAGCTTTCCAGGAGCTAGGGATCAGGCCCCAGGGGCATGCAATTCTAATCGAAGCTGCCAAGTTTGAGGGTGCGGTCAAAGCTGTGGGCGAATACATAGGACTGCAGCAATAAACTATGATCCATCTCTTATTTTCTATTTTGAAGTCTTCCATCTAGCTCTCAATGACGTCCGGCCCCTCTAACCTCTGCATCAAGTACTCCACCTCCACGATCTTGGTCAATGGGATGACGAACTTCTCGTAGATGCTGACCACAGCATCAATATCGATCTTGCCCTGGCCTGGCTGGCCTGGGGATCCCAGGCTAGGATCTGTGCCGTATGTCTTCGCCTTCAACGCCAAGCGTGCCAGCACCTGACGCTCCACGGCACTGTTCGTGATAGCCTTATCGATTCCTTCTCTGTCCCCAGCCTTGATCAACGCCGTGAATTTCTCCGTCTCTGTCCTGAACTTGGATTCTGCCACGAACTTCCCAAAGTGTATCCTCCGCGACAGGGATTGCAGGCAAGCTATGTCACAGGTAGCCGAAGATCCGTAGTTTTCTTGTCCCTCGCCACGCTCATCTCTACCAAAGTCTATACATGCCGCAGGGAGGCAATGGTTGATGTAACTATCTTTTATCTTGTCGTTGACGTTGACATCATTAGGGTGGAGGATCTTTGGGTAATGAAGCGGTGGAAGAATTGGCTCCTCGAGAGCATCGGGGAAGTATGGGTATTCATCTGGAGACTGGAAGCGTCGGATGCGCGACTGTAGGCGTTCTTGTTCGCGGAGGGTCCAGTCGAGTAAGCTGAGCTCGCAGTTGGGGATCTTCACGGCGCCAGGGACGTAGATGGTGTTGTTTAGGGGAAACTGGACACGCTCGATTAAATGAAATATGATCGTATCTTCAAGACGGCTGTGATTATGTGTCAGCTTTGGTCGTGAAGGGGGAACTGACAGGCTTACATCAGTTGAAAGCGGATGTTAGCCAAGTCCAGGGCCTTTGAAACATCAGAGAGATCGATGGCAGCGTCCATTTTCTATGCGGTGGGACGGATGGATACAATCTATATATATACCGTGAAATGAGAAGAGAGGGTTCACGCCAAAAAGAAAACGCGCAGTCCAAATATCAACTTCGAATGGAATAGTAAGCTCACGATGTGCAAAGCAAGGCAAGGTAATGTCAGCAAAATAACGATGACCGACCCCGCTGTCGGCAAGCTGCCGAGTACTTCACAAGCTACCCTGGTTCCATGGCGTCCGGCAAATTCCGCGATGCGCATTATCGACGGCCCGACCAAGGTCTCCTCTGTCATAACAAGGCACGTGGATAGATACCAATGTCAACAAATCCTTGCTACGTAACACTCAGCATTCAAGCCCGAGTTTGAATTGCTACACCTGAAGCGCTGCGCGACCCAGGCAGGCCTGGGAGCAGAAACAATGGCTCGCCCCAACAGCCGGGATAGCGGTGGCCCGTCGGACTTCTTCAGAGCAGGGCCGGCTGATGATGAATCCGCTCTAATCTCGGTACGAACGCCTGGACGACTCTATATAAGTATGATTCTAACATATGAATAGACACGAGGGCTCGAAGCCTTTGGGCGCAAAGTCACGACGACAGCAAGCCACATGATGGGGCCTTTAACGGACTCCGCCTCCGGCACTCACTATCAAACCGCCATGGCCGACTTGCATAAGCAGTTGCGCCAGCCGAGCCTGCAGCGCAGTGTGTTTTCATTTGCGAAGACGAGTCCGACGGACCTGGTCCGCTCAAGGCTGTCTACGACCGAAATCCAGAACAGGGCCTTAACGCATCTATCCGACGAGCTGCTTGCGAATATTCCCGAGGACGAAAACTCATATTCCCTATTCCAAGGCTTCCAGGCGACGGTTCCAGATGCCAGTGAGAAGAAGCACAGGCACAGGGTATCCCGTGGCAGGAAGTTGATAGATGATAATGCTTCGGAGGCTTCGGACGGACCCGCTTCAATGCACAAGCTCAAGAAAGAAAGGCATTCGCTAAACCACCGATTCGAGATGCTAGGTGTTCGCAAGAACATGGCCAGCTGCGAGATAAGGGAGATAGACAACAAGATTGCGAATCTCAACAGCATGCGGAGGATAGTGCTTGATAGACTAGCGGGTTTGGAGCAGGACGAAGCATTGTTAGAGCACGACATTTTGGACGTTGAGAATCGCATCGAGGACGCCCAGGAACAGTTAGATATTACCGGGGAGCAAGAGCAAATGACCCCGACAAAGAGCGAGGGGGGTGAAGGAGGTAGCCCGGACAGGCTCGAGTCGGATTCCTCCTTCATGTCTCAATCCATATACGAGAAGCTTCCCTCTGCAGACTCAACGCCGTCAAAAGCAAAGCCAAAGCGCCACAGGACCATTCGGAGGAAATCCATGCCCATCCTCCACGAACACTTCGATCCCGGCTCCAAAATACGCGAACTCAAAGCACACGATGACAACATCACAGCCCTCGACTTCGACGTCCCATTCGGCACCATGGTGACCGCAGCTCTCGACGACACCGTCCGCGTCTGGGACCTCAACGCAGGCCGCTGCATGGGCTTCCTCGAAGGCCACACCGCCTCCGTCCGCGCCATCCAAGTTGAAGACAACATCGCCGCAACCGGCTCCATGGACGCCACCGTGCGCCTCTGGGATCTCAGCCGCGCCCAATACGAGCCCCAGCTTGACAACCGCATCAACAAAGACTCAGACTTCGACGTCGAAGACGACGAAGACGAGCCAGCTTTTGACATCCCCGACGCCCCTCCCCCCGCTCCCCCAGCGGGAACCATGGTCGACTGCCCCCTCTTCACCCTCGAAGCCCACGTCGACGAAGTGACCGCCCTCTATTTCAAAGGCGACACCCTCATCTCCGGCTCCGCAGACAAGACACTGCGGCAATGGGACCTCGAAAAGGGGCGCTGCGTGCAGACCCTCGACGTGATGTGGGCCGCCGCGCAGGCATCCGCGACGATGGGGTCGAGCGAGGGGACGTGGCGGCAAACAGGGCGCACGTCAGACGAGAAGGCGGATTTCGTGGGCGCGCTGCAGGTCTTTGATGCTGCGCTGGCGTGTGGCACGGCGGATGGGATGGTGAGGCTTTGGGATCTGAGGAGTGGGCAGGTGCATCGGAGTTTGGTGGGGCATACGGGCCCCGTGACGAGTTTGCAGTTTGATGATGTGCATTTGGTTACGGGGAGTATGGATAGGAGTATTCGCGTAAGTTCCCTCCTTGCACACACTGCCTGTCTTTCATTGATATGTTTTGTCGAATGCATGTTAACGTGTATTGTAGATCTGGGACCTCCGCACGGGATCTATCTTCGATGCCTACGCATACGATCACCCCATCACAAGCATGATGTTCGATGCCCGCCGCATTGTGTCCGCCGCCGGTGAGGACGTGGTTAAAGTGTATGACAAGGTGGATGGCCGACACTGGGACTGCGGCGCGGGCCCGACTGGTGCAGGCGAGGCTGGGAAGGCGGCTAGTATTGTGGAGAGGGTGAGGATTAAGGATGGTTATCTGACGGAGGGAAGGAGGGACGGGGTGGTGGGCATTTGGACTTGTTAATGATATTTCTTTTGAGATTTTTGTGATTGGGGATGGGGATAGGGTATGGGTGGCTTGTATCATAAATTAGAGTACAAACGATGTGTGGTGGGGTGTAAATGTAGGATACATAACAGGATTTAATGGCACATAACGACGGTAGTCAATAATGCCATCATGAGGATCTAGTTTTCAAATTTGCTTGTTTTTGTTATTATTGATTGATGTATTTGAGTTATCTAATGATATCCGCTAGGGCAAGCAACACAAACCCAAACCCCAAAGGACAGCGTTTGTATGTTCATATAGAAGGTCTCCATGTGCACAATCCCTAAATATATAAATATATACCAGCCGTAAACGTCATTTTTATGCTTCTGCGGTGAGCCATAAGACTTCGTCGGTAGTAAATGAACAAAAGGGGCCCAGTTTCCCTTCCGATTCCTCTTACAATTGGAATTTCTCTCCCCTCCTTTTTTTCAATCAGATTCTCGTCAGATGCGACTCGCTCACCCAAATCATCATCCAACCACTCCCTGACCCTTAATAAAAAGAAGGTTGTAGAATAAATAGTTTCTTCCGCCGGCGCCCCCCCCCCCCTTTTTTTGCTTCTCAAGAAACAAATCCCGTCCTGTGGCCCGCACATTTTTTGTACCAGAAAATGACATGGAGCTTTGTATGCCGCTAGCAAAAATAAATTGGAGAAAAGAACAAAAAGACGCGTGGAAATTTCAGATGCGTAATGTAGATGACGGTGTAGTGTCCCAGTGGCATCACACTCAGTAAAGCCGTGGGGCCGATTACTGTTCCACTACAGCGATTAGAAGTGTGCAGTACCCCTCAATGGAAGCGAAGCTGTTTATAAATATAACTCCTTCCTAGTTGGCATCGATTTAGACGAGCAGGTCAACATCCAAGCCGATTGAGCGCATGAAAAGGTTGACGTTGGCCAGGCGTTGGCTGGACATGGCAGGTGGAAGCGTCTTCGCGAGATTGACAGTCTCCATAACCCGGTCCTTGACGGCCATGACGAGGCGCTGCTGCTGCTCTGGGCTAGCTCCAACACCCATTGCTGCCAGGAACTGCCATACGTACACATCCTCGCCGGTGTTCACAGTTCCTGGGAATATGTACGGAAGTGTGGGTTCAATGACGTCGAAGAAGGCGTTGTAGGTGGAAAGCCTATATTAGTTAGCAGGGGTTCCCATAAATAGAGTCGATTTGGCACATACCAGTGGTTCCACTCTTGGTCGTCGACAGTGGTAGCTTGCTTAATAAGCTCAGCGCGACTGAGAAGCATAGTCAACATGCTGACACCAATGCGAGTACGAGCATCAATCTCGATGTTGGTCTTAGCCATGATTAGAGCAAGTAGAGCATCAACAATATCCAAGCCGGCCTCGTTCAAGAATCCAAATAGACTTGGCATAACCGCGAGAGAGAAAAGCTCGATATTCTCCCGAATCTGCGAAGTGAGTTGGGTCTCGCCCTGTGCAAGCAAAGCCTGGCGAACGACATCGAGCTGATCCAAATGTACAACAATCATGGTTAAAATCGTAGTTCGCTGCTGCTGGGTGATGTGTCTGAAAACTCGTGGAATGGCCTTCTTGCCCTTGCTGAAAGATAAAAATGCGATAAAAGGATGGGTAGCGGTTGCGCCAATTGGCTCGTGAACCTTGAGATCCTGCCAGAGTTTGTTGTTGAGCTTCTGCGTCTTCTCCTGCCAGTCCATGTGAAGGCCAACGAGTGCGGGGTCGACATCCTCAGTCAATGGTGGGGGAAGGTGGCGATCGTGATCCTCCATTTGCATCAAAGTGTTGTACACGTTTTCAATATCGCGCAAAACAGTCTTTCGGTCACTAGTGCTAACCACCTTTTGGCGATTCTCGTTCTCGTTACGCTTGATGTTGAGCAATGGCTTTGGCGTCTTGGAATTGCTGAACGAGATCTTACCCAAGCTTCCCTCGATAACGAGCTGCTTGTTCTTGGGCTTGTTCTTCGCTGCCTCAACGGCACGCTGGACCTGCTGCTCCATGCGCTGCATGTGGTTGTCTCCGCTCCGCGCCTGCCTCCTCATACCACCATGTCTGCCGCCAGTCTGGAAGAGGTAGGTCTGAGCAAAGTTGGTCAGAGGCTGGTTCGGGTGCTGCCTGGGTCCTCCACGGATTTGGTTGTGAACTTGGTAATAGAAATCTTCAGATAGGGAGTTGTCGGTGCCTTGTTCGTTGGGGTTTCCGGTGGCAGTTACGAGCTGTTGCAATTGGATTCTCGTGATGAAATTCTTGTCCTGTGGAGTCATGAGACCATTGTCCTTGGACAAGAGGAAAATCTTGTGGTTGCGCTTTGCCCGTTTCGCGTCCTCCATCAAGTACGCAGCGCGCTCCTCTTCGTTAAGGTGGGATAATTGATGCGGATGCGTAATGATGCCAGAGTTGTTGTGGCGATGGCCGGGCCCGCTAGGTGGTCCTGGGCTGGGGCCTGTTCCTGGTCGCCCAGCTGATTGAGCTTGAGCTTGTCGCTGTTGCTCGCCAGACAGGCGGTTCGGGTTCTGAAGAATCTGAATTGGCGGGGCTTGGGCTTGCGAAGTGGCGGGGACTCCCTGGGGCGATGGCGCCTGGGTTCTATGCAGGATTTGGACAGGCTGGTGTGCATGGATTTGTTGGGGTTGTCTCTCCTGGGGTTCATAGTATTGGCCGTTAAGAGGGCGCGGTGGCCCATGCAGTTGCTGGTTAGCATGCTGGGGGAATTGCTGAACATGCTGAGGAAACTGCTGTGGCTCCGGGTATTGCTGATATTGTTGCTGGTGCTGGAACTGGGCTTGTACGAACTGCCCATCGGGGTGCTGGGGCTGCTGTTGTGGCTGCGGGGCAGGTGCAGCGGCCGGTTTCTTGGCTTGTGCCCGCATTGCGGCTTCGACCTCTTCCACGCTCATCATTTTCCGACCCGCCGATGCTGCTGCAGCTGGAGCCTGCGAAGGCAGAGCTTGCGCAGCAGGTACTGTCTTCGAGCTGGTCCCCCAAAGGTCGGCATCAGCCTGCAGGTCGGGAACATAGTCGAGGTCCTTGTATTTCTCATAGCCGCTTCTTGCTGGTTGAGTGTACGTTTGGGATGTTTGTTGAGTCGTCACGGCAGCTGCCTGTCTGGACACAGGCTGCTGGCGAGTGAAGCGCATCTGCTCCTCACTGATTGCGCCTGACACCTTTGCTGTCTGGCCGAAGAAATCAAAGTCTTTCCCAACCGATTTCTTGGCTGTGGGATCTTCGCCACCAAAGGTATCGTCGTTGAAGACATCGTCCGTCTCATCTAGTTGGTCTCCAAGCCCATCGTAGGTGTCTTCGAAGTCAAGTCTATGCGAGTTTAATGTCAGTCCATGAAGTAGCCTATTAGTTGTAGCTGTTCACATACGCGTCGTCGTCGTCGGCACCCGCGTACGACGAAAGGCCTGCGAAAGGGTCAGGCGTTTGCCCAAAACCTGGAGCTTTCGCGCCTTGGTCGCGGTCCCTTGGAAGGGCCGAGTCAAAGCCAAAGAATGACATGCTTATTCGATCCTATCGTTGCCAGCTACCATCCGTTGGTGGGCCAGTATCTGCTACTTCCGGTATGCTTTCTGGTGGGGGAGTTGAGGGTCTGAGAATTCTTGTGTTAGCTCCAGATCGATGAGGCGCGTTGGCTATGGCTGGCCCTAAATGTGACCTGACGGGAAGAAAACAACATACACGTAGATCAGTCTCAATGCGGCCTGATACCAGCTGCCCCGCTGCATGTGCTTGTCTTGAAGCTGCTGGTGTCTTAAAGCTGAGGTATACAGATTTACGACGTGTACTGTTTCCAGAAGGGTTGATTGATGGTCGTCGTTCGTTTAGTACAAAAATCTGCCCCACGTTGTTCAGGTACGTACTGCGGCACTGACGCTAGGATCCCAATGTGCCTACCAAAATACCAAAGTGCACTAACAAATAGTAAGAAATAGCCCAGCAATCGTCACTCAGGTTGATCTTTTGGGGGGGAGGGGGGTACTGAAGGTACCTAGTCACGTGGATATTAGTAGCATTTGGCAACATTGAACAGCAACGAGCTGTTCGCGGCAATAGGTGTCGCATGATGTCCAAAACTCAGCTTAATCTGCAATTGACAAAATAAAATGTTTAAAAGCCACTTTATTTTACGGTCTCGGTGAGGTTCACATGTCTTTCAATAGGGGAGGTGTGCGCGTCTGTTTAAATATATTAAATATAGTACATCTTGGCCACGTACACTTCTCGTATTTGGACCAAGTACCCTGCCTCACTAGAATGGCCTAGCCCATGTTTGCGCTGCTACTCTCCTGTGGCTTGTCCTCGTAAACCATTTGTCCCCATTACACTTCGACTTCTCCCCTATTACCTGTTTAACTCTGAGGAAATCACTTCTGTCGCCCTCCTTGCGACGGTCTCAGGAACAGCGTTGATTCATCTCCCTGTCCAAAGCACGACCTCGATGACGGACGTGCCTGTGCAGGAGAAATCGGAATCACCACCACATTACAGTGGCCCTCCTCGGCCCGCTAATTCTAAGAACATCTTCACGATGGCTGCCGGCCATGCGAGATATCTCAGATACATTCTGTTCGCCTTCTTTGTGTGTTACCCAGGCTGGTGTGCTGCATTTATGCTGTAACTAACGCATCGTCCAGGGCCTAGCTGTTATCTACTTCATCTCGTCATCGTCAAACGCAACACAGCGCCTGCCAACCGCACAGGAAATTCTGCGACAAGGAAAGGACTGGGCAAACTCCCACTCTGGCGATAGCAACATACCTGCCGAGGTGACCAATTCAGAGGCTACGTCGCCAAATAAGCCAAATGGCCTTCCCCCTGCATCAAGCACCGAGCCGCGAATGAACGCCACGTTCGTTACACTTGCGCGCAACAGTGACCTCTGGGAGATTGCACGCTCCATCCGCCAGGTCGAGGATCGTTTCAACAGAAAGTTCCACTACGACTGGGTTTTCCTGAACGATGCTGCATTCAGTGACGAGTTCAAGAAGCTTACCACCTCGCTGGTTTCGGGTACCACACACTATGGACAGATTGCAGAAGAACACTGGTCGTTCCCTCCGCACATTGATCAGGACAAGGCCCGCAAGGTCCGCGAAGACATGGCTGAGCGCAAGATCATCTACGGTGACTCGATTAGCTACAGGCACATGTGCCGTTTCGAATCAGGCTTCTTCTTCCAGCAGCCGCTCATGTTGAACTACGAGTGGTACTGGCGCGTGGAGCCAAGCATTGAGCTCTTCTGCGATATCGACTACGATGCCTTCAAGTTCATGGCTGACAATGGCAAGAAATACTCCTTTGTTCTCAGCTTGTACGAGTACGTTGAGACGATCCCAACGCTTTGGGACAGCGTCAAGAAGTTCATGAAGAACCACCCAGAGCACATCGTGGAGGGTAACTCCATGGGCTACCTCAGTGAGGACGGAGGAGAGACCTATAACAACTGCCACATGTGGTCCAACTTTGAGATCGGCAACCTCAACTGGTTGAGATCCAAGGCTTACACGGACTACTTCAAATCCTTGGACCAAGATGGAGGATTTTTCTACGAGAGATGGGGCGATGCGCCGGTTCATTCCATTGCCGCTGCTCTCATGCTCAAGAAGGAGGAAATCCATTTCTTCAACGACATCGCCTACTACCACGTGCCATTCACTCACTGCCCCACTGGAGAGCAGACGAGACTGGACCTTAAGTGCCACTGCAACCCCAAGGACAACTTTGACTGGAAGGGATATTCTTGTAAGTCTATCATTAGCCCCTCCACCTATTCACGTTTACTAATGATACCGCAGGCACATCTAAATTCTTCGAACTTAACCAAATCGCTAAGCCAGAGGGCTATGAGAAAGAAATGGGTTAAGTCACACGGCGCCTTTATTAAAAAAGCGTTGTCTGTGCAATGTAATTCCTATGTTCTCAGACTGGAGGTGTAGGGTAGGGAGAGAGGAAGGTGGAAACGACCAGGCGTTTTTGGATGGGAAATGGTTAAAGGGGGCAGCAGCAGTAACTCTTGTATAGATAAGGGCGTCCGAGATGTCGCCACGCATTGGATTTTGAATTGGGGCCAAATTATCAGATGGATTCGGGCAATAAATATTATCCTTGATTTTTATAACTCATACAAACGGTTTTCCATTTTACATGATTTGATTTGACCATGTAGAGTCTAAATATGATAGTGTACAATTCCCCTCACAACGCCTACAATGTATTGGATACAGTTATTTGCACATCCAGCTTCCTCCGTCTCCTGCGTCCATCCGTCCTCCATCTCCTTATTCTACCGCGGTCTTCTTCGGCTTCTTCGTCCCGTATTTCGAACGGCTGGTAACTCTGTTTCCAACACCACCCTATCACAATATTAGCATTAGTCCCTACAATCTCTCCAACCCGCACACCACCACCTCTTCATCCTCTCTACACATCCCCAGGAAATAAACTCACCAAATCCAGCGCCCCTCTAACCAAATGGTATCTCACACCCGGACAATCCTGTGACCGCCCTCCCCTAACCAACACCACCGAATGCTGCTGCACATTGTGTCCCTCGCCGGGGATATAGCAATTCACCACTCTCCCCGTGCTCAAACGCACACGCGCCGTCTTCCGCTCGGCCGAATTAGGCTTCTTAGGCTTCGTAACGCCGACTTTGAGGCACACACCCTTGAGCTCCGGAGCCTGGACTACCGACATAGCAGGCGAGGTCTGTTTACGCGCGCGCTGGGGTTTCCGGCATCCCTAATGGCGGTTAGTTAGATCGCCATCACACGCAGTAAGGGCAATCGCGGAGGAGGTCATCATACCTTGGCGACTTGGTTCAAAGTCGTAAGAACAGACGGGGTGCTACTAAAAGCTCTAGTCGTCGGAATCGCGGAGATGGATGGCATAGCGACTCTAGGCGCAGCCATTGGCACCGCCGGCCTCCATACAGCCGGCGTGAGAAAGCGACGCAGTATCGTGGCGCGCATTGTGTGGATTGGGGATGCGGTCTGAACGGCCTCTCTTGAGGCTCTGGTCTTTTTGGTGGTATCTAGGGACGTTTAAGATTTAGCGCCGAACTGGCCAATTTGATATCACGTGATGCGGATGAACTTCGGTGCGTACTGTAGAGTGGGGTGGTCACGGGAGCTGAGGATGGGAAGGCCGGCTGCTGATGTAAGCGCGGTTAGCGGCGGGTAGGCTGCAAACGGCCTGCCTCGGACTTGCCGTGTCAGAGTACTCGAGGTACCGCCGTATTCTGGAGTATTGGCTCTCCTAAGAGGGCGTTTTTTGGGCTTTACTCGATACTCTACTATGAGAGGGGAGGGCCGCCTTATCGGCGAATGGCAGAGGCGCATACAGACGAGAATGATCAGGGCCGATGCCGCGTCTTGCCATGCCGCCGGGCCATCCCCACGACCGAGGCAAAGTCCCGTCTTGGTCAAGCGCGGGACACACGATGGTTCCCCAATGACCCAATAAACGTCGTTGATCCGTCTTACACGTGAAGCTGCCAGCCCGTTCCCTTCCCTAAGACTGATAATTCTCCAAGCAGGGATAAGTGCCTTGCAGCCCTCTCCAACTTTCTTCCTCCTCTTTCTCCAATTCCTGTTATTGCTCGTCTCCAATATCTCCCCTCGTGTGACTTTTACCTTTATCCTTATCGTTCAGAATGGCTTCGATAGCTAGGGTTTTGAGGCCGGCGGCGGCCAGAGCAGCGGTGGTCGCGAGGCCGTTTGTTAGGACGCCGGGGGCGGTCAGAATTGCACAGGCGTAAGATATTTATTCTGGTGATGCAGAGTTATCATAGCCATGCTAATTAATGCTGTGTAGGACGAGGACCCTCTCCACCACCCAGCCCAGACGAAATGAAGCCGTCGACATCACAGACATCCCGCCGACGCCCATTACCCACATGTCCGACATCGAGTCTTCCATGCAGGAAGCCGTCTCCAAATTTGCTGCCGACGTTATTGGACCCAAGGTCCGCGACATGGATGAGGCGGAGACAATGGACCCCGCGGTGGTTGAGCAGCTCTTCGAGCAGGGATTGATGGGCATTGAGATCCCAGAGGAATACGGCGGTGCGGGCATGAACTTCACGGCGGCGATTGTTGCTATTGAGGAGCTGGCTCGCGTTGACCCCAGTGTCAGCGTCATGGTGGATGTGCACAACACGCTGGTCAACACTGCGATTATCAAGTATGCGAGCAAGGAGCTGAAGGAGAAGTTCCTCCCTAAGCTGGCTACTGGCACAGTGGGCTCTTTCTGCCTGTCTGAGCCAGTCTCTGGGTCGGATGCATTCGCATTGGCTACCAAGGCCACGAAGACTTCTTCGGGATACACGATTTCGGGATCTAAGATGTGGATCACCAACTCTATGGAGGCGGACTTCTTTATCGTCTTCGCCAACTTGGACCCAAGCAAGGGATACAAGGGCATCACTGCATTCATTGTCGAGAAGGGAATGAAGGGCTTCTCTGTCGCCAAGAAGGAGAAGAAGCTTGGTATCAGGGCAAGCAGCACCTGTGTGCTCAACTTCGACGATGTTGAAATCCCAACTGAGAACCTCCTCGGCCAAGAAGGCCAAGGTTACAAGTATGCCATCAGCCTTCTCAACGAGGGCCGTATTGGTATTGCAGCTCAAATGACTGGTTTGGCCCTCGGAGCCTTTGAGAATGCCGCGAGGTAAGCAAGCCCACTTTTCTGGTCCCCCGCAGTCACTAACTTAGTCTAGGTACGTCTACAACGACAGGAAGCAGTTCGGACAGCTTGTTGGAGAGTTCCAGGGCATGCAGCACCAGATGGGCCAGTCTTGGACCGAGATTGCCGCCGCTCGCGCATTAGTATACAACGCCGCCAGGAAGAAGGAGGCAGGCGAGGACTTTGTCCAGGATGCTGCGATGGCGAAGCTGTACGCCTCGCAAGTTGCCGGCCGTGTCAGTGGCCTTGCCGTTGAGTGGATGGGTGGTATGGGATTCGTCCGTGAGGGCCCAGCTGAGAAGTTCTTCCGTGACAGCAAGATTGGAGCTATCTACGAGGGGACTTCTAACATTCAGCTCCAGACTATTGCTAAGATGCTGCAGAAGCAGTACACTGCATAGGCTAGCTAGTGACTTGTAAATATAAGATTTAAAACGTACTCAAAAATAGTGTGGGTGCAATCGTTCAGCCCGTGTGAATGCCGGCATAACCAAGGCAAACTTGGCAGTATTTTAAACTAGTTATCACACCAGCCCTACAAACGAGACGAGGCGTTCAACATTAAATCCCTCTGTTTCTTACATGCATGAGCCTGGGGGGCGTTTTGCTAATGACGATGCATCGGGGGAAATCCACTGGGGGGGCAACGACACAGGCGAGCGAATAAGATGCCATGTTCCCCACCACTGTTGTTGTGTTGTTGACCTTCCGCAATTCGCTGTCAGTCGCAGGGTCGCCCAGCCTATTTATCGCCCATAGAAGAATTTCAAAATCTTTAATTCATATAGCAGTTATTTGCTTTTGCGGGAACTTGGCCCTATGTGAAGTGCAAAAGGTTCTTGCGGCTTTCACGAAATCAAATTCTGGCTGAACAAAATTCAGTTCTTTGACCCCCGCACAAGGCCGTCAAAACTCACGTGTAGGCCAACACCACCATTATTCTTGCGATATTAAAGCAAAATCCTTTCTCTCCGCCACAACTCAAAGGACTCTGTGCCCTAAATACCCGGGCCGCCAGAGAATCATCATTCCACTCTGTGATACACGAGGGTGCGAATATTTAAAGCTTGCTTTCAAGCTTCGGCTCCCGATTAGCAACCGGGGCTTATCGACAAAGACCGACGTCAAACGGGCGCCTCCTCCCATTAACCCCACACCAGAGGGACCTTTCCGACCCCGAACAACCACCACAACCATATCGCGCCCTCGACGACGCTCGAGTATCCCGCAGCCATGAATACCGACGAAGAGGCGCTCAGCGCCGTCTACAAGAAGATCGAGCGCGAGAAGGCTCTTATCAACGCCGCCAATGCAATGCGTCAGCAGACACAAAACGAGCAGGTGCGGTCGAAACTCGACACGCAGATGCGAGAGGGCCGTCGGAATATACAATTCTTCGAGGAGAAAATGCGAGAATTGCAGATCCGGACCGTGGGACAGAACATGGACAACATGCGCCTGGGACCGGAGGGGAGCGGACCCCAAGGTGGGGGTCCAAGAAACGATAGAGATGGTCCGCCGACGCCGCCACCGAAGGATTCGAGAGGAAATTATATCGAGCAGGGTGGCACTGATCAGGGAGGTTATGGCTCTGGCGACTACAGTACGATGTTCGCCAGCGAAAATCCCGGGGGCATTATGCCACCAAGACACCCCTACGCACCCCCCGCCCCGGGATCGGGGGTCCCAAAAGCGCGCGCAAACTATTCGAAACTAGGTTTGTATTTGAAGATTGATTTCAGATGGCCATTGAGCTGATATGTACTAGATCTCATCAAATACGATACTCCCTATCTCGGACCCCGCATTCAGCTTATGCTGTCGCAATTAGCATTCAAGCTCGATGTTGAGCAGCAGTATCTCAAGGGCATTGAAAAGATGGTACAGCTGTACTCGATGGAAGGCGATAAGAAGAGCAGAGCGGATGCCGCCGCCCGCCACAAGGATAGTACTCAAAAGATTATACTGTTGAAGCAAGCAAAGAAGAGATACGAAGATCTCCACATTGACATGCAAAGCAGCGCGGATGCGCCAGATGGTATGTGAACAAGTATGGTAGAATCAATATGACGACTAACAATTGTCTAGATGATAGCATTAACACGCCCAATCTGCGAAAACCTCTTACTGGCCAATTGTCGATACGAGTTTCTGCTGTGAAGGACGTTGACCATGCAGCCACCTCTAGGTTTTCTCGAGGACCGGAAACCTTTGTTGCCGTTAAGGTCGAGGATAACGTTGTTGCCCGTACAAAGACTTCGAGAACCGACCGATGGGATGGAGAAACTCATAACCTCAATGTTGAGAAAGCAAATGAAATTGAACTAACAGTATACGACAAAACCGGAGAGCAGGCTCTTCCCGTTGGCCTCTTATGGATCAGGATATCCGATATTGCAGAAGAGATGAGACGAAAGAAGATTGAGGCCGAGATCAACAGCTCCGGCTGGGTATCTGCGGATAGAATGGGATCAGGCAGCGCTACCCCGGCTCAATTCAACACCGGGTCTCAACAATCGCCACAGTTTGGAGGACCCACTAGCCCTGGAATGCAGCCTGGGTTTAACGGCGGCGGCGGCATGGCGCCTGCTCCCGCCAACCCTTCCCTACCGCCGCAACCTATCGATGCTTGGTTCGCATTGGAGCCTTCGGGTCAGATCCACTTGTCTCTCAGCTTCGTCAAACAGACCAAGGACAGGCGACCATTCGATGTTGGTCTTAACCGTAAGGGAGCCATTCGCCAGCGTAAGGAGTTGGTCCACGAGATGTTCGGACACAAGTTCGTATCTCAACAGTTTTACAATATCATGAGATGTGCGCTTTGCGGCGACTTCCTGAAGTACTCTGCCGGTATGCAGTGCGAGGACTGCAAGTACACCTGCCACACGAAGTGCTACTCCAGCGTTGTTACGAAGTGCATCAGTAAATCCAATGCGGAGACTGATCCGGACGAGGAGAAGATCAATCATCGCATTCCTCATCGTTTCGAGAAGTTTTCCAATGTGGGCGCGAATTGGTGCTGCCACTGTGGTTATATGCTGCCATTTGGCAAGAAGAATAGTAGAAAATGCAGCGGTAAGTCTTCTGTCTGGAGAATCCAGAGTCATTACTAATGAATTGGCAGAATGCAATCTCACAGCTCACGCCCACTGTGTCCATCTGGTTCCGGATTTCTGTGGAATGTCCATGGCAGTTGCCAATTTACTCCTGGAAGGCATCCGGCTCGAAAAGGCGAAGCAGGACCAGAAGGGGAAGTCTGGCCATCAATCCAACCTAAGTGGCAAAACCTTACGTCCTGTGACTGCGAAGTCTACTGTTTCGTCCCAAGCCCCGACAATAGAGCAACGATCATCCTATGGCCCCGGCGACAGATTGCCGCAACAAGCACAATCCTACGAAGGTGCATCTGGAACCTCTCAAGAGTCTATTAATGCAGCTAAGGCTGCATACCCCTCACAAGTCCAGCAGCAGCGCCAGGGAGGTGACCGGATGAGCGGGGCTGCTACAGCGGCATCTATAGCTGCAACCGCAGCCATATCTGGCCAGCGACAAGGTTCATATGATGCGCCTAGCGATTACAATAGGGCATCCGGAGGATATGGCGGACAAGGCAAACCAGGTTACCAGGAGCGCCCGGCCCAGCAATCCACTTATAACCCTGCCGATTATGCGAATGTTGGTGGCGTTGGTGCTTATCCCCCAGCCCTTCAGCCACCGCTGCAGCAACAGCACCAGCAAGGCGCTCCGGTCCTTCCACAATATGGTGCTATTCCTGTGACCGGGATGCCTCCTGGAGCCGAGCCTCAAATGGCGAAGCCACCAGTACCAGCAGGCGCACTTGCTACTCGGAAGCCTGTTGTGACACCATCCGCCACGGAGGCAGGTGCAGGTGGCCGCATTGGCCTCGACCACTTCAATTTCTTGGCTGTGCTTGGTAAGGGTAACTTCGGTAAGGTTATGCTTGCGGAGACCAAGGCGAGCAAGAGGCTGTATGCCATTAAGGTTCTGAAGAAGGAGTTTATCATCGAGAATGATGAGGTTGAGAGCACACGGTCGGAGAAGAGGGTTTTCCTGATTGCCAACAAAGAGCGCCACCCCTTCTTGCTCAGCCTTCACGCCTGTTTCCAGACAGAGACGAGAGTGTACTTCGTCATGGAATATATTAGCGGTGGTGATCTCATGCTGCATATTCAACGTGGCCAGTTCGGTACTAGGCGTGCGCAGTTCTATGCTGCTGAGGTCTGCCTGGCGCTGAAATACTTCCACGAAAATGGTGTCATCTACCGTGATTTGAAGCTGGATAATATCCTTCTTACTATGGATGGACACATCAAGATTGCAGATTATGGTCTTTGTAAGGAGGACATGTGGTACCAGTCAACGACAAGCACGTTCTGTGGAACGCCAGAATTTATGGCACCTGAGGTTAGTAAATTGTTTCCCGGCTAAGTTATTATGATGCTAACCCTAATAGATTTTACTCGACAAGAAGTACGGTCGCGCTGTCGACTGGTGGGCATTCGGTGTATTAATCTACCAAATGCTGCTCCAGCAGTCTCCCTTCCGCGGTGAAGATGAAGAAGAGATCTACGACGCCATTTTGGCTGATGAGCCCCTTTACCCCATCCACATGCCTCGCGACTCCGTCTCCATCCTGCAGAAGCTCTTAACCCGCGAGCCTGAAGGTCGCCTGGGTAGTGGCCCAACGGATGCCCAGGAGATCATGAACCAGCCCTTCTTCCAGAAGATCAACTGGGATGACGTCTACCACAAGAGGATCCAACCTCCGTTCCTGCCCACGATCACTAGCGCCACTGATACTAGCAACTTCGATTCCGAGTTCACCAGCGTCACGCCCGTGTTGACCCCGGTCCAGTCTGGTAAGTCTTGTCGTCTTTTCCACATGCTTAGAATGATAACTAACAGTTTTACCCTAGTCCTTACCCAAGAAATGCAAGAAGAGTTCCGCGGCTTCTCCTACAGCGCCGATTTCGTATAAGAAACCCGAGCAGCCAAAATTCATTCAACACATTTCGGCTAGATAACACAGTATCCAATCTAACCGCACACCGCACATCCCACCCGATGGCAACGGTATTCGGGTCCAAGGGTGGAATGACCAAGAAAAAGCAGACGCCGTGTACTTTGAGTCATCCATGGGAGCAAACGGGGGACCCGGGTGCACAGCGGGGGGGATCAAGTAGCCAACGGCCGGTTCTGGGGGAATGAGGAGTGCTTTTTTGGGAGGGAAATAATTGGTGGAGAAGAATGAAACGTAAATAAAGATTCCCGATCTCTTTTTATAAGGATCAGTAGCGGGGCGGGAGATGATGATTTGATGTATAATCGGCATTGTTTCGCCTCTAATAATACCACATACCCTCTTTCGCATGAGCTTGGATTCTCCTTAAGTGCGTGATCTCTAGGTCTGAGGGGTCGGTATTCTCCTGAGGAGAGATTGAGATATTCTTTCTAAGTGCCTGGCCTACGCCTCAATTACATCTCCCCATTACACCGTCTCCTTTTACGCAATTTCTCGATGGTAAAGAGTATCACGTTCTCCTGTGTTAATCGCAGCATATTATTTCCCAATAGTGACTACTACCAAAATACTCTCAAAATAAATCAAATAGCGATTGGAAAGGGAGAGGCCAAGCCATCGGTTGAGTTCTAAGAAACTAGATATATCGACAAAGGAACTTTCTCCTGCCTCATCATTCCATAGCACTATCCAATTAAGCATGTAATCTCTGTCCAACCGCGGTATGGCACGGATATTTCATCCGGCACTCCTAAAATACCATTCTCCGGATCCTTCAGCGACTGAGTCAGCCATGAGCAGAATCCAACCCTATACCACGGTTTGTTCTTCCCCAATTCTTCTTGTCGCACAATCAGCCCAATGCGATATGTTAATCGATACCCAGGGGATTTGCGCTGAAATACTCTAGTTGTCCTTGAACCTAGCAGCATAACACAATAGCTCTTTAATGGGAAGGGAAATCGGCGAGCTAGGTCTTGTAATGGCCATTTCTGGGTGTATTTATCATCCTGTCTTGGGATGTGAGGGTGGTCTATCGCCGGAGGGTCATCCTCAAGCTCGAGACAGACACAACTAGATGACTGGACAGCATCGAGAAATACGTTTGGTCGATAAGAAACTTTCTGGGAGCCTCTGCGCTGCTGCTCTGTCGCCGCCCAATACAAAGTGATGTCGTCAAGAGTCGTCATATTGCCAGAAAATTCTGGTCGGTCTCTAGTCGTTGCCTTAGTTGTGCAATAATGCTTTATAGATGCCGAGTTAAAAAACTAGAATGGCAGATGGGTGATCCTGCTCATTCTCCAGGCTTCGGAAGCACGAACGGGCGTCTCGTGGACAAAAATTTAATAGGAGAGCGGCTCGGTAGAGTTGGTATAAATTGCGAGCTTCAGAAGAAGACGATCGGCGTCGTCCATAGTCGGCATTTGAATACCCCACAAGTGCATAATTGCATAAACGGAATCCTGGGGCAAAGATACGTAGCGCTTAAGTGCTGCCGGATACAAGAGGTAAGGTTCCCGGAAGAAGTACATGCTGAGGAGACCGGAGTCTGTGATGGATTGACAGATCGATCTTGCGCATGGATCGTTGCTGAAGCGGAGTATATCCCATATATCGCGGCAACCCCCTGCGACATAACTGATACCTACAGGAAATTTATTGTCTCCATACTTGCCTCGGAAGAGGGGACGGTAATACACAAGCTCGGACGACTTTGACAAGAAAAATGGTCGAGACAGGAAAGCTTCTTGTAATTTCCACGAAGATGTGAACCACCCCTGCTGCGCCATGCCCTGGAAAATCCTGGAGATAGATTCAATATCAACTTGGATTGCCATGTTCGACGGCTCAAGCCTCGTATGTCCGTCCGGCCTAATGTACCCTATCGATTCGGCATATTTTTCAATGGTGTAGTACGCTTTAGACATGTCGCTGGTCGCCCAAGGCACCATCTGAGCAAACACCTCTCGAGCCTTTTGATATATTGCTGCTTGGTTATTGATTTCTGACATTTTGACAGCTTCGTTTTCTTAATCGATGCAAGCTATATCAACCCAGATGAATGCCCCTTTATTAGCAGTCGTCTTTAGGGCCTGCTCGAATTCGCTGACGGTGAAGTGAGACTTTTTTATCCCAGGAACCTTCCAAGTCAAACCACTTATATTTATAGCGGCCTTGCTAGGGTCTTCATATCTTCCCCATGTGTATAAAATGGCGTTATAGCTCGGCTCCTTTACTCCATTGTATTTATTGCCGCTCTACCGCTCGTAAGATGTCATGGAGGCAACGTGGAGAAGTCTTCGAGGCCATGGCTGCAATTGGGTCTCATCCCGACTTGGAGGGAAGCGTTCGTATTTTAGCGAAGACGAAATATCATTTGTGCTTTTGAATCTTTGGGAGAATTTGGGAACCATTTTAGCTTTGCCGCCAATGCTTTGAAATACCGAAACCACCATATAGTCGGATTGCTATTGGAATATGGCGGAAATCCACACTTGCTGGACCCTCGAGGAATGTAAGTCTGGTCATTGCCACAAATTTAACCCAACCTCAATCTCACGGATGATAGTTCGGCCAACCTACGCGTAATCAAGTTTACTTATCGATCGACAAAGCCAGAGACCGCCGTGGTTAGAGAAAATGGATCTCAACAGTGATGGACCCAACGTTACTAATGATCTGTGTTTTACACCACTGCACCACATAGTTATTGGCTTTAAAAAATGCTGATCTACGGCAACAATTGAGATTAAACAAGGCCGACATTAACAGTTCCGACACCTTCGGCCGATCATTAGTTCATTGGGCGGTGATTACGGGAAACAGCAACGCCGTTGAAACGCTTCTAGACCATGGGGCCTCCGCAACCTCTCCAGATCGAGAACAAATGACGCCTCTTCACGACATATTCCTTGCCCCATCTTCATCTCAGCTTCAGTGCGCTCAACTTTTACTTAATGCAGGAGCCGAAATTAATGCCCTTGATGCCTGGAGGAGAACCCCATTTCGAATTGCGGTGGGATATGCAGCTATAAGTCAGGACTTACTTCACATGCTCATCAACGAGGGAGCAGATATTAATCAGCGGGACATATACTCTCAGAGCCCCCTGCTTAAATCTGTCCAAGGAAGCAACGATACAACGCAACTGCTTCTAAATCATAATGCGGACACAGGAGCACGAGACGCTTATGGAAACACCCCTAGGCCATATATCGCAGCCTACCGGAAAAATTACAGATGCTCCTTCGACATGGGGCAAAGACGAATGAATATTTCGAGTTAAAACCTGGTCGGCGTGCGCGAGGCGGGCCGACTCTCGTGTTAGACTTCGTCGTCTGGTATGGAAGTGTCGAAATAATGCAGGTTATCGAGGAGTCAGCAAACACCGACTTTTATTTGTCTCATCCTGTGGACGCCTTTGGACTGTATCAAGACTTCCGGCTGGCCAACAAACCGAAAGCTGGAAGCGAAGAGAGCGAGGCTTTTGTTCGCATACTATCTAGGGCATTCCTATGAAGTTGGTAGTGTACATTCTCATATCTCGGCAGCTGAAAGCGAGGACGATGGTAGCTCCGATGATGAGGTTTACGAGGACGTTCATGATTACATTGACGGATAGTGCTCTGGCATGGGGGTCTCGTTAACACCACCGCAAAACCAATACTAGGTAGAGTTCGTGCTATGCCCAGAGCATCACAATGAGTGGTGATTGAGGCGTTCATCAGGCAATTGACTCAGTGGGAGGAGGAACAGTCGCATGCATAAGCCGGCGTATAATCAATACCACATGTCATATTGTAGCAGCTATATTCTATCTATAGAAACTCGAAACATACTACAATGGCGCGCATGCGGAGGCTGTGATAGCTTCAAGACGGGGCCGCCGTCGCTACACGTATAATGCTGGGGCCGCGGTTTCCTAATGCGCACCTGCCGCATGTTATTTTCTACTCGAAGTAATAATATGTTACTACTAAAGGCTACTAAAGCAACAACAGTAACAAGGTAATGACAGGTATGGAATTAATACACATATAGACGCTGTTCTTTATTGTGAGTGAGAGTGAAACTCCGCACGTGATATTGTCATCGCGATTGCACGTGATCTATCTTGAAAAGTGAACTTGGGTTGACATTAAGCGCAGCTTTTCTAACATCCTTCTACCACCAAGTGCGTTGTTCATACTTCAATTTTCTCAACCAATGTAATACAGTCGGGTCAGCCTCTAACGAGGCCTTAGAGGTTTGAAATGGAGCTTGACAGCTATCACCCAACGGATGCAGAGGCGTGGGATTATATAGTCCAACATGGCGACCGCATCACAGATCTGGCAACACACAGGGTCCGAAATGCCATGATTGAAGTTTTGAAGGACAAGTGGGAGGCACAAGGTATTGCCAGACTCAATCTCCATGATTTTGCCTTGATATGGTTAGATCCTCGTTATAAGAGTTTGGCGACAAGGCTGGTGAAAGGGACAGTAGCTGAGGTTTTTGACATCGGGACAATCTATCAGCTGAAGAAATGCAGGCTAGAAGGTGTAAGTTCCAATTGCACGAGCCTTGGTTGATGACTGTCGCTGATAGAAACACAGTACTGGGATGCTCGTTTGAAAAATGGACTAAATTGGTTGGAGAAGGTGTTTAAGGAGTCGTCGTCACGCATTTCTCAAGCGGAGTTCTATGGGATAATAGCCTGCTTCGAAGTTGATGATTATGAAAGCGATCTTAACTATTTGTTTTGGGATGAAGGCGAAGCTCACAACGCGAGCTCTCGTAGGGAGGACTTTCTCCCCCACCTTCCCCTCACGGAATACTCAAGAACATATAATACCATCTTGAGGCACAAACCGGATCCGACATGGGTTTTTGCACTGATAATGGAAGAAATCAGAATGTATGGAGACTTTGCGAACAAGGTAATGATGCACGTCGCATTGTGGTACAATCCAAATATAAGGGGTCCATCCCCAAGGCAAAGCATCAAGGACCCGATTCATGTCTATCTGAAAGAGCCTCTTAAAACCATATTAACCGAAAGGCCTCATCCAAATGTAGGGGATGGTTGGAAGCCAAAAGCCCTTGCTTTGCAGCAGATTGTCATAGATTTTGCGAAGAGAAACGGATCGAAGCGTAAGGCACCATTCCTGATCGGAACACTGCGGTTCAATCAACCCGCTGAATTATATCATGAGCGGTTTATTGAAGGGAATTTTTGGGACCGTCTTGCTCGGGAGATTCACCGCAGAATGCCTGAGATTCCATTTCAGCACCCCGACCTTCTGCAATACAACAACACGAGCGAGGATATTTACCACCCCGATCAGCGCCCGACACTAGGGACAGCATCACCAGCCCATCCAAAGGAAGATGTATGGTCTATAGCCGACCAAGCCGCTAGAGAAGGAGACGTTGTCGCCCCAGAGATTGAGGATTTGATCGGACAAGAGTACGGCTCGGACACGCCATCCATCCAAGAGATATCTAATCCTGGGCGCCGCGCAAGCACCTCAGCCGGGCACGAGCAGACTTCCTCGGCGTCATCTCCCACAAGTCACCTTGCGCCTGGAAGGGACAATCAACGACAGTTCGTCGAAGGTGGTGAGACAGTGGGCGTGGACACAGAGTACTATGATTCATCCTCCACACCCCCATCAACACTCACAGGTCTCGGAAAACGAAAATCCTCCAATGCGCGACATACATATCAGTTCACTCCAGGCGGTCGTCAGAAAAGTAAAGTCATCAAGCTCGAGCTCAGCGAAACAGTATCGATCGCGTCGAACGAACGGGCCTCAAACCCAGCGTTGATGTCCAATGGCCGAAAGCAGACCCTTATTGATCCCATCCCACCACCGCGGCGCAGAAAGATGATGACAAACCTACCGGATGATCTGTATGCCGCATCGCCGCCACCCAGAACAATTGCATACGCAGCAAGCAGGAGAGAATCCGTCCATTCGACGTCTCAGTGTCCCGCACTGACTGCCCCGCCAGCACCAATGTTCAGTGCATCCCAGCATACAGCACCCATTACACCCAGAGGGCCGTCACTAGCCGAGCCGCCCCTTAGTGAGGTCAAACTGGCAGTTCAGATTGTACTCAACGAGTTCGTCGATAATCTCAACCTGAAGGAGCAAGTTGCCGCCATCAACGCGGTCCGCAGCGAGAATAGTGCAGCGGTATTCGTTATGCTACCAGCTCAGCTGAGGAAAGCGTGGCTGTATAATGAAATCGGAAGTATATATGAGTGAATGGGGCAGAGCTGCTCAAGGGAATTGGGATATTTGGAGTGAGAGGAGTTGGACGGACATGGGTGGGCGGAAGTGTGCACATATTCTTGGGTAGTTATTTTGGATGTCCCAGGAGGCAAGGGGCTGTCCATCACGGACGGGTGCGTTTTGCTTTATACCCACAGTCAGCGTTGATGCGATTGGTCACTTTTACATAGCTATCCCTTTTGCCATTAGGCTGGCGCATGATGGGTGCGAGCTGGGATTTCCGGCTTGCACTTTTGCCATTAGTCGCTACGCCCAGTTTAATGTTGGATATCCGCTTTGCTAGCTGACGAAAGCTGCATTTAAATAACACAATTGAACTTTTGGCAGCCACTAGATTGCTACTAACTCGAGTGCCACACACCCGTTTGCCAATTCCGTGTGTGATACCTCATCTTACATTCTTCCGATCTCAGGTCGCACAGCGTCGACGGTAAGCACAGCATATGCAGAACGGCATGGAATTCATATTCTTCATATATTGTAATATACAGTATCTACATCTAGTTCAGGCGGAGTATGTACATGACGGCCAGCCCTGCCACCGCAGCGCCAGTCGCCAGGCCCTCTAATGCTACAAGCGTGACGTCTTGTTTCCGCAGCGAGACCTTCTCCTCGCTGAATAAATTCTGCACTCGCGCTACACAGGGCTCAACCAGACCTTCCTTCCAGGTACTTGGCTGGCGCCATTGCAGCGAGGAAACTTCGGGCGTCTTACCTTCTGTCTCCAAGGGGGTGGACTCGGGGCTACCAGTCGTCTCTACAATTCCGGCTGCCAGTTCAGGGGTAGTAACCCCTATCGACTCCACCTCGGGGCTCTGCGCTGTTACCTCAGCGTCCTCTACGCCGGCGGCACCAGCGCCGGCCTCCCCACCCTCAATCCTGGAGACTTCCCTCTCCCTCTCCAGCGCCGCCAGCACCTTATCCTCAAACCCCTTCGTCAGCCTCTCCCTCCTCCACGGCTCAAAGCCAAACTGGAACACCAAGAATAACAACACATTGACTCCCATCAATCCCCACGTTCCCCACGTACTCATCCGGCGAATCTTGTCCGACCAAATCTGCTCCTCATGGTACCTCGCCAAAATCGCAGCATTGAGTCTGGACCCCGCCTGCTCAGCCGTGCGCTCCGCATCCGCCAACCTCTGCGCCGCCTCCTGCACCGCATGCTCGTTGCCGTGGTCGCTACGGTACAGACTCGTGAAGCGCTCTAGGTCAATGGGCGTCCATGTGTCCTTGCGGGCGAGCAAGGTGGTGACCTCGCGCTGGCTAGCAGCGCGGTCCGCGACGAGCTGCTTGTAGTTCAGGCGCGAGACGCGGACTTCTTCCTGGGAGGACTCGAGGTGCTGCTCGTGCAATGTGATGGTGCGTTTTAGGGCCTCGATACCGGAGTATCCAGTGAGGTCGTTGAGGTGTTGTGAGGCGAGGAAGATGTTGCCTTGCAGGTTGTCCATTATGTTTGTGAGGCGCTTTGAGATGTGGGACCGGCGGCCCTCGGTGGCGGAGGGGAGCTCGCCATTGTTGGGGCTGAGGCCGGAAAGGAGGGGGCTTGCCGGGGATTCAGATGCGGCTCCTTGCTTTAGGTCTGTAGCCGTGGGTGAATCGGCATCGGCTTGGGGGGAAGGAGAGGGATGCAACTGAGATTTTTGGGATGTGGTGGGTGGGGCACCAAGGTTGATAGGTTCGCTGGAGGGAGAGCTGGACGGCGTGCTTCTCTTCTCATCGGCAAAGTGCCGTCGTTGTTGGGACAGGTGGTGGCGTTGTATGCAAGTCAGGACATGACTTGGTCTCTGGATGGCTTGCGTGGCTGCATGTCGGCAAGCTGAAGCTGGAGGTGATGGTATAAATATGGAGCGCGCTGCATGCCTCAGCAATGGTTGTCGCATATCCAGGCGTAGCCCGGGAGGTGAATTGAGGGCTTGAAGGCGAGGTGAGAGGTGAGGAGTGAGAGTTGAGGCGTTAAAAAGTGAGGTGTTGTTAAAGAAAGATACTATAAGTCAGAAGAATAGGGAAGCAAACACCCGCGCCGCGAGACATTCAAATCGGATATCGGACGGAGAGACCAATAGCCGCCGAAGTACCTCGCACAGCAATTTAGTATGGTACGGGTACCTTTGCGTGCCTTTCCCGTCCAGCCAGCACCAACCACAGCCAGCCACCGCCAGCCACCACACCACAAGATCCCTTCACCGCCTCCATAAAAGGCGAGGATATGACCGGACCCTGGACACGGCACCCCGCCGCGGCCGATCGCTATCTTGACCTGTACTTTCTTGCTTCTTCATGGTGACTGGCCGCTGCCCGGCGCAACTACCCGCGACTATATTCAAATATTTCATCTTCACCTCTGCCCCCGTCTCCTCTCGTCCCACTGCCCAAACTTATTTATATATTTTAATTTTTCACCCTTCAACTATATAAACAAGCTGTACGTACGTCTATTCCCCCAATTCCCTAGACAATATCCTCTAACAATTCCTCACAGATTCCCCCTTCTCAACTAAAATACCCCGCCATCGCATAACCAAGCGCCACCATGGGCTCTACCACCCCCGCGCAACTCCCCGCAATGGCCACCTCCCCCAAACACATCTTCTTCACCGACTTCGACGGGACCATCACCTCGCGCGACTCCAATGACTACATGACCGACAACCTGGGCTTCGGACAGCCCACCCGTCTCGCTCTGAACCGCCAGATCCTCGCCAACGAGATCACCTTCCGCTCTGCCTTCAAGCAGATGCTGGATTCGGTGCATACCCCCTTCGACCAGTGCACCAACATCCTGCTCGAGCGCATCGAGCTCGACCCCGGGTTCCGCGCATTCTACGATTGGGCAAAGGCGAACAATATCCCCATCGTCATTCTGAGTGGGGGGATGACCCCGATTATCCGCGCGCTGCTGGACAAGCTGCTCGGTGAGGACAGCAGTTGGATGCAGATTGTGAGCAACGAGGTTGGAGCTCGCCCGGGGAAGAGCATCAACGAGGAGAAGGGGTGGGAGATTGTGTTCCATGACGAGACGTGAGTTTAACCCTTTTTAACCACCCCTCCAGGCCCCTCAACGCCCCTCAATCAGTCCTAGAGGAAACAAAACTAATCAAGATCCCCATTACCAGCGGCTTCGGTCACGACAAGAGCAGCACCATCCGTCCCTACGCCGCCCTCCCCGCTGACCAGAGACCAACCATGTTCTACGCCGGTGACGGAGTCTCCGATCTCTCGGCTGCCAAGGAGACTGATCTCCTCTTCGCCAAGAAGGGCCATGGTATTTCCCCTCCTCTCCTCTCCACCACCCCTAATCCTACAGCCCACCACAACCACACAGCACAAAATGAACCATACTAACACCCTTCCTAGACCTAGTAAGCTACTGCGTCAAGGAACACGTCCCCTTCTACGAGTTCGAAGACTGGAACACCATCCTCGCCCAAGTCCAAAGCATTGTCGCCGGTGCCAAGACCGTCAAGCAAGTGTCCGCCGAGGGCGTCGATGCATTCACCGCTGCGCTGAAGGCTTAGATTATATTTCCTTCTTAGAATCTCATATCCTGCATCTCATGCCGGCCTCATGTCTCGTTTAGAGAATGTGGACTAGTGGATGGAGCAGAGTAGATGGGCGGATAGGGGATAAAAAATGAGTACTATGCTAAACAACGACCGAAAAACTGGATTTTAGACGGTGGATTGGGGGTATAGAAGGTTCGCATTGGATCTTGGGGCCATTTAGAGGGTAGAAGCTACATCGCTTATAGATAGACAAACAGTCGGTTTCTCTACACTCCTTTACTTCATCTAGTCAGTTTACGAAATATTGAGCAAGTTCAGATTTGACCAGAGCATTCGAGCTTCCAGTTGTGCACACAATAACATGCAATCAATAAGTTCGCCAATCAATCAGTCACCACAACCATAAAACACACCATCTTCGAGTGAAGGATATATATCTGCTATGTTCTATGTATACACCCTATCCCAGCTCAATTACCACAGCTCCCCCGCCCATCTCACATCCTCCACAAACAGCCACGGCCAGCGCTAAAACACTACCGCGCCATCTTAGTTTAAAACAGGCATAAATAATACCCTTTTCCTCCCCTCCTTTCGCGCAAGCTCCTTCAGAGCTGCATCTTTCTACTCTCTACCCTCCATCGCTCTCCATGATAAATAAAAACATAAAAAAATGAAAATGGGTATAAGGAATGCGATCGCTGATCTTATGTTGTGTGAAAAAACAGAAACTGGGGGTGGTCGTGACAGTGGGTCGTGACGGTGGTTGAGACGAGTGGTCGCCCCTTTCTGTTGTAAATATGTAGCGTGTTGTATCAAGGCTTGCCTCCGATGATGGTAAGGGTGTTGCTGAAAAGAAGAATAAGTGGTTGTTGTTGCTTAATGTCTAGAATGAGTAATCGGACGCCAGACGGCTCTGGATCGGAAATAGCCGTGGTTTAAGCATTAGGGGGTTGTTTCGCGCCTCGAGCTTGTCGTGTAGCGTCTGTAATTTCAACTCAGAGAGAATTGGATAATTTTATCTGGGGCGTGATGTCGAGGACTGAGGATCGAAATGATGATTGTCGGGTTCGGAGAAGCCTGAAAGAAAGAGGTGTGTGCATAATAACAAACGCCGTGTCAAACAGAATAAAACGCCGTCATAAAGCCGTGCCGTGTTCTTGAGAAAACTGAGCGCAAAAAAAAAAGTCGCTCGGAGCCATTTAAGGGTGTGCTGCAGCACTGGAGTTTGTCTCAGTCGATCCGTCTCCCTCAATCGTCTTCTTCCAGTGCTCTGGCAGGCAGACGCAGACAAGTGGGAATGCCTTGATTTCGCCGGCGGGCAGTGCTGGATCGGCACGTCCCGAGGTATTCGAAACTCCGCTGTCGCGTTGAGCGTTTCTTTGCGCATCCCATTCCTCAGCCCTCTCATCCACGATCACACCAGTTGCCCAACCATCATCCCAAATACCAACAACCTTGAGCATATCGCCTCTCTCAAGCATAAACTCATCTCCTGCACGGGGCTGGTACGCCCACAGGGTCGACACCTTATCACCGGGGTGGATCTCATCTTGAGAGTAGTAGTCTTTAAAGAATGCCAGCTGCTCTGACTGCTGGCTTGCAATTCCATGTGGCGAGGACAGCTCATTACCACTGCCGGAGATAGGAGAAGTGGGGTCTTCTCCAAGGGCTGAACCGCTCGAAAGCGAGCCATTTCGGCGTCCAGCAGGCGGGGGCCGAAGAATACCTCTGCGTGTGTCGGAGTGTGGGCTCTCGCCATATTCGCTGGACGAGGATCCACCATGTCTTCTGCCCATAGCATAGCCTGCAGCTGCACCACCAGCACTGCCACCGACAATAGAGCTACCACGAGTAGGAGATTCTGAGTGACCGCCTTCCAATGCTGACATGCGAGCAATGCGACCACCTGGAAGCACTTCAAAGCCTGCGGGTGGTTGAGGGCCAGAGCGGCCAGAGCCAGGAGCCTGCACCATACTGGCACCCTTACGGGGTGGGCTGGGCTGGTTGAAGACGCTTCCGTTCTGGCTACCACCTCGCCTGCGCCTCAAACATAGCAGGATGAGTCCGGCAAGGAGAGCGACACCAACGATTGCACCGATGACGATACCCGCAATGGCACCTCCTGAGAGTTTCTTGGAACCACCTGGTGCACTGACTGGTGGGGACGTTGCTGAAGTTGATGGTGTCGATGATGATCCCGCAGATGAAGATGGCAGAGTAATTGACTTGGTGATACTGGGCAGGACAACGCCAGCACACACGGATTCCGCCTGAGAGTTGTAACAGCAGGTGTCTGTCGAATTCTGACCACCGGCTCCACAGTAGCCGCACAATCCAACTGCGCTTGTTCCGAAACCGCAGTTGTCTGGCTCGTTATCAATGCCAGCGATGCATTTTCCACTGTCCAGCGAATTTGCGGGCAATGAACAGGTGATAAAATCTGCGCGGATCTGTTCCACCTGCTGGTTGGGATCAAAACCAGAGGTAGTACAAAGGTTAGCATCATTAATGATTCTTCCTTCACTGAGGGCATATTGACTCTGGAGAATTGGTTAATATAAGTAGCCCGTTGATCAAATATTTGCTGTCACTTACGCATGTATCAGCACACAGTGGCTCCAGCTGATCTGTTGTGAGCTGGCAGTTGTCTTTGGAATTCTGTATTATCGCATTACATATAACTGAAGTGGTAAAGCGTGCGTAAAGCTCAGTTGTATTGGTGAGGTCGATATTCGAGCACCCCAGGAGATTTTGATATCTGCACGTCAGGTAAGACATTGCGGGAAGAAAGGCTGGAATGACGCTTAAACTTACTTCTCCTGTACATAAGAGGTTTTAACATGCGAAAGTAATTTCTGATCGAAAGAAGCGGTGTCTGTAGCTGACTTTAAGAATGGGCTGGATAAATAATGAGGTTAGCTGGGTCAGGAAAATCGTAGATAATCGCTCTGGCGAAAGGTACATACAATAAGTCCGCCACACCGCCAGTGACTGATACCGATGAAGAATTAAAGGCCGGGCAGGCCTTGGAGCCCGAAAGCGAAATGCATTGATCCTGAGCGTGAGCCGTAGGCACCGTGGCGAGCATCGAGAGAAGCACGACCGACTTTGTCAATCGGCGGGTACTCGGCCCTCTCTTGTACGACTGTTTACGATTCCCCGTAGCTGGGCATCGCATCCCTTCCACCGCCTGGGACTTGCGAGCTGCCATCGTCTTGTTGTTGTAGTTTTCGATTTCGATTTTCGCGCGGTTCGATGGACCGTTCGTGTCCCTGTTGTCCCTCCCTTTCTACCTTGGGCGTTCGTGTTTTTCAACCGTCATTCAACTCCGAGCTTCCCCCACTGTCCGCAACGGTCGAAATGGGCGGCAGGCGCGTACGGTTCTCAACAGCCCTGGACAATCCAAGTGGATGAGCCAGGAGATGGAGAGAAAGCGACCGGAAAAAAGCGAAAAACGAGTGACTTGAAGGTTATGGCGAAGAAGTTGTGAGAGGGCAAGAGCGAAAACCGAGTCAATGCATCTGAGGCTACGAGTTGGCCGTAGTAACTATTCGAGATGGGCCGCCGCCTGTAATAGGTTCAAGGGGGGGTGGGCTCGGTCGATTGGGGCAGGGACGATGGATGATCGATGCCACAGAGCTGGAATTTGAAGGGAAAGAAGGAGGGGCCAGTGCTGCGCTGAGCTATAGAGCGCTGTGGTATATGATTAATGGCCAGGAAAGAGCGAATGGTTCAGCGCAATTGTGCAAGCAAGTACCACTGGAACGAATGTTTTGGCTCCGGGTGAGGGGAGAAGGGAGAAACAAACAGAGGGGGCGTACGAAGTACGAGTTGGTCTGGAGTAAGATATACAAGGGGGGCTGGGGTACGAAAATATTCTGGAGGGGCGCACAGCGCACATCGCAGCTAGAACACCAGTCAGGTACGGCGTGTGCGTCAATAGCTTCCTGCAAAGTACTATACTAAGATACCCTGCTGCGCTCTGTGGTAGGATATACGGAGCATACTAGTAAAAGTATGGTATGTGTACTTCTTTCACTACTGCACTCAGGGTTTGTGGAGCAAAGGCCTCACGGCTGAAACTGTCATATCCATGATTGGAGCTCTGCCCAGATATGTTCCTGTCCTGTTTATATATTTCCGGGCTAGACTGATGGGAAAGCGTGGGTAAATTGTGGAAAAGTGCCACTTCAATTGGTTGCGCGGCGGCCCGGTGTGGAGAGCTCATATCGCTTCAGCAAGAGCTCATTTCCCCATCTGCACTATCGCTGGGGAGAGGCTGTTTGAACTACCGCATGAGGTTAGGAGGCGTCGAGACTTAAGCTTACTACTCCGGGTCGCTCTTCTACCACTCGTACAGGTGTGATAAGTTGAGTATTCGTGATTCTCCACCACACGGCACGCTCTCCGAATGGAGATACAAGGAGATGCCAGTACTCTCAACTGAAAATCCAATCCAGGGACTCGAGTTACTCAACATGGAGACTTCTCTCCCTCCCTTGCCCTTGCCGCCCTTCAACTGAGTATCCACTGGTTTCGGGCCGGCGCCAGCGCCGTGTGGTCTGGGCGACACAGTTGTTTTTGTACGCCCCAGTTGTTTTGTCCGCCCCTACTGTCCTCCTGTGTTGAGTGGCTTTCATGAGCTCGGCAGTCATCCATGGTGGTACGCAGCTAAACGCGTCCATCCATCCCTTGTGAGGATCTGGCTTTCTGGTTGTCTGTCGATGTTTGTGTAATTATCTGTCTCTTGTTTGGATGCTGTATACCAATCATCTTCCCGCCAAAAGATCGCGGGAACCCATCCATCCCGCCTTCAAAACTGTCCATCGCATCTCCCTTCCCCATCCGAATCCGGCGCTAGAGTACATGCACCACTGAACACCGACAGAGAGGAGTACCCGTTACTCCACCAGAGGACCCTTTGAAATGCCGATCCAGATCCCCTAAATACCGTGCTTTGATCGTCCTCGCTCTCGTTTGAGGCGAGAAATTGTGAGACAGCGCAATTCAAAGCGGCCTCCCACGATTCGCCAATGCCATTTATGCATTAATGCTATGCATAACGTCTGTCCTGGTGCCGTTGTAACGGGCGGGCGAGTGCTGCCATGGTGGGTATGCACAGCCCGCTCATGCTTGCCAGATTGCATGATGGCGAGCGGTTTGGTTTGTAGTTCGCACGGCGTTTTGCGTAACAGAAATTATTTCCCCGAGTTGAACTCAAATCCCCCAACGCCGAGAATAGACTCTCGACGGCTCATGGAACGAAAGGGGCTGCCAATAAAAGGCGTTCCTGGTGGCGCCAAGGTGCTCCTGAACGGGTAGCAGTCAGGTACGATCGGGATGACGATACAGCACGTGTCCCAGGGTTTAATAGCGGAGAGATTCAGGCAAGGGCGGCTTCCTTGTGCGACAAGAGCGTCTGAGGGTTATCGATACAACGATAATGATGATACTCCTATATGGGACCTAGATGCTACATCGTCAGAGGGATGAGGCAGATATGGGCCAGGGAGAAAGACCGGCAAAGTTGCTGCGACAGCATTCTCATCTCCCGTCTGTGGTGGCGGGGTGAAGGTGCTACAGATAATCGATACGATGTAATCCCTATAACTTCCTTCTTCAGGTGCGATTGACAGGCAACGCCAGTGAGGCAGGGAAATGTATGTAGGTATAAGAGCAAGTTTTGATGTAAATCTACTGTTTATTTTGTAGTTGGAGTTGTATATGGCAACTGTTATGGCTCGCATTGCGGATGGGCCACGTGATAACGACTTGTTTGGCGCGACATTGCAGACAACCTACGACGAAAAGTGCAATGTTTTCCTGTGAGTTGTGCATTAGAGATGGGCATACGCGGTGCATATGGTTTTAGCTCTTTAGGTTATATCTTCGGTGATCGGTGGTGGCAAATGTTATATTTTTAATATTCTCAAATATAAGGCATTCCTAAATATGATAAAATATTTATATATACCGATATAGGTACTCACGCATTCTTGCCTCAAAACACAGTCAAGTACCAAACCCAATCCGGAAATAAAATAAACAGCACCTACATACTAGAAGCTAACCAATCTTATACTTCACCCATCAACCCTGTTATATGTTACCGAATGTTGAGGTCACCGGCGTTCTATGACGTCTTCATCGGAATATTAATTTCGCCACTTAAACTGATATCAGTAACCCCAACCCCCCCCAAACGGCTGTAAAATCCAATCTTCATATTATTATCATCTAAAATATAGTGAAGTAACAATATAACGACAGCCAAAATGACCAGACTATCCAGCGTTGGCAACCCATCGGTGTATGAGGCGGGCGACCAGAGAGGTCCGCCAACAGCGACCGAGCAGCGGCAGCATGGTAAGATATCCATCCACTAAGGCCATTTATTGAGCCCCTCAAGTAGCAAGATCTTGCTAACAGGGCGATAGATGTCGAAGAGATGAGAGACTCCGGACACACAAGCAAGATGGCCGCAGAGCACGAGCATAAGGTTAGAACTTCACATGCCGATCACAAAATAAGCCGTAATCTGACGGGAGACAATTTTAGACGCCGCAGCAGAGAAGGGAGGCACCCCACAAGAGAGAGGAAGAGAAGCAGACGGAGATGTTGAAGAAAGATCCAACGCTGCCGGTAAGACGATGTCGATTCCTCCACATTTCAAGATTCGCAATCTCCGCCACTGAGACGGATCAGCCCGCCCAAGTTGCACACGAGAGCTCCCATGATTATATTAGTATGGTAAACGGATAAGTGCTAATTCGAAAACTATAGGCTCAGATGCACAATAATGAGCCCAGCCGGGGGGCAAAGATCGATAAAGAGCTGCAGAAAGAAGATGAGGAAGAGCTCAAACAGAAGGACAAGGCTTGAAGTGGTTTTTTGGTTATGGCATAGCATAGGAAAAAATTGAAGACGATATCATTTTTGTATGCAATTCAGAAGCAAAGCGTTCGGTTTTATATGTGTTCGCGTGAGCCAGCCCACTTACCACTCCACACTCTCAGCCTTACCCCACAAAATAGGCCATATCCGAAATTTGGATCAGAGAAACAAAAGGACGTTCTTAGAATATGCCAAATGATTCCTAGCCATAAAGAATAAGCGCGGTCACTACCCCAGCGATAAAAATAAAAATAATGCTTTGTTGTCCGTGAACTAGATATCGCATCCCCAAACCCCCTCAGCCTCGCCTGTAGCCTGACGCAACGTCACGATTCGCGTAACCAAATCGGGAGAGCTATGAGCTCCAGACCAGCGGCGCCCTCCCAGGAACGACCGAACCACGATCTCCTCACATGCGCCTCGAACACTCACTCACCCACTCATGGTCAAATGTATCCGCCCTAAACGTCGCTACTCCACCAACTGCCACGGAAGGCAACAGGCCACCATTTCATGTCCATGACCTCTCGCCCGTGACGGGTACACCACCGCCGCCATGGGACAGGGCTTCTCCCTCCAGGCGCTCTCGGCGGGGCCGGGGGGCATAGATGTGCCCGAGCTGTCGGACCTGACGTATGAGAAATCGATGGGGTCGGCGCGGTTTATGAAGAGTATCCGGGCGCGCCATGAGGATGGCGTGGTGCTGGTTAAGGTTGTCGTTAAGCCTTATGTGATGAAGCTGGATAAGTATAGGAAGAGGATCATCGGTAGGTTTTTTGGCAGAAATACGAGTTTATGGGTAGTGCTAATGGGGGGTTTAGAGGAACGAGAGGCGCTGGCGGATATACCGAATGCACTTGGCTACGAACGGATTATAGAGACGGAAAATAATGGATACCTGGTTCGACAATACCTCTACAGCTCGCTATATGATCGCATGAGCACACGACCATTCCTCGAAGACATAGAGAAGAAATGGCTGGCGTTCCAGTTACTCTGCGCGTTGCGAGACTGCCATTCAAGAGATGTCTTCCACGGCGACATCAAGAGCGAAAATACGCTTGTCACATCGTGGAACTGGCTCTACCTGTCCGATTTCTCATCCTCATTCAAGCCTACGACCCTCCCCGAAGATAACCCGGCCGATTTCTCCTACTTCTTTGATACCGCGGGTAGGCGGACGTGCTATCTTGCGCCCGAGAGGTTTCTTAGCCCAGGGCAAAAGGCTGATCCAAAGGCGAGTATAACTTGGGCCATGGACGTTTTCAGCGCTGGCTGTGTCATTGCAGAGCTCTTCCTGGAAACGCCAATCTTTAACTTGAGCCAGCTTTACCAGTACAAGAAGGGCGAATATGATCCCCTGACGAGAATTTACGGCATTGCGAATAAGGACATCCGCGACATGGTAGCCCACATGATCCAACTCGAGCCCGAGGCGAGGTATTCTGCGGAAGAGTATCTGAATTTTTGGAGGAACAAGGCGTTTCCGGAATATTTCTACGGTTTTTTACATCAGTATATGGGCCTGATCACCGACCCCACGTCAGGGCGAGCACCTATTACGGGCTCCTCTGTTAATCTGGGCGAAGCGGATGACCGGATTGATCGTATATATTACGATTTTGACAAGATATCATACTTTCTTGGCTACCAGAACCCCAGGACCGAAGGAGAGCAAACACGACTTAACGCGTCGCAATTTAGGCTGCAACTCCTCCCTGTGCACCTGAACATCCCGAACAACGATCACCAGATCTCGAACGCTGGGAGCCGGCCTGAGGATGATGGGACTCTGATATTCTTGACGGTCGTTGCGTCATCGGTGCGGAACACGGCGCGAGCAGCCACACGGGCACGGGCGTGCGATCTTCTTCTTGCGTTTGCTGAACGCCTAACAGATGAGGCCAAGCTGGACCGAGTTCTTCCATACATGGTTTCGCTGTTGAACGACAAGTCCGATATTGTCAAAGTTAGTGCCATTCGCACACTAACACAGCTCATGACGATGGTCAAGGTGATATCGCCAGTGAACGCCCACGTCTTCCAGGAATACATTCTAGATCGCATGGCGCCATTCCTGGCGAACACGAAGACGAACCCGAGCCCCATAGTTCGTGCAACATACGCGGCATGCCTTGGTAGCCTCGCAACGGCTGCATCCCGCTTTCTCGATATGGTGGCAACGCTGAAGGCGGACGGGTCGCTACCTACGATTGACCCCGAGGCAGATGGGAATGCCCCGGTGCTTTATGGACTCTTCGATAGCGCCCGCGCGGAGCTGATAGAGATATTTGAGAGACACACCAAGGCGCTCATTACGGATGGCGACTCGTCGGTGAAGCAAGCGTTTCTGGGTTCTGTCCCGGAGCTCTGCATGTTCTTCGGAACTGCGGACTCGAATGATATCATACTGAGCCATTTGAACACATACCTAAATGGCCGGGATTGGGAACTGAAGTGCGCCTTCTTTGAGACTATCGTCGGTGTTGCAACTTTCCTTGGTGGAGTGACACTAGAGGAGTTCATCCTGCCATTGATGGTGCAGGCCTTAACCGACCCAGAGGAGTTCGTCGTTGAGAAAGTCCTGCGGTCGCTGGGCCACATGGCCGAACTCGGTCTATTCCAACGGTCGAAGACCTGGGAGCTAGTCGACGTTGTAGGTCGCTTCACCATGCATCCGAATATCTGGATTCGTGAGGCAGCGGCTATGTTCATATCATCGTCAACTAGCTTCCTATCGATGGCGGATAGGCAGTGTATAGTGCTACCGTTAATAAGGCCGTACCTGAAGAGCGACATCAGAGACTTCTCGGAGTTAAGGCTGCTTGATGCCTTGAAGAAACCGCTTTCTAGACCCGTACTTGATCTGGCGACTAACTGGGCGTTGAAGGTCGATCGGGGCACGTTTTGGAAATCTGCTCCCAGGCAGAAGACATTCTCATTTGGATCTACGAATCATACTATTCCGTCATTCTCGGCCAAAGATACGACGCAGAATGCTTTGGCCAAGGTCCCCAAGAATGAAGAAGACGAGCAATGGATTGTACGACTACGGACCCAGGGAATGCTAGCCGAAGACGAGTTTAAGCTAGTTGCCTTGCAGGAGTATATTTGGAAAACGTCTCATTTACAGGCGAAAGAGCCCGTTAAGCATCCGGAGTATTTGAATGAGGTAATAAATCTGCGGAAGTTTGGTATAACACCCCAAACAGTCATGTTTGATGAAGGATTCGAAGAATCCCCTGAAAATCGCAAATCACGTTCAGAAGATACCGACAAACCGACTCACACAATTGCCAATGCATTACTCGATGCATCGTTGACGATAGATGATACGTCGTCTCGAAGGAGACAGAAGGGATATAGCAACCACCAAGCACGCTTAGAAGAGCACAATTCGACACTATCGGCGTCTGATAAAGGATCGAAAGATCCATCTCCTGCGAGGTCAGCACTGGGAAATGCTACGCAGAATGCGAAACAAAGTTCTGCTGCAGACAAGAGGCAAAGGCCGGCTTCTGACCAGATAAGAGAACCACGCAGCACGGGCAGAGCAAGTGATGACGATTCTGTATCGACTACAAGTACTAGACGTGGCGGCCGACAGCAGTCAAGTGCTATGTCTCTCCTGGGCCGGAATGACACTGCCAAGTCATTCCCTAAAACAAGCACTACATCGACAAATGCTTTTGGAAGAGTTGAAGGTCCATTTAAGGGTGCTAACCACCCAGCAACCGACCATGACCTCATGCAGAAGACCGAGGAAACCAAGAAGACGGACATCAAATATCGTGCAGCGCACACATATTCTGGCAACGACCCCAGCATCCTTCAAATGCTTGACGCAATGTATGTTGAAAACTACCCAGACAACGTGCTTGAATTTGGTCCGATGGTTACGCCTATCAGTCGACGCAAACCCATCACCAGGAGCACTGTACAGTCAGTTGAAAAGCCATGGAAACCAGCTGGTATACTTGTAGCACAGTTTTCTGAGCATGCCGGGCCTGTTAACCGAGTTGTTGTGGCGCCAGACCACATGTTCTTTCTTACTGCAGGCGATGATGGGACAGTCAAGTTGTGGGATACTGGCAGACTTGAGCGGAACATCGCACATCGGTCACGGCAGACTCATAGGCATGCGGCGGGGGCTAAAGTGAAATCAATATGCTTCATAGAGAACACACACTGCTTTGCTAGCTGTGCGACTGACGGCAGTGTCAATGTTGTCAAGGTCGACTTTGTATACCGGACTGGTGTCGCCTCTGCCCGGTATGGAAAGCTCAAGGTAATCCGCGACTATCAGCTACCAAAAGATGAGTACGTTGTTTGGTGCGACCACTTCCGTATCGAGACGAGCTCGGTGTTGATGTTAGCGACCAATAAGTCGCGTATCATAGCTCTGGACTTGCGAACAATGACGATCCTCTACGAGCTGGAGAACAACGTACACCACGGTGCTCCGACATGTTTCCTTGTGGATAGAAAGCGGCAATGGATCCTAATCGGTACTTCCCATGGCATTCTTGACTTATGGGATCTAAGGTTCAGGGTTCGGGTGCGAAGCTGGGGAGTGCCAGGCGGGACCGCTATTAGTCGCCTCTCCTTTCACCCATATAGGGGTAAGGGTAGATGGGTGTGTGTCGCTGGCGGGAGTAAATATGGAGAGATAACGATATGGGACTTGGAGAAGTTTCAATGCAGGGAGGTGTATCGTCCAGGTGGCGGCGAGGACAGGCCCCCTGGATCCTATGATCCTTGGCCGGTCGATGACGACAAACCAGAGAGCATGCTGGAGCGCTTTGCAACCACACATGACCTCACTACAAGCAATGTATCTACCCAGGGAATCTATGCTATGACCACAGGGACAGATGCATACGAGGATGGCACAGAGTTGAGGTATGGGTACCTTATTACCGGTGGGCCGGATAGAAAACTACGGTTCTGGGATATGGCAGATTCCAAGCACTCTGCGATCCTGAGCGGGCTGGAGGCTGAAGATCCTCGGCCTGTTTACACGATATCGCGGCCCACCACGAACCTCACGGTTAACGTTGAAAGACTGCCTCGGCCGCACCCGCAACCCACTGCGCCGAATGCAGCCGCTGGATCTCGGAGCTCGTCGAGTAATAGCAAGGGCCAGGACAAGAAGTCTTCGCGGCCCACGGTGATGACGTTGCATCAGCAGTTGTTGCTCAGGACGCACCTAGATGCGATTACCGACGTCGCGCTTCTGGAGGCTCCCTATGGTATGACGGTTTCTGTGGACAGATCTGGGTGCACATATGTCTTTCAATGAGTGTTTAGGAGTCATGGAAACGGAGTTATAGATTTGCATGGAATAAGCTGAATGGCGCAGAGGTTGTATAGATACCAAGGATACATTTAGGAGATATTATTATACAGTATTAGATATGCTCTCTGAACAAGTGGAATTGTGATACTGAAGTTATCTGGGTTAGAATCTCAATGTCTTAATAAGTTATCCTAATTAGTACTAGCGCACGTTAATTCATAATTTTGAAGCTATCATCAGGCGCGGTCCAACCTTCAGCCTTGCCGAAAACCACGAGACACCACAAATCCCACCGATTCACCCGCGCCCACACCCTCCGCCACCCATTTCACTTGCGAACCCAACGACTCGCATGCTATCGACACTGAATCTATATAGGTAAACGTCCAGACAAACCGCATCAATGCGTCTCACCACCGAACTCATCCAATCCTCCCTATCATACCTCAATCCCCTCAAAGAGCGAGAGCTCGATTTACGAGGTGCGTTGTCCCTGAGAAGAACTGATACTACACTTTGAGGCGAGCTGAGTTGATATCGATATTATGGGATTGCAGGTCACAAAATACCGAGCATCGAGAACCTGGGTGTTGCTGGCGTGAGTTGCTTTTCTACCTTCCCCTCCCCTCGTGGCATTATACGTCATGTCATATTCGAGTCGTTGGACTTGGCCACATAAAACGGCCCGATGAGAGAGAGCTGTGGACTGACAGACGGTAGCCACAAGATGCGATCGACTTCACAGACAACGACATCCAGCTTCTAGGCAACTTCCCCCTCTCGCCCCGCCTTTCCACCCTTCTCCTCGCCCGCAACCGCGTCGCCCAGATCCAGCCCTCCGTAGCGCAATCGATACCGAATCTCACCACTCTCGTCCTGACATCGAACAACATTGCCGAGCTGGCTGATCTCGACACCCTCGGCACATTTCCCAAGCTCACACACTTGGTGCTGATGGAGAACCCGGTCACGAGGAAAGAGGTAGGGAGCTCCCATCATTCTAGGAGATGTGTGGGTATGCGGTACAGATGCTGACGCTGTAAACAGCACTATAGACTCTGGGTCCTCTTCCGCTGCCGCGCCGTCCGATTCCTCGATTACAGAAAGGTCAAGGACGCTGAGCGCAAGCAGGCGGCGGAGCTATTTGGAACGACATCCGAGCCCTCGGAGCTCGCGAACAAGATTATGGGCATCAAGTCGCGGACATTCGATGTTCCGTCTGCGAATGGGGCGGCTGCAGCGACGAACAAGAATTACAGGGTTAAGTTGACGGATAAGGAGAGGAAGAAGGTAGAGGAGCTGATTAGGAACGCGAAGAGCCTGCAGGATATTATTAGGCTGGAGAAGGAGCTGAATGAGGGGCGGGTGCCGGTCGGAGCACAGGGTGCGGATGAGATGGAGGAGTAGGGGTGTGGCTTGGACAGTCCTTTGAGGGTATGCATCTGGGGCGTTTATAGGAGGTCATGAAAAAGTATGGCGTCGGCCGGGTACGTTGAGAGTCTTTAGACTGTAAATTATGATCTGAGACGCGTAATGCTAAGAGACATAATACGACTATTCTATCCATTCAAATTTGCCTGGCCGGATTCTTGCAAGATAGATAATGTTACAGCTCTTAATTGCATAAAATAACTGTGCCACATGTAGCACTTCGCTTCCACTTCGCTGTCCCCAGGGACTATACTGTTACTATACTGTACACCGCTGTCTACCAAACGCCTTCCTCGCCGCCAAGATGTCCAAATATGCGCTCCTCCCCAAGGGCTCTTCGAGTGGTATCCCACTGCAATATCGCCTCTCCACTTATGTCATATATCCATTCCACCTCCTCAGTGGAATTCCACTGCCCGTTGCGAGATCAATAATCCAATGATCAGCCCAAACAGCCCCAACACCGAACTGAAGATCTCAATGACGAGGATCTTAACGAATCTGTTCCATATTAGCAAAACCCCCTCTAGGCCCCATCCCTAAGGCAAACTCACAAACTTGGATCCGCAGCGTCAGCAAGCGCGGCACCACTGCCGTTAATCCCGACGCTCACGCCGCAGACGAGGTTGCACATGCCGACGGTGAGACCGCCCCAGAACAGCGCGTAGCCGGTGTAGTAGTTGCTCCCAGAGTAGATGGCATCGCCCTCGACGACGTTGATCTTGGACGAGAAGACGATGGACATGATGACACCGTAGATGGCGACGACTTCGCAGAAGATGATGGAGATGAGGTTCTTGGTGCGGATGCGTGGCGCCTTGACACCACCACCGAGGATTGACGAGCCGGTTATGAAGATGCCCCTGTGAGATGCGTGTCAGAGGCTGTAAATGTAGAGATGGGAGGGGGGTGGGTTACCATGCGGCTCCGATGACAGAGAGGCCAATGCAGAGCCCGATGCCCAAGTCTGCCCAGGCATAGGGCGAGACATCTTCAAGGAACTGTCCGACCTGGATATGGAAGTTAGCTCCATTGTCTATCATATGTGGTATAGAGCGTACATTGAATGCTTCTCCATCGCCAGTAAGGAGCATATCTAAGCCGCATGGGTTAGCTGCCTGGAGCTCAGGGAGTTGAGGGGTTGAGTCTCACAAAGTCCAATCACCGCTAGGGTGGACGACGAGCCAACGAGGCCATAGGTGATACTCATCTTTGCAATGCCTGGAGCTTGCAAAAACAATATGAAAGAGAGTGGCGGCGGGGCGAGTTGGTGAAGCTCAGCTTCGATTATCTCACTGTACAGGTATCCCAAGCTCGGGCGTCGCGAATTGCACCCCTGTCGGCTATTGGCGACCGTATGAATTTAGCGTGAGGCTCTTGCTGACTAACCGCCCCGTTGCCTTCACCCCGCCTCGTCCAGACTCACCAACTCTCTTCTTACACCAACGTCCCGTCATCGTCACCAGAAAAGACTTCACGATGGCAGCGAACGCCAGTCCCTTTTACGAGCTCTACCGCCGTAGCAGGTACTGTGATGCTCTTCACCGCAGCCTTGCTTCACCGAACTTGGAGTGCTAATACGTTGCCTTCGTAGTGTCGGGAGGACTCTGATGGATACCCTCGACGAGCTGATCGGAGAGCGCCGCATCGAACCGCAGCTTGCGATGAAGATCCTGAGCCACTTCGATCGAAGCATTACAGAGGTGCTGCAGGACAAGGTGAAGGCGAGGATGACGTTCAAGGTATGGATGGCTGGGAGGGTTTGGCAGCGACAATGACAATGGTACTGATGAGGGATGGTATAGGGACATCTCGACACCTACCGCTTCTGTGATGAAGTGTGGACCTTCTTGATCAAGGATGTGACGTTTAAGATGGACAATACGAGTGTCCATGCGGACAAAGTCAAGATTGTGAGTTGTGGGACGAAGAAGGATTGAGCGGCGTGTTAAGACTACGGCGAACGAACATGAAATTGGACATACATGGGATGGCTTAAGACTACAAATAGGAGATCAATCTCCATTTTACGGCGGGAGTTACTGGTCTAATCTGGAACAACGGAAGGAAGGGCGTTCGTGGTTGCTGGCGGCACAGATGGAAACGTCACATGGTGTGACTGTGCCAACCTGAACTGAAACTGCTGGTAATTTGAGATACCAGGATGTGGCTGTAACTGAATAGACAGAATACGCATAAATCATCAAGATCTGAAGTCTGAACAGTAAATCCTTCGTGACCGTATTTACCTTTAAACATGCCCAAAGTAGACTACCATCACCATGCGGCTAAACCGCCGACCCGCCAACACCGGCACCCTCCCGGTTCCGCCCCACATAGACCACCGCAGCCAACTCCCCAGGGCCTCGAGCCAACGCCGCAAGCCCGCCGCCGTCAGCCAAAAACAGTACGTACGTCAGTACCACACGTCCCCCCCACCCACGCCTCTCCCACCACCATCCCCATGGCCTCCACATCTCCCACCTCCAGCAGCGCAACCAGCTCCTCCACCGCCACAACCCCCCACTCACGACAAGCTCTGCGCTCCCGCAACCTGCCTCCGCTCCCTGAATTCACGTTTCCGCCGTCGCCCGGTCCCGAGGACAGCGCGCCGTCGAGGCCTGAGATCCCGAGGGTGCAGGTAAAGCAGAGGAAGGAGGAGAAGGAGAAGGAGAAGGAGATGGCTATATCGGATTTGAGCCGGAAGGCGCAGTGGATTACTTTTGCGCTATCGAGCGGTGCTTGTGCAGCTATCAATGGGGTGTTTGCTAAGCTGTTCGTGGATCCCCGATATATGCGTGGATGCGATTACTGATTTTGGGTCGTGATGTAGGACTACTACGGAATTGACGACGACGTTTGCAACGTTCCTCGCAGGGCTTATTAATTTGGAGAAGGGAGAGCAGGCGTTCGAGTATGCCATTCGTGCGGTAAGTTTCCTTCAATCGCTCTGTGATTTATAGAGGCACGACAAATTGTATCCACCAAGGTTATTAATTTGGCTACCTGGCTCCCACAGCATTTAAGCATCAATCCCCAAACTAGTAGCTGACATATCCTCCTTAGATATTCTTCTGCCTAAATCTAATCTTCAATGGCATCGTAAGCCCCTCTATGTCACCCCCCATCCTCTCCATTCTAACATTGGCCCAGATGTGGACCCTCTTCACCAAAGCCCTCTCCCGCTCCCCCTCCACAACCCAAGTCGCCATCCTCAACACCTCCGCAAACTTCATGATCACCGCCATCCTCGGCCTCGTCATCTTCTCCGAATCCCTCCCGCCCCTCTGGTTCCTCGGTGCTGGCCTCCTCGTGGCAGGGAACGTCATCATCGGCCGCCGCGAGGAGAAAGAGATCCCCGTCGCCGGCGAGGATACGCACCGCACTTCTGAGGAGGGGGGCAGCACATATTCGGATGCCGGTGAAGATCGGGCTTTGTTGGCTGATGATATTGAGTTGGAGACGGACGTCGAAGACACGATACCCGTTAAGCGGAGGGACGACGAGGATATCCTGGATCTAGAGATGCCTCCTGATGAGTCGAGGAGGGTTGGCTAGGTGTGTATGATCGGGTTGCATAGTGTCTGGCGTTCGATACCTTGGGCGTGTAGATTGTATATATTGTAAATTTCGTTGGAGCTCCCAGCAGCACCTCCGGGGTGCCTGTAGCTAGTATTTCTTGTAATCGAAGGAAGTTAACTGATCCAACGTTACTGTGGCGTATGCTAGTATCATATGCGATTCAATTCTACCCCATCGTCTGGCACGTCTTCAGTGCCATCCATGATCACTGTCCGCCGCGACCCACTTCCCCTTCTCATCACGTCGCTATTCAATCTGATCCTCCCCCGGCTTACTGTAGCCACCTTATCACTTGCCCACTCTGCTCCGCGCAAGATAAGACCCCACAGCCACTCCTCTTGGCCCTCAATAATGCCCCTATCATCAACCCTGGGGCTTTCGTTCGCCTCGGCCTTGAACTGGTACTTGAGGCAGTCCTTCACCGTCACTAGACCCAGTACCTTGCCGCGGTACTCGATTAGGATGACGCGCGGCCCGATTTTTCGGAACATATCCATTACCGTCTCAAGCGGGAGGCGCGGGTGCACGCTTACGGGCGTTGGGTCGACGAAGCGCGAAAAGTCGACAGAGGAGCTGTTGCCATCAACCGTCACGGCCGGCGTGAGCGGGACTGTAGGCGTCGCTGGTGCGAGGGGAGCAGCAGAGGCGGGTGCCGCAAAGTAGCAGCGCGCAGTGGGGAGAATCCCGCGATGCTTCTTGACACGGTCGACGGCGTAGCGCAGCTCGGTGCGGCCAATGTAACCGACAAGGATTTTTGCTTGCCGCTCCTCGACAACAGGGAAGCCTTGGAACTCTCTGTCGGCCAGAACGGCCTCAATGTCGGCCATGGTGCAGCCAGTCGTTGGAAGGGTGACAGGGTCGGCCGTCATGACCTGTGAGACCGGGACACCAAAGTTGTGTTCTTCTTTGTTGTCGAGGAATGGGAAGCCGTTAAACCAAATCATGCGATCTGCTATGCCGCCTTTTCCGAATAATTCGCCCACTGCTTTTGTCACGCCGACAACGATCATAGTTGGTAGAATGTAGGTAAGAGCGCCTGTGAGCTCGAACATAATGACCACCACCGAGACCGTGATATGCATGATGCCAGAAAGCGCCGCTGCCGAGCCGAGGAAGGCGTAGGTACCAGGGGTGATGCATGGAAGATCGGGGTCACAAGCGGCGAAAAATGCGGACGTAGGATTGGCAGCATGTATAGCTTCGACGAGTATGCCGACAGCACGGCCGAACGAGGCGCCGATTGCCATGGAGGGGACGAAAATCCCGGCCGGCACTTTGCAGCCATAGGAAATGATGACCAGGCTGGTGCGGATGGCAGTGGCAAGAATCAGAGAGAAAAACATTGACCACCTATGTTTGCTCTCGCAGAGTCCGTGGTAATCTTCGCCACCTTCGCATTCTTTGAACAGTATTTCCATGGACTCGGTCATGTCGATGCTCAGGAATATACTCGGAAAGCAGATGATGGCAGTGCCTACTGCTAACAGCGTCGCTTCGAGAATCCCATACTTCGATAGATACTTCTTTCGGAAAGCCTGAGCCCTTAGATTCCATTTGATAACAAACGCTCCATATAAGCCGCCGAATATACCAATAATGATATAGAATATCACCTCGAAGAAATGCCATGATCGATCATATCTGACCTGAAACATGACGAGCTGGCCTGTTCTAAATGGGTTCATTGCAGATAGAACCGCTGTTGCTACCAGGCAACAGAAATAAGTACGCCACATAGTCTTTAGAGGAAAATGCGGAGACATCTCCTCCAAGGAGAACAACACGCCTCCTATGGGACTCCCAAAGGCGACCGCAACACCTGCAGCGGACGATGCGCTCAGAATCTCTCTAGTCTTGGAGGCATTGCGCTTGTACTTGTCGAATAACCTTGAAATAACATTTCCAGTGCACACAGCATAATGTACACTGGGGCCTTCCTTTCCGACCGAGAGGCCGGATGCGATCGCGAGAGGTAGGCCGATTGACTTGATGAGTAAAGTCCACCAGCCCAGGAAACCTTTCATGACGAACCCGGCAATGATGCACTTGATCTCCGAGATCCCAGATCCGGCAGCGTATGGCGCAAAAGACTTGACCAATGTCGCCGATGTAAAAGCGAACATGGCTGCTGTAAGAATATACATCAGATAGTTGACCGGCGCAATTGGAGTCCATGGGCGCCACTGTGGGCACCCATTATCTTCTCCCCAGCAACAGAAGTTCTGGTTCAGGTAAAAGCCTGTAGTACAATATCCAAGTTTGATATCCGACAACCATTCCGTGATGATGTTGAGGAGTGCCGCATTGAGGCCAATTGCTGCACCTATCAAGGTGACGACAATCCAGCCCTGGCCAGCATCGTATGCCTCCCATAACCGATATCTCCAGCCAGCCTTGCCACCTCTTGTAAAGAACCTCGCATTTTCTCGCCGTCGCGCTTCGCGTCTAAGTTGTTCTCGGGCAGCATCTTGGACCCAATCTGTAGATCGTCAGTTCAGTTCGGCACAGGGCGGGTCGAGTGTATTTATAGACAAGCTACGAACCTATTGTTGTAAAGTCCTTCGATATCATTAGCTCTAGTCAAATGCAGCAAGCCGGGCGCAAACACACCTCATATCGTTTTATCTCTTCTATTTCCTCATCAATCTGGTGTTCTGCTCCAGTTGGAGCTGGGCCCCCCTCGCCCAGGTCAGTCGCATTGGAGACAGCTATGGAAATCCGACTTGCGACTGATGGACGTCGCGGGCGCAATGTGGTCATCGAAGAAGATGATGCGTGTCGACTGGCCATAGATACGACCTATATAGCCATGAGGAAAGAGCAATAAATGGACATGAGCGCCGTCGAGAAATATATGGAAATATATGCCGCGTACTGCCTCTTACGTGCTGTGCCTGGAGCTTGCTTGGCTTGCCCACTGTGACTGCGGCCGCTAGTGCACCGGCCCTGCACGTACTTTATAGCCTCGACGCGTCTTCAGATTGAGCGCGATTGTGCTTGCAGCAGCACATGACATGACAGACTTCGAAATTTCGGTACATTAAGAACGAGTCCTATAGCAACGCCATCAAAGCATTTATACAGCTGGGTCTGCTGCTGAACTCCGTGTGTTGTAAGTTACGAAATTTCATTCTCTCAAGGGTGCTGGCTTTGCCACCGTCCTCGTACCAGTCTCCTGTCAAGCCTCATGAACAACCGTTGAGATATTTCCTTGCTCCATTGAAATATGGCATTTCCTATGTCGTTGTACACATGGGCTTGCTACTTCCATATGGGCTTGCTAGGGTCGTGTGGCTGGGCCCCATGCACAGGGTAGGACTTCAAGAACTTGGAGCCTGACAGTTTTATTCTACGTGAACTTAGCTAATACGCCTCATCAGAAGCATATCATAGCTTATTCCCAGCTTATACCAGCCAAACGCATTTAGATCTTCTCTATTTTCCCCAAATCGCCACCATGCCGACTTCCGCCATCCCGCCAAGGGGGGATACCACCGGGACCTCACAGCTACCCCGTAAGTGCCGCCCTCTAGATTCAATTAACGCATTCTAACTTTACTCAGTTTCCCGGGTCAAGCGTCTCATAGCCCTAGACCCTGACATTGCCGCCTGCTCCAACCCAGCCGCCTTCCTAATTGCCCTAGCCACAGAATCCTTCATCCAGCACCTCTCCACCTCCGCCCACAGCGTCGTCCGTTCCGAGCGCAAGCCCCGGAAGAATATCCAGTACCGCGATCTCGCTGCGGCAGTTGCGCGTATGGACACGCTCGAGTTTCTGTCCGATGTTGTCCCGCGAACAGTGACGTTCAAGGAGGTCAAGGCCAAGAAGGCGCGCGAGGGCAAGGAGAATGGCGATGTGGGGTTGGATGCTGGGCAGACTACGTTGGCAGCTAAGGGATTTGAAGCGGTCGTTGCAGATACGCAGAACGGACGGAGAGAGTCTGTGCAGGTGGACGACACGGAGGAGAATGGGGATGACGAGGACGCGGATCCGGACAGGCAGTTGCAGATGGAGAGTCAGGGTGCCAGGACGAGTATCGGGAGCGAGCATAGGCAGAAGAAGGGGAGGACGGATGGGGATGGGGATGTTGAAATGAGCTAGGCTGAGAGATTTCTCTGGTGTATGGCGCAATAGGATGGATGCATTAGGATAAATGTGAGACTGCGGCTTAGTATATCGTGGAAGGGTGTTTGTGTTGGTTCACATTAACTCGAACTTATAATTACGGCGCTGAAATATTTCCCAAGAGCAGAGCCTGCACTTCTTCACCCTTCCCAATCTTGTCACCAATTGGCAAACATAGCAGTGCATTCGCGCTTTTCAAGCTCCCAACCATTGAGCTCCTTTGCGCCCCAGTACTTGCTGCCACCAGCCTCCCATTTCTCCCAACACTCACCACCGCACGGTGATATTCCTTCCTCTGCTTATCAAGCCGAATCTCATGCCCGAGAAGCACTGGCACTGAAGGTAAACCGGCCGGCTGCACTCCACACGCAAAATGCAAGCTAGGAAGCACGAAGAGGTGAAGTGTCACGATAGCGCTTGCGGGATTTCCGGGCAAGGAGAAAACGAGCTTCTTGACGGGGGCACCATCGTTGGATTTTACCGGCACCGTAGCAAACGTCGATGGCTTCCCCGGTTTCATGGCTACGCGCCCGAAATGTATCGTCCCGCCGAGCTGTCGCTCGATCGTAGGCTTAAGTAGATCTAACTCACCCATTGAGACACCGCCTGAGGTGATGATCACATCGACTTGTCGTAGTGCTGCGCGAAGAGTTTCCTCGAGCGATCCGGGGGTATCACTTGCGATTCCCAGGTCTCGGGCTTCGAAGCCCCAGCCCCTAATAGCAGCCATGATTGTGGGGCGGTTGCAATCCCTAACCTCTCCTAGGCGAAGGGGCCCAGGGCGATCGTGCTGCACGATTTCATCTCCTGTAGAAAGAACGCCAACAACAGGGCGGCGATAGACGTTGACTTCTGTTCTGCCAACAGATACCAATAATCCCAGCTCGCCGCCTGTGGCAGATATCTGGTCGCCCTTACGGAGAATAACAGACCCCGATTGGATATCACTGCCTACTTCACGGATGTTTTCGCCGGACTTGACGTTCGTCGCTAAGACCTCAACTTCTTTCTCTTCTGTGCCATCTTCAGAAGTCGATTTGAGGACTGTGTCTTCAACCATAATAACTGACGTGGCTCCTGGTGGGAGAGGCGCGCCGGTAGTGATCCGAGCTATCTGCCCCTTCAATAGTGGCTTTATCTCCCCAGGTGCTGCATGCGAAATAGACGCGACAGGGAATACGCCAGCGGAGCTCTCCCCTCCTTCGGGAGCAATGACAGCATACCCGTCAACGATACTGGCCCTATACGCAGGCACAGCCTCAGTAGCGGTGACATCTTCCGCAAGAACGAAACCGACAAGCGAACTATCTACTTTGGCGGATATTATTTGCGGAGCCGGAGTTTCATTTTTAATTAGTTCCAATGCGCGGCTAACTTCAAGCGTTGGATACGGTGATGACCTGTGTCGTCGTGACGGGCCGGCCGAGGGGTCATTGGATTGAGGGCTATCAGTTGCTGTTGTGTGACGGACTGGCATTGTGTGGCCATGGTCATGTTTGTGAGAGTGGCTATGGCCGTGGCTATGTGAGTGGCCGTGGTGGTGATGGCCAGCGTGAGCTCCGGTAGAGCTTATCCCAGCCTCGGATTCTAGCTTTTTGATGCCTCCAGCATGAAGAGACCTCGAATCGGCCCCGGCTGCCTGCAAACACGCATGCGGTAGAAGCTTCAGCACTGATTGGAGATTCTCCTTCGCGCCCTTTGGCGACCCCGGGAGGGTGATAATGATACTCTTGTTTCTGATGCCAGCAACAGGACGTGACATGAGCGCAACTGTGTTACGTATTAGAATGCAGACGCTTTAAAATCTGGGAATACAAACATGGTGTTATAGCAGCCGAAGATGAGAGCATGCCATATACGAGCCCTGGGGCCTGACGATGCAATAGTGGCGAAACAGCCTGTCACGTAAATAAGCCAGCATACGATATAATCGGTCACGTTAACCATCAACATACTTCTGGGGTATTGTCTGCGACAGCAAAGCCAGTTCCTCCGGTGGTAATTATGACATTGACTGGATTATCCTGGCCCGCCCAATTCTTGATAGCCTCCTGTATGTCCTCGACTACATCGCCGACGATCTTGGTCTCCACAACATCCCACGCCCATTGGCCGCCCGCTTCTTCCCTAAAGACATCTTTGAGGATATTGCAGGATTTATCAGTAGACGGGTCCTCTACAGCTGTGGTGGAGACTATAAGTATTGCTGCTCTCAGCGTCTGGTCCGACATCGTGTTGGGGTTGTGATGTTAAGTACTATGTACGAATGTTGTGGTGGGGGAAACATGGGGAAAGTTGGGGTCAGTGTGTCGGTGACGATTGGCGGCGGGCGCCGTCCGCTTGTTGTCGACGATCAGTGGGACGATCAAACATTCGCATCAACAGCTTCAACAGTCGTAATAATTATAGCCTTTCCAATATTCTCATAGTATCCCATGCGCCTTGCTAATATAACAGATAAAATTTACATTTCCCCGCAATGTCTATTATTTTTGCCCCTTTCCCTTTGCCTCGTTCTCACCCAACTCTCTAATAAACACCTTCACCAGACCATCCGGGTTGAACTCCTTTCCGTCTTCATATCCTGGAGAGACACCAATAGCGAGGTATTTGCCGTCGGCGCTAAAAGATAGCGCTGCTACACTTGTAGCATACTTCTGATATTGCCTAATCCTCCTTTTCGCAACGGCATCCCATAGCGCAACAACACCATCTCCGCCACCGCTAGCAAATGTGCCGTGGATAGGGTGAAACGTCAATGCGTTGACGGGATACACAATGTCTGAGCCATCGCCTGAAGAGTCAGGTTGGCGGTGGCACTTGAAAGCGTACTTCCTAGCTTGTGACGAATCAGATGGGTCGAACCATTCCACTGCTACACGGCCCTCGATTGATGATGTTGCGTAACCGGCATCGTTTGGCATGCAAGCAACTGCTCTTGTCATAAATTTCAAAGAACTCTCCCTCTTTTGCCACGGTTCCACCTCGCTCTTGCCATCGACTGCTTGTGATGAGAGTAATGCTGTGGATTTCAAGTCGTAGATATTTACCAGACGTGATGCCATGGCAACGACTAGTCGGGTCGGAGATAATGAAAGGGAGAATGGCTTCGCGGGCAGTGTAATTGTTGTTGGGCCCCTGGACGGATCGGAGAGGAAGTGGAAGTGGAGGGTGCTATCCCATGACGAGGAGATGAGGAGCGAGTGCTCTTTGCTGTATACGACGCGATTGGCGGGTGCTTCGTGGGTGCTGAGGACAGTTTGTTCACCGGTACCTAAATCAATTCTATAACCAAATTAGAATGCATGATATCTTAGAATAGAATGTGGATGTGCGTACCGCTTCACCTGCCAATCCACGCCAGCCGTGAATGCCTCATCATTGCCCGCGCCAAAGCAGGTATCTAGCACTGGGGCCCGATGCTCAAATTTGTTCACCAAGGTTCCAGAAGCATTTTCTCCGCCATGAACTTCGTATAAATGGAGGTATTTATCCCAGGACGAGACGAGTAGGCGGTTGGGGGAGTCTGGCGCAAACTTGACGGCAGAGATAACGTCTGCAGGAGGCGTGGAAATTTCGAACTGAGTTGCTGTAAGAATGTTAGCTGTATATTACGAAGAGTTCAGAATTCAGCCCAATCCCATGAGGAGCTTTACCTAGAGACATCTTGTGATTGCGACGTGGAGTGTGTTGTTCTGTCGGCGGCGTGTAGATAAATGTTTAGGTTGGATAAGGTTGCGATGGAGATGGAGCTTAGATTTGGATTCTGCCGTACTATCGCTTACCGCCTTGAGACCCCTCCAGACCACCGGATGACGATTCAGAACAATTTCAAAGCAAGAACATAAACATACAAATATATGTGATTTTTTCAATACTATATTCTAGAACCACCGCAGGCCCTTTGGATACTATCTAGACCCAGCTCAAACAAGTCAGGTTTGTCTGAGAGAAGCCCCGTCATGCCGTTCGCACAGGTGAGTCTCCCCAGGTCAAGGCTGATATACTCAACTATTAACACTTCTACAGCTTGTTGTAGGCACAGCTGGTGCTGGCAAATCTACATACTGTGATGGCAGTAAGTATAAATCAGAACCTGCCAATATTTATGATGCTGATTACTCCAAAAAGTGCAGCAATTCATGTCTGCCATCGGGCGAAAATGTTCAGTCGTCAACCTCGACCCCGCCAACGAGCACACGAACTACACAGCTGCCCTCGACGTCCGCGAAATAGTCCGGCTCGAAGATATAATGCGCGACGATGATTTAGGTCCAAACGGCGGTATACTTTATGCTATGGAGGAATTAGAACACAACATTGAGTGGCTCGAGGAGGGCCTCAAGGGCTTAGGGGAGGACTACGTAATTTTTGACTGCCCGGGGCAGGCGGAACTCTTCACACATCACTCATCATTACGGAATATATTCTTCCACATTCAGAAGATGGGATACAGGATGGTGGTTATGAATCTTACGGATTCCTACTGTCTCACCCTACCATCGCTATATATCTCGAACCTCATCCTCAGCCTGCGAGCCATGCTCCAGATGGATCTACCGCACCTCAACGTCCTCACCAAGATTGATAAGCTTTCCACATACGACCCATTACCCTTCAACCTCGACTTCTACACCGAAGTTCAGGACCTGAGCTATCTCCTCCCGCATCTCGAGGCCGAGTCATCCGTAATGAAGGGTTCCAAGTTTGCAGGCCTAAATTCCGCAATCGTCGACCTTGTCGAGAGCTTCGGGTTGGTCGGATACGAGACGTTGGCGGTGGAGGATAAGCGCAGCATGATGCATCTCCTCCAAATGATTGACCGGGCAGGCGGATATGTCTTTGGCGGGGCGGAGGGCGCAAACGATACGGTATGGCAAGTTGCCATGCGCGAGGGATTGTCGACGATGGATATAAAAGACGTCCAGGAGCGCTGGGTAGATGCGAAAGATGAGTTTGACGAGAGGGATAGGAAGGAGCAAGAAGCGCAGGATGAAGCCGAGAGGGAGAAAGCCAAGGCCGCTCAGAAGCTCGAGGACCATATGAAGGGCGATGAGGCTGATGAGGACTTTGGCGACATGTCGTTACCTCCTGGTGGTAGTGGGATTAAAGTTGTTAGAAAGAATAAATGATGTCCCATCAACCATCATCGTCGCTACCGTAGCCTTCGCCGTCGTCATCGCTCGCATCGAGCATTAACACTTCCGAGTCGACCGCTACCGGCCTATTATCTTTCGCCTTTCCAAGGATACTCTCTAACGTCGCTGCGCTCTGGTCGCCAAGCTCCCGTTTTGCCCTGAGCATCATTTCTCGTGCGCGACGAATAGCTTCTTCTTCAGCCTTGCGGATTGTGCCGCTAACTCTGACAACGCGGTATACGCATTTCTTACCATCCTTAACAGGAACCGTATTCATCATCGACAAGGCCGCCCAAGCGATTCTGTAATGCGCCCTTGTAACTCGTATAATAAATGTCGAAGTGGCAGGCGATAAATATTTCACTGCTCGCCGTTAGAATGCGCATGAGCCTCTGCGACTGGACGGCCAATCTCACCCATCAAACTTCCTGCTATTGCTCCTGAGCCATAATCTCCGAATAATTCGAGTACTGCTTCTCGAATTGCTTTTATGAGAAGCTGCGGCGTGAGGTCGTCGGTCGTGGGCTGGTTGAAGGCGACAACATTGGGGACTTTTGACGACGGTAAGGCTGTGGCCTCGGGATAGAGAATGTTTACCAAGAGATACCGATTCTTTAACCTGACCATGTTTACTTGGAAGGTTGGATCGCCAATCCTGAATCTTCGTGACAGTTTCTACTGAGCGATGTTGCGAGTGTCGTCCAGAAAGCCAATTGTGCTCCGCCAAGAACTTTATTCTTAGCGCGCTGTCAGCCTTGCAGATCTACGTTCGTCATCAAGGGTTACAAGGGTCAATAGTCTCTAAATACAGATTTCAAACTTATTCCAGAAGAATAAAGTTGAATATTGAATATGTAGCTGACTTTTGATTCTTGATGTGCCAAGGCGATTTATTAAAGCTAAATGATTTGAATCGAGCTATCTAATTTGGAGGTATAGTGGTTCTAGCGTATTTAAGCTATCATAATTCCGAGGTAAGCTTATAATAATCCGTTTGATAAAAAATATCAAAGCAGCAATTCCACAGATGCAATGTCATCCGTCATTTAGCCATATTGCTCCAAAAATCCCGCAGCAAATACACACATATCCCGCCTTTAAATATGCTTCAGTGGTGGCCTAAACGGCAATGAAGGATTCCTACGCCTCTTGTCTGGAGTCCCAAAGCCGATACTGATATGCCTCGTCAACGCTCTCAAGCCTGTGTTCCCCTCATCCTGGCCTCCCAAAAACGATGCGACCTTTTCTGCATACACGGAATGGCTGGAAATATTTTCATCGGTGCTCCAGTCCTGTCGTTCTTTGTCGAAATACTGTAATCTCAAAGGCGTCGATTTCGAGCACAATGGTGGCATAGTTGGCCTGTATAAAGGCCGGTGAAAATTCTGGGATGCGGCGGAGAAGTAACTTGGGACATCCGTCACCACAAACTTTTTAGGTTGGTAGCTGAGATCCACCACCCTCGAGGTCTGCGAGTCTGTGACGGACTGTGAGAGGAAAGAGCGAGGCGGCCACTCAGGATTTCCAAGTTCAACGGAAGGGGCTCTGCGATGGGTCTTAACATGAGGCATTCGAGTGGCAGGCTGTATTGAACTCCAATCCATTTGGCTTTGGTTGAGTCGTATATTGTTGACTGTTTTCTTCCTTGGAATTCTGGAAGACGGAGATGCACATGTATTCTCATCGTCCTCTGTGCCACGTCGAGGTTGAGCTGGCCGCCTTGGCGCCCAAGGGCAACTCGGACTCACATTTGATTTTTTGTCATCATAGCTCTTTCCCCATAAGTGCACCGCGTCCGACACTTCAGAGACTATGCTGGAAGTGCCGTCGAGAATCATGTCGTCATCCAGCATCTCAGTTTCAAACCCATCACCACCCGAAGAGCCCAAGGCCCCTGTTGAAGCCCATCTGCGGATAGGTGTAGAAGGCAATGTAGTGTATAGGGACCTGTGATTATGATGCGGCGAGTCCGACTCGATGGAGTGTTCGTCTGCGTTTGAGCCAACTTCACTGCCGTCTTCTGAGGCATGGTCCTTTGACCCCTCGCTACGAGTGTCTTCATCATAATCGCCACCGCTTTCTGATGTGTGGCTATCTGACCCATAGCTATGAGCATCTTCATCATCTTCATTATTTTCACTCATGTGACCAGAGTCGGACCCATACTCTGAGCTTGCAGTCGATACCGGAAGTGGTGCCGAAACCATGGCAAGTTGCTGACGAATGACTTCCACGTCTTCATTAAACGTTACACGACGATTAAATGTTGATGTTTTCGGCGACATATCTAACAGCGACGAACCCGAAAAACAGCTATCATTATCTGATTCCTCATATTGCGGGTTATGACCCATATCCATATCGACGTCCACTATAAACGATGTGGTCCTATAATCGGCGATGCTCTCCTGGTCGCCATCAGACACCTGGCGTGCTTCGGATTGCCACACAGTTGGCTGGCTAGGAATAGGTCCGCCTTGCTGAGTATCACTGGTGCTGCCTCGTTGTTCTTTCTGGCTATGACCGGAGTCATCAAGACGTTCCGGTCCAAACTGAATGCTGACTCTCTCTTTCAAATCTGCATTTCGTTTCTCAGATTCATCTCCAACGGTACTTCTGCCACTCTCCCTGATTCCACGAACCCGCTGGCTGTAATGTACATTGCTGCCATCAGAAGGGGCACCGCTGAGCCCACCATCTAGTATAGCATTCAAGTTGCTCATTTCTTTCATCGGTATCTCATGCTCCTGTTGTGAAACCATCCCCCCATCACCCATGGTGATGAACTTGCCTGTTTGGTGTGATTGGCGAGTAATTGGAGTTGGTGCATTCCTCCTATTCTCTTCTTGTAAAGAGGGCTCAATGACAAAGGCTCTCGACTGAACTAGTGGCAGTTGACACGTGTATCCCTTTGCCAGTCTCAGCATGCCTGGCTGAGGCCGTCGACGTGGCCGAGATGTCGCTTTTGTGCGCCCGATGGGTTGGGATTCTTCACCTACGAAACCGTCACAAAAGTCAAGTCGGGTTGGCATTGGCTTGGGGTTATCCGCTGGTATCGAGCCAAGGTTGATAAGCGTTAGATCTTTGAAATGGATCTTTGAAGACACCATCTTTGTGTTTGGATAAGGCTTCTTTGGCTTTTTGCGTGGCCTTTGAGGGCTACTTTCTGGAAATCGTTTTTGGAATACGCTGAGTAGAGTCCCAGGGGCTTCAGGCTGGCCTTCTATCATGGAACTGTCGTCATCAAATGGAACATCTGCTGTTATAAGTTGACTTTCTATCATAGAGCTGTTATCATCGGATAAAACTTCTCCAGCTATTATAAGACATGTTAGAATGCTGAATATGCAGTTTGGGTAAAAAATAATTGCGTGTTGCTTGGTCAAGCTTTCGGTTTTGATATTAAAGACGCCACTGGAGAGATACAGGTTCGTTACTAACCCTCTGAATTGCTTTTTTGCACTGCCCTTTCTTCTATCAGTTGTAGCTGATCAAAAGTACGGCATATTTCCCCTGGATGAGCCTTTTCAGCTCTTTCCCCCTGGATAGCTTGCAAAGCAACATTTTGTGCCAATATTGTAGAATAAAAATGATTAGGTCGTTTTAGCTTCTTCTTCGAACGGCCTGGCAGAATTCGATTCGCATCTGCTGCTTTGAATCTCTGATAGATAACTGAGGGTTTATCTTGCTCAATCTCAATTTGTGGAGACTTTCGAATACGTATATTTGAGTCGAGGTAACTCATCACTTCGGTTGACTGAGCTGTTGCACAATCGGAGTCATCGCCGCCACTCAGGGTCATATTGACATCAGTATAAAGAGAGCCTGACCCTTCCCCCGACGAATCGTTACTGATTGCTGGATTTAGTAAGGATGTCGAGGAAATGGAAGCAGCAAGATAGGAATCTATCTTACCTGTCGTACCCAGATTCGTCACTGAGATTAGAGCGGGTATTACATACTCCAAGCTCAACTGCTGCAACAGGAGTCACAGCCGGCGGTGGTGAAGGCGTAATGGAATATATATCGGATGCAATAATTCCAACAGCTCTCTTGCCTGACTCAAAAGCACTTCTTTCACTGGTTGGGGTTGGTATTTGTGCAGCACGCAAGGTAGATCTAGGCTCGGCTTCCGGCGCCAGAGCCAGTTTCTGGATGTTGGTCACTGCTTCATTTCGTAAGAAATCCTGTCGCCTGTTCTTTTCTTCCAAGCATTGGTCCATCTGGGTAACGGGGTGTTTCCCAGGAGGCTTGGAGTATGAACCAGAGTATGGACCCACAACTAGGTCATACCCATAGGCACCTGCATCATCGTGAGGATAGCGGGCTACACTACCTTCGATTTCACTCTTTTGAAATGGATTGTTAGGACCTCGATGAATTTGACGATTCGAAAGAGGTTGCTGAAAGCGTGCAGCGCTGAGGGAAGTGGTCCTTGATAGACTGTAAAGAAACTGTTCACTCGATGGATCGGTCTCAATACCAGGAGAGACATTGGCATTGAGAACTGTAGACACCTGACAATTGGAACGAGGCCTTTGAAAACGAGCTGGGCTAGGTGTTCTTGCCAAACTGTAAAGAAATTGCTCACGAGATAGAGTAGTCGCTACTCTGGGAGGGAGGGCCGGTGGCAGACCTTGAAAAGGAGAAGTCAAGTCACCAGCCATGATAATGGATTATGGGGCATCCCAATCGCAATGATAACTCGAAAAGAAACAAAAAGACAATGAGAAGGAATGAAACAAACATACATAGAAAGAAAACAGATGACAGTACTTATATCTGGCAGTTGGATCGACTCGACGTGAAGCAGTTGAATGTCGACTTCAGTTGGAAGTTGTGACCCGATGGTCGTACCTGCCATTTCGGTTTGCTTACTTAAGCTGTCAAGAAAGGAGGCGGAACCAACCAACTTCGTTCCCCTTTCTACATACCTCTCTCTTTGAGTGGATGAAATAGTTTCACACTGACAAAAGTATGATGGGCAAGACTGAGCAGGTGATAAGTCTTTCAAATCCCCACATGAAGATATCCAGACGACTTCACCGAAACTGACACCATTTCAATCAGTCACAACATGTCTTCAAATCCGTTTGATATTGACATTATACAGGTCTATAATTTTGCAGCACATCAAGTATTTCTCAGAGCTGGCCATGGAGCTGATATCGACATGACACTGACGCACAGTGTTTACAGTTACCCAGAAAAGTCCCTGGTTGTTAATACAGCAAACAATATTCATATCGTCACGTATTTTGAGTCAGGGGCTATTCAAAGGTAAATGATTCACCACTTCTTTCGTAAGAATCCTTCAATTCTTTCGTTTTATCGAACCTGTACCTCAAACCCTACCATACACAAGCTTGATATCTACTATCTCAGCAGATCGATATGTATTTGTTTACCGTCGCTATTCTCCTGGCTGTCCAAGGCGCTGTGGCCCACGCGGTCCCTCCTAGCTTCTTCACCAAATATGCATACCAAAGAGATATTGGCCATGATGCTTCGTCGACTATCAGTATTGTCCAAGCAACGCCGACAGGTGGCATCCAAGGCAGGGATATGACTCCAGGTAATTCAAAGACGGCTTTATCTATAAGAATATATGTTGACAAAACTCAGGTGTCTCTGGAACCACTGCTGCCAGTCGGATTCCAGTGATGCCGGCTTTGGATCAAGTGCATACTACGATACTAGTAACGCACACAACTACCAAAACTGTAATTCCCACAGAAACCTCGGCTTTAACAACTACAATAACGACCACCCTAACAAAAACCACCACGTTAACCATCAAAGGGATTGCTACTGGATATTCAAACACCATGATCGCCAACAATGCTTCGCTCAACCGCACGGTGTCTTACAACGCTCTGTCAAAGAACATTACAGCCTCAACTGAGAACAAATGCGGAGCTAAAGTAGGGCAGACCTGCATTAGAAATCCAGAGGGCCGTTGCTGCTCAAGGTTTGGATACTGTGGAGGGACTGATGCTCACTGTGGCGTTGGATGCCAGAGCGGGTTTGGTGTTTGTGGAGCTGCCGGTGTTGCTGGGAAGAACTCGACAGTGAGGTAATTGCTTGTCAGCAACAAATGTACCCTCAAGGACTTGAGTTTCTAGTGGAGGAGGAGCAAATAAAGCAAGTGGGATAATGGCTTGAGCAGTTGAGTTCTCACTTTGACCGTGGGCATTTCAAAAGTTGTTTGAATATACGGACCTATGGTCGCGAACATTAAGCAAAATATTACAACTCTACATTTACTTTAACAGCCAGGAATTCAAACCTTTCAAACCTCCAATTTGAAGAAAATAGACCAACATTCCCCCCCCCCCCCCCCCCGCAAAAATATCCCCCTTAATCACCTGACCAGACTCAGGGGCATCACGTGTTCCCCTCGGCCCAACCTCCGCCTCCGCCTATGTGCTCGGGAAGCTTCCCTCACTAGCGCGCGACGCTCGGTCCCAGAAACATTTCGAAGTTTTGAGAAAGTCGACGACAGCAGCAACACCAGTCTCATAAAACCAAACCAACGCAACTAAATAATCAATCATCAATCAAAAACGCACCCATCCACCTATACCTCCCAGTTCTCTTTAGCATCACCAGCTAAACCGCAATCATGGTATGTCACACCCCTCTCAATCCTCTCTCCCGGATCGTTGCAGGATGGAAAAGCACCCGGCGCGATCCGCTCCCCCGTCCTCAAGCACTCTCCTACACCTCCCCTCCCATCCCTCCTCCACCTGCTTCCCCTTCTCTTGCGGCGAACCCAGCTAACCCCACCCCCCAGTCCACAGCCCTCAAATCCATCAAGTCCCTCGCGCCCCTCCTGGACCGCGTCCTCGTCCAGCGCATCAAGGCCCAGACCCAAACCCCCGGCGGCATCTTCCTGCCCGAGTCCTCGGTCAAGGAGCTCAACGAGGCGCGCGTCCTTGCCGTTGGGCCCGGTGGGCTGGATAAGGAGGGGAAGACCGTGAAGCCGAGTGTGAAGGCGGGGGATAAGGTGTTGATTCCTCAGGTATGTTGGAGCTCCCGGGGTTGAATGGGTGGTCATGGGGAGCAATGGCTGACGTGGTTGTAGTACGGTGGATCCCCGGTCAAGGTCGGAGAGGAGGAATACGCTCTCTTCCGCGACTACGAGCTGCTCGCAAAGATCAACGAGTAGATCACTCGACACAACTATCTACGGATGAACAGCAGCAGGACGAGCGAGCGCAGGGAGGGGCGAGTGTAGGATATTTATACATGTACCAAAAATACTTAGCATGCGATGAGGCGCGAGGGAGCGGGTAGAGATGGGGGATTGGGGGGGGGAGAGGAGGCAGGGTGGTTGAGTGTATGTTTTTTGGGGTGGAGGAGGAGGGATGTGTAAGAGGTGTAATAGCTAGACATTGAATCCTTTATCTCCGCTCATGGATGGCTTTTGTGTTTGAGGTCTTGGGCGTGATAGTATGGCGTGCGGTGATGGTTGTGGCGTACAGTGAACATCCACGTACCGTGAGAATGGGCTTGGGATTGAGGAGTTGCCGCTCATAGTTGGGCATGCGTTGACTATGGCCATACCAAACATGGTAGATTCAGATTATCACCGCCTCAATCCCGTGTCTCTTCATGTAACATGTAATTCTTATCTACTACTATATACCAAACACCCTACAAACTCCCCCTCCACACGCTCGCTATAAACAACAACATCCACAACATCCCCAATCACCTCCAGATCCCCAGATAACCCACGCACCACCCTCCGCCCACAATCCAAAAATCCAACCAAAGCCCCCCCCTATATGAAAAAAGCGCTATCCTCGTAAAAAAAAAGGTTCCCAGAAATATACTCCCCAATTTTCACCCTACACCCCACCGATCCATATCCAATCAACCCCATTTCTCCATTTCCCTATTTACCCCCAAATAGCCCATTATCCCCGTTCTATAAACAAACGAAATGACACACGGTTCGTAAAGTGTCCATCCCATCTATCCCAACCTCCCTCAAAACCTCTAGTATCCCCAAGCGGGCCTCTCTATCCAAAATCCCAACACCTCGTCACCCCCTCCCCCCAAACCTCTAGATACCCCTTTCCCTCTACCACCAAACCAACCCCTCACTTCTCCAAAGAGGCTCACTTCGCCGGCGCCTGCGGCGCGCTCGGCGGTTCAAGCGTATGCGTATGCCCCGGCGCACTAATCACATGCCCACTATCCGCATCCTGTCTACAGATAACCGTCCCCCTAACCCACGGATCATCCAGCACCTCCGCCATCGTCGCGCGCTTCCTCGGATCAATCTCCAGCATGCGTCCGATAATATGCCTCGTCTCCCTCGGCAACAACCTCAGCAATCTCCAGGGTCCCTTAATAACCTCCGGCTTCTTCTCCGCCGCCGCCGGCACCTTGCCCGTCACTGGTATCACAGCAGCGGCAGCAGCCGCAGCAGCAGCCGGAGACTCAGCTACAGGCTTCGTGGGCGCGTCAGCGGGGGGTTTCCCATCAGCCGTCCGCGACGCGGCTACGATGCGCGCGATCTCAGTTTCGGACTTGGATTTCGACGTTATCTCCGGACGGCCGTCGGTGCTCTCCGAGGGAGGGGAGGCGAAGAGACGGTAGGAGTTGTCGGTCATGCGCGGCATCTTCCAGGGGAAGCGGCGGAGAGACATGCAGCAGAAGATGATGGCGAGGGACCAGATGTCGGCGGGTTGGGGGTCGTATTTGCGCTCGTCGTAGACTTCGGGGGCGAGGTAGGGGTCGGAACCTACGATGCCTTAAGGGGGTGTTAGTATTTTCGCCATGAGAGTAGGGGGGATCAAGAGAAAAGACTTTACCTGTTGCTAACACGATTTCGGTCTCGAACGGGTATTTGAACATGCTCGCGCTGCCGAAATCGATAAGCTTCATGATCCCGAACTCGTTGACGACGACGTTATCGAGCTTGAGATCGCGGTGGGCGAGGCCCATGCCGTGGATAAACGTGACGCCGCTCAGGATCTGTAAGAATGAACACGAGACCTCCTCGCGCGACATCTTGCCCGTCATGACGATGGCGAAGAGATCGTACGGCGCATACTCCATCACCTCGTACCACTTCCCCTTTTCATGGATGATATCAAGCGTCTCGATGATATTGCCGTGGTGTAGCGTCGAGCCGATACAGAACTCCGCTGTGACCTTCTTCGTATACTCTCTCTCCGTCTCATAGGCATGGCGTGCCCGGAACTCCTTGACAGCAAACGTCGTCCCATCCGAACTCCGCTTCATCAATCGAACCGACCCACCCGCACCAGCACCAAGCACCTTGCCGAACTTGCCGTACTTGGAAGTCAGGCCGTGGTCTTCGCCGAAAGGCAACTGCTGCAGCGATTTCTGGCTTGTTGGGGTTCTCGTGCCAGACTTCAGCGATGCTGAGCTGGGAGACGCATTCCTTTTCGATTTTTTCTGTCCGCCAATCTTTAAGAATCGCTTTAATTCGGACATCGAGCCTCGGGCAGGCAGTGTATCGTCGTTGTTAAGTCGCGCCATGCTAGGGTCCTTCTTCGACGAGAAGCTCTTCTTCTCCGAACGTAAGTCTGCCGAGCTGCGACATGGTCGTGGCAGAGCCGTTGTGGAAGAAGACGGCGAGGTGCGGTGTCTGCTGTTCAGACCGCTAAACACGAATCGAGGCTCAATGGTATCAAGGTTCTTGGATTGCGGAGGTCGTTTATTAGATGCGTAAGGGTCGTCAGGCTCCCCTGCGGGTGTGAATGGTCTACTATAGGCCCCTCGAGTCGGGCTCTGTTCACGGGATGGCGGAACAGATTGGGAGTATTCACTTCGCTCGCTCCTTTCAGTTGATTGACGAGAAGGCCCAATGGTAAATGCACCTTTCCGATGGCCGGTGATGGGCTCTGCCACACTGGGTTGTGTTATTGATGTCTGCCCCGATGAACCTGGTCTCGAAGAGTTGTATGTGGATGTTAGGGTAGTTGGCGGTGTGATCTGAGGCGCGGATGTCGTTGGGTCAACCTCAGCTTCAACTCTCTGTAGGTTTGCACCCTTTCCAGCTGCCTCTCTGGATCCGCTCACTGCTGGGGTGAGAGGTGGAGTTTGCATTGTCCCTGAACGTGAATGTAAGGACGGGCGACCTGATGCGGACGACTGAGATGGATGGCGACTCGACTCCTGGAAGCTTTCTGTCGACGGTACCTGTAAAGAACATAGTCAGTATTTGGCCATGATATTATAAGTCCAAGGACGTCGTATGCCATGATCAAGCAAAGGGCCAGTATGGAGTTCACGCACTCTTGAAGCCGGTAACGAGACGGGCTCGAAATTGAAATGGCTCATCCGCCGCGATTGAAGATGTGTCCCGCTCAACGAATCCGACAAGTCCCTCAGCTGCGACCCAGGTCCTCCAAAACGATCCGTCTCGCCCGATGCCGAAGTCGTGTTCGTCTCGTCGAGCTGCACTGGCTCAATCTCCTGGCTGCTCGAGGCAAACCGCACCGCCGGAGAGCCCGGGACCGATCTATGGGCGCCAGGACTCATTGTGAAGTCCCTTGCTGGAGGAGTCGAGAGGGAAGTGAGGGGGGAGTATTATCTAATATTGGTAAGCACGACTGCTATTGGCAATGGGTTGTGTGGAAGAGGTCAGGTGGAAGAAAGGTGATGGGCTGGCTGGCTGGCAACTCGATGGATAAAGTGCTTCACATGCCCTCGAATCTCACTCACCAAGTCGTTTCTGGACGGCCAGTAAAAAGTAATATAATAATTTAAGAATAGTGGCAATATGCAAGAAGCAGATTGATGCAGCATCCGACCAAGCCACACAAAGCGAGGGTCTGATGGGGATAACTGCGGTGTTGATTGTTTGGTGGTGGCTGTTGGTGGGGGAGGGGAAAGAGAGCAAGCATGGAGGGTTGAAGTGAGGCAGGCCCGGAATATCCAGATACAAGTGGGGCAGGATTTTTTTGAACTTGGGATTTGGGGGGCGTGGGATGTAGAGAGAAGTACCGTCATAAGCAATCATAGGCAATCATAAGCAGTCATAAGCGGAGAAACGGGAGGAGAAGTACCTTTAAGGTACATATAGGAGAAGAGTTGTGCCGAGAAGGCCGCGACCGCTTTGCAGCAACGACATGGACTGTACTCCACATATAATCTATACTTATAGATCAAAAGGTCATATCATACTGAGACAAAAGTGATATCGATGGGATGAATATGTCATATATATATATATATATAAATATATAAACATTTCAACATGACAGGTACTGGATTTATATATATAAGTTGTGCACTGTTACTCTTCAATGCTGTACATTATACACACAACACAAACCAATTCCTCGTAACCTTCCACACCTTCCACCCTTCTTCCTTCGGCCGTACGGCGGCGGATAGTAAAGATGCCGTTTACCGTCGGCGGTCCTGCCACCGTGTTGGATTGCTGGTACTCTACCAATCTGCGTACTCTGTTCTAACCCAAGCCCAAATGCAAAGTCCGCACAGGGGCCAATACAGCCGGAGCTTACGAGAGATTGAATCTCCGCCCTTCTCCAACCCGCCAAGCACCAACGACGGGGTTACGGTACCAGCGCCGCCGTCGGTTCTGGGAAATGGAGATCGGAGACGATAAGAGGTCCGACGACATGCGCGAGATGTCCGAGGAGACTGCGGACATGCTGGCGGGCGCTTGTTGGCTACTGCATTCTCTATCTATGGGTGTGAACACGTAGGATTGTCCAATTGCGTGTCCTGGATATCCTTCACTGGACCATGCGTACACTCACTCCATTACTGCTAGGTATAGTACATACAGCGTAATACATTTACCCGCCAGGTGCTTTCTGTCTATATCACATCACAAAACTCGCAACAAACAGGCAGGTGGCTATTTTGTATTAAACAATGAATGTCATTGCATCTCTTTATGACGTGACCCTACAGTTATTCGTGGAACCATGTACTGCCGTTGTACCCGCCGCCTGCCCGCCTGCCCGCATGCTTCCCGGATCGCGGTCCAGAGTCGCATGAGGTATTGGGGATGCAAGGGAAAGCTTGTTCGTGGGGGGATTGGATGGCATTGGGGAGTTTCGCGGTTGCTGTGCTGTATGGCTGTACGCGCTGTACTGTACCTGCTGGTAATCAATCAGATAATCACTTGTGAGGCTATTGGTTCGTATCACCGCCTGGCACATGGCTTGGTATCAGAGTTGTTCCGCCAAACATGCTGTGCTGTATGGTATGTTCAGTACTTATGATAATATATTGTATGCAAGACCAGCTGCTCATGTATGCGCTCGTCTTCGTATAGAGTTGTAACCTCGCATTCGCATTCGGGTTCTCCTGAAAGAAACAGCACGTGCACGCCAAATATGTGAACATTGGGATGTCAATGAGCCTCCTCCCCCCTTCTAACCTCTAATTCTTCTATCGACACAGTATCAATATCTCACAAGGCCCTTCCAGCCAGCCCTCCCCCTAATATACAATCCCCCCACAATCCCCATCCCATCCGGCCACCCTGCCCAATATCAAACGCCGTCGCCATGGTAGTAACACCCACTATCAAAACAATATCCACACCATATTCCTCCCATTCAGCACCCCCCCCTCTCCCTCACGGCACAACCGTAACCCCAATACTCTTCGCCTGCGCAATAACCGTCCTGCACATGCCCTCCATCCCGAGCCCACTCAGCCTCAGCTCGCTCTGCTTAATCTTCGCAATCTCATAAACATGCTTCAGCGTCACGGTCCCCACGCTCTCCTTCCCCGGGTTCATCGCCCCCTTCAGCTTCGACTTGCGGATCGGCGCCCCCGCCGCCGTGAGCAGGAGGTACGACGTCGTCGGCGTGCGCAGCTCGAAGTGGAACGAGCGGTCGGGGCGGACGGTGACGCGCGCGGGGATGGGCACGCCGACGGTCATGTGGGCGGTTCTGGCGTTGAATTCCTGTTGCCGAAAAATGTGTGTCAGTTGGAGAGCTCTAGGTGCGAACGTGCGAACGATAAGATGGTCCCGAGGCCAATCGAACTGACCTTGCAAAAATCCATCGACTTCACTCCCTTACTACCCAGCGCCGGACCGACAGGCGGACTCGGACTCGCCTGTCCCGCGCCGACAATGAGCTTCACCACGACATCGGTTGCTGAGCGTGCCTTGGACATGGTGTTGTGATATGGAGTGGTTGCTGCGGCGTCGTTGTGAGGGATTGGGTGGTTTGAGCTTCAAATTATCTTTTGGGCATCCGGGCATTGGCGCGCGGAGAGTTCCCGTCTTTTCGAGGAGGGGCTAGGCGAGTTTGGGGTTGGTGCGTGGGTGTCAACAGGGGTCTGAGGATTTGGGGGGGGGCTATCAGAAAGAGAATTGGTATACGCGGATGCGATGGGATTGTGAGTTATTTCAAATTTAGCAAGCATAGAAGGCGAAGTGATGGAAATAGGACTGTGAAGCTGTTAATTCTACAAGCTCGGCTTTGCTAGATAACTCGGTGGGCATGGATGTGATTTTTGAATCTCTTTTGCAGGTAATGGCGAGGGGCCAAGGGTTCTTTCCTGTCAAGTTACGCAAGCGCTGCACACAATACAGGCGTCTTCCTCCATGCTTAAACTTTTTATACTCAATCATGGATTCAAAGCCTATAGTATAAAGCCTCCTACGTGTACGTGTACTCATACGCGTACAGGTTCACACTCCTCATCACGTGCCATGACCCTTGAAATGTCGACGTATCGTAACTTACTCGACCCGTAGCGGCAGTAGCTACCGATCTCCATAGGTGGGGGGGCGGCACACAGGCCTACAGCTCTCGAAAAAGGGATCCCATTCTCATTCCTACCCAACCACCACAACCCCGAAGAAGAACGAACCTCACTCCCCTTTAAAAGAAAATACCCAGGCCAACCCTCAAAATCCCGTCAAGATGATGAACTGGGCGAAAGCAGCGTAAGTCCTTCACCCCCGACCCCACACACCGCCACCGAGCTTTGAACAAATATCTGACCACCGCCTTTTCCCCATACAGGCTGGCCAACGTGGCCGGCACCCAAGAGCCCATCTACGGCCCCTCCGCCATCCGCTCCGTCGCCGAGCAGGCCTCGACGGTGCCGCACACGGAGCTCACGCGCGACGATCTCAAATGGGTGAACATGGACTCGACGAGCGTTGAGACGCAGGTTTTCTACCTGACGGCGGACAGCGGACACTTGGCGTTTGTGCAGGTCATTCACAGCAATGTTGCGTACGTATATATTTTTATGCACCTTTATGCGCCTCTATACCCGCGGTGGCGGTTTACTCGAGTCCTCTGCTAACTGCGCGGGGGTGCGAATAGTGGGATCCGAAGGACCAGCCAGTTTAACACCAAGATCTTCTATCCCGGGGCCGCGAAGCCGATACTCTGGGCGTCTGACCCGCTCAGCGACGTCGATTTCAGCGATGACATGGTGAACTACTACGCGGAGAACTTGGCGATCGAGCTGTCCGAGGACGGCAAGGTGTACACGATCAAGTCGATGACGAACAAGGGCGCGATCGTCAACCTGACGTTCACGCAGGCGGCGCCGGGCTTCCAGGCCGGCAAGGACGGGACCACGCTGTTTGGCACGGACCTCGAGAATCCGTGGGGCAGGATGAGACATGTGTTCTGGCCGCGGAACAAGGTGGAGGGCACGATCGTCACGGACGATGGGCCGATTGACTTCAAGGGCAAGGGAATGTTTGTGCATGCGCTGCAGGGCATGAAGCCGCATCACGCGGCGGGGAGGTGGAACTTTGTCGACTTCCAGGGCGAGAAGTTCACGGCGGTCTTGATGGAGTATACTACCCCTGCGTCGTATGGGTCGACGATTGTGAACGTTGGCGCTATTGTGCAGGATGGCGAGATCATCATTGCGAATACGTCGAGTAAGGCGACTCATGTTACGACGAAGAGTGACTCGGATAACGACTGGCCCGAGCCGGCGACGGTCAAGTATGAGTGGAGTGGTAAGACGAAGGACGGCAAGGCCGTCGAGGCGGTGCTGGAGGGCGCGCTGGGGGATAGACTCGATAGAATCGATGTCATGGCCGAGGTCCCTGGGTTCGTCAAGACGATCGTTGCCAACACCGCTGGCACGAAGCCATATATCTACCAGGTGCGTACCACAGCTCCACAGCTACATATTTTACCAGGGAAATTTGGAAACTGACATATTCTAGTACTCCCCGAGCACCGCCTCAACCAGCTTGAAGCTGAAGATCGGCGATGCCGAGGAGGTTGTCGATACGGGTAGGCTCTTCGCGGAGGCGACCTTCATCTCGGCATAATGATTGGGCTGCTCGGTTTTGTCCACTCAATCCGTTCGATCCGTCGTTTTTTTGGGCTGCAGAGAGATTGGCGTTTTGTTAAACTGGAGGTTAAAGCACACACTCGTTGGGGCACACAGACTAATACTACTACTACTACTACTGGAGATAATGGGAAGTATTACATGCATGTATGGCTTAGATAGCACTTAATAGAGTCGAGAATTGACTTGAGTATACGTATGGATGTGTGGTTGGTTGATCTAATTATGGGAGAGTGATGGACTTTTTATGCTTGGTTGATTTCTTTATACTGGCTTCTTGGGGGTATCAAAGAGAGGCGTGCTGCATTTGGCGGCGGAAGGGGGCCCAAACGCGCCATCAAACAAACAACCTTCCGCCCGCCAGACACGCCTAACCCACTTCAGCCCACCACCATACCTTTCCATTGGACCCCTCACAACAACGCCCCACCATCCGTTATCACATAACACATCCCATCCATCGCCAACTCTTTCAAAAGATTCCTTCAGCTTGATTCTTTCTTAATTGATACCACTTCTGTACCCTTTCCATAAATCATGTCTGGACGCGGTAAAGGCGGGGCCTTCGGTGGGGCTGGGAAGTCGCGTTTTGGAGGGGGGGGAAAGGGGACGGCGGTCCCGAATAGTAGTGGTACCCGCGGAGTTGGGGCGCGAAGACATCGGTATGTTTGATTGTGATTGAGATGCCGGGGAGGGGGAGTGTGATTAGGGGCATGGTGGTGATGGTGGGAGGTATGAGTTGGCGCTGACTTGTGATTGTTTTTAGCAAAATTGTTCGTGATTCGATTCACGGGATCAGTAAGTTGTTACTCTGTGGAAAGAAATGGGAAGGCTTGAGCTAATGCCTGTGCAGCCAAGGGTGATATCAAGTATGTATTATCTCGTTCTATTTCTTCTTTCCTTTATATGTGTTTGCGTTGAACTATTTTCTGTGGTTTTGTTCTTGGTCGTCACAACCAACCTTCACATCTTCTATCATCTGCCAATGACCCATCTACCCAGCAGCTATGATTATGTCAAAGCCATGATAGATTTCTGATTTCCATCGATCTTATCCTACAGTACTTTACTTCTGAGGTATCCTGGAATAGATCGGTGGAAACCACGGGTTTCATCTCCGCCTCACCTGTCAGCATCTGCTGCCTTACCAAAGCAACCACAACAATCATTGTTTACCAACAAACCACAACTAACACCAACCTAAGACGTCTCGCCCGCCGTGGAGGTGTCAAGCGCATCTCGGCCATGATCTACGAAGATACCAGGGACGCGATGAAGGCACATCTGCAGCTGGTCGGTACACCTCGTTCCCGTGATTGAAACTTGCTAACGCCCCCTTCAGATCCTCAAGGATGTGGTCATTTTCTTGGAGCATGCCAACCGCAAGACCGTCACCGTCGGAGACGTACATCACTCTTTCTGCCCATATCTATCCACGCAACTAACATTTCGACAGGTCATTTTCGCCTTGAAGCGAATCGGCAGACCAATCTACGGCTTCGGCAATGGATATCTCCAGTCGGACGCGCCCAACCGAAAGAAGCGCAAGGACTAATGCCGTCACGCGATCTCTTCCTGTCTCCGATCTGTTTTAAAAGATTCTCTACGATGAGACTGCGCAAGGGATTTATGCCACAAGATGACTTGTTGGAGACCGGCTTTGTGTGCTTTTTTACGAAAGATTGGCGGGAAGGCGTACCGGCGTTATCAACACGGGCTGGGTATTTGCAATGCTGATAGGAGCACATATTATTGTTCTGGGATGGGGGATGTTCCTTTGATATTCGCTCGGGGTTTCGGGTGTGGCTTTTTACGTCCTTTGCAGAGACAAAGATGGGATACCCATGGCAATGGGGGAGTTTGTTGGGCGTCTGGCTTCGACTTTTGTTTTTTAGTCGAGAAATGGAGTACTCTTGCCGTCTGTGCTTCTTATGGTGCCACTGTGACACTGGAGTTGAATCTAGGCTCTGCTTCCTCCTCTTTCTTTACTCAGCTTCGATCCCCAACAATTCATCTGCTGGTATATCATGGTCAGTCCTTATGTTATGTGTTCTACTGCACCATATTATCACGATACGTGACCAAAGCTTCCCATTTCTCCAATTCACTTGTTGCCAGCACGGAACCTTTGGACTCTCGTGCAGCGTCTCTTTTTATGCGATTCAGACACTAGGATAACCGTTAAAACCTACGATTCAATTGATGAAATCGATAAATCGAATCGAACAAGGCTGATTAGCAAGGCTGATCCATGGAACATGTTGAACACTGGTAATGCGGGGGTGGCTTGAACCCTTTACATTTCGTGGGGTATACCGTCCTCGTAATTGGAAGGTTAGATGCATGTCTCAACACTGTACGGAACTTTATAGCTATATACTTCTTCTAAGCCGCCCAGAATGGCTTAAATACCGAAAATGTGAGAATTGAAAAATTACGCAATTGTTTCCCCTGTTGTCCTCTGTTCCTTGGCCCCAAGACAACTCAACCAAGCGCCCAGCGAAGCACGTGATTTCAGAAGAAAGTTTCGGTCCGGAACCGGAAAAGTCCGCACCCACAGTCATATATGCCCCTCCATCAGCGACCAGATGAACCTTTGGATTGCACGACGACTTCACGGAAAGTAACAACACCCCCCCGTTACATAAAAAACGAAGATCAATTAGCCATGGCTAATGTCACTGTGGTTCTCGGATCCCAGGTAAGCAATCCCTCCCAAAAAACGGTGATTTGTGGCCGTGTTTTGCGTGTTATAGGGCTGATAGAGGGGTGACTCAAGTGGGGAGATGGTATGCACACGACAACTCCGTCCCATTGTTTGCGGGCGGCCATGCTGACATTTATGGAATAGAGGGCAAAGGCAAACTGGTACATTACTCTACCCTCCTCATCGAATCCTGGGCTAAAATTTGAAAGGTGGACATCTTATCTAGCAAGGCGCAAATCTGTGCCCGCGCACAGTAAGTACACCAAAAGTGCGTTTATCATGAAGCCGTAACTGACAATCGACCAACAGGGGCGGTAACAATGCTGGCCATGTACGATAATCTACCAATACATAACTTGATGCGAAATTTAACCTTCGATAGACCATTGTCGCCGAGGGAAAGACGTTACACTACCACATGATCCCGAGCGGTCTCGGACTCGTCAACCAAAAATGTGTGAACCTCATCGGTTCGGGAACTGTTGTCCACATCCCCGCATTTTTCGAGGAACTCGAGGCGCTCAAGGCCCATGGCGTCAATGTCGAGGATAGACTCTTCATCAGTGACCGCGCGCACGTTGTTTTGGACCTCCATCAGCGTGTCGATGGGCTCGAGGAGAGGGAGCTCAGCGGAGAGAAGATTGGCACAACCGGAAAGGGTATGCTGTCGTCGCCGCCGTTACACCAAACATGAACGCTAATATCAGATAGGTATTGGGCCAACATACAGCACAAAGATGACCCGCAGCGGTATCCGTATCAGCGAGGTCTTTGACGAAGAGCTCTTCGAGACCAAGCTCCGCCGCATAGCCGCCGGCTTCAAGAAGCGCTACGGGGACCTGCTCGAGTATGACCCAGAGGCCGAAATCGCGGCCTTCAAGGAGTACCGCCAAAAGCTTGCTCCCTTCGTCATTGACCAGGTCCCATTCCTGCAGTCTGCCAAGGAGAGCAAGACGAGCATCCTCGTCGAGGGCGCAAACGCTATTATGCTGGATATCGACCACGGAACCTACCCCTACGTCACCAGCTCCAACACCGGCCTGGGAGGAATCCTGACCGGCTTGACCCTTGGATGGAGATCGCTGAAGGACGTTATTGGTGTCGTAAAGGCGTACACCACCCGTGTTGGTGGCGGACCGTTCCCAACCGAGCAACTTAACGAGTTTGGTGTGAAGCTCCAGGAGGAGGGCCGCGAGTGGGGTGTCACCACTGGCCGCAGGCGCCGCACCGGATGGTTCGACGCTGTGGTGGTCGCGTACTCCCACCAGGTCAACGACTATACGTCGCTGAACCTGACCAAGCTTGACGTCCTCGACGACTTTGACGAGCTCAAGGTTGCCGTGGCGTACAAGTACAACGGGGAGAAGCTCGACTCCTTCCCCGCGAGTCTTGATATCCTGGAGAAGGTGGAGGTTGTTTACGAGACGCTGCCGGGCTGGAAGTCGTCGACAAGCGGGACGACGAAGTGGGAGCAGCTGCCGGAGAATGCGCAGAAGTACATCGAGTTCATCGAGACCTTCTTGGGCCATGGGCTGAAGATCAAGTACATCGGCACTGGTCCGGATAGAGAGCACATGATCGTTAGATAGACATGTTTCTACAGCCCCGGCGAGGATGCAGAGGGGAGCTCGGATAGATCTATAGGGTTAGATGGATTCACATCGTTAGCAACCAATGGCATTCATAACAATCAACTGTAAGAGGATTTAATACGTGAAATCTCCACCTAACAATCGGATTGAGACTAAAGGCATATTTATGAGTTGGGAACTCTAAAGGCATTGTTATAAGTTAGGAACTCTAAAGGTATATTTATAAGTTAGGAACTCTAAAGGTATATTTATAAGTTAGGACCTCTAAAGGCATTATTATAGGTTAGGAACTCTAAAGGCATATTTATGAGTCGGGAACTCTAAAGGCATATTTATAAGTCGGGAACTCTAAAGGCACCATCTCACCGTTCTCTTATTTACCGTGATCTCCACCACCATCCACCTATACCCGCCGCAAATACAACCACTGTTCCCGCAATTCTAAACACCGCTCTCTTCACCATCTTCTCGAGAGCCTTATTCGCATTCTTCTCGAACTCATTCCCCCCCTTATTTCCCCACGGGAAATCCTCATCCGGCACTTCCTTCCCCAAAAACTCGCACAGCGGCCCCCACCCATCCTGCACCTCCCAATCCAAATACTCCCTCCCCTCGCCCTTCAACTTCTCCTCTAGACTCTTATAATACTTCCCCGCCCACTCCTTCCCATTCTGCTTGAACCCTCCCTTACCCTCCCCCATAATCCCCATCCACAACACCGCACTACGATACCACCAAAACAGCTCCGCATCCCACCAACTCAACCCCCACACTCCCCAACTCCCCAACACCATCTCCGCTGCCCCATTCAAACTCCGATGCCAAGCATCCATATCCCTCCTCCGATTCAGCACCACCTTTGCCCCTGGATAAAAATCCAGCAGCTCCTCTGCGAAGATTCCCGGAGGCATATCCATCACGCCCGCGCAGTCGCCTAGCAGGACATCCCAGTCAAACTCCCGACCTGGCCTATCGTCGCCGCGCACTTTGGCTTGTAGGAGCGGGACCCAGATGGCGCAGTCGTTGGGGCGGGTCGAGGGGAGGTCGAAGCCGTGCCAGATGCGCGGGTAGTGTAGGGTGAGGAGTGCGGTGCGGAGGGAGTCGGTGCCGCTGCGAGGGAGGCCGAGTGCGAGGATTTCCATGGGGTTTGAGGTTGGGCGGGGACGAGGGGGTGGGGGTGGGAGGGGGTAAAGGCGTTGGTAGAGTTGTTCTGTCATTGTAGTGGTTTTTGGAGACGGTAGAGTGGTGTTTAGGTGGTGAGTGATTATAAGCTCTATGTTGTAGCTATGGGTTGGAGAGTGAGTAACTAGTATATTAATAATAATAAAAGGCGCCAAAGATTACGTTGGAGGGTTATATTGTATTTAATCAGTCGTTGAACAGAATAGCGAAGGTGTTGCTTTAAGATATTTATGTTCCTATGTCGTCGCTGACACCTACCAAGGTGGAGGGCTGGGTTATGTATAGATGAGATGACGGGACCCATGTCTTAGCCATGGGTCAACCCTGATCGTCCCCATTTATTCCCGCATCAGCATGCATCCTGATCCTCCTAATACAGTAATATACGAAGTGGTACGAACAGGAAATAAGACAACGCTGCAAACAAGATCCCGATCTACATTAGTTGTGTCGCAAGGCACCTTTCGTTGCTTAGGCCTAATCTGGTCGTATGCTGCGCTCGCCAAGGAGATTCCCATATGAGATTCCCATATGAGATTCCCGACTTACAAATATGCCTTTAGAGTTCCCGACTCACAAATGTGCCTTTAGGGTTCCCAACTCATAAATATGCCTTTAGTCTCAATCCGATTGTTAGGCATCTCATTCTCAAAGTCATTATTTAAAGGGGATTTATTTGGAGGTTCTACTGTATCTCCATGTAAGAGAAATGTGTACATAAGAAAAGGGTATAAGACAGACCACCACTTCCCGTACCCGTACAATCTAGCCCTATCCTTGCAAAGCAAGATGCGCGCTGAAATAAGCTAAATATACAACTGATCCAAAATCATACAAACGAAACATCATACATCAACTCCATATCTCCCGTAGTCTTCAACACATCAGCCTCATTCGGCTCTTCCTCCTCAGGCCGCCACGGCCGCCTCAGCCATCAACTGCTCCCCCTCATCAAGAATCTCGGTGATCTTCCCAAGATTTCCGATCATGCTCCTTCCCAAGCCCACAAGGAGGAGCTTCTCTGCGTTCGCCGGCAGGCCAAGATAAGTCGGCGGCTCTCTTTCTGGCAACTTATTCACCCACTCCATATATTCTTTCAACCCGGTTCCGCTGGGGACAACCAGGCTTCCATCGCCTCCATCGGTGGTTACTGTGAGCCCTGGTGTGCTTTCCACAAGCTTGTGTCCGATCTCGTATGCTGCGGGGGTCATGATGGAGTCAACTAGCTGGGTAAGGCGTGCAAAGTCTCCCTCGTCGTCAATCTTCCCTCCATAGGTTTCAGTAATCAAAGTCCGTAGCATGTCCCATGGCAGATTCTGGGGCGCAACGTTTGACCGGCCGGCAGAAACGGATTCGACCCACGTGTCAATCACATGAGCAGAGCATTCATACTGTAAATGAAGTTAGTAAAAGGGCAGTTGGAGGTGATTCGGGTAATACATACATCGCTGTCATTGAACTCCCAGAAACCCTTCCATCCAAGATTTGGCGCGTAGCGCAAACGCTCTTGCACAACTGCGTGCAGGAAGGAAAGCAGAAGGTAGAGGCGAGTTCGCTCAACTGGTGTCTTAATAGCCCTGGTCGAAACAGACGAAAGAGAATCTTTCATATTCGCTCTCACTCCAGCAGGTTGCTCGTACATTAGGACACGAGAAGCTCTCAGCAAGTTGACGGGAATTTTCGGACTTGATTCCATCGACAGGAAGAGCCTGAAGTCTGGGTGCGGCTTGAGAGAATCCATACGTTTCTCAAGACTTTGAAGCCATGTAGGTGCCAAGTGAACGTTTTTGATGAGAACCCAGGACCCGGTGGCAGCTGCATTGCTGATTGCCTTGTCTGCCGTTGATAAGCCCTCGTTTGAACCCATGGCTATGTTCGTACAAGAAGCCTGGGTTCTTTCAACAAGACTATCGACCTTGTAACTGGCATCGAACCCAGGGCTGGAGCAGAGAGCAATAGGGCGGCTTGCTGAGACCTGTTCGACAGTCTGACTTAGGTCTTCCGTCATGTCGAAGATTCTTGAGCCAAACACCGCGGTAACAAAACGCTCTGCGGAAGGAACAAATCTATCGAGGCGGAAGATCTTGACGACTAGTAGTGACAGCAGCTCCTTGTCTATATCGCTGGTACTGTCATCCCAGATCTTGGGAATGAAATTCTCTCCCATTTCCTCGCATAGGAAGCGCTCTAAATCTGCAGGAGGTATGTTGTCTAGTTTCCCCTTTAGAGCAGGAACACGCGCAGCACGTGCAAATATTTCCTCCTTGCGATCCGTCTCAGTGGATAGGTCGGTACCATCAATGCCATCATCCAGGATTAAGTCAATGAGGCTCTTTTCCATCTTAAATGGCGAAGCTTGAGCAAGCAACATTGCGAATGTTATTCGGTCCTTCTGTAACAACCCAAGCGAAGTACGTTGGTACGTTGTCACGAAAAGGTCTTCGATGATGATATCCCGCCGGACATTATGATCTGTCTCGGTGGCCAACCTTGGGTTGTCGTGGAGAACGCTGTTGAAAATGTCCAGGAAATACTGCAACGAAAACTGGTAGAAGTGGTTGAGGTAATGGAGTTGTTCCAGGACAGCAAATACTGCACTGCAGGAGCGAGCAATGATATTGTACTGGAGTGTAATTGCGTCAACTTCTGCCATCACTCCTTCGGTGTTGCTCATCTTCTTGGAGATTTCTGCGGCCTCCTTCTTCAACGTCTCGAGAGTCTCGATGACGTTGTCATCATCCAAAATATTGCCACGGGACTCGTTCAAGGCCTGGAGAAGACGCTTCTCCAATTGGCGAAGGTGGACCTTGAACTCTCCCTGTAATTTGATTAGGTTGGATCTCCGCTCATCCACGTCAGGTCGCTCAGATTTGAGGACTTCGTTCAATGATTGCGTTTGCAGACTGCTCTGGGTGACAGTAAAGTTGACGAATGTTGTACGACTGCAAACATCTGGAGCAAACGTAGCAGATGGATCTCTAGTTGAGAGGTAGATTTTGAAGGCTGGGGAGAAATCGATCTCTTGTTTGCCGAGCTGGATGAGAACACGCCCACCAGTCTTTTGGTACTCCTTGTTGAGAACGTGGTTCAGGATTGGATCCAAATGCTCAGCATCTTGAATCAGAATTGGGTTACCAAAACGCAGTGAACTCTCAAGCTGCTTGGTGAACGAATCATCTAGGAAACTCGTAACAGTCAACCTCCGATCCTTGCATTCCTTTTGAAGGAACTCTGTGACACGTCCGGAAGGATCGATGATCAGAGGATAACGGTTGAAGCGCTTCAATATGATAGCATTTTCGGTGCAGAGATCATCGACCGGCAGAGAATTTTCTTGCCAGCTTAGTCTTTCATCAGCCGACGACAGGTACTCAGTAATCGGGTTGTGTTGCTTGAAATCTATACCGGACATCTGGAGTTGGCCGAGCCAATCATCCATCATGTTTTTGCGGAACTGCTGATCGTAAAGTCCACTGTATGCCAGGAAAGCAGCCGCAACCAGGACATCACCGACCAAGGTGCTGATCTGGGTCTCAAAAGATTTGCTTGCATCCTCCCATCTGGTTCTCTCCGACGATAAGCTGTCGAGAAGACGAACGCTGCGATCGACCTTGAACTGAACTCGTGACATCTCCGACTTGATTGCCTGTGTCTCGCTAATAAGGGCTGCGTATTCGGTCTTGTAGCGTGCAATACTTTGCTCCAGTGCGGTGATGGTATTCTCCACAGCCTGTGCCTCCGCCTTTGTCTCAAGAGCCTTCTCCTCTAGCAGGCCCACCTCTTCCCTCAACGGGCCAACACGATCCAGAATTTCGGAATAGTTAACTTGAGCCTCAACCCACTGGACAAGAGGTCCACAAGCTTTACTGGCGTGGCTGACCTTTTCGTAGGTGAAGTCTTCCTTGGAAAGGAAATCGTTTCGCATCTTGATACGAAGGTTCTTCGTCATCTGCTTTTCATTGTCATAATTGACGATACTTGCAATGAAATCATCACGACGAATAATACCCTGAACCGTCTTCCAGCTGTCGATGCGGTGGCCAAGCAAAGTACAAACAGAGTCCAAAGCAAGCTTAACACCCCTTGGAGGGTTGGACATAGAACGCACTTCCGTCAGATGCTGCTTCTTGATATTGCTAACGCTCTTTTGTGCCTCGATAACAGCAGGCTCAGCATTCGCCAGGTCGTTTAGGACAAGCTCTCGGCGTTCAGCAACTGTCACTTCCTGCTTCTCAAGAGCAGATTGGATCTCTAAAGACGTTGTTTTACGCTGCTCTGCCAAACGTTGATCCGCAATCATACGTTGGAGCTTCTCGTTTGCCTCTGCATCTTTACGCTCAAGTTGGCCAGTTTTCTCCGCAAGGCTGATGCGAAGGTCGCGAACTTTATCCACGGTATCTCTCAGTTTCTCCAGACCAACATTCAAATGACGCTGCTGATCCTCCAGGTCTTCGCGCTTTTCATTGTAAAGCTTGACGTATTGAGCAACGAAGTCCAGGAAGTGCCTGGGAGTGAGGAAGGTGACTCTGCTCTGTTGCTTGAGCAACTTGAGGTTGAAGCGCTGCAAAGAGTAATGGATGTAAACCATTGCGTTGACAACTGCATCTCGGTGACTGGCAGGTAGGGTGAGATCGCGATATGCAACCGGAATACTATCAGACGGAGTGTAGTTTGGACGGTCCAGGTCGACAGAATGGGTTAATTCAGATCCAACCTGGAACAATGCTTGGTCAGACCAGTCACCAAACCAGTTCAGAACACAGCGATTGAAAAGAGCAGGACTGGTCGCTGCCTTGGACGAAAGACCGTCTTCAGGTGGGTTCATAGTGAAAACAACATGGAGGTTCTTGATGATCTGTTGCGTGAACCATTTGTAGAGCTCCTCCTGGGAGTCCAGTAAGAGACCTTGGCGTTGAGCACCTTCCTTGCAGGCAGTCATCAGGGATGCCAATTCATCGCCTTCAAACAAACCAGGTACTTCGGCATTGGCAAGCAATGTGTTCATTCGCTCAAGGAATCCGGAATCAAGGACGTTAGATTCGTCCATAATGAAGCAAATCTTCTCGCCCTTGCATCCACTTCGACGAAGAACATCGCGAAGATCGTCATCGAAGTCCTCAGCTGAGTACTTGCCATGGACCTTGATTTGGAAAACCTTGAGGCCATTCATCCAGGCAACAAACCTGGACAATGTCGTCTTGCCACTGCCACTGACACCGATTAAAATGAGATGACCTTGTGGCTGTCTGAATACTCGGTCAATGCGTAAGACGTGCTCGAGAACATCGTTGAAAAGAATCAGGGGTACGTCAACTTCCTCCTCACAGAAAGTCTTCAGCCTAGCCTTGACGAACTCGCGCAGCTGTTCTCTATCGACAGGAACGTAGTTCTTGGAGAGCCAGTTGGAATATAGGATTGGTCCAGCGAGAGCTTTGGTTTCATCCATCATTGGAAAGAACTCGAGCGCGTTGCGGCGGACAGCATCGTCAGTCCATTTGCGTTCATCTTCGGAGACTAGACGATCCTGGAAAAGGCGAAGTGCCTCGTGAGCCCAGATACGTACCAGCCCTTCCACGGAAAGAGTATCAAGTGGCCTAATGGCTTCGTAAATACCTCGAACCCATCTTGTGAGTTCACGAGGACTGTATACGTAGTGAGGCTGAATCTTCGGCGTAAAGCGCTCTTGGGATTCGATATAAAATTGAACCATGGCATTGGTGAGCGCGTCAGAGTATCCTCTTAGCGACGGAACAATCTTCAGCACAGCACTTGTGAAGGTGCCGTAAATCTGCTTCAGTGATAGCTGGCCGGGATAATCGACCATGATCAATGGGGCATGTCTAAGGAACCTGGCGCCCATCGGAGTACGACCAGCATCGGTAGGAGGGTTGCAAGCACCCACAAATTGGATCCTATCGAGCGTGACCCATGTCTTATCGGATGTTCGCCAGAAGCCGTTCTGCTCGACGAGCTGTCTAAGGAACGAGATAGCACGTTGTGTTCCGTATTTGTCAGGCGACGGCAAGTTAATCTCGTCGCAGAAAAGTACAAGCCATCTGCCGATTTGTGTTGGGGACAAAATAACGCCGTTCAACGTCTTTTTGTACTCGCAGTACTGCTCAAAAGTTTTGATCAGTAGGTCAGGCGTTGTTGCACTCGAGAAATTGAGACCAACGACCTCCATGTTGGGTAGCTTGCGGAGAGCGCTGAATAATGTCATCGTCTTTCCAGAACCTGGTGGCCCACAAAGAAGAAGGGGCTTATGTTCGGCAAGCCACGAGTAAAGGACATCCTCATGACGGACAGTGTCCAGGGTTGGAATGACAACATCCGTCTGGGTAATGGAGTGCGTATTGACCTCGATCGTTGGCACTTGGTTCTGCCACGAAACCCACTGCGCCTGAGGCAACGTAACATCGAAATCGATCAAAGACGAATTGCCGTCGAGAAGTGGCGAACCAAACGTAGAAAGAGTTGCGACATAGTCGCCGAACACCTTTCGGTCGCCAAGTGGGCAATCACCCGTCAAGGACCATACGAGTGCAAGAAGTAGCTTCTTTGACACAAACGATTCGACCTGGTCGGAATCCAAGGGGAAATCAACGTGCTGGGCATTGTATTCCACAATATCCCGAACTGTCTTGTTGAGGAGCGAGAATAAAGTGTTCAGGACGCGCGCAACTGTGAACTCCATGATGTGGTTGAAATTCTCTGCATGCTCGAGTGCGGTAAGGAGGAAGTCTTCAGTCTTAAGATAGGATTGTAACAAATCCGAGACTTCCTCTTGTATGGCCAATGCCTTCGCTGTCGTCTGGCCTGTAGCAACGGAGTCTTCGTCGAGATCCTCCAGTGCCACCTTGCGAAGCTTTCCGAGATAGTTGTCGACCATCATCGTTGGAGTGACAGTATCCTCACTGAACCAAACCATACCACAACGACTGACTGTTGCCAACGTAGCATACTTGAGGGTCTCAACTTCGAACATGATCCGTACGTTTGATGGGAGGTTGAGACGCTCTCCGTTCGGCAACGTCAAGAGCTTGTTGTCATCAAGAACACTGTTAAGATTTTCAACCCACTCTGGGTCGACATCTCCATCGAAGACGATCCAATGGCGCTTTGTCTCTTCACCTCTGAGGTTGTCGACAATCTTGCGGAGAATGCTCGTAAACAGACCATCAGTCCACTCTCGGGTAGTAGAATCTAGGTTTCCATACAAAGCCTCCTTAGACATGACCTTCGAGTCGATAACATGACAGACGCCTTCCACGCCCTCGACTTGTTGTAAAGCTTGAAGGAGAACTTTCCAGGCTGCTGTCTTTCCGGAGCCAGAGTTACCGACCATCATAACACCGTGGTGAATTGTCTGGATCTGGAATAGTTGCAGGATCTTCGTCATCCAAGTGTCATTGACAACAAGGTTTCTTTCGGCTGCAATACTACGCATGGACGCCTGAAGTTCCTCGAGGGCTGCTGGAATATATTGAACTCCAGGGAACGATTCCTCTTCAATCGCTCTCATGATTTCCACGTCGCTCTTGATCAACTTGGGAGCGATGGTCTCACGGATACTCTGCACAATGATCTGGGGCTCAACCTCCTCTTCAGGGCCAAGGTCGCCACCAGATACTGTCAACCGAGCACGCTTCAATCCACCGGAGCTAACAAGAACACTCTTGAGCGCACGAAGCCCAAAGTCGTAGTGGGCTTGTTTTGACAGCTTAACACCGCAGCGATCGAAGAATGGTACAGTCTGTTTCGAGAGCTGCTTTGCTTGGTTGAAACCCTGGGAGTAGAGCATAACTTCGGCAATCAGCTCTTTGTCTGGCTTCGACATTGCCACACTGCGGAACAGCTTCTTCAAGTTGTCAGGCAAGTTTGAACGACCAGCATAACCAGGGTTCATGGTGATGAAGATACCGGTGTTGGCATTGACTCGAAGTTGGCGGCCAACAAGCTCGATTTGCGACTTCTCGTCTTCGATTCCTTGCTTGAGTCCCAATTGGATGTTCTGAACTTGCTGAGAAACCGCCGAAAGAATTCGCTCTTCCAAACGATTGAACTCATCGAAACAACCCCACGCTCCAACTTGACAGATACCAAGGAAAATTCGTCCCATAGCTTGGAAGTCGAAAGTGTCGTCACAGCAGAATACAAGTGTGAATCTACCCAGCTGGACACCGAGGGCCTTGACGGACTCGGTCTTACCAGTACCGGCAGGACCGTATGGCGAACCACCAAGACGCTGGGAAAGAGCTTGCGTTAAGGTTAAGAAACAACGATCAGTGAGGGGTGTTCTGACAAGTCTCTCCGCGACTCCAAGGTATTCGAAGCCGTAACTCAGCTTGGCATTTGCCATGTTGATCGAGATACGGTTCAAGAAGTCTCCCTCGGGCTGGTAGACGTAGCGCATCTGCAGGAGCCACATGTAATGAGTTGGGGTTGTTGCGTTCAGCTTCACGAGCCTCTCAATTACATCACGTTGATGGACACATTCTGTGATGAGGTGCTCGCACTTCTTTCGCTCAATTGGGTCGAGATCGCCAAGAACGGTGGTGGCAAGCAGTCGTAGAACCTTCACCTCTTGATCGTAGAGAGTTTGAAGAGTCGAACCGCCGGCTTGAAGGGAGGCTTCAACCGCATTTGTCCAGACAGCCTGAGTAGCGAGGACAACAATTTGAGCTGGGAACTTCTTGATGTACTCATTAAGAAGAGTAGAGTCCACGTCTTCCGCAGTAAAAAGTGCATGGAACTCGCTGTACGCCTCCGCGAGTAGTTCAGCGAGAGTGCTCTTCATGCTACTCTCTAGGAGTGCCAACCAATCGTTGATCTTGGGTGTTTTGACAAGGGATATTTCTTTCTTCAACCGAACTTCTTCGCCCTCCCTCGACGTGAAGCCTGAAATGATTGCCTCTTGATCCATTATAAGACCAGATAATCCAGCAAACATCTTTTTGAAATGCTTTGCGATGCGGAGCGTATCATTGCTGTTGCCGATAATCTCCAATAGATCTTCATCTCCAACGAAGTAAAAGCGTGGGAATGATACTCTTTCTCTCTCGAGGTATTCACCTAGAGCCTTCTGGATCTTGTTCAACAAATCCGCCAGGCGCTCCAACGACTTCTGAACTTCAGGAATGTTAAGGACATCGAGGACAAATGGTACCTTGTACACCTTCTTCATGACCGAAAAGAATTCAGTGTTGATATTTTGAAATCTGTTCGATTCCACAGGCAGAAGATGCTTGATGTCAGCGTTACCAGTGAATACACCCTCAAGGTAAACCCATTGGCGCTGCACATCAATCCAGACATCAAACAGAACGTGAACTCGGTTAAGCTTGTCTTCCCAAGAAGCAGCCTCCTCTTCAAATTCCTTATAGTAGGGTGAGTGCCTCATTGCCTGCAACGAGTTGAGGTTTTCGCTGCACTTGGCGAAGAGATCATCCCAGCCACGAATCAGTTTGCACTTGTTCTGATAGGCCACAAGATCGAGAGAGTAGTTGGTCCAAATCTCTCGAACTTGCTTCAGGAATTCTTCCAGTGCCATTTCACCCTGCGCCTGGGCAATGATGTCCCGAATAACTACTTCGCTTGCCGCAAGATTTAGATCCCAGACATCGCCAAGAGTCATGGAGATAGGAGAATAGCGCTTCCCTGGTCTAAGAGACTTATAGATCTTGTTCCAATGACGGTCACGGACAGCCTCGGATTTCATCTCAGCAAGGAGGGAGTTAGCTTTCAGCAACTTGCGTAAGATGTTCTGGATATGTTCAAAGGCAGCATATTGGCGCATTCGGCTGGGCATATCTTTCGTCATCTTGATTAGGCCATCGATTGAAGTTCGCAGCTTTCTTGGTTGGACGCTATTCCAAAGAGTATCACGAAGGTCGTTAAGGCTCTTCCAAATAGTCGATAAGGCGGCCCAGACACCCTTGAAATCTTGTACTTCTTCCAAAATGGCAGCGAGGGCGGCATCAGGGCTGCCAGGAATATCCAAGGCTTCCTTTGCACGCGAAACCATGAGCGACTCTTCGTGTAGCTTCGTGATTCTTGTTTCGAAGGAAGTCAACGTGGAGGAGGCAACGTCAGGGGCAATGGTACCAGAAACGGGCTTTTCTTCGTTCCATTGGACGATGATTTCTGTGATCTTGTCTCCCACCAGTCTATCCTCAGCCACAATCTTAGCGCGGAGAGCATCTGTCTGGTCCTGTACAGTCTTGCTCTTGCGATTGAGCAATTCATTGAGAGCATCCCACTCAGAATCGACCTGCTCATTGGATCGCCAATCTGCTGGAAACTGGTATCGTTCGCGAACCAGAGTCGTGTGGCCTTGTCTGAATATCTCAATTTCAGGGCCCCAAGTCTTTACCTTTCTCTTACAGGCCTGGACGATTGTGATGAATTGGACTGCCTGAGCAGTGGAGCTGGCCTCTAGGGATTGAACTTCCAGGTCCTTCCGTGCCTTTTCGATCTCCGAATGCACTTCGCGAACTCTGGTGCCTAGACGTCCTGCAAACTTGGTTAAGATCTCGTGCTGCCATTGATCGTACTTGGCATTGACTTTGGTCTGCACTTGATCATAGTCGATAGATACATGGCCAAATGAGCGGCTAACCTCGGTTGTGTCGAAGGTTGATCTAGTCTTGCGAATTTCTCGAAGAAGTTGTAACCATTTTGATAATTGGTCGCCCAAAATCTCGTATACCTGCTCTGACTGCAAGTCCCAAAGAGATTGGAATTGCAGCCACTTATCAACATACAGGCTGATTTCGAGTAGCTGGTTCTCGATAGTGGTGTACACCTCAAGTAAGCTTTCGGCGCAATTCCTTGGTAGGTCTGTGAATCGCGCCTCGGCCTCATTGGAAGCGGCGATGCTCATTTGATAACGAGAGGCTTTGATTTTTCGCAGGTTACACACAACACCGAGCCAGCCGTGCAACTCCGAAATCCAATTTGCTCGAGCATATTCAAGAGGGGGTTCAAGATAAATGACTTGGTTTCGCATAGTAATCTCGTGGACCAGCTGACGGATAACAGGTACTGAAGAAATCGATGTATCGTTCGCACCAATTAAGGTTTTTCTCCTGCTATCGCTATCGACGGTTTCGGATTGGACATCCTGGAAGGCCTCGATCCAGGCCTTTATTGCTTGATGGAGTCGTCCGAGTAAAGTATTCTCAATACGCTGGTTCATACCATGAACCCAGTGGTCTAGGTTAACGAAGTTCTCCAAGTTGAGCTGATCGACAGCCATCTGAATAGTTTCCAGCCTTTCTTGGAAAGTCGCCTCATTGTATGGACAGGTCTCAATATCAGCCAGCGCTCTTTGCACAGTCGTGTTGATCGAGGCAAGAACTTCGGTCTTGTTCTGAAGTAGAGATACAGTGACTCCGAACTCGCGAACAAATTGAACATGCTTGCTTTCGTTCCTGTTGCCAGAGTTGTGGTCCATGGTCCCATTCGCAAGGTACGTTTGCTTGATATGAACATCATATGAGTGGATAAAAGACTCCCATTTCAGCGGAAGCCCCTTGGCAATGAGAGCCTGAACATCGTTTTGATATCCGCTGAGTAACGTTGACACGTCGGACATCTCTGAAATCTGGCGATTGGTCTGTGCAAGCGTGCGGACGCTTTCCATAAGACTGACGGCGTAGGGATAAACTCGTTTGGCCTCTTTGGATATGTTATTAATTGCGTGGGGTACCTGGTAGCCTTGCCAGACCAGATTACGAGTCTCTTTGAAGAGAGCGATGACTTGGGGGTTGAAGTTGACAACAAGCTCCAGAGCATTACCAGCCGATCTATTCTTGTTTATAGCGAAAAGCAAGCCCGTGATATTAATTTGTCTCCGTTGGACATCATGCAGCCAGGCCTCGAATATAGGTCGCGTGTCGAGCTTCTTTCTGAACATGTTGCTCTCTGTCTGCAGTTTCTGGCCCTCGGCATGCAGTGCCCAATCATGACCCAAGACATTTTCGACCTTCTCCATGTAGCCATCGAGTTGTCTCTCAATTTGTCGTGCCCATATAATAGCACCTGCCACAGGCGGAAGATCGCGCAGCTGTGCCATGGCATGAGCCTCGGAATGGCCGTATTGCTGCTTGAAACGCTCATGGAGCGCAGTAATATCAGTTTTGACATTGTTGATCAGAACAGTCTGATATTCTGCAATGGCACTACGAATCTTTGGCCTTACAAAGAGAGCATTGAACTTGGAGAAAACCCTGAACTTCTCATTGGCGCTGTTCGCGGTAGCCAGGCGATCCCTCAGCCTTGCAATGATGGAGTTCTCGACTCTCGCGGTTCTTTCGTTGTAGGCAGTTTCCTGCTGCGCCCAGAATTGAGTGCCTTCCGGAGACGTGTCCAACAAATCGACGTTCTTCAAGGCGGCATATGCCTGTTGCACCTCTTCAACAGCATCGACATCACCCATTTCTTCGATGAGGACAACGCCGTTAGCCGAGCCAGCATCGACACCGCCTCCATTGCTCTTAGGGCCCAAAACATTGACAATGGTTCGTTGTAATTGCTCGTGGTTGTCTCGGAACGTATTGACGTACTTAAGTCGCTGTTGAAGAGCGGCATGCCTGGAGTTGATCTTTATTGGAATGAACTTGTCGTTTCGCCGCCTCGTCACTTCTCTTGCAACATTCGTGAATTCTTTAATACTCTCGTCCCATGCAGCAAAAATACTGTCGGCTGTCGTCATTAAGACTTTGAAATCTCTATAGTCGAGATGCATCAACGACCTGCCATGAAGTAAGGAGTGCAGCTTGGTGTCGAGGTCCGCAGAAATAGCTTCAACCAGGGACAGTGTTCGTGGTACGGGATAGGGGCAAATTCTCAACTTCTTGTTAAGATGGTTGAAAATCTGCCCAATGGCCTCCACAACCTTCGAAAGCGCTGTAGCTGAATTCAATTCGTCCAAAGGGAAGTCCCGCATAAGCTGGTTGTATTTTTGGACAATCTCCGTAGCTTCTTTCAGCCCAGTATCTGCGGTGAAACTAACGGTTGCTTGGAAACGCTTCGCATGGCGGAGAATTTCGAGGGTGAGTTGGACACCATCGCTTCGTAATTGCGCCTCTATGCTCTCAAGCGCCGATTCTTTCGACAGCCAGAAGTCGATTTCTTGGTTTGCCGTTCCAGTTTTCGCATCCCTGGTCATCTTCGTGATGGTTTGTATCGACTTAATCCAATTGTTGACCGTGGTCTGCAAGCTATTCAAGAACGTGCTGTCTTGCAGTATAGACTCTGAGATGTAATCCACGGTGGGCTTGGCTCCACGAGCTGCGGCCTCATCCGCTGCATTTTGTACGAGTGGGTGGAGCGGGAGGGATAGCTCGGGGATCTCCACGTTCTCCTGGAGATGACGAAGACTCAGATCCAAGTCAGCGATCCTCTTCTTGGTGACTTGTATGCCTGTCTTGCTGTCGACTTCTGCACGCCCGCTATTGCCATTTGATGCTGCTTGGTTCTTGATATATGCATCGAAAAATGGGCCGAGGCCATTATGAATGAGGTTGTAGAGGACTTCGATAGTTGGGCCAGAGCCACCTGTCGTTGTCGTTTGGGCGGCCGCTCCAGGGAGCACAATAGAATGTATTTGCAAAGCAACTGGTATCGAGGGATCTATTGCTGGGGATCGTTTTGTGACGATCAAAGAGGTAATTGTCAGGGGGGATAATGTTGGATCGCCGGTCAAGGTGTAAGCAAAGCCGCCTATCTCATTATTAGCCCCTGACCCATCATTTGCAAGAATATGACCAAACATACCTTGCCCATCGGGAGTTGGCTGCTTAGCATCTTCTTCCGTTTCGACGATATCTTTTTGCACGTAGAGAGCAACTTGCGATTCTGTTGCGAAACGAGTGCAACGTTGGACGGTTTCCGGGTATCTAGACTTTGACAGCAAGCTGCCGATGCTCTCCAGTTCTCTCCTCGTAGCTCCTAGGTTGGCTTCAATAAGCCTTGCGAGATGCTCAACAACCAGCGTAGGGTCTATGGTCGAAAAATGGCTGCCTGCGACACCATTCGCCGAGGGGCTCGCGGGAGATGAGACCAGAGTCTCCATAGTGAGTTGGTATTAATTATAGGTAGGATATCATATCGAAAGTCGAGTAGCTTCGATAGCAGATGGATGTAGAGGTAACGGTTTATTTGGTGGTATTTCAGGGTCCAGATATTACATAGACCGAGATGGTTGAAAGGAGGTTGTCTTGGAGTCTCCAAACGGTATTAACAATTCGCGTAAACGATGGATGGACCGCGATTTGAACTATTTCGACAGGGGTCCTTACGGGCACCCCCTGGGGTCTCTCGCCAAAACGCCCTATGATGCTATAAAGCGGGAACCAAAGAAATCTTACCAAAGTCTCGAAGTAAACAGCTCTTATGACTATTTGGTCATTCCATAACGAGCCATAACCTGAACTTTGAAGTTATATTAGAAATTTAACTCCATTAGTCATTTATATCAACTACCGTAAACTAGTAAATGGTAATGAATTTGGATAAATTGACTTCGAATTGGAAGCTATTCTATGCTATCCACATCCAAGTCGCAACTCTATTTATACATGACTTATCCAGAGACCCCTTGATTTTGACAGAAAACTAAACAGGATATATCTTCTCATACCTCGTTGTTCGTAAAGTAGGGGTAGGAGACTAATTAAAACACAAAGATGAAGGGCGCCAGATACAGCTGATATACAAAGATCCACGCCCATGTCCAGCGTTCGATTCTAGGCTGCAAAACGCTTCCGCCTCATGTTGAAACGCGATGTAGCCTAGATGGCTTGCTGGAAGTTTGAGGAATCTTCAGAGGTCGTAGGTGTTGTAGGAAATCCGGGGCATTTAATCCAATCCAACTCCTGGAATGCCGCTGTCGGAACCTTCGCTTCCGGCAGCAAAGGGGCCAACGTGAAGGCTGGGGTCAACTGCAATCATTTCTGCGAGAAGGTCCAACACAGGCTGTTATAGTATCAGTATCAAAGTCTTATGACAGTTGGAGATGGGGGGATGGAAGTACGGACCTTGGGAACGGTTTTATCGTAGATGGTGATCAGGTCAGAAGGCTGCGGGTAGACCTTGAGCGCCTTGTAGAAGCACAGAGCTGCCTCGAGGTTATCGGATCCTATGAATTAAAACTTGTTAGTAAAGGACTTTGTATATTTGAGGATAATGAAGCTCCCGTATGGTGGTGTCTGGGGGGCTTCCAATCCGAACATGGGGATGCAGATTTTAAGGGTAAAATTCTTACCATCTTGTGCCAGTTGCTCTCCACGCGCGACCTCATTCATGAAGTATGCCTCCTTTTCTTCCACATCGACTGGGAAGCCCTCCTCCTTCGCCTCCTCTACCACGGCCTTTAAAGCGTCACGTTGTCTGTTGGTGTGTGCCTCTGCCTCCTCCTTTGCTGCCCGTGCTTGTCTCTTAGACTCCTTCTTCAATTGCTTTCTGAAACCCGGGTCCGTTCTTCGGCGGTGATCGAAGTAAATGGCATAAGCTATCGGGTATAAATGTTAGGAGATCCCGAGGTTGATGGATGGAATAGTTCACATACCGACGAGGCCCGTCGCAATTGTGCCAACGGTAGCAGTGACAATTGTTGAAGTTTGGACCATTTTGGACAACGGTGTAAACAAACTTTAGTCTCTGTAGGGGCGGGTTTGCGGATAAACAAAGGTTGTGGTTGATGTCGTAGGGCGACCTTGTCAATGGCCAAAAAATGGTTCCCTTTGGCAATAATTTCGACGCGGGTATGTCAGCCTCGAAAGTTAGGCACCACTATAGCGTGAACTCGTAATGCGGCCCACCCGTACCGTCCCAGCCAACGACGTCGTCTTGGAGCTGCCACTTATACAATCCGGGGAGAGCTCACGAATTCCAATTGCATACTCTCTGAACTTTCAACTCGACACGACCAGCCATGTCTGACGATCGTGGAAGAGGAATATCGCTGCGAACAAAGCGGAAAGCACGCCCAGTTATAAGTGCGCCTAAACAAATATCAGGTCCAATTCAACAGACCCCCGATGTGCCTCGAAGCGCTGGGGGCAACTCAGGTATCGAGGTTCCGAAGCAACGCCAGCAGGCTGGTGGAAAGGTAAGGCAGCTACCAATTGAAGCTTTCGGCGTCAAATTTGCTTCTTTAAACTAACTTACTCCTAGACATCCGACCTTGTGAAACGCCGGTATTCAACTCGATTTAACAACCTACCTGCGGGATTCGATGCCACTGCACCTCCGATACCATCTACATCACCAGCAGGGAGAAATGCTAGGCCCAGTGATAGGGATGGCGGCAAGCCGCCGTCAAGGGGTGCCGGTATCACCGTTGACTTGAATGCTCTTCGTGACCCATCGCTGCAACCACAGCAATGTGAGTACTCGCATTAACTGGGACGTAGTATCCCTTCCGTATATAACACTGACAACGTTTAGATGTTGCCAGTATTCTAGGTGACGCTTCCGAGCAGGACATAGATGACTATCAACAAGCTCTGAAGAAGATGAGAAATCGAACTTCAGTGGATCTACAACAGAACGTCTATCAAAACCGAACACAGTTCATTAAAATTAGCAAGGAAGCCGAAAAGCTAAAGGGCGAAATGAGAGCTCTACGGAATCTTATGTCCGAGCTTAAGAGCAATACAACAGCTCTGAGATCCGCGTCGTCATCTGCCACCGCCGACACATCAGGCTTCAATGGTTCCATGAATACAGTTCTCAGTAAGCGGGATAAGCGGAGCTCTGTTGCGGATCGTACGGCTTTGTGGAATTCCCAACTACAGGCTTTGTGGAAGGCCGTTAGTGGTTCACAGAAGTTTCTCCCTGCGGCACTTGGCCGCCATGTCGTCCAAAATGCAGGTCTTTGGGTGGAGCTTGACAACGCAACGTGGAAGCCGAGAAGGTCTATGCAAATTATCCTCCTAAACGATCACCTTCTCGTTGCTTCACGCAAAAAACGGCGCATTGAGGGCAACAACGGGTCTGACCCCCGACAAGCCCCCTCAAAACTTGTGGCAGATAGATGCTGGCCATTGCTCGACATTGAAATGGTTGACCTTGCAGGCACTAATGACGCTACTGGTTCTAGAAACAAGGTTGCGGATGCCATTATGATCCGAGGGATTGCACAGGAATCTTTCACGTATCGTACAGAGAACGCAGACAGCTCCGAGAAGACGCAACTACTCCTTAACTTCCGGAAGGCTGTAGAGGAGCTACGAAGGGGGTTGCGGTCAGAGATTGAAAGTAACAACAAAACCAAAGAAACTATTAACTACTTCGCGTCACGGGATCCAGGTTTACTGGAGAAGGCAAACCTATTGGAGACACTATCTGATATGAAAGAGCGCCCCAATGTGTTTATTGAGGTGGATGGCAAGCAGCAGAATTTACGCTGGGTCGAAGGCCAAGTTGACGAACTTGATATTGACATTGCGCTTCAGCAATTCGACGAGGCAGTCAATCGCCTCGAAAAACTAAAGGCCTTGGCGAAGGGCTTGAAGAATAATGCTGTGGCTCAGGACTTTATCAACTTTAAGGCCAACGAGAGGGCTGTTAAGCTTGCAGGCCTGATCACTCGTGAACTTGTGGATAGCCACAACGAGTTGAAAAAGACGAAGCGCAATGTCGGCTGGCTTACAAGGCTTGGCTTCGAGGATAGCGCGCGGGAGGCTTATCTGAAAGCACGCAGCCTAACCATTCATAAACGCTCAAGGTAAGTTATGTATTCGGTGCCTGTCTATTCGCGCTAATTGTTCATTTCAGGCAATGCACCTTTGAGGGAAATCTACACCAGTACATTTGGGAGATCTCATTCGTATACTTTGCGATCATTAAAAACACCGTCTTAACGTTTCAGGAATGCTTTCCGCCATTGACGATGAGCGCATGTGTCAAGTGGGCGAAGGAACAAGTAGATGCTTTCAACGTCATTTTAAACAGACAGTTAAGCAGTGCCGACCGTGAAGGCCACGTTTGGAAAGAATGTATGGAACAGTCCAGGGAACACGCAAAGATGCTCTCGGAGGTTGGTTTGGATTTCAAGAACTTGATAGGCCGTGAAACTGGGGCAACAGGTGGCGGGAATACGCCTGTTGGGCTTGGCCTTGCGCAGAATGTATAGGAGGCATAGTTATAACCACTGTACAATAAATATCTTATCGCGGTGTTCCAATTTATCTTTGTTGAAAGGCAGTTTACAGTGTTCATTTATGTAAGCTACGACTGTGAATAGCTTGGTGGAGTACGTACTTTTAGACGCGGGTTGATCTAAGCGAGATATGGCAAGCCCACCCATACCACTATCCAACTTCAAGTACCCCATACAGAATCGGGGTAAACGTTCTGCAATCCAAATTCAATACCCTTCACGAATAGCGGCATACCGACTGTGGCCCAGCTGCACTTTACTTAGCCTGTTACAGTACCCAGAGACATTTTGCGACAAAAGAATACGCGCGCGGAGCATTCGATCTGAGCTGGACATCCCGCTTCCAAACAACACCAGCCTTGGTCGCAACGTCACAATCGTCAACGACAACGGGGCACAATGGACGCCACCATGGAGGATGTTGGTAGAGTGGTAGAGCCCACGCGATTATCGCCAGTTTCTGAGCCTACTTCTATATCTACTCTTGACGGCTGGATTGAGAGCCTGATGCAGTGCAAGCAGCTTGCGGAGGTTGATGTCCAACGGCTCTGCGAGAAGGTAAGATTGGGCCACCAACCTCTCAACGCTCGCGAGCAACGAGCTTGCCTTCAGAGATGAACCTAACATTGTTTAAACAGGCGAGAGAGGTTCTACAGGAAGAGTCAAATGTTCAGCCAGTCGTAAGTTGACGTTCTTGCGGTCAGGCATATGCAAACTCTAATGGACTGTTTATAGAAATGCCCAGTTACAGTTTGCGGAGATATTCATGGCCAGTTCCATGATCTGATGGAGCTGTTCAGGATCGGAGGACCGAACCCCGACACCAACTACTTATTCATGGGCATGTCAAGTCGATACCCTTGGGGTTCTCGTGAGCTAACCAACTTGTAGGGGACTATGTTGATCGTGGATACTACTCAGTCGAAACTGTCACCCTCCTTGTTGCCCTCAAAATCCGCTACCCTCAACGCATCACCATCCTCAGAGGAAACCACGAATCCCGCCAAATCACTCAGGTCTACGGATTCTACGACGAATGCCTCCGCAAATATGGCAACGCGAACGTCTGGAAGCACTTTACAGACCTCTTCGACTACCTACCACTCACAGCCCTTATCGATAATCAAATATTCTGCCTCCACGGTGGCTTGTCTCCCAGCATTGACACCCTGGACAACATCAGAGCGCTTGACCGCATACAAGAGGTCCCCCATGAAGGGCCAATGTGCGATCTTCTCTGGTCCGACCCAGATGACAGATGCGGGTGGGGGATATCCCCTAGAGGTGCGGGGTACACATTCGGACAGGATATCTCGGAGGCTTTCAATCACAATAACGGCTTGACATTGGTTGCCAGAGCTCATCAACTTGTCATGGAGGGTTACAATTGGTCTCAAGATCGGAACGTTGTCACCATATTTTCGGGTATGCAGCGAGACTTTGCCATTATTTTGCTCTTCGCTAACATGACACAGCACCAAATTACTGCTACAGGTGCGGTAACCAAGCGGCAATCATGGAGATAGATGAACATCTCAAATACACCTTGTAAGTTGGCCAACCACACCTTCAAAATGTCGCATACTAACAACCTGCAGCTTGCAATTTGATCCATGCCCGAGAGCCGGAGAGCCAATGGTTTCACGACGTAAGTTTCGAATGAGAGCACGTTATTTGATATCACTACTAACAGTATTATAGGCACGCCAGACTACTTCTTGTAGATTTCAAGCCCGGAAAATAGGCAATGGAGATTAGATCCCCTCAAAATCTTGACTCTCAATGGGCGAGGATCGGGACAGAGTCACAGAGACACCCTCGCAGTGCTGTACAAATCAACGATTATATGAGGATTTGTACCGTAGAAATACGTTCCGCCACCGCGTTTTGTGCTTAGTAGAGATACCTAGACACAGTTTTTATGAATACGAGAATAATACAAAGACGTGGGATCCCAACCCTATGAACAATCGTGATAGCATGAGTGTAGTGAAGAGCTGTCGAAAGTTGTGCTCATAGGTTCTTCCCATCGTCAAAAATGTCGCATCACGTGCTCTCACCAAAACAGCTGGTCCGAGTTCTGACACCACCCCACATTATTGGCGATCGATCCAGAGCACGATTGATATACTCACACCCTAACTATCGATCTTCACCAGACCACCTCCCGAGGTCAAGGCATTGACGATATCTCGATGTCCTTCGCTCTACCACAGGAGAATGCACGCCGTGCATATGCCCAATCCAGCGTACCAAGCGCCATACACCCAATCTACAACCCACCGCCACAGCCCTCAACAACTACTGGACAACAACCTCATGTCCCCTCCTCAGCGCCCTACTTCACCCGACAGGTGTCGCTCCCAGAAGATAATGTGAACCGTTCAGGAAGCAATGGAATGAATCCAAATACGCTCGCCACGGCGCCACCAAATGCGCAGCTGCAGCAAGACCACAGCAGCTACCTATACCAATTGCAGCACGCGGCTGGCGCACCCACCGCCACACGACCACCTTTACCAACTCTACAAACCTCCCACCACCCTCAGCTGAATGGCAAGCAACACCAGCAGCATCAGCAGCAGCTTCATCAGCAAGCGCGCCAACAAACTCCGCAGCAGAAGCAACCTCCGCCGCCCCAGCAACAGCCTCAACAACCGCCCAGTAACGGCCATGACCCTAGCACGTCCTCTTCCTCCGCCTCAGCCTCAGCCTCTCCGCAATCGAGCACATTCCCCACGCACTTCGCTCTGACCCCCGACCCAAGTCTGGGCATGGAAGCCCCGCCAGAAACGTCCTTCCCAACCTTCGAGGCGCTCCTCCAGTCCGTCAATGCCTGGGGCCTTGCTCGCGGATATGCCTGCGTGATTGGACGCTCGAAAAAGAAGAATAGGATCGGACTCAAGAAGGTACTCTTGACCTGTGACAAAGGCGGCACTTCAAAACACAACATGCTCCCCGTCGACTCCCCCGTTCGCAGGCGTGCTACGACGTCCCGCAAGACAGGGTGCCAGTTCAGTCTCTATGCTATAGAGACGACCATGGAGTGGCTCCTAAAGTATCGCCCAGATGGTCTATTTTGCGTGCACAACCATGGACCTAGCAAGGGTGCCATTGACCACCCTGCGGCCAGGCGGCTCGACAGGACAGCCGTGGCAGCGGTCAAGGCACTTCGAGATGCAGGCGTTAGTGCGCAGGAGACGCTGAAGCAGATCCAAGCCGCGCATCCAAATGCAGGTTATCTCCCGCGTGACATCTACAATGCGCGTGCAGCCATAGCACGGGAACTAGACAAGCGCTCGCAGGACACGGAGCTCGACCCCGATGCACCGCTGCAGACAATCTATAAGCGGCGCCAGGCGCCCAACCCAGAGGACAAGTTCAGGGAGGAGTGCAGGGCGGAGGTGACGCGCGTGAAGGAGGAGTTGGAGCAGCTGAAGGAAGATACGAGTCGGGAGATTGAGCAGCTAAGGGCGGCGCTGGAGCAGAAGGATAAGGTGATTGAGAAATTTGAGATGTTTATTGATATCTGCAACGGTCGCGTCATGGCGCAGCGGGAGAGGCTGGCGGATGGCGATAATGGCGCGGTCTCGTCGGCGTGATGGGCGAGGCGAGACGAGTGATTGTTTGTGGGTTTTTTTGCGAGCGGGTTTGCGATGCGGGCTATGAGGGCGTATTTATTGGCCGGTGGGGGTGGGGAGACGGAAAAGGCGCTCTGGTAATACTGGGGAGTTGTAAAGGCAGGGAACCGAAGGGTTTGGGATGAACTCCTCGTAGTGCTTTTTTCTAGTGCTATGGTGCTGTCCAGCTCTTGGTAGATGAGAGGTATTGGGGATGCAACAGTGAGATATCCAAGAATACAAAAGTAATCAGCTCATTCCATGTCCGTCATGATAAATTGTGTTTTGCTCTGGCGCTCTGTATTATGTTGTGAATATGTGGCGTTTTGGAGGGCGTTCTATTAAATAATTTTGGTGGCTTTTATATCACACTTATAATAATCTCAAAGGTGTGGTTTCAGTTTCAAGACCCTTTATTCGTCCCATGTTTTGTAATTATCGGCCATTTAAATATACCGGAAACCAGTACGCACGTTCTACTTGTCGCTTTACTTCTCCTGATGTTTTGAGTGGGCAATGGTGATCAATGGCGGTTTGTAGGGGTTGCTAATTTATTTAAGGATAAAAATATATTACCATGCTGAAGCAGTGTTCGGCAACCCGTATCCGGATCTGATCCTTGGCCCTCACGGATAGGATATGATCCGTCTGGCGTCTGACGGATAGATACGGGTTGTATCCGGATCTTAAGGATAATGAGGCTTAAAAAATATAAATAGAATTACTCCTCCCTTTTGTTATCAGCGTCTTCACTAGAGTTAATTATACTATAATTATACGTTAATTATACAGACTTAGCTATTCTTAGCTACTCTTGGCATTATCCGTAAGATCCGGATATATCCTCAGATCCGGATATATCCTCAGATCCTACGGATAGGCCAAAATTATGACGGATAGGATATATCCGGATCAGTATCCGGATCGGATCGGGTCATTCACGATCTGTGCCGAACACTGTGCTGAAGATTTCTCACGTAAAAATTCGACAGAACCACCCATCACATTCCTAAGAAGCGAAAATGATATTGAACGCCAATGTATATGCCGAGGTTCTTCAGTCTCCCCCAAATGCATCAACTCCAAACCCATCAAGGTTTCCTAATCCCCCTAAAAAACCCCAAAATCATCGGCGTAGCATCAATACTCACCGGCCCATCCCCATGCTTAATATTATCGCTATTCTCAGTCGTCGACGGCCAACTATGGTCCATCCCCTCTATATAATACCCCGTCACCACTGCCGCATCATTACATCTATATAGCGTCTCCTGCACCGTCTCATCGCCATTCAGCTGCGACACAGCGGGTTTATAGTCCTTTGGGCACCCGTTGCGCTGACCCCACGTATCAAGCCAATCCGGGATTTGCGGTAAGGGCCCTCCGGTTCCGTTTTCCTCGGGGAAGTAGGGGATCTGTGTGATTTGTTAGAATCGCTTCGCTTTGCTCGGGGCCATTATTCTATCTATCTTATGGACTCAAAATCTATGAAATGGGAGTTGGGGGAAGGGTGGTGGGGGTAGGGGATGGATTGTTAGATTTGACATACGGTCTTGTCAATTGAGCCATGGAACTCGAGAATCGGAAACGGCGACCTCGAAGGCTCACACTTATCATCTGCATCCTCAACAACATCCGTATAAAACGCCCCCGCGCACGCAGCGATCGCAGCGAAATTCTTCCCTGCCTCAGCCGAGCACGCGAGCGTCCCTGTGAACCCCCCTCCGTTAGACTTGCCCGCTGCATAGATGCGTGTGTTGTCGACGCAGAAATCGGCGCGGAGTTCCGTGATCAGCGCGCTGGTGAATTTCTTGTCTGAGATCTTGGGGTCGGCGTAGTTTGGGCCTTCCCAGAAGCCCTGGAGTGGTGTTAGATAGGTCTGCGGAAGGGTCTGTGGAGGGGGAGGGGGGAGGGGTTGATTGAGGGGGATGCTATGCGATTTCCTGGGGGGAAGAGAGAGACGCACCTTGTAGCCATTGGGCCAGACGACGACGTGGTCCGGGTTCCAGGTGTGGTTATCGAAGCGGTCGAGAGCGCGCTGTTTGGTGGAATTGCCGTTGGCGCCGTGGTAGGAGATGATTAATGGAGTTGGTTTATTCTGCATAGCAACTGTTAGAAAAAATTCTGGACCACCACCACCACCATACCCCCCCCATATCTCTGCAGGGAGCCTTACCTCGTCATAATTCGGCGGCAGATAAACGTCATACGTCCGGGGTATCTCATCGCTCTCAATACTTTCTCCCGTCTTCGTGTCCCCCCTAAAGTCCTGGACAATCCCACACCCCGCACCGGCACGCGACCGCATAACAGCTGCGCCTACGGACTCAGCACCGAGCAGAAGTAATGCCGCGCCCGCTAGCGGCCTGGTGAAGATCATTTTTAAAGAGGTAAGTGGATGTGTACTGAAACCCAAAGTCGAATTTAGACAGCGGCTGCGAAACATATGCGTGAACACAACAACCTCAAAGGGGAAACCACGATGAGCTTATATGCCGCTGCTTGCCCAGGACGCACCGCCCCATGACGTCCGGCAAAGCGCTCCACCGGCTTTCCCGGCATCCCATTACTGCCATGATGTGCTCTGAGATATGTCTCAGCCAATCCATCGTGATCGATATAGGTGATGTCTCTGACGATCCCCCCGGATAACCCCAGTATTTGGCACGAAGTTAGGGTAGGAATATTGGGGATTTACGGGGAACGCGAGACTGGGGGAGTGATCACTGCTGCTTCTGGAGAAGGCGTTGCTGACCAGGGCAGATCTCGTATCTGCGAATAGTGGTGGAATAGCGCCGAGGGCTTCGTGATGACTATGCACGTACGTCGGTCAACACACTTAGCTTGATGGGCGGGTCTGCTTATGATGTGCATGACTATTTTGTTTGGAACTCCGGTTGGGATGGTATATTAGAGTAAATAATCAGCACCTTATATGCCAAGATATCCACAAAGGTTGCTAGAATCGTGTGTGGGGCGATGGATACGGTGCTGATGGAAGGAAATACGATTGTATAAAGCAGAGATATCTTAATGCGCCCATCACACCGTGTAAAGTACGCCGACCTGTTCTAAGCCCCCAAACCCCCTGTGCCTCCCAATCATAGTATCATCCCTCATCACATGCACCGTGTATTCCCAGACACCGTATATGCACCGTCATCTCGTCCCCAACCTCACTTCTGAGCAGCAGTCCAGTCACTCCAGCGCTTATACTCCTCATACTCAACACTCTCCTTCCTGCCCTGATACCTCACCACCTTCAGCTCCCCCACGTCCCTCCAACCACCCCCCTTCCTCCACCCCGCCTTCCTCACCAAACTCTCCAACGTCTCCTCCTTATTCCACCCCTGCTCCACTGCCACATCCGGCAAATACGTTGCGCTGTACCGCTTACTCTTGTGGTAAAAGCTGATCTTAATCCCGTGCACCCCCAACTCCCAGTCCAGCGGGTCCGCGCACGCCTCAAAGTTCGTCAGCAGCGTGACGGCCACCTCGAGCGCGGGAAGCTCGCGTGCCGCGATGGGGTTGAAGCGGTTATCGCTGTGCGCGGCCGCGAGAGCGTAGGTCGCTAGCCCCGTGTCGAGGGGCTGCGCCTCGAAGGTCCCGATGCAGCCGCGTAGTTGCCGCGATTGGAGGGGCGGCGTGAGTATGTTCCAGGTCACGAAGAGGGGTGTTGAGGTTAGAGCGCTGGATTGCGCGGAGCGTGCGGAGAGGGATTGTCCGATGGGGTGGTAGGGGGAGGGCGCGGAGGTTGATGGGCGAGAGGGCGGCGCGGAGGTGCCGGCGCTGGAGGGGGTGAGGGGTGTTGGGGAGAAGATAGAGGTTTGCGAGGAGCTCGAGTCGGAGGAGGGAGATGTGAGGGAGAGGCTGCTGGGGGTGGGGATCTTGAGAGTGTCGGAGGTGGTGGGGTCGGATTCAGAGTTTGCTTCGGCTTCGTTGTCGGAGTCGCCGTCGTCGCTGCCTTTGGGGTAGTCGGGCCATGATTCCTCGATGGCCGTGAGGGCGATGGGGGTGCGGTCCTCGAGGTTGGCGGCGAGGACGTCGAAGCAGTAGAGGCAGTGAGCGACGGTGGCCATGGCTGCGTTTGGAGGTGTGGTGTTGCCGTTTGTCGAGTTTAGAGCAGTCGTTGGCCGGCCGAAGCGCTGGAGTGAGGGGTCGCGAGAAAGCGGGGTTGAGGAAGTGGGTTTGAGGGGTGATGGGGGAGGGATGAGGGGTGAAACTCAAAAAGAAGGCTTGTGTTGATGAAGAACAAGGGTTGAGGACAAAGTGAACGAATAATGCAGAAGATATGGGGTGCTGGAAGCGAGTGGTATGTCCTGTTGTAGGAGTTATGCCGCCGAGTAAGAACCGAAGTGGACTCAAATGCACGGTGGTCGGTAGATCTGCAACCCTTATTGAAGCGGCGTGGCATTATTCCTTAAATTCTCCGTGGCTGACCAACCACAGCCCGCACCGCCTCCCACCCCACAAATCCCAGCCCACTTCGGCAGAGCACAAATCCTTCCGGAATATTCAGGGCAAAGTTAGTTTGCAAGGCACTAATTGCCGTCTACCATACATGAACTTTTACAAGTAATGCAATAAGCAAAAAACCGGTAAATTTCATACGTACTATAGTAGTCTCACTACTCGCACTACTCGCAGAACTCTGGCAGAACGCCGAAGACAGTTGTGGGGTACTGCCCCTGACTCTCACCTCTCCGATGCTGGCATTTTAGCACGTTCGCCCCACAAGTTGTTTCGCGGGGTTTCGGTCGGTGTTTATTCACAATTAACTTCTGGATGCAGCCTCATGGTAGACTCCTTTTCTCATTAGGAAGGTGGCTATCGCAGTTGTCGGCGATGCAGGTCACCATGCAGCCCGTGCTGTAAATAATTGCTGGAGGTCGTCTGCCCCAGGTGGAGAGATCATTGCTTAGTATCTTAAGGGATTGCCGGCGGGTTTCATGTCTCTCGGCGAAAGAAGGGTAGGTATGCCACTTACTCAGTGCCATGCCTATGCATGGCCACAGAACAGAGAGACGATGGGACTGGCCGATCCCCTGTGTAGTGTACCAATAGATGGTATTTCCATGTCTCAATCAGCTTCTGAGGAGGCTATAAAGCCATACCGCGACCCTGGTGTTTTGTCAAGATAACCATCTGTTTTGTGCTCATCAGTATTCAATTGCTTCCTAGTATTCCTATCCTTATACTCAGTTCTCAAAATGAAGTACTCCCTCGCAGCTGTTACCGTGGCGGCATCTGTTGCCTCTGCCTACAACCTCCCAGACAACCTTTCTCAGATCTACAACAACCACAAGGTATGTTGACTAAGATCAAGCCATAGTATCCATTGTCAACTCCTCACACGCCGCACAGAGCGGGGCATGCAGCAATAAGCTCGCAGGGGAGTTCACAGATGGCAGCGGTCCCACCACCTTCGCATACTGCGGCGACATTGAGGGAGCCATCTTCATCCACAGCAGCGGCAATGGCGGCGAGTACGCCAACATGGACATTGACTGCGACGGAGCCAACAGGACGGGCGGCAAGTGCGCCAATGACCCTACCGGACAGGGCCAGACGGCGTTCAAAAGCGAGATCCAGGCGATGAACGTTGGCATCGACGACCTGGATTCTAACCTCCACCCATACGTCGTCTTTGGCAACGAGGGAAGCAGCTCTGAGTTCGACCCGCGTCAGTATGGAATGGAACCGCTTAGTGTCATGGCTGTTGTGTGCAACGACCAAGTCGTAAGTGCAGCCATTCCGCAGTCCCCAGCGGCAATGATGCTAACTCTGGCTGCAGTTCTACGGTGTCTGGGGCGATACCAATGGCGAGACCTCCGTCGGAGAGGCCTCCATTTCCCTGGCCGATATGTGCTTCCCGGATGAGGACCTCAATGGAAACAGCGGCCATGATGGTAAGGACGTTCTTTACATCGGGTTCCCTGGAAAGGCTGCCGTGCCGAGCGATCAGACCAAATGGAGCGCCGGCAGTGCAAAGGATTTTGAGGGCAGCATCAAGAATGTTGGAGACAAGCTTGTTGCAGGTCTCAAGGCTTGAATGGGATTACCTGCATGATATCAGCTTGGAAATAGTACGCAGACGGATTTTTGGGGGAATGCTATAGTTTTGGATATTATCATCTTGCATATTGTTGTTAAGACATGTACGTGTAGATAGACGCAACCATATAGTAATCAGCATGACTTGGATAGTCGTCAACCATATAATGAGTATTACTCTTAAGTTTGACGCTACATCCCGTGTTGTCTCCGCCTTAATTCTCTCATAAGCTGACGATAGCTGACGATAACCATACGATTTCGCATCGAGGGATCTGTGATGGCGATCCACGGATCGGGCAGTGGCTTGATTAGTGTACTTGCTCACGACAAGGTATCCCCCATGAAGCTTTTCGGCTTTATTAAGGTCAGGTGCGGCCGTGATTACTTACTATACAGCATGCACTATAGAGGTGCAGTAGTCAGTGCCAGGTGCGGAGTCCCGGACACGCTGATGGTGTGGTGGATGTAAGAACAAAACAAACAACACTGGAATTACTGGGATCACTGGGATCACACTGGAATATACTGGGTCGCAGTGTTCTCAGGGTCATTTCGGGAACCAGGGTCAGGCACAACACACACTAAAATGCACCACCCCACCAACGCTATATTAGAGTCAACCCGCGCCACACTTTCCTTTGGTTCCTTGTTGAATCATCCATGTAATCATCGTCCGCCGTCGTCCGCCATCAACATCCCACCTTCTCCAATTATCCTACAATTCGCCGATCTCTAGCTCTGACAGCGGCGAACTGCAACCCGCTGTTCTACAAGATGCTGTACGTGAAACAATGCTAGACAATGCCTATAACGGGATCTGCGAGACCTACACGCCCACTCGGGATGGTTGGTATTTTGCATCTTGACGCCTTATAGCCGGTACAATTCGTACAATTCTAGAAGTAGCCGGTAATAGCGCTGACCGGGAATCTAAGCCCAGCTTTCCCGCGCTCGACTAACCATGCTGCATATGCTGTCCTCTCGCACTGAGTTTACTATCAACGTGCCTTTCTTGCGCGTGGATAGGTTCCGAGCTTGTCTCTGGTTCCGAGGCTTGACGCCAATGGTCTAAGTCAGGTACTGTGATCCGTATGGCCAACAAGGATGTGGTAGGTCCTGGGTGCACTACTCGCGGGGGTTGAAAGCTAGCTCTGTCTTTACCAATACCGTACAACGGCGTTGGAACGGCGAGGACGCCAAAGCGCGGCGGGGGCATGTTCATGTTGGCCGTCGAAAAGAAAATTCATATATAAAAGGTAAGTTCCCTCTTGTGGCTTTTGGTAACGGGCCTCAGAGAGCTATTTATATTCGTCCTTCTCACATTGTTTCTCATCTGTGCTGTTATATGTCAGACTGAAAGCGTCCTATATTTCTCTTTTCTTTTACAATGCGGGGTCTTCTGACTTTTGCAACTGTGCTCCCATTGTCTTTGGCTGCCGCTGTCCTCCGTAATGTCGCGTAAGTATCACTGTCATGTGTATATCAATGTCATTTTTAATACTAATTCGATATAGCGATGATGCACCCCTCAATAAGCCCCAACCGGATGCCCTGCTAAAGAGAGCAGAATGCACCGGTCCTATTGCGAGCAAGCCTTCAAAGTACTGGATTGATGAGCAGGACCACAAGGGCGACGCAAGAGGGATTGCACCGTTTAGTGGGAACAGTGATACATATCCTGTTTTCAGGAATGTTCTTGACTACGGTGCAGCCAATGATGGCACAGGAGACCAGTCCGGAAGCCTACAAGATGCCATGAACACTGATGGCAATGGCGGTTCCCGCTATAAGAACGGATTAACTACCAGGCCAGCAGAAGTCTATCTTCCAGGTGGAACTTACCAAGTCTCCAAGGTCTGGGATCTCCGCGTGGGCACTATCATTGTGGGAGACCCAAATGATCCCCCGGTCATCAAGGCGTCGGCCGATTTTGATGGAAATGCTGTCGTTAATGGCTTTGATACTGGAGTTGGTGCGCCGGAGACGAGCTTCATGACCCTTATTAAAAATATTGTCATTGACACAACTGCCATTGATTCGACTAAGGCTGTCAGGGCCCTAAACTGGGGTGTCGCCCAAGGCGCAGGAATGTCGAACATCAAGATTGTGATGCCCGAGGACTCTACCGGACATACAGGAATCGTTCTTGATGGTGGTTCCACCATTACCGTGGCCGACGTGGTAAGTTATAAATCAAACTTGTCCTTGCATGTTACAGTACTAAAAGCATAAACTAGAATATCCATGGCGGCGCAGTTGGTATCCAGAACTCTAACCAACAGGTCAATTTCAAGAACATCTATTTCAACCGCAGCTCTACTGCTTACGCTGCCACGGGTGGCTGGACCTCTCTTCTCCAAGGCGTCACTTTTGACACATGCGGACGCGGTGTCGACCTTACCAAGGCAGGCAACGCCGGGTCGTTGGTTCTACTAGACTCCAAATCAACCAATTCCGGCCCAGTTATTAAGTTTGCGGATTCCTCCAACTCCAATGGCGACCGCAACAACCAGATCGTCATCGAGAACCTCGAGCACGATACCACGAATCCCATCGCTATCAAGGCCGATGACACCGTTGCGCTTGAGGCTGCCGATACCATCGACACCTGGGTGTGGGGAAATGCTGATCCTGGCGGCTATCAGACTGGAACTCAGTACAAGACGATTCGTCCCGACGCCCTCCTCAAAGATGGGAAGTACTTCACCAAGGAGGCCCCTACCTACGGTGAATTCGCTAGCGATCAGATTGTCAACGTCAAGAGTGTCGCAGATCATCCAGTCAAGGGCGATGGAAAGACAGATGATGCGGCATCTCTGAATGCAATCCTCCTCGACAATGCTGCCAATTGCAAAATCACGTAAGTTGATTTCCCACTCAGTATGCGTTTCAATTCTGACAATACCTGTAGGTACTTCCCATACGGAGTTTATATTGTAAAGGATACTATATACATCCCTCCTGGATCCCGCATCATTGGCGAGGCATGGGCTGTTGTGACTGGTAAGTTTTGAAATAGTGCGTGGATAAATTGTACCAACTAACAAATCTCTAGGTGCTGGTGATAAGTTCAAGGATGCCTCGAAGCCTGCGCCAGTCATCAAAGTCGGAAACGACGGAGAGACCGGCATCGTAGAAGTTCAAGACATGCGCTTCACCGTCTCCGAAGTCCTCCCCGGCGCCATCATCCTCGAGGTCAACATCGCTGGCGACGCCCCCGGCGACGTCGGCTTCTGGAATACCATTGTCCTCATCGGCGGCACAGCCGACACCTCCATCCACGAGTCCTGCACCGACCAAGACACCTCGAGCTGCAAAGCCGCATTCCTCGCCGTCCACATCACCGCCTCCTCCTCCGCCTACTTCCAGAACCTCTGGGCCTGGACCGCAGACCACAACGTCGATGACGGGCCTAACCAGATCATTGCCACAGGCCGCGGCGTCCTCGTCGAAGCCACGAAAGGGACTTGGTTGGTTGGTAGCGGATCAGAGCATCATTGGCTCTACAACTACAACTTTGGAGAAGCTCAGAACGTCTTTGCGGGCCTCCTGCAGACAGAGACACCGTATAACCAAGGCTATGACGCTACGCTCACCCTCCCCGAACCTTGGGCCGCAGAAGCCAAGTACCACGACCCCGACTACACCTGGTGCGACGCAGACGACCAAAAGTGCCGCACCGCGCTCGCCATCAACGTCGACGGCGGCAAGGACATCTTCCTCTACAACTCTGCATCCTGGGCGTTCTTCCACGGGCCCTGGGACGGGAGTTACGATAAGACCAAGTGCGAGGGGACGTGCCAGACGAATATGAATCGTGTGGCAAATGACCCGGATAATCTGGCGTGGTATGCGATTAATATTAAGTCGGCGGATGTACTGGTGTTGGATGGGAAGGGGAACCCGTCAAAGGATAATAATCCGGGGAGTTGGGGAGGGAATTTGGTGGCGTATAGGCCGTTTTCTAGGGAGGCGTAAGAGGAGTTGAGGGGATATAATGAGATCTGTAGAGATATCCGTTGGTTAGCGAGTGGGGCGTAGGTGGAGGGTAGATGAATAATGTTATTACGATATTAACTGACTGTGTGATCATGAAAATGGTCGATATTGACGAATTGTGTTGGTAATCACCCAAAAGGTCACATCAAACACGCCTTGCGATTTTATATCTACCACGAAAGCCCTCTCAACCTCCCGGCGCTCAATCGCTAGCCTTATACCTCGCCCTATACGCCTCCATCCTCTTCACATCCTCGTCACTCCCTTTCCCCCTCAACAACTCAATCAAATCCCCCAACGTCGCAATACTCGCCGTCCTCACACCAAACTCCCCCCTAATCTGTCCCATCGCGCTGCCCCTCGCCTCCCCATCGTCAATCCCCTCCTTCTCCTTCGGCCCCGGCATCTTCTCCTGCCGATCAAGCGCAACTGCGAACCCGACCACAGTGCCGCCTTCCCGAGCCACTTTGACGAGGGTATCCCGCATCGCGGTGCCGGCGGTGATGACGTCGTCAATCACCAGGACGTTCTTCCCCTTCAGCGGGGCGCCGACGATCGAGCCTCCCTCGCCGTGGTCCTTGACTTCCTTGCGGTCGAAGCTGTAGGACACATCCTTCCAAGCCTCGGGATCAAGGCGGTGGAGCTCGAGGAGTGTGGCGCACGCGAGCGGGATACCCTTGTATGCGGGGCCGAAGATGACGTCGGGCTTTGGGACGGAGGGGTTGGCGGCGAGGAAGTCGACGATGGTGTGTGCGTAGGCCTGTGCGATCGCCGAGAGGAGCGGGGCGGAGTGGAAGGAGCCGGCGTTGAAGAAGTAGGGCGAATCTGTGGGGGAGGGCTGTCAGATGCCGCGACTGAGGGGGAAGGGGATGTAGGAGGAGGAGGGGGGGTGGACGTACGACGTCCGGATTTGAGGGTGTAGGTGCCGAAGGTCAGGACGTTGGCGGAGAGGCAGGACTCGAGGAAGGCGGTTTTGTAGGCTGGGATGGAGGGGGTTGAGGCGGCCATTGTGGAGGGGTGGAAGTGGATTATTGGTTTGGAGAAAGGGCTGTATGGAAGAAAGGCGGGACTTTTGATACCGGCCAGTAGGTGTATTTGCTACTGACTTGTACGTTTTTTTAAAGCTCGGAATATACAAAGTTATCTTCACCCCACCAAGTGCGGCCGCTAGGGCGAGGGCGGGGTTAGATAAGCGTTGTGGTGATGAAGTGGGAAGACATGTGCCGCTAGTTTACAGATAAGCAGCGATAAGTACGAGTACATTTATGAGAATATGAGCTCCATTTAATAGAATATAATATAACGTGATTAGTTAATTATAGCATTTTATTGCTATGTATGATGATTTACTAGTTGCTTCGCTGCTCTCAAAAGTGATAATTTTCGTCGCTTTGGGATCGCTAGCTGATTTGTTGCATATCCCTGCACCGCCCAGACCGCTCTCCTCCAGGCCACGATGTTCCAATCCCCTCTTGTAAATAAATAAATAAAAATGGAGGAATTCAGGTACTCACCACTCCCAACCCCAACCTCCATCCGACTCGTCCGTATTGGCAAAAAGGATGAATCCGGACTATTCCATTGCTCACTTAAAACCGTGGACCTTGAAGATGCTCCGTGGTTCTATGCATTCTCCTACACTTGGGGAAATCCTCACGCTGAAGGACGAGAAACACACGACTTCACAAAGAACTACCACGCTTTACAACCAGAATATGCACATGATGCTAAGAAACCAATCCTCTGCGACGGGAAACTTCTTCATATCAATAGAAATTTGTATGATGCCTTTGGCGACGTACCCAAAGACGCCTGGACGAAGTTTATTAATAGGAAGCGTATCATTGGGGGGACAACGCGTCTTCATTTTCATGCGACAATAGGAGCTCCTAATTCTGAAGCAAAGGTCCGACAGTTGTTGCATTCGGGTATTGATCTGAATGCCACGGACAATACTGGTGCTACAGCAATCAGTTTGGCGGCGAGATTGGGGAGGTTTGAGATTGTGAAGATGCTTGGGGACGCGGGGGCTCAGATTGAGATCCCGGATAACTCCAAGAAGACGGCCCTGGATTATGCTCGTCACTTTATGCGAGCGGAAATGGTAGAATATCTGGAGAAGATGATCGCAGAATGTCGAGAGCCATCGCCCTTGGTACCCACAGGAGATGGCCCTGAAGTTTGGGCCTGGGTGGATCAGATTTGCATCAACCAAGGGGATCCAAAAGAACGATGTTCGCAAGTAGCGATCATGGATCAAATATACATGAAATCAGAGTTCACTCTTATTTGGCTTGGACGAGAGGACTCTTATACCAAGACAGCCGCTTCTACAATAGCCAAACTTAACCCTACCATTACTACAGTCACCCAGCTTGACCTCGCCACGCAGAGCTTCGTAAATAGCGATATAAGGCCATATTCAGATAACGATAAAGACGCTTATATCAGAGCCGGTATACCTTACGTTTCCTTACAAGAGTGGGAAAGTCTAGCTGCCCTTTTTCAACGCCAATACTTTCGTCGACTTTGGGTCGTACAGGAAAACATCCTCTCCGACCTCATCCTCGCATACTGTGGTAGTATCGAAATCCACTGGGAGGACTTCTGCACCGTTGCCCAGCTTCTCGAACTACGACAGGACAAAATGGGAGAGCGTATTTCTTCAAAATATGTTCCCCTGGATCAAGCAGCACGCTGTATTGAGGACTCTACTGCTAATCTCTGGAAATGGAAGGAGCGACGACACGGGAGTATTCTTAAAGTGAGTCCAAGGGCGTTATCAGAGGAGAACCTCATCTTCGATACGTGGCATTTCCAAGCTACAGATCCAAGAGATAAGATATATGGCATTTATGGCCTTCTCAATCTTGAGTCAACTCCTGAGTGGAAAGCAGACTACGAGAAGTCTGTAGATCAGGTTTATGCAGAATCGACCAAGCGTATAATCAGCGAGGCAGGTGAGCTTCGAATCCTATCCGCGGTCATCGATCGCTCGTCCTACAAGATCCCGTCCCTTCCGTCTTGGGTCCCGGATTATAGTGTTCCCTTCACTACCATGTTGGCCGCCAATTCTAACAGCGCTGGCAAACTTCCTATTCCGTCCCTTATATTCTCGCCCTCAGAACCTTGGAACCACTTGAAAGTACGCGGTACCCAAATCGATACCGTTCTCCGCACTGGATCCACGACTTCAGGGCCCGGAGATCCCAACAGCTTTTTTCATCCTTCATGGCTTGAGCTTACCCTCCTTCTCCCCATACTATACCACCGCACAAGCCAGCCCCGCACTGAAGCCCTCTGGCGAACACTTTGCACAAACAGAGACATCAAAGGCTCCATCCCATCGCCAGACCACTACCGCTATGATTTCCACGACATGATCACCCGAATGCTGGTGCGAGCCGCTTGGGTAGAAATGTATCTCTCAGGCGAACATCCGCAAGATAACTACGCACCTTCGCTTCAACACGCTGTGGATAGGAATCGAGATATTTGGTCGGATATGTTCTCGGAATTGCCAATTGAAGACATAGAATGTGAATATAGTGATCCGTCACACGCCTTCTTCTCCGATAATCATCAAAAATTGGTCTATACGCTGTTGAAACTACACGCTCTGTCCATAATTGAGGGGGACCGAGCATGTACTCCGACGCTAGGACATCTCCTCGAAGCTGAGAAGGACCTCTTGACTGACAATGCCGATCCAATGGTCGCGATAAGCAGTAATGTGAAGAAGAATTCGGATTTCATAAATACTATCCGGCCGAATGTGGGCAGAAGAAGGCTGTTTGTTACGAAGGAAAGGTTGATTGGGCTGGGACCGGCGGGGATGAAGGAAGGTGATGGGGTGTGGGTTTTTCCTGGTGCTGGCGCCTTATTTGTTTTGAGGAAGTGTGAGGATGATGGAGGTGATATGAGGTATTCATTTATTGGAGATGCTTATGTGCATGGTGCTATGGATGGGGAAGCTGTAGATGGAAAGGAGGTGGAAATGAGTGACGTTGTTCTTGTGTGAGATCAAGGTGGTAAACAACATTTGGAACCATTGGTATTCGCTCGAGGTATTTGCTGGTGGCCACCCACCCAACTATTACTTGGCTGATCTAAGGGAGGGTCGGTCACACTGTGGGAAAGGGGATTGAAAAGAAGTTTAGCCTATGGTACTGAGTTAAACCTGGAGACCCTACTTTATACCACCTCCAGACACTACCCATGCGAAGATATGCATCACATATGACTCCATTGACCTTGATGATTCTTCACACGGTGATCCTCGACAATAGCGATGATTGCATCGCCGACCGATTAGGAAAGAGCTACGCTTATATAAAAGTGGAAACTGACCGCAAGTCTATGCACGCACATTGCCCAATCGGAAGGGCGCCAAACCCAGCGTAGCATACCCCGCAACTCAGATTATGAATATCATACTTAGATTTAACCCGAATAATTAAATTCTAACAATTCTTCTTGCTGCTCCGCTTCATATGCCATCGTCGTCGTTAGTTTCCACCAATGGGAAGGCAACTACATTAAGGGGCGAACCGGCACTTACATCCTACGTAGGGGGTATTCTATATAAATTGGTTGGCGTGGTTGGCGGGGTTGTCCGGTGGGGTGTAGATTGTGTGGGGTAATAGATTAGTGCCTTTCCAAATAAATGCTAGAATTCGGCATATAACGCACCAATTGGCTTTGGATTCTGCAATTTATCAAATATGCAAGCTGGAGTTGTATATTCTGGCTAAAATGGCAGCTTGATATTTGAGTAGCTCGCGAAAGGTCAACAACGATAGAGGGGAAAACCTAAGTTAGAATGCATATAAAAGGGTACGCAGCAACCGCAATCATTATACTTTCATCTTTACTCTGGAGCCTTTTCACCATCTCCACTTCGTCATGATTTATCATACATTTTTAGCCATATTTATTGGAGCCGGGCTGAGTGTTTTACCTGCTGCTGGCCAGGCAGTCCCGCCTGTTACAACTGAAGAAGGCGTCTCTGCATATGCATTCGACATCAGCCAAGTTACACTAAGCAGTGGCCGATGGTTGGATAACCAGCAAAGAACCGAGACCTATCTGAAAGATATTGACGTTGAACGGTTGCTTTACAACTACCGAGCAACCCACAAGCTCTCTACCAATGGCGCTGCATCCAATGGTGGATGGGACGCACCTGACTTTCCCTTCCGAACTCATATGCAAGGACATTTTCTCACGGCGTGGTCGCACTGTTATGCCGTCAATGGTGACATCTCGTGCAGAGAGAGGGCCATAGACTTCGTAGCGGAGCTCGCCAAATGCCAGGCAAACAACGACGCAGCAGGCTTCAGCACTGGATATCTGTCTGGGTTCCCAGAATCTGAATTTGTGGCTCTTGAAGCAGGCACTCTCACTAATGGCAATGTCCCGTACTATGTCGTTCACAAATTAATGGCTGGTTTATTGGACGTGTGGCGACATATTGGCGACACCACGGCTCGAGATGTTCTACTCTCGCTAGCTGGCTGGGTGGACACACGCACAAGTAAACTAAGCAGCAGCCAGATGCAAAAAATGCTAGCAACTGAGTTTGGTGGTATGAACGAAGTCTTCGCGGATATTTACCACCAGACGGGCACCGAGCAGTGGCTTACGGCCGCTCAACGGTTTGATCATGCTGCTGTCTTTGACCCTCTGGCATCAAATCAAGACAGGCTCGATGGCTTGCATGCGAATACGCAGGTGCCAAAGTGGATTGGGGCCGTACGAGAGTTCAAGGCCACTGGGACGACACGGTATCGAGATATTGCACAAAATGCATGGGACATGACTGTTAACACGCATTCGTACGCCATCGGCGGAAACAGCAAAGCGGAGCACTTCCATGCCCCCAACGCCATTGCTGAATATCTGGATGAAGACACATGCGAGGCCTGCAACACTTACAATATGCTCAAGTTGACTCGGGAGCTATGGGTAATGGACCCTTCTAGCGTCTCCTACTTTGACTATTATGAGCTGGCCTTGATGAACCATTTAATTGGTCAACAGAACCCGAGTGACAGTCATGGTCATATAACCTACTTTACTCCGCTGAACCCAGGAGGACGTCGTGGTGTTGGTCCAGCGTGGGGAGGTGGCACGTGGAGCACAGATTACGACTCGTTCTGGTGCTGCCAGGGCACAGGAGTCGAAACAAACACCAAATTGATGGACTCAATCTACTTCTACGATAGCTCGTCGCTCTATGTCAACTTATTTGCACCTTCTGTGTTGAGATGGACACAGCGGGGACTTACCGTCACCCAGACCACGACGTACCCTGTGACCGATACTACAACTTTAGTGGTCAATGGAACCAGTGACGAAGACTGGACCATGCGAATTAGAATTCCTCAGTGGTCTTCAGGCGCCGAGATTAGTGTCAATGGCGATAAACAGGACATTAGCACAAAATCAGGGACCTACGCTGTGCTCTCCCGTTCGTGGAATTCAGGGGATACCGTTACAATCCGCCTGCCAATGCAACTGAGAACAGTGCCTGCAAAAGATAATGCAAAAATTGCAGCTATAGCATATGGGCCAGTCATTCTCTCTGGAAACTATGGTAGCACCTCCCTCAGCTCATCCCCAACTCTCACGCTGGACTCGATAAGTCGAAACTCGGAGCTGGAGTTCACCGCCACTGCAAATGGTCAATCAGTAAATCTCAGCCCATTCTACGACGCCCATGGCTACAATTATAATGTGTATTGGTCAATTAGTGGCCAGTTGCCGACTGTGTAACGGCGACGCGTTAACCAATCGTAAAAGGTGTTATGGGTGGGGTAGAGGCCGGTTATCGTACAATGGAATCCATAGGCAGGATATTGAAAGAGAGGCAGAGAAAAAATATTAGTAGGACATTATATAAAAGATGTACTGTCAAAGTTGACAATAAGCATATTTTTACTATATTCTTACTGCATTTGAACAGAATTCCGAATTTACGTTTGATTCCTCCCTCACCGAACAGGTTGAGAAGGAGCTGTGCTGGGGGCCTCGTTGGCAATGGCTGACATTATAAGCATATTAGGTAAAACAAAAGTTGGAGTAGGTTATGTGGTTAGAAAGGGCAGACTCGCTCCTAAATTTTGAGTGGGGAAGCGGGCAGAGAGACGGATAGAAGAGAAATCGGGGGGAGAGAGCGAGAGAACACATGGGGGAGAGAGGAAGAGAAGACATATGGGGGAAAGAGGGAGAGAAGACATGGGGGAGACAGGGAGAGAGGATATATGGGGGAGAGAGACGGAGTGAAGAGAGGTGGGAGAGAGATACAGGGAGAAGAGAGATGAGGGAGAGTGAGTGGGAGAAGAGAAATTGGGGATAGTGCCTGTTGAGAGATATGATATGTGGGAGAGGGAGACTGTGGGAAGAAGGATTGGGGAGAGAGGCTAGAGATGGTGAAATAGGAAATATCTAGATAATTCAATTGAACTTATTATATCTCTATATACTGTATTCTGACTTGTGATGCTCCTGTTGGTCCACTGCACAGGGAAGCGATTACGTGGCTGGAGATTCTTATACGATTTTTGGTGGAAATCCCTAGACCTACGAATCAGCTCCAGCGCAAAGTGCAACAGGCGTAATTCAAAATCTGATTCCGTGAAGGCGCCTCACTCGGTAATTATTGGTACCACTTCTAACATTGCCCATTAACGTTGCAAAAGTGCCTATGACATCAATTAGTCAAAGTCCCCTTCAAAACGACCATTGCTTATTCTTTGTACGTCTCACATATGGAATAACTCACCAGGAAACTCCCGTAACACTAAATTCATGTCCGTTGGTCAACGAATTCCACGCCGCCACCGATAAATCGACGTGGTTCTCATCGCAACCCACACAGGTATCCTGCACAGTGACGATAATCGTATTACCGGCCCCGCCCACACTATTATCAGTTGTGGGACCAGTGTTGGTGACTTGGATTTTGCGCCCACAGTAAGGGCCCGGGGCATGCTGGGTCATCCAGAAGGGACTCATTGCTACAGTCATGGAGCTGTCGGGACTAGAAACACCACAGGAGCCGAGGGCGCCCGTGGGGTTGGGGTTGACGGAACCGATACCGTCGTGGCTGGGCGGATTAGTGAGGAGAGTTGGAGGAAAGAGAGAGGGACATACGTGATGCGCTTCTCATTAGGGAGAGCGTTTGTTGCGCCGACAGCCGCCAGGATGGTTATGATGGAGGTTGAGATATGCATTTTTTGGTTGCGAATGTGATACTCGTTTGAGTTGATTATTTAATTAGATTGTAATGTTTCGATGAAACTGTTTGTCATTGAGATTATGGACGAAGGCTGTCCCTTTATATTTCCCATGTCAAGTCGACAAAGTGATACTGCCAAAGTTTCACTTCGTCGACTTGGGCTTTCATCTTCTTTGAAGGAAGCTTACTGCCAATAAAGTTTTTGCTTATTGAGCATAACCATTACGGCTACTCCATCAAACCAAACTTGGCACTGCTACCCCTGGAGATTGAGTCGGGTAGCCCGGGAATCCGCAGAGTGATAAATCGGCACCAATTCCAGTCAACAGGTAACGTTACCTACAAACTCCCGGATAATCTACTATTTGACCATTAAGACCGAACTGCCGCTACCAAGAAGAAGACATGTTAAATCGATTGGTGCAGCAGTCACAAGCAATTATTGCGAGGGGGGGTTGTTCTTAGCTGCTACCCTGCTAGGCTTAAATTTATCTTGCAAGGTTGGCGATATTCAGGTACCACCCTCCCTCTTGGGCTAGCGGCAAAGTTGGCAATCTGTTCGTCACTTAGAGGGATTTTATAACAGTCTGCGGTTGCTAATCAATGTAGATAATAAGCACAACTTGACCATTAAAGAATCTAGACCGATGTAAGCTACGCCACATTTTGCTAACGTATTAAACAAGGGTTATAATGATTTGAATCCTTGTATTCTACAACTTACCTATTTACCGTCCAGGTTCTCGCTACGATACACGTAGGGAAAAAGTATCCGAGTAAAGATGGCAGTCATCAGATGTGAGCAATCGGATTTGCCGCCTTTCATCTACCTTTCTTAAGACTCACGTAACGTTAACGTTGATGTTGCATACAATCTATACAGTAGGGTCACACTCGGCGTCTCTCGGGATGTGACAAGAGCAATGCATGAGAACAACAATTTACGAGGCCTGCTGGGATTTAAAAGGGTATGAAAAGTTGCGAGCGTCGAAAATGCATATATAGGACCATATTAAGACATCTCTGGGTTTTAATAGCCAGCTATACAATTGTCGAACTTGCCAGTCAATACTACAGTGTAATATTTGCCTAGTTCGAATTATTGGACTACATTTATCATGTTTGTCACATATATGGTAACAACCCCAAGGTCTTTTAAAGCCCAATTTTCTAACAAATATAAAGTCGATTTTGTGCCTGGCACTGAGCCCAGCTATTGCAGCTCCGCTGGACCAACCATCTTCTCTTGCCCAACAGTCTCCTGCCTCCTGGAGAAATGATGGAAGCTTAGTTGGTGGCGGTGCAAGGAGTTTTGCGGCTCTAGTGTCCGATCCGGCAAACGCCAAAGTGACCAACAACCAGGCGGTGACAATCACCGATAAAGGCACCGCAGGATCAGACAACCACCTCACAAACTGTGGTCCAGCGAGCGCCTACCCGCAGTATGGCACGGGTGGTGTGTGGATGAACTACCCTGACATGTTCAACAAGAACAAGCAGAGCATGACCAATAATGGAGCAACTGACGAGGAAATCGGAAGAATCTACAACTCTATTAATACAATTGCCGCTGCATCGCTAGTGGATCGACGAGTTGTAAGCCTTATGCTTTCTATGATTTTTTGAGATTAAGAGAAGGTACTAACCGACATTTAAGATTTTAGCAGTTATCATGCAGGAGTCCCACGGCAACCCACGTGTTGGTTCCACTACGTCGCATGATGGAGTTGGAAACCCCGGCTTAATGCAATCGCATCAAGGTGTTACTTGCTTTGGCCAGACAGCGCCTTGCCCTCAGTCGGTTATTGACCAGATGGTTCGCGACGGGACGCAGGGAACCTCGTCAGGCGATGGTCTTGTTCAAGGTATCAACATATTCGGCAACGTTTACGAGGCTCTTAGATATTACAACAGTGGCAACGTGGTTAAGAGCGATCTGTGCTTGGGAGGGGCTACCGCTTCCTACGTTGCAGATATTGCCAGCAGACTTACTGGTTGGGTTAACTAAGTTGACTAGTTTGGAGAATTATATCTGTCAACTAAGGAATGAGAAGGTCGCAAGTAAGTGATGGTGCTGAGAGACATTGCGAGGGCGATCTGCATACTTATATTGAAACCGGGGGTGGAGATGAACTTGTAAATATCATTAATTACAAGCATATACTTTCTATGATACAGTTTGTATAGGGTTGTTAGGCTATAATTATTACACTTTCTACACTAGCTATATGCATTATAGTGAAGTCGGACATATGGGGTCGTCGTGTCTATTGAGCTGATTCTTGGATCAGGTGATTTACACACAGAATCGTATGACAATCAACTGCCAGCGTAATGGACGGACAGAAACATCACAAGACAGAATATAGTGTCAACTTAAAATCTCCATCTTGATACAGTATTCGAACTCTAATCCAGTTCCTACAAAGGCGCTCGCTCACTATCCTGATATGTACGAATTAGTATTTAATCCAGACTTGGCTATTATGCTCGCAGCCATCATAATCATCTGGGTGATCACCGTGTTCACTTTTGTTTACAATTACGTATCGCTATGCATCGTACCACCACCGACCCCTAGATATAGCCTCGATAACTCGCCCTTTAGGAAGCTGCCTCTAGAGCTCGTAGGCTACATAGCTAAATTCCTACCTCAGTCAGCTGCTGCATCGTTCACTTTGACCTGCAAGCCTATTTGGTTTATCATAGGGAACCAATACCTCGACCAGCTTTGGGCAAGAAGATTTGAGTCTAGTAGACGCATATTCCTAGAGCTCCTCGATAGGGATCTACCATACCACGTTGTGTGCGAACACTGTAACCAACTCCACCGTGGCGATACGAAACAGCATCGTAGCCTACTATTGTCGCTTTGTGGCGAGAGGCAACGGTGTGAGGTTTCTGATAGAAAGCAAGAAGTGCATAGATATATCAACCCAAACTTCAACTATATTTCATTCCAATCGATTATGAAACTATGTCGCTACGACTGTTATCAAGACTACATATTTAAAATTAAAGAAATGCTCCAAATTAAGAGCAATTTACTCAGTTGTAATATGTGGTTCAATTACAACACACACGTCCATCAAAAAAAGTCTTATATCTTACTACTCAATTCTCGTTTCCTATATCGCGAACAAGACTGGGTTCGATTTCGCCCTCAAGGTTGTTTTATATCTACAAACAACGACTGTATGCACTGTGGAGGCAGTAAAGACATGGTTTTAACTATCTTGTTATCTCTAGTGGTTTGCCCGCATTTACAACACCCACTTAAGAAAGGCGCCACTAAAACCAAATTTGAGGCTATAATGGCATGCCGAGCAAGTCATTGGGACAACACCAAGAGTAACAGAAACTGTTCAACATGCCCTGGCCTGCACCAATGCGAAATCTGCCCAACAGAGTTTCAGCTCGACACCAAAGACTTTGGCTTCTTTGGCAAAAGGCTGATCTTAACGCGATGGCTAGACCTAGGTGACGGTATAACTCCGGAGGATCCTAAGTGGACAAGTCATGTTAGGAAAGATGATCACAGCCAAGAATATCCAATTCCTTTTCAAGCTGGATCAATCAAAGGTAGTTGTCAAAGAGTGGACATTCCGCGCTTCCGCTTTCATCTCGACAGCAGCCTAGCATTCTTTTTAGGCTATAGCCAACCCAAAAAAGAAGTATTATAAGTAAAAGGAGGAAACCGTATAAACGGAAGTATGTACGACATATAGGGAGCAAATTAGCCGTTCCTTTAGTTGCGAAAGCTATAAATTATTTATTAAAATGGGGTTTTTTCTACGTTTATTAATCGACATGAACCTACGTCTTATTTTGCTTTCACCATTTTTAAATCAGGGATGGACTTATTGTTTACAGCGGTTAAATAACATAGCAGCACAGTTCATTATCAAAAACACTCATGCCGCCCAAAGTCTAAAGGGTGGCTGTAGATGATAATAATGATTACAGTAATTAAAGTGCAAGTAAAGCTACTTAGTTACTAGGGGCTACAATTAACAGAACAGTTAGATTACTGATAGATGGAACTAAAAAGATACGTTCCATGACTGAGTACTACTGGAAATGTGCTAATTACCGTGCCATTTATTGTTTCAGCAGCGTATTGTTGTCCCTTAGCTACTATGCCCTGGTATTCCCGCTAAGCACACATCCTGCCCATTACGGACAAGGGTAGGATTCTGGGCCCACGTAGTAGTGGGGCGACATCGATCACCAGCTAGCCAATGTGGCATCTTCGGGACAACCATCTCCACGTTGGAGCCTAAAATCTCGACGGATGATGAGAAATAACAACTTGGAAATAGGATTTTTATTTATTTCTCCCGAAAGGAGGGACTAGAAGCCCATCTAAGGCAGAAAACTTCTAGACACCGCTGGAAAAATGGCACAGCCCTACGATCACCTATCCTCCCGGTTTATCAGCATCATGACAAGCCTCACCCACAGATGGGGCTTCGTGGTAGTGCGCACCGCCTATGCCGACGACGAAGCCACCGATGTTGCGCAGTGGTCCACGGCTCTTGCCAAGCTACAAGAATACGCAAAGCCCCCCGGAAATAATGCACGCAGGACCCCAGACACATTCGCTCTTCCAGTCGTCGCCGATCCAACCCTGAAGGGAGCCTCGTATGATGCGGTCCGCGCCGCCTTCAACACCTGGATGAAACACTATCAGGGGGAGCACAAATTGCAGTCGGACCTGAGTCAGAATTGCTGCCTCGTCATCGACGGCCCCGCCCTTGCACTTCTCCAAGCACCGGAGCTGGAGAAGTTGCCGAAACAACGCGACCTAGAGCCGTGGGTCGTTGCTGTAGATGCCTATGATCCCGCTACGATACCTTACAACGGAGGCGGACCGTATCTAGGCTGGACGCGAGTCTCTGCCCTCGCTGTAGGAGATCTATTCGGGGACATTGAGGCGAGGTCGCTGGTACAGATGTCTCCGACACGGGTATACGATGGACAGCTACCGCTATACGACGGCCGCCCGGGCGGGAAGCTTATTGATCCCGAGGGCGGCGTCGAGGGCAGATACAAATTTCCTCAGGGCACCCCCAGAGGCATAGACAGAGGCAACGCCATGCTAGCCGATATCGAACGGGCACTTGGTAGCCAGGCGGTCACACAGACAACTACTGCTGACTTAAGAGGGGTGAAGAGGGGTTCTGCTACATAGAACTGTTATAATGTTTAGAACGGGGGTGCCTTATAATCTGTTCCATGTTGTGTTTTGTCCTATCTACTGTCTGCCGCTGTTTCAATTAAGGATTCGTTTAATCGAGAATTCTTGCCATTTTGTTAGCCATAGCTACAATGCATTTCCATCCAATCAGCTAATGAGACTTGTGAACCAGCTGGAGGCAGTCTATGCCCATCATTCTCTAGATGCCAAACTAAAGGAACGGGAGATACTATGCCTCAAATTCTTAGACTATAAATGGCGCCTAGTAAAGTTGAGGCTAGAATGGATCGGTTGCGATGTTAAAGACGCGTCGATGATGACCGTTTCCCGTCTCGGACGGGCTTGGCCTCCCGTCCCTGTCATAACCCGGGCTGTCACGAGAGGTCGTCGCGCACCACTCGACTTAAAAGCACTTGCGATGAACAATTGAGGGCCCGTTCTCGTCATACTCCTGCTTGGAGATCCACATCTGCTGGAACGACGAAAGCGAGGCGAGAATGGAACCGCCAATCCAGACGGAATATTTACGCTCTGGGGGAGCAATTATCTTGATCTTCATAGAGGAGGGGGCTAGCGGAGTAATTTCCTTCTGCATACGGTCGGAGAGCCCGGGATACATGGTGGTGCCGCCGGACTAGAGCTCGCGTCAGTGGCGTCAAGTTCATGAGAAAAAAGTTGTCTAGGAGGTCCTTACCATGACAATGTTGCCGTACATGTCTTTTCGTACGTCGACGTCACATTTAATGATAGAGTTATAGGTAGTGACGTGGATACCGCCGCTTTCAATGCCAAGTACGGAAGGGTGGAAAAGGGCCTCGGGCGCGCGAAATCGCTCGTTTCCGATGGTAATGACTTGACCGTCGGGCAGCTCATAGGACTTCTCTAGGCTAGAGCTCTGGGCAGCAGTCTGAATCTCCTGCTCGAAGTCGAGAGCCACGTAGCAGAGTTTCTCTTTGGCGTCGCGGATGATTTCCCGGACAGCGGTGGTGGAAAAGGTATAACCGCGTTCAGCTAGAATCTTCATAAGGTAATCGGTCAATTCGCGACCAGCCATGTCGACCCGAGCAATGGCGTGGGGCAGAGCAAAACCCTCGTAAATAGGGACGACATGGGTGACACCATCACCAGAATCCAAAACAATGCCTGTCGTACGACCGGAGGCGTAAAGGGAAAGAACAGCCTGGACTTGAACGTAGAAGGCAGGGGCGTTAAAGGTCTCGAATATGATCTGGGTCATTTTCTCACGGTTGGACTTGGGATTGATAGGAGCCTCGGTGAGCAGGATGGGGTGTTCTTCAGGCGCTACACGCAACTCGTTGTAGAAGGTGTGAGACCATATTCTCTCCATATCATCCCAGTCGCTGACGATACCATGCTCAATGGGGTATCGGAGCGACAGGATACCACGCTTCGACTGAGCTTCATCACCGACGTACGAGTCCTTCTGACTCCTGCGAACCATGATTCTGCGGTAAATTAGATTGCTGCCGGTATTAGAAGAGGAAAAAGGACTCCCAAAATTTACATATAATTGGGGGGGTGGCCAACAATGGAGGCTGCGTCACGAGTTAGCAGCGTTGGGACAGCCGCGGGGCCAATTTGTATGGGGCAGCAAGCTGGCCATATGGCTTGTTAGGGCTAAAAAGAAGTAGGATACTCACGGAAAACAGTTCGAGGGGCATCATCACCGGCGAAACCAGCCTTGCACATGCATGAGCTATCGTTGATGTCAGTCATTCGGGATCTTGCAACCCATTGTGCCCAGCATTCGTCGCCTATCAGTACTGACACGTGAACACCATGACACAGCGCTGCGTGATGCTAGGTCAGGTATTCGCCGAGCTGAAGCGAGAGAGTTGGCAGTAGGATGGGGAGAAGGCTTACCCGTTGTCAATAACGAGGGCTGCAGCTTCTTCTGGTGTAAAATATTAGCAAACCTAGCCCTAATACACGTAGTGATACCCGCGACATCAGTAGGCATTCTGAGTAGTATGAGACGTACCGTCCATGTTCGCTGATTACGCCCCAGAAACTGGTCCACGGGGAACAATACAGTACTGGTCAAAGAGTATGTTGTGCGGAGCAGCAGAAGCTCCCAGCTTAGAAAGGCTAAAGGAAACAGTCGAGAGTGGTCGTGGCAAGAGAATGGATGATGGAAAGGCAGTATGGGACTGACTGTTGTGCGAATTTGAGGAAGGAGAGCGTGATATCCTGAGATGGGGAATAACGCAAAGAAAGTGTCGCATACATATCTTCGCTTTAAGGTTCTGCAAATGTGGAATCTCTTGCCAAAGGGGGTTTCGTCATTACTGATAGGGGCGTACAGCATTGCGCAGCTGCCTAGCGTCTATCTCGTTTCCTAGGTTCACACGCGACTCGAGGCAAAGTTCGTTAGGCTAAACTTCAAAGGTGACTTGGCATGGAAGTGTGAAATGAGGAATATGGTATACTAGTGCTAGGTTTTGATGTGGCTGAGTAGCTTTATACAACTGGTGCCAATGTAGTTGCTAGTTCGATATTAATGGTCCGGCGTCAAACACACGAGCCTCTCATGTGTCTCAATAGGAAATGAAGCGCCGGAATAGCCAACAACAGAGTTCTAAAGTGAGATGTAACTGCAAACGGTAAATTTCAATTCAGATATGTCATTCCTAGATAGTCTAATATGTACGCAGCATTGAGTTATCTCAAGATATTAAACCAACCCCACATACCTCATTCCCACCTCACATCACCTCCCCAACTCCACCTGGTTTGGAGAATGACAAAACCTAACTCAAAAGCTAGGAACTAACTTTTAGATTATATATTCCAAGTTTGCTAATAAACAGCCGAACTGCCCAAACAGGCCTCTGGACCGACGAGGAGGCGTGGTACAGTGTGATGAACGACAATGTAAGAACGATAAGCATCACCAAGACGATCCTTGATAACACGAAGGAGCTTGCCAACAATGAGTTTTATTCCAACCTGATCTCACCACTCTTAGAATCCGTAATCAACGTGGTCTGGGTCTTCCCGCCGTGCTTTGCTATTGCTGCAAATAACAATCGGCGGGATAGTGATTGGTTGGCGCTGTGTGCGAATCTGGCCTTTGATCTTGGGGGAATGTTGACAGTGTTCACTTCACCTGCTATCGTCGGGCCACGGCCTGTATGCGACGGATGTTTTGTGGTCGCTGAGATACTCGGCGTTGCATATGGCGCTCTCTATTGTTGTTCGGCGGGTGGGTCTTTGCTAGACGGATCGTAACGGGACCCATATTGGAGGGTAATTTCTATTTATGAGAAATCCAAATATGTGTGTACTATATAAATAACTACAAAATGCTGCGCAGTTTGATATTTAATGCTAGCATGTATATGCACGGAAAAAATTATGTGAAATTTTGATTTGAATCCAACAACATGCATTGCAATTTCAGGAGGAAAATGTTAAATCTACACTCCTGTACTACAGTTGCAAACAACCGGATTCTAGTCCCCGTCCCGTCCCGGCCCGCCCATGCTCACATCTTCGAAAGAGCTTGGAATGACCAATGTACCCCTCGACAGCCCTATATGGTACAGTACAGCCCTCTCTGCCCGCGTCTTGTGCGACCTATCGCAAGGGCTTAATCTGCGAGGAAGGCTTAATTAGTTGCGGCTGTAGTAGCATTCTACGGGTTGCGATTCTCGTATCAAGCCGTCAGGTGCAAATACGAGCCGTACGTCGCTGTCAAAGAGCGTTCTAGTCCAAGCCACTCTCTGGTCTAGCTACCTGACATCGAGGCCCTGCCTTAATTACCCAGTCGATCCCGCAGCTGCACCAAAATCATCCACGTGTTCCCCTTAAATGCTCACCTTGATGCCTGGCTAGCACAGACCACCTACTTCCCCCGCAGCCACAAAAGAAATCAATATTTCCCGAAATATTGATTCCCAGAATGACCCTTTTTGAGGTCCCACGCTGGCGGTGAATCAATTACTAGTCGCCGTGGGCTTCTTTTGTCCCGCGTCGGGCGCTCGGAGTTTCCCATCATCAATGGAACTATTGAATATTGGGTTGAAAAATCCGACTGTTGAACCACAGGACGCGATTTTGTCGCTGTTGGGATGAGTACGTCTGTACGAGGCGTCCCGTCTCAAGCTGAATCCCTTCAATCGTTGTAGCAGGAATCTGCCGTATACAGTGTATATAAGTCCACCCTCCGCCAAAGACAATGGCATCTCTTTCCCTCCCAGCTGACAGAAGTGACCAACTCGAACATCAATCATCTCCATAACTGCCACCTAGTTCTTCGAAAGTCTTCTTCCTCATCATGAAGCTTACTCTCACGCTTGCGGCCACTGTGCTACCTCTTGCAGTTGTCGGCGGGCCGATCGTTTCCCGCACCAATGTCAACGGCTGCACACCACTGGGCTGCTACACCGATTCTGCCTCATTCCGCGCCCTCGGCATAAACACCCAAGTCCCCGGCGGCCCCAGCGGCCAGAGCCCCGAGGCCTGCACGGCAGCTTGTATCGCCCACGACCTCGCCTTCGCCGGTGTTGAGAATGGGGGCGAGTGTTGGTGCGGCGCGTTTATCAACAACGGACAGACCCTTGCCTCGAATCAGGCTCTATGCAGCACTCCGTGCACCGGAGCCCCAGGCGAGATCTGTGGCGGAGCTGGCGGCATCAACATATACGACTGTACCGCGGCTTTGCCAGCCCCAGTGAGCTACAATGGCTGTGCTCCTCTCGGCTGCTACACAGACTCCGTCTCCCACCGCACCCTGACCACCAATACCCAGGTCGTAGGTGGCCCAAACAACCAGGATCCTGGTGTTTGCACGGCGGCCTGCAAAGCAGCTGGCTTCAGATACGCGGGTAACGAGTACGGCGGCGAGTGCTGGTGCGGCAACAGCCTTGACAACAACGGTGGACCAGCTCCAGATCTGAATGAAAAGTGCCAGATGCCCTGCCACGGCGACTCCAGCCTCTTCTGCGGTGGCCTCGATCGCCTGACCCTCTATGACTGCAGCCCACCCGCTCCACCTACCAGCTGCGGCACTCCTGGTACATGCAACAACTTTGTCATAATCACGGATGCCTCGTGTGGCCCGTTCCAACAATGCACCTGCGCTTTTGATGCTGATGGAAGCTCCATCTGTGTTGAGAACGCGTTTTGTTCTAATACCGCCTGTACCTCGGATTCCGATTGTGCTGCAGGTGGAGTCTGCTGGGCCCAGAGTTGCTGCGGGGGCGGCATCTGCACCGTCCCATCTACCATTTGCGCCAACCCAGCACGTTTGATGTTCCGTGGCGTGCCAAATTCAGAGAGGAGCGAGTGCACTGGTGCCTATTGTGACTAAGGACGAATAGGCGTGTTGCAGTGGGATTCTGCGTCCCTCTATTAGCTACTATATGTTTAAATGGCTAAAATATACTTGTTTACCTGTATAGTGTGCAAGAATATATGTAGTATGCGCGAATTTATGTGATATATAGATGGAGATATGTTCGTCTATTAGATTTCACACTTCGCTTCGAGGTCCAATAGAGCAACATCTGAATTTTCAACAAAGAGACATCCAGGGATTAGTACCATCATTTCATTCTGAGGCTTACATTGAAAAAGTGTGCACAGTCTTGCTTTTAAGTTGCCTGTAGAATCTTCCATTCTATCTTTGTAGGAACAGTTAAGTAACGCATGATTATAGAGATAATACTTTAGCTAACACAAGATTTCTAGCTCATGTCTTCATTCCTATCTACCTTACATTAGCCATAGTTAGAATCTATAAACCAAAACTCGCTGACGAGAAGTGCTCAGCATGGCAGTACTCCTTTCGATCGACCAGCTAAGGGAAATTGGGAAATATTGAAGGCCGTAGGGTATTTCGACTGGTGAGACTCGATTGAAAAAACACATATCCGATAATTAGTTGCTTCTATTGTCATTATTTATAAGTCTGAAACTAAACCCATTACATACAACACAGATTATATTTCCACCGATTTATAGGAACGCGAACCACGTTCGGAAAACCGCTAAGGCCGGATCGAAGAATGGCCGAAGCCCGCGCCCTCTCTTCTTGTCGAAGAACCTCCTTATTTTAGACTCCGCTAAAAATTCGAAGGCAAATTTCGAAGGCATTTCCGTGGCGGCCCTCCGAATAAGAAGAGGGCAGTGGAGGTAAAAGCACCGAAGCCAGCTAACCATGATCGAAATATACAGGATGCAGCCATTCGGAGGCCCCAGGCAGATTTGGGAAAGATACCCCCGGTGGGTTTCTTATCATGGGATTTAGTTTTCATGTGCACACGAGGTGGATATCATGTTGGCGCACGGTCGATGTTACGGCGTACTCCTGCACGTGGTGCAGCTATGGGTTGCACCAACACTACGACATAGAGTTATTCTATAAATATTGTCTATGCTATATGCATCTGTCGACATACCAGATACATATTCAAAGAAAATTAAGGTTCATGTTGGTGCGAGACTCTGCTAGATGACCTCGTAGGCTCACACTGGCAGATGTGAACCCTAGACACCCACTTCATTTACAGTTTGCTTCTAAAACACTAAATAGTTGCCTGCTATCTAGATACCAAGATATCATGTGTAGAATAGAATTTTACGTGCGTGAACAAAGGGTGTATGCGTAACGAATTGTCCTTAATAGAGCAACGTAATAGGACGCCCTATTAAATGGTGAAGAGATGCGATATCCATTGCTAGACAGGACCAACATGCCTGCTCATGAACAATAAGGACAGGCTTCTGGTGAGCAATGCATATTGATGCTGCTGCAAGTCTCGCTTGCCAGTTACCCTTCGCAAGCATGATAGAGTGCATGGAGGGGCTTTCTAGTAGTTCTCTAAAGCCACCAAGTGCAACAGATCCTGTTGATATTGGCGAGTATGCTGTTCGTTGCAAGCGTGTCTTGATTTAAGAATTGCTGTGGAATGGGAGGTATTATCGTCTTTGCAAGATCGAAAAAGCAACGAGTCATTTAGCGTTTTGAGAATATCAAGATCCGCAATCCAGCTTCCTTGTCCATGCACAGATACTACCGACTCTAACATGTAAAGTTCGGTATCCTGCCCTCCGGCAGTGCCAATGTTAACCGGATCTTTTGATCCAGTGAACCAAAGGTGTAATGACGTGTTCTGAAAGCTATCTCGTGGTTTTCCCTCCCATTTCTCACGATTCACTATATTCCATTGCTCGATGCCAACTTTTTTTATTTTAGGCGCAATAGGGGGAATTAATAGCGCAATGCCAGCTTTCCCTATATTACCCATAACGTGCCGAATGTCAGATGGGTTCGCAACTTGGCCGGGATCAGTAAGTAATGTTGCGGCAATAAAAAGGGAATTTCCACTTGATATTGCCATAACACCATTAAGCTGCTTTGGCGAAAGGTTAAACACCCCAGATTCGAAGTTAAGGATATACGCAAATGCAGTATTTAGATCTAGTGTCATCGGTTGCAGCATCTTCCTCAACTCATCGATCTGGTGTGTGGAAATTACTGGCTGTTGAGATCTTTCCGGCAAGTGCTCTTTCTGCTGCTGCTCTTCTTCTAATTCAACATCCATTGCTTCGTCGAAAAAATTCGTAGTATGCAACTGAATATCACTGCCGGCCCCATCGCTGTCAAGCCCATCGTTATCGGCACCATCACAAACGACCTTATCGCTATCGACACCATCGCTTCTACGCCCATTGATGTCGGCCCCAACACTGTTGACTCTGTCGATATCGACACCATCGCTTTTAATTTCGTTACCACTATCATATCTCATTTCACGATGTAGTGTGCGTTTAGTAGCTTCCTTTAGAGCCGATAACTCTTTCGTATGTCCGGGCTTGTTTAGGTGATGTGATACGCGCCCTACAGCATTCGGTGTAGAGGTCTTGAGATCATTTCGGTCAACCCATAAGGCTTGTGGAAGTCTAGACTCAAGAATGCGTACATCAATCGTAGAGCTTATTTTGGCCTTATACAAGCCAGTCATAGTAGCGACTGCTCTTAGAGACTGAATATATGACTTGCTGAGCGATTTCAAGGCTTCTTCAAGAACACAAGGAAGGTTATCAACGTCAACATTTGCCCCTTCAAACAGATTTTGAAGCTCGGAATAGTCCGTATACATGGGAAACGCGGGGGTAGAGCGCTTCATACGCGTGTAGACTGCCATCGAATTTCGATTTCCAAACCAATATTCAAAATGCTTGATGTCTCCGAACCAAGGTTCAAACTTGCTTAAGCTTAGACTGGAATCTATCGATCCCATAATAAGGCGCATGTCATTACCCTCGAGAAAGAACGCTGTGTCTTTTTCAAAAACTGTTGTAATAGGCTCATCGGCTACTGTTTTAACAGTTTCTCCGAGTTTCTCATAAAACGATTTTTGGGAACCGTACTGGTTTTGGAGCAAGAGTTCTGGTGCGTGGTTTAGAGACTGTTTAGAAACCACTCGCTGGGTCGTAGGGTAATCCTTGACATCCTTGACATAGCCCATAAAGGTGCTAGGTGCTGTAGCTTCTGGACTCGCTCTGCTCTCGTATTGATCCCGACCCTCGTGGACTGACCTAGCTTGGTCGCAGTATTTAGAATGAATCCATCGAATATGCCCAACACAGTCCTTTGAGCGTTCTGACAGGGGCCTTTTCCGAGTCGAACGAGTGCGAGGAACTGCCGTCGCGTATTCCTCTCGTCCTGTTTCATCAGATATATATCTAATAATGACATCCCCCTCGTGAATACCAGATCTTGCAACAAGTTTGCGTAAAGCTCCTATTTTATTTTCTTGACCTTGATGTAGTTGAAGGTATCGAGAGCTTTCTAACAGGCCAAAAAATGGAGTAGTCGACTCTCCTAAGAACGGAGTATGCTTCATTCCAAGATGTATAAGTTGTTTATAGGTTCGACGTTCAATTCCTGTGGAATTAAGAAAGCTTTCCGCTGCATTTCTCAATAGCTGTAGCCAAGAGTCTTCTAAACATAAGCTGACTTTTTGGTATAGTTGCGACGTCTTTTTGATGGTGTCCGTAAGGTTGATGATAAATCTCAAGCTGGTCTCGTCCTCGATATCAGGGACTCCCCAACCACCAAGTACACAACCTAGTACAGCTTGATGGAACTCATTCAAGGACAGACGAGAACCCTCCGCACCTATATGTCTTGTGCATGGAACTGGATCTCCATAGTAACGAAGATGAGCCAGGGGCAACGACCACTGTAACCCTTTAACTCCACTGTCATCATCCCGCGTTAAACCAATAGTCAAAATGCCAGACCCTGGCACAAGCAAATCTCGTTGTCTAACAATTGTTGTAGCTACGTCGAGTATGTTAAGGTCTGGATAGAGATGCCACGCGGATAATCCAAGAAGGAGCTCCCCAGATTGCATTTTTTGTGGAGATCCGCACACTAGTTGCTCAACTCCTTCAAGTGCCGCTTTCCATGTCTGGATAACACTGTCATATAGTAGCGGTTTCGAGTTAACGTAGGATTGCATATTTCCAATAATTAAAAGGAGTTGTTTCTGTTGGTAATCCTTAACCGCGTCAGCAGCTTGTAGCCATGCTCTAGCACTTGCGTCCCATTCAGATAACTGAGCCCGACTGATATCTTGTTTTGCAGCCATAAAGCTTCTCATATCTAGTGATTCTGTCTTGTCCATCTCAATATCCATCTCACGCTTGCGGCCTTGGACAATCTCAACCCAAATTGATATAGCTTCAGGCCCGTTCCAAATCCTCGCTAACATACAGGCTAGGAGGTGAACTCTAATCGCAGCTTCGCCTGATGTTGCGGCAGCCCATATGCTACCTGCATCCACACCAGTTCGACCTTGGAAAAGTCCATGGTCACCAGTGTGTGTATGCTTGCACTGTATCGCGATCTCCGACGCTCGAAGTCCGTAAACCCTTAATAGTTCTGGAGTAGGCGGTAACAGAGGTTCGAAAAGGGCTCCAAGCTTTCGCGCAGTGGAATGCAAGTCTCCTCCCTCAGCCTCTTCTCTGCGAAACGGTGATAGGGATTGGCCAACTTCACGGAATTCTTCTGGTGCGGACACTTTGATCAAAGTAAAATCGAAGTTGCAATTAATAAGCGCCGCCGTCGCATCGATATTTGCACCTAATAAAGAGGGCTGAAGACGTCCAAAGGACACCATCGTCCAAAAAAATTAATGCAGGTAGAACAGAGACTAGGCAATCATCTCAGCCTTGAAATACATTCCATAGCAATGATACAAGTGATATTAGCGCTTTTTGAGGCGAAGGGGTAAGTGACGAAGCTAAAGATAAAAATTAAGAATGAATAAAAGTAAGGGATTATTTTAACGATTTAAGAAGCAAAGACATGATATGCACTGAGGCCGAGTAACGGTGCAGATTTTTTTAGGCGATTTTCCCTCAAGGTTCATCAAGGAAACATGAGGATTATCCCTGTAGCTGAAAAACTCTGCATATGATGCGCTGGATACCGTGTGGACAAGGTTTGGAGGCAATCAGTCCTGTTAGTTCAATGAAACGGATTTTTGGGGGTTTTTCAGCTCGGCTGCGAGACTTTGTCACTTGCAGGAGCAACCCCCCGGCATAAGGGCCCAACAGCTCTGTCATCGAGTATTCATCATGTAGGTGGAAATCCTGAAATGAACTACTGTAGCTATTCACACATAATTAGTCCACGTTGCTCTTCATCTATTTGCAGGCTTTGCTACTAGGTGTTGGTGACACCTTTACAATGAGAGGCAAGCCTTCCTAACCAATAAATACGCGCTGGTCAAACCAGCACAGCTTCCCGAGATGCCACGTACCACGCTAGTAGAGCCTTATGCTGCAAGGCGTTTCGAGGCTGTACTTGAAATGTTCACCACAAAGCGGAAAAAGAAATATATATCGTAAACCCATGCAAGTCGAGTTATTAGTAGTTGCGGCCACATCTAGTCCTCCCATCGGCAACCATCAAATACAGAGGCCCCACGCGTACCAGCTCGGTACCGGCGCTAATGTATAAACTTTAGGTTAACTTATACAATATGTTACGTGGGGTTTCGGGGCCGAGAGACATATCTTGGGTTGCCGCAAAGAGCTCAGGAGTGCCATTAGCTCTGGCGGGGGATAACGGGCAGCATATAATCACATCCCTCTATTGATAAAAGGTATACTTTAGAAGCTATATATCGCCGTTATATATAGAGGGTACAAGTATCATGCAAATGGGACCTATTTTAGCAACTAACCATTTCTCAAGGGTTGGGAAAGCCGAAGCGACCGACTAACAGGGACCCGGCTGGGTGCTGCAAGTCTACTACTTAGTTACAATCAGCCGTCCCTATGTCGACATCTAACTCTTTTGTAGGCAACTGAAAACTAAATGTTACTGCTTTTCCAAGTTCAGAAAAGAGAAATCACAAAATGGTAAACCGGTATTCGGGGCCAAATGATAAGCTAGCTGTAATGATGTACGGTTACGCTCGCGCTACACCCCACTGAGCCAAAAAGACCACAATATTCCAGCCCGGCTGGAATACGCGTAACACGCTATATATACTGTAACGGTCGGTCGGCAGCACCACCCCGTTACACCAGCATCGATGGATTAAGTTTAGTGGTAATACCACTAAACCAGTGGTAAAAGAACCGAAGCCAGCCAAACGTCCCCCATTTCCACGAAACCGCAGCCATGATCCCAGACACAGGATGCGGCCATTCGAGAGGCCCGAGGCAGATTTCGAAATTGACCAACCGTTTTGCGTTTTTATGGGTTCTTTGGCCCCCCATATGGAGAAGCGTGGACCTTGTAGCAACTTGAGGGTAAAACCAGCAGAGGTCAGCCTCAGCTGGCCAATCGTTTGGGCTCCGTAAGCGCTCAGAAGTCCATCATTTCCGAGCGCAGGGGCTATGGCCACCTACTGAGGATGAGAAGCAGGAAACCGTGTTAGACGGGCTTATGGCCACCTACAGAGGACGGGAAGCAAGAAGCCGTGTTGCGTATAATTCTAAAAACAGTCTTTGTGCTAACGAGAAACTAGGCTCAGGAATCGGACAATGATAAGACCGGTACGAAGGAGAAAGGTACCTTCGCTGCTAGCAATAATCATGTCCTCTAATGTATCTGCACGGGGCAACAAGGTCACCAGAATATCATCTAGCGACAGAGAACGACGTATAACATGTGCCATTACTCCGTCGACTTGGGAGTCGAGAGTAAACCGCTTGAAGGATTTAATTGAGAGCAATATCTGAGGCAGGATCCCAGCTGAGTGGTCACTATTATATATCATGTGAAAGCGTATATCGGATAGTGGCGAGGTTCGATATTTCTTTAAAGGGAAGAGATGGTCTACCTCGCCCTCCAACGTCTCCATCTAATGCATCTGTATCGTGCGAAGTGATGGTACCCAGAAATTCCGAGCAACAATCTCAAAGTTTTGGCCATCATAAGCGCAATCTTCGCTAAAATAAAGTCCTAGTTCTTTGAGGAACAAGTAGACAGCAACATTCAACTGCGGTTCCGATGGGTTGAGAGACAGCCCCTGCAGATACGGAAGGATGTCGAGGAGTTTTGTCCCGTCATTGAAATCCTGCGGATCCACGGCATCAAACTCGGTCAACGAGAGTTTAGTTACGTAACGGCCAAGTTGGGGGCGGGGGCGGACAGAGTGTTAAGAAAACTTGTTAATTGTGTGCAAGTGTCACGATCATGCCAACTCTTTCTTTGTTTAAGGCAGATGTCGCGAGACAGGTGCGGCTCAACTGTCTCTCTAGAGGCACGGCAAACGAGCATGACATTAGAAAGAGTTTTAGCGTGAGAAAGATGTGCAAATATAATGTGAAAGACATCGGCGGGAAGATTATCAAGCGACAATTTGGAGGTGGGAGGGGAGTCTTCCATCCCGATATAAACCTGACGTATATTGGGAGGTACGACAGGTAGGTTTTAGGTTTGTTAAGTTCAGGGACGCTCACTTCATCTCTGGGATATAATCACCTGTCGATCTCCATTTGAAGCGAGGCGGGGAAAATGAGACGAGCGTCGTCGAGTCAGTATATGATCGCGCTCGGACGCAGTACCAGTTCTTGTAACCCGTTAATGAATTCCCGTTCAAAGTCTTTGATGGTCTAACGTTCCTGGGATCGGAGAATGGTTTTCCCAGCTTACCGGGAAGGGTGCCTGAACAACATGATCTAATTTCCTGACAACAGCTTCGGGTAAAGCAGAAACTATTTTCCCGGTTCATGACTTCATACACTTTGAGGTCGCTCAGGCCGGGAACCTCGGGTACTATAAAAATAGACACACACCTTCAGTCCGTTAGGCATCATCAGAGTATTGAATATTCATCTGCTCGATAGACATGAAATTGCTTCTCTATCATCTAAAATACCTAATTAAGTGGTAACAAACAAGCATGTATATTGCAACCCATACTACATTCTCAGAAATGGAACATGGTAGTCTTTCCACCCCTAGTAATTCAGCGAACTTCATCAATAATTTGGGTACTTGCAAAGAAAAAGATATCACTATGAACCAATCTGCACATCAGAGCAAGCAGTGCTTAGTATGTGGGAAACATTTTCGACGTTTGTAAGAAGTACACACGCCTTCTTAGTATATTTCACCACTAATCAGCCATCATCCAGATACACTCTTCGCAGACACGGTCAAGTCCATGACAGTAATCGACCAGTTCCTCAGCCGAGAAGGAAGGCTTGCCTGTCCTGTAGAAGGTATGTCTAGTATGTCTCTTACTGATAGATGTCGACACTCATTCTTGTTTCGTGCGCTAGGTCGAAGATCCGGTGCCCGGGTGAGCATCCATCCTGTTCATCATGTCTCCAACGTAATACTGCGTGTCAGTATGATGAAGACGTTGTGCTAGGTCGGCGGAACAGTGGATCTGATACTCCATTGAGTCATACAATGCAATCTTTTTCGACGACGGTCCCGCCTGCGCCAGGAGGAATTGTCGATGAGGGAAATATTGCAGAGAGCCAAGACGGAGCTGGTTCGAGTACCTCATATGTGCTTCCTAGCACTTTTTCAGACCTCTACAATTCCGACCCATTTTCGGGACTAGATATACACTCACTTCTAGACTGGACCTCCGCGGAAAATGGGGATGACTCCAACTCGTGGAATTGGTTTGGCCTTGGGTCGCAGTCGATAATAAGACCACCGATTAGCGGCGCTGATGACTCGTCCCTACATGTTCCTCACCTTATACAAACGCAGTCGCAGTCGCTTGAAAATGTTGTATCCCAAGAAAATAATTCGCCACTCGAACACTTGGAAGTCCCTGAAAGCAACCGCAATGGGGATTCCGAAGAGCGATATCCAATGCTATGGCCAGCAACCTGCGTACAGCCTCTAACGTTGCCTGCTCTAGGGAAGTCAAATAGTTCCGACATCCTTTCCAGCTACTTTTCGTTACCTCGACTCGGCACTCACGGTACATCGGCCCTGAAAGACATTTTAAAGGTCCCTTTCGAACAACTTGTCTGGCCACTTGTTTCCATACCTTCCTTTCCAAGTAGTGAAAAGCTCGATTACTGTATTGATCTTTATTTCGCCCATTTTGATAAAGTGAGTCTTCCACATGTCATCCACGTTATTGTTACTGCACACCGATTAATCAACTTACGAGTTTGAGTAGTGGGTTCCGATAATACATCAGGCAACATTCGAGCCTGCTAAAGAACCAGTGCTTACCCTTATTCTAATTGCAATTGGTGCATGTTACACGGATTTTGAAGGAGGGAGAGCATTCTCCATTTCGCTCTCAGAACTAAGTCGCAGGCTACTCGTTTTCATGGTCAGTATGGTTGAATTGGCATACAACTAGTTCTGAGATCTCATTTTAGGCCGAACATGACCCACGTTTTGTCAGAACCGAATACTATCTTTCTGCCCAGCTATTGAATTCCATTTATGGGTTTTCTAGTGGCCGTCAACAACTCTATGAACTTGCAGAATCAAGCCGCGGCGCCCTGGTTAATCACGCTCGCTGTATGGGTCTTTTCAATGAGCGTCATGCTAGCAAACCAAATATATCCAAGGTCCAAGAGCGTTGGGAAAGTTGGATCCGTACAGAACGCTCTCGACGTTTAGCATGGGCTGTCTATGTTAGTCTGAGATGAATTAAGTTGAGTACTTTTGCTAATGCAGGCATATATAGGCGTACGATGCCTCCTCCGCTACTATGCGCAACGGCCGACCGTATATTTTACTTAATGATCTCAAGATGAATCTTCCCTGTCTAACTAAACATTGGAAGGCTGGAACTGCGCAAGCATGGACTACCCTCCATCCATGGGCAGAAGAATGGCCTCAAACCGACTCTTTTGAGACTTGCATCTCTCTAGTGATCAAAAGCCCTAGCATCGCTCATTTTAAGTATGAAGATGACTATAATAGGTTCATCATCTTAACGGCTCTAAATAGGATGATTTGGGACAACAAAGAAGCTACAACGCATCAAGGGGCAGTGTACCTCATGAGCTATAACGCTCTCCTTCAGGTTAAGGCAGAGCTTCTGCAGATTATCGATGACTTTATGTCGACTACATATGGCTATCCCTATTTTGCCACGAAGCTTCCCAACGAAGTTTCAGTCCATCAGCTAATACTTGCCAACATTTCTCACGGCCTCGCAGAAGGCCCTATCGCTTGTGACTTTATGTTCATCATGCTTTGGCAGGATAACGACCATGCAGTTCCAGCTCGACACCGAATTTCGCAATGGATCAAGGAGCACTCTAGAGATGCTCGTTCGCTCCTGTTCTCATGCTGCCAAATGCTGACCTTAACCCGGTTGTATCCATGCAACCACCCTCAAGAGGCTTGGAATGCTTTTCATGGCGGCGTTGCTGCTTCGGTTTTGTCAAAACTATTAAGCTCGGACTATTCTGTGGACTTACATAGCGGGATTCTTCCTGAAATGCTGCCTGTGTGCAACCTTGACTGGCATGGTGATCCAAATGGCCCTGAAGCATTAGCAGTCCGGGACTGGGTCAATCATGGCACTCCGTCTATTGTAAGGATGCATGGAGTCCCCGAAGTTTTCTCCCCCGATTTGGGGCCAAAGCACATATTACAACAAACAGCAGATGTTCTTAGTAATATGTCCGTATGGGGGATTAAACATATTCTCCTCAATGCTGTAAAGGGACTGCTGTATGTTTGACAGAGCGGCAAGGCAAACACTACAAATTTGGCAACATATAGGAAACTCAGGGTTTCCTTGCTAAAACAATATACATGCGGGGAAACTAAATCCTCGTTGGACGTAATTAGTCCAATGTACTCGTTGGATGTAGTTAATCTAATATACTCGCTCAACCCTTGAGACTGTAGTTAATCTACTATACTCGCTCGACCATTGAGACCAAGTCTTTCTCCTCTGCGATGACATTTGCTGTCTCCTCTTGCACAGAGAGGCCTTGAATAGTCTTCGTGGTGACATAGTCTCGAAAACCCCATGCTGATACTTTCTGTTATGGAGTTAGTAATATGCTAGAGCAACATCTAAGGGAAACTCACATTCATGAACATTTCGTCAATCTCTTCTAGAGAACGATCTTTTGTCTCCGGCAGAAAGAAGAAACAAAAACTAAAGGCCAACACCTCAGCTCCTCCGAAGATGAATCCAACTTTGGCTCCAAGCATCACATATGTGGGATTAAGGAGGTACGGCATGCCAACAAGAATGAGCGTGTTGAAAGACCAGCCAACACACGTTGCAAGTGCCACAGTCTTGGATCTGAGTTTGGTCGAAGGTAGCTCTCCGATGAGGACAAAAGACACAGGTCCCCAAGATGCACCGTAGGAGAAGATAAAGATGCACACGAAAGTAGCCAGACATTTGGCAGCCGCTTTACTTCCGGGAGATGCAACACCCACGATGGCGAAGGTAAACATACAAATACTCTGAGAAATTGTTCCGCCGATGAGTATGTGTCGCCGGTCTACGTATTTGATGAGGACGAAAGATGCCAAAGATCCTGCAATACCACACATGCCTGAAATCACGGTTATAGTGAAGGGATCTGTGACACCTGAAAGAGTGAAGAAGTAAGTTCCGAATCTGCGACTTTTGATTAGATGCCTTTTCGTCAAACACGAAGTAGCAGCTTACCCTGAAATGAACGCAATTCCTGACAACTCCTGGCAAATCAGTGTAGAAACTGTCAACAAGGTCCTCCTCAAGTCGGTCCCTTTGAAGCACTGAGTCCAGCTGGCTGAGCCTTCAAGTTGTCTCTCGATTTCAAGCATCCCAATAATATCGTTAACTTCAGCTTCAACCTCTTCTCTTGGAAATGTGGGACCTCTGAGTTGACGCATCGATTTATGTGCCTTTTCATATTTGCCTCGAGAAGCATACCATCCTTAACAGACCAGTTAGCTCATCAAGTCGATGAATATCGCATAGATCTCCTCTTTTCTGCAAGATGAGGACAACTTACTAGGTGTTTTGGGGAGCCAGTATACACATGCGAGGAGCACGAAAGGTGGAAGGAGTTCCGTTAGCAACGGTCCTCGATAGGCCCATCGCGTGGTTAATGTGTTAGTGCCCCTAACGATGCATGCACCCACAAATTGGGCAATATTAATGATAGCCTGATACATGACTATTACTAGCCCTCTCATCATTACAGGGGCCGTCTCTGCCCAGTAGGGAATGACGAAATTCGCGGCAAATCCAATACCTAATCCAGTAAAAACTTTACTGACGATGACAACGGAGTAGGTGGTCGCTCCGCATGAGATGGCTATGCCGATGATATATGTTATGGCCGCCAACACGAGACCGAATTTGCGACCAAGTCGTGTTCCGATGTTCCCAGCAAAAGCCGCAGCGACACAAGCCGCGGCCAATGTCGATCCAGTAAGGCCAGAAATCTGGGGGGCACTAAGCATCTTGATACCGGTTAACGGATCGTATTCGCCGAAATCATGGTTGTACCTTTTTGATATTGTCAGCTCATGTTCTAGTGTCACGGCATATTATCACAATCGCTCCAGGATGCGTACCTAGGCATCGCGAGAAAGCCCGAAGTCTGCCCTACAACCATGCCATAAAGTACCGCTAGTGATCCAGCGATCAGACAATATCCGAATGTTCGCCCATTGCTACGCTTGAAAATTGTTGCATTTGCTTCAGCCATCACGACTGGGTGTCGTCCGTAATAAACTTAGTCTGTGTAGTAGGATCTTAAAATTCTCTGCACAGAGCCAGGATTCTTTCTCACTAGGTAAAACAAATAGCTTTATACGTACTGCCAGTGTAACATAATGTCTCGAGGCGTGACCTGCTTACAATTTCACATGGAGAAAGCCCGGGGGTGGCTTCGGAGGATATGTGAGGGCATGATAAGTTTCTAGCGCTAAGCTTTCGCAAGACACATGAGAAATCACGGGTCGTCCGCCAATCACACCGCAAGGCAAACCAGATCGAGAAATATGTAGCACACAGCACCCCGAAGTCCGGACCCACAACGCCACCAGACCCGGAATAGAAATAGTTGGAACATGGCGCCCAAGCGGGTTAATGCCTAAATGTGACACTTTTGTGGGTTATCCTGATTCGTGTTTTTGAAGAGGTTAAAGTGGCCGCAGGACAAGAACGTAGCGCGACTATCAAGGTTGCTGGATCAACTTTGCAACCTCGAGGGACTCCATGTGGACTAGCACAACTCCGCGTCCCTTCGAGTGCGGACAAACACATTGTGCCCCTCTATCTCCGAGGCTCGTGTAGGCTTCCATATCGGTCTCAATGTGCCTCACCTCTCAAGTGTCCCTTGTTTAGAAATGTGGCCGTTACGAAAGGCACATTGCAATATATAGGAAGTCAGATCCTGCCCAAGCAGTATTTTATATTCCTCGCAACTAAACAATCGAAGCTTAATCGTCGGAAAATGTATCACACCATGTCGACACAACCATTGGCCATGGGGTCGCCCAAATCTTTGCCAGCATCACTTCCCATTGACTTGCACTCACTCCCAAAGCTCAGCAGAGAACAGGCTGGCCATGTTAGGCACTATTACAATCTAGCTAGCATGCCAGATAACTGCTGGAACCACATGTGGTCAGAGGACTACCTTCAGGAGTCTATGGACGCCTATCGATATCAGCTCGCAAACCTGGTCTATGGGGTCAGCATCGCTCACTACCACCGTCTTCCGGCGCTACGGTCTATTTTTAAACCTTTGATTCGCCGCTTCATTCAAAAGATGCTTTTACGCGACGTATGGGGGTATTGGTTCAACACGTCTCAAGGTGGTAAAGCCCTGAACCCTGATCAGGTGAAGCCACGCGAACCTTGGGCTGATCCGGTAGTCCGTGAAAATATCATGTATAGCGGACACTTGCTGCTTATGGTCAGTATGTACTCGATGCTCTTTGACGACGACGAATATGAAAAGCCAGACTCGATCGTCTTTGACTGGGCTCCGCAATTCTGGGGAGACAGAGAGCAATATCGATACTCAACTAGAGATATCCAAGATATTATCCTAGGCGAAATGGAGAAGAACAAGTGGCTAGGAGTATGCTGCGAACCGAACGCGGTTTTTGTGATCTGCAATCAGTTTCCTCTGATTGCGATTCGCTATAATGATGTTCGTCATGGAACAAAAATCTTCGATAAAATCCTTCCGAGGTACCTCGCGGCCTGGGATGAAAAAGGCATGGTAGGACCTAATGGGCAAATCGCTCACATGTGGATGGTGCAGCAGGATCATGTCGTGAATTCTTCGAGTGTTGTTGGATCCGCATGGTCTGGGGCTTTCATGAACGCCTGGAACTCGGACTTTGTGTATTCTCTCTTCGAAAAACAGAGAAAAGCACATCTTACCAATATTAAGGGCCAGATTCGCCTGCAGACCTTTTACGTGGCTAATGCTATCCTGAATCTTGTTGCCGAAAACCCAGAAAAGCACCAACATGATTCCGCGGCTACGCTTGATAAAGCCATATCCACCGTTAAGGAGGAAAATCCGGTGGTTGATGAACAAGTAGCGAAAGCTCCCTCTCTTGGGATGGTCTTACAGTGGCTCAGCGAGCTCGGTAAAGATGATTACCTGCGTGGCTTACTTGAATATGCCGACAAGGAACTGAATCCCAAATGGGAGAACGGCGGACTATTCTATGAGAGACAGAGTGGCTGCGATGCGACTATATCGAACTCAGTGGACCCGTACACGAGCAATACCGGTATTGCGTACGCTCGCCTCAATGTACCCAACGGACAGAAAATCATGTTTGAACAGCCCTGGACGAAGGAAACTCTCGCGCAAAGACCTTATATTAATGGCGTCGACCTCTCACAAGGCGTAGATTTCTTAAGAGGTCAGTGGTATGAAGATATTGCTGCATTAGTTGTCACCATGAAATCATGGGATGGGAAGGCACATAGGATTATGCCCAAAGTCCTCAATCTGCTTCCAGGTACCTGGGGAGTCTACATTGACGGTCAACTGCACAGTTTGGAAGAAGTGGCAGACAAAAGTCGCGGCTTGTCTGTACCTGTTGAAGTTCCAGCATCAAATGAGATCGATCTTGTCCTCCTTCACGAGGATCACGCAATTTGGAACGCTTCGGAACGTGATTATAGCAGAGGTCTCTCAAAGGTATAGGTATTGATACTAAACAAAATCGAGGTAACGAAGAGGGGTCATAGAAAATGAAAATCATTAGCAAGAAGTCGGGTGATACAGGATGGCAGCTGGGCTTGTAACTAATACCTTTTGTTAGGGTCGTTAGGCGTCCAGTTTTTGCTGCTAGTGGTAGTGAAATCTAGGTAATGCTACCATTCCAAGTACCATTAGCAGCCTTACTTCGACTTTACTCTGCGTTTAGAGCTTTAGATCTTTAGGCCTTCCTAAATAGCCTATCACTCTTTTTTCTCTAGCCGATCTTCTTATCTAAGTTAATTAATGATACTCGTTCCGTTCGTGTATGACCTACACTTGTCTTGAAAACTTATATTCATCATCTTATTAAACGACTATAAGTCGGCAAAGGAGGGAAATCTAGAGAGCCTAATTCTGCCCCCTTTTATGCTGTAAATCGAGAATACCGCCTGCTGATTGGCTCTGATATGTTTTATGTCGTAGAGCCCAGAGTAGACGGGTGGTTGCACACTCTCACGTTCAAGCCATTTAGGGTGTAAAGATGTAGGTCCTGGGGTCACATAGGAGTTTGGGGAACTAGACTGGAAGGCAGGAATGAACTAGTAGGCGAGGCTGATAGACGCGTGGCAGCTACTCTAGAACTGTCCCTAGCAAGTCCTGCTTCTCTAACTCCTCTTTATTAGCTACTACGTGTTAGGGCTTTACTATGCTAATCGAGATAGAGGAGTCTGCAATGGCGAAACGAGGGAAAAGTAGTAGGCCCTTCTCCTATGGAGAGGGTGGTGAAAGAGATTTTATGCTTACTATAGTACAAATACAGGCCGTACCATACGCCCCCTGTCCTATAAAAGATGCTCCAATCTAATTATTAGGCTTATATCACGCCTTCCCCTATCTTTTCTAGGACTCTAATGGCAAACTAGCTTTTAGGGACCTAATACAAGCTAGCATTAATGGGTTCATACCACTTAACGACTAGTCAAAGCACTAAAGCTAGAACCATATTCTCTCCTTTCTATGAAGCTGCTATCGTGATCGAATCCAAAGGATGCGACCATTCGAGAGGCCCTAGGTAGATTTCTAAAGCTAGCTAGCCATCCCCCGTTTCTAGGAAGCCGTTGTTATGATCAAAGACATAGGATACGGCCTTTTGGAAGACCCGGGCAGATTTTAGAATCAACTAACCGTTTTACGTTTGTTATGGGCCTTTAGGCCGCCACAAGCGGAGAAGTGCAGAGTTAGCCTGCCTAATCGTTTGCAAGCGCAATCAGTCATTTCCGAGCATGGGGCTATGGCCACTACCAGAGAAGGGAGGCAGGAAACCATGTTAGATGGTCTAATGACCATAGAGGACGGAAAGCAAGTAGCCGTGTTGCGCATAATTCAAAAACGGTCCTTTATGCCAACAATAACCTGGACAATAGTAAAACCAGACCATAAAGCAGGCATCAACATTTCGGTTACTGGCTCTAGAAAAACTGATGAAAAGCAACATCAGCTCTTGTAACTCGTTAGGAGTTTTCGGTCAAACAATCTTTGATGGTCTAACGGTCATATAGACTATCCATAATTTTGGTGCATCCCGTTGTGTGTTACTCTAATGCTGCTTTTGGCGTCTGTGATTATAGGTCCTATAATCGGAGTACGGTTTTCCCATTTACAGGAAACGGTGCCTCAATTAAGAAATTAACAACAGCAGATTCTGGGAATTAGACACTACTTTCTGATTCTATGAATTATACCTTTTATACCGTCGGTGCTTGTCCGAGCCACGAAACGGTTTATCAAATACTCTCGTATTTATTTGGACCTTAAGTCAGCACAACAGTATGAGAAGTCACTCTTTATCTAGGGCTATATTTATAAAGTGCGGAGGAATACGTATTTATATCTAGGTTTTGATAATTATAGACCTGTACTATATAACTAAATAGAGCTTGCTTCCCATTCACTCCTCCTATAATGTAAGAATAGTACCTGAGATATAGGATATAGTAGCTAGGCAAATAACTGTTCCTTTAGTCCTTTGATCCTTAGTAGAACGAACAAAATTGCAGGGAAAGAATGATGAATCAAAATTTGTCCATTGTACCGGAATTTCGTCAGGCTCGTACTTAATGATAGCAGGGGCTACACATAGTAATACTCGATCTGATTCCTAAGGAATTTCCTTAATGCACTAATCCTTAAATGATTTTAGGTACCATAACTCATAGGAGTAATCCGACAAAGCTAATGAGCTCCTAAGATTGATAGCCAGAGAAAATAGGTTGATGAGTAACTAGAAACGTAGGCGGCCATTGTTTGTTGTGGTAATCCAGTCTTTAGCTATTTCTAATGGGCGAATGTCATCTGATGTAGGGCTTCGCTTGATGACCGCCAAGAGCGCTAATAGCAAATCCCGGGCCAACTTCTTTGATTCGATTAGGTTGTGCTTTTTAATGTGATTTGCAGAGTGGCTATGAGCCATAGTAATCCACGCTTTGCGATGTATCCCTTATAGGATTCGTACCTCATCTAAAAAAAAATCAATCAATTAAAATCCATTGGTATGATATGAATCCTTAAACTTACCTAATGACAAATCTATGTCGTGATACGTAGCCAAAAGTTTTCTAGTAAAGCTATTAGGTGTTAGCTTAAGGTTCCTCATATTTCTAAGGACATCTAGGCCGTAAAAGACTAAGCTCTAAAGTGCAAATCTAAGGATTATCTTATAGTAATGGACATCTATGCTAGTAGAAGATATAGTTGTTTGATTGTTATTATCATTGCTTAGTCAAATAACTTTTACTACATCAAGGTTTTCTCTCCATGCGCTAGAAGTTAGCAACTTAAATAGAAAGTCCTTAGTAGTAATAGAATGGGCAATTGTCGTAATTATTAATTGCATTATCCTTATATTATCCTTTATCTCGCTATCCTGAAGTCCGTAGTCTTCCTCTAGGGCCTAATCTAGATCTGTCGTAGAGCTTAAGTCATAGGTCTTAGATACACGCGTCACATTCTTCCTTCTATGTTTGCCGATAGTGCTATCGTGATGTTAAAGCCGCTGAAATGCATCTAAAAACTCCTCATTTATAAGTTCGGAGTCTAGCAAGCTATCGATTTAGGTTGTAGAATTATTAGTGGTGTCGCATTTCTTGCACATATGATTTTCATCTAGCGCAGACAGAGAATCGGATCCATAATAGCACTAGATATGCTGCCATGATGAACAAGTTTCACAATGGACAGCAGTAGAAGCATCGTGGGAGAAACCACACGTGCACTTAATCGGATCTTCATTCTCGAGGTCGGCCCGTCTTCTAAAGTTATAGCCCCTAGCATGATGGTGTTTGTTAGCGTTAGCATTACTATAAGATCTATGAGCTGCTTTATATCATATAAAATACGGGTAATAAATACGGATGATAAATACTAACCTTGCGTTAAGCCTTCTAGCAAGGGCTATCTTCTCTAACATGTCTGGGTAGAGAGCATCAAGACTTGGCAGTGTCCGAGTCTATGCTCCATGTAGAAATATTAGATCTGAAGGCAATGAATGGCTTGCATAGGTCCCTGTAGAAGGGCCTGCCTCTTTCCAGAGATGCTCAATCTTTCTCTTTACTCGCAAAGGCGTACATTCGTCACTAACAGACTTGCTTAACCTGTCATGTGCAAATCTCCTCCCCTCTTTCTTGTCCGCCTCAAATTCTGCTCTAATATCTGTGATATCTCTATTAAGAGAGCATAACAAAACCAAGACGTCTTTATCAGTCCAGTAGTTAGTTGGCCCGTCTTGAGATAACATGTCGGCTTGTAGCTTGAGCGCGTATGGCCCAAGACAAAGCAGTGTAGTTTTCTTTCAGACGTCAAGAACTTCATATAGTCAGGACACATTACATGCAATGCCAATTCACTAGATACTCAGAAGCGGTGAGCAAATGTGAGTTAGGTTCAGCTTCGGACGCTATGCTGGTAACACAACGCAGCCTTGCACTTGATCTCGGTCACATAACAAGGGTCGCTAGGACAATCAAAATGACGACTAGATAATATGCGCTATAAACTAGGCAGAAAATCAGAGTTTTCGCATTGCATCAGATTCTTAGAGACTATTGGTTCCAACTGTGTTGTATTTGTCCGCATTCAGGGCCGTATCTAGGCTGCTAGATACACAAAGGTGTTGCCATGCATTACTGCCATTTCATTAGTAGGTTACCCCGCCTCTGATGCACAGTTCTCTTATAATCTACTAGGATTGATAGTATTTCATGATAGAAATGTAGCAAGGCTGTGAACTTAACCCTGTAAGCAGAGGCGGTCACTTCCTACCGACAAATCACTTTGCGTATTACATTTGTAGTCCTGTGCTGCAGATTCGCCGCTCGAGTAGAGAGCTTGATGATATAAATCCCCAACAACCCGACAATATATATGACAGAAGATGCCTATTATCCACGCGGACTATAAAGCACTCTATTGAAAATGAATCTCACCTTACAGCCCTATCAGCCTGAGCCTCAAACCTAGGAAGTTGGAATTAACCTAGGGTCTAAATTGTTTTTGTTGGGAGTATGATCTTAGCTACCTGCTGCTGTTCGGGATTCGGAAGGGTGGATTGTTTTATATCGCATTAAATCTAATGAGGTTGTAAGACGGCACAGCAGTATTTAAGGAGTCAGTGGTTGCTGGCCATCCGAACAAGAAGGCAGTAGAAGCCAAACCACCGAAGCCAACCGACCATCTCTGTTTTCACGAAGCTGCTGCCATGATCGAAGACACAGAATGCAGGAACAGGGAAGCGGAAGTTCGAGAGCCGGGGACGGTTTTGGTGGTGGCCTTGGCGCGAGAGCTACTATAGCTCTGGAAATAACTTCTATGGCCATCATCATAGAGAGCGGATTAAGCTATTACGTAGAACTAAAGGGGCGTCTTAGGATAAAACTGGAGCAGTATGAAAATTATCAAGAGAACAACGACATCGAGCACATAGCACTAATTTATAACTATATTAAGCGCTAAAATACAGCGTTTCCCGTAGCCTATCGTATCCCATTGGCCCCATACCACTGTCTCTGCAGTCTGCCTAGTGATTTCGCGGCAACTTTCTTGTAGTCTAGTATGTTTTTGAACGCCTATACTGTTTCGGTAGCATCCTGCTACCAATTCTCTGAAATAGCACCACTGCAGATCTCCTTAAGTATTCGTACTAAATCGTGGACATCTACATTAAGCTCTACTAGTTCGAGTACCTAATGGGAGGCTTCGACCCACTAATGTTTCTAGACAGCTAGATTGAGCGTTGCGTGAAGCACTTCAGCTAGGTCGTCGTTAGATTTCTTCATTCTTTCAACATGCTTCGCTTTAAGATGGCAGAGATTATACCCCTTCTTCCCTTCATAATGCTTCTTTCTTGCACGATGCTTTTCTAGTTTATAATGCCTTTGTAACCGTTTCAACATAAGGTAGGCGTTGCTCTACTAACCATTTAAAGTGCTCTGGCCCATTATTTGTTGCCGTTTCGAAACAGCTCCATGCTGTATCCTTCTCGTCATCTCTAAGGTGTCATCATTTCGATATTCCCCGTGTAAGAAATCTGCTGCTGTAAACGTAGCTGCCTAGGCGTCCTATGAACTTTCTTGAATATTGCCATACATGTCTCGTAGTGACAGTAGCACAGTGTCAAAATCCTCCTCATCTAATCCGCCACCAAGGTGGTTTAGGAAAGAAACAGCACCTGTCAACTGCCCTCCACGGATTATCCCTTTCCAAGTGAGCTCAAAAATCCTTAGGGCCGCCTTAGGATGTTTTTTAATGTTGGTTTTGATGGTGTCTATCGCATCGGGTGTATAGTTTCCCTGTTTAACTTCCTTGGTGTAGGCAGGACGGAGAACTATGGTGACACCCTTGAAAGGCTCCATAATTTCAGATATAATTTAGGGGATTATTTCGGAAGATAATCGGGACAAGGGGCCGTCGATGTGTGAGGAAAGGCGTTGCTTCTTCGTGGCAAATTGGCATCCTAGATATGGTTTTCTATGGGCTGTTAGCACGGCTCAGTATGCAAATGTTGATATTCTTACCTTAAGAACCACAGTATAGCCTCTTGCGTTATGCAACTTCGTCAAGATCGTCGCCTTTAGTATATGATACCAAGATATAAGGCACGTATTGCCAAGATAGCCCAACGAATTTTGTCAGAGGAGAGTAGAATCCTCAGTTACATGTTCAACAGTAAACCTAATGAATAGGGAACTTGGGGGGAGACCAGGCTGAGTCGATGGATGGCACGACAGTATTTAAGGAACCAGTCCACTGTTTTCGCTCGTATTGTTGGTTGCGAGGCCAGAGGTTACGTGACCTCTGGCCCTCGGGGAAGATTCCTGAGCGAGAGGAGGAGTGCAGGGAAAAGCACCGAAGCCAGCCAACCATCTCCCGTTTTGACGAAGCCGCTGTCGTGATCGCAGACACAGGATGCAGCCATTTGAAAGGCCCGAGGCAGATTTCAGAACTCGACCAACCGTTTCGCGTTTCCAGGAAGCCGCTGTCATGATCTCAGACACAGGATGCAGCCATTCGAGAGGAGGCCCCAGGCAGATTTCTGTAAACAGCCAACCGTCCCCTGTTTCCAGGAAGCCGCCGTCGTGATCGCAGACACAGGAGGATCAGGATGCGGCCGTTCGAGAGGCCCGAGGCAGACATCACAATCGACCAACCATCCTCCGTTTCCAGGGAGTCGCTGTCGTGATCGAGGGCTCAGGATGCGGCCTTTGAAAAGGCCCTAGGCAGACTTGGAAATCGACCAACCGTCCTCCGTCACCAGGAAGCCGCTGTCGTGATCGAAGACACAGAATGCGGCCGTTCTAGAGACCCCAGGCAGACATCACAATCGACCAACCATCTCCCGTTTCCATGAAGCAGTCGTCTCGTGACAGGGAGCATCTCTGGACTCGGGATAGGCCATCAGAATATCCTGCTATTGCCCATTAGGTGCTCTGATCGAGACCAGGCCGGAGCTAGAGAATATTCTTCTCATTCCGTTCGATCTCAACCTGTAGAAGATAGTGCGTGCCCTTCGAGAGTCTCGACGATCAAATTGTGCCCTTCCATCAAAGCTTTTGCGAGAGGCATCACGCCATCGTTGTCCGGTATATAAAGGTCCGCATTTTTGCTTAGCAGCCACGCCAGAGCTTCGTCATGTCCATTTGCTGATGCCCACCAAAGAGGCGTACGACCGGTCAGATCTTGAGAATTCACATTTACTACCCCTAGCTTAAAGAGGGTGGCCAGGACAGGGACACGGCCTTTTCTTGCAGCTAGCGCGAATGGAGTTCGGCCAGACCAATCTGCTAAATCTAACTCCTTACGGCTCTGCGCCAACAGAAGAGAAACAATCGCAACATCCCCGTTATACGCTGCTGTGTGTAAGGCGTATTTAAACCAGCCACAAGGGACATCTGTCCTCATCCCGTTGCCAAGTGCCAACTTAACTTTATACTCATTGTGTGCTTCCACTCCCTCGTGGAACGCCTTGATCTGAGCTCCACGGTCGAGTAAAACTTGCGCCTTAGCGTTAATATTGAGCGTCAGTATATGCTGGATGGCGGTGAAGAATTTATTAAGAAGGTTGACATCGGCTCCTGCCTCAAGCAGCTGCGTGACAACGGCACCGTGCCCTCTATACGCCGCCGCCTGCAGAGCGTTGCTGTACTGTCCGCCCTGCGCGTTGACGTCGGCTCCCGTCTCAAGCAGCTGCGTGACAACGGCACCATGCCCTCTAAGCGCCGCCGCCTGCAGAGCGTTGCCGTACTGTCCGCCCTGCGCGTTGACGTCGGCTCCCGCCTCAAGTAGCTGCGTGACAACGGCACCGTGCCCTCTACACGCCGCCGCCTGCAGAGCGTTGCCGTAGTGTCCGCCCTGCGAGTTGACATCGGCTCGCGCCTCGAGAAGCATATTAACCAACATCCTATTTCCTTTTGTAGCAGCAGCTTGAAGGGCACTCCCTGATACTCCTGTGCTCTCATTAACATCGGCACCGCGATGTAATAGAAGTCGTAACATCTCTTCATGCCCATTCCCAGCTGCGCACTCTAGCGCTGTACTGCCGTTGCTACTCTTTGCCCCTATATCAGCGCCAGCATCAATCAGAATTTTAGCCAAGACTTTGTGGCCCCAGCGTGAAGCATAGTGCAATGCTCTATTACCAGCATCATCTTTCCCATTTATATTTGCATTATCATGTTGGAGAATTTGGACGACGCTTCGAAGATTTGAGCTAGATGCAATGTGTAATAGGGTGGAGCCAAGCTGGGGGCATTTTGCGTTGTTGTAGGGATCTATTTTCTTATAGATTTTTACCCAGGTCTGAAAAGCTAGTCCTGGAGGGGATCCGAGTTGCTGCACCAAGTCCTGTTGTGAAGTTCCAAAACTTTCGGCCTTTTCCGCATGCAAGAACCAAAACTTTGTGGCATACTCCAGAAATGGAAGATTCTCTAAATATGGCGATACAATCGTACGGTCGAAGCCTTTATAGTCGGCCAATTCTGAGCCACCAACAAGGACTTCCTCCAACCTCAGATAGTTAATACATGACTTGGACAGCCGACCCTGACTTTGGCCGATAATATCATCCGTCGATGAGGAGAGTTCCTTTAGACCGCCAGATAGGAGGAAATCGTTGACTGATTGATGGATAAATTGTACCGTGGATTTGGACATATGATGCTTAACCTCGACAAGGCCACCAGACAGGCTTGTGATCAGTCTCTCCATACGCGCATCGCTGTCCACAAAGTCCTTTGCTTCTTTACAAGATTCTCGTGCTGGATGAATATACAGGTCATCTGAGGCTATCGCAAACCGTAGCTCTGTCACTGAGAGTGGTAGCTCAGCTAGGCAAATCCACTGCATCAGGTGCAATGTTCTTGTGCGATTCCGTGGCTCGATGACCTCCCTGAAGATGTGTTTGTAAACGTCGCCTAGGTCTGTTGGTACCTTGCTTAACTCTTTGTAGATATACTGTAATGACTCTCCTTGCTGATTGAGATCAACGACTAGTGGAACAACAAGACGTGCCCACTGAAATACTCCTGAAGCTCGCGTCACAATAGTTCCTTCAAGTGCTTGGAATTCGTCAACTGAAAGGCCCACCATGTTCATTTCCTGAATTCCAGACTTGAGCCTGTGCTTGACGTAATTTGTAATGTCATCGTGATTTTCGTCCTCAACACAGATTTCCAAACTGTTGTTGGCCGCTACTATCGGAAAATGACGACATGAGATGCACATTCTTGAAGCCCCTTTCTTAGCTGCAAGTTTGTCGTTTAAGTCGTGGAAGTACATAGCAAGATCTCGCGCAACAATGCTGCCAGCCTCATCTAGTGCGTCCACGAAGATAGTTATCTTCCATGACTTAGCGGCGTCAATGAGAGCGTTCGAGAAAAGGTCCTGCAATTCTTTGCACTGCCATTCCCAACCAGCTCCAACCTCGCCAAAGCTCTTTTTCTCTTTAAAGGCAGTCTGTATTGGCAATCTCACTAATGGAATCTTTGTGTATATTTGATGTAAAAGTGATCGAAACATGCCGATTGGAGTTTTTTGTAGTGCGGCACCCCGCCCATGGAAGAAGAACTCAAGACGTATGCGTTGGTTTAGGAGAAAATTGTCCTGGGATGCCTCGAATTTCTGATAGAGGAACGCCACCAAGGTAGACTTTCCTGCGCCAGGCTTTCCTTTTATCCAAAGAAGTTCACGTTCCTTGCTTATCCACTTTGTATAGGACCTATGTTGCAATATCCACTCACACGTATGTGAATGAGCTTGATCTGCCTCCTGCCGTCGGTAGGTAATCTCAGGAAAAGCGAACGACTTGAGGCAATCTTTCTAAGGTTAGAATTGCAGCTCCTGTGATATAACGGAAGGTCGAAGCATACCATCATCTTCGGAAGTCATTTGCGCCTTCACTAGGTTGATAAGGTATTCAGTAAATTCCTGTAGCATAGATCCAATTTCACGGGCGATCAAGGAGACATAATTAGTTATCGTTACCTTTGGTAGAAAATGTCACACGAGGAATTACTAAGATAGCAACAGACATCATTCGCTTCAGCACAGCGAGAACCCTTTCATAGTCCTCATCGTTACTGGAGAACTTGACCAACTCTGAATGACTTCTTTTCAGTGCCAAACAGTGATGCGCTTCATTCTCCCATGGGCGGCCGTGCCTTGCGGATGAGCTATCGACCAAGATGCTAAGCGGCCCCGTCATCTTCCACTCCTCTCCATCCTAGAAGAAATCATTAGAAGAAACCAACACTTATAACATCGTGCTTACCTTAGCTGCAGTTGGTGACATATCAGTTTCAAAGAAGCAGATTATTTCTGAGTCTTGATAGCCAAAGGCTTTGGGGAAATCTCTGCACTGGTTGCGCAGAATCTGTGATTCTTTTCCGAGCGAATGTAACAGACCTTGGTTAGGTTGATCTTTGACTAATGGAATAAGAGAAGTAATCTCCATTCCCTGACTTGGTACACCGAAAAATAGCGCACCATATATAGAGTCAAGCAAAGCATTGTGATTCTTGTCGCCCTTCATTTGTATTATAGCTTCCTTGACTATGAGGCCCCCAAGACTATGGGCAACAAATATCAATGGTACTGTCTTAGGCTTGTTATGTTTGGAGACTTGTGTAGTTAGAGTTTGAAGATCTGATCGTAACAGGCTCCCCAGTGCTTCAAGGTCTTGAAAAGTGTGACTGCCATGCAGTTGGGTGTCATAGCCGTAGATCATGACTCGGGCGCCGGTAAGATCGGAGGGAAGTGAATCACGCAACCACATATGTGGTCCTGCTCGCTCTTTGAAGGACCCAAAAGCGTGCCCTCCAAGCCCCGAGATCGCAACGCAGCTGACTCTGTCAGCCATGTAATTACCGCCAAGTATGCAAAAATACCTACTCGATCTTGTGCTCAGAGACATTCCTGAAGGATCGAAGTATTGTGATGCCTCTGAAGTGACTATCGATTGTAATCGTAGGTGCCTTGAGAATGATATCGTCATCGTCGTCGTTCTCAGCATCGCCGTTGTCGACATCAGGGATCTCAAAAGACCACTCCTTTCGGTCTGATGACAGACAAGGAGGTGGGTTTTGGAAATCGACGGTGGCCATCTTAGTCTTCCGGTTAGGACTGATGGCTATCGACTTGACTTGAACCGTGCCCCGAGCTGCATCAAGTCCCAAGACTGATCGAAGCAATTCCTGGACCTGTCGCATCTTATATTCCAGTGGTATTCCTCGCACCCGATATGTAACCTGCGATATTTTTGCATTTGAGATAGCCGGCGGGTAAGCTATGGCTGTCTTAATGTAGTCATGGATTAGACTCAACATGAGTTTCTTGATATGGTGTCAGACTTACAGACTCAAAGCCGTTCAACTTCCGTTTTTTTGATTCATGGCTATACTGCGTTGCATAGCTAGCCATATTGTCAAATTATGAGAAGATCATAGAGCCAGTTTTGATCTGCGTTTCGAACTGTCTTCGAAGTTTCAAAACTGAATCGAGAGTAGTAGTTCTTGTAAGGTAGTTTTTGGTGTGCTTAAGGCTGAGGCTACATACTCCATGGCGTGTCAAAGGGCTGGCGCTTCAGCCCCATCCCAAGATCTATTTATAGATACCACTAACAACTGACTTAACCGGATCTACCTTTATTACCAAGTGACTTCCTTGATCGCTAAATTTGGAGGTACCAAACCCCATGCGGTGACGTCGTGTGGCACAAAACTCCCTAGTCACCACAAGGCTGAAAATGATTTGTCAGCATCGTGGTGAGGCTCGGAAACCTAGATCAAAGTGTTCTATGAGTTAAAAGACGCAAAGAGCTTGTGGTGATGCTATAGGTCGAGGGGTTCTATTATACTTCGAATTGACGCCCTCCGCAATTAGGCGCGAGGGCGACGACGTGATCGTAAATTTCAAAGTAGCCGGGGTTTGAACTATTCAAGAGTGGTCACACAACAGAAGTCAAAGTACCAATGGTTCGTCTCGTCACGGGCGACAGTATTTAAGAACCAGTCAACTGTTTTCGCGTATTAGGTTTGCTGCTGGTTGCGAGGCCAGAGGTTACGTGGCCTCTGGCCTGGGGCAGACTTCCGAACGAGAAGAGGGCAGCCAACCGTCTCCCGTTTCCATGAAGCCGCTGCCGTGATGGAAGATGCGGGATGCGGCCTTCCGAAGGCCTGAGGCAGGTTTGGGAAATCGACCAACCATTCCCTGTTTCTAGGAAGCCGCTGCCGTGATCGAATACACAGGATGCGGCCTTTTGAGAGGCGCGACGCGGTTTTCGGAAATCAACCAACCGTTTCGCGTTTCCACAAAGTCGCGGTCGCAGACATAGGCTGCGACCTTCCGCAAGGCCCGAGGCGGATTTCAGAAATCAACCAACCATCCCCCGTTTCACGAAGCTGATGTCGTGATCTCAGGCAAAGGATGCGACCTTTCAAGAGGCCCCAGTCAGAAATTGAGAGTCGACCAACCATTACGCGTTTGATATGGGCTCTAAGGCCGCCACAAGTGTAGAAGTGCAGAGGTCAGCCTCAGCTGGCCAATCATATGTGCTCTGTAAGCGCTCATGAATCCATCATTTCTGAGCGCAGGGACTATGGCCACACAGAGGGACAGGAAGCAAGAAACTGTGTTTAGGGGCTTGCAGGCCCCACTTCAATGAGGACGGGAAGCAGGAAGCCGTGTTTTGCATAATTCTAAAAACAGTCTTTTGTGCCAACGAAAAACTGGACTCGGGAATCGGAGAATGACAAAACCCGACTCTGGAGCCAGGCATCAACTTTTCGTTTACTAGCTCCGGAAAAACTCACGAAAAGCAGCACCAGTTCTTGTTTCCCGTTATCCCCTTTCCGTACAAAGTCTTTGATGGTCTAACGGTCATGATTTCCGCTTGTCATTCGACGAAGCGCGGGAGACCGGGGTTCGACTCCCCGTCAGAGAGTTCATTCCTCTCTGAGCTCATGGCTCAGAATATATTTATTGCATTTTTTTGCTATTTTCTTAGTGTAAGAAAGGGAAAAAAAAAACTCCACCATCATTACATATAGGATAGTACGAGGTGGTTTCTCGTGCATTTAGTGTAATTTCACGTCAAAAACGCGCATTACAAGATTCAATGATATTTTCTTGTCCGAGGTGGGGCACAGGCTCTGAAAAAGATAGTTCACAATTCTATATATTCTTATTTTTTTGAAAATAGCTTTTATGCTATATCTCCACAAGCACCGGCTTATCCTCTTTTATCTCAACCCCCTTTGGCTCTGCCTCCTCCCCGTCAACCCGCAATGGCACCTTATTCTTCCCCTTCCTATACACCCTCTCATCCCTTGGATCAAATCCGCCATTTCCCCACGTCGCCCACTCCGGCGTCTCAGGCCCCATATAATCCTCTGGCGTAAACGGCTTCCCACTCTCCAAGTGCTCAAAGAACTTCGCATAATCAATACGCGTGTGCCATTTTCCCTCCTTCTTGAATCGGTCACTAGCGATCAGGATACAGCAGCTGTGTGCGTGCTCGGCTGCGATGCCATATTTGAGACCGCGCTTTTCGAGCGCGGCAGTGAGAGCGAGGACGAAGGCGCAGACTTCCTCGTAGAAGGGAACGTTTTGCATTGTTAGGCCTGCGGCGCCGCTGGTGGATGTTCCGCAGTACGTCACGCCCTTGACCTCGACAAAGCAGGGAAGGCCCTTCTCGACCAGATCCGCGTACCCCTCCGCCTCATCCTCGATATTAAACCCCTTAACGAGAGTAAGACGGAAGACAGTGCGCTGCTCAAACCGCTTCTCGCGCAGGATCTCGAGGCAGCGCTGGAAGCGCTCCCAGAAATCGCGGTGTAGCGGGCGATCGATCTTGCGCAGCGACTCACGGTTCGTGGCGTCGATGCTGACGTAGAGCTGCGTGACGGGTTTAAGCGTGGCGAGTTGATCTGGGTGCTGCGCGTTGCAGACGAGGAAGGAGGAGATGCGCTCTTTGTGCAACATGGCGGTGAACTCGTTGAGGTAGGGGTATGAGATCGGCTCGCCCACAAGCGAGAGCGCGCAGTGCCGGATGCGCATTGCCTCAGCGAAGCGCTCGGCGCGGACGCCGGGGACGCCGCGCATCATCTTGATCTTCTGGTAGTGGCCCGCTTTTACGCCGTTAAAGATATCTTCCGGTTGATCGACGACCCAGCGCCACGTCGTGCCGACGGGGTTCGTGCCATGGCGCCAGCAGAAGACGCATTTGTTAGAGCATGAGAGGGAGGGCGTGGTTTCCATGCATTGATGGGAGGCGATGCCGTAGAAGGAGTACTTGTAGCACGAGCCGCGGCCGCGCAGGGCGGATTTGGTCCAGCGGCAAATCTTGACCCCAGAGTGAGAGCCTACGATTGTGTAACCCTGCTTCGTGAGGGCGTTGTAGGTGGGCGATCCCTTTGGAACCATTTCCTTAGGGGTAGCTACAGGAGCTGGAGTCTTCTTGCCATAAGTTGTGAAGTCGATGGCGCCTTCGTCTTCGTCTTGGTCTTGGTCCTCTGACTCGGCCTGGCCCTTCTGTAAGATGCGACCGATATCCTCCACATCATCCATACTACTGGTCACCTTCTTCTTACTTTTCCTTTTGAGTTTAACCGCGCCATCAGACTGCACCTCTACATCATCTTCATCCGCATCCTCGACATCGCTCTCATCGGCGTCGCCGCTTCCAACAACTCCTTCACCGAGATTGCCAGTCTGCCCCAAGTTTTGGAGGACATCCTCAATGCCCTGCTTCCACTCGTCCAACCGATCTTGTGCATCAACCTTTGTGTCTCCCATACCAAGAGGGAACGCCCTCTTCCTCGCGGTAAGCTTAGCCAGCCACCTATCGACTTCGGTCGCCTGCGAACAAAACCCCTCGGCCTCCGTAGGCCACCCCTCCCTATCGCCAAAACCAAACACTGCATATCCCAACAACGCCGACATTGGCGCCGTATCAATGCGGAAATCGTTGTGTGTCTCCTGCAGATGCTCAATAAAGGTATCGGTCATGGTATCGATGTTATACGTCGGCAGGAGGAGAATGTAGAAATATTTGACATCCAGCCCGTCATCTTCGGGCTTCGGGAGACCGAGAAAGTATTCATCGTAGTCCTCGAGCTCGGCCAAATCATGCGCTATTGGTGAGAGAAACTCATATTGGCTTGACCCTGCGTTCGCCTTTAGAGTATCGGCGAGTTTGGTGGTGAGTGCTTGCGCAGTCCTCTCGGTGCTGCCGGCCAGTGTTGAGTAGAAAACCAGCACCTGGAACTTCACATCTTTGCTCGCTGGCTGATCTCTTAGAGGTGACTTCTTGCGGGTAACTTTGCCGACAACTCGTTTTGGTCCTGCCTTCTTCACTTCCGCGGAGATGGGCGCTTTCTCGGTCAATTCCTCGCGCTTGAGATTGGCGGCCAGAGGTGTTTTCTCGGTCGGCGTCGCTGGAGGGGTGTATATTATTTTCTCGCGACCGACTTTAAGGTGCAATACCGTTCTAGTAAGCAACAGCAATGCGAGCGCCGTGAGGATCAACGGGATTCGATAAGTATGCCATAGCACCATAAGATCTGAATAACTTGTTAGTCTTTCTTCAGCAGTTGAAATCGGACATGGTAAGAATTACAATTTCCCATCGCATCAGAGGCAATATCAGCCCCAAGTAAGTCGTTGTTCGCCATAATCGCCCTCAGTCATGTTGCTTTCAAACCAGAAAGCATCCAGGAACTATCGCAGAAATTCCATGGTGGGGAAGTTTGAGCAAACGATGGCCCCTCATATTTAAAAGTGGAGAACAAATCGCGGAAAGCGCTTATTTCGCTGGGATAAACGCCATACTTGAGCGTGCTCACTACGGCAGTCGATTAAAACCACTACCGCGCAACTCAATGAATCGGAGATACTATCCTCCGCCCTCCGCACTTTTATTTCTCAGCCTCGCAGTCAGGACAACCTTGTGAGAAAGATACAGCTCCACCACCAATACAACGACTTCCAACACACGCTGCATCGTCGATCACGAATAGACTACATATCTCTTTATTCTCTCCAGCTACACCTACCACACCGCGGCAATGGCGCCCATAAACCCAACCCCCGCGCCCGCAGCACCATTTGAGTGAGTCAACCCCCCTCCATTCTCCCCCCACCAGCTAACCCCCGTTAGCATAGTCCAAACCTACCACCACCTCCTCACCTCCGACCCCGACCTAACCATGCCTGTCGCCGCCATCGAATCTCTCATTCAACTCCTTCAGCACTCCCACTCCACAACCGTCTTCGAAACCCTCGACCTCCTCGCCGCCCAATCATCCCTCCTCCAATCCCGCGTCCGCAACCCGATCGCCCTCTCCGCTGGCACGGATCTGTTCCAGCGATACATGATTTCCTCCCTCCGCGCGAGCGGTGAGAGGAGCTTTGATGCTGTCCGCGCGCATCTGCTGGCGAATGGACGCGTGTTTGTGTCTAGGGCGAAGGCGGCGAGGGAACGGATTGCGGGACATGCGGGGGGATTGGTTAGGGATGGCTGCACTGTTCTCACGCAGGGAGGGAGTCGTGTAGTTTCTGCTGTTCTTGCGAGGGCTGCGGAAGCCGGGAGGGGAGGGGGAACAGTGCGGTTCAAAGTGATTTACGTTGACTCTGGCAATGGCGCCGGAGCAGGGGAGTCAAGGGATATTGTGCGGAAATTACGCGCCAAAGGTGTACCTGTTGCGGTTATTGGGGAGGGAGCAGTGGGATACGCAATGGGGATGGTTGATCTGGTTATTGTTGGGGCCGAGGGCGTTGTCGAGAACGGCGGGGTGATTTCGCGGATGGGCACGTATCAGATTGGTGTTCTGGCCAAGGCGGCGGCGAAACCTTTTTATGTCGTTGCCGAGACGCATAAGTTTGTCAGGTTGTACCCCCTTGGGCAGTATGATTTGCCGATTTCTCAGAGGGTTGTGGAATTCAGGACATCTGAGGTGGGGGAGAAGAGGCAGGGCGAGGAAAAGGGGGTTGCGGGTGAGGTGCCCAGCCAGAAGTCGTCGGTTGATACGGAGGGGTGGACAGAGTATTTCACGACCGCAGAGGGGGAGGAGAGGCAGAAGGAGAGGGAAGATGCGGTGGATTACACGCCGCCGGATTTGGTGTCGGCGCTGATTACCGAGAATGGGGTGTTGACGCCGAGTGCGGTCAGTGAGGAGTTGATTAGCGTGTTTGTTTGAGATTTTGGTTTCTTGTGGGGGGATGGGATGGTGTCGTTTATGCCGTTGATGCCTGGATTTGGATTGGGATAGTGGTGATATGGGTTTGGAAAGCCGAACGCGAAAAGAATATATGAAGAGATGAATATATTTCTCGCTGAATCACTCAGGGTCTGGTCTAGACCGCCGTGCAGGGGAGTGGAGATTTAGAGGTGCACGCATATCAATGATATGGAGTATAGGAGTGGGTATCCTAGGAGGACCGCGCGCGCTGACGACAGAGTACGATGCTGCTTGTGCATGATTAGCTCCGGGCGATGATGCCAACTATGTATTCTAGGCATCCGAATATCATGAGATGAAATAGATCACTTTATTTAGACGTGAGCTATATGTATACAATTACGATATCAGGCTCAAATTACAACCGCCCCTTCCCCATCTCTTATCAACCCGTCTTAGTGCATTATAAGCTAATACAGACATATATATCAGATATGCCACCTACTTCCTGCCGAGCTCACCAAGACCCGACTCTCCGTTCGCGAAATATGTGGTGAGTGCGTAGGACAGGAACGTGTTGAAGATCCAGCTCAGTGAAGAAGCCTGCCCCCGCCGAATAAAGCCAGAGCGACCACTGAGGACGTCGTCGACAACATTCCTCGCTGCTACATCCACGTTCTGCTTGTTGGTGTGAACAAGTCCCTTCTGGTGGCGATTTATGATGGCGGCTATCTTCTGGTAGTATGAATCTGCCGGAAGCACCAGGTCCTTTCTATTGTCCGGGTTGTTTCCGGTTGTCTCGACGCCTCCGAGTATCACTGTGACGACCCGCACGCCGAGGGGCGCCATCTCAAGGCGTAATGTCTCAGAAATCCGTGTCGTGGCTGCCTTGGAGCTGCTGTATGTACCTATATCATAGTAAGCCTACGACCAAAGGCGTAATATGGAGTCATCACCGACCCTGCCAGGCGAATACCAATTCGCCAGAAACTGAACTGATGTTGCAAACAGTCCCTTTCGATTTAATAAGCATCGGCGCGAATGCCTGCGTCATTGAAAGGATTGACCAGACATTGCTGTCGTAGACCTTCTTGGCTTCGTCGATCGACGTGTCCAAAAGAGGCATGAAGGTGCCGACGGCAGCGTTATTGACGAGGACATCGAGTGATCCTCCCGTGAGCTTCTTGACTTCTTTTGCGCACTGACGGACGGATTCTTCGGATGTGACTTCGAGCTCGAGAATTTCTATGCCCTCAATTTTCTCGAGAGATCCAGCCTTGGAACGGTTCCGCAATGTTGCGAAGACCCTGAAACCTCTTGCGTGGTAGGCTTTTGCCATTGCTGCCCCTAGTCCTCCATTGCTGCAACCAGTGACTAAAACAGTCTTCCCTAGCATAATGGCTCTTGGTGGTCGAAGAGAAGGTTGGTGGTTTGAAGTTTGGTAGTATGTATGGTTCGTCGTACGAGAAGTTGAATGAATATATGAAAATAGAGCGGAAGATATAGACAACAGTCCTTTTATATACACGATCATGACTATAAGGTCTAGTCAGGCCTATTAGTGAGCAACCGGACTTCAGGAAGCCATCTCCTATGGCATTACTCGGAGGGAGGCTGGAGATTACCTCCGCTCCATAGTCCCAGGTACGTGCGAGCGCTAAGATTTTCCGGTATCATACTTTGTACGCAGAGTCACTACAGCGATCCGAGTTGCATCCCTATACCATAGTCAATGTTCTAAGATATGGGATAGTAAAGCGGTGGGTGTTGTAACTGGACGAAGGGCAGCAGCAGCTTTGATAATTAGTGTTGTGATTGACACGTGCGATTATTAGACAATTGTCAAAATAGCATGGGTAAGAGGTATGCATATCGTCCCATACGACTCGATTCAGGGCATATCGTTCTGTCGCCCATAAATTATAAACGGATTTCAGTCTTGAATACCGTGTCGTCCATTATGAGTCGGCATTTGATTCCACCGAGCCTCCGTCCAATCACATCAGTCCGAAAGTCCTCCCACCAATCAGCGCTCCGTACACGCACGGCATTGGAACGGAGGTAATCCCGATGGATTTAAATTCCTATACTCCCATATCCCCAGCTCCCTACTTCAACCCACGATTCCTCCGGATTCCGGAGTCTCCAGCATGACTCCTTCCTATCATTCCACCAGCTAACGTCATGGAGAGAGGCAGATTGGCCTCGGGCCACTCTAGCACGTATGGACAAGCTTGCATGCACTGCTACAAGGCGAAGTGCCGGTGCGTGCCTAGCTCAAAGGGTGATAGCTGCGAGAGGTAGGTTGATATGTCTTCACGGCACCACAGGCCTGTTGATACAGCACATTACTGATGGAATCGTAGATGCCATCGTCTCAGAAAGGAGTGCTTCCCATCCGACTCGGCTCGCCGGCGCAATGCTCATAGAGCCGAAGCGCCGGCGTCCGAGACGCGAATCGCCCAGCTGGAGAGCAGGTTAGAAATCATGTTGTCTGCGATGCAATCGCTTGCCAGCGCATCTGGATCGTCGGCTGAAGCACTCCGGCTTCTTAATGAAGAGACGATACCATTATCCACCTCATCCGGCTCGAATGGTACCCTGGCAAATTCCATTAGCACTAACCAAAGCACCGGAGGAGTCCCGACGCCCTCCACAGACCCGTCGCCCCTGGCACAAGATAGTACAGATTTATTCTCTCCATCCCGATATCCCCCCTCTCCATCTGAGCCACCCTCGCACCAAGCGGAAGAAAGCCTCTCGTTCTTCCGCTCACAGATGCTGCCGTACTTCCCCTTCATCAACCTCGCCCCCGACATAACGGCCTGGCAACTACAGCAAACCCGGCCATTCTTATTGCAAGCCATCGTCGCTGTGACCACATTCTCGACCCATAAAAGGCTGGTTCTAATTGAAGACTTGAAGCGCGTGCTGTTCACGTCTGCGCTTCAAGAGGTGCAGTCGAATATCGATCTGCTGCTTGGATTACTGACGTACCTGGCCTGGAGTACTGATGCGTTTCTCGGGAGGGCAGACCTCATATCTCGGCTTATGATGCTGGCTATTTCTCTGGTGTATGATATGAGGTTGTTTAAGCCGATGCGGTCGGATACGATACTAATGATGACGATGACCCAGGGGAAGGATTACGGAGGTGATCAGAATCCCGATGACGAGACAGTTCAGGGATTCATGGAGAAACAACGCGCGGTTTTGGCATGTTTTGTGTTGAGTTCCAAGTACGCCTACTTGTGTTATCATCCCCCTGTAGACCCAATAGTAGTCTAACACTGGCTAACATGTTATGTCTTCCTGCCAGTATTTCATCCCACCTCGGACGAATAGACGCCCTCCGGTGGACGCCGCAGATGGAAGAGGCGCTCCGCGTCATTGAAACGAACAAGTCGTGTCTCACAGATGAGGCATTTGCATTCCAGGTGCGCCTGCAGCTGCTGAAGCAGAGAGCAGCGCATATCCGAGAGCAGAATGAGACGGCAGCAGCAGCTTCGGTGACGACCTCGGTGCCGGGCTTGATATACCTCAAGGCACTAAGGGGGGAGCTGCATGGACTGATATCTTCGTTTCCTATGGATCTCCTGCAAAGAGGTATGTGGTTACTCCTATAAATATCCTAGCGGACCTTATCGCCACATGATTTCTGACATCTATAGGGGCGTTCATTACACACGCACATTACGTCGAGCTCTACATCAACCAGCTAGCTTATTCCATAAGCCGGGACTCACCACCTCTCAATCTATCCGGACCTCGTAGTGACAGCGGGGATTTACCTGGCTTCGAGCGCCTCAAGTGCTTGTGGGGCTCCGTCGAAAGCATCAAGTCGTGGCTCGATAATTTCTACAACCTCGCTCCAGCAGACCTCGTCGGTCTCCCCTTTCACTTCTGGTCACAAATGATCCTGTGTGTCACGATCCTGAAGTACCTCTCAGTACTCGACGACCCGGCCTGGAACCGGCAGGACGTGCGCAACACTGTCGATCTACTCGCGACCGTAGATGCTATGATCCAGAAGCTCGACCGGGTCTGCACAGAAGCCAATCTCCAGTGCGATGACAGCCTCTTCAACCTGCTATCCAAGCTTCTGGGCAAGTGCCGTGTGTGGGCTGACGTCCGGCTGGACGTGGCTTCTCAGATACAAGGTGTCGACGGCGCTGCGGCAAGCCACGGCGCATGTCCGGCCGAAAATAGCCAGAGCGGCAGCAGCAGCATCCCAGATCTCGATCAGATGATGTGGCTGCAGACTATGGATTTGGAAAATGATAACTGGTTCGAGGACGCGCTGAATCTACCTGTGCAGTTCTCATAGATGGGCGTTGGTTGCCTGTACTATTATGATTTAGTGCCAGGATTGGAGATGAGGGGACGAGAAGGGAATGAAAGAGCTGTGTTTACTCGTCTGGTCGCTCCTACCTCGTCCAATAGTAGTAACCCTATCGATCTCCAATCTGCAGCCTTCAATCTCCAATCTGCAGTCTCCAATATTCTAGGCCGCCCCCCAGTCAATTGCTACCACCCCGCCTTCTACCGCCCCCAACCCGTTCGTCCATAAACCTCACCACGTCACCGCCCCAAAAATAAATTCTTCATCCCCCTCCTTCCCCCTACCCCTCTCTCACCCCTCCTGCTCCCTCCTTCACAAGCTCGCTTGCACGCTCGTTCGCCTCAAAAAACAAAACATCTTCACACACGTCATCGGAATCCCCGCCTATCAGAACCCCGCAGTTGCGCTCTTCCCTTGACACTGCCAACACCACTACTAAGTTACTAACACAAAAATCACCTTCATCCCTTCCTCCCCCTAGATTAGTATCTCGCCTCGCCTTAACTCCACCTAGTCACTAGTCATTAGTTCCCTCCTCGCATCCCGCGCCGTTGAGCAAAATCGGGCATTATCTCATCGCCAACCACCCGCACATCGTTTACGCGGACGGACTAGAGACACGGGCTGGGCGTTGCAAACGGGCAGATCCGGGGACACTAGCCACGCCCATCACCACACGCGACCACAAAACTACCCCCTCACTGACTGAAGAGGGCGTGCTGAATTGTGAGTATCCACCACCCCAACATACTCCTGCAACCAACCACATAGCCATGCACGCACGCTTATGCGGTGGGTGACGGTGGACGGGTGCTGGGGACGAGCGCTGGGGGTTGCTGTGTGGGTGGTGTGGTTAGTGGTTGGTTAGTGGGCGGTTAGTGGTGTGGTTAGTGGTGTGGTTAGTGGAGGGTTAGTGGGTGGTGGGAGGGTGTTAGTGGTTGGTGCGCTGGGGGGTGGTGTGGTTTGGTGTGGTGGGGGGCAGTTTGTCGGTGAGGGACCGGTGTGAATGTAGGAGAGGAAGGGAGGGGAGGAGGGGTATATGAGTATTTGTTTTATTACTCTAGTATTTACGGAGTTATTTTATTTATTACTCACCTGTCATTGAGTCAATTAATTCCAATTATTAGCGATTATTTATCGTATCTATGATTACTATCCAAATATCCCTCTCTATTTAATCCCATTATTAAAATACGGCCTCTGCTATTATCTATTATATGTGTAACCCCAATAAAAGCCAGATATCCTCCACACAATTAGCCAATAGCCAACAGCGAACAGCCAATAATCAATAATCAATAATTTCATTATAGCCAGATCAAGTGCGACTCGGCGTAACCATAATCATGGCCGCATTTGTTCCGTATCCCGACGACCTTGCCGTCGCTGCGACGATGTGGGTGGTATGTTTTATGTTTTGCATGATGGATGATTCCCCGGTGCGTGGTGGTGGTGGGCGGTAGGTGGTCGTTGTTCAGCCTGGACCCTCCTTCACCGCTCTTCACTCTGTCATCCATCCACCGCTCTCCACCTTAAACCAACCCTCCGCCCTCCGCCCTCCACCCTTCCGACCTCCGTCCCCCGCCTCGCCCTCGTCCTACTTAAGCTTTTGATACACCTCTCCGCCCGCTGATCTTGGCGCCGAAGATTCATCGTCCTCACCTCACTACTACAATCCCCCCGATCACCGCTCACTCACTCTCACTCAACTCAACCTCATCCGCGCCGACCTCTCTCCAGATCCCGCGAGATATTCACCGGCGCACTAGCCCATTGCCCACAACACCCGACCCCGAGCGCATCATCGACCACCCCATCCGACCCCAACACTACAGCGTGTCATACAACCTCCACAACTAAAACCAACACCCTCTCTACGATAATACACAACTGCCGCCCGCAGAAACCACCGCAATGGCGCGCCTCTACCCGTCTAATCGCACCATCTAATCACCCCCCCGACCAACCGCCACACTACCACGCCCTCACGCGCTCGCGCGCGTGCCCACCGCCGCCATGCTCGGCAAGCTCTTCTCGAACGCGGCCTCGAGCCTCACGCCCTCGCGGGGCTCTCCCTCCCCCTCGCGGCCCACCTCCTCCCTCGACTCCGTTCAGGAGGACATCCACACGCGCAACCTGATCTTCCCCGATGCCGAGGCCCTGTACGCGCACCAGCACGACCAGGTCTTCCCCATGACCTCGTCCACCGTCAGCATGCTCACCGCCGCCCCGACCGCCTTCGACACGAACCCCGAGATCGAGCTCGAGGCCCGCGACGTCCGCGTCGTCGTCATGCAGGAGGCCACTTCGACGTTCAATTCTCCCGCTCTCATGTACGATAGTCACCCGCACATCGACGCGCCCGCCTGCCCAGTGCTGAATAGCGGCTTCGCGACTTCTGGACGAGGGGGCCGCGGAGCGGGAGGAGGCGCGAATACGACCGCCACTGCGCGCCGTACGAGTATTGGGGCCAAGCCGGTGGTGATTACACAGGAAGCGCCGCGATTCGGAGCCTTTGACCGGAGGCCGAGCGCGCACTCGCGGCAAGGTAGTTCTAGTTATGTGGAGACGGAGGGGCAGAGGAGTAGTAGGGAGTACCGCGAAGAGATCGCCACGATAGCGAATTGCATGTTTGGCGCCAGTGATGTCATGGCGCATAAAGGCACAGGGAGCAAGGTGCATATTCTGCCCACGGAGCCGCGGGGCGCGCAGTACCCGTTTGAAGGACATGGGTCTCTCGGCCGGTCTAGTATGAGGAGTGGGAGTCGGCTGGCGCAGAGTTTTACGTCGGAGAGCATTGGGGGGCAGTCAACGGGGAATGGGAGGGGAGAGAGGAAGAGGGTGCTTGTTACGAGGATTTTTCCGGTACCACTGTTGAGTGATAGTGAGGAGGATACGCCGAGCGCTTATGAGGGGGCGGGTTTTCCGTTCCCGAAGGCAGATGAGAAGGACAAGGAGAGGGAGAAAGAGAAGAAACCTAAGCAGAAACGGACGCCTATGTATGCGATTGGGCTGGTGATTCAGCTACCGGCGACACAGAATGCACCGTCCACCCCGCGATCGGCATATCGTGGTGTCGGGTCATATGCAGAGAATGAGTCAGTCTCATCGTCGTTCAACTCGCTGCGGCCGAGCTGGACGGTCTTGGGATCGGGGTTTGGCGTCGAGTCGCTGGATTCGTCGTTTATTAGCGACGTGGATGATCGGATTGATATGGTCACCCAGCACTGGGACATCATTATCCGTACCCTCGACCACCTACAAGCGGTCGCATCAGCAGACATATTAGCGCTGCTCAGGCAAGTCGACGTCGCCTCACCCGATCAAATGGGTGTTGGCCGGGGTCCGCACCACACCCGCACAGCCAGCATTTCTGTAGCAGGCAAGCGCGTCGAAGAGAACGTCAAGCCCCTCAAGCCCATCCGCACCAACGTCAAGACCATCCAACTAATGCCCTACGCCCTGGCATATAACCAAAGACTCCACGCCGAAATCGAATACGCGCGCCACCGCATCGTCGGCGGTATCAAGAACCTCCAGGTCATTACGCGCCAGGGCCGATGGGGCATCTGGCGCGATGAAGCGCGCTGGGTAAGGAAGTGGGCGGGGGGAAAGGAACAAGGGTTTTTCTTCTATAACCTGCTCACCGTCTTCCTGGGGACGCACACCGAGTGGCTCGAAGCCATCGGACCGACCTGGTATAGGAGGCGCAATTACAAACAGCAGCGCGTCGGGCGCGACGAGGATATGCCGATCAAAGCACGCACCGTCATCGTGGCTGCTGATAAGATGGCCGCGCGCCGCCTTATCTTTTTGCTCTCGGCGTTTTTGCCGAATAATCAACACCACCAGGTCCCCTTTGTGCGCCAATTCCGGCCGGGAACCTCGGTCTCGGGGGGTGCATTCTCGCAGTCCCCGCCGTCATATGTACCGCTTAACCCGCGCGAAGAATCGCTCCGGAGACGCATTAATAGACCGAAAGTGAAAGCCACCACCAACCCAGCGCAACCAGCGCCTATTGTCCTGGCAAACCAGGTTATAGAGCCGCACTCCCACAACCGGCAGCCATCAGACGCACCCCCGACGCTACCAGCTGGGGCGATGCCAGTGCCAACATCTTATAATCCGGGGAGACAGAATAGCCTCGCCACTACTTCAACAGCGACCCCCATCCCTGCCCTCCCGCATTTCTCCACCCGCCGCCCCGTGCGCGGTACTGGACCCGTGCCACGACCGGGGAGTAGTGGGAGTTTGGCAGCAGATGACCTGATTCGCTCTCTCAAACGGGGTGATACGGCGGGGAGCGCGACGAGCGAGGAGTCCTCGTCGAGATGGAGTGGGGTGTTAGGGAGTTTGTGGGGGGGAAAGAGGAGGGGTTCGACGGATGTCACTGTCCCGTCTAGTAATGGTGGGGAGGAGAGAGGTAAGGGAGAGGTGATGGTCCATGCGCAACGGCGGGATGGGGAGGGTCATAGGGCGGAGGCGGAGAGGCGTGCAGGGGAGTTGACGAGTACCACCGCTCCGCAACCTGTCGCGCCGTCAGCGACACAACCTATCCACCCCTCCGGCGCGTACGAATCACCCGTCAAAACATCCATAACCGAAGACGGCGTAATCGACATCGACGTCCCCCTCCCCTCCCTTTTCCCGTCTCTCCCATCTGCCCTATCCTCCCCGAGCTCATCTGGCATCCTCTCCAGCGGCGGCCTCGGCGCCGTCGGCCCCGAACTAGACGGATTCGAGCACTACACGCGCTCCGCGGGTGAAGACGAGGCTGCGCTTAATGTCGGAGGGTGGGTAGGAAGGTTCCACCCGGACTTCGTACTCCAAGCCCTGCCCGCGCAGACTACGGACGGAAACAGTCCCAATAGTCCTAGCACCGCGAATAACCCAAAATCACCAACCCTGTCGAACCCCCCGCAGCCGTCGCTGGAAGATCAGATCCGCGCAGCTATGGCGGCGGAACCGACACCACCGCTACCGTTGTCGGCGGTGCGGAATGGGGAGGAGGAGCGCTGGATTACGGTTTCGACGGCATTGATTGCTGATACAGTGGCATTCACACTTAAGCGTATCATCCTCCGTCGCTTAATCCGTCTTCCCTCCTCTCCACCCCCGTCTGCGGGCGAATCGGCGGGTAACTCTTATGACGGCCGCGCAAGCATGTATGGGAACCCGTACCCTGGTGTGTTAGGCACGCAGAGCCCCGCTGAGGGCGGCGCGGGGGGCGAACTGATTAAGGAGGAGTGGGAGGTGGAGATGTGTATCTCGTTTGACCCGGCCCTGATCGAGGCTGTGGAGAAGGTCATGGCTTCCCCCACGGGGGCGGCGCAGAATACTCCCGGAGGCGGTGGGTTGCAGAAGCCGAGATCGGCGAGGGGGAGTAAGAATCCCAGCGCGGGCAGCTCGGCAGGGAGTTCGCGGAGCGGGAGTCGCATCCGCGTTGTTGTGCCGGCGCCAGAGCCGAGCCCTGTGCCTGTGCTTGTGAGTGGTGGTGCTGGCTCGTCTGGCGACGGTGCTCTGGGGAGTCTGGGGGCTGGAGGTGGAGGAGCGGCGGGGAAGCGTGGGGAGGTGAGGGAGGAGGAGGTTCCGCGCGCGGAGGTTAGGACGGTATTGCTTTCTGCGTTGGAGGGGATTGCGGGGGAGGTGGCGGAGGGGAGGGGTGCTACGGGCGTGGGGGGGGAGGGAGAGAGTTATTTGAGGGAGGGGGTGGGGAGGTGGTTGGAGGGTGTTGATGAGGGGGTTCTTGGGTGAGAGAACCCAGTGGGGTGGGAGTGAAACCTTTTTGGAGCGGCTTAGCGATGGTGTTGTTTCTTCTTTTTATTTAGTTTGTGGGTTTTTGTTTGGGAGTGTGCGTGGTGTGTGTCTGGTGTGCGGAGTGAGCGGAGTGTGGGAGGGCATATTTGCATGGCGATTTTTTGAGGGGTTGGAGAAGAGGTTGGCTTTGCTGGCTGGCTCTTTCTGTGGCTATTTGATTTTTTTGAGGGAAGGGGGCGTTTTTAGGGGGGGTTAATGGGTGAGAGGGATTTGAGGGTGGGGATAGAGGGGAGATCTTGTATTGTACATAGATTCGTGGGGAGTGGCAATATGAAGAGAGTTAGAAGATATGCCTGTTTATGATGATTGGGGTGTGGGTGTGAGTGATAACTGTAGGAATACTTAGCGGATGAAGGGAGATCACCAAGACCTAGAGTCTTGTCGCAAGTCACATTGACACATAGATGTCCCGTGGAGTGGCATGGAGTCTTCGCTGGTGGGATTACAGATTTGATGCCGGCATCGAGAGCTGGGTTAGTTGGTAAGGGGTTTGAAGAAAGGTGTAGATGGGCGAATCTACAGCCTGTAATTTCCGTGGGCGGCAGAAGAGGAGAATATGGGAACGAACTGCGTCCACAGGGGAAAGAGATTGCGGGAGAGTAGGGTTGGAGCTTCGGGTCTTACATTGTTGGGTTTACAGGTTGAAGTGGCAAGTTGTGAGAACTGAGAGGAATCACGGCTTGGAATGCTAGGCTGCGCATGTAAGCAATTGGAGGCGATGATAAACAGTGCTATATTAGGCAAGCCTGAGAAGAGGTGCTTCCAGCGACAAGTCTGTGGCGACTCAGACGCTCTGCGCTAACTATGACCACGCGGCGCGATCGGATATTTTATCTTGACGACGTCGACCCGTAAGAGTCTACGGTCCATGGTTTGATCCGAACCACAATGATCGCCGTCCCTTCCCTTATTCCTACAGGTAACCTCCACGGCTCCCATCAGCTCTTCCATCTTCGTGTTGGTCGCCGGATGACTGTGTCTGCTTTGCGGCCTCGTATGTTTCTAAGGCGGCTCGAACGGCCTGATCTAAGTCTCTCTCTAGCTCTTGAGCGGGATCAAGAGCTTGGCAGAAGATATCCCCAGCGCTGCGGACGTTGAAAAGGCGGATCTTGTAATGCATATCATTGGATTGAACAACTTTCTTCCTCTCGCCATCGCACGTCTGGTTTTTCCCCAATATCTTGCGGGTTGTGAAGTTAGTGGCGTCGTAATGGGTTGTAAATGGTCGAGTAGTAACAATGGTCGGGTTTTCTTAGTGAAACCTTTGTCAACGGCTGGTTCTTACCTGAGCCGGTGATCAACACCACATTAAACCCGCCCACCGACCTCCATTCTGGCAGTTGCCCCTTTGCCGCATCGAATGACAGATAAGAGACCTCGGTGGCTTTCAACTCCAGAAGTGTCGCTGCTATAGATTCCAACATGTCTCTTAGTGTGCCTCTGTATGCTCCCCCATTGCACGGTTAACGTCGGGCCTCGAGATCAGAACGTCAATATAACCAGGTGAACTGTAATCCTCAGCGCTCCATCTATTTTGCTGATTGGGTATTCCTACAGTACGGATGCGAAAAGCCTAGTGAAGATCATGCTGGAATCCTTCTTCTTTATTAGATGTAGCCAGTCATCCTCCCAGGAGTAGTTTTCATGTCGTTTGTCTTATTCGGCCTTGGGCTGCCGATGCCATCGCCAGTACTCGTTGCATGGCATGACCGCGGGGAAGGTGCGCTGCTGAAATTATGTGGGCAGACGTAATGTAGTATATGTTTTTCTCTAGGCTTCTCGACATCGACACTGGCGTGGGACCAGTACGAATGATGTCTGTTATGTGCGCGGCTGCCTGGGCCTCCATACCAATGATGCCGCACATGTCGGCCAATCTGCTGAACTCTATAACAGCAGCGATGGATTCTTCTGGTGCGGATTCCTTCAATGTGGCCTTTCCAGGCGTGAACTTTCCTGATGTGTACTCCTTGAACACAACACGGCCTTTACACAACCACTGAGCGAGCATTTCAAAGGCTCGAACTGATACGACGCCATCCACCAGTTCCAAAGTGACAGTCTGTTCTTCCCCTTCTTTAAATCCGCCTTTGAACATTGCAGAGAAATATGGGAACTGCTTACAAAGAAGAGCCTTTGGAAGCGTGTACTTATGCTCTTGAGAGCCAACGTAAATTGTGACCGATACACCGCCGTACAAGGGGAGGATTCTATCACATGAATTAGCATATTGTAACGGTATATATTGGGGACTCTCACGACTTGGCAAATCCATCGAATTCTATCTCAAGAATAAAATTCTGAGGTTCAGTCGATACATTTGGTGTTGCCATTCTTCTATTGGCAAGACTGGTGGTGGTATATCTGGTATTTTGGACGTCAGAAATGTCGGGATAGCTGGGATTCTTGAGCCCACTCGGCAATCCGTTTGAAAACAAACGGAAAATTATAGTATGTGTTTCAATCGTTTGAGACTGAGTTGGCAGGCTCTTTGCATCATGCATGAAGTTTTGATTGGAATAAACCTGTCTACCGCAAGAAAAGGCAAGTCATTTATGACCGTTGAATCTCATGCAAAATACACAAAGAACACAAGGCACCCTTTGGATATATACTGAAGGGTCTATATAATAACCAAGTATATATATATCTTGTATGGGACGATAAGTCAAAAAACATGGCAAAGTGAGAAAATGGGGGACTATATATAGATGGTAAAGGCACGTTCGACCGGGAAGCGGGGAGGAGAGGAAACACATGAAATCATCAACTCCGAACATTTGCCTGACATTGACCTGACTCAATGTCCCTTTGCACATAATTTACTATACAAAGGTACCCGCATAGTTTTCTTCCAATGAAATAGTTTCCCACTCAAATGATTCGATATCACATGAGATAATCGCGATGAAAACTCGTGTGAATTTCGCTGCCCAAACCAACGACAACGGGTTACATCAATCAGCTCAATCCACCAAACAAACCACTCTTTCAATTATTTCTCGGTTTATAATACAAACCATTCCAGCCAACTTACCTGCATGCATACAATGCGATACTGTTGTCAAAAGAGATCGCTCACTCAGGTCACCGGATCGGGGCGACGGTTGCCAGACAAACAAAGAAATGGGCATTCCACAAACCCCACGAGCCTGCCGTTCGCAGCATCCGGGTTCCCTCGTAGGAATCAGCATTTCTTTATTCCCATTCTTGGGTCATCTTTCGCTGACATCTATTATCTCTCTGTTTTTTTAACTCCTCGTTCTTCCTTCATTTATTGATCACTGTTGCTGGCTTCATCTCTCATCTTCAGTGGTATCTGCCTTCGTTTCTGATCTGATTCTCTCATACGCATCTACGCATTCCCTGCAGCAGAGCTTTAAAATCCAAAATCATAACCACAGATACAGTCTGATCAAAATGTCTGATCCATCTGCACCCCCTAAAGATGAGCTTGACGGAGCAGCAAATACACGTTCCGGTGGAGCTCATGCGCAAACCGAAACATCAGCCGCTGCCAACCTCCTGGGGCAACAGCCAGGGGTAGGTCCCGCGCATCAGCAGGGGACAACTACGGCGGCGGGAGCTGAAGCAACAGGCACAGGAGCAACAGAAAACACAGTGCCTCCGCAGACAACAGTGCCTGCTAGAGCAACAGCAAACACTGGGCCTCTGCAGATTACGGTTCCCGGCCTAACTACAAACACAGGGCTTCCGCAGACTACAATTCCTGGCTCAACCACGGACAACACGGCGCGTCCAGTGATGACAATGGAAGACCTAGCTACAGCAGACCCAAACACACTAGTGCCTTGGGATGTTGCACCAAACCCGATAACCCAGGGCTCATTGCCTCTCCCAGCTGCCAACCCGGCTAATAGGACTACAGCAGCCAGCCCGGTGCCACTCCCAGCAGCAAATCCAGCTAATAGTACGACCGCAGGAAAACAAGCCTCCTCATCCTCCAACCCCTCCAACGCTACAAAACGCTCTGCAACCACCGAAACCGGTGAGAGTTCCGCTTCCCAAAAGCGCCAGCGTCTCACCCACTACCGCGGCACCGGCGCTCCTCCGGACCACACCATTGATCTCACAAGACCCTTATCTCGTTCCGCTGACCCTGTCGTCATGCAAACCCACTTTGCCCCTTCCTACCAATCCATCTTTCTCCGCCAAAACCCCGACCTCACCCGTGCCCTCGCCCACGTAAACTGCAGCTATCTCACCAACCATGACGCCGCAGACCCGCATGACATTGATAGCCGCGCAAACACCGCTCCCACCCTCGCGGAACTTAAGGCACATGCCCGAAGTCTCCTGCTACTCATTCGTTCAATGAGTATCAGCTCGCGCGCGACTCTCGTTGACAACGCCGCCCTGAAGGACTCCTCGCCAGATGGCCAAGGCCCCAGCCCCCTTGCGGCAGAATTCTTCTCCAGCCCCGACGCCTTCGAGTTTCTCAATGACCTTGCATCGCCCTACCGTTCCAGAGACCCCGCCGAGAATGAACCCCTGACCAGTCTCCTCAACCAACTCATTACCCGTCCCGATCCCTCCCACAAGGTCCTGGCATCAACCGAAGCCTGCCCCCTTGCAACGGTAAAACTCATCACCAATGGCAGCGAGCCCGCCACCTTCCGCCCCGGCGTCAACCCGCTGCCACACTCACAAATCAACCGCCTAATGAACCATGCCGACGAGCTGCTCCTCCAGATAGACGCCGCACTCGCCACTTCTGGCGGGCTACTCGCCGCGCTACCCCTGGACCTCCCTCCCTCCGATCCACGGCGCCAGACATATATCGGGCAGCTCATCCACTTCATGCGCACCATGGTCGGGCGCCTGCATGTGCTCGACCGCGACTACGGACAAGCCCTCGGTCTCCTAGCAGGTGAAGCCACCATCCCGGCGGAGTTAAAACTCAACATCCAACACCCCGAGCAGATCGAGGCGCCACTCATCGCTGCGCAGCACAAGTTTATCATCAACACCGCCTCAGACACGTATACCAAGATCTGGGCTCACCTGCGCGACTCCGCCACAGATAAGGCGGTCAGAACGTCGGGGATGGGCCTGCTGGATGTGGTCCTCACGACGAGATATAGGGCGTTAAGGGGTGGGAAGACGATTTTTATTACCCCTATCCCCGATGAGCCCGCCGCGAGCGAGATGGTTGGCCGTCCAACTGTTGTGGCATGTGCACAGCCTGGGTTTGGGACGAGGACGAGCGAATGGGAACGCAAGAATGGGGCGACGCTGAGGGTGGCGGAGGGTTTAAGGGTTAGAGCGGAGATGGCGGAGAGAGAGGTGGAGACTTTGAAGAAGGATGTTGAGGCATTGGTGCCGGAGGGGGTATGGGAGAATGGCGAGAAAGAGAATGTGCTGATGATGTGGGCCAAGGTGCAGGCGGAGAAGGATGCGATAGCGGGGGAGAGGAAGCAGATGGAGATGTTTAAGTCAAGGTGTAGACTTTTGGAGAAGAAGAACTCGGAGATGGGGATGGTGGTGGTAAAGGAGAAGGAGAGATTGAAGAAGAGGAGGGATGGGGTGGTTGAGGCGCAGAGGGAGGAGATTAGGAAGTTGTTGAACCAAGGGAATGTGGCGGTTGCAGGGTTGAAGAAAGAGGTTACCGACTTGAAGGCCCAGTTGGCGCAGGCGAGGAGCGAAGGCGGTGGCTCTAGGGGAGAACTTGAGGCGTCGAAGGCTGAGGCGAGGAAGTTGCAGAGAGAGGTTGAGGAGTTGAAGGCGCGGTTACAGGCACAGGGTGGAGGGGAGGTTGAAGAGGAAGAAGTGGGCATTCAAGGGGAAGGGAGAGGAAGAGAGTGAAGAGGAAGAGGATGAAGAGAGTGATGGTGAAAATGAGTAGGTGGTTTTTATCGGAGAATATTAAGTGAGGAGTAAGGGTATGTTTTATTTTTAAAGTCGGAATTGTGCTTGTGGGTGTTGCTACTGGTATTTTACAGTTGTAGTTCCTTTCTAGTTTTATACGGTAGAAAGTTAGGAGTCTAGTCTAAGCATATGTCTTATAATCAAACTAGTCTGTCGTCTATCGTATCTGTTCTCCCTCCTGGGGAATCCATCTATACTGGACCTCAGCCCATATCGGAGCTACACTGTCTTGGGAGGACCTCAATTACTGTCACGTTCACCGCCACCGTTCACACGCACTGTCTGCCTATCTTGCTGCCGTCGCTGTCTAAGTTCTCTAGTATTGCTGGGCGTGTCACAACACGGGACAAAAGAAGAAATCTACAATCTCATTGCTGCATAGGAATCTCAACTTAGTATTTGACTACGTCGTCGCGGCCTCAAAGATGTGATGTTCTGACGATAGTCTAACTATCTTCTTTGGTCACGTTTTGTATGAATGGTCCAGAGAAGGCGTTGCTACAACAAGACAATTTCCTGTGTAAAGTTAGAATAGAACTATTGGCCTACGTTTATGATGTTGCACTACATGAAATAAAAATTGACACCGTAGCACCCTATCCAAACCATCCCTGTACAACAAGTACCCCCTGAGCAAGGAGCTCCCTTCGTTTTGCACAAAAGTGGTTTGCACTCTGGGGGATCCGTGTTATACTTTCGTCGCCAGCATTGCCCTTCACAACATTCATTGTTAAACGCGCAGCTACTGCCGGGTTTTTACAACTCAGGCCCAGGGGTTGGCTCCTTTAGCTCATTAAATCGAGATCGGAGGCAAATTCCCCTCTCGTCGTCGTGTGATACATTCTCGCAATAAGCCCCATCGCAACATTCCCAATCAGCCATAGACGAACGATTTATTTTTACCAGCAACCGGAATATCAAATAGCGTGAAGCCGTTATGGGGCACCTCGCCGTCAATGCCCGTGATAGCAAGGATAGACTGACTTATAAATCAGCCTTGGAGCTGCGAAATCCCCAGACCCAATCGTAAAATTTCATGATTTTTGGCGCGATTAGCTCTTGCAGCGTCGAACCCCCTCGTAAACCAGCGGCTTTTTGCTAACTGCGACGAAGGCTCTTTCTCATCGACACGATCCTCGAGATCTACATCTTCGCCGTTGATCTTATGCGAAACGGCTCATGTTGGTGTACGCACCCATGTCGCCGAAAAGCGGTACTGGAGCAGTCGCAAGAGTGAAATTTGTCCGGAAGGTTCCAGTTCTAGAGACATCCTAAAGGTCTGGAATGTCAATCTATGCATTCAGCGATGTGAGTGAAAGCTCATGCTTGATAATCCGAGTAGCGGTCACATCACCGGTTGCCAGTCACCCACATTTAAAGCCAAATTTTCCAGCTCCGTGGCTGGCAAGATGTTGCTTATAATAGTCTGCTAAGTCTCGCCGTCGTCTACTGCACTTGGGTAGGACCCCGGTACCATAGGGAGACTGGGATGTATCGGTAACGTAACGAGGCAATTTCTTGACTCAAGGGACTACCGATACGAGCCGCGCTCGGCTTGGATTGAGCGCCCGTCCATAATAGCCTGATACAGCGGAACTGTCGAAATCTTTCCTGCCCACGCATTGACGGAGATGGGGACTCAATTTGGACTTCGAGGCCGCGAGGTAATAGTTTGTGAGGCGCCCGAGCTACTCGAATTTGCAGCAAATACACAATGATCAACGTCGACAACTTGGCGGCGGAGAAATACTAGATTCGAAGATGGGAACTCGACTGCAGGCTTTATGCTCATTGTCGTTCCGACGATTATCCCCAACAAAGACGGGGTAAGCGTGCTAGCATGCAAACTCTAGGACCCTTGCCACTTCCCCGCAAATGAACGGCTACCCCGCACATGCGCCACTTGTTTTCTCTACACCCAATTGACGTTTCATGTTCGCTTCTCGTTCAGCCGAATTAAAGTTTGTGGCCCCAAGCCACTGAAAACGGGAGTGTTTGTACCGAAGTTAGCATAAAACCAGACAAGCATTTAATTTCTAATGTTGGGAACAGAATGCACGCTAGAGAGTGCCCCAATGGCAGTCGAAATTCTCCACTAAACATGTTCGCGACGATCGGTCGTAAGGAAGAGGAACACAGGTACCCCAACATTAGACTACGATGGGCGGAGAATTGTGCACAAGTGATGGGCGGAGAATTGTGCACATGATGATTATCATGTGCACAATTCTCCGCCCATCACTGACACCACGGGCATATCAAGAATCAGGTCGAGATAAATACCACCAGTGTTTTCAAACTATCCAGAAAACATCGATATTCCTACGAGACTTTGTTCCGATTCTGATTCGTTCCAATAATGCATCGTCGTTATCTTCTTTGTCTGTTACCAGTTGTCGTAGCATATGGATCGCAGAAGGTTCAAAACACGCCAAGTACACCGCAAGTTGACTTGGGCTACGCACAATACCAAGGCTCAAGGCTTGCGATCGGGGTAGACCAGTATCTAGGCATGCGTTTTGCGGCGCCGCCACTAGGCGACCTTCGATTCCGAGCTCCCCAAGACCCAGTTCCGTTTGACGGCATCCAAGAGGCTTCTAGTGTGAGTAAAGCGAAAAACCTTTGTCCAAGAATGGATCTTAGCTGACGCCTTGTCTGCTGTAGTTTGGCCCGGTATGCCTAGGCGTTTCGCAGTCTCCGTCAGAATCTAGTACTGAAGACTGCTTATTTGTCAATGTCTTTACCCCATCGAACGCCACGACGATCTCTAAACTTCCCGTCTGGGTCTATATCCAAGGCGGTGGCTATGCGCAAAACAGTGACAATAATTACAATGGGACTAATGTTGTACAAGAATCTCAGTCCAACATCGTGCTCGTGAACTTCAACTACCGCGTTGGTGCGCTCGGTTTTCTTGCAGCCGAGCAAGTTAGGCAGGATGGAGATCTAAATGTCGGCCTGCTCGACCAAAGGAAACTACTGGAATGGGTCCAGAAACATATCAAGCAGGTAGTTAATCCTTCCCGCGTTTGCATCCTGATAATTCTAATACTAATGTACTCGTTTAGTTCGGGGGTGATCCGCGCCATGTCGTTCTTCATGGCACATCCGCCGGGGGCGGATCAATAACTCACCACCTCACAGCTTATGGGGGCAGGAACGACGACCTATTCGTCGGTGCAGCTAGCCAGTCCAGCTTTTGGCCGCCCCTAACTACGGTTTCCGAAAGGCAGTGGCAGTTCAGTCGTTTCCTAAATGATACGGGCTGTTCCGATAGTCCAGAACCAATGAACTGCTTGCGCTCTGCCAGTCTCACCACCATCGCAACCGCGAATATTGTCCATGCCTACCCCGGGGCGTTTTCTCAGGATCCATTGCCCCATTGGACGTGGCTGCCAGTTATCGACGGGAGCCTCGTACAGGGGTCGCTGTACCGGCAATTTGAAAGGGGGCAGTTCGTCAAAGTTCCTATGCTTATCACCAATACCAATGACGAAGGCACCGCCTTTGCCAGCGATGCCGCCAACCCCGCAGACTTTTCCATGTTTCTAAAAAACAACTACCCCGCTCTAACCAAAAGTGATATCGACGCTTTAATTGGCGCCTACCCCTTAAGATCCCCTTTACCAACCAAGCAGTCCTGGTTTCCCTCTGTCGCAGCAGCCTACGGAGATGCCACTTTTACATGTCCAGGGAATCACCTCGCTTTGTCCTTCTCGCGCTTCTACTCCCCGTGGAATATTTGGAGATACAGATTTAATATGCAGGACCCTCCACAAGTCGCGGCTGGACTTGGGGTTCCCCATGCCTTTGATACGGATGCGATTTTCGGCCCCGGATACGCGGGGAACTATGCGGCCTCCTTCGTGGGTATTAATGCGGATATTGTCCCGGTGACGATGAAGTACTATATTAGCTTTGTGCGGTCCCTTGACCCAAACCGCTATAAAGATGATAATGCACCGATATGGCATCCATGGGGGGTGGGGCGCGGAAGGCGGTTGAGGTTGGAAACCAATGAGACGGTGATGGAAGACGCGTCCGAGAACATGACCGGAGGATGCGAAGTTCTGAGATTTCTAGCTAGTTCAATGAGATTGTAGATTATCAGTTGTGTGTAGCTACTGTCAAGTGATAGGTATGGTATTTGACGGAATGCGATTATTGCCCGCCATTCTCGGGGAAATTGCAGATGTTCGAGCGTCTTATATACCCTAATTATATCCCATTATCTCTAGTCTATAAAAGAAACTAAGTATAACAGAATATAAATAGATGTCTAATTACTTAACTTGACCATGGGTGATCATGTGGGGAGGGTAGGCGAGGCGAGCAAGGGTGAGTAAGTTGAGAATTTGGATTTACGGACGAGAAACGATGACAGATGGGACCATTATATCTCAGGGAACGGGTAATTACAAAACATGATAAGGGAGAGAAATAAAGGAGTCCTCCAATTGTCTGAACGTTGCATTTTCATTTCCAAGCTTAGCCTCGCGACTTAAACCCTCGGCATAAAAAATGGCAACTTGCATACTAGCCAGCAAGGCGAGGCTCAGAAGACCCCTCCCTACATTTAATACCAGTAGCCCCTAGGTAATAAGCCTATCCAACCCCCGCCCGATGCTCCCCAATGTCTCTCCTAACCTCTCAAGGGTCCACTTCCCCCCCCCATTTTAGTTATGAAGGATAGAGGGAATTGGGGTTCTCTTGAACCGTACTTCCAACAAGCATCCGACGGGACCAGTACCTGGCACGCAGTCTCTCAGATGCCTCTTTTTAATACTAATTTAACACATCAATATCTGTTTCCGACCATGAATAGTCCACGGCTATGTGTCAGCTGTGCATCCATGGCATATGAGAATGCTGGAGAACTTACCGAACGTCAAGCGTGCTATCACCGCTGTTTCTTCTCGCCATTGCCTCCTCATACCCCAGTCACTGCTACCACAGTCGTATCCTCACTGGTGCATCTTCTCACCGCCCGCTAGTGTTGAAGATGCCCGGCATGACTGGATGCAATGAGAAGTCGGACGGAGGAAGTACTCTACGAACTCAAATCTCAGTCTTAGACGTCCTGCTCGTCTGTAACTCGTGCAACTCCGTCGAATGTTTTTCTCGAGTGTTTGTGCTTAGATAGACTGCCCCGTTTCGGTTTTACTGTATCGCCAATGTGGCACAACGGACCACCATGCTCCTTCCAGACTATGACTATAACATGATATGACTATAGCATAGTCTGGAGGGAGCTTTCGAGGCCGCGGCATACCATAATCATATCCCCGAGGAGGCTGTAACAGGCTGGTGTCATCACGGGGTTACTGCGGTAATTAGAACTTCTAGAGCTGTTCAATTCGCATTAATTGGATCACCCTAAAACAACCAAGACGTCATCACCCTTCTAAAATATTCGTGTTCTCAAACTTAATTTATTCCAAACTCCTCCGCGCCCAATTAAGTGGAGATAAGCGCTCTTATTCTTAGCCTTCCAACCATGAACAGACTAACCTTATGGGACTTCGTATTTTCGCTTCGACGGAGGGGCCTTGTCCGTGTTATTTTACCAACACCGTGCACACCGGAGTACGGCGAGGCCGGTCACAAAGGCGTAAGGCTGACGACTATCAGTGCGGAAGCAATTCAAAACATGGCCGCTAACAGCGCGGAGGCAATCTAAACATGGGCCTTTCAAAACAAAACAAAAGAAAGGAAGGCATCGTCCCATCGCGAGTACTTAAGCCTAGGGATGAGTCGTAAGATATAACTTCCTATCACTACATTCATTATACTCTTCCATCTTTTCTAGAATCATCTGCAATAGACATCTCTCAGCAATATGAAGTTATCTATTCTCAGAACCGTTGCCCTCTCCACTGCGGTATCCGGGCTCACCTGCCCAACCAATTCTGGTGGCGGCTGTGGCCAGTACCCGGTCTCCGGCCTCGGGGCGCGCAAGCAGCAGATCCAGAGCGCTGGAGGCACTGCCAAGGATCTTGCTATTGCCATGATGGAGACTGAGAACATGGGTACCAATTACGTGTAGGTAGCATGTGCGTTGTGTCCACCCGTCACCAGGACTAACGAACGGGGACAGATATGGCGATAATAAGAGCGATGACGCGGCCAACTTTGGTATCTTCAAGCAGGTATGGTCATCATGAAGCCCAAGCATCTGTCATCCTCGACAACGATCATTCGATCTGACCGAGACTAGAACTGGGGCATGCTCCGTGCGAGCTGTAGCCAATTCCAGGGACAGAGCACTGCGGACTATAACAACGGCGCCGTCTTGAACTCGAACCTGGAGCAGGATATCAAGTGCCGCCATGAGTCAGAGAGCTTCTACGGATTTCAAACGTCAGTAACGGCGCTTCGCTTCCCCGTTCCTCCTCTTTAGCACAGCGGCTGATATCTAGAATAGTTGGGTCGCCGGCCACCGAAATGGCGAGTCTGGTCTGGCGGATCCGAACACGAGCGATATTGCGCTGTACATGAGCGCCATCGAATGGACCCAGCAGCAGCTGGAGGGCGACTCGTATTTGACTGATGACACCCGATTCTGGGTCGACGTGTAAAGAAACCCGGATTCATTTCTTTTTATTTATCCGCTACGATACTGATTTGATGACAGCGTCCCGATTTGAATTTTGATGCCTGAAGACGACGTCTGGACGAAGAGGAGAGAGCCAGAAGCAGGGGGGATTAAGTGTCAAGTGTCGTCTCGTTTTGTTTACCGTGGAACTGTATCTGTTGCGCAGACATGGCTCCATCGGGGTGCAGAGCGCAAAGGGATTCTCTACCAGCGAACGCTAAGAATATGTTGTGATAACACAGCATCAATATATACCATGTCTAACTTACTCGTTGTTTGGCAAAACTGTGTGGCTTATGTGATTTATTGGCTATTTTTTATCGTTAACTGAGCGATTTACGAGGGATGATATGTTTGAATTTTTTTTTTATGAATACACTTGCAAGCTAAAAATAATATAACCTCTTATTACTAGCCATGTAATGTGAAGAAAGACCATATAATATCATACGTATAAAGTAGGCAAAGCATATAGGAAGTAGGAGATAGGATTTTGAATAAACTGCGAAAAAGGGTGTATTAAAAAATGGGAAAAACACTTAACAATGGGTATTCCACCCACGCACCCACGCGACTAATCTACGGTAATGATTGAACCACTGCCAGCTAGCCTAAAAAGTGAGCCTCCCATCCTAACCTTTAATCCAAAACAGAAACTAGATTGACTACCTTAACCACCCGTAATGATTCTCCCCATTGTCGTTGCGGGGTATACTGGGATGTGAGGATCGCCCAAGGATTCCTTCCGTGACAGGGGTATGTAGAGGAGTACTCATAATTTTCGGTATCTCGCGTACCGTCTTTAACCCAGCTATCCAGATCAGGCCTTTTCCCCTCCACCTTACAATTTTGGGAATTATCTCCCATAGCACCCCACCAATATTTTACCAAGCACTTGACCTCCAATTCCACATATGGCCAACCTATATCCCCCCCTCAACCCAACCCAGCACGAAATCCGTCTTCTCCACCTCCACCCCTCCCCCTCTCTCTCCTCACCACTCCGTGGACACCTAACACACCACCCCCTCGCATTTCCCCCTCCATACGAGACCCTATCCTATGTCTGGGGCCCTCCCAAGCTCACCAGCACAATCACGCTCGACTCTTACCCCCTCGCAGTAACCCCGCACCTTGAGCTCGCGCTGCGTCATCTACGGGTTGCAGAGGGCGAGAGGGTCATCTGGGTGGACGCTGTGTGCATTAACCAGGGCGATGGTGTGGAGAGGGGGGAGCAGGTTACGTTGATGAAGAGAATCTATGAGTCAGGTAGGGGGAATCTGGTTTGGTTGCATCCGATGGTTCCCACGCCTCCCTCCAACGCATCCACACCGACCGGCGAGGGTGCGGACCAAGAAGGGGAATGGGATGAAAAGACGAGCCTGCAGTGGATGTCCAAAACCCTCGCTACTATGGAAGAAGGAGCATCGTTATTCCGCAAGATATACACGCGCGATATCGCCTCGCTCGAGCCTCAGCGTCGCAAGGAGGGAGACTTAAATTTCCACCCTTCTGACCTAAGCGCCGATGCATGGCTTCTCGATAACGAACAAGTCAAGTCCCTGCGCCGATTATTCCTCTTCTCCCCACTTTGGTCGCGCATATGGGTGATGCAGGAGCTGGCGGTCGCAGCGCGCATCACCCTCGTCATCGGGGCACAGACGCTGGATTGGGATATGGTAGCCTCGTTTCTGGGAGATGACACGGGGTACGCCGATGCATTTCATATGATGTGGGGCCACGGAACTGTCGGGTCGATGGCGGGGAGGGTATTTAGGAGGGTGAAGACAATACAGAATCAGCGCGCGAGAACGCAGCAGGGGATGAAGGAAGGGCTGCTGGATGTCTTAGCGCGCTTCAAGGGCTGTGATGCCACAGACCCGAGGGATAAGATCTACGGCCTCCTCGGCCTCACCACGCAAGCAAATGAGATGGTAGTTGATTACCGCAAATCCGCTGCGGAAGTCTACTCCGAAGTCGCCACCCTCGAGATCAACAGGACAGCGAACCTCGACATCATCACCCAGAACCCCTTTCAAGCCCCCCCACACTACTCCTCCGAGCGCCACCCTGGTGTCCCCTCGTGGGTCCCTGACTTCTCATGCGCCCACTATGACGACTTCTCAAGCCAGTACTCATCCCTCCTCTTCGCGCAGCGGGACATCTACTGCGCCGGGCGCGCAGAATGTAACTTACCCTGCGCCGTGCTGCCGGGTTCCATCTTACGCCTCCATGGTACGGTCATCGGTCACGTGGGACCTTTGTTATTTGATGCATGGGAGCACCATGAGTATGATGTGGAAGAGCCGGACTGGAAACTCCAGATACTGCATGGGTACGTGAGACTTTACTTCTGCTCTGGCGTCTTGGAGGAAGATGGGCCGAGATATGTGAATGGAAAGGAGTCGCAGTTCCAGGCGTTCTGGAGGACATTAGTGGGAGACTGCAAGGCGTATCCTATTGAGCGACTCTCCTCTCCGCAGATTGCTGAGGATGGCGCGGCGTTTCGGAAGATGATGAAACAGGCGTTGACCAGGGAATCAAGCTGGTATTCGTTCTGTGATTTGTTAAACTCAGGGCAGATGATGGAAAGAATGTCTACCCGGTGGATGTTTACGAAAGCGGATAACGGGCTCTTTTTGATGGTGATGGAGGGGGTGAGGGAGGGGGACGTGGTGGTGGTTGTGGAGGGGGGTAAGGTGAGGAAGGTGGAGGGGGAGAAGTATGCAGTTGTTAATGCGGCTTATGTGCATGGTTTTATGGATGGGGAGGCGAGGAGGGGGGTGGAAGAGGGGAGACTGAGCGAGCGGGATTTTTTGGTCGTGTGAGATGATAGTGTTTAGAGTTAATGAGCTCTGATTATTGCCAGTCTATCGAAGACTCCAACTCAATCAAACAGAGCCAATTCTGCACCTGGAACCTTGCTGTTGGAACTTCGACCTACGATAATCGTACGCCTAGATTCTACGTTTGCGAGTGGCATGGAAGAATATCCGAGTGCCACTGGTAATCCTATAACATCTAGCCTAATAGCGAGAAGCCTCTCTCCGGCAATGAACGGAACCTCATTGACGATTTGATCGACTTTGTCAGGAGGTTCAGCATAGCTTCAGGAACAGCAGCCCCTGCTGTCAATTGTACGACGACTCCTCTATAGCGGGACATTTCGTACCCATTAGAAATATAGTAATATAAGATATTTATCAACCAGTTCACTAAGTTAGTGATAGACATTTGCTAGAAATGGGACTTATGAGTAATGTGAACGAATCATTGGTAATGTGGAATATAGTATTAACCTGCGAAGTTGGGAATTAGAGAACACGGAAAAATCGTTCCACAATAAACCCAATAACCTTGCAAAGTTAGACAACCTTTAAAATTAGAACGGCAATATGATGCTATACCTCCAGATATGTTAAGCACCTAGTAGATCGAGTTTGATTCCTTTGTGTTGCCTCGTATCCGAGCGATTGAGGTCCATAGAGCCGTCTAGTTTGCCGGGAATGGGGATTTGGAGTTGTCATGAGGTGATTTTACAGAGAAAACGCTCCGAGATATTGCCGGATTGTTTTTGCACGATGGCAATAAAAAGTTAATAAATTACCTATGCGTTGGGACTAGACTTTACTACGAAATGTTCATATTCAGCTCGCCGAAAGTTACCAAATGCGGTATAGGCGACGGATGGTGGTCATCCTTACCACCAAACAATCATCTATTATCGTCAGCCGACGCGAATCTGAACTCTGGTCTCGAATTCGGCTTTTTTATTTAGCTGAGATGATACGTTTGTAATTTTGGGTATAAGTAATGGATCCTGCTCGAGGAGGAATGTCTGAAATAACACCAATAGAACCTGTGAACATGGCTCTGCTAATTTTAAGTAAGTAGACCCACCTAAGGACTATATAAGATCTGTGCTCATATGAAGACTACAGTAAGCATCTTGCTCGTTGCATTTGCTTTTATTTATCCCATTGCATACTATATTGTTGATGCCAAGTCACTCCGTCGATTCCCCTCGCCCTCCCCTATAGCTGCGTTGACACCATTATGGGTCATCTATCACAACTGGAAAGGCAGGAAATACCTCGCAGTGGACAAGGCGCACTATGAATATGGTCCCGTAACTCGAATAGCCCCCGACCATCTCTCCTTTGCGGGCCCGAACGCCTACAAGGACATTTATGGTCACGGCTCGTCAATTATCAAGGATATCTTTTATGATAATTTAGCGGGGGACACGCCCTCTATGGCCGATACTACGAGCCGAGAACTTCATTCTTTGAAGAGGAGAAATGTCTCATCCGTTTTCTCGGCGAAGAACATAACTTTGATGGAACCGAAAGTAATGGATACGGTCAGGAAATTGCTCGGCGCCTTAAAGCGCCAGGCTGAAGGCGGCAGGATAGGATCAAAAGATCAATATCCAGTTATCAAGGAAGAGTTTGATCTACGACCATGGTTAAATATGTTTACATTTGATGCCTTCTCGAGCATGCTCTGGTCATCTAACTATGGCTTCTTAGATCGGGGAAATGACGACTGCTTTTCGATGAGCGAGGATGGAACTGTCACCACTGTCCAGGCCATGGACTCTTTCCGGACAGGTGTACACTTTAATACCATTTGCGCACAATTGAGCCCATCTGGATATAAGTTTATTCGCTGGGTTACACAGAAAACATACAAGACGCAGGCCGCAGATCTCTTCACAGGTATGGCCAGGTATCAGTCAGTGAAGCGACTCGACAACACCCCTGCAGAACCGGACTTCTTCTCCTTCTTCAAGATTGCATCATCGGAGGAACAAGCGTCCGGGAAAAAAACGGCCTCCATGAAGTTACCGGATTTAGTAGCAGAATGTACAAGCTTCTTGAACGCAGGTTAGTTCATTCGAGGATTACAATATTCTGGAAATAAAACTGACGGGGAACCAGGAAACGATACTACCCAGATTTCGCTCACGAATGCAATATATGAACTTGCTACTCATCCAGCCGAGCAACAGAAGCTTTATGACATACTGAGGGAATACCTTCCGGAAAGCTCAAGACCTATTGCTTCCTACGCAGAGCTGATTAAAATCCCCTATCTCCGCGCGGTCCTAGATGAGACTTTCCGAGTCCAACCTCCCGTCCGGTTTGGTCTTCCACGGCGGACGACGGAAAGCGGTGCAACAATCTCAGGTCACTTCATACCAGCGGGCGTGACAGTTTCGTCTTCACTTCACACCCTTCACCGCAATGAGAGTCTATTCCATAAGGCCAATGAATGGATCCCCGACCGCTGGATTCAGGGACATCCCGACGTCACATCGACGGAATGGCAGAACCTAAAAGTCTACGTTTTACCCTTCACACTTGGCGGGAGAGCATGTATTGGTAGGAATTTGGCATATATGGAGCTGAGTATATGTTTGGCGGCTCTTGTTATGGCATTTGACTGGAGGGTGTCCCCAGAACAGGCGATGGGGTATACCCATTACGAACGGCTTAACTCGAGCCCAGTGGAGTTGATGGTTTCTGCAAGGCCGAGGCCTGAGAGTTGGGATACTTGAATGTATTTTATTGGAGATTCTGCCCAGCGTGACCACGATATCGAATTTGAGCTACGAGAATTTCCCCCCAAAGACTTGATCTAACAGGACTATTAGCCCACAAACTTGATATCCTGCGCGACATAAGAGAGAGAATTAACGGATTTATGCACTATGGAGAAACAGTTTAATCGCGACAGTTGTCTGTGAGACCTAGCCAACAAAATACCATCAGAATAATTAATACTGGAAATGCACACGCGATTAATTAACCCTGCAGAGGGTATTTCAAGGTTTCCACCTCCTTGCATATACTTTGCTCTGTCATGATTGATTAACTAGCAATCTACGCAAAGTATGTAGTGACTGCATTCAAAAGGTACGTACTATATGCACAGTATAGTATATTTGTAGGGCCTGATGCTATAATATAGTGCACATACACAGTGTGGAGTCCTTATATTCTTTGGCTCAAGCTCGCCCATGAGATATGTTACAAGCTTTGGCGGCTGAAAGGTAATAGCTAACTTCGTGTATGAGACCTGACTTTCTGCCCGTAAAGTGTTGGGCTTTAAAGGGTAGTATTTCAAACTATCGGCTCTATTCTTTATTAAGTATGCTAAGTTGCGCATTCAAAATTCGGCTAACCAACCTGTTGAGATTCTGGCAGTGTTGCTACAATACAGTGATGGTGTTCTGGCCAAGCCATCATACCTCATACCTTCCTACTCTAGCCGCTCTTACCCTCATTCGTAGGATTAACATCTTTTGTATAAAATCCTGAAAATGCTTCGCTGAAGCGGAAGTGGAGGATATGCGACATAGTCCGGGTACTGTTGGCAATATTCTCTCTCATCAGTTCTTTTGATGGTTTCGAAAATACCACCTCGATCTCTTCAAGAGTCATGTCCTTCGTTTCCGGCATGAGGATTATCTGGTAAAACCATCCCACCACTGCAATACCGCCAAAAAATCCCAGCGTCAGTCCTGTCTTTGTCATCGCCTCCTGCATAGCGGTGAAATTGTAAGTGATGATAAATGAGCCCAGGAAAACCATGCCATCCGAAGTCGCCATGCCATAGCTGCGGAGATACGTTGGATACACCTCAGACGGAATGACCCAAGTCAGGCAGGCGTATGGTCCGTAGAAGGCCATATACAGTATCAATCCAGTGAGATAGAGTCCCTCTGTTGCCGCGACATTCTCGTCGATAGGGACAAGGTAGCTGCAGCCGCAAATAACTAGTCCAATAAAAAACCCCGGTAACATAGTGATTGCCCAGAATCGACGACCGCAGCGCTCCATCAGAAGGATTGCTGGAATGGTGCCGATAAGGAGGGCGCCACCTCCTACCATCGACATGTAGGTGCTTTCAGCCTCGTCGAAGCCGATCTGCTGCATCAAGATACTCATATAGTACATTAACCCATTGATTCCGACAAACTGGCCTAGCAATATCATGATATTTGCATATACGAACGCGCGTCGACGTTGAGGGACACTTTTGTCGGCGGTTAGTGAAATTCATATAACACTCGCAGAATCTACATCTCGAACTTACGTTATGAAATCCATCCAGACAAACCGAACTGCGGAAGCTTTGGCCTTAAATTCCCGGTCTTCATCGTCAACTGTCCGCTTCATCACGAAGAACTCCGCCTTCGATTCGAATGAAGCGAGGCCTCGGATCCTCTTCCAAACACGGTATGCCTCAAGGGTTCTGCCCTTGTGCATAAGAAACCGAGGACTTTCCGTTAAAAATAACATTCTGCGAGAAAAGTCAGTAACAACATCGCAGTGACTTTTTCCGTAACTCATACCCCACCAACATGAGAATCGAGAACACCACCGAGGAGCCAAGGATATATCGCCAATTGCCCGGAACCTTGAGGAAGATAGCAGCAACCACAAAGCCCAATACTTCTCCCAATGCAATATTGAACTGGTATAGGGAAACCAAGTTACCACGGAGTCTTCGTTCCACGGTTTCCGCCACATATATAGGAACTGTACCCGTTTCTAGACCAACACCAAGTCCCAAAATCACACGTCCCGAAATCATAATCGCGTAGTTGATAGCTCCGGCCTGCAAGGCGGCGCCAACTGTGTACAGTACCGCTGCAAGAATAATCGTCTTACGTCGACCGAGATATTCGTTTGCGACATGTAAGAAGCATGCCCCCCCAACCGCACCAAGGGGCATGCTTGCATTAACGAGACTGACTTCTCGCTTGTCCAAACCAAGTTCTTTAGGCATGAACAAGTTCGCGCCGCTGATTAGAGATTGGTCCAGCCCGAATAGTAGCCCACCCATTGAGGCGAAGGCTACAATCAACCAGGTGAAGTGTTTCGGGTTTTCATACGTGAAATCGAACATGCCAACCTTCTGCGGGCCCGCTTCTAGAATCTCGTTCTCCATCTCCTCAATGAAGTCCTCAACCTCCACCCTAGTTACGCCATAGAGATTAGTAGGGTCGAGATCCTCGGCTTGACTATCCACTTGATCTTCCTCTCCTAGTTGCGACGCCTTTGAAGTTTGATCAGAGGTAGATGTGTCTTTTTTAGTCACGAGGGTCTTCTTGGTGTCCGCCATGATGGATGAAATAAATGATGTTCCTCCGTGGCGCGTGCTCAATGTTATGCAGAATTAGACTCCTCCACAAGTTGACTTTCGACAGACATCGGGATATAAAGATCGAACGAGCGATTTGATGAGCAGGAGCGGGGCCCTTATTTATGGAATTGTTCCAACCCACCGTGATATTTAAATTCATACTGTGGGTACCTTCATTCCGTAGAAATTTAGATACGGGACGGTTAATACGTTTCAAGCAGGTGATCTCGCCGACTTATCGCCTATTTTGGAATAACAGCACTGGAACGTCGGCAACATGGCGATGACTGTGGGTATCGTCCTTACCGAATACGGTAAATATGCGGCGTGTTTTCGACATGCCGAGTGGCGATATCGGGCCAAGGCACAAGGCACAAGACACTAATTATTGGCTACTGACGGTTACTGGAAATCATTGGCTGACGACGTCATAAGTGGCTGGAGAAGTGTGGAGTAGTGCGGAGGAATTTGGCGGGGTGTGGGGGAGGGTGGAGATGGCGTTGATTATCCCCATGCTTTCGTGGTCGGTTACTTGGTGCCGGCGGGGGTTTATCCTTGCTACAGTCCGGGCTCATCACTTTCTTGCCTACGGAGTACAAATCTATCACGAACCCCGACGACGTCTCTAAAGATTATATTCGCCGAAATTACTCCCAAAAAGCAGGGTTCGGCCACCCATACATCCACAATGTAGTCTAGAACATCACAACCAGATCGCAACAATTATGATTAATCGGGTGGTCTATGTGCCCACACCGTGACCTCTTCTAAAATTGGAATCTTTCTTTAAATGAATAGGTCGTCTAATAGTATGATAAGAGCTTTTTTTCATGCAACATAATGCTTCCCTTCATACAGCACGGATTATTGGAGAGTGTTCTGCAAACTACGATATCCAGCCAACAGATTGACGTGCCTCTTTTCCAGACTTGAACCGTAACTAGAAATACGTGATATACTGTAGCACTCAAAATGTTTTTAGAAATAATGCCCGGCTTGGTGAAGAGATAAATAACATCGGGAGATATTATAAGCTGTCGGGAATCCTGTCCTTGAACCCTATACAAGCCTTTAATTAAGAGTATAACATGGAGGTCATAGCTTATACAAATAAAAAAGTTGGCATACTAGGTAATCGTCGTAAAATTCTAAGCCGAGATGCGAGTTAAAACCATGGCTATGTTCCTCCATACTCTCATACTTTATACTGTATTTTACACCCTTAATTATATTAATTAGTAGATGTGCTTTTGAGGCTCGAGCTTAAAACGAGGCATGGCTGTTACTTATTGCCGTCTGCTGTATTTACAAGCTTATAAGTTTGTGGCCTCATTCTTTGCATTCGATAGATTCAGTTACTCGGATTCACGGGTTTTTACCGGAGATCTCAGTAATTTCTATGACTATTAAGGACTAGAGCAGGCACTTTCGGGAAGCTGGAAGCCAACACTAATCTGGCTGTGAGATGTTAAAATATGCGAGTCTATTGTTCAATATGACATTGGCGATATGATACCATCTAATGGGGAATGGTGAGAAGTCAATCACCTAGAGATAAGAATTTCATTTATATCTATTGCTTAAATGCCGTCTCAAATGCCTCGATCAATGTCGCCACTAAGTCCGTTAGCCCATCATTGGGAATACAAGTTAGGAGCTTAGAGAACTACTAACCATGCTTCTCCTCGAAGATCAACATAGGGCGGAGTCTGATGGTCTCAAAACCACATGATCCTACATTAATACTGAGTTGCTTCATTTTCTTTAATAGTGAAGCTGCCGACAGTGTGTCAAAAGCAATGTAAGTTCTGAATAGACGTATGAGTACAATCCTACAAGAAACCGTAAGAGAAGGAATGGACTTGCCCTTTGCCTTTACCACGCAGATTGTGGATCAACTCTGGGTATCTGTTTGCAAGCTTCTCTAGCTCGGCATACAAGACAGTTCCAACCCGTGCAGTCTGTTCAACGAGTTTCTTCTCGATTATCTCCTCAATAATGGCGTTGCTGAGAATTACGCGTGCCGCATCACCCATCCACCTACATACAACATTAGATAGTTACATAGGCTGCTCGGAAAAGGTATGAACTTGCGTGTTAAATTGACGGTACGCTTTATCAGGTCGAAGCATGGGATCTGCGAAGAAATATCCAGCGGTTTGTGCCTTTTTGGAGAATGTCACAATGTCTGGTGGAGATGATAGTTCCCAGTGGTCGTGACCCCAGAACTTTCCAGTTGCACCGAAGCCTGAACCAATCCGTCAGCAAGACCGAAAAATAGATTGGATCCCTGAATTACCAGTTTGAACCTCATCGACTATTAACATAATGCTGTGTTTCTGGGTTACTGCTCGTAGAGTCTGGAAAAATGCTGCTGAGGCGTGGTTGTCACCACCTTCGCTTTGGATTGGCTCAACAACAACAGCTGCGACTGGGCAGTGCCTAGCGATGATGTTAGTTTTATTCATGAACGATCAATACCACACAGACCATGACTTTATCAGGCTCTCAACCTCCTCTAAGCATCTCTTCTCCTCGGCTATGTTCTCAGTCATGTTTTTCTCGAGTGGGTATTTGAGCGCAGGGAAGGAAGCTTGAGGCCAGTTGAATGATGGAATGTCAAGTTTATGAACAGCCTTAGATCTGGTAGTTGACAGGCTTCCAAACCCACGTCCATGGAAAGAATTTCTGAAGCTCAAAATTGCCAGCTCTGGGGATCCAGGCTTTGCGTTGTTAAGACAGGAGCTGATGTCTTCCGAAGACCATTCAACACCCTCACCACGATTCTGTCGCTGGTATCGCATAAACACAGCTTTGTACGCAAGCTCATTGGCTTCAGAGCCCGACTGGGCTGTAAAGATCTGGTTATGCCCTTTGGGCGCGGCTCTCATCAAACCGTCGCGGATAAGGGACACCCAGTTCTCAGCGGGAAAGTTGCCAATGGCCGGACGGTTGACAAGAGCGGAAATTATCTCTGGCGACTTCGCGGCCTTTATGAGGGACTCATTGTTATAGCCCAGAGGGATAGATGCAATTTGAGCATAACTGCTAAACGTGAGCCCTCTCGACTGTCAATCGATATTCTCAGCACCTACACGTCCAAATACTTGGTTCCATCTACATCGACAATGCTGAAGCATTTGTCAGTACAGTTAATAATTACAGAGCGCAGATTGTGGTAGTATACTAGTTTCCCGAGCTCTTGACATAGTCCGCCACGAAGTGTACAGGTCTCGCATCAAAAAGACAATCAAGTTGCTTCACTGTCGCCTTGGATTTTGGACCTGGGAACTCAGTAGTTGCGTTGTTAAGAGTACTAGGCATGTTTGCGACGAATGCGTGAAGTTTTCGGACAATTTGAGGCCAAAAAAGAGGAGATGAGCGAGACACGGATGAGTGTAAGAGAGTCGAGCAACAGCAAACTCATATATATTACGACGGAGTATTAGCCGACTTGTTGAAGTCTAGCCGGACGAGACAAGAACTGAGAGCTCCGGCTGTTTGTACTGTTTGTACTGTCTACACCATCACAGTGTATAATGTATTAGTCGTTACCTACTATAGTATTCCTAGCCGTGGTTCTTGCAAGTCCGGGTTGCTGCTGAGCGAGATTTTGAAGACCGGCCCGGGACATATTTTGTGGGTAGAAACCAAATATACCATAATGAAATCTACACTAATCACCTTCCCCCTAGCGTCCGTAACGTCAGCTCTACGGAGGTGGGGTTGGTGAGGGCATATCAGTTATATGACTGAAAGGACATGAATGACTATGATACAAAGTTGATAGTGAATGTTATCAAAACTTAAGAAGCATTTCACATGCTGAGGGTAATGTGTTTCCGATGCTAGCCTCAGTATTGCACGAGTACCGATACTCGTGGTACTAAACACTTGCAAGGGATCTATAGCGCCTACGTTGCTTAAAGTCGTCGTGAACTACCTTGAGCTTGCAAGTGTTAAGCTACCTATTAACAAAGTAGTTGGGCTTACATGGTGCATTGATTGCCAGACTTTTTTTTTTTTTTTTTTGTAAAAGGCGGAATGGTAGACTATTTGCAAGTATGTACGCTAGTGGGTTCCTGTATTTGTGTTGTACTTTGCATATGCTTAGGTATCTTACGAGGCTCCAAAAAGCCTGAAGAATATGGACTAGGTGGGCTAGTTATACTTGATAATTTAAGGGTTTGTTGTGCTTGGTACCAGATTTGTTATTTTTATCCTCTTGATGTGTTGTAGAGGCGCATAGTTTCAGCTATTTTGCAAGCATTGATATTGAATCTTGATAGGAATAGATCCTAAAAATGTACGAAAAAACATGCCCTTTATAAAGAGGATTGAATTTGGCTCTCGCAACTCAGGCTCAGTTGGGATCGTTGGAGTGAAGTAAGGGTTGGCAACTGCAGAGTATCACCCTCGGAGTTAGGCGGTAGCGGCGAGAGCGAAGGCTAACTCATGACGAGTGTTAGATTTCAGAAATCTATCAATAATTTTATTATATCTATACTACGTTATGATTTACCCCTCATTGTGGCTATCCTTGGCACTACTTGTGGGACTCGAGTACTACTCGCGAGTATTGCTGCTACCATGTAAATGTAGCTAAGAAGGGAACTATTAAAATTTAAGAGCGACGTCTTATTGACCAAGCGCTTTGCATATTTCCTTAGTGACCTGAACAGTATTCAACGTTCCCCCCATATCGGCTGTAAGCATCTTTCTATCACAGGTTATTGCAATAGCCTTCATTATACTATTAGCAGATGCACCCTCACCAAGCCAAGCTAGCATATCGGCTGCTGCCCAGATAGCACCAATCGGGTTTGCAATTCCTTTCCCAGTAATGTCAAAAGCACTCCCATGTACTGGCTCAAACATTGATGGGTAAGCTCGTGTTGGGTCGAGGTTTGCAGAAGAAGCAATGCCAATAGATCCAGCCAGGGCTGCAGCTAGATCGGAAAGAATGTCAATATGTAAGTTCGTGCCAACAACTGTATCGATTGACGCAGGTTTTTGCACCATGCGAATAGTCATCGCATCTACAAGCTCCTTGTCCCAAGTCACGCTAGGGAAATCTATAGCAACTTCTGTAGCGACTTCATCCCAAAGAACAAGACCGTGGCGGAGTGCATTGGACTTGGAAACTATAGTCAGATGTTTTCGTTGGCGTTGTTCTGCTGCCTCGAAAGCAAATCTCATGATGCGACGGATGCCATGGCGTGTAAATATCGAGGTCTCTGTCGCTACCTCCCAATCTTGTCGCAAATGGCTTCTGCCACCATGACCAGAGTATTCCCCCTCGGAATTCTCTCGAATTAAGAGCCAGTCCAGCTGTGAAGCATCGACCATGGCGAGACGGGGCTGCGTGAAGCATCGAATGGGCCGGACGTTGGCATAGAGTTGCATGGGCCCTCGCATTCTTAGCAATAGGCCCCATAATGATTCATGATCGGGGACATCTGAGAGGAAATAGGTTAGAAAGGTTGGAAGGACATGGGAGGGAGCCATTTGCTGGTTTACCTGGTGCGCCAACTGCCCCAAATAAAATAGCATCGTATCCTTTCAATGTCTTTAAGAAATCCGACGGCAAGTATGAGCCGGACTCTTTGAAGTAGGCTGTGCCCCATGGAAAATGCGTGACAGCAATCTTGAATTTACTTCCAGATGCCTTGACGGCGGCTTCCACGACTTCAAGCGCGGCAGCGACCACCTCAATTCCGATGCCATCGCCCAGAATGGCAGCGACTCGATAGGTGCGGATTGAAGCAGGCATCACAATAGTAAACTTCTCGCAAGGCTAGAAACGAGGTCAGAAAGGAGCGAACAGTGCTAATGCAAGATCTAAACAATATTGTGGCTCAACGATTTGCTGTTAATCAAGCCCTACCTATAAGCAGCTATGATATCGGCTTGCTCCTGCACTAGGAGTAATTCCTTCACCCATGATCCGAAACTCAAACGCGGCAACACCGCGTAAAGTGAAGGATTGGAGAAAATGCTCATTATCTCCAAACTGTACCGGCCCGGTGGACCAAGACAAGATGGGGGTTCTCCACCGGAAAGTTGAAAGTCCGGTCCGGCACCAAGGAGCGGGTCTAAGGAGCGTGGTGAACGAGGGGCGACTAGTGTCTTGCGAGCGGTTACAGGCATTGCAGCAGTACACACCGCTGTAAGTGCAAAACGTCATCGTATGCTCTTATCGGGATTATAACTAATATCACCCGTAGTTCAGCCCGCCTTTTTCTATTTATTCCAGTCTTGCTCTTGGTTCCCTAATAAGTTATACGAACAGGGTCGGCGCAATTAGACCTCTTCCCAATGGTGTCCGAGAAGCATGTGGTCTTCGACGTAGTCGGCACCCTAGTTTCCTTCGAAGCCTACTTCGCCCGCATTCACGAGACCATTGGCCCCAAACTGCTCTCCCACACCATCACGGCGCAGACATTCGGCTACAGCTGGATGACCGCCGCCGAACTCGAATTCACGTTCCTGTCCGTCTCCTCGCGCCACCGCCAATACAATCACGTGCTCTCTGCCGTCTTCTACCGCACCCTCTTCATGCTCGGCGTGTCCTCGCCCCGGAGCAAGTTCACCGACGCCGAGCGCGACGTCTGCATCGATGGCTATGCACTTCTCAAGCTGCGAGCGGGAGCCGCAGAATGTCTGGCCACGCTGCGCGCTGGCGGGTTTAGCGTCTGGGCGCTTACGACGGGCGATCCCACGCGCGTCCTGGGGTACTTTGCCAACGGCGGCGTCGAGTTCCCGCGCGAAAATTTCATCACCTGCGACACAACCGGCGTGACGAAACCAGCGCTGGCGAGCTACCAGCCCGCGCTGGAGAAGTTTGCGGATGGGGATCAGAAGTGGTTTGCCGCGGCGCATATGTGGGATGTGAGCGCGGCGGTCAAGGCGGGGTTTAGGGGCGCGTATTGTACCATTTATGAGCAGGATGCGTGCGAGAGTATATTTCCGGAGAAGATGGAGGTTATTGCAGACGACCTGGTGACGATGGCACAGAGGATTGTGGATGCCTCGAATCAATGAACTCAAATACGGACTGATAGGCGACGGTTTTCGCGCCGATAAAGAAACGGGACTATACTTGTCCCGACTCGATTTCTCATTAGCTATAGAGTTTGGCTATACCGTGTAGGTCAGATCTAGAAAGATGACCGAGGAATATCAATGTGTTACCTAAAATATGTTTGCGTTTAACACTATCATCTCTTGGAAAGAATAATACACAGTCCATATATTTTAGTCATGCATCCCCACCATTCCGTTCTATTCCACACCCGGCCGTTTGGTTTCAAACGAAGGTCCGATCCTTCAAAAAGTTTCCGCTAACTCATTTCTAGAATTCAACCTAGATTTACGCCAATTCTAGGCGTAACAAGGGGTTATCGCAGTCTGGTGAAGAAATAGTACTCATCGGCTAGTTTTAAGCAGTGTGATCAAGCGGATATGATGGGAAAGCAAATTATGGCCATGCCGCTGTTCATGGGTCCGGGGCTTAACAGAGGCGGCTCCAGCAGGTTTAGGTCTCTAATCCTCCCTTAGTGGATACACACCACGTTGGAACCTCAACCCTAAAGCTACCCCCCTCTTATCGCAGAGGATTATTTCAGCCGCCGGTAGTTAGCCTTTAGGAAAGCTGTAGCGGTTGTGGCATACCCTGATTTCACCGATTGACTTAAACTAGAACGATTTCTACCGGACATCGCAAATATACCGGGCCGGTCACTAGACGGCGTTTATCTTAGCTAATGGGGAACACCAGTCAGACAAGGAAACGGATGAGAAACCCACCTGTCCCAACCATCGCACGCTGTTCTCTACTGTTCTGAAAGACACGGCTCTCGTGCTGTCAATCTCGGCTTCTCATATGATGGCTCTAATCCGTCGTAACGGGATAAAAGTGACAGTTGGCATCTGCTCCCGGTGATAATTACCGCCTCACCGGACAGGTAAATATCTGGTACCACGCGAGATACAAGGCGCATGTTAAAACTGAACTATTATCACTACAGTAACCTGTTCCTATTCTCGACCTTGTTCTGATCACTATTCACTCTACTTTGATAATTGTCTAAATTAACACCATGAGGGAATGTCCTGTCAAGAATGCCAACGTCGGCGGTGGCGGGACCCGAAACCGCGACTGGTGGCCCGGCGAGTTGACGTTGAACATTCTCCGCCAGCACACGGCGGTCACCAACCCGCTGAACAAAGATTTCGACTATGCAACGGCCTTCAAAAGCCTCGATTACAATGGTCTGAAGAGGGACCTGCATGCGCTGATGACGGATTCGCAGGAGTGGTGGCCCGCCGACTTTGGTCACTATGGCGGCTTGTTCGTTCGCATGGCCTGGCACAGTGCAGGTACCTACCGCATCTTTGATGGCCGTGGCGGCGGCGGGCAAGGACAGCAGCGCTTCGCACCCCTCAACAGCTGGCCTGATAATGTGAGTCTCGACAAGGCGCGCCGCCTCCTCTGGCCGGTCAAACAGAAGTACGGCAACAAAATCTCCTGGGCAGACTTATTGTTGCTCGCCGGCAACGTGGCACTCGAATCCATGGGTGTAAAGACATTTGGCTTCGCTGGTGGCCGCGTGGATACATGGGAGGCGGACGAGTCTGTGTACTGGGGTGGAGAGACGAGATGGCTGGGCAATCATGTCCGCTACTCAGATGGCAAGGCAGGCCTACCAGAAGGCCAGCATGGCGTGCTGGGTTCCCATGAACATCAGAAGGAATATAAAGACATCCATTCACGCGAGCTGGAAAGCCCGTTAGCGGCTGCCCACATGGGATTGATTTATGTAAACCCTGAAGGTCCTGACGGCAATCCCAATCCTGTCGCCTCGGCCAGGGATATCCGTACCACCTTTGGGCTCATGGCTATGAACGATGAGGAGACGGTTGCGCTCATTGTTGGTGGTCACACTTTTGGTAAGACGCACGGGGCGGCCTCGCCCGATAATATAGGCAAAGAGCCGGAATTGGCCGGCATCGAGCAGCAGGGCCTAGGCTGGAGCAACAGGCATCGTTCTGGTAAGGGCCCTGACGCTATTACCAGCGGCCTGGAGGTGATTTGGACCAAAACCCCAACGAAGTGGAGCAATAACTTCCTCGAGTACCTTTTCAAGTATGAATGGGAGCTGACGAAGAGTCCGGCTGGTGCAAATCAGTGGATAGCGAAAACCGCCGAGGCCATCATTCCTGATGCCTATGATGCCAACAGGATGCACCCGCCGAGAATGCTGACGACCGACCTCGCACTTCGCTTTGACCCAGCGTATGAGAAGATCTCTCGTCGCTTCCTCGAGAATCCGGATCAGCTTTCTGATGCGTTCGCCCGTGCCTGGTTCAAGCTGCTGCACCGCGACATGGGACCGCGAGCTCGGTGGCTAGGTCCAGAGGTGCCGGTCGAAAAGCTACTCTGGGAGGATCCCCTTCCAGCGGTAAACCACCCGCTTATCGATTACCAGGACATTGCTGCCCTAAAGAAAGCGATTTTGGCATCTAATGTGGACACCACAAAGTTCGTGTGTGCCGCTTGGGCATCTGCTTCTACTTTCCGCGGTAGCGACAAACGCGGTGGCGCCAATGGCGCCCGCATCCGCCTTGCACCTCAGAAAGACTGGAAAGTGAACAACCCGGCACAGCTGAGGGAGGTGCTTTTCGTCCTAGAAGACGTGCAGAAGACCTTTAATGGTTCGCAGGCTGGCAGCAAGAAGGTGTCGCTTGCTGACCTTATTGTGCTGGCCGGAGCCGCGGCCATAGAGAAGGCTGCGGGTGTTTCTGTCCCCTTTGCGCTCGGCCGAACAGATGCCTCTCAGGAAGAGACGGATGTTGAGTCTTTCCAATATCTGGAGCCCCACGCTGATGGGTTCCGTAATTACGGCGAATCGAACTTTCGGGCGTGCACTGAACAGTTACTTGTTGACAAGGCGCATCTGCTAACTCTATCTGCCCCAGAACTGACTGTGCTTGTGGGCGGTCTTCGAGCTCTGAATGCCAACTATGATGGATCTGCCTATGGCGTCTTCACTAAGCGCCCGGGACAGCTAACCAATGACTTTTTTGTCAATCTGCTAGACACAAACACGTCTTGGAAGTCAACCGGCACTGACAGTCAAGTATTTGAGGGAATCCACCGCAGGACCGGAGAGAAGAAATGGATCGCTACTCGCGCCGATCTAGTATTCGGCTCTCATGCTGAGTTGCGTGCCATCGCTGAGATATATGGCAGCGCTGACGGACAGGAAAAGTTTGTGGTGGATTTTGTGGCAGCCTGGGACAAAGTGATGAACCTCGACCGGTTTGATTAACTACACAGATAATGGTAGTAAGACATATTTCAAGCGTCATGAGAACATGTTGATCAAGGCATTAGAGTCGCTATAGTTGTACTAATATCTTTGAGTATACTTCCTTGCTGTGTTCTCTCGAGCCATTTAGGTTTCTACTGTACATCATAACAACTTTCGCAATGCATCGTACTATCCGTTCAAAATCATTGTATTATGGAGCTACGATCTAGGAGGCTCTCTCGTTGCTAAAGGATGGAAAGTTTTCTTCTATTCGTGCTGCTGCCTACCACTTTAAAGTCTCACGCGATACCCCTTCGTCAAAGAATGGCTAGAGGTAACTGACGAGCCTAGGCTCGCGAGATAAATCAGATTCTTTCAAATGCAGAAGTAATTTTTTTGTACGATGGATTACGCGTTATACAGGTGCTAGATCACCAAAGACACCTGCGCTAGTAAAGGAGTTGGTTGAATTGATTCAACGTCAACGCGTTAGAGGCGTCTTGGGAAATGAAGCCGTCGTTAGCACAACCCTTCCAATTGGCCACGAATGGCTCTATCGCTTTCGGAATTAGCACCCAACAGTTCAGGGTATCTACGCGCAGCAGGTGCATAATTCACGGTTTAACGGGGCTTCCTACGAGGTGATTGAGCGCTGGTTTAATGCAGTTGTAGTGCAACTTCAGGAACATTTATAAGAAGTTCAGAACATCTAGAACATAGATGAGTCCGCTTCCGGTGTTAAAGAACGCCAGACAACACAGATCTTTGTTCTAGCTAACCTAAACCAAAAGCATAAGAGCGTGGTAGGCAAGCAAGAGTGGGTAACTGATATTAAATGTCTTGATGCAGCTAGCGCGTCTTTAACGCCAATGATTATTTTTAAAGCTAAAAACTTAAACTCTAGCTGGTAGCTGGCTACCTTCTGAAACGGCTTCTAGCATTTTGCAGTTAGTGAGAATGGCTAGATATCTAATGATCTTGGTTTTAAATTGGTTAATAAAGGTATTTGAGCCTTAAACACAAGAAATAGTAGGGGACTGGCGTCGATTGTTAATTGTAGATGGCCATAGAAGTCACACACAAGCCGATTTCATTGCATATTATATAGAGAACAGTATTGATTTTCTTATAATTCATCCGCATTGCTCGCATCTTTTTTAATTACTTAATGTTAGAGTGTTCTTAGCATTTAAGCATGCTTATACAAGGGAGATAGACGCTATCTTAACAGTTTACAACGGATCCCACGTACTAAATGGATGCAAATATTTATCTAGGCCTATAAAAAGGCTGTTAGGTTAGACAAAAGTCTTAGCGGATCGAGAGGATTAAGTTTAATACCTTTAAACCTATAAAAGATACAACCTACTTCCACCCTACAAAAGCCACATACAGCACATAATTAAGACAACCTAGACTTCTCCCTACTTAAGAGCTTACCTGTAGATGGGACTGAACTACGGGAGTCAAATGTCGTCTTTAATTCAGTGCTTGCACAAGTGCCGGGCCTTGCACCACCTTCAAAGCGATATGTGTACCGGGCCACTCGCATAGCCGAAACACAAAATACTAAGCTTCTTATTCTCTGTAAGAAGCTACAAGAGAAAGAACAATTACTACAAGCACGAAAGGGCCATACAAGAGGCAAAGGAGCTAGACTGGAAGGAACGTTTGTGAATAGTACGCAGGATGTGTTAGATGTTGCGCGAAAGGTAGAGTCTAGGCTAGTTGCAAAACGACCTCGTGCGCGCCGAAGCAAGCGTCCTGTTGAGATAGTTGAGGAGGAAGAAGATGTAGAGGTACTAGGCAACTCATGGTCAGCATCGGATAATGAGTTGGTTGATTATGTAGCACGCAGAACACAATCAAAGAAGGTGGGGTCAGATTTACTGAGGCATTGGGCTATACACTACATTATTGAAGATATAAGTTCTATTTTCTATGTAACTGGCTGCTTTTTGGGGGGGATTTTCGTTGGCGACGAACTGTGATGTCTGTTATAACATGTAAGCGGATTCGATCGAAGAGTAAATGAATTTTGGTATCGTGCATGGTCAACAGCTCGAGCATCTGATTTTTGGAAATTAAATATTTCCCAAATTGACAGGTCTTTGCCAGCCTCTTTGTCATAACTGGACTCTTGACCGGACTTGGTAGACTTTTACCCATCCACGGCCGTCACCGCACAGCAACAGCTGCGCGTACCCAACAGTCGTTCCAAAGCTTTTCCCCGGGTCGCATGATCCACCGGAACTCGATACTACCTCTCTGGAACCAAATAGACGATTCCCACCCTGCTCAGCGGCATTTCGATCTCCAGCACGAGATCCAGCGAGGTGATGTCAGTGACCGGGCCGGTATATTTGCGGGGCCCTTGACGAACTAGCGCTCCCTATTCCGCATTTAACGCTATTACTCCACCTACACCTCCCTAAGTAGCAATTATGTCTGGTTTCTGCCGTGCCGGTCAAAATTAAAGGTTCAATTTGCTAGAATGATAGAAACATGGGGTAGGGGAATTGAGGCGAGCTTATTAAACCTCGATTATGATAAGAGTCGGACCTGTAAACGTATCACCAATTTAGTTTCTCCCCCTATTTTAGAAAAGATAAGTCTATCATAACCATGGTGGCAGTTACTCTAGATTCAATGGCATTCCGTCGCCTCAGTCTTGTCAATGGCCACCTCCAGGAGCCAAAACCACACGTTTCAAGTTGTCTCCCAGTTCAAAATCCTACCGTGCCTTTCTGGCAGAAGGATGAGCACAAGCTCCATGACCACCGTTCAACAGAGGACCTGCCAAAGCACAGCGATATTGTGATCATTGGAGCGGGGTACGCTGGTGTCAGCGTTGCATATCATATGATCAATGAGAAAGGCTGTGCAGACCGCAGTATCGCGATTGTTGAGGCCAGAGGCGTCTGTTCTGGTGCGACAGGACGAAACGGTGGCCATTTGCGACCAGATTTTTATGGGCATATTCCAACCTTTGTCGATAGAGCAGGCGCTGAGGCTGGTCTGGAAATGGCGGAATTTGAAATTGCTCATATTAATGCAATCAAGAAGGTGGTAGAGAAGGAGAAGATCGATTGCGATTTCACACTCACAAGAACAATTGATGTCTGGTGTAACGAAGAATCGGCAGTGCAGGCAAAACAGGTATTTGACAAGATGGTGGCTCGCAAATTTGAGTATATGGATGATGCAATCTTTTACACCGGTGAAGCTGCAGAAGGGGTAAGATGTACCCCAGACAATTATTTTCTCTTGCGCTAACATGAGCAGATCTGCGGTGTGAAAGGTACCAAAGCGTGCGCCTCGTATACAGCGGGGACTCTTTGGCCTTATAAATTCATTTTAGGCCTTGTCGAAATTCTCCTTGCTTCGGCTCAAGTCAACCTCCAGACATACACACCAGTCACTTCAGTCGCGCCAGATCCAAAAGGGGGTTACATCGTTACCACACCTCGCGGCAAGATGCACGCCAGCAAGGTCATTCACGCAAGCAACGGCTATGTATCAGGACTCCTCCCTGAGTACGATCACAGTGTCGTCCCCTGCAAAGGCATCTGCTGCCAAATCGCCGTTCCAGAAGGCAGCTCCGCACCCCTCCTGAACAATTCCTATATTAATCGCACCACGGACGGCACAGTCTCATACCTTATCCCCCGCTCTGACGGTAGCATCATTGTTGGCGGCGCCGCTAAACGCTTCAAGCCCTTCAAAGAGCAATGGTACAACAACATCGACGACAGCACGCTGATCGACTCAGCCAAAGACTACTACTCAAACTACATGCAAAATACGTACAACGGCTGGGAAAATTCAGGCGCTGCAATCGAGAGTATATGGACGGGAGTGATGGGGTATTCTTACGACTCACACCCACACATTGGCGCGGTTCCAGGCCGGAAGGAACAGTTCATCCTAGCGGGGTTTAACGGCCACGGCATGCCGGTTATCTGGCTAGCCGCCAAGGAGCTGGCGTTAATGGCTGCATGGGATATGGAGTTCGAGGCCACGCGACTCCCGCGATTGTTCAAGACGACGCAGGAAAGAATCAGGAAGGCGAGGAATGGCAAGGTGGAGGACGGGGATATAATCGGAACTGGAGCATTTTCGGCCACGAAACAGTAGGACACGAAGCAATAGAATTGAATAGTGTGGATTCGTGTTTCCCGAGTTGTTAGGCAGACGTCAATACGCAAGATTTGTGTCTTCTGGGAATCACAGGAAACCGGGTGGGCATAGAAAATGGGAAACAGCCTCCAACCGTCAGAAGCAGTAATCCCATTTATAAGTGTAGCCGCGGAAAATCTACCTCATAGTTAGTTTCTGACCCTCCTCGCACTAAGCTCTTGTTTTGACTGAAATATATTTTGTTGAATTCACTCCGTGCGCGGTGATAAGAGCCGTGGTGCCATAGCTGCCACCACATATAGCAACACTCCGTTAAGGAGCGAGGACTCTTACTTTGACACTACCTCAGGGGATAGGGGCCTACACTATGTGAAATAGTTAGAATAGCTACTTAATCTACTATGCATTATGACTTGATTTGAAGGACCTTTACTAATGTGGTTCTACTCTTACTTTCTGCTCTCTACCGCTACGTGTGAATAATCCGGAAAAGGTACCTACCACGCATTGTTTCTACTCTGCAAATTGGCTGGTGGCAACCGTTTGAGGGAAGTACCATTCAACGACACTTTGTCAGCGGGTTTTGCATTCAACATATATCCACGATTCGGACGAGTCCTGTGGCGTATGTGCCTAATACCTGTATCTCATAGCCTCAGCGTAGAGCAGCAATCTACACTGACCGAGACGCACCCTGCCAAATGCGCCCAAAAGCCGTACCTCATGACCTCCTCGCGTGAATAGAGGAGATATGGCATCCCACCCCAAAGGTTCTCCCAACTCCATCACAGTTTACCGGCCCGGGTATCAAATCGTCGCCCTCCATAGTAATGCGCCAGTTCAGCGCGATACGCACCTACCCACCGCCAGCGCATTGACGAAGGAAGCAAAGTCCTTGCATATGCACCGCAAAACGTGGTAACGTACACTAAAATCAAGTTCACTATACTTTTCACCAGGGCTGGATATCCTAATTTGCAGTAAGTAGTACGTGGTCCGTAGATGTGCGGACATGCAGGGTAGCTCTAAGTATGTTGTGCGGAGTCCAGGGATCGTTCCAGTGGTACCATGAACTACCCGAAAGAGTAAAGAGGATACATTTGTAGGCTGTTATATTATTATTTCTATTGCCATTGGACTCGACCTGGTTTGACGCGTGAGAAGCCTTAGTGATAACACCGGGCCGGCTATCGCTCTCCCCAGCTTATCTACTTACCGTGCACTACTGATCTACGGTATTTCCAGACACTCCAAGTACCCCGCAATCAATCCCAGACTAGCGCCTATTAGCACACAGAAATTGTGGGTCACTATCTACAGATGTTAACCTCTTATCAACGACCTTCTAAATGGTACATATATCCAGCCCTAAAGCCATATAAAATGCCCCTCTTAACATCAGCCTACCACCTCATAGCCCTAGACGACAATGGCTACTTCAGACTTAGAAAAGCGAGACAATATTGAAGTTGCTGAGGTTGAGGCCATCCGTGGACACTCTCTTAAAATGCAGTGGGGACAGGTCGTTGAGATTGACGACTCGTATCTGCGCGCGTCTATGAGCACAAAAATCTGGCGTAGCGTCTTGTTCCAAATGGTCCTCTTCGGAGCGTAAATATGTCCTTCTATATAACTCTCAGTGCGTGGCTTACAATGACACAGTCTCTCCTTCGTTGGCCCTGCCATGTCGGATGCAATCTCCAACCTCGGGGGTGGTGGTCTCTCGGATCCTTTTTTGGCCAATCTCGCGACCTCCTTAAACTACGCATTTGGGTTCATTGTAACGCTTTTTGGAGGACCATTGATCAACAAGATTGGTATCAAATGGTCTTGTATCATTGCAGCAGTCACAATGCCCCTAGCCGGTTCTGGTTATTATGTCAATGCAAGATTCGGCTCGGTCTGGTACCTCCTTTTCTCTAGGGTATGTGCAAGTCGTCTTGAATCTTCAGCATACAATTTCTCTATGTTAGTGGATAGCAATCTGATCATTCGGCAGATTGTAGGTGGTTTGTTCAACGGCTTCCTTTACGTCGGAGAAACTACCGCCATGCTCTCCTACCCAGACCAAAATGACAGGGGACTTTTTCTAGGTATGTAAGCGATAATCTGTGCAATGGAGGCATGCTTATGGGTGTTGGGTAGGAATCTGGTCTGCAATGAGAAACACAGGTAGTATTGTTGGAGGTGCGATCAACTTTTCCACGAACTATAAAACATCCACAGCGGGTGGCATCGCGTGGTCTACATACCTTATTTTTGTCGGTTTTGGTAAGTTTCATTCTAGCAAGTTGCACTTATAAAGTACCCTAACAGGAGGAAACTGCAGAATGTACTGGTGTAATTTGGGGGTTTATGCTCTCACCTACATCAAAAGTTCGACGTCGCGATGGCTCTAAGGTTGCCTCCTCTCCTGATATGTCTTGGAAGGCTGAATTTAAGGCCCTGTGGAAGCATGCACAGCGCAGGAAGGTGAGTAATCTTACGAGCGTTTGATTCGATGACTAACGTTTCTTCCTAGACCTGGCTGATGTTCTTCCCCGCCTTCTACTCCTTCTTCTACGGAGCAACTCTGGGCACCTACCTCTCTCTGCACTTCAGCGTCCGCGCACGTGCACTGTCATCTCTTATCACTCGTAAGTCCACTGTGAAACTGTTATTAGCAGCTCGACTAATTGAGGTGCGCCAGCTTCCGTTACTATCCCTATGGTCATAGCCTATGGCCGGCTCATGGATCAGCAGCGCTGGTCTCAGATGAAACGTGCATGGATCGGCTTCTTGATCTGGATCATTCCTCAAGTCGGTTGCTTCATCTGGATAGGCATAGAATACAGTAAATATGGTGCCGACAAAACCGCGTTTGACTATGAACTGTGAGTTGATTGCTATAGCCTCGACTTATCGTGGCAAATGCTGACACTTCTATTCCTCAGTCACACCAAGCAGTGGGCTGAAGCCTACCTTCCCTACATTTTCATCTTCAGCACCGGATACCTGTGTCAGCTATACCTATATTGGGTCCTAGGCACTTTTTCAACCGATGCCAAGTCCTCTGCGCGCTCTGGCGGCCTCTTCCGCGCTTTTGAAACCCTTGGTCAAACCGTCTCATACGCCATCAACTCTAATGATTCCGCTGATCCTAGGCACGCCTACTACATCAACTGCGCTATGCTGGCTATTGCCATTCCCTCCACAGTGATGCTCATCCGCATGGTTCCGGAAGTTCCAGCTACCAATGATATCGATGTCGATGGACCACTCCCGGAAAAAGAGAATGGAGGGGCTATGTAAGGAGGCTAAAGTGGTTCATAGCGACAGTATCCTTAGGAAATGCAAGGAGTTTCTAAACCGTGACCTTTGTCGTCGAGCGATATTATGTAGCCGCGTTATGCTTCGAAATAAACCACTGGTCAATACATATTCACTCACGTACCTTAACAAGTGATTGTGTTCGGGATATTTTCTTTCGTAAAATCGCCGTAAGCGACGCCTCGCCGGTAAAGCTACTGACATAAGGTAATAGCCTCGCATACATCGTAGATGGTCATTAGGTACGTAGACCTGGAGGTTGTTAGTCATTGCTCTGTAATCACTGGACGTCGAACGCCTCTACATATTGTTGGAGATTCCGGCGATTTCTTGGGATTTGCCAAGAAATTAGTCCTGTTTCGGGCGTCTTTCCCATATGGGTAACCCATTGGCCGCCTACTCCCCGGAACCACCAATATAAGCTACGTAGAATGTTGAGATATTTAGATAATTCAATTGACCTTATTATATGTCTATATACTGTATTTTGCTCTGTGATAGTATTGTTTGGCTGCTACTAAGAGAACTAGTTACGTTCCTTGGAGATTCTCCTATGATTTTGCGTGTGAATCGCGGATTCCACGAATCAGTCCCAATATATCTCCCTCCACAAAGATTTCCCAACACTGTGCAACAAAGCCTTGATGATGTGCTGCTCTAGTCTTTGATTGTTTCGCTCGCTTTTTCGCTGACTAGTGCGTGCGTTGGGTGATACGTTGCTCTGCCGTTCTGATCCCTATCGCTGTACCAGAACTGTCCTGTCAACCACAGAACCATCGGTTCTGCTCATCAAAAGGTGTAAACCTCTTTAAGATTCTCGATCCTTATACAATTAAGTGATAGTCAGATGGCAGTTCTCTGTTTGTCGTGGGCTCAGTCACACCGCGAAATCCACTCGCGTCATGGTAGCGACGTCAACCACCACCATAACGCTCCGTCATCAAAACTCATAGCAGGGTGATTGATTGCTGACTACTAAAATCGAATTTCGTTTGAAGATAGCACCCTCGTTTAGTAACATTCCGAGTCTTTTAGAGGTTATGTCTAACAGTGTAGTTACCTTTCTTCTTTTTCTATACTAGTAAAATAAGGTATTAATTACACCCTTTTTAGTAATTAAAAACTTTATAATAATTTAGTGTTTAAATACTTCTAATATAGGTCGTATTATATATATATACACTATCTATTAATTTCTAAAAATAATAATAGAGTATTTAGAGTAGTTTACGTATGTTTTAAATAAAATAATTCTATTATATTTTTCTCGTTTTATAACCTTAAGTTACATTACTTATAAGTTACTATGTAAAGGTACCTTAGTAGTCGGGCGCAGCTGTTGGTGGAAAGCGGGGTAATGGTGTTATCGGAAAGGTTGAAACGGGGTTGGGTCAGAACTAGCGGCTTGGTGGCGAGACGACGTCTCCGAAATTTGGTCGCTTCGTGATCCCTCTCGTTATTTTGCTGTCACAGCTTACCCTAAGCACCCTTAAGAAGTTTATTCTAAATAGTGAATGTGTATTTCATAGACAATGAGTTACGACACAACCGACGGCCAACCTGGCCGGTCGCTCGATGGGTGCCAAAATATCGTCCTGCCTACCCCGCTTGGAGCCCCTCGGAAACTGAAGGAACGCAGAATTGCTACTGATGACCGGAGAAGAGCCATTCGCGCGTGAGATTTCATATCCTAGCTGGGAGGTCAAGAGGCTAATTCCCATCTGAACTAGCTGTGATCAATGTCGAAGAGTGAAAGAGAAGTGTGAAGGGGGAGTGCCCTGCAGAAGGTGTCTTCACTTTAAACGGGCGTGCGAGTCTACTAATGTCACACCTCGGACCAACAACCCCAACTTAAGTCCTAGAGGGTAACAGCTACACTAATCCATCATAGTTCTATCTTAGCTAACTATATACAGGCCTTTAGCTTCAAGTACATCACTCCGAGGGCAGCGCGAGCGCACATTGCGTGAACGCGCTCGCTACATGGAGCGGATTTTGAACCATGAAATCAAAGGGATCTCTCTAGATACAGAAAGTCTGCGTGTTAGAGCAGAAGCAATTCTAGAAGAAGAAGAACGGCATAGCAGCGAGGGTTCTCCAAGTGACTCATCTTATGAAGACCTTGCCATTAAAGACGAGGCATGCACGATTGACTTTGTTGAAGGGGATACGGCAGCTCGTGTGTAATTCGCCAGATTTGTTTTCTGCAGCTAACATGTGGTATAGATTATTCTGGCGAGTTCTCGTACTGGAACTTTTCTAAGCGTATCAAGCGGCAGTTGCAGAATAGCGCTGAGAACGTGGGCGAACATGTGAGTATGAATCGTTCCAATGAAGTATTGATTGCTCACGGTCGATGGAAAGTCACAGTATGCCGACTCAAATTCCGATTACGTGAGGGCTAGACAACTACAATCCGGTCCCAATAACTTGTCTATTGCAATATCGTGCTGTCCACCAAGGCCCATTGCCGACTTTCTTGTCCGGGTATTTTTTGACTTTGCAGACACGCACTACTTTTATATTGCCAAGGGCTGCCTTCTTGAAAAATTAGATATAATCTACAACAACCCTACGATTTTGAGTATCAAAGATGCTGGAACTATAAGCACAATATTGACCGTGCTCGCCATAGGCACTCAATATGCCTACCTTGACTCGCACGGACAACGTGAGCGAGTTCATACGGGATCGAAATACTCAGAGGATGAGGTCGGAACTATGTTCTACCAGCAAGCGATTAGACTGCTCCCAGAGATTATCGAGTCCTCGACTTTGGAGAGTGTGCAGGCCTGTCTACTCTTCGGAGTCTATGCTCTCTCGATCGATGCGTCTGGCCTCGGCTACGTTTACGTCAATTTGGCACTCAGGTTAGGCATACAGAATGGTATGCATCGAAAATATACAGGCAGTGCGCTTAGCAGTGTTATGATTGAGACCCGTAATCGGATCTGGTGGACTGCCTATGCGTTGGAAAGGTATGGACTAGTCCTGCTGAATTGCGATGGACTAACTGACTTCCACTAGAAAAATCTGCATTTTTCATGGCAGGCCACTATCCATGCTTCGTTCTGACATCGATGCAGATCTTCCACAGAACCGTGGAGATATTCAAGGAGCGGAGCTTCCATCTAATGTTGATTGTATGCACGCGGCTATATATCTCACGTATAAGCTTGAGGACTATTTCAACCAGATGTAGGAATGCAACCGATTGCCTCGAGTGAGTCCTAGCTGACCTAAATGAATGTAGGATTTTGTTACGAACTTACCAAAAGCAAGAAATCCCTAGCTTGTTAGCACGACTACTAACCATAAAAACGGAGCTGCAAACTTGGTGGTCAAATCTTCCTGCTCTGCAAGAGCAAGCAGGCCAGAATTATCAGGAACATCATCGATCGACCATGCATCTCAGACTGGAGTTTTGCCTGATACGCATGTTTGTTGGAAGGCCTTTTTTGTTGGGTCGTCAATCAGCTCAGTCGAAATCTAACTCCCCCGTGAGTGTTTCTGACAATCAAACTACCACAAATAGCGAGAAGCGCGTGTCGGCAAGACAGCAACTTGTTGATGATTGCGTTCAAGCCGCCAAGGAAGCACTGGAAATATGCCGCTCACTTCGCAATGGTGGGCATGGCTTAGCACGCGGCTCCTACATTGAGTACAGTTCATGTCGAGCCTCATTGCTCGTTTTAATAGCCTACTGCGTCCAGAATCAGTCCAGTCAATTTCGGACCGTTGTGCAAGATGGACTTATAATGATTCGAGATATGTCCACAGCAGGAGACTCCGCCCGGTCAGAGGTAGCGTTCATCGAGGCACTTGAACGAACCCTCAAAACTCGTGACGACGCCAATGCTGCAGCACCTGGCTCTCTAAGCTCAGATTATGATTCATTTAAGCATTGGGAGTCGATGTGGACGAGTGATGGAGCTAGACACCCACCAATGGTAGATGCCAGCCCTATAACTGCTACCATTTTGGTTGGTCAACCAGAAGCTCTGACATCAGCATGGGGATCACTTTCTCCGACATTAAATCCAATTAATCTCACTACGTTCGACTGGCAGACGAGTATTCTTTCTCAAACGAACAGCGACAACTTCTTCGCTATGCCTAACAGTGACATGAATCTAGCACTCCACTGCAATAACGATATGGGACTTTACGAAGGAGAGAACCACCGTCTGGAATCCAATGGAAGTATCCTCGGAATGCAAGGAGTGGATGAGTTCATAACAAATACAGACTTTGGTTTTAATTCTTAAGATGTCAAATCGAGAAGTATAAAAGATCAATGAAGGTTCACAGTCTCGCTCATATCACTTTCCCCGCTAGTTGGTTCATGCCAGAGTCAATGAGAAACCCTATCCGATTTGGGGGTGCACAGTCTCACCCAAATAGCGATATTTCTGCCTTAAATAGCTTAGATGGGTACATCTCAGATCGTTCAAATAGCATTGTAAATGACGACTAAGATAGATCGCGCTATAGGTTAGTCAAAACTTACAACAAATCCCGTTGAAACAATTGTACCCAATGAATGAAACTGAGACATGGCCCCTGAGGCGGCACTAGACTGTGAGACTAGACTATATGGTATGATAAGGCTGAGGTAAGGGTGTTGCGCGCTCACAAACTTCGTTGTTGATGAAAGTGGGGGTTGAAATCATCATGATACACAAAAATAAAAACAAGCACATCATAAAATATATTATTGCACATCACAACAGAGACAGAAATAGGCAGAAGTAAATAGTGTGAAAGCTGCTTTTTGCATTTTTCCTTTCATCCCCTTCCTTTAGAACACTGGTACCACAGTATAACCGGTATAATCTCTAATGCATGTACATCCCGTCCCCAGATAAGACCTCAATAATCAAAAGTATAACCTATCCACCCACGGAGCACCCCCAATGCGCCGTCAAATCGCAATCCATCCGTCAAAAACCCCTAGGAAACTCGTAATTGCCTTCCCACAACAAGGTTCGGCAACATCATCCCTTAGCACTCAATCCAAGTCCTATTCGATGCCTCCCAGAGACTCTTCAACCTCTTGCAGCTAGTTTGGTTGGGCCATTTAGTAGCATGCCCGAACTCAGTGAGGAAATCGAGCAAGCACCTCCGCTCATCCCGACCTGAGAGAAACTGCCCACACCAAGCCATGAGGTGGCTTCCGTTGAGGTTGGTCCCGATGTTATCAGTAGATGACATACATAGCCCACAGAGCCAGCGAGTTGGAGAGATGATTGCTGTCTGTAAGGAGAAGTCAGATTAGCGCACTATACTTAAAATAAGACAGGGTTTATTGTAGTCTGCTTTACCTCAATGTAACTGCCTGTGCTATGAAGGCTTGCCATGGGTTGGTCGTTTGGACAGTAAACCGCCAACATAACCTTTGCCGTGTAGTAGAATTGCCATGCTACAACTAGAGCCAATTAGCGAATGGATGTCAACGGGATGGAGCAACTTCTGGCTTACCATGCCAGGATTCAAAGTATTGGATGACCGGAAACGCGCCGTTGCCACTGTCGTGAACACCCCAAGGCCTGAATGACCGAGGTAAATTCTCCTTCCATCTGTCAATTACGAGCCTCAAACGTTTCAAATCCATAACTGCAGTGGTATCATCTCTAATTGTAGTAGTGGCAGTGCGCCAGCAGATAGTGCACACACGGAGTAAAAAAAATGTCATTTGATTTGTCCATGCTTCGTCGGTCGAAGCTGGGATATTTAGATCATTATCGGCCAGACTTAGATATGTCAAGTCGAACTGGCAAGGTTGTTCTCGGAGGAAACATACACGGATGGTCTCTCGCTGATGGGTCCAGAAGCATGCAATCGCAAGGCTGGACTCGATTGCGGACCAGTCGGTACTTCCATCCATAAAAATCGAGGCGGCTCCGTTTAGGTGCCGTTGTGCATCATTGCCAACTTCGAGGAATTGCTCTGACATACGCAGAATGACGGTCGTGGCTAGAAGTGCATCATTTGAGGATGTGGCTTCTTCAGAAGAAGACAGGAGCGGGATAAGTAACTCCAAGACCTTGCCATTATAGTGCTCCTCTACGGAATTTTCAACAATCCCCAATAGATACATGACATGCGATGCGCAGGCTAGGCAGGCGGCAAGAACAAGTGGTTCCACGAGTGCGAGTTTAGGAATGTAGGATTGGAAGTAATGGCTGGGAGACCCTATGTCAAGCTTGTGGATATTAGCATGATCCATCATTATCGTTATAATCGTTATAACCCACAAGAACCAACATTAAAAGCAAAGGCTTTTAAATACAAGTTTACTTGGGTCTAGTAAAGTAGCCAAAATGCCAAAGGTTCATTAAAAAACAGAGATACATACCCAATAACCAGCTTTTGCAACGTAAAAGCCAAAAATCTTACACTCAAGCTCGTCAGACAAGAGCCTCGGAGAGCGTTGTGATATCCGCAATAAACTATCATCAGGTAGCTTTCCCCACCCCCCACTAGAATTCGACTTAGAGCTGCATATACTGTCTCTAACATCAATCCCACAGTCTAAATTCGAAGTAGTCACGTGTCGAGGGGTATGTGTGCTTCGTAGGATGGTGCCGTTTTGCCCAGATCGCGTATCAATGTCATTGTGTCGTGTTGAAAAGGGACTAGAAGGGAGCCATGTGATTTCGGACCCACCACTCGAGTTGTTGTGGGTGGGAAAGTGCGAAAATTGGCGTTCGACTGAGGCCTGCACTCCAGTAGTTGTATTATCCGTCGGCGAAGCATCCGTGAGTGTTTCATCCCGACTCGCCCCTATGGTAACGTCCACGTCCGAACCTCGTGCTAGGGGTTCACCATCGCTGTCATCCTGCACCAATTGCTCGGCAACATTCTGGCGATTTTCCGGCGGTAATGGTAGTTCTTGGTCTACGTTCGCGAGAGGAGAAGTAATTTGTTTCTGTTGTTGTGAAGAGGTTAAATATCTGCTTTGGCGAAAACGAAAACGTTTTGTGCCATACTCGCAGGTGGTGGGGTATTTGGCATTTCGGCAGGTGGAACAAGTCGGTTTTTCCCTGTTGCACTTGACGTGGCGTTCTCGACAGTGCAGGCAGCCTGGTTGTCGCATGTCCGAATTTTGATGCGGCCAGTGTAGGTACTAGATAAAACCTAACACCGGCCCGGCAGAGTGCATGCCGGGATCTCTGAGCTCGAAAACACTGCTGAACAGAAAGTCAAAGAGATAAGAATAATCAATCAGGAAGTCGGAACAGGAAGGCCTAGTACATGGCTTTGATCGTCGGCTGCCGGCGCCAAAATTGCCGGTCCGGTAGGTACCTCCTGAATGAAAATGGCCCCGATCACTTCCGGCAACCTCAGGCCAGTCACCCATAGGACAATGTTCGAAATGCTATAATCAATTTCAAAATCTCAGAGTAGAGACTTAATAGCAGGTCCCGGCGTGGTTGTCATTTGATTTCAGTTTCTAACTATAGTATCGTTGCATCACAGAAGCCATGTCAGAGTTCAAGTTATCAAAGGTTTCTTAAACTATAGCCTGTCTTTTATTATTGATTTACTGATTATATTACAGCTGCAGGACCCATCCTTGTTTCATGAGGCTTCGTTGCTTCATGGCAGGTGGGTTCAATCCCAATCCGGCAAGCGTTTTGAAGTTGAGGGTGAGTCTAGGACTACATATCACAGTAACGATAAAACTTGCTAATGGTAAACTTCTCATCATTATAGATCCAGGATCACGAAGGGTTTTTGCCTCGTGTCCCACAAATGAGGTTGACGATGTGGACAAATATGTCGAGTCGTCGCAAGTGGCTTTTGAACAGTATCGTTCTATAAACCCGCGTGAGCGAGCTAAGATGCTTGCCAGGTGGCACGAATTGATTACCAATGCTCGAGAGGACATAGCAAAGATCGTCGTATTTGAGACTGGAAAGCCTATGGCAGAAGCTATAGGCGAGATCGATTACGCACTTGGCTTTGCGTGGTGGTTTGCTGGCGAGGCCGAGCGAGTTCGGGGATCGACCGCCTTGCCATCGGTCTCCAACCGCCGCACAATCGTTATTAAGCAGCCGATTGGCGTCAGCGTTGCTCTTGTTCCCTGGAACTTTCCGGTCGCCATGATTATTCGAAAAGCCGCTGCTGCTTTAGCAGCAGGTTGCACTATGATCGTCAAGCCTTCCCCGGAGACTCCTATGAGTGTGATGGCTTTGGCCGACCTTGCCCTTCGCGCAGGCCTACCGCCAGGGGTCCTGAACGTTATTACCACCGACAATGCCAACACCCCATCCGTCAGCGAGAAACTTTGCAAACACCCATTTGTGCGCAAGGTAACCTTCACTGGCAGCACGTCTGTGGGCCGGATCGTTGCGGGTCACTGCAGCTATGGACTGAAAAAACTCACCATGGAACTAGGAGGCAACTGCCCCTTTATAGTGTTTGACGATGGATGCTTGGAGCAAGCTGTCGCTGCACTCATGATTCTCAAGTGGCGGACCGCTGGCCAAGCATGCACTCATGCCAATCGCGTTTATGTACAAAGCGGCGTACATGATAAGTTCACACAAATGCTGTTGGAGGCAACACAGAAAATCTGCGTTGGACATGGAACGGATCCCACCTCAACCATGGGACCACTCACAACAAGCAGGGGCCTTGACAAGTTACAGAGACAAGTTTTGGATGCCGTTGAGAAGGGGGGCAAGGTTCTCTGCGGCGGAAAGCAGCCCATAAACCTCGACGGTTACTTCTTCGAGCCTACGATTATCGCAGATATGAATCCCACAATGTTAGCTTGCAAAGAGGAAATATTTGGGCCAATATTGGGCTTATATAGATTCGACACTGAAGAAGATGCTGTGAGGATGGCGAATGATACTTCAATGGGCCTGGCTTCATATTTCTTTACCAAGGATGTCAACCGGACTTGGAGACTCCTGGAAAGTCTCGAGGCTGGCATGATTGGAATGAATACCGGTAATCCTCTTCAATTTAGTTACTCAATGTCGCGATAAGTACTAATGCTGTCTAGGAAATTCGTCGGGCGCTGAGTCTCCCTTTGGTGGGATTAAAGAGTCGGGCTATGGAAAAGAGGCTGGTAAAGACGTAGCTATTGAGGAGTATTTAATCGCCAAGACAGGTACCCTCACAGTTGATGAGAATCGGTGCTCTTTATAATACTCTACCATCTAGTTCGCCAAGATATGGTTAGAGCCATTACACGTCTTCATGTGGGGTATGACAGTCTTGGTAGATTTAGGAAATTGAAAGTATCACGCACATCGTCAACAGTTAATAAACATTATTTTGGAACTTATGTGTATAGGCTTTGAACAACTAGTCCGTCGTGAATATTTGTATAACATCCACAGCTGTACCGAAAAAGGACCCGGCAATGGTTGACGTGAGGCGCAAGAGATGGCATTACAAAACTAAACCGTTCCATAATTCTTCAGCTGCCTCGAACCAGAAGCCGACATTCCAACCGTCGCATTGGTTAGGCATTTCGGGCTCGCTAGGGTTGTTTGACGGCCTGGTTTCAAGATATCCCATTGTATCATATTATTGAGCTTAATAGATGTTGTCAGGGTAGGCAGCACTTTAGCAATCCACACTAGGATGATATATCCCGGGGTATATATTTATTAAAAATAGGGTCATCATGGGGGACCTGGGCCACCAGTTCTCTTAGATCAGACCGGAGCATGGTCTAGTCTGGTCCCAAATTCTCAGACCGCAGTCTGGTCTATTCTGAAGCCTCCAAATCTGCGGTCGTCCCCCACTAGTATCTTAGTCGACTAGTCATGTGATTTTAGAAGTAATATGCTATTTACTACAGAATAACTATATAGAGTAGCTTATAGAATAGCTTATAGAATAGCTTATAGAATAGCTTATAGAATAGCTTATAGAGTGGCCTATAAGTAAGCACATAAGTTAGCAAATACGTGAGCACGTGATTATGCACGTGAGTAGGCACATCAGTGGGTCGGGAGGGTTTGAATCGGGACGTGTAGCTGACGAATAAGGTGCGAGGGTAATGCAGGACTCGTAATGCAGCTTATTTACTTAGCTTATGTAAGGATTTTCAACTCCAGTAGAGGTTCACTCAGTTAGCGTGACTCTTCCTCAACGGAATGTACGATAGCTACTGACCGGGCCGGTGCAAACACATACAGTAAAGCTTCCTTATAACGATACCCCTTATGCTAATATCCTCGATAGTGCGATTTTTTTTCTAGAACCAATTAAATTCTCATATAACGTACAATATCCACGATATCAGTCCATATCTTAGAAATATTGCTCTATCATAGGTTATTCTAACAATTCGTGCTAAATAATTACTATATTATTACTATCTTATAAGCCTCACTCCTTCCACTTACGGTATTGTACTGTACATAATTTTAAGTCTCAATAACGCTAACCAACTCACAAATCGGAGGTTTCTATCCTTAGCCACACAAGAAAACAGTAAATTAACCTTGCAACTAGAATATTCCAAACGTATACATCTCGTAAGCTATGATATAAAACCTTATTAGCTAATGGGAGTCTATAAGTCCACTTATCTATTTCCGTGATTTTTATCTTAGTGGGAGGAGGCCAGGCGAAGCTGACATGATCCACTGAAGAAAGATTTGCCGTGCCGATGGCGGCCAACCCCACTTTGTCAGCCACTACCGGCTACTGTCATATCTATGTGAATTCGTGCGTGACCGGCCCGGGTCCCTCTCGGCGACTCAATGCCTCAAAAACCCCACGGGGTCGGGATACTTTAAGTGATTAAAGAGACGAACTTGTAGACAACTCGATTACTCGACTTGCCGTTCTCCATTGATATCCCTTTGATATATCCCAACCTTTCATAATGGTTCTCCCTTGTGCTAATCCGACAAATTCGTACTGGATTGAGGCGGCTGAATCCCCCTTACGGGATTTCCGTTCGACTGTCGACTTGCCAAATGAGACAGATGTGGTGATTGTAGGCAGTGGCTACACAGGCGCAACGACAGCATATTGGCTTCATAAGGTGAGCTGAGCTAGTTTGCGAAATTCCTACGTCACCAACAACGAAGCTAAATAATGCAACAAAATAGTTCACAGAGAATAATGACTCTCAACCGCGCATGCTCATGCTAGAAGCACGGGATATTTGCGGAGGCGCTACAGGTCGCAATGGTCAGTTTTCCATCTAAACTATAGTTTTAGGTTCGGTAGCAACTCTTCAGAGGGAATTAAAACTAATGAAAGTCCAATTCAGGCGGTCAGCTGAGACCTCATGCCTACTCTCGCTATCCAAAATGGTCTAGTTTGTTTGGGCCGGATGGAGCGCTTGATCTGATTAAACATGAGATGGCACATCTGCCTGCTTTCCAAGAACTATTGACTCATGAGGGCATTTCTGATGAGGCGTGTTTAAAGTTTGGCGACACATTTGATGCAGCAATTTCAGATAAGGCGTGGACGCAGCTTAAGGACGCCTATACGAGTATGCAAAGAGACCATGGAGAGGATGGCGACGTTATCAGAGAATGCAGGCTGATAGAGGACCCGAAAGCCGCCGAAGAGTTCACCCAGATGAAATCATGCATAGGGGCAGTGGTACATCCGGCTGGCCAAGTGTGAGTTCTCCATTATTTAAGTGTGGTTAGAGGCATAAGTGACCTTATAAAATAGTTGGCCATACAAGTTTGTTCATGGACTGCTCCGCATAGTTAGTCAAAAGGGCAGCCTGAATCTACAAGCAAATACGCCGGTCGTAGAGGTTTCCGATAGGGATTCAAATGGTTGGATCACCGTGAAGACGCCACGAGGACACGTACGAACCAAGGCAGTGATGCATGCCACGAACAGATGGGCGTCGCACCTCCTACCGGAATTTGGCAACCTGATATTCGGAATCCGTGGATCGTTAGCAAGTATTAAGGCTCCAGAAGGATTCTTTCAACACACAGGCGCCCAACACTGGGATGGCAACGTCAACGTAGGTATATTCTTCGGCCTGCGACCAACAAAGCGTCTCGCTGAATATTATAGAATTATCACCTCCAACTGCCTCCACCATACAACACTGTTATCCTTGGCGGAGGGAAATCCCTTCTCGTACATGACCCGCGTAGCTATATCCTCAACGACAGCGAAGACATGCAATTTGACGGCCTATCAGAGTTCTATCGGACCTGGCCTGCGTCGGATGTCGCGCAGTGGCCGGGGAAGGATTCTGCAGAGCTAGCAAAAGTACCCGACAAGGGAGGAATCTGGACAGGTGGTGAGCTTCCGCCTCTACCGTCCCCACCCCTAGAACGAAGCACTAACAGCTCCCCAGTCATGTCGTCAAGTATTGACGAATTTCCTTTCGTCGGTGCTGTCCCGGACCGCGAGGGACACTTTCTTGCAGCCGGTTTCAATGGACACGGTTCATCTCCCATTTCAACTCCACCCATATAGAAAACTAACTATTATGCATAGGCATGCCTCGTATCCTCCTCTCTACCGCTCACGTCGTGCCTCTCATTCTAGCCTCAGTAGGTATCAAGTTTACGCCCCCAACACTCGTGGCGCCCTATCCTCCCCTCCCTAAGCCCTTCCACATCACGGCCGACCGAATCGAGAGGCTACAGAAAACGGACGCGAAGGCGAAGTACGAGGCTTACATGAAGAGCAACTCAGAAAGTGCAAAAGAAGAGTTTTGTAACGATGATCGGAGTCGCCCGAGAGCCATGTGATGGAGATGCATTCATAGGGTCTATGAGGTCAAGGGTAGAGGAATCGGTTTGTTGTTGAAGGGTTGTAAGCTGAGGTTGCAATGGAACGAGAGCTAACTAAGCACTTGTTGCTTAGAGGAGAGAACTAAACTAGTACCCCTCTACCAAATTTGAATATTCTCAACTGAGAGGGCATTTATACTGATCGTTTATGGGAATGTGTGGCAGCTGAGTAGACAGAGTCTTTCACTATGTAGTAAGAGGAGCATTTGGGGGAGGGATCACGTTTTTTCAGGGCAAACATTTTCCCTTTACTCTGTTTAGAAGTTTGCTGGGTGTTCCGGGCGGGGTTACGAGCTGGTATGTGTGTATGCATGGTTAGATAGAGGACTACGATAAAGTCTGACCTTCCAAATGTAATTACCTTGTTATATTCTCCCATTAACTTAGCCTCCTGTGCTTTTCTGTTTCCTGTGACACGTCTGCTATTCTGGAACTTAGATTACATGCATGGCTCTAACTTGTAGCCCATAAATAAATGTGGATTCACCTAGAAAATAAGAATATGTATGGTATGTAAGATAATACAGGATATTCAGTACCAGAATCTCAACATGGTCAATCACTCCAATCCCTGAGATACTGAGCTTGACGTCAAGTTGGCACTTGGCAGCCTAGGCGGCATCGCCCCTATCCCAAGCACGGGGTGATAATTCCATCCTCGCCCGCCAGAATCAACGGTTGCCACGGGCCAGGTTGGGTATTGCGTGTAGCGATGCCCACTAAATACTTTCATTGTAACTGGCACTATATAATTCAACTCCCGGCGGAAGGTTTGATTACTCCGATTGGGGGGGGGATGGCACCAACTGAAGCAAACCTCACGACTTGACATCATATATCAATTCCCCGTCACCATCACTTCTTGCAATTTCCCACACGACATGCTTCATAGTCTCTCCCTTTTTGACCCCTACATGCCGTACATCCCATCCATCTACCACCAACGCATCTGCAATCATCCGCCGATGACACCGCCACCAAAGCGTCTCACTGCACATGATCGCCACCAAATGATCTCCCCTACTCTGTGTCTCTTTGGACAAAGCCTTCAACTCTTCCAACCCATCTCGAAAGTCTCGAGTGCGCATATAACCAGCGTAATTCCTAAATGCCGTGACGCGGATGGCAGTATGCTGCTCAACACTGGGTTGCTGTGCGTTGCGGCGACCGCCGAGTTTGTCACCACACCATATATAATCTATGCTGGCTGCCTTTAATTCGGCAGACTTGACTAGATCATCGTGGTTAAATTGGGGGTTTGTATAGGACCGCGGAATCGAACGGACGTCTACGAGTCTGGTGACGTGTGCGGATTGGAGGAGATCAATCAGGGTGGAGAGTGTGCGGGTGCCGTGGCCAATGGTGGCGATTATGAGGTGAGAAGGTGTCGAGGACGGTGGTCGTGAAAAAGTGGTGATATTCTCCTGCGCTGGTAGCACGGCTCTACCGTGACTTCCTACTGTCTGAAATTTGTCGAGACGAGTTGGAGTATCCTGCTCGCAATGTTTGGGTTGCGGGAGGTCGACTTCATTCTGGTCATCCCTTGTAGGAGTTGAGCGTTTGCGCTTAGAGCTGGCGCGTGTTGATACCTTGAAAAATGGAACAAGGATGAGCTTCTGAATTTGGCATTTGATGGGAGTTTTACTAACCATATTTTGTGAGTCGTTGCACTGACCGCAGCATGAGTGATAGATTAATAGTAACAATAAGGCGATGGTGGATGTTAATTAAACAACTAATTGCTCATGAATCATGACGTAATAATAGTACTTTTTACAATCGGACCTCATAGCTACTAGGATATTGCCAAAGCCACGAACTTCATCAGTATGTGAACGGGAGGGCGAGTGAGAGTAAAAGTGATAATTTTCGTATAGTAATTTTATTCATGTACCTTTGTATATGTTCCGGCCCAACCACCAATATTGCGATTGACGGTTGGGCCGGCCCAACCGTAAATAGGAGTAATTGATCAATTGAACTATACTATATAGTATTACCTATAGTGTCTGCTCTTGCCCGCTTCCGCTTTAGTCGCTCAACTAAAGCTATTTCTATACGAATAGCTAGACCTAATAAGTTGTTATAGTCATGGTCGTCGTTATGGTAGTGTACACTACACTACTTGACTTCCTTATAATAACGGCACCTCTTTGTACTACACTGCCCCTTGCATTAACATGATATTCCTACCCGCGCACTTATAGAAGCCTCCCTAGCTACAAGCCCTAGGGTTACTTGCTTTGTAGAAATAGGAATTTAGATATTAGCCCATAGAGCTTGCTCTATAACTCCGAGTGATTTTGTAGGTATAAGGCGTTATATAACACCTAAAGGTATAAGAACGCGATACCTATAAGGGTAAGGCTCCTCTAGAATTTGAGCAAAGAGCCTCTTATTATTAGTTAAGGTTCTATCCTCCCATGGAACCTTTATAGAGACTATAGCTCTAATATCAAAGTGCTAAATATCGTGCTTCTTCGTATATTTCCGTATCATTGCAACCCTTGCCCGTTAAGTAGCTACTATAGCTCTCTCAATCACAGGATCAGGTGTAGCCCGAAGCTCAGTTCTAGGCTGAGCTAGAACTCGGGCCCGGCTCCCGCGCTAGAGCTCTGGCTCGGAATTGAGTTCTAAGCCAGAGCCCTCAATTCTGGGTTCTGGCGCTCGAGCCTGAAGCCTTGAGCTCTCGAGCTCGGAACGGAACTCTGGCTCAGCCTGGAGCTGGGCCAGTACTCAGAATTGAGCTCTGGCGATAGCTCAATTCCAAGCTCTGGCTCGGAGTGGGAGCTCTCAATTCTAAGCTCAATTCCGAGCTCTGGCTCAGAGTGGGAGCTCTCAATTCTGAGCTCAATTCCGAGCTCTGGCTCAGAGTGGGAGCTCTCAATTCTGAGCTCAATTCCGAGCTCTGGCTCAGAGTGGGAGCTCTCAATTCTGAGCTCAATTCCGAGCTCTAGCTCAGAGTGGGAGCTCTCAATTCTGAGCTCAATTAAGAGCTCTAGCGCTCAACGGAGCTGTGGGTCAATTAGAGCTTCAGGCTCAAGCTCACACTCGAAAATTGGTGCTATCGTTGGGTCTTCCTGCTCAACTCTAATTGAGAGATCCTTCCAGGCCTGGCTATTAAGCTAGTTGATATGAGAGCTCCTGTCTCGAAACAGTAGCTTAGCTGGTGCGCACCTAATAGTAGAGTGGATTTAGGTGTTCATTGCTAGTATAACCTCTAGTAGTCCATCCTTCCACTCTGTAGACCCATGATCCATTTTCTATGCCTAGAGCTTATTCTCAACAACCCCATTTGCCTACTTAACTAGGCCTTACGTTTAGGGTGACCATGGCGCTCCATTTACTACTTGAATTCCATACTTCCGTAGTAGAATAAGGAGAGCCCCCTTGAATTCCTTCCCATTATCAGCCTGCATAATCTTAGGAGGTAAGAAAGCTGTAATAAATTAGGCAAAGCAGTCTGTAATTAGTTCTACGTGCTTGCTTTTTAATGGGTATAGCTACGTATACTTTAAGAAGTGATCCTTTATATGAAGAATCCACTTATACTATCCTAAAGGCTCGTGGCGCATATTAATTAGATTGATTTAAACCCTCTCCTATGCTTAGCTACTAATAATAGGAACTAGTAGTGCTTTCGTTATGTTTAGCTAATTTAGAGTATAGTTCTTATAACGCTTAAGTATAAACTTAACATCCTAACGCTTAATCCTATAGTACTATTACTTAATAATAGGCAAGACCTTATTACGGCCTACATGTAGAAGCTTTAGATGCTCTTACGTAATAACATTAAATACCTCTGCTTTCTAAACTACAAACCTAGGAGTTAGATGTCGTATATCACTTTTCTTATAGAGCTTCTCATCTATAAGCTTAAACTAAGACTACGTATGGTGCTTTAGATTGCTACTCTCTTAATCAAATGGTGTAAACGTTATAATATTCTATAGTATAGTACGCATTTAGTGCCATTTTGTATATGGAAGTTACTCTCGATTATAGTAAGTAGGATTACTTATATATGCTTCAAAAGCAGTACGTACGTCGTTTAGAAACGGGTTGATTGAAGTAATAGTAGCCATAATTACTATAGTTATAGGACGTAGGATTTGAATTTTCTATAATACTATCTACACCGCTACTTATATTAGGCTGCATTTACGGTTGGGCCGGCCTAACCGTCAATCGCAATATTGGTGGTTGGGCCGGAACATATACAATTTACTATGTCGAGGTACTTATAACTCGTGGTCACATAATTATGCCGCAGGCGCTCCGCTTCCGAGCCTTCTCGCAGACTGTCTCCGCTTCCGACCACGATTAATCCTGATCATCGCTCAGAGTCCCACCTGCCCGTAAACACTTTCGACATCCACGACATCTCAATATTTCATAAAATGAGGAAATCCAAGCGAACATAGTACCCTCGCTGAAACTCTAGAACTCGTAGCTGCTGCGATACCTTTGAGCTTTTTGGTCCGTTCGGTCTGCCTCCGCCTGTACGACTTACGCGCGGCGTGACTCTAAATTCGCCGGTGACTCACTGCTTCGTATACACTGCTCCGCTCTCCTCGAAATCTAAATGTAAACCATCTACCTTGTTGTCCAGTGGATTAAGGGTTTACTCAGGGCTGGAACTAAGGTAACATGTCGATAACAAGGTTGAATGAGCTGACGGATTAACGCGTTGCAATCTCCCTGCAATTATATAGTCGAGACAAACTGCCCCTCTCATCGTTACTTGTTTCATTCTTTTAGCTCATAGATTCTAATTTGCCGCTCTTCTCTTTATCAAGATTCACTACCAGACCTTCATTATTCTTGCGTCGCGTCCTATTTCGTCATGTCTACACAAGTAACTGCTCGTCAGGTTCTGCGCTACGGTTCTGCTGTCGCAAACTCTCTTTTCCTCTCTTTCTCAATCCTGAACAATTATGGCAATGTTAAACGGAGAGAACCTGGAACCAAAAGATATTCCAGATTCCTAATCACACTGATGGGTTATATCGCTCTATCATACGTCATTGAAGGAGTTACTGGAACAGCGCAAGAATTCGACTTTGGCCGTTCACAGGCTCAGATCTTTTACACTGTCTTCCTTTCCCTGATATGGTGTATTGTTGGAGCTCGACAGGTCGGTTATAATACTGGTTGGTATGAACTCTTGGGAACATCGTGGATAACGTTCGTGTTCGAGGTGCCGCTTCTCGCTTTTTCCTCCTTTCGTCGACTAGGTTATCTGGGACCAACATTCGAACTTGTCTGCCAAGCCAGCCGAATATTACTCTTGCTCTGTCTCCTAGCAAGCACGCGTCATGCATGGAAACAAAACAATAATGCATCAGGGGAGGAGTCGCGACCAATTTTACGCAGTGGGAACCAGTCGGTCGAGACTCTTTATGGTACAGAACCACTACTTGGCCAACCATATGTCGAGGACGACGATAGACTTGCTAGAGATAGCGACGATGAATCAGATGCCGATTCTGAGGATGATCCAGAAATGAGGAAGATTCGCAAAAAACGGCTCCAGGAGACAGGCGGTTGGTGGAATTATCTCAAAGATTTCTCAATCTTCCTGCCATACTTAATTCCACGGAAAGACCGCAAGGTCCAGGCATGTCTGGTCATTAGTCTGCTCTGTTTGACATGCAATCGATTCCTTAATATCCTAATTCCTCTCCAGCTCGGGAAAATCACTGACAAAATCCTGGCAAAAGAGGCACCATATGAAGCTTTGGGTATTTGGCTACTGTTAAGCATACTGTCTAGCGAATCCGGTCTGGGCCTGATTAAAGAACTGGCAAAGATCCCCGTCAAACAATTCTCTTTCCGGCAGATTTCGAATGCTGCCTTCAACCACGTTATGAGCTTAGAGATGGAGTTTCATGCTGAGAGGGACTCTGCTGAAGTCATGAAGGCAATTGAGCAAGGTGCAGCACTGACGACTCTGCTGGAGACGGTCGTTGTAGACATCGCACCCGACATTGTTGACTTGATTGTCGCTGCTTTCTTTCTCTATTGGAAATTTAATGCTTATGTTTCTCTTGCAATGGTTGTCGCTTCAATGGGCTATGTCACTACTGAAGTATTCACCTCGAGCTGGAACATGCCCTATCGACGACGAGTTACGAGGGCTGAACGGGAGCAAACGAGGGTCATGCACCAAGCTGTGCAAGGCTGGCAAACCGTCTTGTACTTCAACAAGTTTGCTTTTGAGGGACGTCGTTATGGCGAGGCGGTCGAGTCGTATCTCGCGGCAGACAGGACTTGGAGCAAACGCGATGCGATTTTCAAGGCTTTCAATGATCTCTGGATCCCAGCAACATTCTTTGGCCTCTCCTGTCTAGTTCTGTACGACATATCTCAAGGCCGAGCATCTGCTGGCGATTTTGTCTTCTACATCCAATACTGGGAGACACTAATCTGGCCCTTGAAACTTCTGTCTAGTCAGTACAAATGGCTACTCTCCGATCTGGTAGCTGCAGAACGTCTTCTAGTTTTACTCCAGACCAAGCCGAATGTCACCGACAAGGAAGGAGCTCACGATCTCGGCCCCATTAAGGGACATGTTGAGTTCAGGAATGTCAACTTCTCATACGATCCTCGTCAAACAACTATCAAAGACCTGAACATCTCCGCTAAGCCAGGGAGCACGATAGCCCTGGTCGGCACTACAGGCGCCGGCAAATCCACCATCCTCAAGCTCCTCCTCCGATTTTATGACGTCTCGTCCGGACACATCGAGATTGACGGCCACGACATCTGTGACGTGACGCTGAGCTCTCTGCGGGAGGTCCTCGGCGTTGTCCCGCAAGATCCTCTCCTCTTCAACGCCTCCGTGATGGAAAACCTGCGCTACGCCCGACCCTCAGCCACAGACGATGAGGTATTCGCAGCATGCCGCGCTGCAGCAATTCATGACAAGATTCTCTTGTTCGCCGACCGCTATGACACGCAGGTCGGAGAACAAGGCGTCAAATTGTCTAGAGGTGAACTGCAGCGGATAGCGATCGCTCGGGTATTCTTGAAGGACCCACCCATTTTCATCCTCGATGAAGCTACGAGCGCTATTGATACGAATACTGAGTCGGAGATCCAGACTGCTTTGGATGTGTTGAGGAGTAGAAGGACAACGTTTGTGATTGCTCATCGGCTCTCGACAACTGTGGGGGCGGATCAGATTTTGGTTGTGGATGAGGGGAGGATTGTGGAGAGAGGTACACATCAAGAGCTTTTGAAGGGGGAGGGAAGGTACAAGAGTCTTTGGACTAAGCAGATTGGTGGATGACTGGAGCGGGAGCAAGATTTTCGAGGGATCGTGAGGGGATGATTGTAAATATTACAGTGTGGTGTCTTTTAACGTCCTGAATCGCTCTCAGTAGCGTAATTTCCACAGTACTAAACTTATCACAGTACCGTAATGGTTTCTGTGCCACTAGTGATACAGTACTGTGTCTTTACTGCACATTGCTATTGCGCCTGCTGTAACTCTCACTGAGCTATACATTTTCACTGAACTGTCAGAAAAGAGTCAAAATTTGCCTTTTCACAACCTCTGGAGCTCAACATCCCCACCATACCATATACTACCCTGTATCTACTATCTTTCCCACCTTAGCAGCCGCGGCAACTATGCTGTTAAGCTCCTCGAAAGCTAGTTTAGTGCCCTGTCAAGCCTGTGTCAAGGCCTTTTGTGTGCTGGCCCTGGAGTACGGAGGACTTACTAGTGCTTACAGTAAGATGATGCAACTGGCACGGCCCACCGCCGCACAGCCCCAGCCGAGGGTATCATCCCCCCCGTATATAACAATTTAGGTAGTGCACGAGTGTACAGGGCATGCACAGAACTTGCAATGGACGGTGCACTCAGAAGCACTACAGCAGTGCCGAGACACTGCTGTGCCGCCTACAGGGCCTGATTGGCACAGAATACGGCACTGCCTTGGTGCACAGTAAGAGGTACCGAAGTGCCCTGTATTTCTCCCTAAAACATGGATGTCACGCTGTTGCAGTAGTCGGTGCTCTGAAATTTCTAACCGAACAAGCAAGAAAGGGGAGTCATCAAATGTTAGCGTTGGCCTTCCCTTCCCATCAACCATTCATCAACTGCAGCCTATCGCATCCTAGACTATCTCACCTCATCTCAGAGCCCATATTCTAGATAGACGCATCCGGATAAACCACCATCATGTCCGTCCGGCTCTCTCACCTCCGTGGGGTCCTCCCCAAACCCGGGGCTGCCCCTCACTCCTCCGCCGTAGGATGCTCCCCCGTCGCCGCGGCCGTCGTTACTTCGGCGGCCCATCGACGATACTTCTCTCGCCTCCACGCCAAGTTGCCGGCCACAGACATCGTCAAGGCTCTCAAGGACGAGGGCTGCGTCGTCATCGAGTCCATGTTCACGCCCGCCCAGATCGCACGCCTCAATGTGGACATGGACGCCGCCCTGTCCCCCGTCACGGCGGGCAGGCCGGCTAACGCCAACACGCCCCCGTTAGCGGAGGGCGTCGACGCCATGGTCTTTGGACAGAACACAAGGCGCGTGGGCGGCCTGCCAGGGAAGAGCAGTGCTTTCCGCGAGGACGTCTGCGACAATGACAGCCTGCACAGCGTGTCGACCGAGCTCTTCAAAGAGACGGGTGACTATTGGCTCAGCACGGCGCAGATGATTGAGATTGGGCCCGGAAGCAAGGCTCAGCCGCTGCACGCCGACGCTTCGGGATGGTGGCCTTTCTGGGCCATGGGCGACCGGTGGCAGCCCGAGTTTGCGGTCAACTTCCTGATTGCCACGACGGATACCACCAAGGCAAACGGCGCGACGGGCGTGGTACGCGGATCACACCATACCGTCAAGCCATCAGACCTCTTTGACGACCCGACCCTATCAGCCTGGCAGTTCCCCGACGAAAAGGTCGAGCAGATTGAGTTGAAAGCAGGCGACTGCCTCCTCCTGGGCGGCAAGATCGTGCACCGCGGCGAGGAAAACAAGACGGCCGACGAGTACAGGCGGCTACTCAGCTGCACTGTTATCAGCGCTTCGCTAACGCCCGAGGAGGCGCATCCGATCTCGGTGGAAGGTGAAAAGGCCAAGGATATGACAGAGAGGGCAAAGAAGTTCATCGGTTTCAGGGAGCTGACAACGACGATTGGGCCGCATGTTTGGCAGGATCATAGGCAGGGCGGCCTGAAGAAGGCTCTGGGATTCTAGCCAAGGCTAGGAAGAACACCAGGTCCCGGAGGGCCGCATCAAATGTATCATTATAGTCTTAGAGAGAAGTAAGTGTTGTTTGATTGGTATTCGCACTTTGTTCTATGGCCATCCAATGCTGTGGAGCTTATCTAGAGGCATCGCCTGGTTGTCTAAACATTGCCATTCACCGTAAACATGGTCTTCATGATCATTATTTTTCCACCTTCATCCTTAACACCTTGAGATCCCTAACGTATAGAAATGACGTAAAGAAAAAGTCATTTAACATTATCTATCTGAGGTCAACCGGCCTGTCACCTATCCTGTCTACTTCTCCCCTTTTTTAACCTCTAGATAGCTAATTTACTCTTTCTGGGATTTAGAAAGCTAACTTCTAATATTTGAAAACAGAGAACTTTATATAATAATTATAATACTTACTATAGTATTTGTCTACCTTACAAAGCACTAGCTTATACATCTTCCTGTTTTGCAATAGCTATATACGTTTAGCTGTTCTATATAGTAGTGGTGTTAGATTAAAAGCAGCATTAGTCTTAGAACTATTTACGCAATACAGCAATTAGTTATCAAGTTCCCATCAACAGAAATCTCAAAGTCGTTGCATTCAGCGACCATCTCTGGCAGAGAGGCCCAATTCTCTTGAGTCTGTGGTCGTATGTATTAGTTCTCTCGTTGCAGTGGTATATAACTCTCGGCCGTTTCACGATACACCCGCCACCGTCCATATCCCCGATTCCACCCACAACACGATAGATAAGACGACCACGACGTCGTCAGAAAACCCCCCACAACGCCAAACGCAACCAGGCGCTTTAGCGTCATAGCCTTGTCGCTGTACGGGCTCTCCCCAAGATCCGCAACCAGATTAAAGCTTAGCCCCCGCATCACTCAGCCCTGACTTTAATTCAACCCTGTAGGGAACGATATATCCCGACCTTTGCAAAAAGAACCCTTTGCCTTGTAATTACCCCTACTATAGTGGCTACTACACTAATTTTGCGCCCCTAGACTACTACCTATAGCCTACTACTATACTATATTGGCGCAAAGTCAGCGTAGTGGCCACTGTAGTAGCCTGTAGCGATAGGCTATATTGGCTCACAGAGAAAGCCGGCCTAACTATTATAGAACCAGGGTATATCATTCTTTACAGGGTTAAAGTTGGGGTATATCTTGCCGTTGTTTCTGTCTGGGGACTTAGCGCGTGTCGGCCACCTTGTGCAAATCGGAATGGAGGGTATATCATTCCTTTGCCGCAGAAACAAAGTGGCGGTGCAGCGCCATTGGATCAAGCGTTTATGCCTCTTGCCCGGTGTTGTGCTCCACCGATTGTAAATATACCGTCCCTTACCGACTACGGCAAGGGCAGGTACATGGTGCGGTGCTTGGGGGGACGAGAGGGGATTGGGGGTATTGAGAGGAAGCTGAAACTGTCTCTACTGCGAAGTTGAGGGCCGAAAGTTTAACCACAGTCAACGTGGGTATGGGTACCTCAGTCATCAAGCGATACAAGGTGAGTTAGAAGTGCTACCAGCCGCTGGAGGTGTTGCTGGGTGGGTGGCCCAGAGCACGAGGAGGGCTCATGCCAGCTTCCTTGAGATGAGTAGGTGATGGGACTCTGCCACGGAGTGTACAGGCGAGCGGGACGGGATGAGATGGAGTTCCGGGCACAGCCAGGGTACATACAAACTAATTGTCATTTATACCCCGGATGTTCAGGATTATAGTGGTGTTATACCCCGGATGTTTCGGATTATAGTGGTGTTATAACCCGGATATTTTGGATTCTTGTATACCCCGGATGTAAAATAGAAGTTGGGGTCCGGGGACCCCAACTTTCGAGCGGATCCGACGTGGAATGTGGTTGGTTTATGATTTTGCTTCCGAACGGGATGCATTCGGAATAGTGATTGGTTCTTCGGATGTCTGCTAGCGCCCTCCAACCACAAGTGTGCTGTGAAAGTACTGGAGTGTGGTGTACACCTACCCCTGTACCCCACAGTCCTCGAATCAAAGGTAACCCAGAACTACTCGACTTGCCCCACTCTTCATCATGCTTCTTATACTCATCCCTTCTCTATTTCTCATCACCACGCCGCATATTACTGCTCTTCTCAGCTTCTTCAGCAGCAAAACAACTCGCGCGCTCTACAGAAACTTGTCTGCATCTATTATTCAACACTCGAGCGTATCCATTACTCCAAAGCCTACGCTACAACAGCCGACATGGGTTCCATAACAAGTGCCGACGACAACTCCAAGGTGGATGTCCTTGTCGTTGGCGCCGGCCCAGCTGGGTGAGTGGCAATGCGATTGAAATCGCTTTCAGACTAAGAACATTTGACTAATGGGATATTATAGCCTGATGGCTGCCACTTGGTTTTCGCGGTGTGGAATCAAGGCCAGAATTGTCGACAAGCGTGGCACCAAGATCTATAACGGCCAGGCCGATGGGTTGCAGTGTAGAACCTTAGAGATACTCGATTCCTTCGAGTTTGCAGACCGCGCATGGAAGGAGGGCAACCATATGCTCGAGATCTGCCTGTGGAACCCGGGAAAGGATGGTGTTATCCGGCGCTCAGATCGCATCCCAGATACTATTCCCGGCATTTCGAGGTTTCAACAGCTTGTTCTTCACCAAGGCCGTATCGAGCGCTTCTTCCTCGATTCGATCAAGCAGCATAGCGATATCCGCGTGGAGCGGGGCGTATTACCCCAGTCGTTAACATTTGATGAGTCAAAGGCGGAAGATGATGGTGCCTATCCTATCAAAGTCACCCTTCAGCATCTAACGGAGGATGAAATTAATCCCCCACAAAGCAATGCAACAAAATGCGGAGCAGCACCCTCCGATGGTCTTTACCGTAGCAACATGGCTCCAGACGATACCGAAGAGCTCCTGAACAAGGCCGCCAACGACAAGGCAGGCACACAAGAGACCATTCAGGCAAAGTATATGATCGGATGCGACGGTGCACACTCCTGGACGAGAAAGCAGCTCGGATACACCCTCGATGGTGAACAAACTGATTACATTTGGGGTGTTTTGGATATTATCCCAATCACTGACTTCCCTGATATTCGCCAGAGATGCGCCATTCACTCAGCAAAATCTGGATCAGTTATGGTCATCCCACGTGAGAACAAACTTGTCCGCCTCTATATTCAAATGACCACAACCGAAAAGGGGGGAGAGCCCGTCGACCGAACCAATATCACCCCGGCTATGATCTTGGAGTGTGCTCAGCGCACGCTTGCACCGTACAAGCTCAGCTACGAGTACTGCGACTGGTGGACAGCATATCAGATCGGCCAAAGAGTTGGTAATAACTTCTCCAAGAATGAGCGTATCTTCCTTGCCGGTGATGCGGTTCATACCCATTCTCCAAAGGCTGGCCAGGGGATGAATGTCAGCATGCAAGACACCTATAACCTATGCTGGAAGATCTCATCGGTTTTGAAAGGCACCTCAGATCGACGTATTCTGAAGACGTACCAATCGGAGAGGAGACGTATCGCACAAGATCTGATTGCATTCGACCATAAATTCTCCCGTCTCTTCTCCGGACGTCCAGCAACGGATGTGATGGATGAGGCGGGTATAAGCATGGAGGAATTCAAGAACGCCTTCGAGAAGGGCAACCTATTTGCTAGCGGCGTGGCTGTTGACTACGGAGCAAGTTTGATTGTTGCTAAGGACGGTAGCAGTATTGATCAGGGCGACGGTACTGACGTGGGAGTTGTCAATTCTAAACGCGCTGTCAGCAAGCAACAGCTCGCTACCAATATAAAGCTCGGCATGCGAATGCCCAGCTTCAAGGTCCTCAATCAGTCCGATGCCCGCCCATGGCACTTCCAGGAGATGCTACGAAGCACTGGTCAGTGGAGACTCGTCGTCTTCGCTGGCGATATTTCGGACAAGGCACAGATGAGCCGAGTGCAGAAGTTGGGCGAGGCACTCGCGGGTAAAGATTCCTTCGTCTCGCGCTTCACTCCCGCTGGCAAGCCGATCAACTCTGTGATCGAGATCTTGACCATCCACAGCGCGCCGCGCGCGTCTACCGAGCTTCACGATTTCCACGATATTTTTCACCCATACTCGGAACGTGACGGCTGGGACTACTGGAAGATCTTCGCAGACGACATTTCGTACCATGAGGGCCATGGACAAGCTTATGAGAACTACGGTGTTGACAAGAAGAAGGGCTGTGCAGTTATCCTGCGTCCGGATCAGTACGTGTCGTGGGTAGGAGAGCTTGAGGATGTTCAGGATATGGATAGGTTCTTCTCGGGATTTATGAAGATGCAGAATTAGTCATGTCTTTTCGTATAATTAACGTTAGCTTCATTAAAAACATTTGTACAACACTCTGGTCTTCGTACATAAGCATAGAAACTGTATTTGCACTGACTTAAAAATTTAACTGTACCCGCGAGCTCTAATCCTTCACGGCATTAGTCGATCACCCATCTCAGCTCCTCAGCCCTCCGCAGCCTGACGAACGTTGAGGATTCTTCTACCTGAAAAAAAAAAACCTGGGAACAGCTCAAAGATCTACATAGCAGAATCATATTGATCCAATCTCATTCCACTGCCTTGTAGGCTCTCATTCCAGGCTCATTGTGGTGAAGTGACAGTTTGGTGTTGGCTTGAATGCTGTGCTTGGTAGTTCCGTTTGCAGAGGCGCCAAGTCGAGACCAACAGCACAGTATCTCTGTAAATATAATAAAGACAATTATATGTATAATATCAATAACATCTATATATCCCATAAAGTGTAGTGTGATGGATAAGTGTTACCTCTATACCCCCTCCCTGCTCACATCTCCCCTCTATAACAACCGTCTATCGCCGTCCACCCCAAACTCCCACCCAGGTCTATCACTTCCATTCGGCCGACTCGCCCGCTGGAAACTCATTTCCAGAGCCTCAATCTTTGCCACAGGTTTTATCACGCTCAACTCTCCGTCCCACTTCCCACTGACCCACCTCTCCCTATACCTCTCTCCATCAAACAACCACGGATACAGCTCCCGCATCGACCTCAGCACCGTCCCCGAGATCTGGTCCACGCTGTGGTTGTGCCGGAGCTTGAAAAATTCCATGCCCTGCCGGGACCGCAGCTCGTCCTGGACGGCGTCCGAGTACTGGCCGACGGAAAAGAGGAGCAGATCGTAGTGCATCAGCGAGACCTTACCGTGCCAGGAGCCGCCGCTGACGGCGCGGTGATAGAGCCCGGTCAACGCAGCAATGGCGCCCATGGCGCCCGTGCCGTAGTCGGAAATTGGGAAAGGGGGGATCACCGGTTCGGAGAGGCCCATGAAGGCGCCCTGGGCCCAGGCTATGCCGGTTGCCTAGACGTCGTTAGTTCAGTGGCTGGAAGAATAGGGGGAGCGATGGGAGGTCTTACGCAATCAGCAATCTGCTGCCACCCGGCGCGATACGCCCACTCGCCTTCGTAGCCAAAGCAGTTCTCATTCACATACACGATCCCCTTCCCGCGCTTCTTCGCCAGAGCAGTCAGCGCCGTCGCGCCATAGCCCAGCTTCTCGAGCGCGCCGGGGCGGTAGCCATCGACCACGACATCCGCCTCCTTCAGCAGCTCTTCAAAGACCTTGCGGCCCGCTGCAGACTTCAGATCGAGGTCAGCGCAGTGCTTGCCCATGTTGACGTCGAGCTGGAAGAACGGCACGTCGGAGAGGTGCGGCGATGTGACCTTCAGCACGTCCGCGCCATACTCGGCGAGGATGCGCCCAATCACCGGGCCAGCGATTATGCGACACAGCTCGAGAACTTTGATGCCTGTGAGCACACGTGGTTTAGCGCCCGGTACATCCTGAGGGAGGGGCACGGGTGGGGTGGTGGTCTCGAGAGATGTAACGGCCCAGGGGGGAAGGGCGACGTTGTGTTTCCCGTGCGGAGTGGCGATGAAGTCTTCGTATTTGAACGCTGTGACTCCGGCTTGGCGGAGGGCCTTGTTCTTCGCCTCGAGCTCGTCGATAGTGAATTGTTGAACGTGCGACTCGATGCAATCCGAGATGTCCTCGATTGTTTTGAGGTCCGGCCGGTAGGGAGGGAGTCCGATCATGTTAAGTGTTGTGTTGGCCTCGAGCGAGCCGTGGATGTGAAAGTAGTTGTCAGGCGTCGCGGTCGCGTAGAGGTTGGCTGACATGCGGCGATACGGATCTGATTGGGCTTCGAGAAGGTCCGTGTCTGTCTCTGTCAGTACTGCTATATGCCGATAGTATGTGGTGTTGTCTCCTTACTCTTCAGCTTAGCCTTGATCCCCGTATCGTACTTGCCCATTCCATCAATCGTCGAGAGGTACGTCTGGAATAAGAAGCACGTCGTCTGCTCCAGATCGATATCGATCTTTCTCGCTTGCTTTCCATACTTCAGGTCTGCTAACGCGCTTGCTACCAGCGCCTCGATGCCCTTCAGTGCTGCAGTCGTCTCGGTCTCCTTGAATGGGATTGGGAAATATATCATATCCCTGTCCGATGTGAACTCGACGTTCCGGGCCAGCGACTCGAGGTCGCCTGGCAGATTAAGATCCGACTTCAACTGGCACAGCATGGAGAAGATGCGGCCTGCCTCCTTCTTCGGCGAGTATGCCGCACCGGCGACGGCCACTGGGGTGTTGCTTTCCGCGACCATCTCTGCATCAATGGTTTAATCTATGGGGTTGTAGGAGTCTTAGAAAGGAATCGAAGATCGCAACTTTTGGTGCTATATATGTCGAATTCCACCCCAAGGAAATTGGATCATTTGAATGGTTAAAGAACAAGATTGACGAGCCTGAAAAGAGATAATTCGTGCTGTTTGACCGGATGAGATGACGACTTACGTGGAGATAGAGCCGCTCCTGGGAATAAAGACCATTAGAGGGGCCGATCGGTAGTAGAAGGAGAGGGGCTGCTCGGCACCCAATAGAACCAAATAGTGTTGTTTACAGTGGCATGAGACGCTATTCCATTGATATGCAAACTACTGTGTTCGAGTACTGTGGTCCATCACACCCCGTCTCTAAGTGAGCAATATCATTACTTCCATCGCCGAGGTTGGAGATCAAGATCCGATCCGATCTGTTTGATTGCTATCCGGGCACCAGCGCAATGCGGAGAAACCCAGATATCATATGGAACATCCGATTGGTGGGTCAGCATCTGAATGGTGCTTTCCTTCCTTATCGTCATTCTCTTATCTCCGCGGTGCGGGGTGCGGGGTTGAAGGCGAGGGAGCCGATATTTTACAGAGACAGAAGAAGAACTAGGAATATGATGCTGGCTCCGTAAATGACCTACCAGATTGGTGCTGAGGATCTAGCCTTTCATCACCCATTTACGTGTTGTTGTACGAGTACCTTTCCCCTCTCCTCTTCCTCCTCCATCCCTACCCCTTTCATATCACTCCCCCTAATATCCTCTCTAACTATCACCGCCACCATCACCATGACCCTCATAACCATCAACTCCAAATCCCTTCACTATACCCTCTACCCCGCCTCCGCTTCCTCCCCATCCTCACTGACCCTCCTCTTCCTCCACGGCCTCGGCTCCACCTCCTCCTTCTACGCCCCCATTATCCCCCTCCTCTCCTCCGCTGGCCATGCCTGCCTAACTGTCGACACCCACGGCTCCGGCCTCTCCGCCTACACCGGCGCAGGAAACAGCATCACCTCCATCGCCGCCGATGTGCTCGGCCTGCTCGACGCCCTCGCCATAACCGCGAATGTTGTCCTCGTCGGTCATAGCATGGGCGGCATCGTCGCCAGCCACCTCGCCGCAACGGCCCCTGCGCTTATCCGCGCCGTCGTCCTGATCGGCCCCGTCAACCCCAACCCCGGCGCCGCCGAAGTCTTCAGCAAGCGCATCATCGTTGTCGAGCGAGGTCAGCAGCCCCCCCCCCCCGGCACTGCATTGCCATGCGTATACTAACAAACACTCCTAGACGGCATGTCCCCCCTCGCCGCCACCATTCCCACCGCCGCGACTGGTTCTCGCGCCACACCCCTCGTCCACGCCTTTATCCGCGCGCTGCTCCTCGGCAGCGACCCGGCGGGCTACATCTCACTGTGCCGCGCGATCGCAGAGGCGGCCGTGCCAGCTTACGCGGACGTCCACGCGCCGCTGCTGGTTCTGGCGGGTGAGGAGGATAAGTCGGCGCCGCTGGAGGGCGTGGAGGCTATTATGGAGGGCTACGGAAGTGCGAAGAAGGAGATGAAGGTTTTGAGGGGAGTGGGACATTGGCATGTGCTGGAGGCATGGGAGGAGGTGGGAGAGACTATTGCGGGTTTTCTAAGCGGGGTTTGATGGATATCTATCTACCGCTATGAAGCCATCCGGACGTATAATTAGAATCAAAGCAAACACCCCATCAAATTATATGGGCAGATGTTGGTAACTGGCTCTCTTTAATCCTCTATTTGCTCCCCGCGTTCAAAAAGACCTGATAAAACCCCAGTCGCCTCTCCGCCCCCTCCCCCTCAAACTCCGCCTTCGCAACCCATCTCACGGTCCCCTCCCCTCCCGCACGAAATTCATACACCACCTCTCCCTCCACCATGTACGTCTGCGGCTTCTCCGGCGAGCTGTAAAACGTATACGTGTGCCGCCGGCTACTAATCGCGCTCCACATTCCCTTGCGAAGCTCAAGGATTTCTACCGTCTATCAGTCTCTGTGTCATTGCGATTTTGGGCTCCTGTTTAGGTTTGGAAAGGGACCATACCATCCCGTCCAACGGCTGTTTTATCGCCCATGATCAGCTTAGCATCGTCGGTGTAGAAGGTCGTGTAGCGCTCGTGCGCGGCAGTCCCGTCGTCGGATAGGGCGTAGAAGGCCTTGAACCAGTCTACAATGTTGGCTTCCATTATGCGTCGTTTTCCGTCTTTCTCTGTCTTATTTTATCACGAGTTCAGGTCGCAGAACAATATGGAGTTTGAGTTGCAAGCTTGGGAGTGGCAAGGTGGAGGGAAGATGGAGGGAAGATGATAAACTTAGGGAGGGGTACATGCGCCTCTGCTCCGGCTTGGAAGAGAGACTAGAAATCCGGGGTCCCAGCATGATGTCATAGTCCTAAAATTCCACATTCCCAGCGTCCTCCGTGTTTCCCAGCCGTTGGGAGTGCACAGTACGGATCGTACCTTTTCCATTTCCTATTTCCCATTTCCGGATTCTGTGGTTGGTGGAATGCCCTCTTTCTCCGATGTTCCTCCATGCGGCTTCAGGGCCTCGGTTCCCGATTGTGCTGCTATCCTTAAAGTGGATCATCCGGTACAACAACTTTACTCGTACGGAGATCAATAAATGATAAATAGCGGGCGTGGAGCTAACTACACAAAGCAGTGATTTTTAGATTCTTAATCTACGATTGGCCCATGCTCAGTCGGTGGAGGATTCGTTTTAACATTTATTACGCATCTTGGATGGCTTGGAGCAACATCTCCCAAATATGGCCCACTCAACCCGGATTCGGACAACCCAACATCACCATACAGACGCTGACAGAGGCGCTGCACCATTCGGCCTCTGTTGTATTCCCAGTCGACGCACTACCCGTTCACAACGCCAATGTCCCAAGCACAGTACCCACTCGAGCTTACCACCCGCTCATCTAAGGTATATATCAACAGCTCACTCCCAGCATCCTCATTTACACTTCTCAGAACCGCCGCTTCCTCACTCTGCGTGTATCCTCCTCTGGACCAAGCTCGACTAAACACCCATCGTCCAATAAAGCGGCGCCCACATATCCTGCGCATACGCCTGGTCCGAGCTAACATTCGTCAGGAATGCATCGAAGTCCAGACTATAATCCGGCGGGCTAATTCCCGTCCCCGTCAGGTCAGCCGCGGGCGGCATCATCATATCCGGTCTACTACTGCACACCCCCTGCGCTTGGTAACCATGCCACTCTGCGCCAGGTGTCACGCCTGTCGCCTGTATGGTGTTACCCATGCTGCTATCCGCGCCGAGCCCATTAGAAGGGCCGCTCTGGGGTCCGCCAAAGAAGGCAGAGAAGATATCCTTCCCCGCCGCTTTGCCCATTGTCGGCGCAACTCGTATGACTGTGTCGCATGCGATGGCGTCTTTGAAGGCATTGAGGATTTCGAGGTTGCGCCGTGCAAGCGGATCGACTTCAGCTAGGTATCGGTGCAGGTTCAGCGCCGTATGCATGGCGTGTGCGTTATCAATGTCGCTGTAGACGGTGCAGAACCCGTTGGAGAAAATGATGAGAGAGGCCGCGAAGAGCCAATAACTGATAATATATTAGTCCAGTTCGGAGATCGAGCGTTAGGATCACCAAGGCTTACATCACGAATGGATCTCGCCGTGGAAGAGCACGCTTTAGCAACGCTGACTGGACGGCATCAATGCTATAGAATGCGCTCCTCACACATGCACCCGAAAAGGGCTCTGCTTTCTCACTCCCAGTTTCGCTCCGAGGGGTCTGGCTCCCGTTCGGCGCGCGTATCTGATTGATAATCCTCTGCAGCAGAAACGGTCTGGTCAACAGGATAATGCTATGGAAATAACCTAGATTGACATGTAACTGCGCTAGGGTAATTCTGGGGTCCTCGTTTGGCAAGCTAATGTTCTGCCAGTGCAGAATTGGCGGGAGCGAGTTCTTCCACGCTTGGAACTTGGCGGAGAGTTGGTGGGCAAGTTTGACGCTGATTTTCCGCTCGGCGTAGATGTTGGAGAGGATGTCGGCGACGAGGCAGGAGGCGCCGACAGAAGCTGTGAGGGCGGCGAGTTCGAGAGCGTCCGAGGACGGACTGGATAGGTCGCTGGATAGGTCTTCTTCGGTGTCGTTGAAGAATTCGGCGGCGTCGCGGCTATTAATGCCATTTGGTCGGCCAAGCATGGCTGATAGAAAACAGTCCATGACGTAAAGACTGCGCCAGACGTTCTTCCTGAAGGGACGCAGTCAGTGTCTTAGAGGATATTAAAGGTAGGAATATATTGACCTGATTCGTTGTTCGGCGTCAGAAAACGCAAAAGCCGTTTGTTTCCTGTGCAAACCGAGAGCATATGCTGATCTAACCGCCATGCCTGAACCCATTAGTCGTAAACATAAAAACATACATCGTAGTACCACGTACCTAAATAAGCCCAGGCAGAATTTCGTTTCGCTATCGTCAACATGAACACCGTAATCAGCAGCAGCGTCTGTATGGACGTAATATCCCCGTCCTCAAAGCCTGAAACCGGATCATTTAAATGCGTCGCATTTAAGTAAAACATCTCAGCCCTTTCGGCATTACCGCCGTCTAAACGTTTGAGAATCTGTGACTCTCTAAAGCTAAGTACCGAAGAACTCTTCGACGCCTGTAATCCCACTGCAAAGACGAGATTCAGGATTGAAAGACGAGACTGCTCGGTTTGTAGGGGATTCTCATATATCTTGGCGACCTCAAGACTAAAAGCCTCGCGATCAAAGATGTAGAGAATTCCTACAGTCTATACCACTGTTAGCAAATTCCTATGCTCTCGAAAGACAAATATTTTTACATTTGAGAAAAAAGAATCGACCAAAAAGTCAGCCGCTTCACGATCAGGAAGCACATGCGTCGGCCTGGCAGCCACAGATATCAATCCTTCCAAAATCCTTTGCTTATGTTTATCTCTCGTAAACTCACTGGGTCCCAGCGTGCTCTCCACCAGTCGTCTAATCGTATCTAAATATGACAGACTTGCCGAGTCGCCTAGATAAACTTGGTTCTCATCAGCTTCCTTCATTATCACTAGAGAAACTATACTCACGCAGCCTTCCCTTTCCATCCAGCAACATTCTTGATTGCTCACTTAAACTCTCCTTTTCATCTTTGCCTTGACTTGTACTCCGACTAGCTTCTGCCGCTGGCCGTCCTCCGGATCGCGCTTCCGTTACGTGTGGCGGCTGTGGGCTTGCAACATTGATACCTGGCGGAGGGTATTGACTAGTCTGACTCTGGTGCTGCGCCTGGGTTAATTGTTGCGGAGAAGGTTCCGAGTTTCTTTCCCTTCGGCTGGGTGCCAACGGCGGATGGTTCGGGCGAATGTCATTCTCAAGATGGGAGTCTGTGAGGTTGCCGTTGCCAGGTTTAGGAGACGGCAACGAAAGCTGCCGTATCGGATTGGAATGGTAGCTTGGCCGAGTCGAGGCCGTAGACTGCCGGGCTTGATGTTTGGTTTGCAAACGAGCACGATCGGGAGAGTAGATGCATTGGTTTGAGCGAGAGGAGCAGGTAGCACATGGTTGGAGGCCGTTGCACTGTGGTGCATTAGTACATTGTATACATATATATCACTCCGTATATCTTCATATATGACCCGACCATAATGGTCAGGAGAAATGTGGATAAAGGGCACGCTTAATCTCGACGCGCAGCAGGCGTCGTCCCAACCTCATACCTTGAGCTTCTTCGTCTGACACGTGATGCATGCCTTCTTTGTTCGCCTTCTCGATTCCGGCGTCACTCTATAATCATCGGACATGGTTACATCAATTCCTTGTGTATCTCGGAGATTTGCTTAGTTCGATAGATCTGAGATAAACAGGGTATGGATTCTGTCATTTAGAATGAGGAAGCGGGGTACCCCACAATTCCAGCGATATTATTAGTCACGTGATCTACATACTAAATGCTTCAACCTGTCTCCTACATGTAATCATTTTCGAATCTTCATCCTCGTCCTCTGTACCCCACGCTCGATATTTCTCTACAGTCTGCACGCAACGCGCGGTGCAACATGTCTTACTCCGTGAGGCCATATAAAGCCAGCCACGTATAGCTACAATAATAATATTAGGCTTAGTTCGAAATCCGGATCAGCATGGTCTACCCACCAATCAGACGAGAAGCCGACGATTTCCGCACTTCCGCTCCGCACGGTATGGTTGCATGGTGGCAAACCCTGGAAAATGCGGGGTTCATATTCATAGGATCGATGGCGGGTACCAGATACGGTAACTCACGAATTACCCTAGCTTCTACCTGGAAGGATAGTAATATTCTCACCATGACTGGTCTGACTGTATCTTGCGCGTACATACAAATCGCACAATATTCATCATTCTCCTATATATCTCATATTCCTCTCATCTATATCCTAAGCTTCTAGAAGCATCACATCAGATACATTCTCTTCCCCTTTAGCTTTTAGCAGTGTCAAGCCACTATACAAACCAGTTGATACCCTCAAAGCTTCCAGCTCCAGAAACACCACCCCATAATCGCAATGGGCGCCGACAAGCTTGACGCCAACTTCACCCAGAATGTCATCGACGCCACAGGCCCCAAAGCCTCCGCCCGCACCCGCGAGATCATCGGCCCTCTGATCCGTCACATCCACGACTTCGCCCGCGAGGTCAACCTCACCGTCGATGAGTGGATGGAGGGCGTGAACCTGATCAATTGGGCGGGCCAAATGAGCGATGACCGTCGGAACGAGGGGCAGCTGATCTGCGACATCCTCGGCCTGGAGTCGTATGTGTCTCTCTACCTTTGCACATTATTCCCCCATCAATCCCCTCCCCCTTGGCATTATATTACTTTTATTCTTATTTTTATTTATTTAAAAAATCTAACAAACCCCCAGTCTCGTCGACGAAATCACCTTCGCCGCCGCCGCCGACGCCCCAGACGCACACACTGCAACCGCCATCCTGGGCCCCTTCTTCCGGCACGACGCGCCCCTAATCCCCAACGGCGGCACCATCATCAAGAACCCCCCCGCCGACGGCATCATCACCTACATGCACGGCAAGGTCGTCGACTCGCTCACCGCGGAGCCCATCCCCGGCGTCATCATCGACACCTGGGAGGCCTCCACCAACGGGCTGTACGAGCAGCAGGACCCGGAGCAGGACGACTGCAACCTGCGCGGCCGCGTCACCACGGACGAGAAGGGCGAGTATGCGTTCTACTGCCTCAAGCCGACGCCGTATCCCGTCCCGGACGATGGGCCGGCGGGGAAGATCCTGAAGATGCTGGATAGACAGCCCATGCGACCCGCGCACATCCACTTGCTTGTGAGTTTCTCTAGCCCGCCCCGGAGTTCGTGGCGTCTTTAAAAAACATTGGTTTGGGTTTGGCTAACTAACCCGGTTATAAAGACTACGCACGACGAGTATATGCCAGTCACCACGCAGATCTTTGCGAGCGACGACGAGTACCTGAAGAACGACTCCGTGTTTGCGGTCAAGGACTCGCTGGTTGTTGATTTCGCGCCGCTCGAGGGCAGCGATAAGGCGACGCGCGAGGTGGTTTACGATATCAAGCTCAAGAAGCAGCCGGCTAAGACGGCATGACGTGGAGGAGGAGGGACGGTGGTGGTAACGTATATGAAGTAATTAGGTTGGGGATGCGGGTTTTGAATATATACCATTTTTCGAGGATAGTTTGCGGAATATGATGATAGAGAAGCTCCCTAAATATCGTGAGAATTCCAGGGACGACCCCATCACCATTCATTCCATCCATCATAAATCCCCAAAGCTATAAATTACACACCAACATCACCAATGTAGCGAAAGGTCCACACGACTCGACCCCCTCCGGCCCTGGGACTCACGGCTATCCGAGGAAAGTCCCAAAATCCTCACCTTGCCCAGCAGCGGCCTCAGCGTCGGCACCGCAGAAGCAATAATCGCCATCCCCACCTCCACAATCGACCAAACGGTAATATCCGTGACGGCGTACAGTAAATCCTCCGCATCAGCGAGAAGCGCTACGTACGGGATCCTAGCTATCGTCGCGATGCTAGCACTAATTCCATTACATCGTCAGCAGCCCATCCTACTAAAACCGCAAAAAGCAAGACAAGACGCGTTAGCTGGGAGGGATGGGAGCTTACATGGACCCGAAGGCGAGGAGGACGGCGACGGATATTTTGGTGCGGCGATGCAGCGTCATGTTCCACACAATAAACATTGGCAGGATCCCCAGCGTCAAGTCCCCCAAACAGACAACGGCGCCGTGGGTATACCCAGCCTTGATCACGGCGGGTGTGTGGCAGGATCCGCCGTCTGGGTTGGTTGGTCGTAGGCGCTCCCAAAAGTACGAGATTGGATGGCATTGGAAGAGCAGGAAGAAGAAGAAGAAGATGCAGAAGATGACCTGGACGACGAAGAGGACGCGGATTATGTGGATCTGGTAGCGGGCGATGGCGATGCGGAGGAGGAAGACGCAGATGGAGAGCTTGACTAGGAGGGTGGAGACGACGTATGTGAGCTCGGCTACGAGAAAGTACTTGTGGTGAACCTTGTCAGCAAGAGTTTTTTTATTTATTATTATTTTTACAAGAGTGGGAAGGGAAAGGAAAGGGGCATATGTATATACCAATAGTCCCGTTTCCGCCGTCTCGGGCGCCAGATCCCATATGTGCTGCCCAATACCGTTCCTAGCTCCAACTATCAAAACAGCACAGAACGCGGTATACGAGGCCTTGCAAAAAAAAGTTAGTCCATTAACAAAGACTTACTATCACAGAAAGCAAAAAAAAAGGGCGGTAGGGCATATATAGGTGATAGGAACTTGCTTGCAAAAGCTACACACATACTAATGACGCAACCGCCAGATAATCATCCGCGCCAAAAAAGCGCTTCACCCAGATCCGCACATAGCAGCGCAGCAGTACCATCACCCATGATGGGACGAGGAAGGAGATGGAGACAGCAAGTATCTGCTGGGATCTCCCATCATCCATAGGGATGTTTAACCGAAATGTTAAAGAGATTTGAAAAACGTACTGTTGGCACGTTCGGTAGGTAGGACAACAAGGGAATAAGCGCACGGTCCCAAGAATGCAAGCCACTTCTGACTAGCGCCGATCTCGATACCCTTGTTGCGTGTTGGAGGCTTGTGTGGATGTTCCATTAGTAATCACATCCCTATAACCAATCACGTCATTAGAGTGTATCAAAAGCAGTGTTGCCCGAGTACCGCTCTGAGTACTACTCGAAGGATCCTCGAGTACCGTCCTCAAAATTGAGGCTCGAATACCTGAGTAGTACTCGCATATAAATAGAAATAGAAGCAGGGTGAGAAACTCAAGCAGACTTATGAGTCTAAGGTCCGACTCACGACGAGTACTACTCGGGCAACACTGGTTAAAAGTATGATTCTCAGTGAGCAGACTGGGTCGGCCGGTCGATCCTCTTGCAGGAGTATTGCAGAAGTGCAGTTTTTTTCTTCTTCTTCGAAACTTCTTACTATATACAAAAAGGTTGCTTAGGAAAACGAGAAAACGTTGAGACGCGGTTAGTGACCACCTAGTGCGTCAACGACAACGACAACCACAACACAAGTATTACAAAACGCATCCCTAAAATATCAATACAAAGGCACATACATATACGCAAGGAAAACACACTATATTTTTTATTATCAAATTAAACACAGCCTAAACCCTGCTATACATCTCCCTCGTATCCTCCCCCCTCCCGAATCCTAGAATTCGAAGAATCCATAAAAAATCCCCAATGTGTAAGGAAAAAAAAGAAAGGAAAGGGTATAATCAGATTTCCCCCCATTCACATTAAACCACATCCCATGCCATCATTCCCACCCCTCTTTCTATCTCACACAAAACATTACACTACACATGAGCCAGACCCATCTAATAATAAGTCTTCTCCTCCCAAATCGGCGGCCTAGCACCCTCCTCCTTCTCCGCAACCCAGTACACCGCTCCCTTCTCATCCAGCGCCGCGCCCTCATCCGTGATCGGAATCACCTTGGCCGTGTGCGCAATCTCCTGTTTCGAGATGCCCATCTCATCCCTGGGGATCCAGAGGAGAGGAGTCTCAGAGCGGACACTGGGCGGCATGTACGCGTTGCGCTCGACCTCGGGGCTGTACGTGGTGGTCGCGCCAGTGCGGTCCTGGGGGACGAGACGGCGGAGCGTGGCGTAGTCGGCGTAGATGTGCGGCTTCAGGAACTTGGTGAGGAGGTTCGGCTTCGGGTGCGGCGCGGCGGGGAGGGTGGCGACGGTCTTCTCGCCCGTGGCCTCGGAGGCGAGGAGGGCGGGGTTGGCAGAGGCGGCGGGCGCGCCAGAAGCCTCGAGGGACTTCTCGCCGTTAGAGGTACCAGCAGCGGCAGGGACGCTGGCGGTGGTGCCGTTGTTGTAGTCGCCCGACTCGAGCGCGAGGACCTCCTCCTCGGCCTCGAGGGACTTGGGGAGGTTGTACAGCAGTGGGTCCAGGGCGGAGTTCATGGCGATGTGGAAGAGGACTGTGCCGACGAGGGCAACGACCATGAGGATGATGGGGCCGATGGCGGCGGAGATACCGAAGAGGCCGATCATGCACACCTCGGCGAGGTAGACACCGGTCAGGAGGTGCTGGAGGGCGCGGGGGTAGATCAGGCCCTTGGTGTCAATGGTGTTGTCGGTCACGAAGAGGATGTTGTAGCGGTACGCGAGGTAGAAAAGGGTGATGCCGACGGTGGCGAAGCCCAGCACGAGGGGTGCGATTAGGGAGTAGGTGATGGCTGGGTGTGTTAGCTGGGGATCTTCCATATGGGAGTGGGAACGATGGGCTTACCAATGACGGCGATGTTAGAGTACACGGGGAGAATGCTTCCCCATGACAAGGCGCTCAAGGTGGTCCACTTGGCGTACATGGATCTCGGGGTGGAGGTCAGGTACTTGTAGAGGAGGCCAAAGATGAAGAATCCAACGACCTGGGACACAACGCCCGAGGCGATGGTCAGACCCTGCAGGATGAAGTAGGAAATGTAGAAGTTGGACGCCAGAGGAATCTTCTGAGCCAGGAGACTGGCGGCAGAGCTTGGGTTGTCGGCGATCTGCTTGGCGACGGACGAGGCGGCAGATCCAATGGTGACAACCAGGAAGACCTGGATGACCTGGAAGGCGAAGTACGCGTTCTGGGTGAACAGCTCGACGCGCGCAAGAGTGGGCTCTCCGGAGACCTTGGCCAGGATGCGCATGATGATCGGGACGAGGGACATGAGGATGGACAGCATAACAGATGGCAGGAGACCGGAAACAACACCCATGATCACATCTGGGATGTTGTTGAGCCACGAGAGCCAAGAAAGAGTGGCAAGCTGAGGAACGTTGGAGATGAGACCGACGGCCGCGACGGGGATGGCCCAGAAGAGGATGAGAGCAGCGATGAAGGCCTGGACCGCGTAGCGGCGGACCACCTTCTGCCACCAGGAGATTCTCAGAGAGCTCCAGACGATCTCTTCAGGGTGCATTCCGATGTAGCGGGGGGACATGTGCAGGGCCTGGTGGTGGGACAGGGACTGGTAGGCGGACTGGGCAGCAGACTGGGTGCGGAACTCAATGAAGACGGCGTTGACGGCCTTGTCTGCGCCGGCCTTGTAGGCCTCGCGCGCGACCTCGGTGTCGGGGATCAGCTTCTCGAGCTTCTCGCGGCACCAGTTGATGGAGTCGACCTTTGAGCCAAAGAGACCGAGGAGACCAGTGCGGTGAGTTGGGCGCTTCTTGGCCGGGAGCCAGCGGGCGGCGATGGATCCGGACTCGGAATCAGCAGTAGCGATGACGGGCTCCTCGTCGTTGGCGGCACCCTTCTTGAGGGCCTTGAGGCGCTCCTTGTTGGCGAGCTTGATCAGCTTGGTCTCGGCGCCCTCGAGCCTGAAGGCGGTCTTGTCGCGCTCCTCGACAAGCTTGTCAAGCGTCTCGGTGTCGCGGGTGATCCAGACGTGCTGGACCTCGTCGCCAAAGACCTTGCGGAGCTTGGCCTCCTCGAGGTAGATGTTGGGGACGGAGGTGAAGAGCACGGTGCGGGAGGAGATGCGGTTCGCGTAGACGGGCGACAGGAGGAAGGCCTGGCGCAGGTTGATGTAGAAGATGCTCTCGCGGCAGACCATGAGCTGGACAAAGCCGAAGAAGATCCATCCGATGAAGACGTGGGCGTACATGCGGTACTTGCCGTCGGTGTTCTTGTTCAGGTTGCCAAAGGCCAGCATGTTGAGACCCTGGGCGCCGTTGCCGCCCGTCGCGTTGACGGAGAACAGGACGGGCCAGGTGATGATGCAGCCGAAGAAGCAGATGGCGACGAGGATGCGCATGTAGCGCAGGAACAGGTAGGAGTCGAGCGATTGGGTCTGGAGAACGTAGGTGTCGGGGATCTTCCAGAAGGTGCCGAACCAGTTGAACATGCCAGTAGGAAGCTCGGGGGAGCGCTCACTGTGCGATTGTTAGCTCTGTGGGTAGGGTGGCTGGATCGCGATTGAACATACTTGTCACGTAGAGTCCCGAGGTAGGTTCTCGGGGCATAGAAGCGACGGTGCGACCGACGCAGGATCAGGAAGATGGAAACGTAGATGAGGGCAACGACCAGCGTCGGGACGAGGGTCGCGACGAGACCGGAAACGGAGGTGTCCTTGTCGGAGTCGGTGGGAGCAGGGTCTGCTCTCCTGAAGAGGCCGTCCATGATGGGCGAAGACGGGGCGAGAGCTCGCTCGCGATGCAAGAATGGGAATGTAGCTGAAGCTCAATTGGTGGTGGAGTTTGTTGATTATTTCGACGGTGATGCCAGGGTGGCGGTGTGTAGTTTGTTGATTGAAGGAGGAGGAGGGTGCTCGACCTTTTTTTCAACAGCTACCTAAATAGCTATTGGGCAAAGATGGATGGGAGGAGAAAAAGAAGGAAAGCAGAGAGGAAAGGGAATTGGAAGAGCAGGAGGGGTAGCGCGAAGACGAGTCGGCTAGTGTAGGGCGAAAAGCAAGGTCGAGGCGTCAGAGGGAGGGAAGGGAGGGAAGGGAAGGGGAGGTAAGGGCAGGTGGGCAGGGGTTGGGGGTTGGTGTGCGAAGGATGGGTATGGGAATGGCAAAATTGGGTTGGGATGGGGGGGATGGTCAGGATGGGAGAGGGAGATTGGGAAGTGGGAATTGTGAATTTTAGGTTCTGCAAGGTGCAGGTTTCCCAAGATAAGATTGGCAGTTATTTGGGCCAGCCGTCCAAGGATAAAGAGAGACAGAGAGAGGTACAAGGAGGGTTAGGGGGGGACCCATGAAAAAGGGAAGAGGGAGGGACCCATACCAGGTCCAGGTCCCATTTATCGTTAGTGAGTTACTTAGATTTAGTATGGTGGAGTGGTATGATTGCTAGGTATCTTATGTTTAGTATTGGTGTTGGTGGTGTCTCTGTGGTGCGCCCTAGTGTCCCCGTAGTGCAATCCTCAATCCCAGCTCCGAGACAGGGGGGGAGGGGGATGGGGAGGGAGACGGGACTAGTGACAACGGAGGAAAGTCCCGAAGAGTCGTGGATGGGGTGTGTTGTGGGAGGAACGGTACGCTATTTTAGATTTGGGGGGTACATCAGGGCGAGGTAGTGGTAGTAGTGGTGGTGGTGGTGGTGGACAGAGATGGAGACTCGATCGATATTCAACGTTTGCTAGAGTAGTGTTTGTGGAGATCAGTTGGGTTTTATTGATATTCAGTTATTCAGTCATATTCAGTCATATTTAGTGGTGTTTGTGATATTCGCAATGATATTCAGTGATATCTACCCACTCTAGCTGCGTCCGTGTGTGAACCACAAAGACAGTCTGTGATATTCACCCATCTCTTCCCACTCTAGCCATGCCCGTCCGAGTACCGTCTGAGTGCCGCTGTGTGATAGACTGCAAATCCACATACTGTACCTATACAGCAAATCTATATACACCACTACAGCGTACAGCACATCGTCAGTCGAGTCACTCTACAATCCCATCGTACACAAGACTGTACACAAAGACACCACTCTACATCCAACAAAGATCTTCGCCCAGCTCCGGGATATAGTACCAACCACACATCGCTACTGTCCCCCTGCTGGCAGATCTCGCTTCCCTCTCGCCGACCATCATTGACCATCATCGACCACAATTTCCCATGTCACAGCCCACAACGAGCCAGCGAGTACCGTCTTGGCACTCTGTCCAGCGAGTAATTGCAGCCTACCACAGTCCCGTGCAGTCACACATCCTCGACCATCCTCGACCATCCCCGCCCATCAAGCAGAAATATGGGAAGTATGGCCTGATATGATGAAGCAAGTGTCGATGGAAAAAACTAGAGGCAGCACTCCACCCAGAGTCGCGGCTAGACTGACGTCAATGCATGTGAATCTTCGCTCTCCGCAGTACCTTTTGTCTAACCATCGCATCGCGCTTTATCTTTTCTCCCCTCCCATCCATGGTCCATGGTCAACATACCGTCTCTGAGAAGGCTGCGACGATTGGTTCAGTCAGTACGGTGGTGGCATCTCCGAGGAATCAAGGAGGCTGTACTGAGCGCGACCACCACAACTACCACCGCAGCTGTGCCTCCTCTCCTTGATCGCGCATCACAGTACAGTACAGCTCACTCATCGCGCATCATCGTACCTACTGTACCCTACACAGCTCAAACATCCCGCATCCCGCCTCATGCACGCACGCACCTACCCATCACTGACCGGCAACTCCCTTCCCTCCCCAGCCAGCCCAACTCACCACCAGCACACACCAGCAGCACACGTTAATTACCACCTAAACGACAACAACGACGTGTCGCCAGCAGTGACCCTCCCCAGCCAGCCAGCCAGCCAGCCACCACTATCCCCAACCACCCATCACCCCGTCCACCGCCTCATCGCCTATTGTCATCCCATCAACTGCCTCATCGCACGCTGATCCCGCTAAAGTCTCTGCGCATGTCTCACTCTACCCAAACAAACACCGTAGTAGTGTGAGGTGTCTCCATAGAATATGTCTCACTCCCCTCTCGCGCGCCACGGCAGAGAAAGGTGTGAACCAGGCAACGGCTGCACTAGCTACGCTGCTGGAGAGACAAAACCCGCAGCTGTGGACACCCGAGCGACTGACTGACAGACACCGGATGAACGAACGAACGGATGGGAGATGATGGAGACGGGATGAGACAGCGGTAGTTTTTATTTTTTATTTTTTTGTCGGGCGCATTGTAGATTATTGCATCTTGGGTCTTGTTCTGTACAGTAAGTAAGTAAGTAAGTAAATAAGTATCCCCATACAGCACAGTCCCCGAGCGCAGTCAATCGGTGGCAGACGTGTCAGTTGCAGCTTGCAGCGGGACCACCACAGGGCAGAGAACTCCTCTCTCTCTCCAACCCAGCGCTACCAACACCAACAACAGCAACAGCAACAGCGCTACTGCGAACTGGTGATGGGCCTGAAATGCAGTGACTGACGCGGCTGCACACTCCCCACCTAATGCACTCACTGATGTGGGCGTGTCCACTGTGGGAACCGCCAGCCGTCTGTGGGTGGGGTCTAATCTAATATCAACGCATCGCGACGCAACTACAACTGCAACTGGTAACTGCGATATTGGGTGACGGAACATGTGATTGGTCACGGGACAGACTGCAGTTTCTTTTTGATTTTCTTCTCGGTGGACAGCAAAATACAGCACAGCGGCACAAGCACAGCACAACAAAAACAACACCACAGGCGTAAAAGACAGCACGTGCACAGGCGATAAAAGGGAAGCGGTACATGTACCTGAAGTCCCCCCTTTTGGTCTCCTGGTTCAAAAACCACATCCACATCCAACCCATGGGTAAACCGCTACTGACAACAGAAATAACCCATGGGTAGCCTAGTCGCCATCGAGCTCTTATCTCAGGACTGGCCGTTGTGAGATCACCACTCTGTCCCCGTGATGTCTGTGCTGTCGCCTCAACGCGTAGGTAGCCTTGCCATCTCAATCCAATCCCAATCACAGGCCAGCTCCCATCCCAATCCCCAATCCTAATCCCAATTCCAACAGCCACACCGTCACACCAGCCACAGCCACACCTCCAACCACGTCCAGCTACAGCCACAGCCACAGCCACCACTCCCATCACCATCACCATCACCATCACCATCTCGATCTCGGACACCCCGTCCCCCTCCCTCCCTCCCACACCCACAACCCACAACCGCTCCCATGGTTCCCTCTCCCTCCCTCCCTCTCCCTTGCAACACCCTCCCAATCCAGCCTCCCCCTCCCATCATCCACTCCGTATATCTAAACCGCCGCAATCAATCTAATCCACATCCACATCCACACCAAGCCTCTACACAAAAAGCGGGTCCCCACCCACCCAACCCATCCACCCGCGGCAAAAAAACCAAAACAGGGAAATTGAAAATCCCCCATCCCAAACTTTCCTACCTAGCGCTAGCAAACGCAGAATATAGTGCGTACACACGAAAAACCGGGTCTTTGTTTACACACACGCACGCATCCTGGTCCCGATCCACTAATCGATCCCAGACGCGGTGCCGTGCATGGGTTGGCGGATCCTTGACGAGCTGATGGGCGTGGACTGGGGTGGGCGCGGGTGATGGTTGCTCTGCTCTCATAGTACGTAGCAACGGTGGCGGCGACGGCGGCAGCGAGGGGAACGGGGATGACGAGTGGTAACCCTCACATCGCTGCCGCTGGGGCGCGGGGTGGTGTATGTGCTGAGGGGCGTGAGGCTTGAGAAGGGAATGAGGGAGGGGAGAGTGATGGGGTTGGAGTGATGGTTGCGAGGGGTGTGATGTCATTGGTTCTGGGGAGTGAGGAGGTGAGTCACGTGACAAAGAAACATGTGATTACGGAGAGGTGAGAGACACGTGATGGGATGGTTTCTAGGAAAGGGGAAAGGGGAGAGGGAAAGCGGGAGCGCAAAAAGGGGTTACAAATAGGGGATATGAAATAACGAAGGGTATACATAATATTTTGCGAGAAACGAAACTTTACAATTCCCTACACTCCGTCTCATCTCCTTTCTCTCATGTAGCGTATTTGCGCAATATTCATCTCCTAAATTTCCACAACTACGACTACTTCATAGCCCCATTTTCGTGCTCCCGTCCTCACCTGCTTTAGATGTATGTCTATATATGCCACCACATGAGAAGAATGATCACATACGACCATAGACTCAAGAGAATTGGGCATCCCGTCCGCTCTGCCATACACAAGCTTGAGATCGGTGGATTAGTAGTTGGGTGGGTGACCACCAGCGAATACCCACTGTTGTATGTTTTTTTTGCTGTTTCCGTTTTTTTTTTTTGACTTCTCACAGGCGCAGCAAAGGAGTTCTTACACATATATAGCTTGCAATAGCGAAATAAGATCAACTAACTAACTACACTCTCTAAAGGGTAATGGGCCTACGTGGCTGTTAGTAGGCTGTACTGGGCTTCTACCTCAACTCCCGAAAAACCCCCTATTCTGGTGGCTTGGAGCTGAAACCCCAATTGATACTGTGGCGGTTCCTAGCACTGGTCGGGGATCCTAGGACGCTGTAGTGGGATTTTTGCCATTATAGGACCAAATACCACGCTGCGCTCTTTGTACGAGCAGCCACAAAACGCCTCCGGTACGACGTGGCACAACACGTCTGGCAGACGGTGCGCCACTCCTCATTCATGAACGATTGCTGTTAGTCTCCCCTGGGTATTTGCGACACATATAATTAGCATGTCCCATGAAAGCCCCTCATCCAATCCTTTCCCTCTCTTTGCGACACTTTCCGCCAACTGCTCGCCCTAGTGTTGCTAATATGAAAGTACTCACCTTTTCAAGTTACGGGCTAGTGACTCTTCCCCTACTCGCTGTCGCGCAAAACAACTACTTCGTCATTCCCCCAGATGCTGGTGCGGAGGATGGGCAGCTCGTACGAGACTATGCGGGCTTTGCGTTCGTGATTGGAGATGTCATAACCCTGAAGTGGACCACAAACTTCACGGCTCCGCTGTCCCTCATCGCATTTCAGGGACCGAGGGAGCCCCAGTCTGGCTTCTACAACCTTACGCTTATAGGTAACTGATATCTTCACAGCATACATATTTGTGCCGTTATCCATATCGCTTACTGTCATTACCCGCCAGACAATGCTCCTGTTCCAGTTCCTACCTCGTATAACTGGACCGTAGCATCTTTGTATGCTTATAATCCGGATTACCTATTTCAACCCATTCACTTTCTAGTCTCGTCTGCGGGGACTGGGTTCAACTCTAGATATGTTAGAGTCATACAGAGAGCCGAGAACACCGCCGCATCATCAACAACATTAGAGGAAATCCTCTCATCGCCGTCGTCGTCTGTCTCCACAGCTCCCTCCATCCCCGCGGATCCGACGAATACAGAAGCATTAAAGGTTGGTCTCGGCGTAGGCCTGGGTATCGGGATTCCTCTGGCGCTTATAGTCGGCGGGATGGGGACCTACTTCTTTTATAAGCGGAGGAGACGCTCTGCAGCTCCATCGCAGCCTATGGTAGATGCATGTCCCGTAGAGACCGGTGCCGGGGGAAGTATCCGGCCGGTAACCTATGAGGCAGATGGGACGCAACATGCAGTACGGTTTGAGTCGGGAGGGGTCCCATTGCATGAAGCACCTTGATTAAAATCTTTTGAAATTAAAATATCCCTTAGTCTAAAATGATATAAGCTATATTTAAGCTATATAGTCTAAGCCTTAAGAAAGTATAAAGGTGCTATAAAAAGCTAAAATAAGTAACTATAAATAAAGTTTAACTAAATTTAGAGATTTAGAAAAGGAGTAAAATTATTATAATATAGTTATATAACTTTATGTAATCTCTATACAGATTACTTAGAAATTAGATAGAACATTATATAGTTAGAAAGACACACATATTTACTTAATACATTTGAATCTCTACCCTGTTAGAGTCTGTCATGTATCGCCCCGCGAGGCAGCAGGTATGACGCATGCTAAGCCGGTTGAAGAGTTCGAGGCGCACGCTCTCCTCGAGGCATACCTTTGCCGCGCTATGCGCCGACTAGCCTGGCGGCAATGGGAGCGTCAGTTGCTGGGGCTGGCTTGGCGTCAGCAACGTCAGCGACGACTGGAGGGGGAGCTCCGGCGGCAACAACCGCCGCCGGGGCCGAAGTTGTCGTTCTCCCAGCTTTGGACGACGCCGTTGACGGTGGCGGCCACGATGCCAGCACGCTTCTCGACGGTCTCCGTGAGCGCGAGCGCGTGGAAGGCCTACTAGCCGTCACGGCTGTGGGAGTTGGTGTCGCGCTTGGTGGAGCTGGTGTAGGCGGTGATTTACTTGGGAGTGATGGGGCCGTGGAAGTTGGAGGGAGAACTTTTTGTCGAGGGGGGAGAACGAGCCGGGGTAGGAGACTGGGAGGACGAGCATGGCCATTGGTGATAATCGAGGTCGCCTTGCTGTAGGAGCCGGTGTGGCCGATGTTGGAGTATTGGATGGCATCGACGAGCTGGCAGAAGAAGTAGCCTGTTGGCAATGGGTGAGTAGAAGCTATGCCATTGCCAGTTTGTCGATTTGTTGGGGAACGCGGGTAACCAGCCGGTACACCATTCTCCCAGAGAAAGACCCCTCCTTCAAACACCCACAAGGCCTCGACATCCCAGCCCTCTAGTCTGCTCGTTCAGCTCGACGGTCTTGTCGGAGCTGACCTGTCCCGTGTCCTCGAGCGATATGTTGTACACCAGCGAGTGCCGCATGGAAATGATCACCAGCTTCGTCAATTCGCCTCAGTACAGCTCTAGTGTCAACAAATTCATCTGTTTCGGGATCCCAAACAGCCGAGATACTATATTAAATATGATCCTCCAAGCTTGCTTAAAAGGAACTGCATGGCTCACCAGACGTTTTAGATCGCTCACCCGTCACTTGCAAGCCTCCGAATGTCTTCTAGTTCGTAAACAGCGAACTACAAGGGAATTGCGGGGCAAAAAGAAGGTGAAGAGGGGCAGAGTAAAAGAATCTGATGCCCCGCTTGACCTGCTTCTCCTTGTCAACCTTCGATTTGCACGTCCGCCGACCGCCAAATCCAGCGCACGCTCATGGAACTACTCAACCCGCTCGACAATTTCGATTATCTCGGTAATGCCAAGATCATTATGGCCTCCAACCGCCCAGACACCCTCGTCCTAGCCTAGCTGTGACTAGATCGAAGGGTCGGAATCCCATTGCTGTGGTGGGTATATTGGAGATTATGAAGGTTCATGCCGCGAGAATGGTGGCGGAGGGGGGTGATGGGTGACCGGGTGCGTGGGTTTGTAAGAGGATATTGACTTTGAGAGCCTAGTGAAGATAAGGGGCTGAACGGGGCCAGTTTGACGCCCTTGGAGAGTTTGTTCTTGTATGGGGTGAGTGATATCAGCGCGGCCGGCTGTGAACGAACTTGACGCCTTTCATTTCTCCGCCATCAGGGTGGCGCACGAAGATTCTAAGACGTCAGAAAGCTCACGCCAGTGAGGACACTGCATACGTCCGCTATGAAGGCTGTGTATGGGGAGTAGGTGGACAGAGGTCGACCTCGTTGGCATCGCCGCCTCAAGTCCATTCGGAAATCCTAGTCCTCCTCCCTTTCCCAGCCACCAGTGCCCTCGACATCTATGACTAGGATACTCTCAGCCATCTTGTGCGCTCCTCCATCGTCTAATTCACGCTTGTTCTAGGATATCCATATTCCCATCGTGGACTGTCGGCGCTCACTCTCGGACAATACACAAAGGGCCGTTCCAAATAGATAGTTAAGAGGCGTTGACTTTACCAGTCGACTTAGAGCTAAAGACGGAGATAGCATGGTAGTTGAGGCCAGCTTGCGCCGTAGCGGTCTGCTAGAGAAAAACATTAAGATTCGAGCTATTATGAGGTTAGTTCTGTAGGTCGCTAGGATGCTTCGCGCAGCCCATACATGTACTCTCTTATCATCATCTATAACTTGTATGCCATGCTCATACTACTCCCTAGTCTGCGCATCGCCGACAGCAGCAAAGTGGCCGTTCATTGTCATAACTGATGGCACGGTAGCTCTTGAAGCAGCTGATGGGTAACCTGGAGAGTTGGTGACGCCGTTGCTAGGCGGGGACGTTGACATAGCTCGCAGGCGGAGATTACCATCCTGGAGGGGACAAAATAGTAGACGAGAGACCTGATGGCAGAGCCCACGATGATGCCGAGATCGACCCTCATCGTCGTCTTCATCATCAGCGTCGCTTTCTTGGAAATCGGCAGACATACTGCAGCGGGCTCTGCAGCTCGAAGGTGGTCACAGGATTGCAAGGGGCAGCTGGATAATAGGCAATGCTCGTTCCATGGGGACCAGCTTTTCAGCCAGTACGCCGCCGACAGGGACAGCAACGGCGACTTGCATCTACCCAAAGCCGAAGCGTCCATTCGCCCCACAATTCGCCTTTGTATAAATGCTGGAAATGAGTGATAAATTCTTGCCTCATCGATGAGGTTGGATTATTCGATTCGTATCATTGCGTGTTACTTGATCCATATATGCGTCGTCGACCATTTCCCGATTCAATGAATATAGTACTCATTTCACGTATAAACTTCCGATAGATGCTGGCGTGTTGGATTTTCGTGGGTCACTCGATGTAGACATGATCCAACGATGCCAGCTAGGTAAGTATTAGAATTATGGCTCTGTTGTAGGCATGCGCAACCTTACTGATGGTCAATTATGTGAAGCTAACATTGTTGCCTGGCGAGCCGACGGGGGCAACCCTTTTCTTAACAAAAATAGATCCTAGCGTGCAGCTCATGGTGCTAGGCCTTCATCTCGAGGGCGCGGCAGGGGCAGTTCCTTGGAGACGCCACAGTGCAGCAGCTGCAATGCTATTTTTTGGCGGGGAGTCGGGGGGTCGAGCGGCAGCGCTTGCAGTTGACCTATACAGCGCGTTAGTATTGATCTACATGGTTTACTGACACAAAAGGCTGCCTTTACAAATGACGATGATGATGATGATGACTCGGAACAGAATGAGATGCCGGATGACCTAGCGCCTAGCCACACTGTCAAGAAGGCTGAAAATTATGATGTTACCATTGATGTGCTGAAGCGCTTGATGACGAAGTCGCTAGAAATATTTGCTCAGGTCAGCTACTGGTGGCACAAGTTGCCAGGGCTCCTGCAAGCACCACATGCTTCCATTTTAGGGAAGGCTGCGATGATGGTAATGACGGTAATGACGGTTGCTAACTCTTTCGGCGTGGGATAGTTAGCGGGCTGCGCTTGCGAAGAGGCATAACCGTGAAGATTATGTCACAATTTAGCGTCGTCGGAGAGGCGTATTGTGAAGATTGTCGTACAATTTGGTGTGGGCTGTTCCCGTCAGTAAGGCGTATTCGAGAGGCATTTTTGTCGCACAATTTGGCGTGCCTGATTGAGTGTGGGGGTAGGAGGGGTATGATTTGTGAAGATGTCGCACATGGAGGATTTAGTGATGTCGCCCTAAGGATTCAGTCGGAGAGGCATGACTTCCGAAGACCGTAAAGGCCGTTAAGATAGATTTTAAAGCGGTTGGTTCTATCTATTTAGACAGACCGACTAGATAATCTGTTTAGGTCGGCCTACTGACAACGCCTGATGACGACCACTTTCAAGATTAGGAAGAGTCGTAATACTATCCCCTCATATCGTCTTTTAATGTTAACCTTTACTATTAGTGATATTCGCATTCCAAGCGCAAGTTTTTAGTCGCGACACGAGGCGAGCCCCGCAGAGCTGGATTCAGTCAGGAACAACGGGCGTCAAATGAGGTGGGGAGGGTTTAACACACTAGTAATTAATGTATAGCAACGATGCATACAATGTTTTCCCTGCGGTTTGAATCCTGAAAAACCTGTCCAACTCTAAAACATTAATAGGTATAATACCACCCGGTTAATCCGTGCAAAACTCTTGTCCCAGCCTTAACCTGCGCGTTCACAATTCGAAAGTACAAAGTCATGGAGCACATGATTAGGATGCTCAAGATGGTACAGGCGAGAGTTGTGTACACGCCCGTCTGTAATGCATCAGCAACAGCCCGTGAGCCTTGTCTCCTGCCATACTCCTAGAAGTCAAACGATAAACAACAAAGAGAAGAAATAGAACTCACAATATAGTTCGGCTTCTCACTCTCCTTGAATGCCACGCTCGCAATGATGCCGCCAATTCCACCACCAATCATACACGTCGCTGCAGTAATCGACCGCTTCGAATGCAACACGATGTTATTTGCCTGATAGCTCAATATACCTGGAACGCAGAACGACAAGAACGCAAGCCCCATATATGCCCCAAACAAACGCGCGCCCGTCCCTTTTGCAAACGCTGTGATTAGCATCCCCGTCGCCGTTAGCGCTTGATGTATCGCGATGATTGGCCCACGGATGCGATATCTGTCCGCTAGCCACGAACTTGTAAACGTGAGCACCGCGGCGATCATATACGGTGGCACGGTCAAGAGCTGAGAATTTGTCGTCGAGAAACCTAAGCCCCCTTGCAAGATGATAGGTAGGAAGTAGGAGTAGGCGTACCCAGGCAGCGTAGAGGTCATAAGCATGAATGCCCAGGCATAGAGCTTAATGTCTGTTAGGTGGGTGAGGATGACGTACAGGGTGATCTTGTCTTCTTCACCATCGCCGCGGTCACGGTTAATGCGTTGTAGAGCGATGTGGCGGTCGCGGGCGTTGAGGAATTTGGCTTTAGCGGGGAAGTCGACGATTATGAACCAGCCGAAGATGCAGAGAGCGCAGGTGATGGCACCTTCGACAATAAAAATCCCTAGTTTGGTAGATTAGCACTTTGGAGTAGTAGGTAGGGGTTGCCGAGGAGGACGAACAACTCCAGCCATTGAGGCCTTGTGTGCCTTTAAGAAGGGTAAGGACGTAGGCAAAGATGCCAGAGAAGCCACCAGCGACGATAGCGACCATATAGAATGCACCAAGACTCTCTAGTATTAGTGATTTGATTATTATGAGAGGAGAGTATTGAGATCATACCGTTTGCCAACTTCGTAACGTTTGTACCAGCAAGTGATCAAAAACGTGCAGCCTGGAAAGAATCCTGCTTCGAGCATTCCTAGAAGTGTTCGGCACACTGCCATTGTTGCAAATGACGTTGTAAACCCCATGCCGATAAGAACAGCGCCAAAGGAAACACCCAAGAAAGCTAGCCAATTCGCTGGCCCAGCACGAGGGAGGACGAGGTTCTGTTATATGTTAGAGATTGAATAACGATGAGCTAGAAACGCATATCTACGTACACTAGGAATCTCGAACAAGATGTACATAACGAAGAACAACATGATGATGATAGTATATCGATTGCCGGTAAGCTCTAAATCTGCGTTCATGCCCGCTACAGCCGCGAGACCAAGGTTTGTCCGATCAACCAGTGAGATTGCATACATAGCTGCTAAGATTGGTAGGAGGCGACGGTCGATTCTTCGTCTGCTTAGATATTAGATGGCGAACTATCACTAGAAACTACGCAAAGTATACGTACACAATCTTCTTCTCTTCCTGCTCGGTCCAATTTTCAGGAGAGTCAACATTAGCATCGTCAATGGAACCGCTGGATGGGATGCTCTTGTCTTCAATTCGCTCATCATGATTTCTCTCGTGCTTAGTGTCCATTGCCAAGTTTTCACTCTCCATGGTGAATATGAAACTTTGGATACACTGTAGGTTGTTGTATACCCCGTCTATCTAATAGTCCCCAACTATATCCTCTGTTGCGTCGCGCCAAGTCATACTAAGATTAGCCATCTTCTCCGCAAACAAGAGGGGCCGAGCTTATCTGCGGCTGTTCTCCATCCCGCACATATGACAAAACGCGGGGTCTATTCTCAATGACAAAATTTAGATTGCGATCATTTTGATATAATTTCCCTATACAAGCCGTTAGGGTGGAATTGCCAAGGGGTTGTAGGGGTCAATTTGGTTTAGGTCAATTTGATTTGTTAGAATTATGGGAACACAGGTGAGTATGAGGCCAATCTTACTGTATTTAGTCGCAGCGGAGTACGACATATTCCCGGTGGTCCTCCTAGCCTGTGTACACGCGTCGAAGTGTAAAGTTCCGGCCGTAATTATGTCATATTCCCGGATAATATATGTGCGTTTATAACTAAAGACGTGGTCTTCCTATGACAAACTCCCATGCTAGCAGTCTCATAAGAATTAGTCCTGTTCTCTTCGGGGGAAGTACTCGCTTAGGTGGCGTTTTTAGTGGCTGAAAAGTGACGAACACTTCTCTGATCTAATTGTACAGGTATAGGTACATGGTATAGAGTAGTGGCTGTTAAAACCACTCATGTTTATTCGGATCGGTCTGTTTTGCTTCTCCGGGTTATTGTTTGTTCGTTCGCCCTCTCGTTCCCGTTCACTCGCTCACTCGCTCACCCGCAACTACTCCGAACCTAAATGGACCTAGTTGTGCCATTATGTGGCTCTTCTTCCCGCGTAGTCCAGTTTCGGCTTCTGAATCAGATTGCGATGGTGGGGGGGATTATTCACTATCGTTCAACCAATCATCGATTATTAATCGCAATTAGGAAAGTTTTTATGATAGAGGAGAAATTGACTTGTATTAATTCCACGCACCCTTCGTTAGGTAGGCAGGTTAGCGACTTCGCTTTGATCGAAACATGAGTCTTGGAGACACTAGAGAAGTTGTTTGCATGAGGAACAAGGACACATAGATTCGTCTTACATATTGAAATACATATATATGCTCTAATATGGGCATACGTTCTCGTTTTCTTTTTGCATCCTCTAATGTAATGAGCAATTTCTACTCAAAACTCCCCTCCATTAACGGGAATGGCCTGGCCAGTGATATACGACGCTCCGTCACCGAGGAGAAAGACGATGGCCTCTGCAATCTCAGGGCTCTCGCCGAGCCTTTTCATAGGGACGCCAGCCACGGCCAGGGTGGCCGTTTCCGCCTTGCCACCCGCGTCACCCATCTGCCTCTCGAACATGGGTGTCCTCGTGCCGCCAGGCGCAACCAGGTTTACACGGACGCCCATCGTCGCGAAATCGAGCGCCCACGCGCGCGTCAAGCCGAGTACCGCGTGTTTACTGCAGACATACGGGGCATAGGTCGGATATCCCCTCAGCGAGGCGGTCGAGCCGATGTTGACGATACTAGTGCTTATCAGCGGTGACGGTCCCTCGTGGCGTGTCTGGATGTAGCGCAGAAACTCGGTGCCTGCGTTCCATGTCCCCGTGCAGTTAACCCCCATCACGTGTTCGAAGTATTTGTCGTCGTTTATGAGACCCGTACTCACAGGGCTGATGCCGGCGCAATTCACGAGGCCGTGGACGTCCGGGCTACGTTGCAGAATGGTCTGAAAAGTGGCCGTCACTGCCGCACGTGAGCTGATATCCACCGAGGGGTAGAAATATACCTCTCCCGGCGGAATATCAGTCGGGGCCGTGACCGTCCAATCGACGGCGTGTACGATGGCGGAGAGATCAAGGAGCTGGTGGACGGTGGCCAAGCCGATGCCCGAAAATCCTCCGGTGACGATGATGGCCTTACCAGCGAAACTGGACGCCATGATGGGATCTCTGAAAATGCTTTTTGTAGGTGGTGATCAACTATCGGCAGGAGTGGAGAGGTGCCGTGTGTTTGTGCCGTAGCGACTGTGTAGTTGTTGTTTAAATACTTATTAGATGCTACAGTCCTGAGATGCGGGGGTGGGGTACAGACATTCCTTGTTCCCTCGGCTGCGTGGCGGCCGAAACCAGCATCTTGGGTTTGTAGCTCTGTTGCAGCATCTCTACCGGTTGTCCGGAGAGTCATGTTATCTTGGTGTTTGTTGGTCATTCGCCAGTAGCAGGTCTGGGTCTGCTCGCTAGCGGGGAGGGGACTGACGGAGAGAAGGGGGGCGGACGAGCTAAGATAAGGTGGTCGATCACTTGTGACGGATTACAATCACTTTTCAGCTGTCATTAGCTTCTCAGCTCTTGCGCACTTCGTCAACGCCAAGCCGGACTACGTACCACAACATCACCATACCTATGTAGTGGGTATGGAGATTGTGGTAATGCTAACCCTCGGCGCTAATTGACTATGGAATGCCAGGCGGTGGATCTTTGACTTCCTTTGATCCTTTTTGCTCAGAGGCCGCAACTTTACGGAGGGGTTAGTAAACCCCTCCGTACCAAAACGTCTAGACCCAGATTTGGCATAGCTGGTCACATGATAAGGTACGCGGATGATAAACCAATCCGGAGATTCGTCTCAAGTCGCAAGACGACGGAATCAATCAACACCATGAACTCTTGGTACCACCACCAGAGAACGACAAGCCTACGCCTTCGAGACGCACATCATGTTACACTGCAAAAGTATACCAACTACGCAATACGATAAATTGCGCAAGGGACGGGCATCCTAAAGTCAACTGTCTTCGACCATATTTCCGCACCTACCTTACAGACCGCTATAAAGCGTAAAACAAATTGCAACTATAATTTCGATAGCAACATAATTAACAAGATGATCGTAAGTCTACAAGGCCATTATAATGAAAGTATTAAGCTATAGGCGACGCTAGTAAAGGAATGAAACTTGTTAATTTCTACTCGCACACTTTGTATGGAGTTTGATATACGAGGCTATCATCAATGTAAAGCTAATTGACGGTCCTGGGACTGGTGGTCGGAGCAGGGGCGAGGAAGAGCTGTTGTTGCAGGAGGGGGGAGGTGAGGATGGCGTGTTGCCAGGTGCGAGAGACCAAAGGGGCCTTATTAGTCTAATAAATCTCTAACGCCAGTTTCAATTCGCGAAGGATAATCAATAATCAATCTATAACATACTAGAAACATGTCATTTTCTGTTCATAGAAAGCGAAAAGGTGCGGAAAAACTAGGTTCTTAGGGATGTTAAATATTTTATGATGCTCTAAGCAGTGACAATAACTACGAGACTCGAGAATGGGGGGTTTTTTTTCTTTCTGTTTAGAAAAAAAAAAAAAAAAAACCATCTAGACTGCTAGCAACGTTGTGACAATGGTAGACGGTGAGCTCGAACATCCATTATATCGACGATTTTACTGAGACATGGTGATGCTCCTTGGCGAATCTGATCAATTCAGCGTTGACAGCGTCTGGGTTGGAGGCGCTGAGGAAATGGTGACCCCCATCGATGGCAACAAGCCGGGCAGCCTTACTTCCCGTAAACTTCTCAATCTCATGTTTGGCTGTTTCGACTGTAAATACGGGATCAAGCGTACCCTGGAGTAAAGCAGTCAGTCGCGGGCCATGATGAGAGCAAGAAATGACAGCATTCGATGAATAAACATGCAACCACAGTGACATGACATACCTGCATCCATAAGACCGGCTTCTCAATGTATGGCAGGAGTAGTATTAAGCCATCACGTTCCTTCAAATTGATAGCCATCATGATTAGCCGTTGCCGACCCGCCTCGCCTACATACGCGGCTTTTATCCGTTGTGTCCAAAATTCCACGAGCTCCTCTGACGCATCATTCCCGTATCCTGATAAGACGATCTTGCGGCAGTATTCGTCTGGTGGGGTAAAATTGTCGCCATCATTCGCATACAGGTCCCACCGAGCAAGCATGTTATCACCAATCGCCCTTCCGTTCCAGCTACCTTGCGCGACTAACCGTTCTGATTCCGAGTCGAGGGAAGTACCCAAGAGGAGGATGCCCCTAATCTGTAGCAGAGTCAATCAACCAATTAATACTCGGATAGAAACATGGGCAACTAACCGTCTCGGGGGCGATAAGCACCATCCGTGTTGCTATAAAACCACCTTGAGAAGTGCCCAATGCGAACGCTTGATCGATTTTCAAGGCCTTCAAAGTCGCGATGTTCATGTGAGCTGCAAGACAAAAGTTTAATAATATCTCTCTCACAAGAGGACATGTCTCATACCAGAATCCCAATATGTCCACGTCGTCCGCTCCGTACGAGTCTTGCCATGACCCAAAGGCTCAATCGCAATCAAATTGGCTACGTTGGTAAGCCCCTCATCGTCGAATTGGGCTGTGAAAAGCTCCGCCGTTGTTCCAAAAGAGTTGATAAGGACGAATGTGGGCTAAATTAATTTAAGCATTCAACGGCACCGCGAGACACTTAGTTGCAACTAATCTTACCTTAGCTGGCTCGAATGGGTATGATAGTCGATAGCTAACCTCAATTCCTCCCAAGTATGGGATATGTATGGTGCTCGTCTGTGACATTTTCGTTCCAAATCAAAGAATTGGCTAAACAGCGTCTTTGTAAGCCTAGCGGAGTAGAGACAATGCGTTGAGCCTAGTGTGCTTATTTCCGTGTATGTTTTATATGGACAAGAGATAAAGAAGCTGGCGTGGTGATTGAACAATTCTCTCAGTTTATTTGATCATTACGGACAAATATAGTTGAGGAAACGGCTCGCTGCTGTTTTATACTGCCGAGGCTTGTAGTCTCGGCAGTGCAACACGCATCAAGCTTTACTTCAATGGGCAAGTAAAGCTTTAAGTTATAAATGTTGCGTAAGAGCAGAGTACGTAATTTGCATGGAACAGGCGAAGTACACGTGTTTTCAAAGTGTAAGCCTTCTTGAGCAGAGCAGCGTTAACTTCTAGTTTGTACATGAAATGACAACAATCGTGGTGAGACATATGGGGTTCACGTAGACCAATGGAGTTCAAATTGCAATATACCCACATTGCCATGCTGTTGTTGTAGTTACCAATTCAGAGAGCCTCACCTTGCATATGTTCCTGACGAACTAGCAACTATACTGATTGGCTAACCGGCCGCCGGTCAATTGGCTGACTAGCTGGCCTAACCGCTAACACAAGGTAGATTTTTAGTGATGTTTCTATGAAAAGTTACCTGTTCCTAAGGTACTTACTATTCACGATCATTATTATGTCATTTAGTACGTAAAAGACAACTTTTAGAAGTACTAATGAAACATGCCTATTACTATAACGTATTTCACAAGCGAATGAGCCACACAAGCGAGTGAGCCACTAAAATCCTCACTAAAAATAGTGAACTTTAGAATGCTATATCTTAGCAACACTATAGTGATAACATGTAAAAATAAGTTATACATTTAGTCCTTTATAAGCTATAAATAAGTCTTTTAAAGTTTAAAGTAATTTAGTTAAGGGCTGTTTAAATAGCTAGATTTAGATAGTTTTAGCTCCTAAATTTAATCTTAATCCTATTATCTTTAAATGTATTAAATAAGTTACTTTAAAATTTATCAAGTAGGATTTTAACAGGCTATAAAAGGCTAAATACTTATTTTTATATATTATTACAATAGTGTTGCTAATATATAGCGTTCTAAAGTTTACTATTTTTGGTGAGGATTTTAGTGGCTCACTCGCTTGTGTGGCTCACTCGCTTGTGAAATAGCATATAAATAGTCAAGTAGTAATTGTATTTATTAACTATTATAAAGTAGTAGAGAAGAAACTTAGAATATGTATCTTTACATAGAAATTACACAGAAAGGCTACTTTGAAAAGTTAGCGGTTTAGCTAGCTAGATTAGTAGATGGGCCGGAACACATATAATTGCTTGTAAACTTTCCAAATGGAATATGAAGTTCAATTCTTCGCAAAGCATCCATCTAAAACATATTCTAATTTAACAGCGCTACTTAAGCTAGAGCCGCCAACGTAGCAACTTGGCTAGCCCCAAATCCATTGACTGGCCCATCAATAGGTTTCTCTTGGGGGGTTAGAAGTGGGTTCTCTACTGGGATATATGACTTATCCTCGTCAAGATACCATGTCGTCTCTTTGGTCGCACCTTTCAACTGCGACTTGACAAAACCATTACCTAACCAGCTGAATTCGTTGCCTTCCAGCTCTACTTTGAGCTCATACTCAAAGTCCTCCCAGCGCGGATTTTCCCACGTATAAATGCCATGAAGTGCGCTGCCGGGCCACATAGCAAGGAGGCGGCCGTTATTGCGGTGTCTCCACCATACTCGACACTGTAATTCAACATCATTAGCAGATGCAAAATTTATGCCGAGGTATGGACGGCTTTAGCCAAACTTACATTGCCATTGTATACCATCGGATCCAAGTACTTGTCAACATGTGCTCCAAACGCTTTAATGGCGCTTACTCTGTAGATCAAAATTAGTACCTAAACCGCTAATGGACTTAGTGATTCTAATATTCACTTTGGTACCATGCTCTTCAACCACTCTCGCTGGAGCTTCTTAATGCAGCTGATCATGTACTTTCCCTGTGCCTCAAGGAAAGGCACTGTGGAACCAAGTCCAGGGCCACCGTTAGGCCCTAAAAAGCAGTAATAGTTCGGCATTTTCTGTGGGGCTAATGCAAGGTACGCCTCCGGGACGTCTTCAGTCCACAAGTCTTGGAGATTTATACCGCCTTGTCCGAAGAGAGGGAATGTCTGTTTGTAGCTAAAACACCATCAGTGGAACTCGGTTTTGGCAAAGTTTGTCTTAGCTCACCCCGCGAAACCAGTAGCTGTGATAATGATGTCAACTTCACGCTTCACTCCATCTTTGCTAATGACGCCGTCTTCGTAGATTTCTACTATTTCTTGGGGGATAAACTCGACATTGTCTTCGACTAGAGCTTCAAGGTACTGTGTAATATCCATCGTTAGCGACAAATCACGTGGAGTAACTTGCAATGTAGGTTACTCACTCCGGGACCTGGCGTTAATCTTCGACAACCGACCGGATAGTCAGGGACAAGTGCTTTGAAGATCTCTGGCTTCTTTGCCAATTTCGTTCTCATATGGTCTTCACACATCTTCTGGAATTGGATAGCCTGGTCAGTGCCCTTATACATAACTTCGGAAGCAGCATGCAGGTCAGCTTCGATGGCTCGACGATACTCCAAGTATGCTTTGGGGTCCTCCTTGAACTTTGCCAACCGCTCGGCTGGAGTCTTTGCTGTTGTTAGAACCCGATGGTTAGCGTGTGGTAAGGGAGAACGTACGTGACGGTGTTTACTTACGATCACCTCCTGGATGGTCCAGTGCCTGAGCTCCGAAGCTCATCGGTGGGATCCAGGTTCTCCCCTTCATGTAGTGGTCAACCCGCGCTGCTTTTGGCTGAATTTGCGGAAGGATCTGTATGCCGGTTGAGCCTCCCCCGATCAAAGCAATACGTTTGCCGGTCACATCAATGGTAGGGTCGTAATTTGCTGAGTGTACCGTTGTTCCCTTGAAACTTTGCAGACCTTTGATATCAGGCCATTGCCATGCGTTGATGGCACCAGTGGCCGAAATTAAGACATCACAAATATCCACGAAGTCCTATTACAATTGAGTCTCGTGTTAGCGCAACATCACTAAATTCCAGGTCTGGCTTGCCGCACCATTCCAGTGTCCAGGTTTGTCATGTAAACCGACCATTGACCGGTAGCTTCATTGAAAACGGCTTTGTTGCAACGCTTGCCGAATTTCATATACTTCACGGCGTCATATTTCGTGGCCACCGACTTTAAATAGGCATGAATCTCGGCACCCCCGGGCCAGAAGCTGGACCATTGAGTGTTGCTTTCGAAAGTATACTGGTAGGCATGCGCGGGCACGTCGCACGCAATTCCCGGGTATCTTGAAGTACTCATAAGTTTTGTAATTGCAATAGTGGAATGAGTAATCCCCACCTGTTTTCGAACCAAGTTCCTCCAAGATCCTTGTTCTTGTCATAAATGACTAGGTCGAGATTCTCGATATTTCTGGGGAAAAATACTCCTGCAATGATACCGGACATTCCGGCACCAAGCACGATTACCTTCATGGGCCGGTTATGGTCAATCGCCCTCCGTGTCAAATCATTGGGATTTCGTTCGTCAAATTCGTATGGCGCAAGTTTATTCACTGGCACTTGGCCGTTTTCTAATTTGATTGGTGCATACATCGTTGTGCGGATAGTATTAGGTAGGTTTTCGGATGTTAGTGAAGTAAAACTGAATTATAGAATTAGAATTGGCAATGCTCGCCATATATGATACTCAGGTGTTGCGCTCTTAGGCGAAGTATCTTGGTTAATGGTATAGGGTATTCATGCCCCACATGATAGTGTATTACAAAAACCAGAGCATGCCTACGTAATATGTGATGTTATAAACGCTGATACGTGATTGATATTATGTACCGAGGGCTGCATAGCAAACATAACACGCATGGCTGCATTGATGAGTAAAGTTGAAGAATATGGGGGAAGGTTACGTACCAGAAGCAGGACGTAAGGGCACGAATTACTGTTAGCTCAAATCGTGGCTTGATCCCCTCCCGCTATACCCAAAACAAAAAACCTCGGGAAGATTGACTCGGTCTTTTGTTTCTCCGATGCTGCCGCCATCTTCGCCCCGAGGTTCTGCTGTTATCTGGATGGCTTTGGTTGGGCCCAGTACGTTAGTGGGAGTGATAGACATATTAAAAAAGATCTACACTCTCGATTATCACACAGCCTGGATCTGTTGATACTCCACCTACCCAACTACCCCCTAATTCTACGGACCTTCTCCATTCAAACAGCGTAGCCTGTCGCCTTTCTCGAAGTCGCGCTCACTCTTATGGTTCAACTAGAAATTTAGAGCTATTTTCACGGCAGTATTTATCGCAATACCTCGAAGTCCAAATAAAAGACCGCATCTTATGTGCTAGCTGCGGTTGTCAAGGCTGGCCTTCATCAAAGCGCTCCCATCGATATTTACCGCCTTAGAAGCCCAGAACCCTGCTGCGTTCGCAGGTGCTCCTAGATGGACGTCGAAAACTCAGAGTGCACGATCTCGGTCGATGGCATCGACATACGGTGATGCATTTTGCCTACGTGAATTATGCAACCATAGCTCTTGCTGATGCCGCAATTATTGCCTGCATTTTCATGAGAGGTTTCCACAAGTACTTGACCTGCCGGCCACAGCGTCATGCAACTGTATAAGAGGGAACATCGGAATACGGTGCCATCTACGAGCGACGGCAAAGATCCAGATGGCCAGTTCAAGGATAGGACCACCAGGAAAGCATTGAGGTGGTCTAATCAACAGAAGAGGATGTTCAAAACGGTATAGGTCGAATTCTGTACGTAAGATCCTTGTATAACTGACGTCTACACTCTTTAATGAACCAGCTTCATACATGCAGTAGTTTACAGTATAATGAGCTACATTTATCTTGACCGCTCTTTGGACTCGACTGTTGTATTACTAGTTGACTTGCATGTGCGTTATTCAAACTGCCTTAGGCTTTGCTGTTGCAATAGATGATGCTATAATTCCTGTTGGAGTATAAGCAGCTCCAGCGACGCGACAAGCATCTAGGATATCACTCAGGAGCAAAGTATTTGAGTTCTGCTATAGCTACTTATTAGTTGTCGTGTCTAAGATGCTACTTGACGCTTTGTAATCTAAAACCAATGAAAACCCATCTTTTCAACAGTAGCTTTTAGCAGGGTACGCAACCCCCAGTTAATTATAGCATTAGAACATGTCACTAGGTTTCGTCCTTGATATCTGAGTATAAAAGGAGGTACGATACTGTTGCCTCTACTAACTACAAATCTTCGAAAATCTATCGAAGGAAAATAGTATGACAAGCGTTTTTACCACTAGATTTTCGACCCCCCCGATTTGCGGTCGAAGTGAAGAACGTCAACAATGGGCAACCCGTAATAACGAAACAGCTCATCCTTCTTCTTCTGTTGAGCCTCTAGCTTGCTTAGCAAGACCTTGCCTCGTTTGTTCTCGTTCTTGGCCAATTGTAACATATGCACCTCATCTGGACCGTCAACGATCCTCATTGTACGCCCATTAGCCCACATAGACGCTAATGGAGTGTCTTGACACACTCCAGCTGCACCATATGCTTGCATGGCGCGATCGATTATCTTGAGCAACATCGACGGCACCTCGACTTTGACTTCAGCAATCTCCTTGAGTGCGTGCTTGGCATCGCCAGCGTCAATCTTGACGGCTGCATTAAGAACGGCTAAGCGAGCAAAGTCGATCTCAATCCGACTGCGAGCAACTCTTTCTAGCATAATACCTTGTTCCCCCAACTGTAGCCCTGAAACCTTTCTTGAAGGATCGTTTAAACGAGCGAGAAACCATTCCAGCGCACGTTCAGCCTACTCACGGTCAATACAGCTGGTTAAATGGGTAATAAGTGAGGAATACATACGCTGCCAATAGATCTCATTGCGTGATGGATTCGCCCTGGGCCTAATCGGCCTTGAACGATTTCGAAACCGCGTCCCTCACCTAGTACCATATTACTCGCCGGTACACGCACATTGTTGAAACTGATTTGGCCATGCCCGTGAGGGGCGTGATCAAACCCAATAACAGAAAGCATACGCGTTATTGTCATTCCAGGTGTATTAGCTGGGACCAGAATGACAGACTGTTGCTTATACCTGTCAGGATGTCCCGCGTCAGATTTTCCCATCACAATATATATCTTGCATCGAGGATCTCCCACACCACTACTCCACCATTTCTGATGCAAATTAGTATCCATTCTCTTAAAAAACAGTCGAAGCAAAGATTGTACCTGTCCATTTAGCACCCAATCATCTCCATCTCTGTGCATGCTGAGTTCTATATTGGTAGCGTCGCTTGATGCTACTTGAGGCTCAGTCATCAAGAACGCAGATCGAATCTCTCCGTTCAGAAGGGGCGTAAGCCACTGGCGCTTTTGAGCTTCACTGCCATACTTTGTCAGAACTTCCATGTTTCCGGTGTCGGGCGCTGAGCAGTTGCAAGCCTATGAGGTGTCAGAGCGAGTTTTGATCGTGATATAATCGACATACTTCACTAGCAATATTGCTTTTGCCAAGATATTCCGCCATCAATCCGTACTCCAGATTACTGAATCCAGCGCCCTCAGTGAAGTGATTACGGGGTAAAAACATGTTCCATATCCCGAGGGATTTGGCCTTTGCTTTCAAATCCTCTAGAATGCGTGGGTTGGTAGAGAAGCGCTGCCGAATTCCTTCACCCAACTGTCTCTCATAAACATCGTCTGCCGGAATACACTGCTCCTCAACAAATTTTTCAACCTTACTTGGTTAGCCAGCACCACAGCTTGGTTTTTTGAAGACTCACAATGTCTAGGGTCTTTTTAGCTCTCTCGCTCACAAAGGGCCTCGCCATAACAGGGATGCACTCGGACGCTGGCATGCCACCTTTAGGGCTACTCAAGGAGGCCGGTACCGACATTATTTGTTATGAATGATCTAGTAAAATTTCGTGGTATTCAAAAATGGAGGGAGAAGCACGATTATATTTGGATCGTTCTACGAAAATCGAGGAAGGTTGCTGCGGTCCACGCTCCTAAACTAGCGCAAGAACTGGGCCCGACAACATTTGAGGTATTTGCTTAGCCGTCAGTGCCATCCATACTACTGTACATCTGCTAGAATGCTCCGCTAGGGCTGGACATGGATAAGCGGCATTATCGGCAAACTCTGCCAAGCCCATGAGGAGGATGTACCCGAAATGCCCACGCCTACGTGATGGATAGATAGATGGTAATTATCCGAACTACGTAATTTAGACCGCACTGTAGGAAAAACATTAGCAATGAAGGTGAGGGGCCTACGACTTGAAGTTAATGGGCTTAGTACGTCGGATGGGGATCAGATCTGGGTTGTTGTTTACTTCCCAGAAACATTTTACCGCGGTCCGGAAGTAGTGGTATTGTATTGCCGAAATTATCCTGCCCCTACAGATCAGCTACTGGCGCCAGGGTAGGTGTGGATCCCCGATACCTGACATAACTTTACTATGACCAACTCTCATGTTCTCGGAGTTGTAGGGAAGGAACAAAGGAACAAACAGTAAGTGTACACCGAGTGCAGATATCCATCCTTCCACGTAACCAAACTTTTCGATTTGATTGTTCAGCTCCCCTTCTATTAGGGGAGAACTCGGCATTACCTCAGGTACATTGCGGAGCACTTCGACAAAGTTGAACCGACAACAGTGTAACGTAGGTCGTAGCGTAAGTAGCCTAATTTTCTAAACACTAAATTTGTATGACGAAGCTAGAATCTAAGCTAAATTTTAAAGCCATAATATATCCATTCCTTTACTTGTAATTCCTTAACCATTTAGTATAATAATTAAACAGATACTAAACATAGAGTCTTATAATAATCGCTACTATTATTTTATAACGTATTTCACAAGCAAGTAGATAACCTAAGCGAGTGAATAACCAAAACGCCTAAATTGACTATTATACCCTGCTATTACTACACTACCCTATATAATGACCCTTATTTAATTGTAATTAAATCCTTATGTCTCTTGCACGTATGGGAATTATGGCCTATAATACCACATAAGCTATAGCGCTTCTGTTAGCCCTTAGAGCCTACCTGCTAACTACCCTTACTTACTACCTCTATATAGATCTAAGCATTAACTTTAGCACTCTAAAGGATATCCTCTCCCTATTATATAGAGAGACTACCCCTTTGCATTATATGCCTCTTATGCTTCCTTTCCTTTCTCTTTTTCTATTCATTTATAGCCTATAGAGCCTTAACTTCTACCTTAAGTAGAATAGTAGAATGCATTATCATTTCTACTCCTTTAATAACGTAGCTAATAGCATTATTAATTAAGGTAGGAGAGCTATTCTAATGTTATATAATATAGTTCTTAATGTGCTCTATTTAAAAGTTAAGCTCCCTTATAGTTTAAGGAGTCTTTAAAGTCTAATTATTACTCTTAACTATAAGAGGGGTTAGAGTCCTTAAGTGTAGATTTAAGTAAGAGAGGACATTCTATAACTTATATAGAACTAGTCCTATAGCTTAGAATCTACTCTTAATGTTCTACTCTATAAATGTAGCTTTAAATGCTTCTTTAAATGTAAAGAGGAACTTAAGCTTTATAATATAGTTTAGCTAGTTCTATATAAAGGTTTTAATCTACTTTCTATATAAGAGCTTTAGTAGCATAAAGTAGCTTACATTAAGAGGCTAAAGAATGTATAATAAGTATTGTAGCATATAAAGGGTAATTATCTTTTATTCTATATAGTAGTGTTAAAATTAAGTAGAGAGGTAGCTCTTATACCTATTAAGAATAAGAAGGTAATAGGTTCTAACTATACAAGCATTTATATGCTAATTAAAGTGTTAAATCTACTTATACCTAATTAAATTTAAAGTCTACCTATTCTTACTTAACGTAATTACCTAATCGTCTAGTAATCCTAAGTCCTTATACTATGTAGAGAGGTAATTCTATGCCTTAAAATAATAAATAGCAAGAGTGCCTATCTATACGAATTAACACCTTAGATAATTAACACCTATTCTCTATTCCCTAGCTATATAGTCTTTAGATAGCTCTTTGCTTCTAAGCTTATAACTACCTTTATAGTAGTAATAACTCCTATTATAAAACCTACTTTATTAAAGTTATAAATATCCTACTCTAAGATTCTATATTTTGTAATTATGTTTCGTACGAGGGAGAACTACTCTTAAATTATCTTTAGATCTTTGCATTTTACTTATTTATAATTATACTTCTAACTAAACTTTACTTTAATTTCTATATAACGCTTTATAAAGTTAGTAACGTATTTCATAAGCAAGTGAGCTACATAAGCGAGTGAGCTACTAAAATCCTCACTAAAAATAGTGAACTTTAGAATGCTATATCTTAGTAACACTACTATAATAACATGTAAAAATAAGTTATACATTTAGTCCTTTATAAGCTATAAATGAGTCTTTTAAAGTTTGAAGTAATTTAGTTAAGGGCTGTTTAAATAGCTAGATTTAGGTAGTTTTAGCTCCTAAATTTAATCTTAATCCTATTATCTTCAAATGTATTAAATAAGTTACTGTAAAATTTATTAAGTAGGATTTTAACAGGCTATAAAAGGCTAAATACTTATTTTTATATATTATTACAATAGTATTACTAATATATAGCGTTCTAAAGTTCACTATTTTTAGTGAGGATTTTAGTGGCTCACTCGCTTATGTGGCTTACTCGCTTGTGAAATACGTTAGTCTAGTTCTTCTTAATAAGGCTCTTGCCTTATTTAGAGAGTAGTAGGTCTACTATTTCTTATACATCTTATAGCTAAGGCGGAAATCTACATGAATCTAAGTTAAGAATGTACTAAACGAGAGCTAACTCTTTATATAGAGTTAACCTATATAAGTTAGAGGTATAGTCACGTTAAGAAGTCATTCTATAAAGTCGTCTATATAGAGTTAAAAATGATACGTTAGATGATTTTGTAGCTACATTAACACTTTTAATATGCCCTTGTTTAATTAATTAGATAGCTAGAAGTATTCTATCTTCTTTATTAGGTAGCTTAGCTTAGTATTATTATAGCATGTTAGCTATAGTTAAGTAGACGCGTTCTAGGTGTTTTGGTTATTTACTCGCTTAGGTTATCTACTTACTTGTGAAATATGTTAGTTGTTTAAAAATAAAATAATTCCGTTATATAAATTAAACTACATTTATAGAAATACTATAATTAAGAAACTAAAACCTAATATAAAATATTATTAGTAAAAAAATCTACTATATGTACATTATTTTAATAATTAAGGAGTGATTATTGCAAATTAGAAGGAGTTGTTAATTAAATGTTTATATTATAACATAAATGTTACGTCCGATATACAAATTTAGTGCGTTTAGATGGACGACTTAAGCTATATGACGATTTACGACACGATTTAGGTTACTAACAACAGTGCAAAACCACAACTAGAATTTAGAGCTCAACGGTGCACCCTATAGATCTATAATTACCTAGAACTCGGTGACAGTGATATCACATCATTCCCCCCGTACTCTCACTCCTCCCTCATCCTCATCCTCATCCTCATCCCCAATCTATGAATTTTAGCCCGCGTGACTTGAATTCGAAGGGGTTTCTGTTGGAAGATTTGCAGATTTGCACGTGAGGTAAGGTAAACTACTACCAATTTGTATGTGTAGTGCGGTACCCCCGAAGATAGTCTCGAGTAATCTGGAAGCAGTAAAACACGCATTGCACGCTCAGAGCCTATACTTAGGTAAATCCATTCTCTTTCTAACTAAATGCCTCTCAACCAATAACCTCTGTCATCAAATCATGCGGCCATCTTGGCTGATCAAGACCATTCGTCCTCGTTCCAATATTATAACCAAGCTCTACTTTGCCATCAGGATACTGCACTACCGGTTTCACAGTTCTAACCCGTTTTCCGATACATTTCGCGGCTCTCGATTCGAAAAACTCATCTCTAAACAACGTGTCCTTACTATTCGCTTTCAACATCTCCAGGTGTCGTGGAATTGTGTAACTCATGTTATGATTGTGCCGAAATACTTGCCGCCCGTTTCGCGCCCAGACGTCTTGCCAGACCTTTTCCGGATAAGCGCCACACGACTGCACCAGCCATTGTGAGTAGTAATTCAGTGCTACATCCACACTATATGACCCGCCGTAAGCTCCTTGCTGGATCAGTGCCGCTAGAACCCCGCTGACACCTGCTACTCCAGTGCAGTAGTCAGAGTTTGGAAAAACAGGTGTTACCGGCTCATCATTGCCCATTGCGCGTCCGAATTCCATTGACACACCACAGCACTGACTCGACAATCAGCTAACATCCTCTTAATATGCGTAACAGGGAAAGCTTACCGCGTCACTAATTTGCTGCCAGCCACTTCGATATGCCCACGGTCCATTCCAACCGTAACAATTCTCCCTTACGTATATCACCCCTCTTTCCCTATCCTTGCAGATATCCATCACTCCCTCCCTCCCAAGTCCCCATTTGTTTAACACTCCAGGCCTATAACCCTCAACCACGATGTCCGCATCCAAAATCAACTTCTTTAACTTCGTCCGGTCCTCTTCTTTTCGGAAATCCAAATGACAGTTCCACTTTCCCCAATTCATATCGCAATGCATCATCGAAGCGTCTGCTAGATGTGGTGCTGTTACCCTCATCACACTCGCCCCCATCTCTGCCAATTCTCTCGTCATCGTCGGTGCCGCTATTATCCTCGTGAGATCCAAAACTTTCAATCCCCCTAATGGTCGACGAATGCTCGTCTCTGTACTATCCGGCCACCACCCCGCCGCCTGGTTCGCATAAGGGTGTGAGTGAATCTCGAACAGTCCAACATGCGCATTTGCCTTCCCATGTTCGGACGCGGCATATTCTGCTAGCGTCCAGCAGATCGTTCCAGCTTGTTTGTGCACATCCGACGCTAAACGTTGCATTTCCCCCGCATCAATCGCAGCCATTGTCTTCATATAGAGTTCCCAGGCTTCTTCTGCAGACGAAGCATCAGAATCATGTGGTAGGCCAATGCTGTCAAGACTCGGATTCGGATTCAAGCTTCCATGTAGATGAAAAAAGTGATTATCTCGAGTTCTGTAGATGTTTGTGCATGCAGACCGATGTGGCGTGCTTTGGTGTTTGTGAATATCCCAGCTAGGAAAGTATTTAGTTACGCGCTGCATTCCGGTGGCTGTAGGGCCGCTGTTTCCTGCTGCAATTTCCTCCTCCGAGGCATTAATACTCCACAGTAAAGTCGACATAATGAAGAGTTGTGCATGGTCACTTGAAGGTTTTGTTAGTTTATGTTTAGCCACCCCCTCTAAATTCGGGGAATCCTTCCTTTTAAAAGAATAAGAATAATGAGAATTGATATCTTCAAAACTCTAGTGGAGTGAGAAGTTGAAAATATAATAAAACCAAATGAATACGGGAAGAGTTTCCACATACGTATTAATCACAACTTCCTGTGGTTCAACACCATATTTCCTTGACAACAAAACATTAAGCAAAGTAGCTTCTAGTCCTTTTAGTGACGAAATGCTCTCTGCAAATCGCCAATTGATTGGAATACTTGGTGCATCGGAACCAACATACTTAACCTTCGCTCCGTAATCCAATGCTTCTAGGGGTAGGCTTTTTGATATCAATGGGTTCTTCAATATCCCCTCCGTGAACAGCTTTTGTGCTTCGTGGGGAATTGAATACTTCTCGCCCATATTCTTGGTCTCAGTGTCTATCATGAGCCTAATTTTTAAGTAGTCGAGGGTTTTCTTCGTGGATATTGGAATCTGACTAAGCCGACGCAGTGTAAATAAAATGTACTTTAATTGTATCACGGAAATAACCTCAATAAATAAAAGAAACGATACAAGTAGATACTATGAAAGGAACCCTTTAGAAAAATCTCAACTCTTAATCCAGACATTACATATCATTTGGATTTCCATGATGACTTACATAGATATGCTAATGTGATACTTACGTAACTACTTTTCTAAGATATCTTACGTAGACGTTATTGTGTAGTGGGAAGCTTGAAAGCCCAGTTAAACACTATGAACGCGCATCATAGGACATTACTCGGGTAAAACCTACCATATTCCACATTATCAACTCCACTTGCTCGGTAGTGAAATGACCATGATGCTGTTTTGATCTTGATTCATTGTGTTGCTCGCTGCACCTAGCCTCGGCTTTCTTTGCCGATGATAGGCCTTTGCCCCAACGATGAACACGTAATGATGTCTCCCATTCCACTAATGTTCACTGCTCGCCTAGATGACAAATTTGACTATCTCGAAACCAGGATGCATTGTTATACTGAGCCCTAAAACTATATATCCTTCGGAGAATATATACACAGCTCTCACTTCCGCTAACCAATTTGCAAGACACGCATCCATGCTATAGAATAGTAGTCATTCATCACAGGTCTGTCAGAGAACGAAGTATGTCCCTTCCAGAGATACCAGCCCTAGATAGAGATATCAGAGAGGCGCGAAAGAATGCAAAGGGCACTAGACCAGTAAAGGTAGCCAATTGCTCGGGCTATGCAGGTGAGTGTCCACTACGCTCCTCATTCGCAAGTACGCTGATATTAATTTGTTCTCTGAGGTAGGCGATCCAAGCTGGCAGATGCTACGGCAAGCTACACTTGGTGATGTGGACTTCATTACCGGAGATTACTTGGCTGGTGAGTAACATGGTACACCTTTGTATGCCTTTTAAAGGCAGTTGGTGGCACCGAACAGAAGTATTAGGGTTCGAGCTGATTTGATTATATTAGAAATGAATCTTGCGGAAAATGCTGAAGCGTATAAGAGTGGCCGACATGACGGATTTGTGGAAACAGCTTGGGAAGGCCTGAAAGAGAGTATAGATGTCATCGCAAGTCGTGGAATCAAGGTTGTTATCAACGGTGGTGGTTTGAATCCGGCTGGACTCGCCGAAAAAGTATCCATGCTGGTAAGTAACCCTTGCCATGATTTAACGCAATATAATTCTGAATCATCGAACAGGCCCGAGACCGAGGGCTTGAGCTGAAAGTAGCCTTCGTGTCCGGAGACGATTTATTGCCTGTACTTCAACATAAAGTCCCGCCACATATCGACTCTGATAACCCAAATGTCAAGCTGCCTAGAGCCGTTCTTGATCCTATAACCAACGGGAGCACTAGCATCGTCTCTGCAAACGCATATCTCGGCGCTAGAGCAATCGTTCAGGGTTTGCAACTCGGAGCAGATATCATCATCTGTGGACGTGTCGCTGATGCGTCGCCAGTGATCGGAGCTGCGTGGTACTGGCACTGCTGGAACGATACAGACTATAACGAGCTCGCCGGTGCACTTATATCTGGTCATCTGATCGAGTGCTCTGCCTATGTGACTGGGGGGAACTTTTGTGGATTCACAGAATATGACCAGGAGATATTCCTTGACCCAGGATTTCCGATTGCTGAAATTGAGCGAGATGGGTCTTGTGTCATCACGAAGCATGAAGCAACTGGCGGCTTGATTAACGAGGATACCGTGAGGTGTCAGTTCCTATATGAGTTACAAGGGAGTCTGTATTTAAACAGCGATGTGAAAGCTTGCTTAAATAATGTCACCATCAAATCGGTCGGTAAAGACAGGTCTGTCATCATAATACAGCAAACCCTATTCATTATTGTCTTGCGCTAACATGTGACATGTAGAGTTCGAGTTACTGGGATCTCGGGTAAGCCCCCACCCCCGACCACTAAAGTTTCGATATTCTATCATGGTGGCTACCAATCCCAAATACTCCTAAACGCAACGGGCTATGAGACCACTCAGAAATGGGCACTTTTTGAAGCCCAGCTGCGGCGGAAACTCAAACTCTCCGGGGCCGACATGGGTCTCACTATTCTCGACTTCCAGATGTAAGTATTCCCTTCCGACCCATTCTCTATTTGTCCAACTCACTAATGATAAAGTGTTGGTACCTCCGAACCGAATCCAAAAAGCCAACTAAAGGGCACGACCTACTGCCGCGTCTTTGCCGAAGCCCTCACACAGCAACCTCTCGTGAGCCTTCTGCACGACCTAAAAGAAATCTCCTTACAACACTTCTCCGGCCTCCACAGCGCCCTAGACAGGCGGACTGCTATACCAAAATCCTTCCTAACCATGTATCCTGCCATATATCCACAGGACGAAATCCAAGAAAGCATCACTTTGCTCAACACCGGTGAAGCAGGTCTTCTGGAAGCGAAAACGACGGATGTGGGACCCCCCCCGGCCTATGAACCTCTCGAGAGACGCGAGAATAGTGAGACAACCTTGAATGGACGCGACCTCCGCAGCTTTGGCCCCACGAAGCCAACTCAATTAGGTGCTCTCGTGCTAGGGCGATCAGGCGACAAGGGTGCCAATCTAAATGTCGGTTTCTTTGTGCGAACGGGGCGAGAGTGGGAGTGGCTCCGCGTCTTCCTGAGTTCGAAACGAATGATACAATTACTAGGCGAGGACTGGAACGGAGAGGAATACTTCATAGAGAGGGTGGAGTTCCCGAATATCTTTGCCGTCCACTTTGTTATCTATGGTATTTTAGGTAGAGGAGTGAGTGGCTCTAACAGATTGGATGCACTTGGGAAGGGGTTTGCGGATTATATTCGTGCGAAGATTGTCGATGTACCATCCGAGTTTTTGTAGCTGAAGTTTAGAATGTCAGTGGTGTGGCGTTAAAGTTAGGTCAGCTCTACTATAGATCAGCCGATCATCGGGAGGATTGTGGTACATGATGATCGTGCTTCGTAGTGAGGGTAGTGAGGATAGAACTAGTATAAATATAAGCTGTATTAACAAAAAGGTAATAAGAAGTTGCTTGATTGTTTGATGCGGCTGTGCCGCAGTCCTTCGTTATATAATCGGGTCGGTCGATCACATGGATATGACCTCAAAACATTCATTGTGCTAATTAAGGTGTTGGGGAACATTGTCCAAGACCCATGGTATTGTCGCTGTGTCGCGCAGTGCGAGCCTAAGTTTGAGCATCGGACGACCCCTTACGCTAGGTCGAAAACATCGACATTACAAAGTGGAGGTGCTCTAGGAACGAAATCTGTCAGAAAAAAAACATTTGTACGGAGTGGAGTACAGCGTAGACAAATCTTCATCTACTATTTCTTTATCGACGACGAGAGCGGCGTTTTGATGCCATGATGGTGGAGGTGAATTGTACACATTATCTGTTGTATATATGTTGTATGTGAGTACATGTGTTATTTAAATTTAGTATAGGTTCCTTCGCAACTAAGTATATTGTTACTAATGCAGGACTCTAATTCTAGTATTATAGTAAATACATCGAACCACCCTGCGTATATAAATATAACCGTCCGCCTAGGAATGCCCCTTCCTCACAGTCACCCTGTAATTGCCTGACGACTAATCCCTTCCTAACCTCTTTCATCTAACAGTGTCGTTCTGCGATTAGGTTCAAGGTTATAGTGAGATTTGTCTATCTGGATCCCCACTTGAAGAATTTAAAGTATCCATAGCTCACATCGTTAGGACCCCTACTGCCTTTGACAACGTTCTTGATATATAGATTATCAAAGCCATTTGTTGCTTGAAGGCGCCGTGCAAAATCAACCACCAAGCAGCGTGTCTGGAACTTCCAGACATTGTCGACTCGTAAGAATTTGTCCATATACCGCCCACCACAACTCATATCAGCGAAGCGTCCCTCGCCATCAGGCATGAACTGACTGGCCAAAAGATATGTCTCTGCTTCCGCGTAGTCTCCATCGACTTTGATGTAAGAGTTACACACCGCATGGTGAATCCCACTTGATTGTTCGGAGAGCGGCTTAAGCATTTCGATAAATTCATCCAAACTTGAGCTTGAGTTGTATCCGTGATTGTCGGTGGCATCATCATGGTATAACAGCTTGATGCGGTCATAGTCGAGTCTATCGACTGTTTGGCAGTACGAATAGATTAAGTCACGGATCTCGTCTTTGTCGATCAGAAGTTGCAGCTTCGCGTTAAGACCTCCCACATGTTGATCCATGTTTTCTACTGCCTGTCTTGTAATATATTTGTGACTTGATCTTGAGTGACCTGGGTTGCTTTGTCTTTTGAAGGATTTCTGTACTCGCTAGCATAAACCTCTAATCCTGGTTTGAGGTATTCCAACCTTTGGTGGCACTGTGTCCGTCGCCTTAGCTTTATATCTTGGACGTACATGATGCCTACCAATCATCACCCATTGACCCATTCTTCAACATGGCCAAACGCTCTCCGAAGAGAAACGCATCAGAGGACACGAAAGTCCTCTGACGCGTCTAGTCGTGACCAATCTAGGCTGGGTCACCCGAGACCCTTACGTAAAGGACGTTCCTGTCATCGCATTACGCAAAACGCTAGGGTGATCCGCTGCTTTTGAACGCAGGAAGGAGACTGTTACATATCTCCTGCACAATAAAGAAATCCTAGCGGGATGTTTGGCTTTCTTAGCTTAATGTGGTGACCTATGCAACGCGCCCCTTATTGTGGATCAACTTCCACAGATCTCACGCCGAGGGTCTAAGTCATGGCGGTACTGTACTGCAGAACGTGCTGGTGGTGGACACCACACTGGTTCGGGTCTGGTCACCTAGTTCCCCCTAAAGTGTTGAGACCTAAAAGCTCCTTACGTTAAGGTATTCTTATCAAAAGGTAAACGATGCCAGCTAAGATGTGATTGTTCCTGCCTCACAGGTAACCTAGGTCAGCTTACGTCCCGACGCCCTACCCATGAAAACCGATGATTACATAACTCTCCCCTTCTACATCTGACCAAACGAAGTCAGATACCACTACTTCTAAAGCAGAAAAAAGCGGTCATGACAATTTCAAAGTTTGAGCGCTCAGACAGAAACCCCAAGAGTATATGCGGGCTTAGTACTTGTCCTTCCAAAACGCTAATGTGGAGGAAGAAATATACGCGAAAGCTTTATACTTTGTAGCACTTTCCACCTCGCCAAGGAAAGGTGCTGATTTAAAGTACCTAGCTAAACCAAAGGGTTACTGTTGGGAGTAATGGTATGGTCTGGGGGTGTAGGACTAGTTTAGTATGGGACTATCCGGCGACCGTAATTTAATCCTGAATGGCAACGGAACAGAACGCTCACAGAAATACCGTATATTATAGTATATGGATCAATTGAATTCCTACACTATTCTATGGGCCTACGTATCCTATTTGTAGGCAATAGGGGGAGCCCGAATACCCTATAAGTTAGGGGGTAATCACCGAACTATGGGGTATTCCGGTGATTGCTCGCCCGGGCTATGAGTATTCACGTGGGCGCAGCAGAATCGGCCACCGGCTAATATGAGAGTCAGACAGCCCCACTGAGAAAGTGGGCTTGTCCCGGGGCCTAATAGCTGTAACGGGGTGGTGCTACTGACCGACCGTTACAGTATATATAGCGTGTTACGCGTATTCCGGGCGAGCCGGAATATTGTAGTCTTCTTGGCTTAGTGGGGCGAGCGTAACCGTACATCATTACAATAGTCCCCAAATCCCGGGCTCCGTGTCTGCCTTCCCCAGACCAACAGTTATGTCAACGATTTGATCGTAAGTGGCTTACTGTCATTCTAAGTGTGCCACTATACGAACGCCACAGAACGTAGACGGTCAAAGCTCTATTTCCCCACACTTCGAACCTGGCACGGCACGTATCTTTTGCGGGGAGAATGAACCTACTATGGTCGTACTATATAGGTCACACGTAGTTCCCCGTACCCCAGGTTTTTATTAGTAATAGTCCCTATCTATCATTATCAGCATAAACCGCGATATACGCAAAGATGGCCTTTGGCATCTTAGAGCCTAAAACCTCCCTTACCCAGGTACCGGGCACGACGTTTCTTGATGATGAAGACCAAGCGGCTATAGACCATACTCAGTCCCTAAAGAAAGGAACAGGCAGGAATGCTCATGTCATCCTCATTCCTCAGCCGTCTAATGATCCCAACGACCCTCTGAACTGGCCCTTGTGGCAACGCGATCTAGTGCTGGTCTTGCTTAGTGTTTGCACACTCCTGACCGTCGGAGGGTAAGTACTTCCCGCAAAACCATTCAAAACAATTATATCGTGAAAAGACTGACTTGTCGTAGTTTTGGTCCAATTCTATCGCCAATTTCTGTAACCCTTATCACTGAATTCGGGATTGACTTCACTCAAGTATCGCTGTTGTCCGGATGCTGTCTCTGTGCCACTGGAGCAGTCGGTGTGTTCATGGCCGCATGCTGCCGCAAATTTGGCAAGCGCCCCGGTCTACTGTTTTCCATGGCTACCGCTCTCATTGGCTGTGTCTGGGCAGGTGCAGCAAAGTCCTATGGCTCATTCCTTGGTGCACGCGTCATGCAAGGCATGAGCATGGCTTTTTTTGAGAGTGTTATGTTCGCTGTCATCGGTGATATGTACTACGTTCACGAAAGAGGGACTCGAGTTTCTTTCTATATCACAATGTTTTCTGGCATCTCAAACTTGCCGATGCTCACTGCCGGAAAAATTGATGAGTCTTTGGGCTGGCGCTGGATCTTCTGGTTATTGTCCATCTTCGTCGGTGTCTGCGCTGTGCTCTGCGTCTTTTTCTCTTGGGAGACTTCGTACAACCGCGACACCATCTATGAAGTGGACAATTTTTCTCAAGAGGTAGTCTCGTAACGCTTCCTAGTGGCATGTTAAAGCTAATATTTCCATTACAGAACCTGAACGTTAACGAAATCAGCTCACAGAAGGTAGCGGCTGAAGAGCTTGAAAGCGCTAACCGTGCTCATAGCACTCCACCGAGTCGCATTTCGATCTGGCGCAGAATGGCACCATGGAGTGGCAATATTTACACTGAAGTGCCACTCTGGAGGCTTGTTCTATCACCATTAATGATTATCATTAACCCTGCAGCTATCTGGGCCACATCTACGATAGCCTTTCCCGTTCTTTGGATCATCGGTGTCACAATGGTCATCGCCCAGATTTTTTCAGCACCTCCATATCTGTTGACACCCGCGCAAATTGGCTACATGTCGGCTGGTCCTGTTGTTTCGGGCATCCTTGCAAACTTATTCTGCGCTTTCTTGTCGGATTGGAGTGCCAAATGGTTTAGCCGTCGCAATGGAGGGAAGTATGAGCCCGAGTTCCGCCTTTTTTTGATCTTCGGCTTGGTTATCTGCTCCGCACTTGGCTACTATCTCTTCGGATATCTCATAAGCCAGAGTGCTAGTCCAGTAACTATCTCTGTAGCGTACGCCATCGCCATGGCCAGCGCTCAGTTCTCAGCTGTAACAAGTGGCACTTATGTGGTTGACGCCTATAGAGCCATCAGTGTGGATATCTTCATCGTCGCCATGATCTTTAAGAATTTCCTTTTCTTTGGATTCTCATGTAAGTTCCTCCCTAAGCCTCAATATCCCTGCTGATCCATCTATTCCACCAGATTTCGTGAATGACTGGGTTGCATCGCAAGGCCCTCGAGACTTCTTCTACACTATTGGCGGTATTCAATTAGGCCTATGCTGCTTGACGATTCCCTTCTACGTGTATGGGAAGAGGCTTCGTGCGTGGTGGCATATTCAGCGCATTGTCTAGGTATTGTAATTAGGAAGGGGTCTAGAAGTGCTAGCTGGAGGAAGGTCCCGTTTTCCATAGAATTTCTAATTTAGCCTAAGGCTAAAATTATTAATTGATACTGCTAACGTATTTCATGTACAAGTTGCCTACATAAACGAGTTGCCTACTAAAAACACCAAAATTAACTATTACTACCTACTGCCGTATATAATACCCTTACTTAAATTATAATTAATTCTTTAAGCCTCTTCTATGTGTTCTAGCCCAACTATGAACTAAGCTGGTTCATAGACTAGCTGGCCTAACCTTTGTAGGAGCTGGTAGCAAACATCAGCGACCCTGCAAATATTGCGGCGTATCATGCAAACAACCCCACCTTAGCAAACGAAGGTAATTCCGGAAATCTGTCTGCAAACCTGAGTGACTTTCGGTTAGTTATTAATGAAGATACAGGACTTACTGCATATTTAGATACCGTCTTCATTGGCAAGGCGCTTCTCAATTCCGAGTGTTCTATCATCTTTATAGATCATTGTAATGATGTACAGTTACGCTCGCACTACACCCCTAAGAGCCAAAAAGACTACAATATTCCAGCTCGGCTAGAATTCGCGCAACACGCCATATATACTGTAACAGTCGCACGCCGGCACCCTGTTACAATAATACAGCAGACAGAGATTCGTGTAATAAACCAGGGGTAGGAATAGCTAGACCGTGGATGATCCTCGCCATGTAAAATCCTTAGTTATGTTAATTTGTGGTTGTGGGTGATAACGATGGGTGGGGAGCACTCGATGAATCAACTATTAATGTTCATGAAATTCGTTCCAATAGAGTCTAGTCGTTAATCTTTATAATCACCTTCCCAACGTGGCTACTAGAGTAGGGATAGTTAAAGGCGGCTGTAGATTCCCCGAAAGGGAGGACTCTGCCAATAAGCGGTGATAAGGATACCTTCTTTTCTTCTAGAAATTTGTCAAGGGCTAGAAAGTCAACCTTTGAACCCACTGCGATACCCCTAGCGCATCGAATATATTAATTTCTGCTTTTCACTGTTTTGGAGAAAACTATGGTGGGAAACAAAGTGCGACAGAGGGAGGAGGAGGGTGGGTAGCTCACTGTATTGTGCCATATTTTCCCATTAGATTCAGAAGAATTTGTGGGTTCCAGGACGCCTCGAAACCCTCCAAGAAACCAACCAACGATATAGTGCCACGTCTTTAGCGCAAAGACTCAATATCAGCTGGAATCGATGCTATGCCAGTATTGTTCACGACAAAGTCAACGCCTTTTCCATCTGTTACATGTCGGATCTCAGCCACCTAGTCTGGATTTCTCTTGTAGTTGATACCACCAACTTCGCTGCCTAATTTCTGAATCGTCTTGAGCTTCTCGTCGGATGATGATGTGATTATTGGTTTTATGCCTGCGGCAATGGAGAGGAGCAGGGCAAACATACCAACACCGCTAGTGCCTAACTCATATGTAAGTCCATAAACTTGATCAAGAGAGGATTATCGTGCGGCCTGCTTGCCGTAGCCTCACCTTGTAACAGAGAACTTCTCCCCGTCAGTCCCGAACTCCTTGATGACAGCGCATTCCAAGCTGTAACGCCAGCACAAGAAGGGTAGCGCCCCATCATTAGCAATTAAATCAGCATACATCCTATAGATGACAACAGAACTAGGTTAGACTGACTTCTTCCCACGTCAAATGCTTAGGCAAATAGACCACCAATTACCCTTGGGCATGAAGATACAAGATACACATCACATATCTCGAAATGAAGTTAATCGCCCATCATTTCTCAACGTGTACCGCAGCACAGTAATCACTTAGTCCATACCAAGCATGTCTAGTATGATACAAATGTGGCATTTTAATAGATTCTAGAAACACTAGTACGGAACATGAGGACAAGACTTGCGTCATTGTTATTGTAAAAGAATAACCTACGTACCTAACAAAACCATGCAGATGATCCACAATCCTAAACTCTAGTCTGAGTCTTCACGTGCGAAGACATAGCCTCTGCGAATAGGAGCCATAGCAGCCCTCTGCCAATGGATTAAATACGTAGAGCTTTAGGAACCCTTAATAGCAAACCACTTTATACTTTAAAGCGTATGGCACATTAACTTAAGACAATTTGTCACTACTTGGACTATAGCTTAGGCTGGTCGATATTTGTCTTTGCAAATGGGTCCTTGATCAGTCTCCTCATAATCTTTCCCGATGGTGACTTAGGAATCAAATCGGTAAAGACCACTCCCCCAGTGAGTCGCTTGTAAGGCGCAACTCTCGACTTGATGAAAGCGTTAATTAACTCCGCGGTGACGGTTGATCCATGTGCAACGATGTGTGCTTGAGGACATTCCTCTCCATTCCTGTGTGCACCTTGGATTAGCTTTGCTCATGATAACTCAATGGATGGTTTATTAGACCTTATAACACGGATTACTGCGCAGTCTTTCACAAGGTCATATTCCAAAAGATGTTCTTCAAGCTCTGAGGGTGCGACTTGGAACCCTTTCACCTTAATCAACTCCTATTCGAGATCATTAATGCCAGTGAAGCTATTAGGTGCCTCACCTATCGGGGGCGTTACTTACCTTCTTCCGGTCAACTATCGAGAAGATCCCATCCGGTTTGACTAAAACATAGTCCCCAGTCTTCAACCAACCATCTTCAGTCCACGTATCCTTAGTCGCCTGTAGATTATCCCAATATCCTTTGAACAGGTTCGGACCTCGGATAACCGCTTCACCAACCTGCCCAAGTTCAACCTCTTTTCCCTCATCATCAAGAATCTTGGCCTGCATATTCGCACAGAGGTAGCCTACTCCAGTGTGTGTTGGATCGTATTCGTCAGGTGCAAACATGGTGATTGAACAAGTGGCTTCCGTCATGCCATAAGCTTGAGCAACCGTCGCGTTACCCTTCTTAAAGATATTTTGAAGCTGAATCGAAGTATCTCTACCTAACGGAGCCGCTCCGCAGAGGAGTCTTACGACACTTGAAAGGTCATATTTTGAGACGAGTGGAGATTTGATGATCATAACCGCAACTGGTGGAGGGGTGAGTAACTCGGTCACTTTAAACTTCTCTATGGCACTCAAGACCGGTTCTAGACCAAATTTGGACAGAATTACCGACGTGCAATCTCTTTTGACGTTAAGTATGCAGAATTGGAGCATGCCCACTACGAGAGTGTGGTGGTCAGTGTGTTATCTATTAGAATAGGAGAAATATCACGAACTTGCATGGTATAGTGGGACATATGCACAGTATACGCCCTTTCCAGCTTTGTTTTGATTTTTGTTTCTAGATCTCGCTAGACTGTCGAGGTGGTATATCTGTTGCGTGTTGGCAATCAGATTATGATGTGTAATCATACAGGCTTTTGGTGGACCAGTAGTCCCGCTGCTGAAGTTGAGGACCGCTATTCTATTCAAAGGTAAGTCTTTGTTTCGTTGAAAAATTCAGCTACTTTCATACCTCTCAGACACTTTGTCTACGTGATCCAGTGTATCCCATTGCAGCTCACCGTTATGTAAGAGCTCATCCAGGCGACGGATACCGTTACCGAGGTGCAAGTTTTCGTCGTTATTAATCAAGAAGATTCGACTATGTTCTATCCCCAAAATTTCCGCTGCTTTCAATATTTTAGAGCAGCTTTCAGTGTCGGTAAATATAACTTGAGTTTTCGAGAGGCGCATCTGATGAACGAGCTCTAAATATTCCATTAGTATGGGAAGCCAACATGCGATAATCCTTCGAACCTTGAGTTGTGTAGGCAGGATTTGTGCCAGTGAATATCCCACCAGCGCAGAGAATTCCAAGGAACAGAGAGGGAAACAGAATCTAATCTCAATGTTAACTAGCTGATCACTATGGCTTGTTTCAGCAAGATAGTGTGCGTTACAGAGTTCGCTGCGCACACAAAGACTGTATCCCCAACATTCAAGTCAACTACATCCCGTAGACCATATCCAATTTTTCGAACCAAGACCTCGAGTTCCGCCTTCGTGGTGCGTTGGGAGGAGTTATCCGCATCAATGAACAACGGGGTATTAGTATGTGGGAGCGATTTGTCTGATTCATGGATTAGCTGGTGGCAAATCATAAGAGCTATTTTCGGGAAAGATCACCGAAGAGGTAGGAAAGAAGATGGACCTCTGGGATATCAATAGTGTATTTTGACGAGATAACCATATTGAGCTGTTAATTGAAGCTGTACTGTGAGAATGATCTTCGAATATTTGAACGTGTAAAGGTTTGATAGAACAAGTAAATTCGTAATGAACGTGGATTGTTCTCTAGTTTCATAGTCTAATTCCAAAAGTGTGGTTGTTGCTGCTGAAATTATGAGGGACGTCTTGAAGACTACCCTCAGTCTACGCTACGTAATATTGCTGTTACCTAATTCACCACGTTCTAGGTAACCGCATATAGCCATTGTTTGAAATCACGTAAGATTCTACCGTCGTTCTCTTGCAATCGGTTACGAGACTGTTTAGGTCCTGACTATCGACTCATGGCTGGTAGTTGCCATAAATATCATTAATAGAAAGAAAGCGATCTGGGTTATAAATATCGCACAGGGCAAGGCAGACATGTTGTCAACAAAGCAAAGCTAAACTTTCCCACATGATGGTTGTAATATAGAACTAGTATCTAGATTAATGCTGCAAGTATGTTGCTAAGTTTATAGACTTTAGTTCCTCTTGTAAAGCTCTAGAAAATTATCTTCCTGCATTAAAAGCTACTACTAGTAACACTAGAGAAATTTGGAGTACTACTACTAGCTACAAAGGTCATGTTTTATCTGTTATAAATCATTTGAGTTCGAAACTGTTTTACCCTACTCTTACCCACATTCATAGTTTGAGGTCCCAAACTCACACTTCAATAATAAGGTTTCGAAGTCGTTATAACTCCATAGTGACTCATCCGAGATTGTAGAGTGTGTCCTTTGGTCCATTGATGAATTGGAACATGGAATGATACTCTCTTTGATCTTCTCCGATGTTCTAGACGCTGCCTTTGTTAAGGTGTTATCCAAATACTCCGATTCGTTTGTCTCGGTAACCAAACTGTAGCTCTGCCCTCTAGCCACCTCTGCTCGTTCTTTGTGACTATTAATGGAGAGGACACTGTGAGTAATGACTATAGGGAAGATTGGAGGGTGTGTGGCGCGGTCCCACAAGCTGTCAATGGAGGGCAGGTCAGCATTGCAAGGAACTCGCCCATTACACACTAAAGCGTTGAACGCGAGAGCAAGACGAATATAACAGTTTGGCTGGCGCAGAACAACATCACCCCAAGTAGAAACAGATGAACCCTGCTCTTTGTTAAGAGATGAACCGTTCAGATCAATCTCGTTGTAAGTGTGTTGAATCCGGTCTTCAAATCTGACTTGGTCCAGTAATGCATCGATTATTTGAATACCCTTGTTAGTTCCGTCATATCGAGTCTGGCATTCCTTAAGCACCCCTTTGTACATATCCAGTCGTGCCTGTGATATCGCTAGTCCTGAAGAGGTCTTGGAGAGTTTCACATCCAGATATTGCAAAACAAGCGGGAACATCGTATATGCTACACTATTTGCATACTTAGCACTATAATGTAGGCGTGAAAGAATAGCATACTTACACACTAATAGGCAGAAAGGTAGAAAGCTTGTGCTGTATCAACTCTTTCAAACTTTCGGTGACACCTGTGGCGGCGTCCTCAAGTTGAAACTTGGTCCTCTGTCTTATGCTCCATTGAGACTCTACTATGCTCGGTGCTATGGCTGAGATCGTAATCGCATATTGATAGAGAGCCAATTTTGCTGAGCTATAAGTATAAGTCAGCTTAGCTTGTTAAGGCTAATGTCAATAGGCATAGCTTACTAATAGTAGATGTATGAGATTGCTGTATAACTTTAATGATTTGTGGGTATCATTAACATCGCTTTGAGTTGATAATTGCCTACTTGTCTTAACAAACCAAATATCCAGATCTATCGTTGCTTTGCCAATAAAGGTGTAGGTTTGAGTGATATCTAAGGTCTCTAGCAAGTTTGAACTTCGCTTTCGAGGAAAGATTGTCATAATGATGTCGGTGAGCGAGACAGCTAACTCACACAAGCTCGTAAATATCCGAACTAACCCGACTTTAGTCGTGGAATCGTATACCTCCAAACAGGCTACCTCATCGTCGAAGTCCTGCATTTGTAGTCTAGGGCTAGTGATATCAAAGTCATCTGAACTGATCTGTAATGGCCGACGGAGTCCGAGTGACATGATTCGGTCACGTAGGATGCAGCACCACCAGAGTCGCTTCAGGGCATTTTTATGTCGCGTGCTTAGTTGTTTTTCGATATCATATTCGTGTGCTCCACCCTCTCTAGCAAAGTGAATAGCGAGCTGCAGCCAATATGTATTCTCTTTGCCACTCCCTTCACAAGTGTAATAAGTTAGGAGAAGAAGTCCTTGGGCCGTCGATACAGAGTCTGTAATCTCAAGGAACTCAAACAAAGTCTGCGAAGGGAATATCAGCCATTGAACACTAGATAATTTCTCTACTTAAGGACGAATTATACTTTTGCAGCCTGATAATACTCTTTTCGGGCACATCGAACGTCGGCAAACCCGAGGGCTCTTATCGTTTTAAGGGAGACATACTATAAATGTACATTAGACTGCATATCCAACCTATCTTTAGTAATACTCAAGTTAATACTTACGCTGCTAGATGCGAAAAGCATGGTTCTAAGCACGAAAAGCGATATGCGACGTTTTGTTGCAGTATGTGGGTTTGAAGAGCGGTAAATATTCCAAAAGGACTCCTCATCAAGCATCGGGAGATTTGGATGCACGTGTAGAAAATACTCTCGAATGAATTCGTGAAGGATTATCGGAGTAGGCAACTGTAAGACTTGGTGAGTATCCAAGTAATTGATGGATTCTTGCGACGTTTGAGAAAGAGCATTCATCTCAATAAAAGGATAATACAAGAACGTCACACTTGTATCTGAAGGCGAGATCGATATAAAATCTGACAAGAAGGGGTTGATATCGACAGAGGCCAGACTCGTAGTGTCTTTCGTGAATTCATATATGTCGCCTTCCCCGGAACGAGGCTCCTCATCTGCTGACGTGGGAGTTTCGACACAGCCATCCCTCGAGCTTCCTAATGTTGATCTTCCATCGCTCTGAAATGCTTTTCGTCCGTCCTCGTAGCTTTGCTTCTCTGATTCGCTAGCAGGATGACATTCGTCTCCTAATATATCACTGAGGATTTGATCCCCGCTATCTAAGGGCCCTTCCCATCCCTCAAACTCTAGGCATTGAGTGTCACTTTGTGTCGATTTCGAGTTGACGTTTTCGGATGTAGGGGATTGCCTCGCGAACAGAGGTTTAGAAGTTCGCCTGTGCCTATTAATACTCCGCTTATTTGAAAAACGACTAACGCATCGTTTTCAGTAGCACTTACGATCTTAGAGCCCTTTTCGGAACAAAGCACAACTGTTGGTCAGCAGCGCAATTCGTACATGGTTGGCCATGAATGGCAATATCACATCGCACTTTTCGTGATCGACATTTTGAACAAGCAACCACACTGCGCCTTTTGATCTTTCTTGATTTTGTAGAATGGGGATCCTGGTCAGGGGGGCGCATCAGCCGGGGCTCTTGTAGAGTGTTCTCTTCGTAGTGAATGTCATCGTCTCTCATCGCGAATCTCTAGAATGCTGCTATCTGCAGAATTTCAACAAAATAGTAGAGTAATCTTAATGCAAATTTAGCGAAGATGCAGGGAAGCGTTGATGGAAATAAACACGGTCAGAACCGGATATATAAGATCACAGCTAGTCCTTGTATGCAAGAGGGTGAACTGCGGCGTAACAATAATCGTCGCTTATTAAGAATAGGTGTCCTAAGCTAATGAATACAATATTCTATTTGCGCAAAGAGTGGAGCTAGGTCATGGAATATTATGTCAGAGTTTGTGAGGTAATTTGGCTGCATCTGCAAATTCGCACGTACCAACCCTATTACCCCAGCATTAGAACTGCTTAGAGCGTGACTCAGTTAGGACAGATTATGAAAGTGTTTTAGAAAGGAATTAGGCAGTTACTTTCTCAATTACTGAACTATCGATCCAGCAAGTGTCAATGAATACAAATTGTATTTCCTATAAGTTTGGTATTTTGCAGAAATTAATTAAATTTGAATGTAAGTGATGATGGATTACGTGTAGAGGTAATGTTCATATGTGTTGTGAGTGGGGGAGCTATAAAAGCCTCTTGCAGGGCTCTGCGCAATTCGATCGATGATGTACCTCGCCTTATATTTGGTATGTGATCGATACATGACTTTATGCCACTGTGCACAAGTCCCAGGGTCCCTTGCTCGATCTACTCACAATTTTTTGGAATATTACCTCCGTAACGCTCAACTGGGTATACGATGGGAAGGCAGAGAATAATTCAGTTATACAACGACTGCATTAATCAGTTCAAGGACGTCATCACGTATTAGGTGAAGTTGGCAATGTTGGCCTTCTAATTCTCACCTGCGATTTACGAGAAGTCTACCTTGAATATCCAGATATTGAGTCGGCTTTGCTCTTCTCAATTGTTTCGTAATAGAGTCAAATGATGTAACTTAAAAATCAGCCGACGCAATCTTATTACCAATCAAGTTTTAGTATAGATATAATGTGCATGTACGCTACACCATGATCTTGATTTTAAACTGTGCTGACGAACCGGTGTTAATACTGGTCAATTTGCAATACGAGGATACTCTAAATATAATTCATCCAGATCGCCTAAGGGAACCTGCTTTGCCAAACCTATGAAAGTGAGAGAGCATCATCATCCAAGAGTTGTACGTTGGGTAGATCAATAAATGTATATCCTTGTCATGCACAATATCATCCAAACAGCACTACATCGCGGCTGACCATGACCTTCGGAGGCATCTGCATTATTTGCACCGCATCGGGACCGAGTATCTCTTGCCATTCCTTTGCAGAATGTCAGCGACTGACTTTGCACGATATGCATAGTTGGGATATCATAAGTCAAAATACATACCGGCATCAATTTTACAAAGTTGTCCCAATCTCTGACGTGAAATACCGTGCAGCCGTCGTAGTCAATGACTTCCATTCCGAGCTTACTTCCTTTTTCTTGAAGCTCCGGCATTGAGTGCATCTTTGCGACAATTTCAGTAGCTAAACCATTATAGATGATTTGTGTAGAGCTTACCTGAACGTATCGTCGGATGCTAACTGTGAAAGGTTTGCACGCAATAGCCATATTCGCATGGATGAGGCTCCAGTGGCGGTAGAACTCCTCATGACTTATGTTGGGCTGCTTTTTGAAGAAGAAAGATGCCGTGATGTATGCTAGGAGTTTTATCAGAAACAGAAAATGAGAAATGGTAGATTGCAACATACGCTCATACGGATTTTCCAAATTTGAAGCCATTTTTTCAAGATATTCCTCCTAGAAACCAAGTATCAGTTTTTGATTTATGTTTACTTAAGTAAAGAAGGCCGGCTAGGCTAGATTATCATCGCGATTTAATGCCTTTTATTTTAGGGTAGGTAGGCTTACATCAGCTGGAACGCGCCTTTGATTCGCAGTTTACAAGCGCATAGCAGCGTAATTGCTATTGTAAAAGATGGTAGTCTACGCGTGAAGCGCTCACGTACACCGGACCATCATTTAGTTTTAGTGCACTTGTTTGAATCTTTTCGATTTCATCCAGAGTGTAGTTGTAGATATGCCAAGCAATTACGTCCTTCAAGCGCTACGTAAGAGTTGTGGTGGGGCCACAAAAAGAAGTGTCAGCCTTCCCGTTTCCACATCACGTAACGAGTTAAAAAAATGCCTCAAACTCAAAACCCTACGTATGGAGGATTTGAATCTGTCTCTCATGTCACCATGTAGTGGCACATTGTCAGAACCTCGGCTAGTATTATTCAAGCGTATTAAGCATTTGTGTCTTGAATTTCTACGCTATGGATTTTCGCCTTGCGTTCAAACTGTTCAGGTCGACTTATTAGCAATGGTCGTCTTATTTGTAGAATCCGAAAATAACAGATTTGTATAATCAAGTTTTTAAAATCACAGGAATGTCAGACATTGGAGACGTTCACGAGTACTTCTCCCTAGATGGAAAAGTGGCTCTCATAACAGGCGGTATGCATATTCACTGTTTCGGATATCGTCTCTCTCCAACTCTCGCAAGAGACCAACAGCTACCATATCAACACTAAGGCTTTATATAGGTTCTCGTGGAATAGGCTTCCACACTGCAACTGTTTTTCTAAAGGCTGGTGCGAAAAAGGTTATCATTAGCGCACGTCGTTCAGGAGGGCCCGATGGAATTGATCAGGCTGTGGCAAAGCTCAATTCTCTGCCATGTGTCAAGGGGATTGCAGTCGGAATTGCTGCAGATGTTTCCCAGGTAGATGGAATTCAGCGCCTCGTGGACGAGATTAAAAAAACTGAGCAGCATCTTCACATACTCGTTGCTTGCGCTGGTGCCACCTATGGCGGCCCTTTCGACACGACTCCAGACTCTTTCACTGGAAAGCTGCTTGACCTCAACGTTCGAGGAGTTTTCAATTTGGTCAGATTGTATGTTATATTAGGTTTCGTTTGGCCCCTAAAACATAATCATTCACTTCGACCCTGTCACCCGCCTTGTCTTATCTGCGTTCAATCAACCTATTCGCCCCCTTGAATGATACCTTCTTACCAACTTTAGGTGTGTACCACTACTCGAAAATTCTGAAAGCTCAAGAGATCCAGCACGTGTGATTGTAGTTAGCTCAGTCGCGGGAACTGGAGTCAGACGTGTTGGCAAGAACGGAACTATCATGTACTCGGTATCTAAAGCTGCTGCGCATCACCTCACGCGGAATCTTGCCCTGGAACTCGGACCGCGTCACATCACTGTTAATACCGTTGCGCCGGGATTTTTCCCTTCTAAGCTCGCCAATGGCATAATAGGCATCTTGGGTGGTGAGAAGGAACTGAGCAAAGAAAATCCTCGTGGCAGGCTAGGCGTAGCAGAAGATATCGCAGGCACCATGCTTTTCCTCGCCTCGCCGGTTTCGAATTATATGTGAGCTTAACTTCAGAGTTTCCCCTCTTCCTCTAACTCTACCTCTCAATGTGACCTAGAAGCTAACATTTTCTGTCTAGAAATGGTGTCGACATTACCGTCGATGGGGGAAATCATCTCGTGCATGGGTTGCTATCTAAGATGTGAATCGAATTAGCGAAATGCAACACTTTAGCATAAGCTAGTGAGGCTGAGATGTTAAAGAGTTGGATGGAGATAGATTATCTCTCGAATTAAGCTCGGGTCGAGTTAAGTAGAAAAACTCGGGCCACCTCTTCATAAGCATAGCGAATAATAGTAAGTCAGAGTTGGACAGGCTGGAACATATATAAGGACTCATTCCCTTAGAAATCTCATTAAAATGCAAAGGTTTCATAGCAAAACCTTTGCAGAAAAGCAGCACGTTGAAAAGGCCCCGGCCCACTAATCCCGACCCCTGACCCCGACCACCCCCCAGCTTTCTAAAACAATATTAATGTGACATGTGAAGTATTCAAATCAATTTAATTGAAGCCTCGTATGGTGTCTCATTGTGGCACTACGGAATACTGTACTTTCCTTTGAGATTCAATGGAATGATTCAATGGCTTCAATAGCTTCAGTGTCTTCAATGGCTTATCTGTTCCGGTTAGCGCTACGGTTAAAAGTGGAGGTAATATATCAAACACAATTAGATTCATGTAAGGCACCTCAAACTGCACGCCGTATATGAAGTGTTTGTGTGACGTGCAGCCTACTAAGGCCCTACACAGACAAGTCGACAGGAGACATTGGCTTTCGTGATTCTCTGTTGTGATTGGTGGCTGTACCACTACATCGACATCGATTAGTAGCCTAATGGTTGGATCCAATCATTTGAACACGGAGGAAATTACATGTCTCGCGCCCAAGAATGTGTCCTACAGTACTCATTGGCGTTAAAGTAACCTTGCACCTAGGGTGGCTTGCGTTTACGTTGCAGGGACTTTTGCGGGGTCCCTAAAACCACTCACTGCACCGTACTAATAACAATTTCACTGTCTCTCCAGGTTACAGTTAGACTAATAATAGACTTGAAGTATAGCAAGCTTTCCGCCAAAAAAGAACTACTCAAAATATCTACAACCCCTTAATCGTGTGTATTAGTGAAGACGTTGTCTGAACATTATTGCTTCCCTCGTTGAGACTCATTGCGCAGACGTTGCTTCCAGTAGCTCATCAAAAGCGGAAGTAATTACTTGATTGAATGTTATTGCATTTATCTATGACGGGGGTAGAAACTCTGCTAATAACTAGGCTATAAAATAAAGCACATCACCAGCCCATTCGAATACTATTGAGTGTACGCTGGTAGTCATCGAGTATTTTTTCGGTCGAAGCAGTGACATAGGTAGGAAATGAGGGTCGACTGTTCATCCTATAGCAAGTTCCTGACGCAACCACGCTCTCATAACCGTCCCATTTCAACAATGGATACTTCTGGAAGAATGCTGGATCAATCCGCCAGCACTTATCGGACCGGTAGAGCTCTAAGTGGTAGTAGAGCTTCTGGGTCATAGTCGGCGAGGAAAAGAGCTGAGCTAGTGACATCGGTTCCCATTCACCAATTAGTTGGCATGTCGCTGTCCCACAATCAACTTTAATATCGGGCAGAGGCATTTTGTAAGTGTGTAGAAGCTCTGATCCGTACACTTGGGATAGTTCTGGAGGAGGATTTTCCTGTGGGGAAGCCGTTGGCTGAAGGAATCTGCTTGGAACGCTTTGGATTACGCTGAAAATATTCCAAATGCCTAAGAATCCTCTTTCCTTCTTAACTCCAATGAAGATGGATGACATGTCATCCAACTCGACAACGCTGCAGTCCAGCAAATCCACAAAAATCGTATCAAGTTGCGGAGAGAAGTTATAGTTTTCAATCATTCTGTCTCGTAAGGGACTAATAGAAATCCAATCGATGATGGCAGAGTGTGGTGTTTTGTTCTGAAGTTCGGTGGGAATATGACATGTCGGGAGCGCTTTATAAGACTGGGGTGTAGGGCACAACCTCCAGTGAAGAACGCTTTCAATCAGTGGGTAGCAGTAAGAACTAAACCATAGACTCAAAGGTCCTGGCCACATATGTCGGCAAAACGTCAACATTAGTGCCAAACATGACTGAGATAAGCTGTAGGGAGGTTAGAAAATGATCGGCGTTAAGTGAAGGGGCAAATCGTACAATAGTCGACTGGCCTTGCTGCCTCCAGACTGCTGCTGGATGTGAGCCTTCACCATAGCCTCAATATTTTCTAAATGCAGACTCCAAGACGCAGGTAACGTTTGACTTTGCTGCGGCAATCCCCAATTCAAACTTAGAGAAGTCCCAGTATGTGGGTTTATAATATCGGTCTCCATCGAGCTATTCCATGCAATTTCGGCGATCTGTGGGGGCTGTGGCTGATTCCCTGGGAAAGCAAACGTGAGGCGATCGAGAATGGAACGGTCCAGTCCGGCGGTTGCCTCAATGGTTTCTTGACCAGCTCTCGTCGACTCAGTAGAATGGCCATCTTTAAGAAATTGTGAGCATATGTCCTACCAACATCTCATGTGATAGGCAGTGGCAAACGACAATGAACTTACCCATCAGCCATGTCAACGATGACTGTGGTATTGGTTCGGCTGACAAATCAAGAAAATTGGTGAGAGAATTAGGGGACAGTGGGTTCTGTATTCCGGCGTACTCTGTTGTGTATTCCCGTTCTAGCATTTTGCATTGTTGAGGCTCGTCTGAGATTAAGAACGGTTCCCCTTCTAAATTTGCTGCATTTTCGGATGCTTGCGGAATGGTCTCTGAAGGTGGCTCATCACTCTGTACACTTGTGTAAGTAAAACGCTATTATGCAGTAAGAGCCGACGACGTCAACATACTGATGCTTCTTGGTTGACCCTATTTGAACTGTCGACATCCTTGTGGGCCGCCTCTAACAAGATCTTCACTGAGTCGTCGACGTCAGTGATGACCGATTTGAGATATGCTATTTTCTTCCTCGTTTCAAGTAAGGAGCTCCGCAGCTTGGAATTTTCCTCAACCAACAGAGCGTTCCTCTCGTGGTCTGGCACGGTTATTGATTTGACCCGCGTTTCCAGCTCTCGCAGGTGTAACTTGCGACGCTCGCGAAAGTAGCGTTGGGATAGGCGATTCCGGGCCCGCCTAGCAAATCAGGAAGTGTCAGCGGTGTCATCTCCATGACAATTTGCTTCTTCGATGGTGGTATGGCCCGACAGTGATGGCCGGTAATACCTACTTTTGCTCTAACTGACGTGTGGTAGGTGCTTGGGAGTCGTCGTCGTTAGCTGGAACTTCTCGAGGACTCCGTGCCTTTTTGGCGTGCTGCCGTGGAGCCGACATGGCGACGTCAATATTAGTGTCGACGACGAGACAAGTGAAGCTGTCAATGTTGATGTTAGATATTAGTGTTCACGAGTTGACTCTAGGTGTGTAGTGTGTGGCAATGTTGATGTGTAAAGCGTCGTGGAGTTGGGTTGAAACACGATGAAGGGAAGCTGCCATGAAGGCGCGAGGGTGAATGAGGGATTGGAAGGATGGTGATGGGGAGGTGTCAAGGATGTGTGACGGCCGGACTCGGCGGAATCCCCAATGCGGGGTAATGAGCAGGGGCGTTGGCGTGGGTCAGTTTACCGTGGAACCGAACTCCGCACTACAAATGTGTGTGGGGACCCCACACTCCTACCTTACAGGCGACGGCCCAATTTTCGACAGGTTAGTGGCAGCCGAGAACACCGCCGCCATAGTCAGCGGGATTGGGACCTGCTTCTTTTATAAGCTAAAACGCTCCGCAGCTCCATCGCAACCAATGTTGTTCCTGTTTCCACTTGCCTGGTAGATCCACACCGCGTCCCCAATCAGGTCCCCCCAGGGTGAGGCCAGGCCACCATACATGGTCTCTGTGGTCGTTATGGCATCCAGACCAGGCGGGACTTTAAACTGGTTGGCGATGCAATCGACGAGGCAACTGCCTGGATAGCAAGTACCTCGGCCGCTGCCACCTGTGCAGAACTCGGCATTCCCCTTTGCTTGTACAATTGAAGAAGCTATGTCGCCGACAAACCTAGGAGTATTTGAAAAACAGAAAAATTGAGCAGGATGTGCTTTTTCGCAAATTGGCAGTTATGTCTAGAGACCAGCCGGACTCATCGGCGAAGCCGTCTGGCTTTTTGAAACAACTTTCGGTGGAAGAAGAATCCAACATACGACTGGGACGCACGTTTATCTTCACGGAAATGAAATTGATACGACTAGATTCAGTGTTCTCTTATATTGTAATTTATCTGACCAATGGTACTGCAACCTAAACAAAACGAGACCCTTAGCTAACTGAGAAGTGCAAACGAGGAACAAGCAGGAGCGGGACCAAGGAATGAGCCCGAAGAAGTGCCTGTGAAAGAAGTGCCTGTGAAAGAAGTGCCTGTGAAAGAAGTGCCTGTGGGAGAGGCACCTTTGACTAAATTTTTAAATCGATCACGAAAGCGTGTATTTCCAAACGGAGATGGGAAAGGAAGATAGAGGCCGGTTCTCAGATGAAGCCTTCGATATTTTAGAATAATACCTCCTCGCTCATCCAATTCAAGAGTTCATCCTTCTCGATGGTCTTTCCCTTGTATGCTCTCCCGCAATGTCCCTCATCGTTTTGAAAGTCCACATTAGTATCACGGTCCTTATATTGGCGCTAGATACCGAATATGAATGCCCATTATGCCGACAGGGCATATGGCCATAATAGTATCCGAACCATATCATATACGCTACCGCAAGGTAGAAATTAAGTTTGCAGGAGTTGCGTATGAAATCTCGTATACACAGCAAAATTTCACGGAGAAGCGGGCGAATTACATCCAAATACCATCTACTTTATTCCCATCGATGAAATGTGCAAATGAGATATATCATTGCCACCAATAGACCATCTTTATCCAACTCAAACTTCACCGAATCCCTCACTCGTCTCCTCCAAATCCATCAGCAAGCGCCGGGCATGAGCTAACATACTCGATAGTCATAGCGCATGTGGTATCCAAGTTGATCATCTGAACCGCGCCGCATGAATATCCTTCATCCCGACACGCCACCCGCATGTTACTATACCACTGCTGCGCCTCCCAGGACTGCCACATTCATACATTCTCGGCCGTCTCGGGTCCGCCATTCAACCGCTCAAACTTAATGCGGCAGCCGACTGTGTCCGCCCTGGGTGAACGAAAGGTAGTTCCTCGTGCGGCACACCCAGCTCGGCAGCGTGCCGGTTCCGTAGCCGTAAGTGGCGCCGAGCGCACCGGTAAAGTGCTCGGCCGCGGCGTCGCATGCCATCGAAAGTCCCGGGTGCGCGTTGCATATATAGAAGTTTTATTATTTTACATTCAAATTAATTTAACTATAAAAACTTTACTCAGACTGGGCCATGCAGGACCCGGCGACATCGGGGATGGGGGATGGCGAGGGGAAGCCCGAAAGAGGAGTGGGTGTTGCAGGCATGGGTGAGTCGCCGCAACTCAACGATGAGGTACAGGTCGTGGCCGTCGTGTGGCCGCCGCTGGCCCCGAAGCACTCTGTGTTGGTTATGCAGTCGGCCGAGGACTGCGTGGAAACAGTGATGGGGGAAGTGCCGGCGGCACAGACAAGGTATGTGAAGCCGTTAGAGTCGGTACTGGTATTAATGCCTACCATGGCGCCACCATTGCAACCGCAGACGTATGATGTTGCCCCGGCAGTGGTATATCTAGGGACCAAATCAGTTCTTGTTCATGGGGATACATAGTAAAGAAGTAATCGTGCAACTTACGTGGACAGACTGCACGAAGTAATACTTGGTGGAACAAAGGTGCTCGTTGGTGAGCTGTTACCACCTGGAGAGGTTGTAGCAAATGTAGGCATTAGGATGCCGCCAGGATTTCCTGTCGGGTCAGGTCCTCCACCACCACCTTCGCCGCCGCCAGGAGCGGTACAAGCAGGCTATATAGTCTAGTTAGCATGCAGTAGCAACGCTGGGGGAAAGGTTACTCACCAAAGGATAATTATGGTCGACATAAGTGCCAGATGCAATGACAGTCACTTCTTCCACAGCACGCTTCTGCTTCGGAAGTCGGTTCTCGACCCGCCTGATCTCGACACTCTCCTCCACCACCTGTCGTCGCTTCTCCAGTTTAGCATCCCTCTTCTTCACTGGGATAACAACAGCACACAGTTCATCCTCTGCAAGATTATACGCAACGTTAGGCTCGCCAACCATCCTTGGAAATGACCCGTCGATAAGGAAATTTTTCATCCTCATCGCAACTTGGCCTTGAACTTGTAATTGGCTTGCCAAAGCTGGCGAGCTCAGGAAGTACGCCGCTAATCCCGCAACCTGTGGGGCTGCAAAGGATGTTCCTATTCCTTGCAAGTAGCCAGCGTTACTACCGTGGGGAACTTCCACGTTGACCGCGACAGCGGAGATGTCAATTGTCCCGCCTTCCTCGTCCGTTGTACCCGCCCAGTAACGCCCATTTTGTTCCACACCGCCCACAAGGAGTAAAGCATTCCCCGGGCTACCCAAACGCTGCGGGATGGTCTCTCCCAGCGTAGAGAGAAACCCCTCATTACCGGCTGCCATTACGATGAAATTGTCATGGTACCAGAGACGCTCAAACACTGACAAGATCGCGCCTTCGAAATCACCCCATATACCTCCACTGACCTGGAATCCTGTATGATTATATTAGTATCTTTGCTCATAGCGGAAACGATCAGGGTCCATTAGCATAGCATAGAGCTTTGGCTTACCAAAAGACATATTTATAACAGCCTTTCCTTTTCTGGCATGTCCAATCACATCGTCGAGGATCCACATCAAGCACCATTGCAAAGCTCCCGGCCTAGCTTGGCTGTAAGATTAGTTCTTGTACTTTATTAGGATGAGATTGGCTCTTTTCGCAATCCCGCAAGTACTACCGACAGCACAAGCACATACGCCTGTCCCGTGATTCTTCAAGTCTTGCATTGAGTTCAAGCCTGCCTAACCAGGACTATCGCTTAGAAGGTTTGCTGGAGCGTATACCTGGTTGATAATATTGACGCCTTGGAACTCAGCATGGCCAAGTTGAATCCCAGTATCAATGACATATATTGTAGATCCGGCGCCCGCAATAGGATCATAGAGGTAGTCATTGAGGGTGCCTGCATAATTGCTAAAACCTTCCGGCGAAATGACCTTTTGATGATGTTTAGAATTCGGTGCCCTGACCAAAGTCTGAGATCCAGCTCTCTTGAGTAAATGGCTTGGAGCATCGTAATCCATCGACATAGAAAAGTCCGTGTCGTCAAGGTCAACATCTGGAACAACAAATTCCACGATAGTATAGGCTTCCACCCGTGCTGCCACGGTGCTATTCATCTTAGTGACATAGCTTTGCCAGTTAAGATTGCTAAAAACAATCTCCGTTCCAGTGCCTTCATCGGGAAGCGAGTTGGTCATGGCTCTGAATGCAGACAATGAGGTCCCCTCGTATGTTGTGACGACATACCGTGTTGGTGTTGCTGCGGCTGTGGATGAAGACGTAGAGCTTGAAGAACTGCTCTGAGTTGCGGTGGAACTATTAGGATAATTGGGGTCAAGATAACCAGGGGGTGGAGTTCCGCTGCCTCCTCCGCCGCCTCCTCCGCCACCACAGTTACCGTAACATCCGGGGAAGTCTATATCGCAGTATCCAGAACATTTAATACCGCAAGGTTTTATAAATGGGATGGGAACACAGGGAAAAGGGATACCGCCCCCTTTATGGAAGTCAATATCGTCGTTATCCTCGTCATCATCCTCGTCGTCATCCGATGTTGTAGTACTTTGTGGACAAGGCCCTGGGGTTATGGTTCTCGTTGCGAGAGGATGACTAACAGCTGGTACATTCAATGGATATGAATGATTGATGATTGTGAATGGTGGAGGGAACGATGCTCTGATTTCGATGTAATTGTGACGTTGTCAGCTACATGTCCATAATGGGGATGTTCCAAAAGTCGATCCTAGTCGTCGTGAGCGTTGGGATTGTAAGGACAGTAGTCTGGATGATATGCTTGTAATAAGTGGCCATTGTTGTTATACCCGGGGCCACTGAAACGGGTACTGTTGTCTTCCATGCGACGTCCAGAGATGTTGTCCATGGAGCGAATGAGATCGTAGTAGGAGTAGGCAGAATTGACGGAGGTAGAATAATGTTGCATGGCGGGAAACACTCCACTCTAGGATTAGGGCTGTCCCAAATCTCTGGCCCGACATATACATCTCCTGAGGGTGTATATTCAGTGCTGCCGTCACCGCCGTTGAAGCAAGGCCCCCCTTGGCACCCAGCGCCACAGTGCGCGGCGCTGTCACCACACCACTCAGAACTCGAACAGCAACCACCATTTTCCCAACCTTTGCAAGTAGAGTTGGCATTAAGAGTGCCGCAGCTGCCATCACTGGTCGGGCCCCCAATGATACACGAACCGGATTGACAACCATTGCCACAGTGTGCCGCAGAATTTCCGCACCAGCCAGAGCTCGAACAACAGCTGCCGTTAGGCCACCCGGCACAGATAGTATTGTTGTTAGCAGCTCCGCAACTCCTATCAACAGTAGGCTCGCCTTGTGTCGGGGAGTTACCATCTCCAATTCCCGAATAAAAGTCAATACTCCAAATCATAGTTCCTCCAAAGCACAGATCGTCCGCAAACGCCGTCTTTAATGCGATAGTCTCAGCATCGTCGTACCCAATCCATTGATCATCCCATGTGATCTGCTTCATCATGCTATTCGGTAGCAGTTGTGGAACGAGATTCTCCTTAGCAATTAATTGCTCGATCTCAATAAGAGACATGACGCCCGCAGAGTTGGTACAGAGCAGGCTTGCTTGCACCAATGAATTTGCATCCAAGATTATTACAGCTTGAACTCTCAACAGTATATCCTCTTCCATAGTACGCGAGGCCGGAATTGAGCTTCGCCGGATTCAGCTCAGCGAACCAGAGAGGTAGGGTGTTGTTGTAAATTTCTCGAATGTCAGCTTGGCCACGGACGATAGAGCCGAGAGTCAGGACATCCGTATCCCAAGGGCCATAGAGATCGTATGCCATAAAGCCGAAAAAGTTAACATTGGGTTCCATGGCCTTAGGGTCAAACCCACGGAGATACCAGTAGTCAGGTGCAAGCGGGAGAGCAATACCATAATTGTTTCCGAAGGCTGCGCATCTCTTGGACCAGGAGGACAAAATTTTGGGTACCTTCGCGCTTGACGCCACGTTCTGGGATAGCAGGATACTCCCAGTCTAGGTCTGCACCTTGGAATCCGTACTGATTCATAAAGAAGAAAAGAGAATTGATGAAGGAAGCACGAAATGCGGCTGTGAAAGCCATATCGCTCCTAGTTAGACGTTAATGGCCAGTTTCAAAACGTAGGAGGCTAAAGTACGCGCCATGTCTTATGTGTAGCGGTGCCATTATTGCTGAAATCATACCCGCCAATAGCAATCCACGTTTGTAGCATCGGAGTCTTTAGTGCTGTAAATCTCGAGTACAGTGGAATATCCTCGGCATCCCAGGGCACAATGTGAAAGGTAGTAGGATCAATGCTCGCAAATGCAAAGTTCAAGTGCGTTAAACCTTGTGTATTGATATGCTCCGGATCAATTCTATTGCAGAGCCTGCCTCTTACATTTGAGGATTGGTAATATGCGATCTTCCTTCCTGCCGTCTGGCCGCCACCACTGCAGGATGGGGGAGGGATTATTTCACATAAACCGTAGTCCTCTTGGCATGCAGCATCTGGGTTGGTGCAATGAGTTGAAGATGTTCCACACCAGCCCATATAGGAGCAACAGAGGTTAAGACCGCAGCTGACAGTGCCATTGTAATCGCTAAATTCGCCACACATGGCAAAGGCTTCGCATTGTGAAGTACAATTTCCAGCGCCGCAGAACACTGGACCATAGCCACATTTGCCATTTGTACCACCGCAACTGGAGAGGTATGTCAGTCAGTCGTTCACTCTCTTGTCGCTCGTTGAAGACGGAGTTCTCACCTGCCATCTTTGCAAGGATTACCAGGACCACATACCACAGCCTGTCTGGGATGTAAGACGTGGGAATCTAAAAAGTCTACGCCAAGAGTGTTAGAGTTAGCTATTTTGAAGACCATGGACTGACTCTAGACGGAGAATTGGGGACGAGGCTTACTATTATCGCGCCCAAAGAGCTTCGGTGTTCTGACTGAAGAGCCATCGGCAAACGATGGGATACCAATTGCCAAGAAAGAGACGAGTAAAAAAGTCAAGGGGACAAAGTTTTGGCTAATAGGCATCGTCCTCATCGTGGAAAGCAAAGCAAAGTTGGAACCTTAACTCTGAATCCTCCGAGAGCTCAAATCCTACCTACTTGAAGAATGAAAGAACAGGATGCAAAGCAACTCCTCATATTCATCATGCTGAGGGCTTTTTGGAGAAGTCATCGTAAAGAATTAGCATTAGCAGCAAAAGCAACTATAATTATAGTATAGTTAATTATAATTAAATTAGTTACATTGGCGGCATATAACCGTGCAAAGACTTTTTGAGGGGGTTTGAAGCTCCTAATAGGCCAAAATCGATATATTTTCCAATCTTCTCCTCGCTACGCGATGTTACCGAGTGAGAATCAACTCACGACGCAGTATTAGATATTCTAAGAGAATTTTAAATGAGGCTGAATGACCGTTCTGTCCCGTTCAAGGTTATTTTAGACGAGAAATACGTAATCTAACTGCTGACTGCTTATCTTACATACTGCTGATTGCTTAGTTCTGACTGGTTAGTGTTGACTGCTGAGAGCTTACCATCATCTCGGCCCGAGAACCCGTTAGAATTGATAGAGAGAGAGTGGAAGGAATGATAAGGGACCGGCTGATAATTTGAATTTACCATATACATACGTACAATGTCAATGCCAATGCCGCGTCGAGCTGAGGCGGGATGAAACAAGCTGTGCTGTAGGTAAAGCAGAAAGTGAGAATGTCAACTAATTGATTGGTCAATGCGACGGGCCGACGCGGCCGCAAAACCTCCCCCCGGGTCCCCCCCCCCGGTAACTCATTGCCCATCATGAAGTGGAGTGATAGACTTGGGAGAACCGGGCATCTCTGCTCTGCCGGAGATGGTCACTGAATGAGGTGACAACTTCCAGGTCTCTGTTGAGAAACCTAGAGTTACTAAGTGCGGTATCGAGGAAATGGTTCTGAGGCTTAATATGTTGCAATGTTGCTTCTTAGATGGGGGGCGGGGGTTAGACAAAGGTTTCAAGCAATGAATTATGGTATGTAACGAATAAGATGTTGGGTTTGGCACGAGGCTCGGATCGAGGAACTAACTATCTACGTATATAGTAGCGTTATACTAAAGGGAATGTGAGAAACTGTTGGAAATGCATTCACATCAAATATTCTCAGACTCATCAGCCTCAACCAAAAAGTCATCATGGCGTGAGACACAGCATATCCCACAGAAAGCCACCTTTTTCCCCCCCTCCTTACCACTAGAAATAGTAGAGGCTACAAGTGAGGATGCCGTCGGACGTTGATTTTGCTGTACGAGAAGCATATCCTCAACCCATCCCAGTGCTGCATTGTCGGCTGGATTTCCCATCCCTCTGAGTTCTGCGACAAACTCAGAGAGCGCACCAGTGTTCGTGCGGATCAAAGCCCTCCGTGAACCATGCTCTGTAAGGAACTGGTACATGTACTCCACAGTTCGGCCTTTGAGACATGCAATCATCTCAAGGAAGACGGCGCCCAGGCTCCAGATATCGGACGACGTGTTTCGAGGTTCAAACATAGCGACTTCCGGTGCGCAGTATTTTAGGGTCATTCCATTTACCATGCTGACCGTGGTGCTACCTGTTGCATCTGTAAAGTCCAGCGATAGGCCGAAGTCAGTGAAGAGGATATTGCCATGGTGGAGTAAAATTTTGCTGGGTTTGATGTCCTTGTGTCTGACTTTCTCTTCGTGTAGAAACTCGAGTGCCCTTGCCAGGCACCCAAAGAAGGTGCGCAGCTCCATGTGTCTCGACGTATCAACGCGCTCAAGATATGTCGACAAATCCATATCGGCAACCGGAGACATTATCAGGCCCATAAACCTGGGATCGGTATAGCTTCCAACAAACTCAACGATGTGATGATGATTCAGGCGTTTTAGAATTTCAATTTCGGCAATAAATCTCTTGAGGTCTTCCATCTTATGTCCAAACGCCATTTGTCGAGCCACCCGTTTCCGCGCGTACTCTTTGAAGCTGACCAAGCTGAGCACTTTATCAACCTGTCCATATCCTCCGGAACCGATAATTCCCTTCTCTGGGAATGGAAGGACCTCCTTTTGGCTGAAATTGCAATGTTGACCTGCGCCGCCCTTCTCAAGATCCAGGGACTGGGTCATGGCAATATCCTGGGTGGCTACAGGCTCTGATCGTTGACTGGGGCGGACACAATGAGGAATACTTCTCTCTTTGAAGGGTAGCCAGTAATCGGAGAAACCAAGATCGATGAAGGTGTCGAGATGGCTCAAGCAGCCAATAGTTCGAAGTATAATGTATATTCGTGGGACTTTGCTCCATTCGGGTTTCGACTGCTTTAGCAATAACGAAATACGGGCAACGTCGAAATCGGTATACTGGGCACGACCACCCCCGTCTGCGCCGAAATACTCTTCTAGACGGTTGGCCACCGTCTTTGCAGGAGTCTGTATTAAGAGTAGAGGGTAGCTGATAGCTCCGGTAAGGGTTGCCTAGTCTCTGCGTACTGATTCTTCTTATAAATTGTCTGTTTAAGCCAGGATTTGCTGTTTAGGGTGTCGTTGTGTTCTGCACCTAGAACCTTCTGTTGTTCCTGTACTAACTTCTGGAAGAGCGTTTCAGCTTTATCGTACTGATTCTGTTCGTAAACTGCTCGTGCAAGGTAGAATTCGCTATAGAGTGTATCCTTTTGCTCTGCACCTAGCACCTTCTCTAGTTCCTGTACTGACTCCTGGAAGAGCGTTTCAGCCTTAGCGTACTGCTGCTGCCCAAAAACCGTTTGTGCAAGGTAGAATTTACTGTCGAGTGTATCCCTATGCTCTGCACCTAGCGCCTTCTCAAATCCTTGTACTAACTTCTGGAAGAGCGTTTCAGCCTTAGTGTACTGCTGCTGCCTAAAAACTGCTTGTGCAAGCCAGAATTCGTTGCTGAGTGTAAGCCTATGCTCTGCACCTAGCACCTCCTCAAGATCCTGTGCCGACTTCTGGAAGAGCGTTTCAGCCTTAGCGTACTTCTGCTGATTATAAACTGCTCGTGCAAGCAAGAATTTGCTGTCGAGTGTACCCCTATACCCTATACCTTTCACCTTCTCAAATTCCTGTGCTAACTTCTGGAGGAGCGTCTCAGCCTCATAGTACTTCTGTTGATCGTAAACAGTTTGTGCAAGTAATAATTTGCTATCGAGTGTACCCCTATGCTCTGCACCAAACAGATTCTCAAATTCCTGTGCTGACTTCCGCAAGAGCGTTTCAGCCTCAGAGTACTTCTGTTGATTGTGGTATTGCCGTGCTAAGTTATAATCCTGTTGTGCTCCATTCCTCTTTTCCCTGTGTGAGAACATTGTGTATAACCAATTTAACAGATACACGCTATGTGCGCTTTATGCCCAGGGGACATATATAGCGGACTAGCGTTACAGGGTTGAAGACATAGACACCGATCTGTCGTCGAAGGATCGAGTGGAATCGCAATAAACTAAAGATAGCCATAAGTATAGATCTAGATAATAAAACATTTCTTATGCCTACTGCTTTGAGAATATGTCAAGGATGTTCCGTTGGTATATTCGTATAATCTGTAAATCGAGTTGGATACAGCTAAGTTATGCCGATCTCTATGGCAAGGCCACGGCCTGATCAACAACGCTGAGATGTACCTTGATAACCAACAATACGTTTCGTGTATAAGTTTCTTGTAGAGTGATAGAATGGCAAGTGGCTTGGAGTTCTTAACAGCCTTGGCAGCCGACGGCCATGACAGTCGACAGTCTTGAAAGGCGGAGACCTCGTGAGCTTCGTCTTTGCGGATAATCTTAGCTCCGTTCCCGTAGTGTTGGAGATTCTGGGGTAATCCCAGTATTTGCAAGGGAGTTTGCCCTATTTTCAGAGCGTTTTCCATGGGTATCCCATTGGCCAACATGGCTGTAAGTTGGTTTGGTGGCCAACATGGTACCCCACCCATAAAAGCTACATACAACGTTGCTATATTTAGACAATTAAATTGGCTATATTATATTACTATTTACTGTACTTTATCTTATAATATTCCTATTGAAATACTGCTAAGAAAGTGGTTACAGTAGCCCGAGATTCTCATACGGTTTTAGTATAAATCACCGCTCAAACAAATAGCACAACTATAATCAACACAAAGACAGCCTGATCTTTACTATAAAATATGGCTAAAAGCCTTAATTTACTGTTCTTAAATTTGTTACTACATCCGAAAAGTATGTCTCGGAATTTCTTTAATAAAAATACTACAAATTCACCGGGTTAAAAATAAGACATCAAAACTACATATTGAAAAATGCAATTAGTTGTGCGGATCGATCCTGTCTACAGTTGATTATTAGCATACTTGTCCGGCTAGAACAACTCTCGCAAACAAGGTAAGTTGGGCTGTAATGCAGTCCAGGCGGCCCCATCCTAACAATGCATTGGAACAGATGCGGCTCCTGGTCTACAGCTACAGGGGTGGTTGAGTCTCGGGAGAGTAGCGAACCACGGTCTGCAACATACGCCTCAACATCAGAGCGCCTAGGGACTGAGGATAAATTCCGTGTAAGAGGAAATGTCAAAGTAGCTAGGGCAGAAGACAGATACAAAAGAGCGATTAGTAAGACTGCTCGACTGAAAACAAAAACAACCAAAATCACAAAGTCATTTGTACCCACCCTACAACGTTCTAGCAATGTGCTCCAACTTCTGCACCATATCGTTTTCAGTGATCCTTTGCAGCCTCAAAGCAATGCCTATCTCCTGCTCTCCTGAAACTTGCGGCTCTTCTATGATATCTGCCTCTAGGCAGCGCTTAGCAACATCGCAAAACACATCGCCACAAGCTGAAGCTACCTGCTCTAGATACGGCACACTGTCCGCCGCTGAAGTAGGTGGTAGAGCCACTTTCCTAACCTGCGGTCTTCCAAGCAGACGTGATTTCATCTCTAAGAGCGTAGTTGGCTTAACTTTCTTGAGATTCTCGAAGCCCATGATGTCCTCAATGCGCCTCCAAAGTGCAATTTCGATATTCAGAATACCGAGGCTGTATAAATCGTAGGACTTGCGGTAGCTACCGTCCATTTGACTAGATTGCGCTTTGGGGTGACGATAAATATCTTGAGAAGGATCATGGCGCGGTTTCTCAGTCATTTGATCCATGATACTAGGCCGAGAGAGCTCAAACCCAGTCACATATGGAGCACTCAGGTTGTGTTGCTCGGACGACGACAAGAAGATAATGTTTTCCGCTCTAAAAGCTTTGTGCAACCAGTTCACAGCATGCAAGCTGTAAATGCAGCGTGCTAATACTGCACAAAGTGAAATACGACTGCTGAGTGATGGTTTTGGACAGCGTCCAAGCAGTTCTCGAAGAGTGACAATACTGGATTTCGCACTATTTGCTAGTACGTTTCTAAACACAATCCAAACCGTGCATGGTCGCCGTCTAGAAGTTTGATATAGCCTAGACATGGCGGGGCTCTAAATCCGTCCGGCTTTACCGAGTGAAGGAGATCTGTTAAAAGACCAATTCGGCTCTCGACCAGCTTATCATCTTCTGAGTTATTACCACCTGGGATATCTTTCCACTCGATCCAAACGCTACCCCCTTTATAAGTTGCACTCATCCGCTGTTGTGGAGAATCGCACTTAAGCGCACCCTCAGTAAATTCGAAGTCGCCCAACGAAAGCGAATTGCCAGTGAATTTGCCAAGGTCCATTGCAATTACATCTTTTCCATTTAGCTCGTTCAGCGTAGTAAACTGAATTTTGATCTTTGCTAGCTGTTTGAGGTAGCTTCTCCTATTCTGCTCGGTCTTCGCTTCCTCTCTAGCAGCTCGAGATAGAGAGTAATTTTCTGTATCGATCTTTCCGTACAAGTGATCCTGCCGAGTCTCTTCTATAGGAGTCAGAGCTTTTACTAGATCCTTGAGGCTGACAACATCATTGCGTAGCTGAAGAATTTCCATATAGGTGGTGTTCATAGTGTCTTGAAGTCTCCGGAGCTGGGAGCTATCCAAGAGGGCGATAAGGAATGAGATTAACTTTTCAATCTTCAAAATCAAGAGTTCAAAGGACTCTTTGTCCACTGCCGCCCAAACGAGACGTTTTGGCTTTATGACAATAGCCCGCAAATTCCTCCCTGTCTGAGCAACGGTTTGGCCGATGTTCCGCACTCGATGTAAAGGCTTTTTTTTTGTAGCTTCAGAGTGCTCCCCCACGTTTTTTGTCCTATTATCTGGTGGTAGACACAGTAGACCCATTAGGTCTATCCGTGGCTCCTCAAGATCACCCCAATTAACATCTTCTGGTGTGGTGAATTGTTCGTATTTGCCATTTATTTCTGCATAATCATCGAGTAGGGCTTTGATTTCAGCAAGCACTGCTACTAGCAAAGAGCGATTGACTCGGAGATTGTCGCAAATGACTCCGTCTGCATACAGAATGCCAGCTTCGAGTCCGAAATTTAGAAAGCGTTGTTGCTCAATATGGAGGCGCACACGCAGGTGGTGATATGCTTCCGGTAGATTGACTGCTTCATGGTAGAACTTGAAGCCTATTAAAGATCAGTACTATCTCAGCACACTAAGGACTCTGTAACCTTTAATGCATCCGTCTGTGATTTGCATGATAAGAGATGTTACACCAACCGCAGCGCCAAGAACTGACAATGGGTCTGCCATAGCGCAGCCTAAAACTCTTAGGACGTCTAGGATGTAAATTAGCCTCCAAGTGAGAAGGTGTTCTCCGATAGCGTCGATGATGGTCAACGCAAAGTAGGGTTAAGAATTGTTTGGATAATATATTGATTATGGCAGTGCGGCTGAACAGCAAGCCAACAGAGTGAGTTGGAGATTCCGGGGATACTCCGGGATTTGCCAAGGAATTAGTCCTGTACCAGGTTTGATGACCAACTAATGTGGGGGCAGCTAAACTAAACGGCACGGACCGCCCCATCTCAAGCTGTCGATCGATCCGTTCTTGATCGACGTCGATCGCCGTCATTCACGCACCATCACCAGACTCATTTAAATGATGATGCCGCGCGACTTCAAGCTGTGGCATTTTATCTGTGCACCCATCCGTAGCACGATTAGAGCAATTTCAAAAGAGCACATTATCCAAGACTCAGTAAACAGGTCCTCTAGATCATTGTCATTGTGCAATGCCATCGTCAGTAGTCTCGTCAAGACTGAGAAGCTAATTGTAAAGTTTGATATGTGAGGATTGAATCCAACTCCACGGATTCTTGAATGAGCCTTAGTTGCCGCATTTCGTTGTTGAAAAACGGTTGTGAGCAATATAGTGGTATCACCACCCTAGTTTCAGAATCAGGGCTCGTCTGAATGCCGACAACGATAACTATATCTCGTCTCGAAATAAAAATCACGACTTTTTAAGGGGTAACAAGCAACTTAAGCAGCCGAAACGTAGCAAAGGCTTCGAACCCGATTACTGCATGACCAGCATGGACCAATCGCCAATCGACGAGCAAGGGGTGACTCCTACCATTCCTGGTGGCAGATAACCCTTTTCTAGTAATTGGCCAAGATCCTCACAGTTTTGCCAAGGTGTTAAATGCAATACTACGTGTTACCTGCCGTTTATGATTGCTTGTGGTAGCAACAGTGATTGGGGTAATTGCCTTTTAGTTCCACAGAAAATTAGAATTCAACCACCACAAGTCCTTTCGCTGGACACAAGAGGAAGCTAGAATTTCCATCTCCATTTTCTACCCTATCATCATAATCCCTCGGTATTGAAGTAATTTATACAGGTCATTAGTTTCCAATTAAGACATGGGCACTGTCGTACGGCTGTTGGTTTGAAGACCAAAGCGAGTCTGATTACTTTTCATACCTCCTCCATGATCGCCGCACACGGGTACAAATACGCCCTATAAACCTTGGACGTCTAAATTCAGTCCCTCCCAGCAGATATGGACGCTCAGGATCTGGAGAAAGTCGCTGCTACTCAGTCAACACCGGTTGAATTGTCGTCATTCGATGAAACCTTGAAGGGCAAAAGCGCCATTTGGCGTAAGATTCTTGCATGGGGTGTTGAGGAAAACGGCATCATTCCGGTACCTATAGAGAAGAGGACAGACAAAAAAGTTTACAACTTGTTTACGCTCTGGTTCGCGGCATTGCTATGTCTTTTGCCGTATGTCATGGTTGCATGTCTAGACGCTTGGCCTTCACTGATGGACTGCTAGAATTCCTACGGGAATGCTTGGAACTCTCGGCTTTGGTCTGAGTCTTCGCGATTCCTCGCTCGTTATCATATTTTTCACGCTGCTCACTACCATCCCGCCGGCGTATATGGGAACTCTGGGGCCCAAGACTGGAATGCGACAAATGATCCAAGCTCGCTACGCTTTCGGGTATGTCTCAGCCATTATATTCGAGAGACTGGCCTCACAGCTTGCTAACCAAGCCATAGTCTCTTTGGCATTAGTATAATCCTGCTTCTCAACGCTGCAACCGCAACTGGATTCACTGTTATTGCAGCTATCATAGGGGGCCAGACCTTGGCCGCTGTGAGTAGCAGCACCATCAGCATTAACGTTGGCATCGTTATCACCTGCATTATTGCGCTCGTCGTTTCTTTTAGTGGTTATAAAATTCTTCACATCTACGAGCGCTACGGCTGGATCCCGGTCTTTTTAGCATTCCTTGTTCTTGTCGGGTGTGGAGGCAGGAACCTCACGAATCAGACTGTACCAGAGGCGCCTGCTACGGCCAAGTCAGTTCTCACTTTTGCATCTCTGATTGCGGGTTTCATGATATCCGTGGGTGGAATTGTTTCGGACTTCTGCATCTATATCGATCCTTCTGCGTCAAGGTATACTACATATTTATCTCTCTCTTCTCCAGTCGCCCAAAGATCTTGTCTACTAACACCTGCCACAGATTGAAAGTCTTCACCTATATCTACACTGGGATGGTGACCTCTACCATCCCTCTCCTCGTCCTAGGCGCTGCCATTGGCGGAGCTGTCCCAAACGTTCCCGAATGGAATGCCGCTTACCTAGCTAACTCGGTTGGCGGTATCGTGACGGCTATGCTGTCTCCTGCTGGTGGGTTCGGCAAATTCGTCGCTGTCATCCTGGCACTCTCCGTTATTGGGAGTATCGCCATTAGCACGTACTCCATTGCGCTGAACATACAGATGTTTCTACCGATCTTGACATGTGCGCCTCGTGCCGCATTCTCGATTATCACCACCGCGGTCCTAATCCCAGTGGCCATCGAGGCAGCGCACAGTTTCTTCGCATCCTTGGAGAATTTTCTTAGCATAATTGGCTATTGGTCCGCCTCGTTTGTCGCGATCATGATTGTTGAGTTTGAGTTTATCCGTAAAGGTGACTACATGACCTACGACCACGCGATTTGGAGAAACCGGAGGATGTTGCCTACTGGGGTTGCGGCGCTTGGTGCGGGGATCTGCTCATTCGGACTGGTTGTCCCGTGTATGTCGCAGTTGTGATATGAGGGCCCGATTGCAAAGAAGACAGGTGATATTGGATTCGAGGTGGCGTTTTGTCTGACCGCTATCTTGTACGCTCCTTTCAGACTTTTGGAGATCAGGATTCGAGGTGGTCGCTTGTGAGGCACACTGACAAGGAGGGGTAGTGGAAGAATCATTGCTTCTGTAGCGCACGACATACACTGTAGAAATGTACTAAAACATCAAATGAAGAGACACTGAGATCATCCATCGTAAATTCTAAGCGCTATATATTTTTCTTTCAGTTTCTCCATTGTCCCACCACCGCATGTCGTACCAGCCTGCGCACAGTACGTTCCCTACTTCTTCCTCCAACAAGACCACCTCTCCTCCAGCCTCTCGACTGGAAATAACAAAAACGACAACACACATCCATCAACCGCACACCCCCCGACTCCCGCCATGATCCTCTAGCCCCGCAAACCTCCTGCACTAATAATCTACATTCGGTTAGAGGGCCAGGAGTAACCTCGGACCCCGATCAAATTCTCGGAGGTCGGCCGCTATGGTACGGCCGCTAAGGTAGCGTCGGTCAGCACGGCTAATCGGCGTCAAATCCCCAAACTTTTGGACCACGCGTCCGAGCAACGTCATCCCCAGTTATTGCTATTTCTGTCGACTATCAAAGATCAAAGGATAAGGTTGTAGGTGGGAGAGCTCTAGGGGGTTGACAATTTTTGCCAGGCTGCCGGCTCGTTGCAAATAAGTTACGCGTAAGTGTCGAAAGATAAAAAGCAGTGATACTCCTAGTTAATCTCAAAACAAACACGACATTATTATTCATTCAAATGGAGGCACAAAATGCTATTGCTACGGCCCAAGAGGAAATACCCCCCATGCCTGCACCGTCTCATTGGTGGTGTAAAATGCAGGGCCTGAAAGGCACGAATTCCCGACGATTGTCAATCCCCGATGTTGATTTGCGTCATAAATGGATAATTCTTACGGGAGGCAACAGTGGAGTTGGCCTCGAGGCGGCACTGCAATTCGTGAGATGGGGCGCAAACATTATCCTTGGGTGTCGGAAGCCACCACCTCACGAAATGCATCCAGACGTCGCAGTACAAAATCTCAAAGCTGCTGCGCTAGCCGCCGGTCACCAAGACACTATAATTGAGTGGTGGGAGTGTGATATGGCCAGCTTAAAGGGCGTGGAGGCTTTTGGCAAACGCTGGCTTGAAAAAGATCGGCCATTAGATATTCTGGCCAATAATGCTGGTATGAGTGGGGTTCTAGGGAAAGTTCAGTATACTTGTGATGGCTTTGAGATTGTTCACCAGGTGCGGAAATTTCGCGATTTAATTACTGCTGTGGATGCTAACCATTCTCTAGGTCAACTTTATTTCTCATGTTCTTTTAACTTTAATGTTGCTCCCATCTCTGGCACGATCTTTGCAACCACGGATAATATGCACTACTTCATGTATGCAGTACTTTGGTGTATTCAACCTGGATAATGCCAACAGCGGCAAAGGTTCGTATCCGAACAACAAACTATACTTCCAAACTTGGCTTACAGAGCTACAATGTCGAATGGCGAAGCATAATGAGTATAAGCACATCACCATCAAAGGTGTCCACCCTGGTTACGTCAAAACAAATATATGGGTGACACCATCGAGAGAAAGCCCTATGTCTTGGGACAAACGGACTCTTGGGTTTCTGCTTAAATACATTGGCATTGATGCACAACAAGGAAGTCTTGCGATAACATATGCAGCGACCGCCATGAAATCGAACGGCCAGCATGGCCTATTAAGTTCTACCGACAAAGTGTGTGGAGCAGAGGGTAGATATGCTAATAGGATATGGGATGAGAAGCCGATGCCCCAGACCATGCATCCCGAATGCCGACGAGAGGTTTGGGACTTCGTCAGCGAGGAATTGAAACTGGGGGAGAAGCAGTTGCTGAATGGACTTAGTGTTTGACACGAAGCGCCCCCAAAAAACGATGCGATACGGCCTCGATGATTTCCGCTATGGAAATGTATATACACAAAATCGTTCGCTTGTTATGACTCCACCTTCTATAATCTACCAGTTTGTAGTGGGGTGGGCGGCTTGGGTGCGCTGGTCGTGTGCGAGGGTGTCGCGAGGGCGATGGAATCTGGGATGCCGGTGGATTTAGAGGTAATCTAGGTATATATGCGCAAATTAACCCAATTATGAAGCATGAACCCTTTCCAACGATTAATCCTTCCCAGGCGTATTTGCTCTTAGCATTTCTTCCCTTACCCGTATTAAATGCGTATGAAGAAGGGGAAAACGGAGCGTCGTCATACTGACGGTGCATAATTGTTCCGTCCCGACTTACTGCGTGGGTGGTCCGAGGTTGTAGACGTAGAGGCGTAAGTAAGTAGGCAAGCTATGCAGCACTTTACAAACCAATTCACACCAAACCTCACATCCCAAAATATTTCATCTCAAGACGGAGAAACTATCAACTCTACATCGGCATCTCAACATCATACCATCATCAAACCTTTCACTACCAATCAAGTCACAATCATGGCAGATACCACCACCCCCCCCACCTCCGCCCCTGCCACAGGCGCCTCTCCCACCGAAACAAAACGCAAAACATTCGTCCCCCTCGAAAACAACCCCCAGGTTATGACCACCCTCCTCCACAACCTCGGCCTCTCACCAACACTCGCCGTCCACGATGTCTTCTCGCTCTCCGACCCCTCTCTCCTCGCCTTCGTCCCCCGCCCGGCGTCGGCCTTGTTGCTCGTCTTCCCGGTGAGTGAGAAGTATGAGAAGTATCGGAGGGAGGAGGACGAGGGGTTGCAGGAGTACAAAGGGAGTGGAGAGGGAGAGGAGGTTACATGGTTTAAGCAGACTATCCGGAATAGCTGTGGGTTGATGGCGCTTTTGCATGCGGCGGGGAATGGGAGTGCGAGAGACTTCGTCGGTGAGTTTGCCCTTTGCCCCTCTCTTCCTTTTCTTATTTCCATCGATCCGAGCTTCCTAATACATAAGACACGCATGCTAATCATCCCTCCTCCCCCAGACCCAAATTCAACCCTTGGCAAGCTACTGAAGGAGGCCACACCCCTCGCCCCCGCCGAACGCGCAGACCTCCTCTACAACTCCCCCGCTCTCGAAACCGCACACAGCGCCTCAGCACAACAAGGTGACACCGCCGCCCCCCCAGCCGAAGACATCGTGGAACTGCACTTTGTAGCCTTCGTGGTTGTGAACGGGAAGCTTTGGGAGCTTGATGGGAGCAGGAAGGGCCCGATTTGCAGGGGTGAGGTCGGGGATGAGGATGCACTTGGAGAAAAGGCGTTGGAGATGGGGCCAAGGAGGTTTGTGGGGAGGGAGGAGGGGGAGTTGAGGTTTAGTGTGGTGGCATTGGGACCTAGTATGGACTAGTTAGGAGGATTGGGGTTTTATGAAATGCGAATATGAATTAGTAGAGAGATTGATAATGAGGGAGCGATCCAAAAAGTTAGATCGTGGAGTCGGTATGGAGGAATGGTTGGTGATGGATTGTGGGGGTATTTTAAGAGGGGTAGAAGGGCAAGCTTAAGATACTGATACAGAGAGAGTTATCCAAAAGGCTGTTCACTTCTATTCTATACCCGTAAATCCGTAAAGCGCTTTCGATTACCTTCCTCCATCAAGTAGCCCATCTGGGGCCCAGGTGTACAGCCTCGCGCTAGCAGCGGGGTGTATACAGGGGTCTCGCCTGACATCTCCGCACCCCTCCACCTTTCACCCTCCCCTTCCTCTTCCTCCAACGCATCTCCAAATCACAAGCCACAAACCACATCCTCACCACCACTTCCACAGTCCTCACAAATTCAACGACGAAAAATGGCCCTCCACCCCCCTTCCCCACCTCTAATCTGCCCCTCCACCCCCTCCGACCCTGGCCGCGGCCCCACCTCCGCACCTTCCATAGCCTCAGCCGCTGCCGCCGCTGCTGCCGCGGGACACAAACAAGCCCCGCAATTCACGCTCAGCTCGCTCAACTTCTCCGACCTCTCCCCGGACCCGTTCCACCAATTCCGAGCCTGGTACCTCGCTGCGCAGACCGCCGGGGTAGTGTCTCCAGAGACGGTGTGTCTGAGCACGGCGTCGCTACCAAAGGGGAGAGTGACGAGTCGGTTTGTGTATTTGAAGGAGATGGATGGGAGGGGATTTGTAATCTACAGCAATTGGGGGACGAGTCAGAAATCCAAGGATGTGGAGAGCAACCAATGGGTCAGTTTGGCGTTTTGGTGGAAGGAGATGGAACGACAGGTCAGGGTTGAGGGACGTATCGAGATGTTGAGTAATGAGGAGAGTCAGGCGTATTTTGATACCCGCGCGAGAGGCTCCAGAATTGGGGCGTGGGCCAGCAGGCAGAGTGGCAGGATTGAGGGGAGGGAGGTGTTGGAGGGGTGGGTGAGTGAGGTGGAAGAAAGGTTTAAGGGGGTGGAGAAGATTCCGTGTCCGGAGTTTTGGGGGGGCGTTAGGGTGATTCCCGAAAGGGTGGAGTTTTGGCAAGGGAGGGAGAGTAGGTTGCATGATCGGTTTGAGTATATTAGGAAGGGTGGGGAGGGGAAGGAGGTTGGAAAGGATGGGGAGGATGGGGAGGGGAAAGAGGAGAAGGTGGCGGATGCGGGAGGGGAATGGGAGATTGCGAGGTTGAGTCCGTAAGGGGCTGGCTGCCTGGTTGTGAAGAGAGAGAGATTGGGGGTGGAGGGTTTGATTTAAGATTTTTGATATATTGGGCGAGGGTCAGGAAATCGCAAGTCTGCGTTCGTGACGCGGATAAAAGGTTCTCACTTGGGGAGTTTGGAAGGTGAAATCTACTTGTTAGTACAGCGATTGACACTGATTATTAGGGATATCAAGGTCATCTGGGGTCGATTAAGGAACCCCTCAACAGTATATCCCAATATTTATTATCCACGTGTTACGTCGTTGTACCAGCGTGAACTGTTGTTGATGGCAACAGGCCGACCGGATTATCTCCAAGGGAACGGATAAATGTAAGCCCGAACTCGCTTCCGACGCCGAGATGTGCTGAAAGGGCAATATGCATCAAGATGCCCAAGATCCCCAAACCTCAGTCCCCAAAACACTAATTCACTCAACATACAACATTTCAACTGCCGATAAACGATATCTTGACCTCAATCTGAATCTGCATATTCCAAATACTCTTGCTACGATTGCTACTCAGCTTTATCGCGTCTTCCACGTCGCGCTGTCCACAGCCTGCGTCCGGTAGGGGTGGCATCGACCCCCTTCTCGATCTAGGGGCCTGTCCATACAGGTCCAGACCTCTCGCGGATATAAAGGCGCCAGAAGCAACACAATCTAAAATCTAACACAAATCACTCAACATAAACACCCTCGATCAATAGCTGTCGCTACTTGCTGCCATCGCCACCCGTGCATCGCCAACACCTGTGGTAGGCGCTCACGATGCGCTATTCTCGCGATGAGCTGGAGCACTTGCGTGACTCGCCGCTGGTCGTAAGGCCGGCCAACTTGCCTCCTGCAGAGGAGTATATGGGGTTAGTAGCGCCACGGCGACGAGCAGCAGCTCGCCAAACAACGAACTCCTATCACTAACTGTTCCCAGGTCGCCAGAAACGGAGCGAAAACCAAACACCAGAGAGAGACGTGGGTCAGCTGGGTTCTTGGATCAGACGGGTAGACGACCTGGCGTGGATAAACTTTCACGGGGTCCCGGAAGTATGTGCCACCGTTTGTTTGTCGTATTTCATAGCTAATCTAACTCACAAAGCTCCTCTGGACATCATCCTCGGCCCTCCCAAGACCTCATTTGCATCCTCAACCTCGGCGCGCAATGCAAGACCGTCTGATGCTGGCGAGAGGCAACAAGACCAGGACCCGCGAGATCGACACCCGTTCCGCAAGAGCGACGGCGAGAGCGACCGCACACGCGACAACCAGCGCCAGAACCTCCGCCCGCGACGCTCAGATGCCGACCAGGACAGCGATGGGTGGAGCACCGTGAAGCCGCGTAAGAGTTTTGGCGCGGATGGTGCGGAGCGATTCAACGGCCGTATGGGCGGGGAGAGACACCGCGATGATCCGCCGATGCCGCGGAGGGGGAGTAGGGATGCGCGTGATGGCGAGAGAGAGAGGAATGTGCGTGGTGGCTTTGAAACGTATTCGCGCGATCGTGAAGCTATTAAGGAGCAGGTGGAAGAAGGCGATGGTGCGGCCCGTCGAGGCTTTGGTAGGGGGAGAACGGAGTCGTGGTTCAAGGACAAGGAGGAGTCTGCCGCAGCGGCTGCGGCGGAGAATCGGAAGAGTAATGGCGAGAGGCTTGCTGATCGCAGCCGTGGATGGAGGGAGAAGGATACTGAGAAGACGAACGGACGCACCCATGACCGTAATGCTGATCGGAATAATGATCGTGAGAGGGGTGGTGATAGGGATGATAGGGGTGGAGGACGCTGGGATAGAGATAACAGGCGACACGACCGCGAGCCGGAGTGGATGGATGAGCCGTCGGATAGCAAGAAGCGGGCGCATACCCAGGAAGACTTCCAGAAGTGGAAGGAGAGCATGAATGCTGGGATTATGAAGACGCCTGCTGCCGAAGTGCCGCCTAGCAAATCGGCCCCAGATGGGCCTGGCCAGAGTTCGTTCTTCGGATTCGATAAGCCGAAGGCGGAGACGCCTGTGGTTATTGATCCGGGCCCAGATAGGTTCATGAGTATGTGGTCTACGCCAAAGCCAGAGGGATCCGAGACGCCGCTGGCTCTGAAGAAGGAGGGCCCTGTGAAGGCAGCTGCAGTTGGGAAAGCTTCACGATTCACGTCATTCTTCGCTGCTCCACAGGAGGACACGCAGAGACGCCAGACCGAACCTGTTCCAGCGGCTCCGGGACTCGCCCTTAAGGAGTCCAACCCGCAGTCTGACAAGGAGAAGGAGGATTTCCAAAAGCTGCTACAGAAGCTGCAAAGCCAAAGCCTTCTTGGCGGCATGAAAACCCCAACGCCTCCAGTGAACCTGGCATCCCAGCCAAAGCCACCACCGCAGAAACCAATGGATATTCAACTTCCGCCGATAGACCAGTTCCAACAATATCGTCCTGGCTTCCAAGAACCACCACGATCAGGCAGCCGCGAATCGCAGTCCCAGCAAGCTGCGCTCCAGGACTTGCTCGGCAACCGATCCACAGCCATTAGCCAGCCTGCTCGACCGGTAGAGCCCATGACACACGAGATCGCCGCCCAGCGCCAGAACGCCGCCAGCCAAGGCTCAAGCCGCCCAGACCAGGACATCAACCGCAACGCCGCGTTCCTCATGGGTCTGATGCAAGCCCCACGTCAGCCAGACCAGCAACTCCGCCAAGAGCAGCTCATGATGAGACCCCCGCAATCGCAGCCCCAGAGACAGCAACAGCAACAACAGCATCTCTTAGAGCGCGACCAAGACCTCCTAATGCGCGAGCGTGAGCGCGCCGCCCAGCGCCAACGACAAGAACTCCCACCCGGATTTTTCGACGAGTCTTTCCTCGCTCGCGGCTCGCACCCACAGCAGCAGGAGTCCCGTCCGCAGTCACAGCAACAGCAGCAGCAGCAGCCAACACAGATCCTGCAGCGCCCACCACCAGGCCTCGAACAGCTTCCTCCGGGGTGGCCACAGCAGCCGCGTGACCAGCAGCAGCAACAGCAGCTCCCACAATCCATGCCGCGCCACCCTCTGCAGCCACCGCCTGGTCTCGCCGGCGGTCCATCCCGCGGGATGCCGCTCCCACCTATGTTCCCGCCCGGATTCGCGATGCAGGGCTATGGCCCACCGCCGCCTGAGTCGCTGATGAGTGGTAACGGCGCGCAGCGCAATGTGCCTCCTCCGCCGCCTCCACCGGGCTTCATGGGTCCACCGCCGGGATTCATGCCACCCCCTATGGGGTTCCCGGGGGAGATGGGATATGCACCCGCTTTTGATGGAAGGGGCCCGCCACCGCCTCAGCAGGGAGGGTTTAGGCGCTAGTCTGTGATGTAGAGAGGGGGTTTACTGGTATACGAGGGATTCTGCTGTGTCGGGAGGGGGTTTGGGGTTTGTGTAGGCGATGGGGTTATGGCTGGCAATGTATAGCTGTGGACGCGGGGGGGTACGAAGAGGATTATCCTGGTTACACACTTGCACGCTGTCTAGAGGGGCAACGAGATATGCGTACTTCACAGGGCGAGGCGGGCGCATAGATACCTACCGAGCTCGCGATCACAATTAGTCACGCGCGGAAATGAAATCCTGTATCAGTAGCACACGACACGATATCCCTTTATGCTCATAAGTCTGTGACATATCATACAAATTATCTCTCCCGCCTTTTTCCTCCACACTAGCCCCACGTTCCACCCCCACCACCTCTCCCCTGCCTCTTCTGTGCGCTAAGCCGCCAATCATCCTCGGCCGCAAACTTATTATACAGCGGCTGAATCCGCTCCGCCTTCCTCCGCTTACTGAGCCCATCCTTCCCAGCAACCTTGAAGAATGTCGGCGCCGCCTCAACCAACCACTTCGGCTCTATCGCCGTCGTGCAGTGCATGTACTCCTTGCTCGTCAACACGAGTGTGTGGTAAATCACCCACTCGGCCTGTTTCCCGAACAGCGCCGAGCTGGGGTGCAAACTAACTGGCGTCCCTTCTATGAGCGTCTTGTACCCCTCCTGGGGGTCCTTGCGTGCTGCATTCCTGAAGAAACCTGAGCACAACGCGCGCCGCACGCGCGCTGTGTCACGCCCACACGACGCCACGGCGTGGCGGTACCGCGTCATGATGTTCACGAGCTGATCCCTGACGTCCTTGGCACGCTTCATAGAGCGCGCCTGGATGAAATTCTCAAAGCACCACGGGGACGCATAATTCGCCTGTTTCCAGGCATTGTAGACGTTGAGGAGGGTGAGATGGTCACCGGCCGGGTCGTGAAACTTGGCTTTCTTCTGGTCGGCTTGTGCTTGCTTCTCCTTGGGGCGGTAGAAGGGGGACTGGATGGAGAGCATGGCTACGATGGAGAGGATTTCGTCGGCGCAGGCGAGGTCGACGGCTGCGATGAGGACTTTGGCGAGGCCGGGCTCCATGGGGAAGTCGGCCATTTTGCGGCCGAGTCGCGTGAGGAGACCTTCGTCGTCGAGGGCGGAGAGGGCGTAGAGCTCCTCGAGGGCGGTTAACATGGTGTTTGTGGGTGGGGGGTCCATGAAATCGAAGTGGAGGAGGTCGTTGATGCCCATGGCTTTGAGCATTAGGATGGTGTGTGAGAGGTTTTGTCGCTGGATCTGGGGAATGGAGGTTGGCAACATCTCGGACTGGAAGGCGGCTTCGGTATAGAGACGGAAGCACTTTCCTGGGCCTGTGCGACCAGCGCGGCCAGAACGTTGGCGGGCTTGGGCTTGGGAGATCGGCGTCACGACGAGGGAGTCCATGCCGAGCTTGGGGTCGTAGGCGTTTTGCTTGGCAAATCCGGGGTCGATAACGTAGTAGACGTGGTCGATGGTGATGGATGTCTCTGCAATGTTTGTAGCGATGACGACCTTGCGGCTTCCTGGGGGCGCCGGGTCGAAAATCTTACTCTGCATCTCGCTGGGAAGCGCAGAGTAGACTGGCAGGATGATGAGTTCCGGTACAGTCGGTCCAAGAGCTTTCATCCGCTCAAAGAGAATCTCACAACTCGTGTCAATTTCTTCCTGTCCAGTCAAGAACAGGAGGATATCTCCAGGAGGTTCTGTAAGATGGATCTGCATAACCGTCACCAAAGCTGCGTCCAGATAGTCAGACTCTGGCTCCCTCGAATACATAATCTCAACTGGGAACGTCCGTCCAGGGATGGAGAAAATTGGGCACTGGTTGAAGTACTCCGAGAATTTGTCTGCATCGAGAGTGGCTGATGTAACGATGACCTTCAGATCCGGTCGTCTCTTCAAGGTCTTCTTGAGCAGCGCAAACAACACATCAGTGGAGATTGTTCGCTCGTGAGCCTCATCCAGCATAATGACCGAGTAGCGCTTCAAGTCAGGATCCATAAGAACCTCTCTCTCCAGCATACCATCAGTCATGTACTTGATCTTCGTATCTTTGTTCGTGCAGTCCTCAAAACGAATCGTGTATCCAACTTCCTCTCCCAGCTTACAGCCAACCTCCTCGGCGACACGCTTCGCAACAGACATGGCCGCAACACGACGGGGTTGCGTACATCCGATGATTCCATTATTTGCGAATCCAGCTTCCGCCAAGTATTGCGTCAATTGGGTCGTCTTTCCCGATCCAGTCTCTCCCACAACAATCAGAAGTGAATTATCATGGACGGCCTTGATGAGCTCAGAGCGGAATCTGAAAATCGGCAATGAATCACGCTGTTCCTTGATTGTCATGTTTGTGCGTCTGCCCAGGGGGATATCTTTGCTCTGGGTGACACGTTTCCACTCGGGGACAACTTCCTCGCTGGCCGGGTTTTGTTTGATCTGCCGGAACTCGCTCGCGAACTTTCGGTCTTCGGGTGCAACCATCGGGTCCTGCCATTGCGCAGACAAGTCCACTTTAGCTCCTTCTTCGGCAGCCTTATCCTGCGCTTCTTGTTGTCTTATTTCTCTCCTGTCCTTTGCCAGAGTTGCTCCTGACATTGCGGCGCGGTTGAGAGATCCATCGGGTGCTTTGACAACTCGAATTGGCGA